>OY776112.1:187705688-190182203 GCA_963675035.1 Allygus modestus | reverse complement strand
TTATTTTAATTGCCTCCCTGTGAGGCGGCCAGCAAACCGAAGGATTTTCGAATGGGACCGAGCTTTGCTATACGAAGTATCAGGTTGGTTTCGCACTTTATAATGCAGTACGCCGAACTATTTTACAAAAGGGAGTCGAGCTTAGCCAAATGAAAGGCCTCGATCGAAAATAAAACCCAAGTGTGGGTTCGGCTAACTGAATGGTTTTCAAAGGGACCGAGCTATGCCGAAAGAAGGTATTTTATTTTTAGCGGGATTTTAGGAGTAGAGTGATTGTGAGTGGTGTTCGAATTATATATATATATATATATATATATATATATATATATATATATATATATAAGGGTCTTTTTACACTGTGAAAACTGACCTTTGCTTGGTGAGTGAGTGAACATTTTTTTTTTTGTTTTTGTAGCCTTTTAATGTCCTGCAGAGATAATTTATATTGCCTCCTTGTGGGAATGCCGGTTAAAATTCAAGGGGGCCGAGCTCGGCTTTAGGAATGGAAATGGTTCGTGGAGCCGTGAAAAATTATGCACTTAACAAAAAGGGTCCATATCGTCGATGGGAAACCGAAGGAATTTCGAAAGGGGACCGAGCTTTGCTAAAAGAATGGAAATATTCGTTTCGTCCTATGCAAAATGAAGGGAAGCTAATTATAAATCCAGTCGGAGTTTACCAGGCACGGCCGTAACAATAAATAGTTTCAATTCGTAATTAAAAATAACAAAAAAAAACTCAATATTTGAATGGTGGACGAGTGTTAGCGAATTTCCCCTATAGGGAAGAAGCTATTACCGTAGTCGGCATAGTAAGACCTAGGCCCGGGACCATGATAACTTTTCGTTTTGAGGTCCCCAGACCCCAAAAACACCATTCGTTCGAAACTGTAGATATATATATGTGTGTGTTCGTGAGCACGATAACTCTCGTAAAAATTATCCGATTTTGATGAAATTTGGTATAAACGTGTAAAGAAACATTTATGACTTAAAGTTCG
Source organism: Allygus modestus (assembly GCA_963675035.1). Taxonomy (NCBI): domain Eukaryota; kingdom Metazoa; phylum Arthropoda; class Insecta; order Hemiptera; family Cicadellidae; genus Allygus; species Allygus modestus. The sequence goes on along the minus strand of OY776112.1, from coordinate 190,181,203 downwards.
AAAACCAGCCAGATCGCTCTATCCTAAGGGGTATTTTGGGGGGGTTTTGTAACCCAAAAATGGGTTTTTTGAATTTTTTACATATAGTTTTGAAAATAGTCAAATTTTAGTTTTCTCCATTGAATTCAGCTTAAAAAACCGCATAATTTGGTATTTTGATAATTTCTCTACGTCAATTGGTTACCGAGATATTGAAAGTGCTAAACACAGTACAGTACGTTGTCTAATGTTATTCTTATGGAGGATAAGAAAAATTTTATATCTCGCTTATTTATAAACGTATACTGACGAAACTTGGTATACAGCTTCATCTGGTTGTGGACCATTGATATTTGCTTAAAAAAACAATTTTTTACCAAAGGCTCCCGTAGCAGCAAACCTGCGTACTCAGCCCCATGTTATTCTTATGGAGAATAAGTAACGTGTTATCTCCCTTCATTATGAAAATAAATTAATGAAATTTGGTATGTGGCTTTACCTACATGAGTTATATTGATATTTGTATAAAACCCCATTTTTTGTGTTCCTTTCTTCAGCAAACCTGCATACTCAGCCGCCATGTTATTCTTATGGAAAATAATTAAAATGTCATAAATCGTTTATTTATGAATGTATATTAATGAAACTTGGTATGTGGTATTAAGATACATATATATGCATTGGAAATTCGCTGAGTACGCAGGTTTGCTGCTACGGGGGTATTTATTTTTCTCCAACTCAGGCTCAATTAGAAGGCGTGGGGCACAGGGTTTATATATAAATGAATTAGTGACGAGCTGGAAAACTTACAATGATCGTCTTACCTTATAGATATAATATGTCGTTTATGAATTGGAATCTCGTGTTGAAATGACTAATATTCAGTAATTGATAAAAAGAAGTAAAATGATTTAATTGGAAACCAAAACTCTGGAGGTTATGTGACCATAAATAATTGACACAACAACGGATTAGTGTAAATAAACATGTAAAGAAATATAAAAAACTTTAATTCGGTTGGTGAAAAGTGATCAGCGAGCAAAGGAAGAGTGTATAACGATTGAGAAAAATGGTGGCCTTGATAAAGGCCGTTTGTGGTGCTCGGCGTCGGGCGCTCGAACTCGGTGGACGGGCTGTTTAAGCCTTCTTCTCGGTCTTCTTGGGCAGAAGCACGGCCTGGATGTTCGGCAGGACTCCACCTTGGGCGATGGTCACTCCGCTGAGCAGCTTGTTGAGCTCCTCGTCGTTACGGATGGCCAGCTGGAGGTGACGCGGGATGATCCTGGTCTTCTTGTTGTCACGGGCTGCGTTTCCGGCCAACTCGAGCACTTCGGCTGCGAGGTACTCCATGACGGCGGCCAAGTAGACGGGAGCGCCGGCTCCCACTCGCTCGGCGTAGTTGCCCTTGCGCAGCAGACGGTGAATACGGCCGACGGGGAACTGGAGACCCGCTCTCGAAGACCTGGACTTTGCCTTCCCCTTCACTTTGCCTCCCTTACCGCGTCCGGACATGTTGTTGATCGATTGTGGGTAGCCAGTCCAGGGCCAGCAGCGTGTTAGGGAGGCTGTCAACAGTGTCACTAAGAAGCTTTTTGACACTCGCACCATCCTGCAGGCTGTTGGCTCTGGCCTAAACGTCATCCACACCTCCTCCAAGCGTCCTGCTCATGGTAGTCGTCACTAAATCCAGATCCTGCCTCCGCATCTGCCACATCAACCTCAACTCCTTCCACAGCAAACTTCCCGCCCTCCGCGACCTCATCACCGACTTCCAGATCGACATCCTTACCCTCAACGAAACCAAACTCACCCCTACACGCCCCGCCCGACTTCCTGGTTTCACCATCCTCCGCCGAGACCACCTGGCCCGCTCTGGAGGCCTAGCCATCGCCTTCAAATCCGAGCTTGACGTCCGACACTCCCCACTCCCAGGCAATCCCTCCAATGCCCTTATGGCAATCATTCACCTCCCAAGACAACCTCCAATCACTCTCCTTACCATACACGCCTTGCCCCTCACTCAGGACCTAGTAGACCTAATGGCCCAGGTCGCTGCTGCCCACCCACGACTGGTGATAGCAGCCGATCTGAACTGCCACCATCAGGCCCTGGGGGACCGTACTTCCACGCCCCCGGGTAGGCTGCTAGTCCAATTCCTGACCGACTCCGGCCTCCAGCACCACATGACCCCGCCCACCAGGTACCCTGCCCATGAAGGCCAGGTCCCCACTTCCCCTGACAAGCTCCTTTCCTCTGCATCCCTCTCCCGAAAAATCACAAACATCACCTCCGGTTTCGACCTTGGCTCAGACCACATCCCTCTCATCTTCGACCTCAAAATCACCCCCTACCCTTACAAGTCCGACCGCCATGAAGCTTTCGAAGTCACAGACTATCGAAATGCGGATTGGAACCTCTATTCCAGACACCTCACTACCTCACTAACTCCACTCACCCAACAACCACCTCCCAACACCCCTGCCCAAGTCGAAGAATTCCACTCCACCATCACTTCCGCCATCCTCTCTGCAAAGAACCTTGCCATCCCGGTAAAACGAGTCCTCCATACACCCCTCAGGCTCCCACCAGACATCCTGGGTCTCATCAAGGCTAAACGTCGTGCCCGTCGACTCCTCCTCCGAGATCCCTCCTCCCCCTACCTTCACGACACCTACAGGGCCCTGGTCGAACGCGTGAAAGCAACCATGCGCTCCTTCAAGGACGCCAGGGCTCAGAAGGTATGCGAGAAGGCAGATTCCGACTTCTCCAACAACCCCCGTAGTTTCTGGCGCCTCGTCAAGCACTACAACAATCCATCAACCCCCTCCACTCCCCTCCTTGTCAACGGCACCGTTATCTCCGATAGTCAAGGCATGTCCGAGGCTTTCCGAGATGCGCTGTCCTCCATTCACTCTGTCCCGTCCCATCCTGACTTTGATGAGGCCCACTTCAACCAGGTGAACGCCCAAGTCACCCAACAACCTGCCACCTTCAACCCACTAGATTCCATTGTGCCAGATATCCCTCGCCATGACCTCCTTCTCCCAATCACCACCCAGGAAATCAACCTCAAGCGGAAGCACCTCCGGAACACTGCCCCCGGTCCTGACGGCATTTCCAACCTCCTCCTCAAACAAGCTCCCCCACTTCTTGTCACTCTTCTTGCCACCCTCTACACCTCCGTCCTCCTCCTGGGCTTCTCCCCGCGATCCTGGAAGCATGCCCATGTCATCCTCTTTGCCAAGCCCCACAAAGATCCCCGCAATCCCAACAACTACCGTCCCATCAGCCTCACTTCCACCCTCTCGAAACTCTTCGAGAAAGTCCTCGCCTCCAGGATCCACCTCCACCTCAACACACTCGGCCTCCTCCCCACCACCCAAGCCGGTTTCCGTCCCGGAGTCAACATGTACGACCAGCTTCTGCGGGTCGTTACATGCCTCCAGACCAACAACGCCCTCCACCGTCCCTCAATCCTTGCCCTCATGGATGTCCAGAAAGCTTTCGACACCGTCTGGCACAACGGCCTTCGTGTCAAGCTACTGGACCTCCAACTCCCCGCTCCTATCATCAGGTGGATATCCCACTTCCTTGACGGCCGAACGGCCCAGGTCCGATTTCGTGGCTCCCTCTCCTCTCCCTTCACCTTGCGTGCCGGCGTCCCCCAAGGCTCCGCCATCAGCCCCCTCCTCTACATCCTTTATGTCCGTGACCTCCCTGCCCCTATTCCACGCAATCCCACTGACACCTCCTGTGGCCTTGCCCAGTTTGCTGATGACACCGCCTTCTGGATATCCGAACGATACCATGACACCCTTATCCGGAAAACCTCCCAAACCCTCCAGAATTACCTTTCCTTCTGCAACAAATGGCGCATCCTCCTCAATGCATCCAAAACCCAACTCTGCTTCTTTAATTTCCACGCCCGCCGCTTCACCCGCACCAAAAGAGATCCCATTTTCCTTAACAACGTCCGTCTCCCCCTCAAAACATCCTGCACCTACCTAGGTGTCACCCTTGACTCCCGACTTTCCTTCGTCCCTCATCTCCGTGAATCCAAAAAGAGAGCTACCACCCGCCTCCGTGCCCTCCGTATCCTCAACCACCGCAGCCGTGGCTGCTCCAAACCCACTCTTGCCCGCCTGTACACCTCAGTCATCCGCCCTGTTTTAACATACGCCCACCCGCTCCTTCTATCCGCCCCGAACAGCTTCCTTTCCAGCTTCGAGGCCACTGAGAGACGCGCCCTCCGCCTTGCCTCCCACCTCCCACCCTGGGCCCGTAACCACACGGCTTACGAGGCCCACTCAATCCCCAGACTCAAAGACTTCCTCCACCACCTCAACATCACCTACCTTGACAAAGCCCGCACCTCCGACATCCTCCAACCTTACTTCCAACCCTACTTTACTGACCGCCCCAGCCTCACTATCCACCACCTTGCCGACCTAGACCAGCAGCCCGAACCATAACCCCCACCACTAAACCTCATGCAAACCTAGCCTAGCTCCCACTCCTGACCACTGTGACAGGCACTCGTTATAAAACAAAAAAAGTCCTGTCGCAGTTGGTTCATCTCTCCTCCCCCCAAAACCTTCCCCTGGCCACTGTAGCAGGCAAAAAAAAAAAAAGTCCTGTTGCAGTGTGTTCACCTCTAACCATTCCCTGGCCACTGTAGCAGGCAACGAAAAAAAAAATAAAAAAAGTCCTGTTGCAGTGCGTCAATCTCCCCCTCACCAATCAACCCTATCCGACGGCTGAAGAGGGCCCAAGCGCCCTAAAGCAGCCTCAGTGGGCCAGGGACTTTCCCGCCCACTGGAACCTCACAAAACAACAACAAGCAAAAATTTATATTTCCTCGTCGACTACAGCACCAGGATGCCTCCCAAAGCCAGCGGTAAAGCGGTGAAGAAGGCCGGCAAGGCCCAGAAGAACATCACCAAGGGCGACAAGAAGAAGAAGCGCAGGAGGAAGGAGTCTTACGCTATCTACATCTACAAAGTGCTCAAGCAGGTCCACCCCGACACCGGTGTTTCCAGCAAGGCCATGTCCATCATGAACAGCTTCGTCAACGACATCTTCGAGCGCATCGCCGCCGAGGCGTCGAGGCTGGCGCACTACAACAAGCGGTCGACCATCACCTCCCGGGAGATCCAGACTGCAGTGCGACTCCTTCTGCCCGGCGAGTTGGCCAAACACGCCGTCAGTGAGGGGACCAAGGCGGTCACCAAGTACACCAGCTCCAAGTAAGCCGGACGGGCTGCGCCAGCGCCCCGCGCCTCGCTACACCCTGCGAGGCACGCCCAAAAAACGGCCTTTCTCAAGGCCACCATTTCTATCAATCGTTATCGTCTCTTGCTAGTCGCAGTCTCAATTACCCTATCTACGATGCCTTTTAACTCTTGCAGGTCACATTTTCATCTGTTATACGAATAAATTTCTATCTTAAAATAAATTCAATATTCGCCATTACAGTTTTTACTAGGATAAATAAATCTGTAACTATATTCTAATGTTATTACGTTTCTCATTACTCGTCAGTCGTCCATCTCCCCGTTTAATAATTCACCGTATGTCTCATTAAAACACCCACCCGTAACGCAAGTATTGCATCATGTTCAGTTTGTAACGCACAACTATAATACTCTACAGCAGTTACCTCGTCGGAACCCAACCCGCGACCAATCTCACACTGCGGCGGTGACCCGACTTCTCGCCCGTCGGACGGGTCCATTTCCCGCCAATCGGCAGCAGCTTTTCCCCTGACTGTTTTCGACAATAACTCGTAAACGGCGCGAGTTAGAGATAAACACGCGGTTAGACGAAACGAAGAGACGGTCTCGAAGAGTCGGAAAATGCACTTGCCGATCGGTCAGTGCGACCGATAACCGAGATACGGGTGTTTGAAAATCCGCGAGAAAAACGTGAATATCTCTCGAACCGTCAGGAATATCGGATCGCCGACGATACCAGAGTGTAGAACGAGGCGGGAGGAGTAAAACGAGGGGTCCCCGGCCTCCGTATCGCGAACGGTCGGCCGACAGCGAGGTTTTTTAGTTTTGGCGGGAGACGGCGGTCGGCACTGTTCTTTGATCGAGATAGTAATATATAGCTCGAGTGCGGTACACTCGGTATATATAGGTGGGCGTGGTCAACTGCCGTCACCCGATTGGTAGATCGAATCGTCAAATAGCACAGGCGAACAGGACCAGCGGGCGCGCTGGCTACTGTTTGGCGGAGAATTTGCAAATACTCCCCGGGGAACGCGCTCGCGGTCCCGGTGAAACTTCTCGTGGCCTTTTCGATTTCACCCCAACATGTCTATCTGTATTCCAGCCTTCCCGGTCAACATTACTGTTCTCTAGTGGAATATCCTTGAGTTCACGGCAGATGGGTAGGTCATTCGATTAATTAAATATCGAATATTGTAGGTCTATTATAGACTACCGATTCTAGCTCTTTGTTCTAAATTTGTATATAAATAATATAAAGTAAACTTTAAAAAAAATCCGGACCTTAGAGGGTAACAGGTCTTGAACCCGAACAAAATAACGTAAAATAAAAAAATGCAAACCCTAAAAAGTAATCAGCAAAAGTAAGATTTGAACCCGGGACCGCCGACTACGATAATCGGTGGTCTAAAATACGTTAGTCGACATTCAATCGAATAACCTGCCCATCTGTTGTGGACTGAAGGTTATCCTCTCTAGTGAGGCAATGAAGTTAAACTCGTGTTTTTCCGTTTTTATTTTGTCAAACAGTCTGATGGTCCAAACAGAAAATTACAGTAGTAACAAGGCGTACAGCTTATATTATACTGGCTAACGGAAGTTTATTAATTAATTTATTCCTATCCTTAAATTTTCCCTTGATAATAAACAATTCTTCGTTATGGAGCGATCATTACATTTCCTTTCTTACAAATATTGAAAATACTTAAATTGTCTTCTTAATTGCACATCTGCAGATTTTTTCCCCCCTATCCCAGTCATTGGGCATTGTACTTTTTTTTAATTTTGCTGTTGAGATTATTTTAATTGCCTCCCTGTGAGGCGGCCAGCAAACCGAAGGATTTTCGAATGGGACCGAGCTTTGCTATACGAAGTATCAGGTTGGTTTCGCACTTTATAATGCAGTACGCCGAACTATTTTACAAAAGGGAGTCGAGCTTAGCCAAATGAAAGGCCTCGATCGAAAATAAAACCCAAGTGTGGGTTCGGCTAACTGAATGGTTTTCAAAGGGACCGAGCTATGCCGAAAGAAGGTATTTTATTTTTAGCGGGATTTTAGGAGTAGAGTGATTGTGAGTGGTGTTCGAATTATATATATATATATATATATATATATATATATATATATATATATATAAAGGGTCTTTTTACACTGTGAAAACTGACCTTTGCTTGGTGAGTGAGTGAACATTTTTTTTTTTGTTTTTGTAGCCTTTTAATGTCCTGCAGAGATAATTTATATTGCCTCCTTGTGGGAATGCCGGTTAAAATTCAAGGGGGCCGAGCTCGGCTTTAGGAATGGAAATGGTTCGTGGAGCCGTGAAAAATTATGCACTTAACAAAAAGGGTCCATATCGTCGATGGGAAACCGAAGGAATTTCGAAAGGGGACCGAGCTTTGCTAAAAGAATGGAAATATTCGTTTCGTCCTATGCAAAATGAAGGGAAGCTAATTATAAATCCAGTCGGAGTTTACCAGGCACGGCCGTAACAATAAATAGTTTCAATTCGTAATTAAAAATAACAAAAAAAAACTCAATATTTGAATGGTGGACGAGTGTTAGCGAATTTCCCCTATAGGGAAGAAGCTATTACCGTAGTCGGCATAGTAAGACCTAGGCCCGGGACCATGATAACTTTTCGTTTTGAGGTCCCCAGACCCCAAAAACACCATTCGTTCGAAACTGTAGATATATATATGTGTGTGTTCGTGAGCACGATAACTCTCGTAAAAATTATCCGATTTTGATGAAATTTGGTATAAACGTGTAAAGAAACATTTATGACTTAAAGTTCGAAAACCAGCCAGATCGCTCTATCCTAAGGGGTATTTTGGGGGGGTTTTGTAACCCAAAAATGGGTTTTTTGAATTTTTTACATATAGTTTTGAAAATAGTCAAATTTTAGTTTTCTCCATTGAATTCAGCTTAAAAAACCGCATAATTTGGTATTTTGATAATTTCTCTACGTCAATTGGTTACCGAGATATTGAAAGTGCTAAACACAGTACAGTACGTTGTCTAATGTTATTCTTATGGAGGATAAGAAAAATTTTATATCTCGCTTATTTATAAACGTATACTGACGAAACTTGGTATACAGCTTCATCTGGTTGTGGACCATTGATATTTGCTTAAAAAAACAATTTTTTACCAAAGGCTCCCGTAGCAGCAAACCTGCGTACTCAGCCCCATGTTATTCTTATGGAGAATAAGTAACGTGTTATCTCCCTTCATTATGAAAATAAATTAATGAAATTTGGTATGTGGCTTTACCTACATGAGTTATATTGATATTTGTATAAAACCCCATTTTTTGTGTTCCTTTCTTCAGCAAACCTGCATACTCAGCCGCCATGTTATTCTTATGGAAAATAATTAAAATGTCATAAATCGTTTATTTATGAATGTATATTAATGAAACTTGGTATGTGGTATTAAGATACATATATATGCATTGGAAATTCGCTGAGTACGCAGGTTTGCTGCTACGGGGGTATTTATTTTTCTCCAACTCAGGCTCAATTAGAAGGCGTGGGGCACAGGGTTTATATATAAATGAATTAGTGACGAGCTGGAAAACTTACAATGATCGTCTTACCTTATAGATATAATATGTCGTTTATGAATTGGAATCTCGTGTTGAAATGACTAATATTCAGTAATTGATAAAAAGAAGTAAAATGATTTAATTGGAAACCAAAACTCTGGAGGTTATGTGACCATAAATAATTGACACAACAACGGATTAGTGTAAATAAACATGTAAAGAAATATAAAAAACTTTAATTCGGTTGGTGAAAAGTGATCAGCGAGCAAAGGAAGAGTGTATAACGATTGAGAAAAATGGTGGCCTTGATAAAGGCCGTTTGTGGTGCTCGGCGTCGGGCGCTCGAACTCGGTGGACGGGCTGTTTAAGCCTTCTTCTCGGTCTTCTTGGGCAGAAGCACGGCCTGGATGTTCGGCAGGACTCCACCTTGGGCGATGGTCACTCCGCTGAGCAGCTTGTTGAGCTCCTCGTCGTTACGGATGGCCAGCTGGAGGTGACGCGGGATGATCCTGGTCTTCTTGTTGTCACGGGCTGCGTTTCCGGCCAACTCGAGCACTTCGGCTGCGAGGTACTCCATGACGGCGGCCAAGTAGACGGGAGCGCCGGCTCCCACTCGCTCGGCGTAGTTGCCCTTGCGCAGCAGACGGTGAATACGGCCGACGGGGAACTGGAGACCCGCTCTCGAAGACCTGGACTTTGCCTTCCCCTTCACTTTGCCTCCCTTACCGCGTCCGGACATGTTGTTGATCGATTGTGGGTAGCCAGTCCAGGGCCAGCAGCGTGTTAGGGAGGCTGTCAACAGTGTCACTAAGAAGCTTTTTGACACTCGCACCATCCTGCAGGCTGTTGGCTCTGGCCTAAACGTCATCCACACCTCCTCCAAGCGTCCTGCTCATGGTAGTCGTCACTAAATCCAGATCCTGCCTCCGCATCTGCCACATCAACCTCAACTCCTTCCACAGCAAACTTCCCGCCCTCCGCGACCTCATCACCGACTTCCAGATCGACATCCTTACCCTCAACGAAACCAAACTCACCCCTACACGCCCCGCCCGACTTCCTGGTTTCACCATCCTCCGCCGAGACCACCTGGCCCGCTCTGGAGGCCTAGCCATCGCCTTCAAATCCGAGCTTGACGTCCGACACTCCCCACTCCCAGGCAATCCCTCCAATGCCCTTATGGCAATCATTCACCTCCCAAGACAACCTCCAATCACTCTCCTTACCATACACGCCTTGCCCCTCACTCAGGACCTAGTAGACCTAATGGCCCAGGTCGCTGCTGCCCACCCACGACTGGTGATAGCAGCCGATCTGAACTGCCACCATCAGGCCCTGGGGGACCGTACTTCCACGCCCCCGGGTAGGCTGCTAGTCCAATTCCTGACCGACTCCGGCCTCCAGCACCACATGACCCCGCCCACCAGGTACCCTGCCCATGAAGGCCAGGTCCCCACTTCCCCTGACAAGCTCCTTTCCTCTGCATCCCTCTCCCGAAAAATCACAAACATCACCTCCGGTTTCGACCTTGGCTCAGACCACATCCCTCTCATCTTCGACCTCAAAATCACCCCCTACCCTTACAAGTCCGACCGCCATGAAGCTTTCGAAGTCACAGACTATCGAAATGCGGATTGGAACCTCTATTCCAGACACCTCACTACCTCACTAACTCCACTCACCCAACAACCACCTCCCAACACCCCTGCCCAAGTCGAAGAATTCCACTCCACCATCACTTCCGCCATCCTCTCTGCAAAGAACCTTGCCATCCCGGTAAAACGAGTCCTCCATACACCCCTCAGGCTCCCACCAGACATCCTGGGTCTCATCAAGGCTAAACGTCGTGCCCGTCGACTCCTCCTCCGAGATCCCTCCTCCCCCTACCTTCACGACACCTACAGGGCCCTGGTCGAACGCGTGAAAGCAACCATGCGCTCCTTCAAGGACGCCAGGGCTCAGAAGGTATGCGAGAAGGCAGATTCCGACTTCTCCAACAACCCCCGTAGTTTCTGGCGCCTCGTCAAGCACTACAACAATCCATCAACCCCCTCCACTCCCCTCCTTGTCAACGGCACCGTTATCTCCGATAGTCAAGGCATGTCCGAGGCTTTCCGAGATGCGCTGTCCTCCATTCACTCTGTCCCGTCCCATCCTGACTTTGATGAGGCCCACTTCAACCAGGTGAACGCCCAAGTCACCCAACAACCTGCCACCTTCAACCCACTAGATTCCATTGTGCCAGATATCCCTCGCCATGACCTCCTTCTCCCAATCACCACCCAGGAAATCAACCTCAAGCGGAAGCACCTCCGGAACACTGCCCCCGGTCCTGACGGCATTTCCAACCTCCTCCTCAAACAAGCTCCCCCACTTCTTGTCACTCTTCTTGCCACCCTCTACACCTCCGTCCTCCTCCTGGGCTTCTCCCCGCGATCCTGGAAGCATGCCCATGTCATCCTCTTTGCCAAGCCCCACAAAGATCCCCGCAATCCCAACAACTACCGTCCCATCAGCCTCACTTCCACCCTCTCGAAACTCTTCGAGAAAGTCCTCGCCTCCAGGATCCACCTCCACCTCAACACACTCGGCCTCCTCCCCACCACCCAAGCCGGTTTCCGTCCCGGAGTCAACATGTACGACCAGCTTCTGCGGGTCGTTACATGCCTCCAGACCAACAACGCCCTCCACCGTCCCTCAATCCTTGCCCTCATGGATGTCCAGAAAGCTTTCGACACCGTCTGGCACAACGGCCTTCGTGTCAAGCTACTGGACCTCCAACTCCCCGCTCCTATCATCAGGTGGATATCCCACTTCCTTGACGGCCGAACGGCCCAGGTCCGATTTCGTGGCTCCCTCTCCTCTCCCTTCACCTTGCGTGCCGGCGTCCCCCAAGGCTCCGCCATCAGCCCCCTCCTCTACATCCTTTATGTCCGTGACCTCCCTGCCCCTATTCCACGCAATCCCACTGACACCTCCTGTGGCCTTGCCCAGTTTGCTGATGACACCGCCTTCTGGATATCCGAACGATACCATGACACCCTTATCCGGAAAACCTCCCAAACCCTCCAGAATTACCTTTCCTTCTGCAACAAATGGCGCATCCTCCTCAATGCATCCAAAACCCAACTCTGCTTCTTTAATTTCCACGCCCGCCGCTTCACCCGCACCAAAAGAGATCCCATTTTCCTTAACAACGTCCGTCTCCCCCTCAAAACATCCTGCACCTACCTAGGTGTCACCCTTGACTCCCGACTTTCCTTCGTCCCTCATCTCCGTGAATCCAAAAAGAGAGCTACCACCCGCCTCCGTGCCCTCCGTATCCTCAACCACCGCAGCCGTGGCTGCTCCAAACCCACTCTTGCCCGCCTGTACACCTCAGTCATCCGCCCTGTTTTAACATACGCCCACCCGCTCCTTCTATCCGCCCCGAACAGCTTCCTTTCCAGCTTCGAGGCCACTGAGAGACGCGCCCTCCGCCTTGCCTCCCACCTCCCACCCTGGGCCCGTAACCACACGGCTTACGAGGCCCACTCAATCCCCAGACTCAAAGACTTCCTCCACCACCTCAACATCACCTACCTTGACAAAGCCCGCACCTCCGACATCCTCCAACCTTACTTCCAACCCTACTTTACTGACCGCCCCAGCCTCACTATCCACCACCTTGCCGACCTAGACCAGCAGCCCGAACCATAACCCCCACCACTAAACCTCATGCAAACCTAGCCTAGCTCCCACTCCTGACCACTGTGACAGGCACTCGTTATAAAACAAAAAAAGTCCTGTCGCAGTTGGTTCATCTCTCCTCCCCCCAAAACCTTCCCCTGGCCACTGTAGCAGGCAAAAAAAAAAAAAGTCCTGTTGCAGTGTGTTCACCTCTAACCATTCCCTGGCCACTGTAGCAGGCAACGAAAAAAAAAATAAAAAAAGTCCTGTTGCAGTGCGTCAATCTCCCCCTCACCAATCAACCCTATCCGACGGCTGAAGAGGGCCCAAGCGCCCTAAAGCAGCCTCAGTGGGCCAGGGACTTTCCCGCCCACTGGAACCTCACAAAACAACAACAAGCAAAAATTTATATTTCCTCGTCGACTACAGCACCAGGATGCCTCCCAAAGCCAGCGGTAAAGCGGTGAAGAAGGCCGGCAAGGCCCAGAAGAACATCACCAAGGGCGACAAGAAGAAGAAGCGCAGGAGGAAGGAGTCTTACGCTATCTACATCTACAAAGTGCTCAAGCAGGTCCACCCCGACACCGGTGTTTCCAGCAAGGCCATGTCCATCATGAACAGCTTCGTCAACGACATCTTCGAGCGCATCGCCGCCGAGGCGTCGAGGCTGGCGCACTACAACAAGCGGTCGACCATCACCTCCCGGGAGATCCAGACTGCAGTGCGACTCCTTCTGCCCGGCGAGTTGGCCAAACACGCCGTCAGTGAGGGGACCAAGGCGGTCACCAAGTACACCAGCTCCAAGTAAGCCGGACGGGCTGCGCCAGCGCCCCGCGCCTCGCTACACCCTGCGAGGCACGCCCAAAAAACGGCCTTTCTCAAGGCCACCATTTCTATCAATCGTTATCGTCTCTTGCTAGTCGCAGTCTCAATTACCCTATCTACGATGCCTTTTAACTCTTGCAGGTCACATTTTCATCTGTTATACGAATAAATTTCTATCTTAAAATAAATTCAATATTCGCCATTACAGTTTTTACTAGGATAAATAAATCTGTAACTATATTCTAATGTTATTACGTTTCTCATTACTCGTCAGTCGTCCATCTCCCCGTTTAATAATTCACCGTATGTCTCATTAAAACACCCACCCGTAACGCAAGTATTGCATCATGTTCAGTTTGTAACGCACAACTATAATACTCTACAGCAGTTACCTCGTCGGAACCCAACCCGCGACCAATCTCACACTGCGGCGGTGACCCGACTTCTCGCCCGTCGGACGGGTCCATTTCCCGCCAATCGGCAGCAGCTTTTCCCCTGACTGTTTTCGACAATAACTCGTAAACGGCGCGAGTTAGAGATAAACACGCGGTTAGACGAAACGAAGAGACGGTCTCGAAGAGTCGGAAAATGCACTTGCCGATCGGTCAGTGCGACCGATAACCGAGATACGGGTGTTTGAAAATCCGCGAGAAAAACGTGAATATCTCTCGAACCGTCAGGAATATCGGATCGCCGACGATACCAGAGTGTAGAACGAGGCGGGAGGAGTAAAACGAGGGGTCCCCGGCCTCCGTATCGCGAACGGTCGGCCGACAGCGAGGTTTTTTAGTTTTGGCGGGAGACGGCGGTCGGCACTGTTCTTTGATCGAGATAGTAATATATAGCTCGAGTGCGGTACACTCGGTATATATAGGTGGGCGTGGTCAACTGCCGTCACCCGATTGGTAGATCGAATCGTCAAATAGCACAGGCGAACAGGACCAGCGGGCTAAAAATAAGATGGGGATGAAAAAGATAAATAATCAACGACAGAGGGTAGCAAAAGAACCACAGAGGGATGTAATTACACCCTAATTTCATTTCTCATAAGATCCCATGTTATTTTATTCTCCATAAGAGTCCATGTTAATCTATTCTCCATAAGAGTCCATGTTATTCTATTCTCCATAAGAGCCTATGTTGGACCCAAAGCGCGGGGCCTTACTACTTACGCTTTTACCAGTCTTGTCCTTTAGAGGCAAAGCGTCTGCAACTTTTGTAAAACAATTAATAATTGTGAGTATATATTTAAATCCTTTGTTTATTCTGCTATGCGGTCGCATTTCAATTAAATCCGCTTGATATAGATCATTTATCCCTTTTATAACAGTATTTCTTCTTGGAAACTTTATTCTTGCAGGTTTGTGTAGTTCATTAATAATCTTCTCCTTCAGGTCTGACATGATGGTTTCACGAAGGCAGCTGATATGGTATTAAATATTCTTTGGTATAAATCTGCTTATATATATATATACATATAGTTCAAGGTCATTCAAAACTTGTGTAAAAAAAGGGGAAACACAGCTTAACATTGCTGTGTTTCCCCTTTTTTTACGGAAAGGAAACGGATAAAGGATCTAGGACGATGAAAAGGTTACTCGTCAATAGGGTTGAGGGAGTAGTGGCCGAATGGCAATGTGTTGATTTTGTCTGGAAGGGTTTGTCTTTTGTCGTCATTACAGGATAGCGCCTTTTTAACTTCAGTCACGCTGTACAGCTGATGGTTAAAACTTCTGATGGTGTTGAATTTAGCTGTAATGATGTTATCCTCAAATAAGCATTGCTATTGCTATTGCATTGTTATTGGTTTTAGACCCTCCGAGAGGATAAAACCTGCTCCTGATTGGTTTTAACATTGGCTCTTATGGGGATTAAGCTCCGCCCCCTTGTCCTATAAACCAATAGGACAAGAGTTCCCCCTCTTAAGCCCCGCCCCCTCTCTCTGGTTGGTTGATACCAGGTCATGTGACTGAAGCCCCGCCCCTTCCAAGATGGCGGCTCCTAACCTACCATTTGACCACGTGTGTTAACCTAACTTTTGTCACATGTTTTTTCCCACGCTTTTCCAATATTGCGGCGCCCACGTGGCTGACCACGTGTTCTAACCTCACTTTAGACCACGTGTGTTAACCTATCTTTGTACCACGTGTTTTTTCCCGCGCATTTCCAATATGGCGGCGTCCAAGTGGTGGGAAACCTTTTTTGACCACGTGATTCAAGACGATGACCCAGATGGTTGAGAAAAATATATTGTATAGATAATTAGCCAACCACGTGACCCACCCACGTGATCTAGTGCAGCCATCCCAAGGAACAAAATACCTGCAGTGTATATATGAAGATGTATAAACTATGTTATAGAGTAAGAAAAAGAACGACCTTCCAACGTACGCAAATTAGTATATAACACCTAACCAAGTTACGTCACGCTACCAGCCTCGTATAGATATATTGTCAGCAAGTGCTGCCAACCCACTTTATATATATATATATATATATATATATATATATATATATATATATACACAGTTATACGTATATATCGCAAGAAAGTGTTGCCAAAAAATCAAAAATCGCTAATATCTCGAAAAAGGAAGGTCCTAGGGTCGTTTTGACCCCAGAAAACTGCCTACTACGTAGTGTAGGCACTTCAGAGGGGTATCCACCTATATGAAAAATCTAACTAAAATGTTGCGGGTTGCATCTCAAAAAATGAAGGGGCAAAAGGTCGAAATTAAATATCTTGAGAACGGCTCAGCCGATTTACATGAAACTTGGTGTACAGGTATTTGTTATCATCCTCTACATCTTTCAAAAACCTAAACTCTGTAATGCAGGTAGTATCAAAACAATTGAAGGAGCTATAATTTAAAATGTAATATCTTGAGAACGACTCAGCCGTTTTATATGAAACTTGGTGTACAGGTATTTGTTAACCTCCACTACATCTCTCAAACAACCTAAACTCTGTAATACAGGTAGTATCAAAATAATTGAAGGAGCTATACTTTGAAATATAATATCTTAAGAAAGACGGGGTCTTTAAGAATGCAACTTGTTGTACAGGTATTTGTTAACCTCCACTACATCTCTCAAACAACCTAAACTCTGTAATACAGGTAGTATCAAAACAATTGAAGGAGCTATACTTTGAAATGTAATATCTTAAGAAAGACGGGGCCTTTAAGAATGCAACTTAGTGTACAGGTATTTGTTAACCTCCACTACATCTTTCAAAAACCTAAACTCTGTACTGTATGTAGTATCAAAACATTTGAAGGAACTATATTTTGAAATTTAATATCTTAAAAACGGCTAGATCGATTTAAACTGAACTTGGTATATATGTACCTGTAAACATCCTCTACATCTTACAAAAAACCTAAACTATGTACTGCAAGTAAGTATCAAAATAATTTAAGGAGTTATACTTTGAAATATAATTTATTTAGAACGCATTGGTATGTGTGGGTCCCTCAATTGTCATTAGTATGTGAAGGTCCCGCAATTGTTTTGTGAAGGTCCATCAATTGTCATCAGTGTTTGGAGGTCCCTCAATTGCCATTGGTTTGTGTAGGTCCCTCAACCGTCATTGGTTTGTCTAGGTCCCTCAATTGTCTTTGGTTAGTGTAGGAAACTCAATTGTCATTGGTTTGTGTAGATCCCTCAACTTTCATTGGTACGTGTAAGTCCCTCAATTGTGATTGGTTTGTAAGTCACTAAATTGTCATTGGTTTGTATAGATCCCTCCATTGTCATTGGTATGTGTGGATCCCTCAATTGTCCTTGGTTTGTGTAGGTCCCTCAATTGTCATTGGTTAGTGTGGGTCCCTCAATTGTCTTTGGTTTATGTAGGTCCCTCAATTTTCATTGGTTTGTGTAGGTCCCTCAATTTTCATTGGTTTGTGTAGGTCCCTATATTGTCATTGGTTTGTTTAGGCCCCTCAATTGTCATTGGTTTGTGTAGGTCCCTCAATTTTCTTTGGTTTGTGTAAGTCCCTCATTTGTCATTAATTTGTGTAGGTCTCTAAATTGTCATTAGCGTTTGGAGATCTCTTATTTGACATTGGTTTGTGTAGGTCCCTCAATTGTCATTGGTTTGTGTATATCCCTCAATTGTCATTGGTTTGTGTAGGTCCCTCAATATTAGTTGGTTAATGTGGGTCTCTCAATTGTTAATGGTTTGTATAGGTCTCACACATGTCATTGGTTTGTGTAGATCCCTCAACTTTCATTGGTTTGTGTAGGTCCCTCAATTTTCATTGGTTTGTGTAGGTCCCTCAATTGTCATTGGTTTGAGTAGGCCCCTCAATTGTCATTGGTTTGGGTAGGTCCCTCAATTGTCATTGGTTCGTGTTGGTCCCTAAATTGTCTTTGGTTTGTGTAGGTCCCTTAATTTTCTTTGGTTTCTGTAAGTCCCTCAATATTAGTTTGTTATTGTAGGTCTCTCAATTGTCAATGGTTTGTGTAGGTCCCTCACATGTCATTGGTTTGTGTAGATCCCTCAACTTTCATTGGTACGTGTTGGTCCTTCAATTGTCATTGGTTTGTAAGTCACTCAATTGTCATTGGTTTGTATAGATCCCTCAATTATCATTGGTATGTGTAGGTCCCTAAATTGCCATTGGTTTGTATAGGTCCCTCAATTGTCATTGGTTTGTGAAGGTCCCTCAAATGTCATTGGTTTGTGAAGGTCCCTCACTTGTCATTTGTATGTGTAGGTCCCTCAAGGGTCATTATTGGTATGTGTAGGTCCCTCAATTGCCATCGGTTTGTGTAGATCCCCCAATTGTCATTGGTATGTGTAGGTCCTTCAATAGTCATTGGTTTGTTTAGGACGCTCAATTTCCATAGGTTTGTGTAGATCCCTCAACTTTTATCGGTACGTGTTGGTCCCTCAATTGTCATTGGTATTTTTAGGTCTCTCGATTGTCATTGGGTTGTGTAGGTCCCTTAATTGTCATTGGTATGTGTAGGTCCCTCGATTGTCATTGGTTTGTGAAGCCCCCTCACTTGTCATTTGTATGTGTAGGTCCCTCAATGTTCATTGGTATGTATAGGTCCCTCAATTGCCATTGGTTTGTGTAGATCCCTCAATTGTCATTGGGAAGTGCAGGTCCATCAATTGACATAGGTTTGTGTAGATCCCTCAATTAGCACTGGTATGTGTAGGTCCCTCAATTGCCATTGGTATGTGTAGGTCCCTCTACAGTAATTGGTATGTGTAGATCTCCCATTTGTCATTGGTTTTTATAGGTCCCACAATTGTCATTGGTTTACGTAGTCCCCTCAACTGTCATTAGTATGTGAAGGTACCACGATTGCAATTGGTTTGTGTAGGTCCATCAATTGTCATTGGTTTTTGGAGGTCTCTTAATTGCCATTGGTTTGTATAGGTCCCTCAATTGTCATTGGTTCGTGTAGGTCCTTCAATTGTCATTGGTTAGTTTAGGTCCGTCAACTGCCACTGGTTTTTGTAGGTCGTTCAATTGTAATTGGGTTGTGTAGCTCCCTCAATTTTTAATGGTTTCTGTAGGACCCTACAATTGCCACTGGTTTCAATTGTCATTGGATTGTGTTGGTCCCTCAATTTTCATTGGTATGTGTAGGTCTCTCAATTTTCATTGGGTTTTTTAGCTCCCAAAATTTTCATTGGTTTGTGTAGGTCACTAAATAGTCATTGGTTTGTTTAGGTCCCCCAATTGTCTTTTGTTTGTATTTTGATTGTAAGGTCCCTCAATTGTTATTAGTATGTGAAGGTCCCAAAATTGCAATTAGTTTGTGTAAGTCGGTCAATCGTTGTTGGTGTTTGGAGGTCCCTTAATTGCCATTGGTTTGTGTAGGTCCCTCAATATTCATTGGTTTTCTTTAAGTCCCCCAATTGTTTTTGGTTTGTATAGGTCCCTCAATTGTCATTGGTTTGTGTAGGTCCCTCAATATTAGTTGGTTAGTGTAGGTCCCTCAATTGTCATTTGTTTGTGTAGGTCCATCAATATTAGTTGGTTAATGTAGATCTCTCAATTGTCAATGGTTTGTGTAGGTCCCTCACATGTCATTGGTTTGTGTAGATCCCTCTACTGTCATTGATATGTGTAGGTCCCTCAATTTTCATTGGTTTGTGAAGATCCCTGAATGGTCATTGGCATGTGTAGGTCCCTCAATTGTCAATGGTTTGTGTAGGTCTCTTAGTTGGTATTGCTATGTGTAGGTCCCTCAATTATCATGGGTTTTTGTTGGTCCATCAATTGACATAGGTTTGTGTAGGTCCCTCAATTAGCATTGGTATGTGTAGGTCCCTCAATTGCCATTGGTATGTGTAGGTCCCTCAACAGTCATTGGTATGTGTAGATCTCCCATTTGTCATTGGTTTGTGTAGGTCCCACAATTGTCATTGGTTTACGTAGGAGCCTCAACTGTCATTAGTATGTGAAGGTACCGCGATTGCAATTGGTTTGTGTAGGTCCATCAATTGTCATTGGTATTTGGAGGTCCCTTAATTGCCATTGGTTTGTGTTGGTCCCTCAATTTTCATTGGTTTGTGTAGGTCCTTCAATTGTCATTGGTTAGTTTAGGTCCCTCAACTGCCACTGGTTTGTGTAGGTCCTTCAATTGTCATTGGGTTGTGTAGGTCCCTCAATTTTCAATGGTTTGTGTAGGACCCTACAATTGCCACTGGTCTCAATTGTCATTGGATTGTGTTGGTCCCTCAATTGACATTGGTTTGTGTAGGTCCCTCAATTGTCATTGGTTTGTGTAGGTCCCTCAACTTGTATTGGCTTGTGTAGGTCCCCCAATTGTCATTGGTATGTGTACGTCCATCAACTGCCATTGGTTTGTGCAAGTCCCTCATTTGTCATTGGATTATTTAGGTCGCACAATTTCCACTGGGTTGTGTAGGTCCCTCAAATTTCAATGGTACGTGCTGGTCCCTCAATAGTCAATGGTATGCATTGTACCCTCAATTGTCATTGGTTTGAGTAGGTCCCTCAATTGTCATTGGGATATGTAGCTCCCTCAATTGGCATAGGTTTGAGTAGGTCCCTCAATTGGCATTGGTATTTGTAGATCCCACAATTTCCATTGATTTGTGTAGGTCCCTCGATTGGCATTTGTATGTGTAGGTCCCTCAATAGTCACTGGTATGTGTAGGTCCCTCAATTGTCATTGGTTTGTGTTGGACCCTCAATTTCCATTGGTATGTGTAGGTCTCGCAATCTTCATTGGTTTTTGTAGCTCCCACAATTGCCATTTGTTTGTATAGGTCCCACAATAGTCATCGGTTTGTACAGGACCCCCAATCGTTATTGGTTCGAGTAGGTCCCTCAATTGTCATTGTTTTATGTAGGACCCTCAATTGTCATTAGTACGTGAAGGCCCCACAGTTACAATTGGTTTGTGTACGCAGACATATCTAGAATTAAATATCCTGCTATTAGAAACGTTATAATGGGCCTGGCAATTGATTCAATACAATCATGGAGATATTCAAAACCCTGATCCATACTAGCAATGGTTATGCCAGGAGGTCTACAAGCAGCTTGAATAATATAAGACATAGCCTCCAAGTAAAAGGCGAATTCAGCATATATTTCAATACAAAATCTTGTAATGTCGACAGTTTGCAAATGTAACACACTCTTGTACCAAAATACAAAATACAAACGGCAGCTTTGTACACTATAGAACGGTTGTAGCTAGAGACCGTAGTATAACCAGATATTGAAAAATTCAGTCGTGTCCCATTATGGGACATAATTCATCTATTATACTTACCGTATTTCGTTCACCCTAAAGCTAAAATGAAGACAGCACTAATATAAAGTTTGGGTGTGCCAGTTGGCTCAAAAGTAGTAATATCTCTTGACGATACTGTACAACTAGCCTGTAAATTTCTTAACTTATATATAATTTAGTTGAAGGAAGGTTGGTTGTGCCTAGAAGGAATGTCAGCTACAATAACTTCTGTTGTTTGTGTTTTTACAAGAAACCCACTTAAATGGCAAATTATATAATCACTGACATGTTCGATTACTATAATGTAGTATTTTACACCCATATATTGTACCTCACTACCTATATCTCAGTTAAATTTACAAGAATCCCAATAAGTTTAGTTGTGGCCGTAACATGACAATAATTAAAATACCTGTTATACAACAATTATATACCTGTTATACCCTTCCATGACAACGATTAAGAAATCTTATCTTCGGTTTAGTTCCCTTTTCACCAACTACACTTACACTAACGTTAAAATATACTACTGGTACGCTCTTTCCCATATCCATCACAGTAGTATTGACAGACGTGCCAGGATTTAAAGCAGTGCCAGTGGGTTTTGCACTAATTTATATAACATTATTTTTATACTTAACATAAAATACAGGTCTTTTGAACATTTTCAAAGGCTTACTGACTAACTTGATTCTCAGTTTGGTACCTATTTTTGTAGATTGTACTATATAACGTTTCCTGAGAAATAATCACAAGATTTTCAGAATACAAATGGGAGTCCTTTGACTTTTCGGGGATCTGTAAACGGATTCTGTTTTCAAAGTTGAGACGATCAAGTGGTATTGTTGCCTTGGGACTTACATACCTTTATCGTTGGGTGAAGTTCCAAGATGCTGATTTTGTTTTCTTCAGCTGATATTGTGTTACTGTAAACACTTAAAAACTGATAATATTGAAGTTAACCTTGGAAATAAAGCTAAGAATTAAAACGTCATTTCAGGAAAGAAATTTTAATCTCTGGAATTCAGTAATAATACAAAATGAACGTAACATCTAAAATTTCATTAAAACCACATTAATAGTTATTTCTTTGATGGAAACGGTCAACATCATAGTAACACTCTCAGGCAAACCAAGGTTTTCTATTAGTTTTGAGCTGTTTTTATTAAAGCCCTTCTTAATCAAAATATCATGCACGTTTATTAAAACTGTCAAGAAACAAAGTGACTAATGGGAACCACTAACCAATTGACCAGGATTGTCAGTGCTGTTTATGCAAAGGAAATAAAATCTAAATATGTTAATTTTCTAGTGGTAACAACTTAAAAGCCTAAGTAGTATCAGACCCCAAAAAATCAAAATATTTCTGCTTTAAGATCTTAGATACGCTTTTAAAATAAGTTTCAATCAGCTCATCATCAACCCATCTGTTATTAGCATTGGTTTAATTAGCAGCAAATTGAATACATTTATACTTAATTTAAATTAGTGTATAATCTAATGAGCTAACAGTAACTTTAACTTCGTTGTGTTCAACCAATGTTGTGTTATGTCTAGTAATTGCTCTAAGTTTCCTATTCAAGTACGGTACTGTTTGTGAACACTCAAAAAAAAGAGATTTGTCACGTTGTCCCAAACTAGTTTTAATGTCGTCAAGACTAGCTCAGAAGCTACGTTAAAAATAAACTATAAATACATATGATTTACGATGGTTCGTTCACAATCACAATTTTTAATAACAACCACTTAATGACATAATACTTATTACACATATACGATCTAAGCTACCATACCACAGTAAACTACGTAATTCAGGCCGTAGTATCACGGTGTATTTTCTACTGTCGTGATTTCCCCAGTAGGCATAATCTCACTCTTCGAACGAGACCAAAGTCACGATAATGATCTTAACTAAAATTCGGAACTATTCCGCCCTTGTCACACGTGGTATCACACTGTAAGAGTACCATACGTCTTCTGCATATGATTGAGTGACAGCCACTTCATAACAAAATACTACCTCCCACGTGGTTTTACCCAAGTTTCCACACCACAGTAGACCGTGTAGGTCAGGCTGTAGGGTTCAGGCGCGTTCTTTTTGGTTACCCAGAGCTTCACCAGTAGTCCTAACCTCTGGGGTAAGGGGCCCCAACATCGCCCACTTACGGTGGTAGCCAAACCAAGGCATATTGCTACCTCCCTTCTTGTTGGTAAATTTTACTATTATTTACAACCTTCACAAGTCCGTTCAAGCCATCACGGGGTTGCCCTCAGCCAAATTTCGAGCACCCCCGCCCCTTTACTAAACACCCGTAGAGGTATACTACTTATAACTACTTAACGACCACTGAAAGTCCGTTCAAGCCATCACGGAGGTGCCCTCAACCGAATGCCGAGCACCCCCGCCCCTTTACTAATCACCCTCAGCGGTATACTATGTATAGTTATTTACAAACCTCTCATGTCCGTTTCAAGCCATCACGGAGGAGCCCTCAACCGAATGCTAAGCACCCCATCCCGTTACTAATCATCCGCAGAGGAACTCAAACTTCTGTCTTACCGTCATCTTGAAAAAACAGCAAAAGACATGGTGTTGATTTGTTTGTTTTTATTCTTTTATCTGGTTATACTACGGTCTCTAGCTACAACCGTTCTATAGTGTACAAAGCTGCCGTTTGTATTTTGTATTTTGGTACAAGAGTGTGTTACATTTGCAAACTGTCGACATTACAAGATTTTGTATTGAAATATATGCTGAATTCGCCTTTTACTTGGAAGCTATGTCTTATATTATTCAAGCTGCTTGTAGACCTCCTGGCATAACCATTGCTAGTATGGATCAGGGTTTTGAATATCTCCATGATTGTATTGAATCAATTGCCAGGCCCATTATAACGTTTCTAATAGCAGGATATTTAATTCTAGATATGTCTGCGTACACAAACCAATTGTAACTGTGGGGCCTTCACGTACTAATGACAATTGAGGGTCCTACATAAAACAATGACAATTGACGGACCTACTCGAACCAATGACGATTGGGGGTCCTGTACAAACCGATGACTATTGTGGGACCTATACAAACAAATGGCAATTGTGGGAGCTACAAAAACCAATGAAGATTGCGAGACCTACACATACCAATGAAAATTGAGGGTCCAACACAAACCAATGACAATTGAGGGACCTACACATACCAGTGACTATTGAGGGACCTACACATACAAATGCCAATCGAGGGACCTACACAAATCAATGGAAATTGTGGGATCTACAAATACCAATGCCAATTGAGGGACCTACTCAAACCTATGCCAATTGAGGGAGCTACACATCCCAATGACAATTGAGGGACCTACTCAAACCAATGACAATTGAGGGTACAATGCATACCATTGACTATTGAGGGACCAGCACGTACCATTGAAATTTGAGGGACCTACACAACCCAGTGGAAATTGTGCGACCTAAATAATCCAATGACAAATGAGGGACTTGCACAAACCAATGGCAGTTGAGGGACGTACACATACCAATGACAATTGGGGGACCTACACAAGCCAATAAAAGTTGAGGGACCTACACAAACCAATGACAATTGAGGGACCTACACAAACCAATGTCAATTGAGGGACCAACACAATCCAATGACAATTGAGACCAGTGGCAATTGTAGGGTCCTACACAAACCATTGAAAATTGAGGGACCTACACAACCCAATGACAATTGAAGGACCTACACAAACCAGTGGCAGTTGAGGGACCTAAACTAACCAATGACAATTGAAGGACCTAGACAAACCAATGAAAATTGAGGGACCAACACAAACCAATGGCAATTAAGGGACCTCCAAATACCAATGACAATTGATGGACCTACACAAACCAATTGCAATCGTGGTACCTTCACATACTAATGACAGTTGAGGCTCCTACGTAAACCAATGACAATTGTGGGACCTACACAAACCAATGACAAATGAGAGATCTACACATACCAATGACTGTTGAGGGACCTACACATACCAATGGCAATTGAGGGACCTACACATACCAATGCTAATTGAGGGACCTACACAAACCTATGTCAATTGATGGACCAACAAAAACCCATGATAATTGAGGGACCTACACATAGCAATACCAACTAAGAGACCTACACAAACCATTGACAATTGAGGGACCTACACATGCCAATGACCATTCAGGGATCTTCACAAACCAATGAAAATTGAGGGACCTACACATATCAATGACAGTAGAGGGATCTACACAAACCAATGACATGTGAGGGACCTACACAAACCATTGACAATTGAAAGATCTACATTAACCAACTAATATTGAGGGACCTACACAAACCAATGACAATTGAGGGACCTTCACTAACCAACTAATATTGAGGGACCTACACAAACCAATGACAATTGAGGGACCTATACAAACCAAAAACAATTGGGGGACTTAAAGAAAACCAATGAATATTGAGGGACCTACACAAACCAATGGCAATTAAGGGACCTCCAAACACCAACAACGATTGACCGACTTACACAAACTAATTGCAATTTTGGGACCTTCACATACTAATAACAATTGAGGGACCTATACAAACAAAAGACAATTGGGGGACCTAAACAAACCAATGACTATTTAGTGACCTACACAAACCAATGAAAATTTTGGGAGCTACAAAACCCAATGAAAATTGAGAGACCTACACATACCAATGAAAATTGAGGGACCAACACAATCCAATGACAATTGAAACCAGTGGCAATTGTAGGGTCCTACAGAAACCATTAAAAATTGAGGGAGCTACACAACCCAATTACAATTGAACGACCTACAAAAACCAGTGGCAGTTGACGGACCTAAACTAACCAATGACAATTGAAGGACCTACACAAACCAATGACAATTGAGGGACCTATACAAACCAATGGCAATTAAGAGACCTCCAAAAACCAATGACAATTGATGGACCTACACAAACCAATTGCAATCGTGGTACCTTCACATACTAATGACAGTTGAGGGTACTACGTAAACCAATGACAATTGTGGGACCTATAAAAACCAATGACAAATGGGAGATCTACACATACCAATTACTGTAGAGGGACCTACACATACCAATGGCAATTGAGGGACCTACACATACCAGTGCTAATTGAGGGATCTACACAAACCTATGCCAATTGATGGACCTGCACTTCCCAATGACAATTGAGGGATCTACACAAACCAATGGCAATTGAGGGACCTATACATACCAATGAACATTGAGGGACCTACACATACAAATGACAAGTGAGGGGGCTTCACAAACCAATGACAATCGAGGGACCTACACATACCAATGACAATTAAGGGACCTACACAACTTACCGAGTTGGTAACGCCGCTGGGTCTATCACCGTAAAGTTTGCTCATTTGAAATTGAACATGGAGTATTTATTTGTGGGGAAGATCGGCGATGAGTACCTACTCCAACACCTCTTTGGCGGCCGTTACATCAAGGTCCACATTCCAAGGTCCACTCTGCCACCTCCTGAGTCCGAGTGCGACTTGTTTTTGGTACGGCAGAAGGGTCAAGTAAAGTGGGTTACGAATAAATAAAGTAAACACTGTCCACCGCTCCTTATCCACCATCTCCTTCAAACACAAACGGACCTTTTCAGGACCACCCTATGCATTTCAAGTTAGGGACTTGGCCTGTACATAGGCAGGAGACTGTTAGTCTTATGTTTGTGTGCTGCCCACTTTGTGAAAAATTTCTAAGTCCCAAGGTCCTTGACCTTGACCTTGACCTTGAACATGACCCAAAGAAGGGGGAGAGGGGGGTACAAAAATTGTGCAAAGTATGTCATGTGGGTACTCAAATTACACGGATTGATCAGACGAAAAAGTTGGTGCAAACAGAATTCAGATCTGACCAAGGGTGTAGCAGTAATAGACAAAAACAACTATTTCGAGGGTCAAACCTAAATAACTTCTTTATTTAGGGTTTAAAATATATTGAGTAGGTACTCAAATTACGCGGATTAATCAGACGAACAAGTTGGTGCAAACAAAATTCAGATCCGACAAAGGGTATAGCAGCAACAGCGAAAAAACAACTATTTTCAAGGACAAACCTATATAATGTCTTAATTTTTGGTTTAAGGTATAACATGTGGGTACTCTACTGACGCAACTCAGCAAGCCTAACAAAAAAGTGCAATCAAAATTTAGATCCGACCAAGCGTATAGCAGCAACAGCGAAAAAACAACTATTTTCAAGGACAAACCTAAATAACTTCTTTGTTTTTGGTTCAAAGTATAACATGTGGGCACTTCAATTACGCGGCTTGACAAGACGAACATGAAGGTGCAATCTAAATTTAAATCTAACCAACAGTATAGCATCCGTAGCGTAAAAACGATGGTTTAAAGGACAAGGTAACGTTGTGGTGGGGGGTAGGTGCCTATCATACACGATAACGCTACATCATTATTCTTCCAGCTCTTGACGGATGAACATCTACCTAGAGGGTCTGAAAAATGTCGCAGTTTTACAGGAACATGAGGAAGGTGACCTTCAGTAGTCCCCTTGACACTACTTTCTACTTCCCTGACAATGAAGACAGAAGGTCTACACTTTTAGTGGACAATGAGCGGTTTCGTCGAAGAATAATCGAGGATGAAACACTTTTAGCCAGTTGTTTGCTACGCAAAAAGCACCATATGAATACATGCACCGGTTTAGATCATAGTAGCTGTGATACTTATACAGCGTTGAGCAAACATTATTGAAGTTTTCAGTTACGGAGCTAAGGTCTTGACAGTCTAAGAGCTAAACCCTAACTAACACATGTAAACTAGTTATTGTGCGATGTAAAACTTGGTGGGGAGACTGGTGTAGTGGGGGACTGGTGTAGTGGGGAGACTGCCATCTGCCGCGCACTTGCTACCTGCTGCCTGACACCTGCCGCCTGCCATCTGCCGTCCGCCATCTGCTCCGCCCCACCACACTTTTACACCCACCATTTTGTTTGATACCAAAACGCTAGCTAGCGAATAGTCAGTACACCTCCGGCTCTCGACCGGTGAACATCGAGCTCTCCAAGACGCTCTTCACAAAATAACAATATCATTTCACTCAAGATCTGATAGATGTTTCTATTTCATTGCCGTCAGGTATTATTCCCACCTGACAGCAATGAAATGCAAACACCTAACAGAACAGATAGGTGTCGAAAACACAACATGGACTCAGCGCAGGAATCGAAGTATCTACCGTCTTTCATCAGAAAGCGAAGTGATGGCCGCAACTCGTCCGGATCAACAACATCGATGACAACGAACAACGGGGAACTATTGTAAACATGAATTATTGTAAATAAAATAAAGTAATATTTGTAATAGTACTACCTCGCACTCGTATCATTCGATTGTTTCATTCGATGGTTTTATTCGATATTTCTTATCGATTAAACTATCGAATCACAATCGAATTTTACGAGTGCGAGGTAGATTTTTTTTTAAAAACTTCCCCGTGACCTTGAACTTTGAACTTTCCCTCATTACGTCAAGAAACCACCTACGTCACTGGCTCAGCCTCAGATGACGTATTTATTCACTCAGCGCATCCGGTCACTGACCGGATGTGACGTCACTTCCAGCGCAAAACCTACAAACCCACACTACTTGCATCTTTTAACACAATCCGGAGTTTCAATCATAATGTATAACTGTGAAAAAGAAGTCATTGGCAGACAAAGACGACAAACGTGTGATCCTTCAAAGTAACATCCACACACTTCCTTATTGACATTATTCATTAATATAAATTGATTAAGTGCATCACCATCATCATTATTATCATCATCCTGAGAAGTAAACTGGCCGAAGATCTGTAAAATGCTAATTAATTAAGTATATTTTAAATAAAGTTTTTAAAAAGCCATTTCAGTGACCTTGACCTAGTTTTTGTGTGTTCAGAATAAGTATTTTTTTAAATTAGCAAAAAATACATTACTTATTTAAAATTTAGCCTTTTTTAATAAATGAAACAGTTTTATAGTTCAGTTACTAAACGATTGGAGGATAAAGTGAACCGATGGACGAGAGAAAATCCATCGTTGAAGAACTTCACAAACCAGTTCGAAGACATTTTCCTAGAAGATCAACGGTCGTGAAGGGCATTCATGACCTATATCAAGCTGACCTTGTAGAAATGAAACCGTACAGTAGGATTAATAAAGGTTTTAGGTACATTTTAACGGTTATTGATTGTTTTACAAAAGTAGCCAGTGCAATTCCACTGAAAACCCGCCTTACGAACCCGCCTCCTCACCTACCGCCTGACACACCTAATGGACGCCTTGCTGACTGTTGAGGAGGCGCTAGTCCTCTTGTTCCAGGAGGTATTCGACCTATTGACTGATGCTACGAATAGACATCCCAGCATCAAGGTGAACATGATCCTGGAGTGTGAGTTTACCAACATCCACGGAGCCACTTGCCTGAGATCCTTCAATACCGTTAACGTCCCACTGACCGAGTGCTCTGACTTGGAGGATTTCCTGTCAGCAACGTTCAGCATGATTATCAACAAGAAGGAGCAGTGCGAGCTGGTAGGCAGCGGTTGGACATAACTGCGCATACGCGGTCTAGAGATCCGTGTTAACGAGTACACGCCGCTGGGAGGCAGAGCCTTTATCCAGTTGCCAAAGGCCATTTCTGACACACACGCGGTAGTCAATGTACAGAACGCTGACGACATGTGCTTCATGGACGCTATCCTGACAAATTTCGTTCCGCAGCATCAACAGAGAACCTAAGAGTACACCTTGGACATCATTGCCCAATACGACTGGACTGGCTTGCGTTTTCCCAAGGCTTTGAAGGACATCAAGACCTTTGAGCGTAAGAACGACATCATTGTAAATGTGTATGGGATCAAGCGTGTGATGGTGGGGAGGCGTCCCAACGGAACCCCCGAGTTCAAGGACAAGGTGTATCCACTGAAGATCTGTAAGCGAGAGCGTGAAGACCACAGGGACCTCCTGTACGTGACCGAGGAAGGTGGAAGCCACTATGCGTACATCAGGAACCTGAGCCGACTGGTCCACCCCCAGCTCACTGAACATGGACACAGGATCTGCATCTGTAAGCGATGTTTTGCCTACTTCGACAACCAACCCAACAAGCTTAGGCTGACGGGCGCTCAGCGTTTAGACGATCACAGACGCTACTGCTATACTAAGGCACCCATCCGCCTGAACACAGTAGATCCGCCTGAAGAAGAAGAAGATCCAGTTCTCCGACCCCGAGTTCTCCAGGCGTGAGAGGTTCTGCATCTATGCGGACTTTGAGTGCGCTCTTCAGCCGGTTTAGGATGAGCCAGATTTACCACAGGCTCCAGGCCCATCAGTATACATGTTCCATACGCCTTCGCCTACCAGATCACAGACTCGACAGGGTAAGAGGAGTTTGAGCCCCGCGTCTACTTTGGAGACCATGCCTCCAAGGTGTTTATGGAGAGGCTGAAGATGGATGTGTTGATGCTGTGGGAGATCTTGTTTAGCGCGAGAGTTCTACAGCCCTTCTTGACCCAACAGCAGATAGACGACTACCTCGCGGTAAACTATTGCTACCTCTGCAACAAGGAGTGTACTGAGGAGGATCCCAAGGTGCGAGACCACAACCATGCTCC
Organism: Allygus modestus; assembly: GCA_963675035.1. Lineage (NCBI taxonomy): Eukaryota > Metazoa > Arthropoda > Insecta > Hemiptera > Cicadellidae > Allygus > Allygus modestus. Next base: position 190,150,514 of record OY776112.1, on the reverse strand, counting down.
ACCATACGAGTTCCGAGGAGCGGCGCACCGGTCGTGCAACCTGCGCTACAGGGAGCAGCGAGTCATCAACTGCTTCTTCCACAACCTTTCCAACTACGACGCTCACTTCATAGTGCGGGAGTTGGCACTTGACACCGGTGATGTGGAGGTGTTGGCGCACACAGAGGAGCGCTATATCGCCTTTACAAAGCGATTTCAGTTTGGCCAGCCTGGGGACGATCCAAGGGCGCGACGAGCTGGGTTCACAATCAGTTTCCTAGACAGCTACAGGTTCCTGTCCATGAGCTTGACCAAACTAGCAACGGGCCTTCCCACTGACAAGATGTGAGAGACCAGGAAGCGATTCCCCGAAGACCGGCACTTTGACCTCGTGCGCAGGAAAGGCATGTTCCCGTACGACTTTGTAACGTCATACAACAAGTTGTACACCACCAGGGAGTTGCCACCCAAGGCGACATTTAAAAACAGCCTCACCCTGGAGGACATTACTGACGCTGAGTACGAGCACGCCCTCAACGTGTGGCAAACCTTTGACTGTAGCCACCTAAAGGACTATGCCGCCAAGTACCTGTGCTGTGACATCGCCCTGCTCACCGATGTGTTTGAGCAGTTCAGGGATACTTCGTTGGCCGAGTACGAGCTGGACCCTGTCCACCACCGGTTGGGGCTGGTCAGCGTGTGGTAGTTTTTAGTTTTTTAATTTAATGTATATAGTATAACTGTGAAAAAGAAGTCATTGGCAGACAAAGACGACAAACGTGTGATCCTTCAAAGTAACATCCACACACTTCCTTATTGACATTATTCATTAATATAAATTGATTAAGTGCATCACCATCATCATTATTATCATCATCCTGAGAAGTAAACTGGCCGAAGATCTGTAAAATGCTAATTAATTAAGTATATTTTAAATAAAGTTTTTAAAAAGCCATTTCAGTGACTTTGACCTAGTTTTTGTGTGTTCAGAATAAGTATTTTTTTAAATTAGCAAAAAATACATTACTTATTTAAAATTTAGCCTTTTTTAATGAATGAAACAGTTTTATAGTTCAGTTACTAAACGATTGGAGGATAAAGTGAACCGATGGACGAGAGAAAATCCATCGTTGAAGAACTTCACAAACCAGTTCGAAGACATTTTCCTAGAAGATCAACGGTCGTGAAGGGCATTCATGACCTATATCAAGCTGACCTTGTAGAAATGAAACCGTACAGTAGGATTAATAAAGGTTTTAGGTACATTTTAACGGTTATTGATTGTTTTACAAAAGTAGCCAGTGAAATTCCACTGAAAACCCGCCTTACGAACCCGCCTCCTCACCTACCGCCTGACACACCTAATGGACGCCTTGCTGACTGTTGAGGAGGCGCTAGTCCTCTTGTTCCAGGAGGTATTCGACCTATTGACTGATGCTACGAATATACATCCCAGCATCAAGGTGAACATGATCCTGGAGTGTGAGTTTACCAACATCCACGGAGCCACTTGCCTGAGATCCTTCAATACCGTTAACGTCCCACTGACCGAGTGCTCTGACTTGGAGGATTTCCTGTCAGCAACGTTCAGCATGATTATCAACAAGAAGGAGCAGTGCGAGCTGGTAGGCAGCGGTTGGACATAACTGCGCATACGCGGTCTGGAGATCCGTGTTAACGAGTACACGCCGCTGGGAGGCAGAGCCTTTATCCAGTTGCCAAAGGCCATTTCTGACACACACGCGGTAGTCAATGTACAGAACGCTGACGACATGTGCTTCATGGACGCTATCCTGACAAAGTTCGTTCCGCAGCATCAACAGAGAACCTAAGAGTACACCTTGGACATCATTGCCCAATACGACTGGACTGGCTTGCGTTTTCCCAAGGCTTTGAAGGACATCAAGACCTTTGAGCGTAAGAACGACATCATTGTAAATGTGTATGGGATCAAGCGTGTGATGGTGGGGAGGCGTCCCAACGGAACCCCCGAGTTCAAGGACAAGGTGTATCCACTGAAGATCTGTAAGCGAGAGCGTGAAGACCACAGGGACCTCCTGTACGTGACCGAGGAAGGTGGAAGGCACTATGCGTACATCAGGAACCTGAGCCGACTGGTCCACCCCCAGCTCACTGAACATGGACACAGGATCTGCATCTGTAAGCGATGTTTTGCCTACTTCGACAACCAACCCAACAAGCTTAGGCTGACGGGCGCTCAGCGTTTAGACGATCACAGACGCTACTGCTATACTAAGGCACCCATCCGCCTGAACACAGTAGATCCGCCTGAAGAAGAAGAAGATCCAGTTCTCCGACCCCGAGTTCTCCAGGCGTGAGAGGTTCTGCATCTATGCGGACTTTGAGTGCGCTCTTCAGCCGGTTTAGGATGAGCCAGATTTACCACAGGCTCCAGGCCCATCAGTATACATGTCCCATACGCCTTCGCCTACCAGATCACAGACTCGACAGGGTAAGAGGAGTTTGAGCCCCGCGTCTACTATGGAGACCATGCCTCCAAGGTGTTTATGGAGAGGCTGAAGATGGATGTGTTGATGCTGTGGGAGATCTTGTTTAGCGCGAGAGTTCTACAGCCCTTCTTGACCCAACAGCAGATAGACGACTACCTCGCGGTAAACTATTGCTACCTCTGCAACAAGGAGTGTACTGAGGAGGATCCCAAGGTGCGAGACCACAACCACGCTCCACCATACGAGTTCCGAGGAGCGGCGCACCGGTCGTGCAACCTGCGCTACAGGGAGCAGCGAGTCATCAACTGCTTCTTCCACAACCTTTCCAACTACGACGCTCACTTCATAGTGCGGGAGTTGGCACTTGACACCGGTGATGTGGAGGTGTTGGCGCACACAGAGGAGCGCTATATCACCTTTACAAAGCGATTTCAGTTTGGCCAGCCTGGGGACGATCCAAGGGCGCGACGAGCTGGGTTCACAATCAGTTTCCTAGACAGCTACAGGTTCCTGTCCATGAGCTTGGCCAAACTAGCAACGGGCTTTCCCACTGACAAGATGTGAGAGACCAGGAAGCGATTCCCCGAAGACCGGCACTTTGACCTCGTGCGCAGGAAAGGCATGTTCCCGTACGACTTTGTAACGTCATACAACAAGTTGTACACCACCAGGGAGTTGCCACCCAAGGCGACATTTAAAAACAGCCTCACCCTGGAGGACATTACTGACGCTGAGTACGAGCACGCCCTCAACGTGTGGCAAACCTTTGACTGTAGCCACCTAAAGGACTATGCCGCCAAGTACCTGCGCTGTGACATCGCCCTGCTCACCGATGTGTTTGAGCAGTTCAGGGATACTTCGTTGGCCGAGTACGAGCTGGACCCTGTCCACCACCGGTTGGGGCTGGTCAGCGTGTGGTAGTTTTTAGTTTTTTAATTTAATGTATATAGTATAACTGTGAAAAAGAAGTCATTGGCAGACAAAGACGACAAACGTGTGATCCTTCAAAGTAACATCCACACACTTCCTTATTGACATTATTCATTAATATAAATTGATTAAGTGCATCACCATCATCATTATTATCATCATCCTGAGAAGTAAACTGGCCGAAGATCTGTAAAATGCTAATTAATTAAGTATATTTTAAATAAAGTTTTTAAAAAGCCATTTCAGTGACTTTGACCTAGTTTTTGTGTGTTCAGAATAAGTATTTTTTTAAATTAGCAAAAAATACATTACTTATTTAAAATTTAGCCTTTTTTAATGAATGAAACAGTTTTATAGTTCAGTTACTAAACGATTGGAGGATAAAGTGAACCGATGGACGAGAGAAAATCCATCGTTGAAGAACTTCACAAACCAGTTCGAAGACATTTTCCTAGAAGATCAACGGTCGTGAAGGGCATTCATGACCTATATCAAGCTGACCTTGTAGAAATGAAACCGTACAGTAGGATTAATAAAGGTTTTAGGTACATTTTAACGGTTATTGATTGTTTTACAAAAGTAGCCAGTGAAATTCCACTGAAAACCCGCCTTACGAACCCGCCTCCTCACCTACCGCCTGACACACCTAATGGACGCCTTGCTGACTGTTGAGGAGGCGCTAGTCCTCTTGTTCCAGGAGGTATTCGACCTATTGACTGATGCTACGAATATACATCCCAGCATCAAGGTGAACATGATCCTGGAGTGTGAGTTTACCAACATCCACGGAGCCACTTGCCTGAGATCCTTCAATACCGTTAACGTCCCACTGACCGAGTGCTCTGACTTGGAGGATTTCCTGTCAGCAACGTTCAGCATGATTATCAACAAGAAGGAGCAGTGCGAGCTGGTAGGCAGCGGTTGGACATAACTGCGCATACGCGGTCTGGAGATCCGTGTTAACGAGTACACGCCGCTGGGAGGCAGAGCCTTTATCCAGTTGCCAAAGGCCATTTCTGACACACACGCGGTAGTCAATGTACAGAACGCTGACGACATGTGCTTCATGGACGCTATCCTGACAAAGTTCGTTCCGCAGCATCAACAGAGAACCTAAGAGTACACCTTGGACATCATTGCCCAATACGACTGGACTGGCTTGCGTTTTCCCAAGGCTTTGAAGGACATCAAGACCTTTGAGCGTAAGAACGACATCATTGTAAATGTGTATGGGATCAAGCGTGTGATGGTGGGGAGGCGTCCCAACGGAACCCCCGAGTTCAAGGACAAGGTGTATCCACTGAAGATCTGTAAGCGAGAGCGTGAAGACCACAGGGACCTCCTGTACGTGACCGAGGAAGGTGGAAGCCACTATGCGTACATCAGGAACCTGAGCCGACTGGTCCACCCCCAGCTCACTGAACATGGACACAGGATCTGCATCTGTAAGCGATGTTTTGCCTACTTCGACAACCAACCCAACAAGCTTAGGCTGACGGGCGCTCAGCGTTTAGACGATCACAGACGCTACTGCTATACTAAGGCACCCATCCGCCTGAACACAGTAGATCCGCCTGAAGAAGAAGAAGATCCAGTTCTCCGACCCCGAGTTCTCCAGGCGTGAGAGGTTCTGCATCTATGCGGACTTTGAGTGCGCTCTTCAGCCGGTTTAGGATGAGCCAGATTTACCACAGGCTCCAGGCCCATCAGTATACATGTTCCATACGCCTTCGCCTACCAGATCACAGACTCGACAGGGTAAGAGGAGTTTGAGCCCCGCGTCTACTATGGAGACCATGCCTCCAAGGTGTTTATGGAGAGGCTGAAGATGGATGTGTTGATGCTGTGGGAGATCTTGTTTAGCGCGAGAGTTCTACAGCCCTTCTTGACCCAACAGCAGATAGACGACTACCTCGCGGTAAACTATTGCTACCTCTGCAACAAGGAGTGTACTGAGGAGGATCCCAAGGTGCGAGACCACAACCACGCTCCACCATACGAGTTCCGAGGAGCGGCGCACCGGTCGTGCAACCTGCGCTACAGGGAGCAGCGAGTCATCAACTGCTTCTTCCACAACCTTTCCAACTACGACGCTCACTTCATAGTGCGGGAGTTGGCACTTGACACCGGTGATGTGGAGGTGTTGGCGCACACAGAGGAGCGCTATATCACCTTTACAAAGCGATTTCAGTTTGGCCAGCCTGGGGACGATCCAAGGGCGCGACGAGCTGGGTTCACAATCAGTTTCCTAGACAGCTACAGGTTCCTGTCCATGAGCTTGGCCAAACTAGCAACGGGCTTTCCCACTGACAAGATGTGAGAGACCAGGAAGCGATTCCCCGAAGACCGGCACTTTGACCTCGTGCGCAGGAAAGGCATGTTCCCGTACGACTTTGTAACGTCATACAACAAGTTGTACACCACCAGGGAGTTGCCACCCAAGGCGACATTTAAAAACAGCCTCACCCTGGAGGACATTACTGACGCTGAGTACGAGCACGCCCTCAACGTGTGGCAAACCTTTGACTGTAGCCACCTAAAGGACTATGCCGCCAAGTACCTGCGCTGTGACATCGCCCTGCTCACCGATGTGTTTGAGCAGTTCAGGGATACTTCGTTGGCCGAGTACGAGCTGGACCCTGTCCACCACCGGTTGGGGCTGGTCAGCGTGTGGTAGTTTTTAGTTTTTTAATTTAATGTATATAGTATAACTGTGAAAAAGAAGTCATTGGCAGACAAAGACGACAAACGTGTGATCCTTCAAAGTAACATCCACACACTTCCTTATTGACATTATTCATTAATATAAATTGATTAAGTGCATCACCATCATCATTATTATCATCATCCTGAGAAGTAAACTGGCCGAAGATCTGTAAAATGCTAATTAATTAAGTATATTTTAAATAAAGTTTTTAAAAAGCCATTTCAGTGACTTTGACCTAGTTTTTGTGTGTTCAGAATAAGTATTTTTTTAAATTAGCAAAAAATACATTACTTATTTAAAATTTAGCCTTTTTTAATGAATGAAACAGTTTTATAGTTCAGTTACTAAACGATTGGAGGATAAAGTGAACCGATGGACGAGAGAAAATCCATCGTTGAAGAACTTCACAAACCAGTTCGAAGACATTTTCCTAGAAGATCAACGGTCGTGAAGGGCATTCATGACCTATATCAAGCTGACCTTGTAGAAATGAAACCGTACAGTAGGATTAATAAAGGTTTTAGGTACATTTTAACGGTTATTGATTGTTTTACAAAAGTAGCCAGTGAAATTCCACTGAAAACCCGCCTTACGAACCCGCCTCCTCACCTACCGCCTGACACACCTAATGGACGCCTTGCTGACTGTTGAGGAGGCGCTAGTCCTCTTGTTCCAGGAGGTATTCGACCTATTGACTGATGCTACGAATATACATCCCAGCATCAAGGTGAACATGATCCTGGAGTGTGAGTTTACCAACATCCACGGAGCCACTTGCCTGAGATCCTTCAATACCGTTAACGTCCCACTGACCGAGTGCTCTGACTTGGAGGATTTCCTGTCAGCAACGTTCAGCATGATTATCAACAAGAAGGAGCAGTGCGAGCTGGTAGGCAGCGGTTGGACATAACTGCGCATACGCGGTCTGGAGATCCGTGTTAACGAGTACACGCCGCTGGGAGGCAGAGCCTTTATCCAGTTGCCAAAGGCCATTTCTGACACACACGCGGTAGTCAATGTACAGAACGCTGACGACATGTGCTTCATGGACGCTATCCTGACAAAGTTCGTTCCGCAGCATCAACAGAGAACCTAAGAGTACACCTTGGACATCATTGCCCAATACGACTGGACTGGCTTGCGTTTTCCCAAGGCTTTGAAGGACATCAAGACCTTTGAGCGTAAGAACGACATCATTGTAAATGTGTATGGGATCAAGCGTGTGATGGTGGGGAGGCGTCCCAACGGAACCCCCGAGTTCAAGGACAAGGTGTATCCACTGAAGATCTGTAAGCGAGAGCGTGAAGACCACAGGGACCTCCTGTACGTGACCGAGGAAGGTGGAAGCCACTATGCGTACATCAGGAACCTGAGCCGACTGGTCCACCCCCAGCTCACTGAACATGGACACAGGATCTGCATCTGTAAGCGATGTTTTGCCTACTTCGACAACCAACCCAACAAGCTTAGGCTGACGGGCGCTCAGCGTTTAGACGATCACAGACGCTACTGCTATACTAAGGCACCCATCCGCCTGAACACAGTAGATCCGCCTGAAGAAGAAGAAGATCCAGTTCTCCGACCCCGAGTTCTCCAGGCGTGAGAGGTTCTGCATCTATGCGGACTTTGAGTGCGCTCTTCAGCCGGTTTAGGATGAGCCAGATTTACCACAGGCTCCAGGCCCATCAGTATACATGTTCCATACGCCTTCGCCTACCAGATCACAGACTCGACAGGGTAAGAGGAGTTTGAGCCCCGCGTCTACTTTGGAGACCATGCCTCCAAGGTGTTTATGGAGAGGCTGAAGATGGATGTGTTGATGCTGTGGGAGATCTTGTTTAGCGCGAGAGTTCTACAGCCCTTCTTGACCCAACAGCAGATAGACGACTACCTCGCGGTAAACTATTGCTACCTCTGCAACAAGGAGTGTACTGAGGAGGATCCCAAGGTGCGAGACCACAACCACGCTCCACCATACGAGTTCCGAGGAGCGGCGCACCGGTCGTGCAACCTGCGCTACAGGGAGCAGCGAGTCATCAACTGCTTCTTCCACAACCTTTCCAACTACGACGCTCACTTCATAGTGCGGGAGTTGGCACTTGACACCGGTGATGTGGAGGTGTTGGCGCACACAGAGGAGCGCTATATCACCTTTACAAAGCGATTTCAGTTTGGCCAGCCTGGGGACGATCCAAGGGCGCGACGAGCTGGGTTCACAATCAGTTTCCTAGACAGCTACAGGTTCCTGTCCATGAGCTTGGCCAAACTAGCAACGGGCTTTCCCACTGACAAGATGTGAGAGACCAGGAAGCGATTCCCCGAAGACCGGCACTTTGACCTCGTGCGCAGGAAAGGCATGTTCCCGTACGACTTTGTAACGTCATACAACAAGTTGTACACCACCAGGGAGTTGCCACCCAAGGCGACATTTAAAAACAGCCTCACCCTGGAGGACATTACTGACGCTGAGTACGAGCACGCCCTCAACGTGTGGCAAGCCTTTGACTGTAGCCACCTAAAGGACTATGCCGCCAAGTACCTGCGCTGTGACATCGCCCTGCTCACCGATGTGTTTGAGCAGTTCAGGGATACTTCGTTGGCCGAGTACGAGCTGGACCCTGTCCACCACCGGTTGGGGCTCGTCAGCGTGTGGTAGTTTTTAATTTTTTGGGGCGGGGCTCGTTGCTGGGTCCTGGGCGAGGCTCAGTGCTATGAGGGGGAGAGGACACTCTGGACAGGTTGTTGTGAACCAAGTTCCCCACAAAAGGGCAATTGTGGGACTCGTGTTGGTCCCGGTTGAAGCGACGACTGAACGCCTTGTCTCAGTAGGCGCATCGGAACCTCGAGCCCTCACCGTGAAGCCTGGCGACGTGTTGATGCGAACTGTCTACCCTGCGGAAGGTGGCGCTGCACTCTTTGCAGCGTAACCTAGCATGGACCATCTGGACGTGCTGTCGTAGGTTTTCACCCCGGTTGAAGCGTTGTCCACATTGGTCACACTGCACTCTGTGGCGGTTAGAGCTTGAAGAGGAAGAGGTAGAGGAGGTGGATGCTGCTGGACTCGCCGAGTGGACTGCATGCATGTGGTGGCGCAAGTCCTCTAGACTCACAAATGCGACTGGACATAGTCGACAGGGATGATCTGCAACACATAATGGCGGTTAGCTAAGAAGTAAACGTGAAAATGTTTTTAACATAACAAGTTTCAGGTACTGTAGATTGTTCCACCTCAACTATGCTGCTGGTTGTGGGGGGGTGACGTAATGGGGGTGAAGTAATGGGGGGATGACGTAATGGGGGATGACGTAATGGGGGGTTCATGTGGATTGATCCACCCCAACTATGCTGCTGGTAAACAGCGGAGATCCAAGAAGTGTCAGCAGGTCAAGTCCAAGGTAATGTGAATTGATCCACTCCAACTATGCTGCTGGTAAACAGCGGAGATCCAAGAAGTGCTTAGCATTATTTTTATTAGAGGTTTTTGTAAGAGAAGGTTAAAATGTAATCGATGTTACTAACCTCGTCGTGCATCAGCAACATGAACCGTAGCGACGTGGCGCTGAAGGGAGTCGCTGCGTGTGAAGTGTCTACCGCAGACGTGACAATCGTGACGTCTGGCGTTGTGGACAGACTCTATGTGCCACCTCAGGTTACTGTACAGGCTGAAGGCTCGACTGCAGACCTCGCACAGGTGATGATTGTTCATCTACAATAACGGATGCGCTAAGTCTCTTTCATTTATAAATGTGGATTGCAACAAACACACTTAACTGTTGACATAACGCAGGGAAATTAAACATACTTTATGTGTTTCGTGATAGTCCAGATAGTATGACAATGTTCAAAACCATGACACGTCTAGCACAGGTGCACATATATTTTTATTAAATTCGTTTATAGCAATAGAGATAATAAGTAAAATAACAAATGCTTTAAACATTTAATTCGATAAATAATTTATTCTTACGTTTAAATTTGTAGATAGTTCAAGCAGGAAGAAATCACTGGTGAAGAGCACACTAATGGGAAACCACTCGGTAGCACATTCACAAAGAAACTAATGACATCCTGGAAAAACAGCGGAATATATAGGCATCGGTGGAGAAGCGCGCACTGCGACAAGTCGCTAAGCCAGTCAACATGTTTACGCAGGATGCAATCGTCGAAGGTCGGGGGGTGACGTCATGGGGGAGGGTGGATCGATCCACTTCAACTATGCTGCTGGTTTGCTGGTAAACAGCTGAGATCCCATAAGGAAAGTACGTTTATAAATTAATAGCACGTTTGTTTGATGGTCGATTCTCGAATTTCTTTTGTCATTCGCTTCCTTAGCATAAGGCCTACCATCTAGCAAAAGTCCCATCACAATCGGTCGGTGGATAGGCTAGTTATTAATTTTTTAGTGTTTTTCTTATCCGGGGGGGGGGGCAGGTCAAGGTCATCGGGGGGGTGACGTCAGGGGGGTAGTTCAAGGTCATCGGGGGGGGGCAGGTCAAGGTCATCATGCGGGGGTGACATCATGGGGGGGTGGATCATGTGGGTCGATCCACCTCAACTTTGCTGCTGGTACAGTATCGGCTATACTTCCTAGGTCTGGTCCTGGGGGCAGGAGCGTGCTGGTCCTTTGGTCTCTCATATGTCTGGGTGGTGGGGGGTTGACGGGGTGCAGATGGGGGAGGACTAGTTGCTGAAGCCTGTTCGAGCTGCACTGGCGAGCAAAGGCCCCGATTTTCAGGGTTTCATGGAGCCCGGCGGCGTCTACGTCCCACCTTCTGGAAGCCCTCCTCGTGGTCAGGGGGGCATAGCTGGAGTCCTCGAAGTCGGGGGGATGGCCAGGGTCCTCTCCTTTGTCGCCCTGGGCAGGGCGTTGCCGGGCCGGTGGTGGGTCCACCCGACGAGCTGGGGCGGGTCTCTGGACGATGGTCTTCGCTGCGGCGGCGTAGGAGAGTTTTTGCTCACTCTTAAAAGCAGCACAGCCCCTGTAGTTGGCTGTGTGAGCCTCTCCGCAGTTGCAGCAGCGGGCAGGGGCGGACGCCTCCTTTGTGCATAGTTCAGCGGTGTGGGCCTCCCCACAGCGGACACAGCGGAATTCTCGATGACAGTGGCTGGACTCATGGCCGTAGCCCTGGCAACGGTGGCATTGGATCAGCCCCACAGGCCGAGTGTACTTCCGCACCTCAAGTTTGCAGTACAGCAGTCTCGTCAGTTCATATACATGCGAAGAGGGCCTCGTGCCGTCGCCACTCCGTAGAGTGACCAGACAGAGACTGTAATCGACGATTTTCGTTCGTTCGTTCTACTGTGACTGTGGGGGGAGGGTCCCCCCACTTCTCTAGGGAGTTCCTGCCATGGTGTGGCTATGACTCCTGGGAAGTTTCGGGTCTAAGCCCTAGTAGCCAGAGCTACTTGTCTATTGTGTCGTGGTTTGTAGCTTGTAGACGCTCAGTCCGGCATGGCTGGGCGGAGTTGTGGGACCTCTTGGTCCCGTATTAGACGGATGTGGTCCCACGGGGAGGACTCCGCAGTCTCCTCGAGCTTCGCTGTCTGCCCGTCGACGAAGTCCCTGATGGTAGAGAAGTTGGCCGCAGCTCTGATGACGGCGTTCCTGACAAATCAGGGTGATCCCGTAGCCCTTCGAAGACTCACGCTCTGGACTTCGAGCAGAATCCTCCGTGCAGTCTTGCATGTCAGGTGATACCAGGCTGGGGCTGCGTAGGTTATCACCGGCCGAAGCAGAGCCGTGTATAGAAGGATTTTGGTCTTCGTTGAGAGCTTCGTCGAGCGGAGCAGGGGGCCGATGCTGCCAAGACCCTTCTTGGCTAGGCTGCAGACTCTCTCTACGTGGGGCGAGAAAGTCAGGCGATGGTCTAAGTGAACCCCCAGATTTTTTTTTTTTTTGTAGGAAGGTGAAAAATGCATTACGCACGCCCCTGTCTAAACAGGGGGAGTGTGGGACTCCTGCAAACTACAGTTTACCCACTAAAAACACCTCCCCCCTCCCACATCCATGGCGGGGAGGGCGATCACAGTATGCGCAGTTTGTCTGCTATGGCTGCCGGGCTGGCTGTCTGGGTCTGTCTGGTCGAGGTCTATGGCCGGTTGAAGATTGTTTTGGCAGCGTGCTGTCGTCTGGTTAGCTGAGCTTCAGTGTTTTCTCCATTTCTATGGATCTTCTGGTCTTGCGTCAAGTATGGCGACTGGGCGTAGCCTCCAGCTTTTATCGATGTCATATCGGTTGCAGATGTCCCTTATGTGTTGATACCCGGATGAGGCTGCCTTCTGGTGTAGCTTTTCGGACTTCCACCTTGTGTGCTCCTCAAGCGTGGGGACCGATGCAGAGCAGAACCCCCAGAGGTTTCCGGTGCCCCTAAGGTAGGTTTAGAGTGTACTGGAGCCGCGGCCAATCAGAGAACAGGACGCTTCTGATTGGCTGCGGCTCTGGCACACGCAGAACCCACCTTAGCACGCGGTTTTACGGCTAGAAGCTCCCAACGAAGACGAAAATCCTCCTGTTCACGGCTCTGCTTCAGCTGGTGATAAGCTACGCAGCCCCAGCCTGGTATCAACTGACCTGCAAGACTGCGCGGAGGAAACTGCTCTTAGTCCAGAGCGTGAGTCTCCAAGGGCTACGGGATCACCCTGGTTTGTCAGAAACGCCGTCGTCAGAGAGGCGGCCAATTGTTACTATTTCAATTTTTTATTGCAGTCTCAATTTTATATCTAATTACCCTTTTCCTCTCGCAGTTCATATTTTCGTCTGTTATACAAATTTATTTCGGTAATTAATTTCTAAATAGCTTGTTTTGTCAAAATCGACAAGTAAATGAAGGATATATGACAGTGGGAGTAAAATGAGTCGTATTTTGACACAAATTCGGTTTTACTATTTTACTTTATTTTGAAAACAATAATTACAAATTCGTTCATCAATGCGATTGTAAATTGTTTCCTGTTTATATCTTTTAGCAATGTGACCTTGAAGTATTTAAATACTTGTCGAAATTGGTCGGTAAATGTTTTGATATATTAAAGGGAGGCGATTTCGTTCCCTTGTAAATTGACCTATTTTATATGCTAAAACAGTTTACGCTAAGTGGGCTAGAATACACTTGAGTACAATATAAATGTACAATCAAGTAACAAACCGCAATTATGTTTTAATTTGATTTGTTATAACTCATAAATAACTATTTTTAAGGACCATTTAACTGGTTCTGCAGAGCAGGGCGGGTTCTCTAGTGATTAAAATAAAGACATTGTCTCACTTTGTATTATTATAGTACCAGTTTATTGGATTCAACTCGTGGGTGAGTTCGGCGAGGCGAGGCGAGGTGGGGGCCGGCAAGGGGTGGGCGCGACGCTCTCTCAGTGCTGTCAGAGCGCCGCGACGTCTCACACACGCCTTCCTGCCTCCACTCGCGTCAGTGCCGTGTGTCGCGCGAATCATGCGCCTTTACATGGTGATAGTTCTTACTGTCACGTTTATTTACGGTAAATAATATGTTTTTTTTTCTTTTGTAAAGTAATTTGAATTTGTTTGTTTTTAGATATACTGACTCATTTATTCGTTATTAAATTTTAGACTAGAGTAAAAATGGCAATATACGCTATTGTCAAAGCAACTTATGGCTCAGTGAAAGTGCATTTTCTTTGTAAAGATTGATATATAGTTTTCACAAAGGGTTTTAGTTTGAGTGTGACAGTAATCGAGTTAGTTAACAGAACCAAAACTTGTACTAACTTATTGACGTATGTATTTGCAAAAAGATAAATTTGTAAATCGTAATTTTGAAATAATTATTATGTTATTGTTGTTCCGAATACATTTACAATTTATAACTGGAAGACAAAGGCAATATAATATTAACAATACAATTTATATTCATTCTGAATTACACGATTTTATTGGTTAGGTAATATTATTCCAGGGTTATTTTGGGCAACACTCACCACAGTTATCAGTTATCAGTGGATCCAGTCGTCAGGAGTTAAAAAAAACAAATACTCCAGACAAAATTACAGGATAAAACGCAGAGTCTATGTTTGGTCGCGTAAAGGCATTCCGAGCGACTCCGTATAGTCGCCCTACATCTTCCGGTCGATCTTGACAAAGCAAATTTGTTTTTTTTAATTCGCGAAACGTCGACCAAAAATGACAGTGCGTTTTATCCAAAAAATTTGTGTCGTGTATTTGTTTTCTTTTTTTATCTCCTGACGACTGGATCCAGAACTGATAACTGTGGTGAGTGTTGCCCATTATAAGGCTGGAATAATACATTGTATTTAACTACAGTATTTTAATACAATATTGATACAGTACAACTTAAATACAACTATTTTCTGCCTGTAAGCAAGTACGTTTGTTTTACGGAAGCCTTATACCTCATAAACGGTTGAAGATAAAATAATGTAACACGATATGAATATTAATTTTAAATTATAAACACTGAACATTGTGGATTTTTCTGAATGTTGATATTTGAAACATGTCTGATGCTCTTTAAATGTAGTTTTTAACTTTATTCTTGTTTGGCCAATGTATATTTTTCACAATCATTAAAATTTATTTGATAAATTCCTGATTTGTCTTATTCTAGAATTTTTCATGATAAATATTTTAGTTTTGTAAGTCTATTTTAGTTTTTAGGCAAACATGCTATTGAAGAAAATCATTCATTCAGAACAATAATATTATTAAAAGAATGTAAGAATTAAGACGAACTTGATACTTTTCGAAACATTACTTATAAAGAAATATCAGAATTTAACTCTTAATAATGACGATGGTCCAATTCAAAATTCCCCTTTTAGCGAATTGCCCCTATAGGGAAGAAGCTATTACCGTAGTCGGCATGGTAAGACCTAGGCCCGGGACCATGATAACTTTTCGTTTTGAGGTCCCCAGACCCCAAAAACACCATTCGTTTGAAACTGTATATATATATATATATATGTGTGTGTGTGTGTGTGTCCGTGGGTGCGATAACTCTCGAAAAAAATATCCGATTTTGATGAAATTTGGTAAAAACGTGTAAAGCAGCATTTATGACTTTAAGTTCAAAAACCAGACAGATCGACTTACCCGAAGGGGTATTTTGGGGGGTTTTGTACCTCAAAAATAGGTTTTTTGAGTTTGTTACACATAATTTTTGAAAAAGTTAAATTTTATTTTTTTACATTGGAATCAGCTTAAAAAGACGCACAATTTGGTGTTTTAATCATCGCTCTACGTCAATTGGTTATTGAGATATTGATAGTGCTAAACACAGTACGTTGTCCAATGCTATTCTTATGGAGGATAAGAAAAATTTGATATCTCGCTTATTTATCAACTTATCCTGACGAAACTTGGTATATTGCTTCATGTCATTGTGATCTATTGATATTTGCACAAAAACCCATTTTTTGGCCGATAGTTCCCGTAGCAGCAAACCTGCATACTCAGCCCCATGTTATTCTTATGGTGAATAAGTAACGTGTTATCACCATTAATTATGAACATAAATTGATAGAACTTGGTATGTGGCTTTACCTAGTTGAGTTATATTGATATTTGTATAAAAACCCAAAAACCCATTCTTAGTGTTCCTTATTTCAGCAAGCCTGCATACTCAGCCGCCATGTTATTCTTATGGAGAATAATTAAAATGTCATAAATCTTTTATTTATGAATGTATATTGATGAAACTTGGTATGTGGCTTTATGTGGTATTAAGATAATATTATATGCATTGGAAATTCGCTGAGTATGCAGGTTTGCTGCTACGGGGGTATTTTATAATCATTCATATGCAAGTAGCTTAATCAATTTATTTTAATAGCTTATTTTTATCCTAATGTAAAATCAGCTGTTAGTTTTTCTTATGAAAATTGTATGTTTATTAACGTGTAAAAAATGCTATAATCTAACATTTGGGACTTGACGATGTTTACTTTGTAAAACAAAAGGCCTTGACCCCAAATAATGAAATTATATTACTGATTTGAAGTTTTTATTTTAAATTAATATGTATTCAGTAAGAAGAGCGCAAACCCTCAAGAAATGGACGGTATGAATATGTATTGAAATAGTTGGCAAATTCATTTAAAGTTGTATTTCTGTGCAACGTTTCTTCTTAAAATGTCGACGATTTAAAATGTTAATGTAAAATCAAACAACTAAACACATTTTTAAGATAACTCGGCCTACCAAGTATCTATCCATTTGTAGACAAATCCAATTGTTTATCATAGTTAGGGGTTTAATCTGGTAACGGATAACAACTGAGAAAACCAAATTGTGCTGCCATAGTCTATATAACAACTACTACTATAACTACTATGTGCTGCCATAGTAGTCTATATGACAGATTATTTGTAGTCTTATCCCTATTTTTGATCTATACTTTGGAGTTTTCTCCGTTATCCATGATACAACCCTTGATAAATGTAATACACCGGATTTGTCTTAAAAATGCCGACTAACGTTGCTCCCCAATCACATGGTTGTATTTTTCATTTATTAGTGAATTTCCTATGGAAAGTGAACTATTAGCATGATCGACCCGCAAGGTTAAACCTAAGCCGAGGACCACCATAGAAGTTCCTAACGTGACCCCCTGAACACGTTTCGGGGGGTCGTTCAAAATGTTTTATATATATATAAATATTATTTATATATAATATTATTATATATTATATATTATATATATATGTTAGCATTCTAGCGGTCGCATTTTTCCCCGATTTACTTCAAATTTGATAGACATTTCTTTCTATGATCAGTTAGACAGGTTTGTTCGTTGATCAAAACAATCGGAAAACTCTAACTTCTTTTTTGGGGATTAATATTTCAAATTTTGAGTTTTTGGGCCCAAAAAGGGATAGAAAAGCCTCGGATGTAAAATTAATGCATGTACAAAGATGAAGATTAGTGAGGCGAAAGTTTTAAGCCCTCTCTCGTCATTCTAGCATACAAATTTACCGAGTTATTAAAGAGATTACTGTGTATATCGACTAAACACTTTACGTTGTCTTATGTGGGTTTTACATTAGAAACGCCTGTTACTCATTTGTTGGTGTATTTATATCACTCCCAGCACCTTACGCCTACTTTATTGGACCTTTTCCTAACCTTATAATGCTCAAAATTTTATTCCCAGCATTGTAAGTAAATGGAACCAGGAGGTTAGAGCAGCCAAAAAATCTATTATTACAGATTTCTTTATAACAATTTAAATAAATGTAGTTTTTACATTTATTTAGATTTTTTAACGTTTTTTATGTAGAAATTCACTTTCCTCACGTCTACGTGCTGCTTGCAAACTCATTTATGTATAATTTCGGTAGCCTAATTTTTAACCTCCACCTCTTTGAACCGGAAGATTAAAAATAAATCAAACTTTGGAGGAATTTTCAAAATATTAAGATAAGTATTCACATTAAGTTTCAGTATTTGATTTTCAAACCTGCCTGAGAGTTGAGGTTTTTTAGGAAAAAATGGTCACACGCTCAAAGACATAAAACTGATCGAGATATGAAACACGTTATTATTTGCTTGTTGTGACTCGACAAATAACCCCATAAAGTTTCGTTGGAGCTGGACGTCCTGCACTAGTGGGCCCAATGACTCTGCCCCACGGCCCTGTAAGTTCCAATGCAAATCTTATGGGAGGATATAATTTATAAAATTACCAGCTGTAGTTGTTTGTCAGTTAGGGCAAAGGAAATCATGCGGTAAAATTAAACAAAGATTTCATAGTGCTTGTTTAGGTTAATGTTTTAAACGCTGTGGCTACGTACTTGGCAGCAGGCTCCCCATTGGGTACCCGGCAGAAGTCGATGTCGTCACCTTTTGGAAATAATCACACCTTGGCTGAAAGCTCTACGAACCTTGATAGTTGAAAAGTATCGGTGGCCAAGTGAATATGGTGATAGATCCACGATAGGGCGGTCCCGTGTTCAAAATTCACTTTTGAGGTATACTTTTTGAGATCTAAAATGTTCTTTTAAATTTGGCTTTAATTTGTTCGGAGTTAAATCTTACTTTTCTTGTTTATTTTTTCAGCTCTTAAATTCCTGTATAATTTTACTTTAATTTATTTATACTAATTAATTTAATTGTAATTATGTTGCACAACGAACAGCCACCATACAGCGCACTGCGGAGTTAGGTTATGTTAGGTTACTATATTTGTTCGTGAACTGTAACCTAGTTGTTTGTTATTTTGTTTACGCAAATCCATTTAGTAAATAGGTTTAACATAACGCAGACGACTCCAGAAACGAAACACGTTCCGCTGCTAGTGACGTCACAGGTAATGTCGAGCGCAAAAAAACAATCAGTGACGTCATCGACTTCTGCCGGGTACCCAATGGGGAGCCGGCTGCCGGGTATGTAGCCACAGCTTATTAGTGAATTTCCTATGGAAAGTGAACTATTAGCATGACCCGCACGGTAAAACTTAAGCCCGGGACCACCATAGAAGTTCCTAATGTGACCCCCTGAACACGTCTTGGGGGTTCGTTCAAAATTTTATATATATAGACATATATATATATGTGTGTATGTGTGTGTGTGTGTGTGTGTGTGTGTGTGTGTGTGTGTGTGTGTGTGTGTGTGTGTGAGTGTGCACTCTAGCGGCCGCATTTTTTGTCCGATTTACTTCAAATTTGGTAGGGACATTCATTTTTGTAATTAGTTGGACAAGTTCGTTGGGCAAAACAATCGGAAAACTCTAACCCCCTTTTTTGGGGATTTTAAATTTAGAAATTTGAGTTTTGGGCCCAAAAAGGGTCAGAAAAGCCCCGGATGTAAAATAAACGAATGAAAAACGGTGGCAATTAGTGTGGCAAAACTGTTAAGCCCTCTCTCGTCATTCTAGCATATATATTTACCGAGTTATTAAAGAAAATGTGTATTGACCAAACACAGTGCGTTGTCTTATGGGGGTTTTACTTCAGAAAAGCCTGTTATTCATTTGTTGATGTACTTTTATCATCCCCAAAAATCTCACGCCTACTTTAAAGCCTGACTGGACCTTCTCCTAACCTTATAATGCGCAAAATTGTATTCCCAGCATTGCAGGTAAATAGAACCAGGAGCATCAAAACAGCAAAAAAATCAATATTTTCAGATTTGAATAAAAATTGAAATAATTGTATGATTTTAACTGATTTTGAATTTTTATAGTTTTTTATGTGGAAATTCACTTCCCTCATGTCAGCGTGCTGCGTGCGAACTCGTTTTAAATGTATTTGAATTTTTCGCGAGCGAAGCCGCGGGTAACAGCTGGTTTGCTACATATTTGTTGCTACTTAAATTTTCATTTAGACAATTTTCAGAAAAGCTTCATAGGGCTTTGCTCCGGTGGCCTTTAAAGTTCCAATATGTATCTATTGCAGACGATGCGATTTTATTTCATGAGGTGATTTAAACACCTCGAAACTGGGTGTAACTGGGATTGTCAGAATTATATAATTATTTTAAAATATGATTTAATCTGAGCCTTTCGGTTGATTTATGTCCCCTAAAAGAAATCTTTTATCTTTACCTATACTTTTCTTCAGATTTTCTTTCCAAGACCATTTGTTTTTGTATCGCCAACTGATGTGAATTATATATTTTGAACGTTGTCAAATTATCTGTTTACATTTGTGGAAGAACAAAAGTTCCACTATCTGATTGTCTAATATTCTAGACATACCTATAAAAATACTCTTCCTGATTGATAATCATCGCCCAGCAAAAACTATTACAACTAAAGGCTTTTAATTTTTTCGCAGTTTTGCCAGTGATTACAGTATTAAGTTAACTGATACGTAATACAGTAATACAGTACAGTAATACGTGCTAACAACTGATCTCCATATCAAACACATTGTTGTTTGTTCGGGCTTGAAATCTGTGGCGCTTTCTAAGAGCAGGTTGCGACCTTGGATAAACGCGGGTTATCTAAAGTCATCCATCTAACACCGCAATGATATTTTAATTTGATTAGGCATTACTCATAAATTAATATTTTTAAGTACCATACAACCCAACTTTATTTATTTATTTTTACGGCCCGTTCCCAATCAAAAGGTTAATTCTTTATTTTGTAATTAACAAAAGTTGAACAAAAAAGCTGCAATGTGACAACTTCAGCCCATTCGGTCATTACACTTAAATACACTGCTCAGTTTACAAATTATAATCACGCTTAGTCCTCAGCCCATGATCGCCGAATAGTACAGTATTAAATAATCCTTCCCTTTTTATTTTATTAACCAAACAATTTTTAAATTTATATGTGTATGTATTTTAGAGCAATTCAGGAAACATTTACATTAAGTTGTACAGGGTTGGGCAAAAGTCTGGAATATAGTTAACAACTCCTAAACTACTGACCAGAATTTAATAAAACTTAGTGCTTTTTATATTGTTACCCACATCTAGACGTATTTCACTGGTTTGTTGCATGACCAGGGGACGGCCCACGGAGGAAGTAGTAAGCTCTTACAATAGAAGCCTATGTCGAGATATACTTCAGTTTAAAGGTAAGTTTTAATATAACCCAATGGTGCAGTTCCGGTTGCAAATTGTTGATCCAGTCTAAAGATACAAATTCTCAAAGTTTTCAATATTTTCTTAGTGTAAAACAGCTGGCTTTGTTTTTTTGATTTTAAATCAGCTTTATGATTTAAAATCAACAAAACAAGGCCAGCTGTTTTACAACAATAAAATATTGAAAACTTTGAGAAGCTGATGTAACTTTTGACTTTTGACTGGAACTCCCTTTGCAACCGGAGTTGAAAACCTGCAAAATGAGGTATAGCTCGAAATAGGCTTCTATTTAAGTAAGTTATGACTTCCTCCGCGGGCCGTCCCCTGGTCATGCAAAAAAATAGGTGAAATACGTCTAGATGTGGATAACAATATCAAATTAAAAAACACTACGTTTTATTCAATTCTGATCAGTAGTTCAGGAGTAATTAACTTTATTCCAGATTTTTGCCCGACCCTGTATATAACTCGACTATAACAAATAAATAAATAACAATAGCTCATTTCAATGGCGTTGAAGTTACTAAACAAATTACTTGATCCTCTAATTCAATTAACTAAACGCGGAAGTGTCGGCACATTTGTTACACTGGTTAGAAAGAGACAAGGGTTAATTTTAAGGACGATTTGCATCCTTTCAGTTATTACAAGACGAAGGACTTCCGCATTCCATTAGAACTCCCCTCCCCTATTCGTCACCCGGTTTGCGATCGTGTCTCACGTCTGTTGCAAGCGTAGCAGCTGAGTGAAAAAACCAACTCGACATCATGATGACACGTGACACCGAGTCCATGAGCTTAACAGGATTCTAATAATCACATAAAGACCCCCTTAATCTATAGCCCCCTTAATCATTACAAAATAAATTACATTACCCTTAAATGGCATTTCCTTGACGCTAAAAGTACGTTAAAAGTAATTACAATTCCTATTATTTTTTTATATTACTATTAAACACTTACATAATGATGTGTAAAACTATAGTTTAATTTTATACATAACAGCCTTTAATAATTTCTAAGATATTACTTTATTGACATCATGTGTCAACAATGTTTTTAAGGGATATCAGATTGTTATTTATTCCAGCAAACACAAAGTGAAGGAAACCTAAATACCACTTTCAAAGTCACTGCTCGAATATGTGGAGAATTTGCTTTAAAAGATATACAGAGTTAGGCATTGTTACGAATTATAAAAACTTAGCCCCCGTCTACAAAATGGGATGATTTCGGGGTGGCAAAATACTTTTGTACTTAAGTCCGATAGAATACAACCGAAAAATAATATTTGCATCACTCCGTAGAGAAAGTAGCTATTTTCGATGACAGCTGATGTAAAAGAAATTATCGTTTCCCAAACTCTAATTTAGAGCAAGGGGAAAAGATCAGTGATTTTCCCGTGCTCTAAATTTACTTTCCCTTGCTCTCAATCAGTTTTCAATTTTTGTCCACTACGCGCACTAATGTTTCTTTACCATTTATTTTTACAATTTAAATCAGCTGTTTTTTCTGTTTAAAAATCTAAATGTAAACAGAAATAGGCGTTTTGATGAAAAGTATCGTTCAAAACTTGTACCAAAAGTGATTTTCCGGCACTTGCTCCAATTATTCCCGTTCTTGGCTTCGCCTCGTACTAAAATTCACTTTCACATGCTCGGCTCCGCCTCACACATGAAACTTGAGCGCGCACCGGAAATTTCCACTTTCGGTACTTTTAATGAAATATAATATTACCTTAAATATAAGAGATTGTTCGATCGGGCTTAAATTACAAATTATTTTGATACCCCGAAAAGATCTCATTTTGAAGACGTGGACAATGTTTTTCATATGCAAAACAATTAATTCCTCTCAAAGGCAAAGCTTAGTAAACAAAGAATTGCTTAACAAACTGTCACAATCAGGCTTATAAATAAAAATATTGCATGCCTACTTGTAAAAAGTTTTTCTGAATGTGCATCATTGGTTAATGATAATAATTTCAATTGGGCGCCATGTTGTACTAACTTGAGATAAAGACCTCTGATTTTCGTTATTCTTCTTCTTTTCTAATTACCTTCTTAAAGAGATATCGGTCAATGGCGCTTTACATAAAAAAACTTTGGCTGACAACTTTGGGCGTGGGCAAAGTTGACACTGACCAAAAAGTTTTTTTTTTTTTGTATTATACAGGTGTGATGAGTTTTTTTCCCTATTACGACTCTTTGAAAAGTGATCAGGGTGTATCCACAGTTTTTCCTAACCCTTTATTTCAGAGTGGTATTGCTATTTTTGTTTCTGAGGTGTCTAACTAACCATTTCCCATTTAAAACTACGTAAATTTACATACATTTAAATTTGATTTATAATTTACTTACCTAAAATTTGACGCATTTTCAAACTTTTTATATGTGTTTAAAACAACATTATTACGCACAATTTATTCTTTTAGATAACTTCACCTAAAGGGTTGAAGCTATTATCGTATTCAACATGGTAAGCCTAGGACCATGATAACTTTTCGTTTTGAGGTCCCTAGGTGGTAAAACACCATTCGCCAAATTTTCATATGTGTGTCTGTTATTAGAATAACTCTCGTAAAAATCTTGATGGAATTTGGAACAGATAATCAACGGTGAAATTATCATATAAACACTCATCCAGAAAACCAGATTCAACACCCCATCCAAAGGGGGGTGTTGTGCCCCAAAAATGGGGTTTCAGAAATGTTACATGTAAATTTATAAAATATCTCATTTTAATTGAGGAAATTTTGTGTTAAGCAACAAAATACTATTTAAGTACTTCGAATTATTGCCCTTAGTCAGTCGGTTACAGAAATGTTGAAGGTGCTAAACACAGTACGCTGTCCAATGTTAATCTTATGGAGAATTAGTAGCACTGTATATATCGCTTGTTAATGAATGTTTGTTAATGGAACTTGGTATGTGGCTTAATGTGATTGAAACCTATTGATATTTGCATAAAAGCATATATTTGTTACGGCCCTCGTAGCAGCAAACCTACGTGCTCAGCTCTAATGTTATTCTAATAATGGAGAATAAGATAAATTGTAAACATTATATAAATAAACCTTACAGTGCCCGGCAGCAAAGAAGTCCGTTGGGCCGCAGCCAATAGGACGAGAGCGCGGCGTTGACAAGTGTACAGTAGCCTCGCACAGTCCCGGCACCCTGCTAAAAGCCGCTCGAGGCTACAGACACAACTAAGCTCTGTAGCAGCTCCGGTGTGGCATGAACTGTTAATACTGAGGGCGATTTAATTTATTCTCTTTAAATGATTAATGAGAATACATATAAATAATGAATTAGCATAATTTGCAAATTGCTGTACTATTAAATAATATAAATATTGTTAATATACAGGGTGAATCTCGTAAGTTGTCCAGTATTGATTTCAGACAAACCGTTGGTCCTACGATGATGAAATAAAATTATTTCCCACTAAACCAACCCCAAGGAATAACGTAAAAATATTTTTAACGATTTTTAAATACAGGGTGTACCAGAAACTGAGGGTCACTAGTCCGAATCTACGAAATATCAAATACAAACGTATATCATGTTATACATCAAATTAAAGCTCTTTTCAATCCAAACCATTTGGCGGAATCGGATTTTGATTATTATTGATTCATTTCAAAATGGCGGCTGTTTTTGTGAAAAAATTAGTATTTTTTTTAATACCCTGTATTTTTCTTAAAAATGCAGATATCTTGATTCTGATTCAAATATCGCATTCCTTATGAGCTAAGCTTTATTTTGATATGCAACACTTCAATATTATCTCAAAAACAAAAAGTTTCAAAAATATCAGTTTTTGAAAATATGTACATAGCCAAAACTCAAAAATTTCAAATAGCACTATATGTCAAATAGCATATCATTTTAAAGGTATTGCAATTCTAAGAAACTTTCAAATTTAAACCTTATGCGTATCTATTTTGGTTTTCGAGTTATCAACAAAAAACATGTTTTTCCACATTAAAACGCATGTTATTTGTTAAACATGGTGGTAATAGTCAGCTGTTATTTATCAGCTGTTATTTAGTATTGTTGAGTTGTTTACATTTATTAGATGTTTCCATCTTAAGTTAACACAATGCATGTCTGAGTGGTTATTAGTTTTATTTTATTTCAAACAGTAATTAGTTTTTCTTATTGTGTTAACTAGTTGGTTGTTAATTATGGTATACAGTAACGAAAAAGCTTTTAAAATGTAAATGGTTTTAGGTGAGTGTTTCCAGAACTTTAGTGCTGCCGAAAGAGCGGTTTCCTGATTTGCAACGCCAGTGCCGTAAAGATTTTGTACGTTTAGCTCAACGAGTAAGAACGACTGGAAAAGTTCAGCCATCCAAAAAAAGACTAAAAGCTATGCCAGTAAGACAGACAAGAGCACCGGATATTTTAGCTGCAGTAGAACTTAATCCTCATGTGTCTACCAGAGTTCTCTCTAGGGAATCCGGTATTAGCCAGATGTCAGTCTGTAGGATCCTTAAGGCTAATGATTTCCATCCATACCACATTTCGCTGCATCAAGAATTGGAAGCAGATGATTATCTACACCGCATTAATTTTGCTATTTGGGCTCAAAATGAAATTTCTAATGATCCTAACTTTGCTCACAACGTCATGTGGAGCGATGAAGCGACCTTCAAAAACTGTTCAGTGGTGAACTGAGAAAGAGGGGCCGTAATCGGCGCTTTTTCCCCATGTTATTCTTATGGGGATCAGTTTTTGCACCGACACCCGATCCCGCCTATATTAATAAGCCACAAGTTTCCGCACTGGCCTATATTAATACCCAACCCCTGCCTATATTAAATATATTGTCCCCACCCCTCCTCTATATTTTTTAAAATTAATTTTCAAATTCAGGCTAAAAAACCATCTTTAGTGTTTATGGTCCGATTTGTTTAAAACTTGGATATGTTATTGTCGTAGGCAAGTGTTTTAATAAATTACACTTACATATCCCAAATTCACTATTACGGTCAAATTAAAAAATATTTTTGAAAAATACTGCCAATTGCCAACTTCTTTATTTACTGTCCGATTTGTCTGCAATTTGGATATGTTATTGTCCTAGGCATGTGTTTTAATAAATTCCACTTACATTTCCCAAATTCACTATAACAGCCAAATTAAATAATATTTTTTGAAAAATACTGCCAATTGCCACCTTCTTTATTAACTGTCTGATTTGTCTTCAATTTGGATATGTTATTGTCCTAGGCAAGTGGTTTAATAAATTCCACTTACATATCCCAAATTCACTATTACGGTCAAATTAAATAATATTTTTTGAAAAATACTGCCAATTGCCACCTTCTTTATTAACTGTCTGATTTGTCTTCAATTTGGATATGTTATTGTCCTAGGCAAGTGGTTTAATAAATTCCACTTACATATCCGAAATTCACTATTACGGTCAAATTAAATAATAGTTTTTGAAAAATACTGCCAATTGCCACCTTCTTTATTAACTGTCTGATTTGTCTTCAATTTGGATATGTTATTGTCCTAGGCAAGTGGTTTAATAAATTCCACTTACATATCCGAAATTCACTATTACGGTCAAATTAAATAATAGTTTTTGAAAAATACTGCCAATTGCCAACTTCTTTATTTACTGTCCGATTTATTTAAAATTTGGATATGCTATTGACCTAGGCAAGTGTTTTAATAAAT
The DNA here is from genome assembly GCA_963675035.1 of Allygus modestus. Classification (NCBI taxonomy): domain Eukaryota; kingdom Metazoa; phylum Arthropoda; class Insecta; order Hemiptera; family Cicadellidae; genus Allygus; species Allygus modestus. The sequence goes on along the minus strand of OY776112.1, from coordinate 190,124,211 downwards.
TCCACTTACATATCCCAAATTCACCATTACGGTCAAATAAAAAAATATTTTTGAAAAATACTGCCAATTGCCAACTTCTTTATTTACTGTCTGATTTGTTTAAAATTTAGATATGTTATTGTCCTAGGCAAGTGTTTTAATAAATTCCACTTACATATCCCAAATTCACTATTATGGTCAAATTAAAAAATATTTTTGAAAAATACTGCCAATTGCCAACTTCTTTATTTACTGCCCGATTTGTTTAAAATTTAGATATGTTATTGTTGTAGGCTAGTGTATATGCACCATCCACATTTCCCAAATTCACTATTACAGTCAAATTAAAAATTATTTTTGAAAAATACTGCCAATTGCCAACCTCTTTATTTACTGTCCGATTTGTTTAAAATTTGGATATGTTATTGTTGTAGGCTAGTGTATATGCACCATCCACATTTTACAAATATTGCGGTTAAATTTTAAAAAATTTGGAAAAATACTGCCAATTGGCAACTTCTTTATTTATGGTCTGATTTGTTTAAAATTTATATATGTCATTATTCTAGGCTAGTGTATATGTACCATCCACATTTGACAAATTAACTATAATGGTCAAATTTAAAAAATATTTTGAAAAATATACAATTTCAAACTTCTTTATTTTCGGATATGTTATAGCTCTTATATAGGTAACAAGACCACACTACCACACGTTCCACTACCCATTTGTCTTTTTTGTTTGTTTATTTTGCTGTAATCCCAAAACTGACTTTGCTGCCTACACTTTGCATATTGTCCTAAGCATTTATTGTCTGATTTATTTTCGGATATCTTATAGCCCCCAACTATTATATCTAAAATTACAATATTATTTCCACCTATAATACAGTTGTTTGTTTTGCCGCAACCTAAAAACTAATATTGGTATTTGTGTTTTTACAAAACTATATTTTGCAAATTACTACCAATAACTCCTTTATTTACTTTTCGACTTGTTATATCCCCCTATATCTAAATTTACCGTATATTTTTTCCCTTTTACTGCTGTTTTCTCGTAACCAAACTTTGGATATGACTGCAATACATTACTGGCCAGTGCACAAGTAAATACCCCATTTCCAAATTCAATATTACGGTTGGATTAAAAAAAATAAATGCAAGCTTATTATATACATCCGGCTGTTATATTTGCCACAATTCCAACATTGTTGTGACCCTCTCAACTACCTCTCATTCTAATATAATAAGTAATATATATCCACAATTATGGTCAGAACAAATTTTGGATATGTTTTAAGCCAATGCCATAACAAAAAATAAATTTTTAAACCCCAAAACAACTAAACACAAAACACTAATCTTTCTTTGTGCTTGTTTGGAGTAGTCTTTATTTTATCCAACTTAATTTTGCAGTTAAAATCAAACTTCCCACATTCTAGCTCCCTTTCCAGCCAGTGGTTGGAGACATAAAGGTTACGAATATTTTCAAACTGTACAATATATCTTTTTCTACCCCTATGTTGGACTTGTTTAATAGCGCACCATATTCCAAATCCTCCAGTCTACTACATTCTTTAAATTTAACATTGCCTTTAATATCTTGCATCTCTATGTCTTCTTGTCCATTGTTACGGAAACTTTCTATTTTTGGAAAGGAATTGCCATAAAATGTTGCGGTTCCGTTAGTGTTAAAGCTGGTGGCTGGTAGGTAGATAAATAATGTCCAAATCACCACTGTATGGCAACACGCTATAACCTTGCCTATTCTTATTTATCTCTATAAATACAGTTTTACAGACACCTTTAACATAGTATACACCCCTCCATCCTTTTCTGCCAACACTCCCACAAACTTGTTTACTACAAACGCATACACTATATAATGTCCATAATGCTCGCAGGAAGCAATCTTTTAATTTATCCTCTCTTTCCCTTCTTTCTTTAGCCAACTGTGCTTTGTATTCCTCTGCAACAGTATTTTCCACATATTCCAATGTCTTCTAATTCCAGTTTCCTCTTTTTGGAACAACTCTCTAAGAAAGGCTTGGAAAGTGGCTCTATTTCTTTAATAGTGTATGGGTACAGTTTATTGGTCCGGCTTCTTAAAACGTAGGGAGTAAGGTTAGGACTTTCCACTAAGCCTAATTCTTCTAAATTGATGGAGAAAGGTGTATTTGATTTTGTAAAACACATGCCCCCAGATTTGATGTAACACTTATGCTTTACACTTATGGCATCCTCCTCTATTACCTCTACATAGTTGGTAAACAGTTAAAGCTAAATGCGGATAGAGCATACTTTATTAACTTTTCCCTTTGATCTTTTGGCAGTTTTAGTTGTACTCCAGTTATCTTCTTCGTATTACTATTACCCCAATATGCGTATTGTAATAAATCGTTAAACACTAAACAACAACTGTTTTGTAATTGATTGGCCACCCACATCTTATGCAGAGGTACAGCATAGAATGGAGCATTTTGAAAGTACCGTTTGTTGTCTTCTATTAGACTTAAACAATCTCTTAAAGGTTCAAACCCTTTACCAAAACCTCTACAATAGATTCTTGCCTCTAACCCTGTTATTCCATTCTCTCTAGCTAGTTTAGACGAGAACGTTTCTTTTAGGTTTACAAAGTTTATTATATGGTTTCCTATACTTTTAATTACTCCAGGGCTTGTAATCTGGCATATAAATTTATTATATATTTTTACCCTGCTATTTACATTAAACCATGTTAAACAATCTTTACTAACATTATCTACAATAACATTATATCCATTCGCCCCCTGGTAGCAAAAGTTTTCTGTAAGATATTGGCACATTTCCTCTTTATTAAATATTCCAGCCAAATCTAGTGTTATATCGAAATCCATAAGATAGTACATTTCTTTTTCCACATCTTGCAGTATCTTTGGAAGATCTTCCAACAAATCCTTAATTTTAACATTTGCAAGCTCTATTTTATAGGGAATTGCTATAGGATCATCATACTTTTGTTTAATTTGGTCAATATCTTTCTTTATTATTTGTAACACACCCTCGCTTTGGGAGAATGGTAGTTTGGCCACAACACCATGTCGAGCTAAAGAGAATTTTTTAAATATTCCTCGTAAGTAGCTATTAAACGAGCCACATATTTCCTTCTTAACTTTAAATTTATTCCGAACGTCCCCATCACAATCCGTAACATTGGTTATCTTAACTAACATTATGTTATCACAAAACGCATCCGTTATAGATGTTAAGTTATTTAATTTTGGTTCACCCTCGCAATAGTTTATATTACCTATGTCTGTAAGAAGGTTATTATTACGTAGATTTTCTAATAAAAACCATATACCGAATCTTTCGTTAGTAGGTTTAATACAATTTCCCAATAAATGGCTAACAGAGTACATTTCTTTTATACAAAAAAGTAGCGGAAACATGTAAACAGGACAGATTACACTATAAGCATATAGAGGTTGTAAATATATATTGTATATAAACATAGGAGAGCGGTAAGTGTAACATGTACGCACCCATATGCAAATATGGAATACCCACTATTAATATAATTCCAAATTCGACTAAATAAGTTTATAGTCTCAATATAATTAACATATTAACTAACGGCACCATCCCGCATTAGTACCCAAATTGTCGAAATTCTATAATTCTATTCTTAGTCCTTGTATTAGGTTTTGTACTATTAAACCCAACACCCCGTGCAGTAGAGTAATATATGTATTTAATACGCACATTCTACAAGACCCATACATCTGTTGTATAAGCAGCAGAATAGACGTCTCATTGTGTTGTTGTAAAGTAAAACATAAATGTGCTGGATACAACCGGCCAGATATTAGACAGGAAATGTGTTGGAAGTGTATTGCCAAAGACAAATCACATAGTGCAGCATGTAATCAATCCATTACTATTTAGACAAAGGTCAGTATTGGTACAACATCCGATATATTAGCCAAACCCACAATCAAACTTGGAAAACAAACAGTAAAAGATAAATATTATAGTAACAGAAATAGTAAGAGTATAAGGACATAGTAATATTTAAAGTTTATAAAACAACACAAATGCAGAGACACAATAACACACTCCAACACATTTGGACACAGGCACAGATACTGGTTTACATCCATTTAACACAACTTTACACCTTCTGTCAACTGACACAAAAAATAGTTTGTAAATTGTGTAAGAAATATATGTAATATAAACAAATTTAACACAATCATAACATTGTGGACAGTTAATAAAGTATGCTCTATCCGCATTTAGCTTTAACTGTTTACCAACTATGTAGAGGTAATAGAGGAGGATGCCATAAGTGTAAAGCATAAGTGTTACATCAAATCTGGGGGCATGTGTTTTACAAAATCAAATACACCTTTCTCCATCAATTTAGAAGAATTAGGCTTAGTGGAAAGTCCTAACCTTACTCCCTACGTTTTAAGAAGCCGGACCAATAAACTGTACCCATACACTATTAAAGAAATAGAGCCACTTTCCAAGCATTTCTTAGAGAGTTGTTCCAAAAAGAGGAAACTGGAATTAGAAGACATTGGAATATGTGGAAAATACTGTTGCAGAGGAATACAAAGCACAGTTGGCTAAAGAAAGAAGGGAAAGAGAGGATAAATTAAAAGATTGCTTCCTGCGAGCATTATGGACATTATATAGTGAATGCGTTTGTAGTAAACAAGTTTGTGGGAGTGTTGGCAGAAAAGGATGGAGGGGTGTATACTATGTTAAAGGTGTCTGTAAAACTGTATTTATAGAGATAAATAAGAATAGGCAAGGTTATAGTGTGTTGCCATACAGTGGTGATTTGGACATTATTTATCTACCTACCAGCCACCAGCTTTAACACTAACGGAACCGCAACATTTTATGGCAATTCCTTTCCAAAAATAGAAAGTTTCCGTAACAATGGACAAGAAGACATAGAGATGCAAGATATTAAAGGCAATGTTAAATTTAAAGAATGTAGTAGACTGGAGGATTTGGAATATGGTGCGCTATTAAACAAGTCCAACATAGGGGTAGAAAAAGATATATTGTACAGTTTGAAAATATTCGTAACCTTTATGTCTCCAACCACTGGCTGGAAAGGGAGCTAGAATGTGGGAAGTTTGATTTTAACTGCAAAATTAAGTTGGATAAAATAAAGACTACTCCAAACAAGCACAAAGAAAGATTAGTGTTTTGTGTTTAGTTGTTTTGGGGTTTAAAAATTTATTTTTTGTTATGGCATTGGCTTAAAACATATCCAAAATTTGTTCTGACCATAATTGTGGATATATATTACTTATTATATTAGAATGAGAGGTAGTTGAGAGGGTCACAACAATGTTGGAATTGTGGCAAATATAACAGCCGGATGTATATAATAAGCTTGCATTTATTTTTTTTAATCCAACCGTAATATTGAATTTGGAAATGGGGTATTTACTTGTGCACTGGCCAGTAATGTATTGCAGTCATATCCAAAGTTTGGTTACGAGAAAACAGCAGTAAAAGGGAAAAAATATACGGTAAATTTAGATATAGGGGGATATAACAAGTCGAAAAGTAAATAAAGGAGTTATTGGTAGTAATTTGCAAAATATAGTTTTGTAAAAACACAAATACCAATATTAGTTTTTAGGTTGCGGCAAAACAAACAACTGTATTATAGGTGGAAATAATATTGTAATTTTAGATATAATAGTTGGGGGCTATAAGATATCCGAAAATAAATCAGACAATAAATGCTTAGGACAATATGCAAAGTGTAGGCAGCAAAGTCAGTTTTGGGATTACAGCAAAATAAACAAACAAAAAAGACAAATGGGTAGTGGAACGTGTGGTAGTGTGGTCTTGTTACCTATATAAGAGCTATAACATATCCGAAAATAAAGAAGTTTGAAATTGTATATTTTTCAAAATATTTTTTAAATTTGACCATTATAGTTAATTTGTCAAATGTGGATGGTACATATACACTAGCCTAGAATAATGACATATATAAATTTTAAACAAATCAGACCATAAATAAAGAAGTTGCCAATTGGCAGTATTTTTCCAAATTTTTTAAAATTTAACCGCAATATTTGTAAAATGTGGATGGTGCATATACACTAGCCTACAACAATAACATATCCAAATTTTAAACAAATCGGACAGTAAATAAAGAGGTTGGCAATTGGCAGTATTTTTCAAAAATAATTTTTAATTTGACTGTAATAGTGAATTTGGGAAATGTGGATGGTGCATATACACTAGCCTACAACAATAACATATCTAAATTTTAAACAAATCGGGCAGTAAATAAAGAAGTTGGCAATTGGCAGTATTTTTCAAAAATATTTTTTAATTTGACCATAATAGTGAATTTGGGATATGTAAGTGGAATTTATTAAAACACTTGCCTAGGACAATAACATATCTAAATTTTAAACAAATCAGACAGTAAATAAAGAAGTTGGCAATTGGCAGTATTTTTCAAAAATATTTTTTTATTTGACCGTAATGGTGAATTTGGGATATGTAAGTGGAATTTATTAAAACACTTGCCTAGGTCAATAGCATATCCAAATTTTAAATAAATCGGACAGTAAATAAAGAAGTTGGCAATTGGCAGTATTTTTCAAAAAATATTATTTAATTTGACCGTAATAGTGAATTTGGGATATGTAAGTGGAATTTATTAAACCACTTGCCTAGGACAATAACATATCCAAATTGAAGACAAATCAGACAGTTAATAAAGAAGGTGGCAATTGGCAGTATTTTTCAAAAAATATTATTTAATTTGACCGTAATAGTGAATTTGGGATATGTAAGTGGAATTTATTAAACCACTTGCCTAGGACAATAACATATCCAAATTGAAGACAAATCAGACAGTTAATAAAGAAGGTGGCAATTGGCAGTATTTTTCAAAAAATATTATTTAATTTGGCTGTTATAGTGAATTTGGGAAATGTAAGTGGAATTTATTAAAACACATGCCTAGGACAATAACATATCCAAATTGCAGACAAATCGGACAGTAAATAAAGAAGTTGGCAATTGGCAGTATTTTTCAAAAATATTTTTTAATTTGACCGTAATAGTGAATTTGGGATATGTAAGTGTAATTTATTAAAACACTTGCCTACGACAATAACATATCCAAGTTTTAAACAAATCGGACCATAAACACTAAAGATGGTTTTTTAGCCTGAATTTGAAAATTAATTTTAAAAAATATAGAGGAGGGGTGGGGACAATATATTTAATATAGGCAGGGGTTGGGTATTAATATAGGCCAGTGCGGAAACTTGTGGCTTATTAATATAGGCGGGATCGGGTGTCGGTGCAAAAACTGATCCCCATAAGAATAACATGGGGAAAAAGCGCCGATTACGGCCCCTCTTTCTCAGTTCACCACTACTAACGGTGACGTTAATAGACACAATATGCGGTATTGGAGCAGGGAGAATCCACATTGGCTACGGGAAGTGAACAATCAAAGACAGTGGACCCTCAATGTGTGGTGTGCGGTGTTTAATGGGCAAATAATTGGTCCTCATTTCTTCGAAACGAATCTAAATGGTGTAATGTACAATGCATTCTTAAATGAAGAATTTCTCGAGCTGTTAAGGCCCATTCCCATCAACGTACAAAGAGAAATGTGGTTCATGCAAGACGGTTGTCCAGCGCATTACGCTATTGACGTTCGTCAAACTCTAACAGCGATGTTTGGTGATAATTGGATTGCGAGAGGAGGTCCCATCCCTTGGCCGGCTAGGTCCCCTGATTTAACGGTCATGGACTTTTACCTCTGGGGGAGACTGAAAGACATGGTGTATGGAACAGCTCCTACCACTCGAGATGAGATGAAAGAAAGGATACGGTTGGCGTGTAGGCAAATAAATGAATAAGAAGTACGTCGTGCTGTAAACAACCTTCCTAAAAGACTTGAAATGGTTTTAGAAGTAGGGGGAAGGCATTTTGAGCATCTGTAAATAGTTTATCCAGTAGCACCTAAAAATAATGGTAACTTTTGAAATATTTTATACACAAAAAGTTTGTTTATAGTGGTTTTGTAACAAATGTAACATAAAGAATATTTTTTTAAGACAAGTTCTTTATTATTGTAGTTTTTATAAAATAAGATTTACTCTATGCATGGGACTATTAAAGGCCGGACCATAGTTCTAGGTGTCTGGCTGACGCATGCGTAATAACGAATTTGCATTTAATCATATGTTAGCCCAAGTTTTGACAGATGGGGAATTAACACAGCAAATTAATGCGCATGCGTCAGCCAGACGCCTAGAACTATGGTCCAGCCTTTACCACCATGTTTAACAAATAACATGCGTTTTAATGTGGAAAAACATGTTTTTTGTTGATAACTCGAAAACCAAAATAGATACGCATAAGGTTTAAATTTGAAAGTTTCTTAGAATTGCAATACCTTTAAAATGATATGCTATTTGACATATGGTGCTATTTGAAATTTTTGAGTTTTGGCTATGTACATATTTTCAAAAACTGATATTTTTGAAACTTTTTGTTTTTGAGATAATATTGAAGTGTTGCATATCAAAATAAAGCTTAGCTCATAAGGAATGCGATATTTGAATCAGAATCAAGATATCTGCATTTTTAAGAAAAATACAGGGTATTCAAAAAAATACTAATTTTTTCACAAAAACAGCCGCCATTTTGAAATGAATCAATAATAATCAAAATCCGATTCCGCCAAATGGTTTGGATTGAAAAGAGCTTTAATTTGATGTATAACATGATATACGTTTGTATTTGATATTTCGTAGATTCGGACTAGTGACCCTCAGTTTCTGGTACACCCTGTATTTAAAAATCGTTAAAAATATTTTTACGTTATTCCTTGGGGTTGGTTTAGTGGGAAATAATTTTATTTCATCATCGTAGGACCAACGGTTTGTCTGAAATCAATACTGGACAACTTACGAGATTCACCCTGTATATATGAATGAACAATGTACAAAAATACCTTAAAAGGTTCCGATATCCTCCTGTGTGATTTATTGTAATAGTTTTGTTTTACACAAATAAAACAAACAATAAAAATTGTACACAATTTTGCGCTCACGACTATGCACTGTTTCCCTTTTTTTACCGCTTGTAGACGCTTGTTCCATGGTAATAACACAAATACTAAGAAATAAAAAACAAAAACACAACTACCATATAACACTCAATATTAACTAAAACGTAGAACTGATCTTAAAGCATTATATGACTATTGTAACACAGTTTGTACAAATGCAAATTAAATTAAAATCGACGTCCAAAACATGAACTGTCATCTGACTTATTCCCGTGACGATCGGTAGATTTCTTGGAAACCGAGTGCCGGATATAAGTACAATACCCCTTCGCCCTACTTTTATTCATTGTTCAGAGATTTATAGGGAAAGTAATTGCCTCAATGGTTTAAATTTGGATTATAACGAGAAATAGTACTTTTACATCGCTGTTTATTTGAACGTTACTTTACTAGAACTTTACTAGATTTGTAGATATTTTAGAGTTCAGACGTTTAGTACATCAAACAAAATCAAAATAACATCCAAGAACTCCATTTGCTAGCCTTACAATCAAAGAATCTAATCAAATTAGTTTTTAATATAAAAGGAAAATAGCTATCGCCCTCAACTTTTTTTTAAATGTTCGTAATTTATTGTTCTTTAACACAGTGTTACAAGATTTGTTGCAGTTTTACATGTTTTACCCGAGCGCCTTGATTTAATGTAACTAGTACAATGATTCGGCGTCAAGCGCTGTTAGAGCGGTGAAACAGCTTGGCAACCACGCGTGATGCGTATTGGTTTATTCAAGGTCACGTCGACTGCAGGCTCCGCCTCCAACGGACTTCTCTGCTGCCAGGCACTGTAGTATGATACTTCACCTGGTTGTGGTCCATTGAATGCATCAAAATCCATTTTATTTTCCCGATAACAGCAAACATGAGACAGCTCTGAAGTTTTTCTAATAATGGAGAATAATATAAACTGTAAACCTTAATTAAATAAACCTTAGCATTATGATACTTGGTTTGTGGCCCTCTGGTTGTGGTCCTCAGTGGCGTAACTGATTTTGTTTATTGTAGGACTGAAGATCCCAGGGTAGACCGATCAAGAGTCGGTTGTAAAATATTTTGGATATGCTTGACTCAGTATCCCCTCCCTAGCCCTCATTAGTCCTGGGACCTCAGTCAAGCCTCGAAAACAGGTATACGGCACTCGGGCCCCTGCCCAAGGCCGACTCTACTACAGGTCGGACTGCTGAATTCGTGACGTCACGGTCAGAGTGCTACCCGGCCGGCGACTCCCGTAAGAAACATACGGCGCGCCGTGACATACTCTGCTTTAAATTGGTCTACTGTCGAAACCCTTCGTCCTATTTCGCTGAAAATTTAAATTTAACTAAATAATGAACCACTTAATACTAAAACATGTTATTAAGTAGTGTAGTATTTTTGATCTATATAAAACTACGTAAGTTTCGAAGTTACAAAGATTGCAGTTGGTTTTTATGCTATATCTGGGTTTTATAAAATTAACAGAAACCAATTATAATATAATAATTAGAGCGTAAACATTATAATTGATCCCTCAATTTTATTTTACGGCAAATTTATTTTATAAATTAAAATCTTCGTTTAAACTACATACAATTCTATTTTATTAAGCTCAAAAATTACCTTTGGTGATATATGCAGTCTTTATAGTTAATTCAATTTATCCACTTTCCTTTTCCTTGACAACCTGGAGTCACAAAAGTTTGTTTTATCTTTAGAATAGTTATTGAGCAAAATATTGGACATTTTTGAAAATACTACGTGCAATATATCGGACAGAAGCTTCTGGCACTTTTCAGTTCTGTTCAAATGTACTGGCACAAGCTTCTAGACAGAGGTGGCACAGTAACTGTTTGTGTGAACCTCAAAGAAGAAACTGCTTCTCAAATCTACTACTAATCAATACTTTAAAAACTGTTAGCGTGCATTGCAGTATGCCTATTGTTAAATCAGTTGGATATTTTAAGTGGCCCCTATTTATAAGATCAATGTAATCAGTACTTTTACTTTGGGGCGCTGTCATATATTTTTCTTGGCAAAACAATATTAAGCAGTCGGCACATTTTTGGCATTTGTTTTTTATTTTCTAACAAATGTATCCTCCTATGTAAACCAACGCCATACAATCATTTTCAGTAACGTTTTCGGTGTAACTCTGAGCTACTACCTCCTCAAACTCACTGAATTCATTGCCCGGATCAGTGCCCAAATATTCTTCTTCTGGTGAAATTTCCAAAGGCATTTCTGGTATATATTTAAGGAAACTGTTCCTTTCACAGAAGATGATAGTGTGATCAAGCTTATTCTGACTCCAGGACTTAGTGATAGGTGAGTGTCTAACGAAGGTTTGCCAGTCCTACTTTTGGGGGCGATTTTAGCGTCAGAGGTTACTGCAGTAAACAAGTCATCCCATGTTTTTTACCATTCTAACATTTTGTCAAAGAACACCAAATTGCTACATTCATTTGACGTGATAGGGTTATAAAATGGATTATTATACCGTTTGCCTTTGTAGAACAAATTGCAATTAACAGCTTTCCACCATTTTATAATAAGATCCATAGACATAACTGTTCCACGTACATCCTCATCATCTGAAAGCTGCAGCGCTGCTAAATGTTTTCATCAAAAAGCCTTGCGCATAAATTAACATTTTGCCTTTCAACATTAGTGGGATACAACACTTTTCGGTTTAGCGCTGGTGCTAATTTAACAACCTCGTTTTCCTCTTTATTTAGCAGGGATTTTAAATGTGCTAGTGATGCTGTTCTGACTGTACCATGAGAATCGAAGTCTGGAAATATAATTGTTTGATTGCAATCCTTCTGGTTCATCCAGTTGTTTCTGATACATTTAAAAATATGTACAGAATCATACAGAACATAAATGTCATTGCTTTCGAAAGGGTTTCTGAAATGTGTCTTCAGTTGACCAGCACAAAGCTTTTTTAACATAGTTCGGTTTACTCTATTGTTATCTGATATGACACAAATAATAATGAATCCAATATTGGTTAAGCACTTAATCTTAATATTTAATTCCGTAAGCGAATCGGTCCCCACAAAACATCTCGAGATAGGAAGAAGTTAAGTTAGATTATGACGATTCATTTTAAAGCTTGAGGGCCAAGTACGGTGGAAAAAATAACAGAAATGTCCAAAATTACGTGGGTTACGCCCCACTGGACTTCAAACATCTAATGATTTTCTTATGGAAATACTGTATCACTACAGTGTTTAATTAATAGGCAAAATGAACTAATGATCAGCTGTGATTATTCACTTACACAAACCATATGTTAGGGGCTGTGGCCCCTTTAAGCCACTAGTAAAATTTAATCCTATACTCTAATATGAGTAAGGTTTGCTTGCTTACTTGCTTGCGACACGGATCTCAAAAACGGCTCCAACGATTTCCTTCAAATGTTCGAAATAACTAATTTCTGGGATAAAAATAAGTTCCAGACAGGCCTCATCCCCAGGAAAAATCAAAAAATGTAAAAAAACTAAAATGAAAAGTTAAAATAATAATTATTGGGCTTATGGAGTTTCAAATCAAAACAAAAGAATTGTAACAGCTGTTCATAATCAACCAGGGAACTGTCAAAGTAATACTCATGTTGTATATGATTATTAACATGTGGTTTCCTGAGAGCAGAGATTAAAAGATTTGAGCAAAGATTACATAAATAGAGTAGCAAAATCAATCAAAGGGACATTGAGCTATAAATAACAACTGGAGTGACCTTAAAAATGTAGAAAAGAGGCAAATGAGTTATACAAATCTGATTATCAGTTGGGAGAAGTGGTGAAATATTACTCCAAGTCATCTAAACAAACTGACTGGCCTTCCCCCGAGCAAAGCTCGGCCCCCAGGTACTGTAATTTGAAGCAAAACATCATCATTTAAATCTTTGGCAGGAACTAAGCCAACAACATATTTATAACGACCTAATATAGAGCTAATCGTAAACGTGTGAATGGTAGTTGTAATTTCATAATTTTCAGTCTTGTTAGTATTAGTCTCAATGCGCCTATGCTTAAATCTGCCCCTGCATTGAAGATAGAGATTGTACTAGCTTCTTCAATTAATTCCGATATTACGCGGTCCGGTCGTCATTTAAACACGTTCGCTTGTTTTTTATGGTCGATTTTACGTGGTGCGATTGTCTTTTGCGGCCGTTACTATGCGATTTGACAGGTCACATTGTCCGATGATTGGTGAGAAGTACTCGCTCGAACTTTCAAGTAATTTTTAAAACTTAATAAAAAAAACTTTTTAAACTTTTTAACTTAACTTAACTTAAAAAAGTACTCTGCCGAAATGCTCGAATTATCGAGTACTCGCACACTAAAAAATATTACTAGCCTAAAATTGTTACAAAGTTGTTTTGAAACACACTTTGATTAAAAACATAATCATCTTTATTAGTTTATTTTGTCCTTTTGATTTGTTATATTGCTTCAATAACCGGCGACCATGAAAAAATAAGAGGAAAAGAGACCCGGCATCTATACCTCAAGAGCATCTTTAATTATAATTGATCCATGTATGGATCTCCATTCTCATCGGATTGTATTTAATTGGCCTGATTGGAAGGCACTTCAATATAGTTGAGTGTAAAAACTGATGCGGTCAGTAATAGGACAAATTCAGACGTTACATTCACCTCGTGTAAAAATATAGTAGCCTACATCGACGACCGCCATTTGCCCCTCTGTCAATTCTGCTCCCAACATGGTAACATTGACTATAAATACTGAAGTAGACTTCTCATTGCCATTGTAAAATGTGTCCCTAGTTTTGTGTATGCCAGGATTGAAAGAGGTCGTAGTTTACAATAATCACCAACAGAGTATACTGCTGTCAACTACTACTTATCTCTCAAGGAGGGGATAATACAACAGTTGGTGTGTCAGAAAGCAATCATAAGCTGATTATCACTTGCTTTCTGAGGTGGAGATGTTTTAAAAGTTAACGTAAATAACTAAAATAAAAAGTTGACAGCAGCACAATCTGTCGGTGACCCAATCAAACTACTTCAATTTTAAATTCTAGCATAGACTAAAAGTGGGACAGCTGCGGGCCATATGGATGGGATGTCTCCTTCAGTATTTATAGTCAATGATGGTAATCAAACAAATCCTCTCCTTCACGAGTTGTATGACAGTTAGCTGGCAAATATTTAACCTGGGAAGAAATTATTTTATTGCTACCTGTGGAAAATGGCAGTCGACCATGTAAGCTTCACTTTTTTATCGCTGACGAGACCTCTAGATATATTAACCTCGTTGGGTGCATTTTGCACAATAATTTCAAACTTTGTTTTTGTTTGAACTGTAAGTAAGGTTATTATGATTCAGATAAACAAATATTTCAGTCTGAAATAAATAAACAAATGACGCATTCAAACGCCAGTTTTAAAGCCAGTTAAGGCCCGGTGCACATCAGCGGTTTGCGGCGGCGCGGCGGCGCGGCAGCGGCGACTATATAGTATTAGCATTGATTATACATAAGATCAATAATCAATGGTATTAATCAATCTTTTACTCTATAACAACAACTTTGGTAACAAAATAAATAATAAACAACAATTTTAAGAAATTGATAGGTTTTCCAACTCAATATTTATTTTGTTTCTTAAAATATAATCGTACGAATCTAAAGTAAATACTGTACTTAATTGAATATTGAATCAGTGCTATTATAATTTGTGACCGTGCCCAGGAAAAGGGACCTTAACTTCACAGAGCAAAAATTTCAGGAGAGCATTTTTTAGTGATTTTGGTCAAAAAATCACATTTTTAGGTTTTTATATTTTATTATAGTATAACTCTTTGCGAATATTTTAATGTCTTATTTATATATATAATCCAATGTTAAAGCAATGAAATTATTTTTTTCCAAAACCCGTACACTTTTATGAAAAGGGACCTTAACTTCACCCTATGCTTTTTAAATGGGTGAAGTTAAGGTCCCTTTTAAAATTTTTATTTTTCAATAAGGTGGCTGTGGTTGTGGTCAAACGCAGATGACCCGCCACCGCCAAAAAAAACAAAGAAGACCAGGAAAGGGGGAAAAAGTAATTAATTTATGAAAGAAAAGAATAAACAAGAGTCAAGTTGAAATAAGGTTGAGTAGGCCTATAAGTTAATTTAAAAATATAATGTTAGCAATGTAAGGTTTTAACAAATAAAATAATAAAGTTAGTTATTTCTCGCATTTCGTCCTTTTTTTTAAATTACATTCCTTTACATTTTATTTTCTAGCTTTTAAACTAAAAAAGGGCAGTTTCAAACAAAAACTGTCATTAAATTGGGAAGAAAATTCTCTAAATAACAAGATCATTTCACTGGAGTTTTATGTAAGTATTATAGTAACAAGCATTCATGTAAAAAGTACAAATTTTAACGCTTGATTCCCGAAAACGTCTTTTTTTTAAAATTAAAGTTTAAACATCTATAACTCAGCCAATTTTAAAGATATCTTAATGTTTTTTTCACCAATATGCTCAGAATTGAATGCTGTTTCCATGGATACCAATAACTCAATTTCTGTCTGGGTGAAGTTAAGGTCCCTTTTCCTGGGCACGGTCACATTTACAATAATATTTATGAATGATTGTAAACTTTGTTTTTGTTGTTATGGTAAGGTATTTATTTATTGCTGGCACGTTTAATACAAACTAGAGACCGCCCAATGGTCGAAATTCGACCAAATATATTTGGAATATAAAGTCGACGAATATATATGAAAACAAGTTTAATATCTAGTGGGCTCATCTCTCCCTCCCCTTCCCCTATCCTCACCTCCAGATATTTTTTTTTATCGTGGAGTTAAAACGGATAGCAGAAGGCGTAAGACCAGTGGCCTTTTTATTTAAGACTGAAAACTCTCCACCTTATCATCTCCCCGCCCCTCTTCCCCCCCTCACAAACAGGATTTTTATGTAGAGTTAAAACGGAGAAGGAGTTAAGAGAAAGGTGGTACCATTCCAGCAGTCAGTGAAATTTTTATTTATGAATCATCTGTTTTCGCTGATGTGCTACATATTTATTTGAATAACGCAGCTTTTTATTAAATGAAAACAACAAAAAGCAGAACGCAAGTTCCCATAAGGATATAAAGTTAATTAACTCTTTTTACAAAAAATATGACAGATTCCAATAAAAAAACGCGCTAAAAATTGTGAAATAAATAACTACGTGTTTCATTAAATTACCAATGTCAGGAACGGTACATAAATAAATACATAGTAATTGTCTTACATTAGGGCTGGAAATTAAGTAGGCCTTCTCGTATTATTGTTTGTTTTTATTTGGATTTGGTGCCGTACTTGTAACACAACATTTGATAAACGGTAATCACGGTAAACATTCTTCCAAAACCTGCCGATAATTACAGGAAACTTTTTAGGATATTGAACGAAGGTAATGTCAGTTTCCACACGTATCAACTTAAACAGGAAAGAGCATACGAGCTGTTTTAAAACACATGCATTTTTCAGTTGACACAAATGAACTGAAAGAAGTTTTGAGTCAGATGGGTCACACCGTGAGAAATATTAAGAATGTACTTCATTGTTACACTAAAAAACCATCGTCTATGTTTTTCATTAATTTGGAGCCAAGTTCTAGTAATAAGGATATCTTTAATATACAATATTTGTTACATGCAAAAATAACATTCGAGCCCCTTTATAAAAAAGGGATATTGTCCAAATGTAAATTATGTCAGCAATATGGATATACAAAAGGTTACTGCAGACATCCCTTCAGATGTGTTAAATATGGAAAAGAACACGACACTGCCAAATGTACCACAGTTCTACCAATGACTACACAAACTGATTCTACTTGCTTTGTGTAGGAGGGGCATCCGGTCAATTACAAGGGCTGTAATGTGTTTAAACACATTCAAAGACGTACATATTGACATATCCTTCGTTACTGGAGAAAACTGTCAGTCCAAAAGAAGATATTATAACTCGTTCGAACACTGCTGTCAACTTTTTATTTTAGTTATTTACGTTAACTTTTAAAATAGCTCCACCCCAGAAAGCAAGTGATAATCAGCTTATGATTGCTTTCTGACACACCAACTGTTGTATTATCCCCTCCTTGAGAGATAAGTCCAGCTCTCGTCTAATCCGACCTGGCTTGTCATATATTGAAGCAGCCACGAATGTAAAGTAATAATGCAACTAGTTCTAAAATCACCGGTAATGCACGTAAAACAGAAAATACTCCTTGTGATGTGACCACAAATGACAATTTAGCTCACACTATTACTAAATTTATTGACCGGTTTGGACAACTTTTCAAGCAAAAAGTCTCAACAAATAGGCGCCTTGCTCGACCTACTTACTGCTGTTCTTGAGAAGCTGAATTTGTACACCACCACCAAACACCCTGTTAACAGAGTTCATGCTGGTAGCGCAATTTTAATTAAAAGACATATTAACAATTATGAACTGCCAAAATATCAATATGACTATATCCAAAGCTCAAGCACAGTTGTGGAATTTACGAGTGGCCGACTTACTATCATAACTGTTTACTGCCCACCTAGGCACAACGTAATTCATCAGCAATTTAACGAGTTCTTTGCCTATTTAGTGGTAGATTTTTGTCAGGTGGTGATTATAATGCCAAACAACCTACTTGGGGCTCCCGACTGGCAAATCCCAGAGGTCGACAACTTCTACACGGCCTCTTTACGAGAAAACTCTTGATTAACTGGTGAACCAACTTATTGGCCTTCTGGTCAGCAAAAGACTCCAGATCTTCTCGATTCTTTGTTACTAAGGGTTTACCTCGAATTGTTTAAAAATTGATCAAACTCTTGATTTTTCCTCGGACCACTCACCTGTGATTGTAACGGTTATATCTTCATCGGTTATATTCCACCTTTAAAAAGACCAACTCCACCTTTCCTTTGTAACAAGACCACAGATTTGAATAGTTTTCGAGAATTTATTGACCAAAATCTCAACGTCACAATGCCCCTAAAAAACGAGAAGATTTAAACATCGCTGTTGAGCACTTAAACAAAACGATTCAATATTCTGCTTGGCGAGGAACTCCAGAAAGGAAGAGTGAGCAAACTGCCCAAGTAAATTATCCGATTGAAGTAATTAAAAAATAGGGGAAAACGCCGCCTTCGTAGAGTGTGGCAAAACCAGATTGATAAAAATAACATAAACAGGACTACCCAACACTAAAGAGATTGCTTAGTAATATTAAAAATGAAAGATTCCAAGAATTGGCATCGAAGTTTTCTCCAACCGAGGCAAGTGATTACTCTCTCTGGAAAGCTACGAAACACCTAAAGCGCCCGCAAGTTTGTATCCTTCCGGTTCTAAAGACCAACGTAACTTGGGCGAAGAATAGTACAGAGAAGGCTGGAACGTTTGCTTCCTACTATAAAGAAGTGTTCAAACCGCATGCAGTTCAATTCCAATGTTGGACTTTACTGAGTTTCTTGATTCTCCGAACCAACTAGAAATGCCAATCAAAGCATTTACTCCATCTGAGGTCAATAACGTTACACAAAGTGATTTAAGTGCCCAGAAAGCTCCAGGATATGATTTGATTACTGGCGAAGTGTTAAAGGAATTGCCAAGAAAAGGTATAGTCCTTACGGTAATTTTTAATGCAGTCCTGCGCTTGAAATACTTCCCGTCGCAATGGGAAGTTTCACAAATAGTAGTCATTCCAAAACCAGGCAATCCTTTAAATCAAGTTTCATCTTATCACCCATCAGTCTTCTCCCGGTCATTTCTAAAGTTTTCGATAAACTCTTTTTACAACGACTTCAGGTTGTAATTAATGAAAAATATATAGTACCACTTCACCAGTTTTGGATTTCAGCGTAGACATTCCACTATAGAACAAGTTCACAGAATAACTAATGTCATCAAGAAAGATCTTGAAAATGAACGTTTCTACTCAGCTGCGTTCTTAGACGTGGCTCGCTGGTTTATTGTTTAAGATTAAATCTCTCCTATCTTACTTACTACGGAATCTTCAAATCTTACCTGTCCGAAAGATTTTTTTCAAATTAAGTATCACTGATTTTCATGCAATCGAATCGGGAGTGTCCCAAGGCCTATTCTGTGTGTGTTCTTTGGCCTATTCTGTATATTTTGTATACCTTTGACCTGCCCCAGATACCAGGCATCACTATTGCAACGTTTGCAGGCGACACTGCACTGTTATCTTCCAACCTGGACTCTATTATGCCATCCTCCCTTTACAAATAGCTTTGGACGATATTTCTGATTGGCTGAAAAACTGTAAAATAAAGGCGAATGAAACTAAATCAGTCCATGTTACTTTTAAAATGTCTACTACTACTTGCCCCCCCCAGTCTCATTGAATAATGTAATGCTACCTCAAGCAACTGAAGATAAATACCTTGGTATGCATCTAGACAGGCGTCTTACATGGCACACTCACATTTGGAATAAAAGATTAACCTGAAGACCAATAAATTGGCTTGGCTTCTTGGCAAACATTCAAAACTATCCGTTGAAAATAAGTTACTTTTAAGTTATGTTAAAACCAATATGGGCCTATGGGATACAACTCTGGGGAACAGCGTCCAGTTATAATATTGAAATTATTCAGAGATACCAATCGAAAATGCTGAGAAAGATTTTACAAGCGCCATGGTACGTAACTAACCAAGTTCTCCATCGCGACACTAAAACTCCATCGGTCCGAGAAGAAATTTCCAAATTAAGTTTCTAATTAATTAAGAAAGTTAATTAATTAATTAAGTTAATTAATATCAAAGTAAACTGAAAGACCATCCAAACTATCTTGCAGTAAACCTTTTGGACAATAGTGAAGCTACATTCCGACTAAAAAGTCATCATGTT
Source organism: Allygus modestus (assembly GCA_963675035.1). NCBI lineage: Eukaryota > Metazoa > Arthropoda > Insecta > Hemiptera > Cicadellidae > Allygus > Allygus modestus. The sequence continues at coordinate 190,104,247 of OY776112.1, read as the reverse complement.
CTGGACCTTTGTAACCGTTTCTTGTAAAAGATAAATTCACAGTTTACCGTTCCTATGTTAGTGCGCACAGTGGTGCGTAGCCAACTCATATTATATTATTTTTATCAAACTTGCTTATTGTTCACATTGTACTAAACAGATCTTCTTTATATATAATTCTGTAAGTGAAATTTTTAAGTCAAAATTGTGGGTGTTTAGCAAATTGCAGGATGATTGGAGAGGGCTCAAATTAAAGGTCTTGATTCCAGGGACTCGGGAAAATAGCGGTATTTCTACAAAGTTACCAGCAAACGACAAATAACGTAAAACATCTCCCATAAGAAAAGCATGGGGATTAAAACAACGTCTACTTTGCCTACATTAAAACATGTGATTAAGTGCCGCCTTTGTTTACGAACTGACATGTGTTCCTACTTATTATAAACAAATCAGATAAGGCAGAGCATTAAGGAAAGGTTAAGGTAAATAAAATTGTTATAACTAAATAAAACATGATTTTAGCGAATTTCCCCTATAGGGAAGAAGCTATTACCGTAGGTCTCATGGTAAGACTTAAGCCCGAGACCATGATAACTTTTCATTTTAGCGAATTTCCCCTATAGGGAAGAAGCTATTACCGTAGTCGGCATGGTAAGACCTAGGCCCGGGACCATGATAACTTTTCGTTTTGAGGTCCCCAGGCCCCAAAAACACCATTCGTTCGAAACTGTATATATATATATATATATATATATATATATATATATATATATGTGTCCGTGAGCACGATAACTCTCGTAAAAATTATCCGATTTTGATGAAATTTGGTATAAACGTGTAAAGCAGCATTTATGACTTTAAGTTCGAAAACCAGCCAGATCGCTCTATCCGAAGGGGTATTTTGGGGTGGTTTTGTACCCCAAAAATGGGTTTTTCGACTTTTTTACATATAATTTTGGAAATAGTCAAATTTTAGTTTTTACCATTGAATTCAGCTTAGAAAAACACACAATTTGGTATTTTGATCATTTCTCTACGTCAATTGGTTACCGAGATATTGAAAGTGCTAAACACAGTACGTTGTCTAATGTTATTCTTATGGAGGAAAATAAAAATTTTATATCTCGCTTATCTATGAGGTGAGCACTTTTTCGTCTACAACATTTAGAGGTTGTGACGTCACGACAATATGAAACGGAACGACCAGAACCACCGAATCATCAACCGACCAACCGATTGTTTGTTTTATCGAATGAATCGTTGCTCACTGCCTGATGTATTGAAACTTTCGGCTAAAGCCTCGCGCGCACTAGGGCGGCACGGCACGGACGGGCGGCAGTCACGGCAAATTTTAAAAGTTTGTAGCATTGAATCTAATGAGAGTGCGCGCACTACGGCGGGACGGCCGGCAACGGACGACCGGCACCTTCCGCCACTTGTTAAAAAGTCCGGGAGAACGAACTTTAGGACAATTCCGAGCGTCCGTCCCGGCCGTACCGGTGACTCATACTCAGCCACCATACAGCGCTCTGCGGAGTTAGGTTAAGTTAGGTTACTATAATTTTGTCGTGAACTGCAACCTAGTTGTTTGTTCACGTAAATCAATTTTTAGATCCAATTTAACACTGTATCCACAACTTTTGATTTAACTTATATCTGCTTGAATTTTAATCGAATCACCATTTATGCTTTTCCACCACAAAACAATAACAATCGTAGTTGAAAGTTCATTCGATAAAACAAACAAACAATCGGTTGATGATTCGGTGGTTCTGGTCGTTCCGTTTCATATTGTCGTGACGTAACAACCTCTAAATGTTGTAGACGAAAAAGTGCTCACCTATTTATGAACGTATACTGACGAAACTTGGTATACAACTTCATCTGGTTGTGGACCATTGATATTTGCTCAAAAAAACAATTTTTTACCAATGGCTCCCGTAGCAGCAAACCTGCGTACTCAGCCCCATGTTATTCTTATGGAGAATAAGTAACGTGTTATCTCCCTTCATTATGAAAATAAATTAATGAAATTTGGTATATGGCTTTACCTACATGAGTTATATTGATATTTGTATAAAACCCCATTTGTTGTGCTCCTTGCTTCAGCAAACCTGCATACTCAGCCGCTATGTTATTCTTATGGAGAATAATTAAAATGTCATAAATCGTTTATTTATGAATGTATATTGATGAAACTTGGTATGTGGCTTTATGTGGTATTAATATACATATATATGCATTGGAAATTCGCTGAGTACGCAGGTTTGCTGCTACGGGGGTATTTTATTTTATTTCCTCTTAGCGAATTTCCCCTATAGGGAAGAAGCTATTACCGTAGTCGGCATGGTAAGACCTAGGCCTGGGACCTTGATAACTTTTTGTTTTGAGGTCCCCAGACCCCAAAAACAACATTCGTTCGAAACTGTATATATATATGTGTATATATATATATATATATATATATATATATTATATATATATATATTATATATATATATTATATATATATATATATATATATGTGTCCGTGGGTGCGATAACTCTCGTAAAAAAGGTCCGATTTTGATGAAATTTGGTACAAACGAATAAAGCAGCATTTATGACTTTAAGTTCGAAAACCAGACAGATCGACCTACCCGAAGGGGTATTTTGGGGGGGTTTTGTACCCCAAAAATGGGTTTTTTGAGTTTTTTACATATAATTTTTGAAAAAGTACAATTTCATTTTTTTCCATTGGAATAAGCTTAAAAATACCTACAATTTGGTGTTTTAATCATTGCTCTACGTCAATTGGTTACTGAAATATTGAAAGTGCTAAACACAGTACGTTGTCCAATGTTATTCTTATGGAGGATAAGAAAAATTCTATATCTCGCTTATTTATCAACTTATCCTGACGAAACTTGGTATATTGCTTCATTTCACTGTGGTCTATTGATATTTGCACAAAAACCCATTTTTTGGCCGATAGTTCCCGTAGCAGCTAACCTGCATACTCAGCCCAATGTTATTCTTATAGAGAATAAGTAAGTGTTATCTCCTTTAATTATGAACATAAATTAATAGAACTTGGTATGTGGCTTTACCTAGTTGAGTTATATTGATATTTGTATAAAAACCCATTTTTAGTGTTCCTTATTTCAGAAAACCTACATACTCATCCGCCATGTTATGCTTATGGAGAATAATTAAAATGCCATATATCGTTTATTTATGAATGTATATTGATGAAACTTGGTATGTGGCTTTGTGTGGTATTAAGATCAATTAATATGCATTGGAAATTCGCTGAGTATGCAGGTTCGCTGCTACGGGGGTATTGAGGTCCCCAGATGCCAAAAACACCATTCGTTCAAATTTGTATATATGTATATATATATATTTATATATATATGTGTGTGTCCGTAAGCACGATAACTCTCGTAAAAAAGGTCCGATCTTAATGAAATTTGGTACAAATGTGTAAAGTACCATTTATTTGAACGAGTTCGAAAACCAGATGAATCGCACCATCCGAAGGGGGGTTTTGGGGGGGTTTTGTACCCCAAAAATGTGTTTTTTGGGGTTTTCACAGACAATTTTAATTTAAATCAAATTTTAATTTATGCCATTGAATTCAGCTTAAAAAAAAACAATTTGGTATTTTGATCATTGCTCTACGTCAATTGGTTACCGAGATATTGAAAGTGCTAAACACAGTACGTTGTCTCATGTTATTCTTATGGAGAAAAAGAAAAATTGTATATCTCGCTTATTTATGAATATAAACTGGCGAAATTTGGTATATGGCTTGATCTGGTTGTGGTTTATTGTTGTTTGCACAAAAAAACAAATTTTCGCCTATGATTCCTGTAGCAGCAAACCTAGGTACTTGGTCCCCATGTTATTCTTATGGAAAATACTTAAAATGTTATATATCGCTTATTTATGAATGTATATGGATGAAACTTGGTATGTGACTTCACTAAGATGAGTTCTATTGATATTTGCATAAAAACCCATTATTTTCTGTGCCTTGGTTCAGCAAACCTGCGTACTCATCCCCAATGTTATTCTTATGGAGAATAATTAATATTTTAAATATCACTTGTTTGTGAATACGTTTCTTATGAATCCTGTTAAGTGTTTTAATGTGTTATGTTATATATTCATTGGAAATTCTCTGAGTATGCAGGTTTGCTGCGACGGGGGTATTCTTATGGGGGATGTTTTACGTTATTTCTCGTTTGCTGGTTACTTTATAGAAATACTGTTGTTTTCCCCAAGTCTCTGGGATCAAAACCATTTGAAACGTCTCCCATCATCCTGAAATTTGCCAAACTCCAACGATTTTAACTTAAATATTTCGCTTACAGAATTACTGTATATATAAAGATTGCTATTTAGTATAGTCACGATAGAATCTGGTTGAGTGATAGTATTAAAATTGAATGGTGTTGTTTTTAACAGCTGTTTTAATTCATTGATTTTATTTTAAACTACATAAGCCGATTGTTTAAAAACTCTATGTTATTTTACAATATGTTTCAAGTATGAGACCTGCCTGGAGCACATTTTATTCATAATTAGATAACATAAATGTTTTTAGGACATTGTTCTTGCCGTTTGTTTACCTAAGAGTTGCAAGCAAGCAAGCTTACTCAAATTATAAACGGAACATATTGTTATTAACGAATTTCGACGAACCTCAGAAAGCAACAAAACATTCCCAGTAAACTTTGTACCTAGTGATGCCAATTACTGTGGCGGCATATTTAACAGTATTGACCTCACTTAGGTTCAAACGGAATGAAATATATGATGAAAGGAGGGGATGGGTGATGATAGTGTGGTCTTGGGTGATGGAGGGACGGTCAACATAGTAACTTCGGAGTAGGGGGATATAGCCGATTCTGTAACAGTAAGTAAAGTTGCGCACACCTCCTCCCCCCACCACCCCTACATGCATCATCCTCCTCATGACGTAGCCTGAGGCAACGCCCGAGGCTATTTTTTTCGGTTTTCCCGGCTTCGCGTGAAATCCCAAAAAAAGGGGAAAAGTTGTGTGGTTCCCTTAGGGAACCCCCAACCTGTTGAGTGGAGACCCGATCCTCCATCATGAATTTGACCCCTTACGTTACAGTGATCCCTGTTCGGGCGCCAGATTCCAAGCCAAGATACAAAACCAGCAAGTCAAGTTACGAACTCCCCCCTCCCTCCTGGCAGTTATCGTCTGCAGCACTTTTGCCAAATGACCTTGAACTTGACCTGCTCCCCCCACAGATTGCATCATCCTGTGTAAAACATGTTGACGACCGGCTTAACGACTTGTTTTCCGTTGAAATCCCAAAAACCATTCGAGAGTTGTTTACCGCTTTCACCCGCTTCCGGCGCTTCTCCGCCGATGCCTATATATTTTGCCGTTCTTCGAGGATGTCATTAGTTTCTTTGTGAATGTACCACCGAGTGGAAGTCCATTAGCGTGCTCTTCATCAGTGATTTCTTTCCTCCTGCTTCGATATTCTATAATATTTAAACGTAAGTAGAAATGTTTTATTGAAATAAATGTTTTAAGCGTTCATTCTTATACTTGTTAACTTTTTATATTTTGCTATAAACGAATTTAATAAACAAAAAACAAATCTGTGTACCATTGATGGACGTGTCATGGTTTTGACTCTCTTCATATTGTTTGGGCTAACACTGAACCCGTCAAGTATGTTTCATTCTCCTGTGTTATGTTACCGATGAAATATTTTTGTTGCAATAAAGAGACTTATTTCTTTCTTCTTTGAGTATCTACAATATCTAAATGTAACTAGAATTCTGGTCTATTACTGAACGCATTAAGTATTACATTCCCCTTTATTATGTCAACAGTGAAGTGTTTTAGTTGCGATGAATCATTGTTTGTAAATTAAAGAGACTTAGTGTATCCGTTGTTGTAGATGAACAATCAACATGTGTGCGAGGTCTGCGGTTCACGCTTCACACAAAACGACAACCTGCGCCGACACTTCACTACGGTTCATAGACAATAACAGCCCATGGAGGAATCACAACCATAACGAGGTTAATAACGATACTTTATCGAAGCACTGATTTATTAAGCGCCTTAGGCTATGGTGACATTAAACCCCTCCCCGACCTTGAACTTCACCTCCCCCCCTGCCAAATGCTATTTTTCGCCGCCTTAGGCTACGGTGACTTCATCCTCACCATGACGTCATCCCCCCCGGAGCTACGATGACGTAATCCTCCCCATGTACTTTATCTTCAGGGCTTGGTCTTTTGCTATTGTAAATGCTGCGAATGAAGCATCACCAGACTCACAACTGTCCAATTGTGAGGAACCTGGACCATAATCTACCCGGACCTAACACCGAGCCGCAGCCAGGGCCTAGCACGGAGCCGCAACCTGAGCCACAGCCGGGGCCGCAGCCTGAGCCACAGCCGGGGCCGCAGCCTGAGCCACAGCCGAGGCCACGGCCTGAGCCACAGCCAGGACCAAGTGCCAAGCCGATGGTGGGTGCAGGCCTCCTAATGTTCCAGCTTGTACACCGAGCCTTACGAACATGCCTCCTCACCTACCGCCTGTTCCAACCAACCACACCACAAACAAAATCATTGTTTGTAAATTAAAGAAACTTAGTGTATCCGTTGTTGTAGATGTTAACAGCTGTAACATCAAAAAGCTGGGTACTGAACAGATCTTCTTTATATATAAATCTGTAAGCGAAATTTTTAAGTCAAAATTGTGGGTGTTTAACAAATCGGTGGATGATTGGAGAGGGCTCAAATTAAAGGTCTTGATTCCCAGGGACTCGGACCAAATAGGGTGGGGATAGGTTCTAAAAGCTGGGTTGCGTCAGCGGGTGTGTCGGGTGGGGGGTGACTTACGGTGGCAGCCACTATGTGTACATCAGGGACCTGAGCCGGCTGGTTCGCCCCCAGCTCACTGAACATGGGCACAGAATCTACCTCTGTAAGCGTTGCTTTGCCTACTTCGTCAACCAGCCCAGCAAGCTCGGGCTGACGGGCGCTCAGAGTTTGGACTTCACAGACGCTACTGCTATGCCAAGGCTCCCATCCGTCTGGACATGCCCAAGAAGAAGAAGAAGATCCCTTCGGTCATCCTAAGTTCTCCCGGCCAAAGAGATTCTGCATATATGCGGACTTTGAGGGCGCCCTTCAGCCGGTTGAGGATGGAGACACGGCAGAATTGTCGACAGGTGCCAGGCCCATCAGCATACACGTTCCATACACTTTCGCCTACCAGATCACCGACTCACTGGAGCAAGAGGAGTTCAAACCCCGCGTCTACTTTGGGGTCAATGCATCCAAGATTTTTATTGAGAGGCTGAAGATGGACGTGTTGAAGTTGTGGGAGATCCTGTTCAGCGCGAGAGTTCTACGACCTTTTTTGACTCGACAGCAGATGGACGATTACCTCGCGGTAAACTATTGCTATCTCTGCAATAATGAGTTCACCGAGGCGGACATCAAGGTGCGAAATCACAACCACACCCCACCGTACGAGTTCCGTGGAGTGGCGCACCGGTCGTGCAACCTTCGTTATAGGGAGCAGCGAGTCGTCAACTACTTCTTCCACAACCTGTCCAACTATGACGCTCACTTCATAGTGCGGGAGTTGGCACTAGACACCGGTGATTTGGAGGTGTTAGCACACACCGAAGAGCGCTACAACGCCTTTACAAAGCGATTTCAGTTTGGTCAGCCTGGGGACGGGCCTGATTCACAGTAAGGTTCCTGGACAGCTACAGATTCCTGTCAATGAGCCTGGCCAGCCTCGCAGCAGGCCTTCCCTTAGACAAGATGCGAGAGACCATGAGGCGATTCCCCGAAGACCGACACTTCGACCTTGTGCGCAGGAAAGGCGTGTTCCCCTACGACTTTGTGAGGTCATACCACAAGTTGTACACCACCATGGAGTTACCACCCCAGGCGGCATTAAAAACAGCCTGACCCTGGAGAATATCAAGGACGCTGAGTATGAGCACACCCTCAACATGTGGTGAGCCTTCGACTGTCACCACCTGAAGGACTACGCTGACAAGTACCTGCGTTGCAACTTTGCACTGTTGACGGAAGTATCTGAGCAGTTCAGGGATACGTCGTTGGTTGAGGATGGGCTGGATACGGTCCTACTACACCCTGCCCTCATACGCCATGGACGTCATGCTCAAGACCTGCAATGTGGAGCTGGACACGCTGCAGGACTTTGACATGTACCTCTTCATGGAGCGAGGCATCCGAGGGGGTATCTCCCAGGCCATCACCCGCTACGCCAACGCCAACCACGACCAGTGTTGCCCGGAAGACCGTCACCCCGACGAGCTGACAAGACCCCTCCTGTACCTGGATGCGAACAACCTCTACGTCTGGGCCATGTCCCAGAGTATGCCCACCAGAGACTTTCAGTTGCTCAGCCGTGAGGAGATCAACGCCTTGGAGATTGCGACGCTGGACGCCGAAGCCAAAGGGGACTTCATCCTCCAGTTGGACCTCCACTACACGAATCACCTTCACGACCTGCACAAGGATCTTCCCTACTGCTGCGAGACGAAGCGTCCACCAACCGGGAAGACTCCCAAACAACTCACCACCCTGGATGACAAACACCATTACATCTGTCATTACAGGATCCTCCAACAGGCGCTGGAAAACGGGTTGGTGCTTGTGACTGTTCATCGAGCGGTCTTTTTTCGCCAGTCTCAATGGCTCGAACCATACATCCTCATGAACACCGAGCTGAGGAAGAACGCCAGGACCAATTTTTAACAAGACTACTTCAAACTGATGAACAACGCGGTCTTTGGCAAGACGATTGAGAACTTCGCAAACACATCAACGTCAAGCTCGCGTGTACCCCTGAGAAGTTTAGCAAATACGTGGCCAAGTCCAACTTCCTGGATCGTACTTACTACACGGGAGACGTAGCCCACATCCATCTCGCCAAGGTGAATATCGACCTGGAGAAGCCTGTCTATGTCAGCGTGTGTGTACTCGAGCTGAGCAAGTGGCTCATGTACGACTTTCTGCAGAAAATGAAGAACCGCTATGGTGACCACCTGAAAGTCGACTATATGGACACAGACAGCATTGTGTTCGACATCATGACTGAGGACATCTACAGGGAGATGTTGGAGAACTTGGACGATTTTGACACCAGTGCTTATCCAAGGGACCACCCTTGCTACAACCCCGCCAACGTCAAGGTGATTGGAAAATTCAAGGATGAAGCCAACGGTCAATCACTTCGTGAATAACTCGGTCTCCACTCCAAACTGTACTTCATGGACACAGCGGATGACGATGAGGAAGAGCACTTCAAGACCACCAAGAAGGCCAAGGGAGTCGCCTGGGGTGATGTCAAGAACATCCTCACCAGCAAGGACTACAGAGACTGCCTGTTTGGCGGGGTGTTGAAGCACACCATCAACACCCGTTTCCAGTCTCACCTGCACCGCGTTTACACGGTTAAAGTGAAGCTGTCCTTGAACCCTGCAGATGACAAACGTTACATCCTCACTGACGGCATCAACACCTTACCGTGAGGGCATAAGGACATCCCGGCACTGCCTGAACGGGAGGTTCATCCTGAGGAACGGAATGAAGGAGATTGATGAAGAATTTCCTGTTTAAACCAAAGAATTTAACTTCATTTATTTGTAAGCAATTATACTCTTTTTAATTTATAGCATTGTGTTGTTAATTACCTCCTATTCCTCCATCAAAGTTTAAAAATTTAATCATTTTTTCCAAAAATTAAAAATCATACAATTGAAATTATTTGAATTTATTTTTACTGTAATCAAAATTTTATAAAGTGAAATTAATTTTGAAAATGGAAAAGTTTCAAAAACAATAAAGTTAGTAACAAAAACTTGTAAATATATTTCTTCATTACTTGTTTTCGTTAATTATTGAAGTGAGAAAGGACAAAACGAAATAACAAAAGTTATTAAAACATGTTATATTTCTTCAGACATAATACACATACATAGTTTAGCGACTGAAGATGTTTCAAATTACAATCTTACAAAACACAAAAATAGTAAGTCCATTCCAACAGGATGAGAAGATTGAGTCGAACAGCCTGCGGACTAGAGCTTCGTTGACCGAAGGAGCGGACGAATCGTAGAGCTGCACGTAGTCGCTGAGTGACATGCCAAGAGTCGCTCGACAGAACAGGTAGGTGAGACAGTAGTGGCCTCAAACAGAAGTATCGAAGACTTGCAGCCGATACCTATTGTAGGCGTAGTGGCGTGAGTTGCGCCTCAGGAACTTTTGATAGTCTGCCTGGTATGGTGATCTGCCATGACTGTCAAAATATTCGATACGGTCCCCACAGTAGAACGCCACCCAGTGTTCCCCTCTCTCGGTGTGTGACATGGTGTTGACCACTAAAACGGTCTGGGGTTAAACGGGTGTTTCGGGTAAACGGTCCGAGGCTCTGGCCGCAGCGTTCTTCAGTCCTGGGATTCGCGCCAGGCACTTTTCGATCTGGGTGGTAATCATCGTGGACAGAAGCTACAGTGCCAATTGGGGGCTGGGGACTCTCCATCCGCGGCCATCAGCCAGCCGCATAGAATGATGCAGTTGTGCAAGGCGCAACGGTTGACGGTGCTCTTATAGTGGTGGCAGCGTAGAGTCTGGTAGGAGAGCGGCCCGTTGAGTGAGCCACAGCCCAAGTCATCCAATCCTGAACAACAGTGGCGGCTGGTTCGGTGATTTGCTGTCGCTTAGCAAAATTCATGCACGTAGTCCCAAAGTGGAATGGCAGGTGTTACCCGGTGCTGTTCCTTAAATCAATGTCCACGCTCTCGAACGAGCTCTTTATTAACGTCACATAGTGAGGATCGTTGAATTGCATAATGTTATTCGCACCGTAGTGTAGTTTTTAGCGTCAAAGTTTAAGATCTTTAATAACGGTGCTACCGTGTCACCGACTAGTTGAGGCTCGACTGGATCGCAATATAGTACATGTATGAAGGGATTCCAGCCAGTAATTTGGGTGGTCCCGTAGCTATTCTCTGTTTAATCAAATCCAAATTGTGGATATTTTATCCCATCTGCAACACTGGAGTGGGGCTCAATTTCAGTTGCTCTATGGTCTGATCTATTGAGATCAATTCGACCTTTCCCGTTCCTTGTCATTCACAAACTCACATTGGTACAATCTCAATTTTGGAATGGCATTGATCGCCTTTAACAATTCGTCGATGTCTTTATAGTTTCCAGCTTCCACTTGTACCGCAGTCAGTATCGACTTGTCTGTGTCATCTTTCGCGTAGAGAAACATGCGAGCGTCTTCGCCCACTGTGAAAAACTAGCATAGATAATGAGCTTCTACTAAAGTGACTTCCCATTTGCCACCACTCGATTGCATGACTGACGATAGATGAGTGATGTAATTAGTCACGGTGTTGTTAGGATAATACTTCATCGAACTGTTGCTGGTCAACGTCAGGTAAAGTTGGCTGTGCCTCGTCATAGCAGATGTTGTACTTCAGATGCAGGTATCCACGAGTTGAATGCGTCTCCGTAACCGACCAATTTGACTAATTAGCTCTTACTGCGGCCTCGCCCTTTAGTGTCCAGGATTTTATCAATTTGGTAAAGGCGGTTGGGAGTGATTGTCACTTTTTGCATTTCGTGTTCATAGAAACTACCTTCCAACAGCGTTCCTTTCAGATCACGCAGCACCTATAAGGGCAGGGGATGCGAACCATATATGTGGTCCACTACGAACAGTTCTTTACTCCAATTGGTCTCGTAACCTTTGGCGAACGTACCTTTCTCCTTGGCTATGCGCACCGTGTCACCCGGCTCGAATTTGGGCTTGCGGCATTGGAGCGTCTTTCCACACATGCGACGCCACACCTTAAACACTATTTTCCCATCGCCACTGTCTACGTCCATGGGTCGCATGCCGCCTAAGCTCTTGTGCGGTTGCAGGCGTCCACAAGTCTGTCCAACACATCGATGTAGCGGCACGTGTTCTTGTAGGTTAATTAGCACCACATGCAGGTCTTGAGCGTGCGGTTGGCTCGCTCCACCACGGCTGCTTTCACGTCTGGGTCCTGCATGGTGACGTACGTGACGCTGTGCCTCTTGAACACTCGCTTCGTCGTGGCACCAGTAATCTCTGTTCCCTTGTCGGTCTGTAGACAATGAGGCGTCACCTCAGTGAATATCCTCTCAAACGCCACCGCCACGTCTTGTACACTTTTCCTCTTCAACGGTACCGCAAAGATCCAATTGCTGAACTCATCTATCACGGTTAGCAGGTAGTTGACTCCGTCGTTGTGCTGGCTGAGGCCACGCATATCGTTCGTCCACTTTTCCTCTTCAACGGTACCGCAAAGATCCACTTGCTGAACTCATCTATCACGGTTAGCAGGTAGTTGACTCCATCGATGTGCTGGCTGAGGCCACGCATATCGTTCAGGTCCGCCTGCCACAGCTCTTGAGGCCCAAACACGTCGTAGCACCGTGGTTGAGGGAAACCGCTTACGCACCAGCTTGTGCTGCGTGTGTCTTGAGCGCGCAACCATCCCACCACTTAGCGTTTTGGTAGGCGCGTGGCTCGTGCTAGAGCAGCTACCCCAACAAACGAACCCGGATGACTCGGATCTTAATACAACTTCTCCATTACGGGGTGTATGGCTCCCAATTGTCTAATGACCATTATTTGTCAGGTTCTTCAGTTATTATCTTTCGCCTGGCTGCTTGCGGCCACGGTCTCGGCCGCTCTTACATTGGTGTCAACCATCGGTGACATGGGTGTTGATGTGGCTGTCGCGTCTCTCCAGGGGCTTGATGCAGCGTCCAGCCCCACGCCTAGGAAACGCAACGCTGCGGGATTGCTCACGTATTCTTTGGGTACGTTCATGTTCTTCAACGCCGTCATCACTTGATGCCAACCGGTAGGTAATCGATCAACTCTTCACGCTCTCACTATGCCGTGCAAAATGTCCACAATATTTGAATCGGAGACGTTCTCGTTGTTCACATACACAGCTCCATCGGTGTCCCAGGTGATGGGGCTACCTCAACGGATCATGAACCGCAACAAGCTGCGCGCCTCCGTCTTGTAGATCTTTGGGAACGTTTCCTCGACCTCCTCCACCAGGATGGTAGACTCGCGTTGTGCGCTGCCCTCACCCGCTTCTTCTTCGATGATAGGCAAGCCTATCGGTTGTCGTTTGGCTGCGGAGAAGTGTAGGAACCGCTACAACACCTGTTGATATTGTTTCCATTTCTCCGTGTCATTCAGCCGCTTGTCACTCAGTATGCGATACACCTCAGCGTCCAGACTAGACGGCTTATTGACGCTGCCGCCACCTGTCTCTTCTCGGATCCACTCGATGAGCTTCTATGGTACAACCACCATTTTCTTAGCGTGCTCCATTTCCAATTGCTTTCTGCACTATCACAGGCAGAACGGCGCTCAACAGTAAGAGCAGAATGAAACCGCCACCTCGTTGTAAAGGTAGCGTCGCTTCTTGACCCAACCCTCACCGAACCATCTGAGCGCCTCTTTGTGTTTTCTCAACTTTCGTTTGCAGGAGGCTGTTAGCGGCACGTTCCCACGTAACACTTGGTATGCATACTCGAACACTGATCTGATACAACTGTTCTCACACGCTTTTAACAGGGCTTTGCGTTCCTTGGGGATAGCGTGCACCAGAGCTGCCAGCAGTGCTGCGTATTTCTTCACGCGTTGCAACATGATGACTGATGCTAGCGCACGCTCAGCCTATTTATCGTTTCTTGGGCTGATACACGTAGTTGGCCGAGTCATTGGGGAAAATGGCTGAACGTATGCGCATCTCTTCAGGCGTGGACTGTTTCAGGTCTATCAGCAGATAGGCGTGAGGATCGCGCGTGGCGTCCGCATATGCCTCCACCACGAATTTTGGGTTTTCTGGGTATACTTGGCGGGCCAAGTGTTTTATCGGAGTGCGGTACCTGGGATTCTTAAAACACACAATGTAGTGGGCGTTCAGTGAGATGTCGCGCTGGCCCCTGCCCTGATGAAACAGGTTTTGCGTGATGAAGAACACGCTCATGTTGCGGTGATGGGAGCCCTTGGTGATCAGGTCCGCTACGCGAGAGTCAGCCTCACGCATCATATTGTCAACGATAACGAGGGCGGGCTCACTACCACCGTAGTCATCGAGGTCGGGCAGGCCAGCTACGTAGCGTACGGCAGTGTCACCAGCTCCACCACTGCCTCTACCGTAGTGCCAGGTGATACGGGAGAACCATATACCGCACATGCGGTCAGCGTGTTCGATGAACTGAGCCACAAAGTGCGACTTGCGACTGCCCGAATGCCCAGCCACAATGGCGGTGAACGGGTGTTTCCACCTCAAGTCCATGATGGCTACTGACCACCGTGCACCACCCCGGATCTTTAACTAATTTTTTTATCTTTTATTGTTTTTATTTTTTTTAGGGATAAAGGATTAAAGGGATAAAGGGGTTTCTTTTTATTTAAACAAATTCTAGAAGAGCGCCTTTACTGCCGGGAGGACGTTCTTCTTCACCAAATGCATCCTCGACCTCACACTTACGTGCAATGATCTGATGCCCCAGGACGGCCAGGTATCTCCGAGGCATGTAGACCCTCAGCGGGTCGTCACCAGCCAGGCCTCCAAAGCGGCCATTATTGATTCACCGTAGGGCGTGTCCATGCTGTTCATCGTGTTTTCAGATGTGGAATGGTTGTACCTCACCACCAAGTCGTTTTATACAGGCTCGCTCCGTCAACAAGTTGTTTACGTCATTAAGTGATCCCAGGTCGTTAGGTTGTTTACTTCTTGCGCTTTGGGATGACGCAATCGCATCCGGCCTTACGTTTCCCGCCAACGGGAGGCTTACGCCAAGCGGGCAGTGGACTTATGGTACTGGTTACTCTGTCAGTTTTTGGCACTCCGGTATCGCTATTCACCCACATGTTTTCCAACCTCGTCAGCAGGTCCATGAGACACATGCACATTTCATCATCTCTCTCTTCGTCCAGGTACAGGCCGCAACTATGTGATGGGCAGCCACCTTGAAACACCGACATCTTCAACAAAATTTTCCCAAAGTTGGCGGGGTTCTTTACTGAATATTGCCATTCAGTATCGCTCCAACTGGATGCTGGAGAATCGCTAGGCATATCCTTCTTAACCGTCCTTCCAACGGGCTTTTTCTTCTTAGGTATGGCGTGGAATGGCATGGCGTTCTCATCCATCGCATTAATCTCATCCATCAGACAGCAAAGCGTTCGTTCCACCTCGGTGCTGCTCATGATGACGTCTCGGACTGAGGTCCCGCGGCTGGTCCCCAGGTTTATATACCGCAGCCGAAACGTTCTAGAATATTATAGAAGCTTGGTGAAGACAAAGGTGATTAAAGCGGTAAACAATTCTTGCGGTTGTTTTTAGGATGGCCTTGGGGATTTTCCATACGTTTTCCGGGTCACTAATGAGTAGGTTGAGTGCTCACGAAGTTCTAGAACCGTCTACAACATTCCATAGGCTTTTGGGCATTCGACCTTGAGAGAAAACCCAAGGTGATAAACAATTCTTGGGGCGTCTCCTCAGGCTACGTCATGGGGAGGATGACGCATGTCGGGACTCCCTTCTTCCTTCAAAGTCTACAATTAATATAACTGTTATTTATTAATTTTATTTTATTTTTATTGTTTTTTGTGTTTTTTAATGGAAAGGAGCTAAGGGAAAAAGGATGTAGTATTTATTAAGGTTAGTCCATAAACTGATTAAACTGGTTTATGCGGAATTGTTTTTATAATTTCTTCTATGCTAAGAGATGCGTCTATTCCATAACAAAAACATCGCTCCACTGTAATGTTTTGTAGGAATCCATATATTATATACATCTGTCATCACTCGCATACATCCGATGAATTTTCACATTCATGCACTGTGTAAAAACAAATCCTACACTGATATACCTCGGAATTATTATATTTGTAATATGTTGCCCTGTCCCTTTCGGTGAGCACTTTTTCGCCTACAAAATTTAGAAGTTGATTGGTCGATATCAAACAATTTTACCAACCGGTTGTTTTATCGATTAGGAAGGTGATAATGACGTCACGACAAGATGAAACGGAACGACCAGAACCACCCAATCATCAACCGATTGTTTGTTTGTTTTATCGAATGAACTTTCAATTACGATTGTTATTGTTTTGTGGTGGAAAAGCATAAATGGTGATTCGATTAAAATTCAAGCAGATATAAGTTAAATCAAAAGTTGTGGATACAGTGTTAAATTCGATCTAAAAATGGATGTACGTGAACAAACAACTAGGTTGCAGTTCACGACAAAATTATAGTAACCTAACTCCGCAGAGCGCTGTATGGTGTCTGTTCGTTGTGCAACATAATTACAAATAAAGGGATTAGTATAAGTAAATAAAAGTCAAACCTAAAAAAGTTAACAAAAAAAGTGAGATTTAACCCCGAACAAATTAAAGTAATCTTTAAAAAATATTTCAGATTTCAAAAAGTAAACATCAAAAGTGAGATTTGAACACGGGACCGCACGATCGTGGATCTGACGCCGTATCCACTGGGCTACCGAGGCCTGCCGCATTAGCCGAAAGTTACAATACATCAGGCAGTGAGCAACGATTCATCCGATAAAACAAAAACAATCGGTTGGTCGGTTGATGATTCGGTGGTTCTGGTCGTTCCGTTTCATATTGTCGTGACGTCATTATCGCCTTCCCAATCGATAAAACAACCGGTTGGTAAAATTGTTCAATATCGACCAAACAACCTCTAAATTTTGTAAGCGAAAAAGTGCTCACCGTCCCTTTCATCCATATCCTCATCTAGACGGCTAACTTTTCCCGTGAAAACCATCCTCTTCTCAGTACTGCCAATGTACTCTTGTAGTATATGCGGGAGATTAGTGATTTCAGGTTCCAGCCAAAGTTGATGTTGCATCGTGCTTAATGTTGACAGTTGTTTCAACGATGCGACACGTCGTGTTACGTCCATTTTATATTTCTGAGAAAACTTCTTCTGTTGTTAACGCTTCAAAACTCCAGACTGAACTGAGCGAGGCAGAGACCTGCTCGACCTAGGTGATTAAGGCGGTAAACAGCTCTCAGAATAGATGGTCTTGGGGATTTCCATGGAAAACAAGTCGTTAAGCCGGTCGTCAACATGTTTAACACAGGATGATGCAATCGGTGGGGGGGCAGGTCAAGTTCAAGGTCATGTGTCAAAAGTGCTGCAGACGAAAACTGCCGGGAGGGAGGGGGAGGGGGAGGAGTGCGCAACTTGACTTGCTGGTTTTGTATCGTGGCTTGGAATCTGGCGCCCGAACAGGGATCAAATTCACGATGAAGGATCGGGACTCCACGTAGCCTTAGGTGACAAAAAAGGGCGGCAAAAAAGGGCTTAAAGGGCAAGAAAAGGGGGGCGTCGGGGGGGGGGGAAGTAGGAGGTGTGCGCAACTTTAAGTCCTATTTCACGACAAAATACCCAATTTCAAATACAAATTTATTTAATTAAATCCTTTTTATTCCCGTTGATATCAGTTAATAACATATTTGTTTTCTAATTATTTTATCTGTAATTATTTCGTTATATGAGGTGACTAACCTCAGCCTTTCGGTCTCAGAAATGTTAAGGCAGACAAAAACACTGAGGTATCATTTTGGAACTTCTGTGAAGTATATTCACTTGTTTAACAATGATTTATCTCATTTCCCCTTTATAATCAAACTCACAGATATGGATAGGACATTGGCCAAACAACGTCTTATTCTGTCGTATTCGTTATACGCTGATAATTTACATTTACTCTCATACTTTCATTTTAAATTGTGTTGCCATTCCGTTAGTATTATTGTTTTATTTACATCATGAGTAATATCTGATCTTATGACAACAGCTGATGAATAATATGCACAGTTCAACTGAACATTAGTCCTCCATAAGATTTATATTGAAACTTTAAATGTCTATAGAGCGGAGTCCTAATGTTGGCTTAGCTTTAAATTTATGTGTGACCACCCTGGAAACAATACCTGTAAAATACCCCCGTCACAGCAAACCTGCACAGCGAATTTCAATTGTTACTTCACTAAGTCATGAAGTCACTTACAAACTTTCATCAAAGCATATTCAAAAATAAGAAAATGTTATAATGACATTTTATTTATTCTCCATAGTACCTTTAGGAATGACTATATAGATTTTATGCTCCAAGGGCCACAAAAATCGGGGTTTCATGCAAATACCAATGGATCAGACAATACCAATGGACAAGATGAAGCAACATACCAATTTTTACCAATTTATGTTCATAAACAAGCAAGATGTCATATGTTTCTTATTCTCCATAAGAATAACTGCTGAGTACGCAGGTTTTCTGCCACGGGGACCACAAAAAATGGATTTATATATCGATATCAGTAACCCCAACCATATGAAGCCACACCAAGTGTCATTAGTATATGTGTATTAATAAGCGAGAAATAAAATTTTATTTTTGCTCCTCCGTAAGATTAACATTGGACAACGTACCGTGTTTAGCACTTTCAATATCTTGGTAACCAATTGACGTAGAGCGATTATCAAAATACCAAAATTTGTTTAAGCTGAATTCAATAGTGCAAACTTATGTTTGGTTTTAAAAATAATTATATGTAAACAGTTCAAAAACCAATTTTTTTGGTACAAACCCCCCCCCCCTCAAAACCCCCCTTACAATAGTGCGATCTGTCTGGTTTTCGAACCATGAAAATAGATGCTGCCTTTTATGTTTAAACCAAATTTAATCAAGATCAGACCATTTTTACGAAAGTTATCGTGCCTACGGACACACACACACACACACACACACACACACACACACACACACACACACACACACACACACACACACACACACACACACACACACACATATATATATAGTTTTCAGTATTGAGGGCTACTAATATAATTATTACTTTAAACATTTTAAACACAGTACCCTGGTTTAAATTATTTTATTTCAAGACCGACATGTTTCGGACCTTAAGGCCTGAGCCATGGTCGTAAACAAAACTTAACCTTACAATTATTACAAAGAAATCTAAATGTAAACAATAAATTGCTGATAATATAATCATATGACTTTTCCCACAGTTCTTTTGACATGCTTCTCAACTATTGTGGCTTAATAGATTTAGTTTCAATTTTTTTTATATATTAGGTTTTGCATATGAATTTGCATGGTGTTAATAATATTTTGTGGATCTTTTTTTGTAGCTGGAGTAAATGTTGAATTCTTCTTTAACGTCAAGTTTTTCTCCTTTTGACCTTACATTGTACAGACCGGCAGGACGTTAAACCGCAGATATAAAGAACATGTGCAAGCATTTAAATCAAAAAACAAGACAAGCATGAAGTCAAATGTTGCAGAGCACATGATAAAGTACAATCATAAATTTAAAATCATAGAAGATGATTTGCAAATAATAGAATATGGATCAAAATGAGACAAACTTGACGTTAAAGAAGAATTCAACATTTACTCCAGCTACAAAAAAGATCCACAAAATATTATTAACACCATGCAAATTCATACGCAAAACCCAATAGGCCTATATGAAAAAATATTGAAACTAATATCTATTAAGTCACAATAGTTGAGGAAATACCCAACCTCATGCATGACTTTATTTATTGTCGTATTAATAACACTGTTTTATTACAGTTGTTAATTATATATACAACTTAAATGTATTGGGTTAAATGTTCCGTAAGGACGTTTTTCCGCATCCGTACCTTTGCTACTGGTATTGAAAAATAATATATATATGAATTTGAACGAATGGTGTTTTTAGCATCGGGGGGCATCAAAACGAAAAGTTATCATGGTCTCGGCTTTAAGTCTTACCACGCCACCTACGGTAATAACTTCTTCCCTATAAGGGAAATTCGCTAACAAGACCAACATCATCAAAGTCTACTGACAATGAACAAATTTTTGCGCGAACATACACGAAAGAACATACCGACGCGACGCGACGGTTCGAATCCATAACCTCCTCCTTTTTTGAAGTCGGTTAAAAATACGAATTTAAATATGTAAATATGTAATTTGGTTCGAATATGCAAAAATAGGCCTACTGTATGACTTAACGTAGGAAAAATCTCCTTTGCATCCGTGTACGTTTGGACCCCAAGGGGAAGAGTTCTATCCCCCTTTGCCTCCCCCTCCACCCTTCACAGATTCACTACTGTGGAACAGGACGAACAAATTGATATGCATGATTATGCGATGAAGTTTTGTCAAAGTGACACCATTAAATTTGAATCACGTTTGGCTCTATATTTTTTAATTTAGAAAATATAGGTATGCAATGAAATGCACTACAGTATCAACTATACAAGTTTAAACCATTCTTGCATAGGCAAGTGAAATCAAAGCAAGTGAAATATTCATATACTTGTTAATGCCAGTAAAGTAATAGAATTGAACTGTAGACAGGACAATTTTAATTCCAATGATTATAGTAATACCAGATAATAGGTCAAAATGCAAAGAGTATTATAGCGAGGTCATTACAGATAGACAGATAGACATACGTAGCCACGCCCGAGTCCGTGCGTGAGGTTAGAGTGATGTTCAGCCCTCGGGGGGATGGCGCTGCTAATATGCATGCTGTTTATGTTCTTCCGTGCTCCAAACACGCTCCAAGTCTGAGTCTGTAAAATTTAATGAGTGACTTAACTGATATTTCCCCTTTCGGTTAGGTAAGTAAGGTAATTTTACTTAAGTAAAAGTGGGAAGTTTTCCTAATATAATTTTACAGTAGTAATGTCACTAGTTAGTTTTGCGTCGCAGTCGTCTCTCCAAAAAATCCGAACAAGGAGAACTTTACACTATTGTTGGGCTGGAGAGAATCCAATTTCGATTCCTTCGAAACCTACAAAATGTTAGAACTGCTCGGAGGATAAGTTAACAAATGAAACTTTAAAAAAAACACAATTATAATGTAATTTAAAATAACAATTGCAAGTAAATCTAAAAAAAACAATCACAATGATATTGTCCTTGCATAATAATTGTCATTATTTGCATGACTTTATTTATTGTCGTGTTAATAACACTGTTTTATTACAGTTGTTAATTATACATACAACTTAAATGTATTGAGTTAAATGTTCCGTAAGGACGTTTTTTACGCATCCGTACCTTTGCTACTGGTATTGAAAAGTAATTTATCAATTACCTACCACTTAAAAGAGAATCGGTGAGTGAGAGGTAGAATAATTTAAGTTGCAGAAACGATTACTGTGTTACCGTTAGCAAAGAATTGGCATTTGGCCCGACACTAAATTTTTCTCAACTAGGGTAGTATGAACAGAAGAAAAGGTAACATTTCCCTTCACCCGCTCTTTATTTCGCATTACTAGAGAAGACGTGGTGAGGGCCTGCCTTTTCCTCCCCTACATGAACGAAAATCTTCTCGCAGGATATCCTAATAATTTTTTAATAGGATATTACAAAAATAAATAACTAAACAGCGCTCCTTTAAATGTGTTATTATGATGCAAATCCTTCTATACCAAATTTCAATAATTTTGCCCAATAAATACTAAGGGACGTCAAGCTAATCTAATGTAAGTCGTTTGTCTAATTTAGCGGGTTTTGTTGCGGTAGCAATGTCAAAATATTGCCGAAAGGTAATAGGCCTAATATAGTTAGCTAAAAAAATTGATTTAAAACTAGTTCGCACGCAGCACGCTGTCGTGAGGGAAGTGAATTTCCCGAAAAAAAACTTTTAAAACTCAAAATCTGTGTAAAAATATACATTTACTCCAATTTTTATTGAAGTCTGAAAACATAGATTTTTTGGCTGTTCTGATGCTCCTGGTTTCATTAACCTGCAAAGCAGGGGATCAAATTGTGCGCATTATAATATTAGGAGAAGGTCCAGGCAGGCTTTAAAGTAGGCGTGAGTTGCTGGGGATGATAAAAGTACTCTATCAAAGGAATAACAGGCTTTTCTAGTGTAAAACCCCCATAAGACAACGTACTGTGTTTAGTCGAAACACATTTTCTTTGATAACTTGGTAAATATTTATGCTAGAATGACGAGAGAGGGCTTAAAACTTTCGCCTCACTAATTCCCATCTTTTTACATGCAATAATTATACATCCGGGGCTTTTCTGACCCTTTTTGGGCCCAAAAACTCGAAATTTGAAAGATTATAATCCCCAAAATAAGGATTTAGAGTTTTCCGATTGTTTTGCCCAGCGAACTTTTCCAACTGATTACAGAAAGAAAAGTCCCTACCAAATTTGAAGTTAATCGGACAAAAAATGCGACCGCTAGAGTGCAAACACACACACACACACACACACACATATATATATATATATATATATATATATATATATATATTATTATACAATTATATTATTATTATTATATAATTATATTATATATATATATATATATATTATATATATATTATATATTATATATATATATATATGTGTGTGTGTGTGTGTGTGTGTGTGTGTGTGTGTATGTGTTTGCACTCTAGCGGTCGCATTTTTTGTCCGATTAACTTCAAATTTGGTCGGGACTTTCCTTTCTGTAATCAGTTGGAAAAGTTCGCTGGGCAAAACAATATATACACACATATATATATATATATATATAAATTATGTATATATATATATATATAGTCAAAATATAAATTATGAAACTAAATAAGGGTACTTTGTTCTCATAATGATAGTAAAATTAATATATATATATATGTATAAAATTTTGAACGACCCCCCAAAACGTGTTCAGGGGG
Organism: Allygus modestus; assembly: GCA_963675035.1. Lineage (NCBI taxonomy): Eukaryota > Metazoa > Arthropoda > Insecta > Hemiptera > Cicadellidae > Allygus > Allygus modestus. Next base: position 190,081,418 of record OY776112.1, on the reverse strand, counting down.
TCAAGTTAGGAACTTCTATGGTGGTCCCGGACTTAAGTTTCACCGTGCGGGTCATGCTAATAGTTCACTTTCCAAAGGAAATTCACTAATAATAAATTTATAGCTAAGCTTATGAATATTAAGAATATTTTGACAATTCTATTGTGTATTTTTTTATTACAACAACTACCAAAAGCATATTAATTAAAAAGAGAATATTTTTATTTTTTTCCATAAACTGGCAGACAATAAAGAATGATCATAATTATGTATATATTGTTGTCATTAATATGTCCCAAAAACAATTAATTCATGAGCAATATTATAGTAACAATTGATTGATGTGTTAAGTTGATAAATTGATCTAATTTAATTTATTTTTATAACGCTGGACTCGTCAATCATATGATCATAAACTTTACAAACTTAGTTGAATACTATACGGAATCTTGTGAATGATAAACAGATAAGAAAGAACAATAAAGGGTTTAATTAGAAAATAGTTAAATAACCGTGATTTATTAGAGTTCACTACTCGTTAGAAAAATAAAAGAACGGTTTTGCTAATTAGGTTTTAACATTGAGATAATTATTCCCGAAGAAGGAAACTTTTACCTAGTTTAATCCAAAATCTAGATCAAAACTTTGCTTTTAGAGAACTCGTGTATGTGAGGAAAAATAGTATATGTAGGTGGAAAGGAGCGAGCCATTTTAAGATTGATTATAAAAGCTAACGCAAATTGAATTTCCATGTAATGGGGAACAGCATTGATCCGGATCGGGATCGCTCGCGGCGCGGCGGTTCCTGACTGGGCCACTCATGTGAAATGTATTCCAGATAAATATGAGCCGAGAAATCAATATTAAACTGTAGTAAATACTGGAAACCGAAGCGTATGATGATAAACATGATTATGTATGTCTAACGTATTCGTATGAAAAAATAACAAGTATTAACAATCGTAAATGCGTTTTCCAGAAAGTTTTCTCAACAACATCGGACATATTTGATTTTCAGCTGTAAGTGGTTTAAAGAACCTTAATATAAAATTCCATTATTTTTCTCACAATAATCGCCATTAAATTAATGAGGTAAGTAATATACACAACGGATTGATGGTGGAAATTAATTGTATAACCTTCCCACGATATAAAACAATATTTACAAATCTAAACGGATATTTGTGTAAATGAAATTTTGCATAGTTGCATTTTACTTAGGCGTTTAGTTTATACGAGCTATGAAAGAAACCGTTAAGATAAATTTAAAATTTTGTGATATAGTCATTATTTTACAAATAATAATACCAACGTTGCAAACTAAATGTTGCAAGCATTTTAATATCAAACTTTGCTCTAGGGTTAGGTCATTGAGGCAAGCTGAACAAGATTCCTGCAATGCGTACAGAAGCAAGAATTTATTTAAATAAGCTCTTTTATCGCACCAGCAGTTATATATATATATATATATACATATTTATTTATTTATACTTGAATACAAATAAAATAAAATAACAAAATAATAACAAAAACAAGGGTACTAAGTTTGGTATTATGATTACTCTAACATTTATATTAGTAGCCCTATTTAGTGAAATTAATATTTATATATATCCTATACTCTAATATGAGTAAGGTTTTCGTGCGTCCGTGCTTGCTTGCAACTGTCAAAAACTGCACCAACGATTTCCTTAAAATTATATGAATAACTAATTTCTGGGATAAAATTAAGTTCTAGTCAGGTCGGTCTCATCTGCAGGAAAATCAAATAATGTAAAAACCTAAAATTTTAAGTTAAAAAAAATTAATATTGGGCTTATGGAGTTTAAAATCAAAACGAGTTCGCACGCAGCACGTGAGGGAAGTGAATTTCCACATACAAAACTTTAAAAACTCGAAACCAGTGTAAAAACATATATTTATTCCATTTTTTTTTTATCTGAAAACATTAATTTTGTTGCTGTTATGATGCTTCTGGTTTCATTTACCTGCAATGCTGGGAATACAATTTTGCGCATTATAAGGTTAGGAGAAGGTCCAGTCAAGCTTGAAAGTAGGCGCGAAGTTTCTGGGGATGATACAAATACACCAACAAATTAATAACAGGCTTTTCTAATGTAAAAACCCCATAAGACAACGTACTGTGTTTAGCCGATATACGTTTTCATTAATAATTCGGTAAATATTTATGCCTGAATGACGATAGAGGGTTTAAATGTTTCGCCTCACTAATTTCCATCTTTTTACATGCATTATTTTTACGTCCGGGGCTTTTCTTACCCTTTTTGGGCCCAAAAACTCGAAATTTGAAAGAATAATCCCAAAAAAAGGGTTCAGAGTTTTCCGATTGTTTTGCCAATCGAACTTGTCCAACTGATTATAGAAAGGAACGTCTCTGCCAAATTTGGAGTAAATCGGACAAAAAATGCGACCGCTACAGTACAAACACACACACACACACACACACACATATATATATATATATATATACACATATATAAATATGATATAAAATTATGAACGACCCCCTAAAACGTGTTCGGGGGGTCACGTTAGGAACTTCTATGGTGGTCCCGGGTTTAAGTTTCACCGTGCGGGTCATGCTAATAGTTCACTTTCCATAGGAAATTCACTAACAAAAGAATTGTAAAATACTCCCGTCGCAGCAAACCTGCGTACTCAGCGAATTTCCAATGCATATATATGGGTATCACTACTACCTAGAGCCACTTACCAAGTTTAATAAAAATACATTAATTAATACGTGATATATAGCATTTTATTTATTATCGATAAGAATAACATTATAATTGAGTACGCAGGTTTGCTGCAACAAGGAAGATAAGAAATGTGTTTTTTTGCAATTATCAATATAACTCAACCAGGTGAAGCTACATACCAAGTTTTATTAATTTAGGTACACAACTAAGGGAGATATAAAACTTTACTTATTCTCCATATTATGAAAAACATGGGTCCGAGTATGCAGGTTTGCTGCTACAGGGAAAAATAAAAACTTTTTTGGGCTAATATCCCAACTAGATGAAACCACATACCAAGTTTCATCTATATACATACATGAATAATCGAAATATAACAATTTATTTATTCTCCATAAGGATAACATTGGACAACGTACTGTGTTTAGCACTTTGAATATCACTGCAACGGTTGGTCGTAAAACAACAATTAAAACGCCAAAATGATTGTTTTGTAGAGCTAAACTGATTGGTAGAAAGAAATGTGGAGTTTTTAGTGAAATTATCTGAGGAAAATCTAAAAACCGTATTCCCATAAGATTAACATGGGAAATTTTATGGACACATTTTTGACTTTTATTCACAACCACTTAACCTAGCTTAATGATTCAAAATACTAAATTGTTTGTTTATTAAGCTCTATAAAATGGCTATAACCAAAATACAGTGTTTTTAGCGAATTTCCCCTATATAGGGAAGAAGCTATTACCGTAGTCGGCATGGTAAGACCTAGGCCCGGGACCATGATGACTTTTCGTTTTGAGGTCCCCAGACCCCAAAAACACCATTCGTTCGAAACTGTATATATATATATACATATATATATATATATATATATATATATATATATGTACGTGGGTGTGTGTGTGTGTGTGTGTGTGTGTGTTTCCGTGAGCACGATAACTCTCGTAAAAATTATCCGATTTTGATGAAATTTGGTATAAACGTGTAAAGCAACATTTATGACTTTAAGTTCGAAAACCAGCCAGATATCCACTATCCGAAGGGGTATTTTGGGGGGGTTTTGTACCCCAAAAATGGGTTTTTCGAATTTTTTAATATAATTTTGGAAATAGTCAAATTTTAGTTTTTCCATTCAGCTTAAAAAAACACACAATTTGGTATTTTGATCATTTCTCTACGTCAATTGGTTACCGAGATATTGAAAGTGCTAAACACAGTACGTTGTCTAATGTTATTCTTATGGAGGAAAATAAAAATTTTATATACCAATTATTTATGAACGTATACTGACGAAACTTGGTCACTTGGCTTCATCTGGTTGTGGACCATTGATATTTGCTCAAAAAAATGTCTACCAAAGGCTCCCGTAGCAGCAAACCTGCGTACTCAGTCCCATGTTATTCTTATGGAGAATAAGTAACGTGTTATCTGCCTTCATTATGAAAATAAATTAATGAAATTTGGTATGTGGCTTTACCTACATGAGTTATATTGATAGTTGCATAAAACCCCATTTTTTGTGTTCCTTGCTTCAGCAAACCTGCATACTCAGCCGCCATGTTATTCTTATGGAGAATAATTAAAATGTCATAAATCGTTTATTTATGAATGTATATTGATGGAACTTGGTATGTGGCTTTATGTGGTATTAAGATACATATACAGGGTGACAATTAAGTCTGGAACCTCTTTTTTAATTTTTAAACCACAATAGAAAAAATACCAAAGTTCACACATGCTTACTGGTGATAGTAATGCACACATCTGCCCAATTACCGTTCGGATAACCCCTTTGGGGGACGGTCCACAAGGAGTCAGACAAAATTCTTAAATAGCAGCATAGGTCGAGTTTGGTATAAAATTAAAGGTCTTACTTAGCAGAGTACAATGCCACAAACCGGACTTCAAAAGGTGAATTCATTTAGTAGTTATAGCTGTTTGAATTTTAAAACTATCTAAAAATGTAAATTATTAAGTATTACAAGTAAACACTAATTTTTAAGTACCTGTGATCAAAGTAAGTGTTCAAAATGTTCCCCTCCCATCGTCTGGCAATGTCCTAGGTGGTTGTAAAAGCCATCCACTACATTTTGAAGGTAGTCACGAGGAATATCTTGAGCTTCTTGGACTATGAGATTTCTTAGGTGCGCCAAATCTCGAGGCTTAGTACGATAAACTTTATCTTTGAGATATCCCCAAACAAAAAAATCCAGCGGAGGTAAATCAGGGGAACGAGCAGGCCACTCTACTGCACCACGTCTTCCAATACCTGTGAGGGAATATTGTATCCAAGTATTGTCTAACAAGGAGAGCAAAGTGTGGTGGCGCGCCATCTTGTTAGAAATAAATTCTTTGAAATTGTCGACCAAGAGCAGCTTGTAGTGCAGGAATTATCTCATTTTGGAGCATTGCTAGATACGAGTCACCATTTAATTACCATTGACAAAGAATGGGCCCAAAATTTGATTTCCTATAATACCTGCCCAAACGATAAGTTTCTGTGGATGCTGTGTATGACTCTCTTCTTTCCAGTGCGGGTTGCTGTTGTCCCAATACCGACAATTATGTCTATTGGCACTGCCATTCAACATAAATGTTGCCTCATCAGAAAATATAATATCGTTCAAAAAGGATTTGTTTTCGGTCAATTCTATCCATCATTACTTCACAAAATTCGAGCCGCCGATCGAAATCGTCTTCGTTCAGTTCCTGAACCAGATGTACTCGGTACGCCTTGAAAGCTGCCTTTTTTAACACTTTTCTGACTGACTCACGATACATTTCATGAGTTTCTGCAGAAGATCTAACTGATTCATTTGGATTTTCGACAAAAGACTGAAGAACATCTAATGATGCGGCTTCACCCGTCACTGTTGTTGGTCTTCCAGTTCTGACACGATCCTTAACGCTACCAGTCTCTACAAAACGGGCCACTTCTTTATTACTGTGGACTTAGAGATAGGATATCTCTCAGGAAAAATATCATTGAATACATTTTTAACTGCTTCATATGATCTTTCATTATCTCCCCACCCACGCATCATTAAAAGAGTTATTCTTTCACGCTCACTAAGTGACATAACGGTAAATAAACAAATTAATAACCAACTAAGAGGCAAATGAGTTATACAAATATGATATTGAGTTGGGGGAAATGGTGAAATATTACTCCCAGTCGTCTAAACAAACTGACTGACCTTCTCCGAGCAAAGCTTGGCCCCCAGGTACTCTATATATTAATAGGCTAAGGAATTTGTTGTGGTACTGATTTCTCTGATATGTGACATCGTAGAATTAAGAAACTTGGCATACTTAATATTACGTACTGTTAGGAGATGTGTCGAATGTAAATAATTTCGTGTTTGGTTGAGTAGGGCTATGCCCTTTTGGCTTTCAAAGTTTACATGTTATCCTTATGGGAAAATGCGTTCTGCATTTTGTTATGCTTTTCATTTAATAAACAGCTGCGTTATTCAAATAAATATGTAGCTCAACAGCAAGAACAGATGATTCATAATTCAAAATATTACTAACCACTGAATGGTAACACCCTTCACTTAACTTCTTTTCCGTTGTAAATCTACCTGTTTTTGAGGGACGGGGAAAGGATGAGGTGAAGAGGTTTCAGGCATGAATAAAAAAGCTACTGATTACTGGAATGGTTACGCCCGAGAGAGAGAGAGAGAGAGAGAGAGAGAGAGAGAGAGAGAGAGAGAGAGAGAGAGAGAGAGAGAGAGAGAGAGAGAGAGAGAGAGAGGTGGTGGAACGAGGCCAGACTGTTGAGTTGATATGACGCTATGACCTACAAGGTGCTTCTCTCTAAAATATATCTTTGAACATTATTTCTTCAGGTGCTCGTGGGCTGTGCAACGTGACTTTACAAATCATACCACCTGTGGTGGAACGAGGCCAGACTGTTGAGTTGATATGTCGCTATGACCTACAAGGTGCTTCTCTCTAAAATATATCCTTCAACTTTATTTCTTCAGGTGCTCGTGGGCTGTGCAACGTGTCTTTACAAATCATACCACCTGTGGTGGAACGAGGCCAGACTGTTGAGTTGATATGTCGCTATGACCTACAAGGTGCTTCTCTCTAAAATATATCCTTCAACTTTATTTCTTCAGGTGCTCGTGGGCTGTGCAACGTGTCTTTACAAATCATACCACCTGTGGTGGAACGAGGCCAGACTGCTGAGTTGATTTGTCGCTATGACCTACAAGGTGCTTCTCTCTAAAATATATCTTTGAACTTTATTTCTTCAGGTGCTCGTGGGCTGTGCAACGTGACTTTACAAATCATACCACCTGTGGTGGAACGAGGCCAGACTGTTGAGTTGATATGTCGCTATGACCTACAAGGTGCTTATCTCTAAAATATATCTTTGAACTTTATTTCTTCAGGTGCTCGTGGGCTGTGCAACGTGACTTTACAAATCATACCACCTGTGGTGGAACGAGGCCAGACTGTTGAGTTGATATGTCGCTATGACCTACAAGGTGCTTCTCTCTAAAATATATCTTTGAACTTTATTTCTTCAGGTGCTCGTGGGCTGTGCAACGTGACTTTACAAATCATACCACCTGTGGTAGAACGAGGCAAGACTGTTGAGTTGATATGTCGGTATGACCTACAAGGTGCCCCGCTCTACACCATCAAGTTCTACAGGGGCACTCATGAATTTTACCGCTACAGCCCGAATGACGTGCCGTCCATAAAGCTGTTTACTTTTAATGGGCTTGAGGTTGATGTAAGTAGTTTTACCATTCTCAAAAATTGACTAGCTTATAGTTTCATAAGTAGACTTTTTTGCCAACTCGAATTACAGCACCTACATTAAATTATAGAGTCAATATTTATGGGATTGATGTATGATGTATAATGAATGAATGATATGATATAATGTATGATGAATAATGTGTAGAAAGTTACTTTTTATGACGAATGGTGTGTGTAAGATACAAGGTTCGGGCTAGTTGTTTTGTGGATTTTTTAAACTTTTATATTGTTGGCTAAATATACCTGAGACACTTCAGTTACTACTTTTAGCGTTAAATTTACAGAGTGTTCGAAAACAGTGGATAAATAATTTATGTAGTGATTCCTTGGGTCAAAATAAGCAAAAAAGTTTATATAAACAAACATTATGTCCTATCTCGTTTCATTTAGCGTCTGTCTGGCTGTATGTGTTTTTTACAAAAACATGCATAACTCCTTAACGGTTTGAGCTACAGCGTTGAGATCCTGCAAACATGTTTAACTTATTGGTCGCTATATTTCTGCAAAATGTGAATACAAATTCTTAAGCAGTTTCAAAATGGCGGCTATTTTAAATATTTGACGCTAAATTTCACGAAAACTGTTAATTTTACCAAAAAAATTGCAAGATACATAAAACTTAGTAAATTTTATGGAGATTTCAACGATACCTTATTAAGTTTAGATTGGACAAAGAATAACGGAGAAATTAATTTTATTAATGATATTTGTGATAGTTTTAACATTGTTTAAATGGAGAAAACTGTAGGTATACCAAGGAAGAAATTAATTTATCCGTTATTCTTTGTCCAAACTAAGCTTAATAGGGTATCGTTGAAATATCCATAAAATGTACTAAATCTTATGTATTCTTGCAATTTTGTTGGTAAAATTAACGGTTTTCGTGAAATTTGGTGTCATATAGTTAAAATAGCCACCATTTTGTAACTGTTTAAGAGTTTTATTCACATTTTGCACAAAGATAGCGGCCAATAAAATGAACATTTGTGCTGAAACTCAATGCTGTAGCTTAAACCAATAAGGAGTTATGAATGTTGTTATAAAAAACATATGCAGACAGACAGATGCTAAACGAAATGAGATACGACATATGTTTATATAAACTTTTTTGCTTATTTTGATCAAAGGGATCACTACGTAAATTATTTATGCACTTTTTGCATAGCTATATAGTTATAATACTCAATGATTTTAAATTTGTCGATGTAGGGTATATTTTAAATACTGCAATGATGTAAAGGTTTTTTGCGATGTTTACGAATTAATGCCTAATACACCACTTTGTAAAATATTTAGCTGTAATAATGACCACATGGCGTGGTTTTCCAACTCCCATGTAGTGAAAAAATAAGCTAATTGTTCATCGTAAAATAACGGTGAGCACTTTTTCGCCTATACTAATATCCAGCAATATCACTAATATCGTTTGTTACGATATCAAGCAATTTCATCAACCGATTGTTTGTTTGTTTTATCGAATGCATTTATAATCGTTGGTCACTGCTTGATTAATTGTAACTTTCAGGGTAATTAAATCCGAATCCGTGGCCCAGTGGATATGATGTCAGATCCACGATCGTGCGGTACAGGGTTCTAATGTCACTTTTGATGTTTACTTTTTGAGATCTGAAAATGTCTTTTAAATTTTACTTACATTTGTTCGGTGTTAAATCTAAATTTTGTTGTTTACTTTATCAGGTCTGAAATTCCTGTTTAATGTTACTTTAATTTATTTATCATAATCCATTTATTTGTAATTATGTTGCACAACGAACAGCCACCGTACAGCGCTCTGTGGAGTTAGGTCAGGTTAGGATAGGTTACTAGAATTTTGTCATGAACTGCAACCTAGTTGTTTGTTATTTTGCTGTCTCAAATCCACTTGTAGATCCAATTTAACATTTATCCACAACTTTTGATTTAACTTATATCTGCTTGATTTTTAATCGAATCGCCATTTATGCTTTTCCACTACAAAACAACTATAGTAGTCATTCGATAAAACGAACAAGCAACCGGTTGGTAAAATGTTTCGATATCGAACCGATATTGGACCTCAGCGCAGGCGAAAAAATGCTCACCTAAAATAACAGAGTACCAAAACAACGATTTTATTTCTTTGTTAAAATAGTAATCTGTGTTGTCTTACCCCTATGGTATTATCTGCTTATGTCGGCAGCTGTCGTCGTCCCAAGGCAGTAGCGTCGTGATTAAGAAGGTCGACTACAGTTTGGCGGGTAACATCAGCTGTGAAGTGTCCACGGACGCGCCCCACTTCTCAACTCTGATGACCACAAAATGTCTCACAGTTGTCGGTGAGTTGCTGTTTCAAATGTGTTATGCCTTTGAGTACTTTGGTATTATACGGATGCCACCCTTATGCAGCGCGCTGCGGCAGTTATGTTAGGATGGGTTATCATAAAAATTATTGTAGGACTTTCCTTGTTTTGTTACGAATCGAATGATACCTGATGAGTCATACTTCCGGCCGCCAAACCCCCTCCAAATAGGCCAAGGTCAGGTCGTTGACCGGAGCGCGCGCATCACCTGTCACCGCCTGTATCTGGGTCAGTGTCATGAGTGATTTATTGCCGTGCACTACGTTACATTTGTTTTCATTATGAGTGACGTTCTTTTGGTGTGGGATTTACCTCGAAATGAAGAGGAAACCGTACGTATTTTTATGATAACCCATCCTAACATAACTGCCGCAGCGCGTTGTATATTTGGCGGAGTACCTGTGGCGATCGGGTCTGGCTGCTAGCGGCGGCGACGCATTCAACACGATCCTAGCGGACATCGCTGCCTTTTGGGAGGCACAACACAAAGACCGCTCATCAGAATGATGTAAAATTTGTACAGTAAGTCAATAAAAGTACGTTTTTTCGAATTATGTAGTTATCCTTTGTATCCAGTAAAAATTTAACCTCCAAAAATAGTGGCATCCGTATAATACCAAAGTATCTAACTTTGTATTGCAGGGTTTCATTTGAATTTTGACTTACGCCAATTCGGTTAAGGAGGCAATACAGATCTCTGGTTTTCAGAATAAAAATCAAACAGCATTATTATATTGACTGTTCATACACCCTTTAATTATAACTAGAAAACCCGTTGCTCGAAATCGAGCAACATTTCGCTTTGATGAACATGAATTGTATTGATATTATCATGTATATCGCTAATTCAGTCCTGCTTCTCTGACTATTAATAGATGGGCGTGTGGGAATTTCTTTTCAATTCCGCACTGAGACCATCAACGACCCTCAGACCTCTGCCAGCCCCTCCGACGACACCACTGACTCCGGTCCCGCCCCTACTCCCCAGTCCTACGTCACCCATGAAGTCCTTAACTCCTTCCTTGACCAGTTTCTCACTGTCCTCAGTGAGGGCTTCAAGCGTACCTTCGACGCCCTCCTCACCCTCCTACTTACATCCGCCCCAGTCCAGGGCCAGCAGCGTGTTAGGGAGGCTGTCAACAGTGTCACTAAGAAATTTTTTCACACTCGCACCATCCTGCAGGCTGTTGGCTCTGGCCTGAACGTCATCCACACCTCCTGCAAGCGCCCTGCTCATGGTTGTCGTCACTAAATCCAGATCCTGCCTCCGCATCTGCCACATCAACCTCAACTCCTTCCACAACAAACTTTCCGCCCTCCGCGACATCCTCACCCTCAACGAAACCAAACATACCCCAGCACGCCCGCCCGACTTCCAGGCTTCACCATCCTCCGCCGAGACCACCTAGCCCGCTCTGGAGGCCTGGCCATCGCCTTCAAATCCGAGCTTGACGTCCGATACTCCCCACTCCCAGGCGATCCCTCCGATGCCCTTATGGCAATCACTCACCTCCCAAGACAACCTCCAATCACTCTCCTTACCATACACGCCCTGCCCCTCACTCAGGACTTAGTAAACCTAATGGCCCAGGTCGCTGCTGCCCACCCACGACTGGTGATAGCGGCCGATCTGAACTGCCACCATCAGGCCCTGGGGGACCGCACTTCCACGCCCCCGGGTAGGCTGCTAGTCCAATTCCTGACCAACTCCGGCCTCCAGCACCACATGACTCCGCCCACCAGGTCCCCACTTCCCCTGACAAGCTCCTTTCCTCTGCATACCTCTCCCGAAAAATCACAAACATCACCTCCGGCTTTGCCCTTGGCTCTGACCACATCCCTCTCATCTTTGACCTCAAAATCACCCCCTACCCTTACAAGTCCGACCACCATGAAGCTTTCGAAGTCACAGATTACCGAAATGCGGATTGGAACCTCTACTCCAGACACCTCACTGCCACTCTGACTCCACTCACCCAACAACCACCTTTCAACACCCCTGAACAAGTCGAAGAATTCCACTCCACCATCACTTCCGCCAACCTCTCTGCAAAGAAACTTGCCGTCCCGGTCAAACGAGTCCTTCATACCCCCCTCAGACTCCCACCAGACATCCTGGGTCTCATCAAGGCGAAACGTCGTCGTGCCCGTCGACTCCTCCTCCAAGATCCCTCCTCCCCCTACCTTCACGACGCCTATAGGACCCTGGTCGAACGCGTGAAAGCAACCATGCGCTCCTTTAAGGACGCCAGGGCTCAGAAGGTATGCGAGAAGGCAGACTCCGATTTCTCCAACAACCCCCGTAGTTTCTGGCGCCTCGTCAGACACTACAACAATCCATCAACCCCCTCTACTCCCCTCCTTGTCAACGACACCGTTATCTCCGACGGTCAAAGCATGTCCGAGGCTTTCCGAGATGCGCTGTCCTCCATTCACTCTGTCCCGACCCATCCTGACTTTGATGAGGCCCACTTCAACCAGGTGAACACCCAAGTCACCCAACAGCCTGCCACCTTCAACCCCCTGGATTCCATCGTGCCAGACATCCCTCGCCATTACCTCCTTCTCCCAATCACCACCCAGGAAATCAACCTCAAGCGAAAGCACCTCCGAAACACTGCCCCTGGTCCTGACGGCATTTCCAACCTCCTCCTCAAACAAGCTCCCCCACTTCTTGTGACTCTGCTTGCCACCCTCTACACCTCCGTCCTCCTTCTGGGCTTCTCCCCGAGATCCTGGAAGCACGCCCATGTCATCCTGTTTGCCAAGCCCCACAAAGATCCCCGGAATCCCAACAACTACCGCCCCATCAGCCTCACTTCCACCCTCTCGAAACTCTTCGAGAAAGTCCTCGCCTCCAGGATCCACCTCCACCTCAACACACTCTCGGCCTCCTCCCCATCACCCAAGCCGGTTTCCGTCCCGGAGTCAACATGTACGACCAGCTCCTGCGGGTCGTTACATGCCTCCAGACAAACAACGCCCTCCTTGCCCTCATGGATGTCCAGAAAGCTTTCGACACCGTCTGGCACAACGGCCTTCGTGTCAAGCTACTGGACCTCCAACTCCCCGCTCCTATCATCAGGTGGATATCCCACTTCCTTGACGGCCGAACGGCCCAGGTCAGATTCCGTGGCTCCCTCTCCTCTCCCTCCACCTTGCGTGCCGGCGTCCCACAAGGCTCCGCCATCAGCCCCCTCCTCTACATCATTTATGTCCGTGACCTCCCTGCCCCTATTCCACGCAATACCACCGACACCTCCTGTGGCCTTGCCCAATTTGCTGATGATACCGCCTTCTGAATCTCCGCAAAGTACCACAACACCCTTATCCGAAAAACCTCCCAAACCCTCCAGAATTACCTTTCCTACTGCAACAAAGGCGCATCCTCCTCAATGCTTCCAAAACCCAACTTTGCTTTTTCAACTTCCACGCCCGCCGCTTCCCCCGCACCAAGAGAGACCCCATTATCCTCAACAACGTCTGCCTCCCCCTCAAAACTTCCTGCACCTACCTAGGCGTCACTCTAGACTCCAGACTTTCCTTCGTCCCTCACCTCCATGAAGCCAAAAAGAGAGCAACCACCCGCCTCCGTGCCCTCCGTATCCTCAACCACCGCAGCCGTGGCTGCTCCAAAACCACTCTTGCCCACCTGTACTCCTCAGTCATCCGCCCTGTTTTAACCTACGCCCACCCGCTCATTCTGTCCGCCCCGAACAGCTTCCTTTCAAGCTTCGAGGACACTGAGAGACGCGCTCTCCGCCTTGCCTCCCACCTCCCACCCTGGGCCCGTAACCACACGGCTTACGATGCCCACTCCATCCCCAAACTCAAATACTTCCTCCACCATCTCAACACCACCTACCTCGACAAAGCCCGCACCTCCGACATCCTCCAACCTTACTTCCAACCCTACTTCACTGACCGCCCCAGCCTTACGATCCACCACCTCAGCAACCTCGAGCAACAGCCCGCACCACTACCCCCACCACTAAACCCCATGTAAACGTCCCCTAGTTCCCACCCTTGGCCACTGTGATAGGCATTCGTTATAAAACAACAACAAAAAAGACCTGTCGCAGTGAGTCCCTCCTTCCACCCTCCTTCATCTGGCCACTGTAGCAGGCAAAAAAAGTCCTGTTGCAGTGTGTCCAACTCTCCAACCCCAAAACCTTTCCCTGGCCGCTGTAGCAGGCAAAAAAAGTCCTGTTGCAGTGTGTTTACCTTTTCAACCCCCAAACCATACCCTGGCCACTGTAGCAGGCAAAAAAAATAATAAAAAAGTCCTGTTGCAGTGTTTCAACCTCCCCCTCCGCAACCAACCCTATCCGACTGCTGAAGAGGGCCCAAGCGCCCTAAAGCAGCCTCAGTGGGCTAGGGACTTTCCCGCCCACTGGAACCTCATAAAACGAACGATTTCAATTCCGATTGTGTCTTCCCCAAATATATGACAACTCATTCTTTTCCGAAACTCATTTTTACATATTTTTACTTGATATTGGCTATTTTGCTTTGCTGTAAATACTCTCAGGTCCACAATGTGCCAACTCTCTAAGTTCAGGGTTTTTAACAATATTCATACATTTTGTGTAAAATACCACTGTTGATAAATGAAGTTTTAATAAAATTTTGCACAAATTTCATTGCATGCTAAGACTCTGAAAATAAGGATGGGATAATTTATTGCCTTCCAAGACGTTAATTCTGACTTTCAACTTGTTACATCTGACCAACACATTGTGATAAAGATTTCCTTAAAGCTGGTTTTGGCGGTTTTCGAATAACCCATACTTATTCCCTTAGTTCTAACATACAATAAAAAACCTGCGAATTATGAATAATTTATTTTTATTTCTTGTATTCTATCCACTTAAAATAAATGTTTTTGCGATTGATGGCTTCCCCATCCCCCGTTCCTTAGGCTTATGTAGTTCGATATAATTTGTATTACCCCGTTCCGCAAATTTGGGCTCTGCTCTCTTGACCTCAAAAATACTTACCAACCATCTTGCACCTACTACTTGACTGACGAAGCTAAATTCAGGAGAAAGATATCTGATTTATCAAGGCAGATATAGGCCTACCTCTGGTAATAGTATACTTTAGGACTTTGTCCTACTGGTCTTTAATATACCCAGGTTAATCATTATACACCAAGACTGAAACGAAGGGGCTTAAATTTGGTAAGGTAATAAATAATACACCAGAATCAAAGTAGGCGTTACCTTAATCCAAATATCCATTCTGGCATTTAAAGTTATATTTACCATCTCGCACATACTACTGGACTGATAGGGCTGAAGTTCGGTAGGAAGATTGCTAATTAACTCAAATCAAAATAACCCTACAACTGCTCAAAATATTGTTTAGGGCTCCGCATCGCAGAACTTTATTATTCCAATGTTAACTATCACACACCCATTACTGAATCGATAAAACTAAAGTTCGAAAAATAGGCCATACTTTACGATCAAATGTTGTGCTACTCCTGTTCCAAAACTCATACAGGGCTCCGCCCCACTGGCGTTTAAAATCAAGATTATTACCTTGCACCTACTACTGGACTTAAGGATCTGAAGTTCGGGTGGTAGGTAGCTAATACACTCAAAGCCTACTCCTGATCAAAATATTATTTAGGGCTCCACTCCGCTGGCCTTTATTATTCCTATGTTAACTATTAACACCAACAACAGAACAGATGATCCTGAAATTCCGCTAAAACTATGCCCTTAGCGGCCCTGGCGGCCCGTCAGGTTTTCAGTGCCCGTGCAAAGACCAAACTCGCCACCCCCCTTCATAACAACCAAAACCTCCCCCCCCCACCATAGCTCAGAAATAAGTCTGACGTACGCGCCTCGCTCCATCGCTTGTTGTTGAGTTTGCGTTGTTTCTGGTTCCGTGCGATACTGATCACCTGAAATGACAAGCTATGGAACACATTCAGCTCAGAGACTTGACTAATTCAAAATCTTGATTTCATATAGTATCGTCATGGAAATGCTGAGCTTATAACAATAATAACTTTGAAATTATACAGCAGTCATATATCTGCACTGCTGTTCTGAAAAACCTAAAATTAAAAAGGGAAACAACTAAGCAAATTTAACTAACTTTAAATTTAATTTAGTAAGGCCGTGTCTACACTCTACACTACGTGTGACTTGTGGTGCATTTATTTATGTGTTGCTACGACTACTATATCTTGTCCAGGATGATCTCAAGGAGCGGCGCACGGCACGGCGCGGCGGCGCGCGTCGTGGCGGTAGGCTACCTGCTACGATCGCACGGCTCCTCACACTGACGCAGGGTATTATCCTGCGACTTCTGCGTATCAACAAACAATTATGTGTTTGTTTAAGAGAAATAACGAGTTCGCTCGCAGCGTGCTGACGTGAGGGAAGTGAATTTCCGCATTGACATCTTTAAAAAATCGAATAAAGGGTTTTAAACAACACTGGTAAAGTTTTTTTGGAAAATTTAAAAATGAAATGTTTTGGCTGTTCTGATGCTCCTGGTTATACTTAAATTCACTATTAGGATGGCAATGTTGTACATTATAACGTTAGGAGGAGGTATAGTCAGGATAACAAGTTGGTATAGTGATATTGGGGGTGATAAACTACATCATTATATGAAAAACAGCCTTTTCCAGTGTAACATACAACTATGTTAAGACAATTGACATTTTCTTTAATAACTCGGTAAATATTTGTGCTAGAATGATGAGAGAGGGCTTTAAACGTCCGCCTTTCTAATTTCCATCTTAATTTTACCTTCGGGGCTTTTCTGACCCTTTTTGGGCGCAAAAACTCAAAGTTTTAAAAATTAAAATCCAAAAAAGGGGGTTGGAGTTGTTTGATTGTGTTGCCCAACGAAGTTGTCCAACTGTTTCCAGAAAGGAAGGTTTCCTGCCAAATTTCAAGTAAATCGGACAAAAAATAAATGTGACCGCTAGAGTACGAACACACACACACACACACACACACACACACACACACACACACACACACACACACACACATATATATATAGTTTTAGCGAACCCTCAAAACGTGTTCAGGGGGTCACGTTAGGAACTTCTATGGTGTTCCCGGGCTTAAGTTTCACCGTGCGGGTCATGCTAATAGTTCACTTTTCCATAGGAAATTCACTAATAATGAAAACAAACCTCAAAACTGAGTAGGAAGGGGGAAGTACAAACTGATAACAGTAAACCTGTTCTGAGCGTGGGAAAAAGATTTCTTCAGGGGGAACCAAAAAATCATCAAAACCGACCAAGATTCTGACGGTTCCGGGAATTCACCAAGTTGAAGTTTGCAATCAAAAATAGCAAGGTTTGCTGTTAAAGTTATTTTTGTTTTTGACTAAACTAATTTTTTGTAAATATACATTTCTGATTATTGTTTCTAATGTGTAACACGTTTTTCAGTTATACAAACTCAATCTTCGAGTATTTAGTCTTTAATTAAGGTGTTTTGTAGCTATAAAGGTTAATTTTTTCTGATATATTGAATCTTATCTTCTAAAAGTGTTCACCTAAGTTTCATTCCAGTTATTTCAAAAACTCAAGTTGGCTGTAAACATGTTTTTTTCGTTGATACAATCGAAACTCATTTAAGGTACTGCCACTTTGGAAGAAATACAGATGATTAATCGATTAACCACGACGAAATCGCAAATAATCTGTAATGACGAGAAGTATTTTCAATTCTTAACATTGTCCACTCCATCTCCAATGCCCCGAAATGACTGAGTTAACAAATAAGAACTTGATTGAAATTATACTAAACAGAGACGTAACTATTAACTATATTTTTCAAAGTAAGGACCTTTTCAAGTACCGATCGAAGGGAGCGCCAAAATCTAAGGGGGCGTATCATATATTCCCCTCTTATTAAATATATTAGCAATATAAAACTCGAATCATTTTAACTTCAATTAAACATGAAATCCCGATTCAATACTCTCCAAACCCCAAACCATATATTTCCTCAGCTAGGAAGTAGTTTAAAATAATCGAAGATGGTGGATTAAATCAATTCGTTGAATCGTATAACTTGATATTTTAACATTTCAATTTTCTTTCATCCTATTGCGAGTTTTATTCACACTCTGAATGTCACAAAACGACAGAGGTTAAAACAACTTTTCAATTCGGAATAGTGGGGTGCGGAGGTTGTGTTTATCTGATTTATGAATTTAATGTTTTAAGTATAATGAAGGTACAACATGGTGAATGCACAACATACTTCCCAATAATGCCTTTATCAATTTATAATACTAATATACAACAAATTTACAAAATTGGTCGGGTTTATATATTTTTACAAATACTTTATTTTAGCGCTACGGACTACGCCCCCAATCCCACACCCCATGGCCCGTCATAAGCGCCGAGTGCCGCCCCCCCAAAAGCGCCGCGCCCCGCGCGCCCCGTGCTGGAGCACGGCTCGCACTGCCCTAGAGCCGGTACTGAAAAAAAAAACACAGGTTTACATACCTTTTGCGTCTAAACAGGTCAAAATTGATCCTGTCACCTATTATGACAACATATTTCAGAACTCAAAATTTCATCTTCTGGTCACACAAAAACGTCCGTAATTCATTACAGATTACGTCAAAAAATTGTATTTTAGACAATTTCCCCTATATAGGGAAGAAGATATTACCGTAGTCGGCATGGTAAGACCTAGGCCCGCGACTATGATAACTTTTCGTTTTGAGGTCCCCAAATGCCAAAAACACCATTCGTTCAAAACTGTATATCTATCTATACACATATATATATATATACATATATATATATATATATATATATATATATATATATATATATATGTACGTGGGTGTGATAACTCTCATAAAAATTGTCAGATTTTGATGAAATTTTGAACAAACATGTAAAGCAACATTTATGAAGTTCGAAAACCAGCCAGATCGCTCTATCCAATGGGGTATTTGGGGGGGGGGGGGTTGTACCCCAAAAATGGGTTTTTGTGAGTTTTTTTACATATACTATTTTAGTAAATCACATTTTACTTTTCACCATTGGATTTGGCTTTAAAAAAAGGACAATTTGGTGTTTTAGCGAATTTCCCCTATAGGGAAGAAGCTATTACCGTAGGTCTCATGGTAAGACTTAAGCCCGAGACCATGACAAATTTTTTTTTTAAGGTCCCAAGATGACTAAAACACTATTCGTTCAAATTTATATATCTGTATATATATATCTATATATATATATATCTATATATATATATCTATATATATATATATCTATATATATATATATATATATATATATATATATATATATATATATATATATGTGTCCGTGAATGCGATAACTTGAGTAAAAAACGTCCGATTTTGATGAAATTTGGCTCAAATGTGTAAAGTGACATTTATGACTTTAAGTTCGAAAACCAGAAAAATCGGACTATGGGAAGGGGGGTTTATGGGGGTTTTAAATTTTCCAAAAATCAGTTTTTTGCATTTTTCACCCTAAAATTTTTGAAACAGTTAATTTTGGTTTTGACCATGTTATAGAGCTTAAAAAAACAAATAATATGGTATTTTGAATTATTAACCTAGGTTAAGTGGTTGCGGAAAAAATCCAAAAAAACATGCTCATAAAATCTCCCATGTTAATCTTATGGGAAAAAGGTTTTTGGCTTTTCCTCAGTTAGTTTTACTTTGAACTTCACATTTGCTTTTACCAATCACTTCAGCTTCACAAAACAATCATTTTGGTGTTTAAATTGTGATTCTACGTCCAACCGTTGCAGAGATATTCAAAGTACTAAACACAGTACGTTGTCCAATGTTATCCTTATGGAGAATAAATAAAATTTGATATCTTGATTATTTATGAATGTATATTGATGAAACTTGGTATGTGGCTTCATGTTGTACTGGTATATTGATATTTGAACAAAAAACAAATATTTTGTTGGTTGTCCCCGTAGCAGCTAACCTGCATACTCAGCCCTAATGTTATTCTTATGGAGAATAAGTAAAGTTTTATATCTCCCTTAATTATTAACATAAATTAATAAAACTTAGTATGTAGCTTCACCTGGTTGAGTTAAATTGATAATTGCATAAAAACACATATTTTGTGCTCCTTGTTGCAGCAAACCTGCATACTCAGTCCTATGTTATTCTTATGGAGAATAAATAAAATGCTATAGATCATTTAGTTATTAATTTATTTTTATAAAACTTGGTAA
Organism: Allygus modestus; assembly: GCA_963675035.1. NCBI lineage: Eukaryota > Metazoa > Arthropoda > Insecta > Hemiptera > Cicadellidae > Allygus > Allygus modestus. Next base: position 190,061,366 of record OY776112.1, on the reverse strand, counting down.
GTGCCTTTATGTGGTAGTGAAAAACATATATATTCATTGGAAATTCGCTGAGTACGCAGGTTTGCTGCGACGGGGGTATTTATAATTTCTCAACGTCAATTGGTTTCTGATATATTGAAAGTGTTAAACGCAGTACGTTGTCCAATGTTATTCTTATGAAGAATAAGAAAAATGTTATCTCCTTTAATTATGAACATAAATTAATAAAACTTGGTAGGTGGATTTACCTAGTTGAGTTATATTGATATTTGTATAGAAACACATACAAACCCATTTGTTGTGTTTCTAGTTTCAGCAAACCTGCATAACCAGCCATGTTATTCTTACAGAGAAAAATTTAAATTGTGATAAATAGTTTATGAATGTATATTGATGAAACTTGGTATGTGGCTTTATGTGGAAATTCGCTGAGTATGCAGGTTTGCTGCTACGGGGGTGTTTATTTTATTTTTAATATACAACTGTTCAGGGGGCATTTAAAAATGAATAAAATAAAGAAAGGTCACGTGAACAAAGTCGCACCAGGTACCAGCTAGTGCCATATTTTCTAACAACAAATAATAATAATACTTCTTTGAAAATCAACTACACTTTGCTATTAAGTTTGATTAAACATTATACCCCCGTCGCAGCAAACCTGCGTACTCAGCAAATTTCCAATGCATATATATGAGTCTCACTACTACATAGAGCCACTTACCAAGTTTCACAAAAATACATTCATAAATAAGTGATATAGATCATTTTATTTATTCTCCATAAGAAAAACATTAGAGCTGAGTACGCAGGTTTGCTCCAACGAGGAAGATAAAAAAGATGTATTTTTGCAATTATCAATATAACTCAACCAGGTGAAGCTATAAACCAAGTTTTATTAATTTAGGAACATAACTAGGGGATATATAAAACTTTACTTATTCTCCATATGAATAACATGTGGGCCGAGTATGCAGGTTTGCTGTTACCGGGAACAAAAACCATTTTTTTGTGCTAATATCAATATACCACAACTAGATGAAGCCACATACCAAGTTTCATCAATATACATTCATAAATAATCAACATACAAAATTGTATTTATCCTCCATAAGGATAACATTGGACAACGTACTGTGTTTAGCACTTTGAATATCTCTACAACAGTTGGACGTAGAACAACAATTAAAACACCAAAATGATTGTTTTGTAGAGCTAAACTGGTTGGTAAAAAGAAATGTGATGTTTTTAGTAAAATTATCTGAGTAAAATACAAAAACCTTTTTCCCATAAGATTGTAACATGGGACATTTTATGGACGTTTTCTCTAAAACCACTTTTACCACTTAACCTAGCTTAATGATTCAAAATACCAAATTATTTGTTTTTTAAGCTCTATAAAATGGCTATAACCAAAATTAAGTATTTTTACAATTTTAGGGGAAAAATTCAAAAAACTGATTTTTGGAAAATTTAAAACCCTCTTCCCATAGTCCGATCGATCTGGTTTTCGAACTTAAAGTCATAAATGTTACTCTACACATTTTTGCCAAATTTCATAAAAATCGGGCGTTTCTTTCAAAAGTTATCACGGTAACGGACCCATATATATATATATATATATTTACATATATATAAATTTGAATGAATAGTGTTTTTGGCATTTGGGGACCTCAAAACAAAAAGTTATCATGGTCTCGGGCTTACAATGCCACCTACGGTAATAGCTTCTTCCATATAGGGGAAATTCGCTAAAAATAACAATGTTTTAAACGGTTTGGTATTATTAAAAGGAAAAATGTAATTTTGTGTAATAATTCAGTCTTAAGAATATATTTATGGCGTATACTATTTGACATGACGTTTCATTTGCTGCACTTTGAGATGAAGTTATAATCTCACTGCATGCTGCATTCATAATCAAAATTATGTGCACGTCGCGTTACCTTTCCGGTAGTGGCCATGTGTTCTTGCTGATAAACTGTTCTGATTTACTATACTCAGCTGCTTGATCACACAATTCAAAACAATTCTTCCTCAATGTTAACCTTATGGACAAATTACGGACTTTAAAGGCGGCTAGGGCCCTTCCGTTAGGGTTGATCTTGATTAAATATGGGCACAAACAACTTCAGACCAAGATCTATCCAGCGACACCAAAAATATCAAAATCGGTTGAAAACTGTAGGAGGGGTTCCAGTCACAAACAAACCCCTAGCGTATTAAATAAGTATAGATAGCGTTATAACATTGATAGCTTCTTCCCTATAGGGGAAATTCGCTAAAACAAATGGAAATTCTTAAATTAAACAATCTTATAAATTAATAGCAAAATACTTAAATTTATACAAATAATTCCCAATTAGGAGCTGCTCTAATATCTTTCCACAGCTATATTTGTGTAATTAATTTTGATGTAGGTAGCAGCAGATAGAAAAATACCACCACTCGTTTTATTTCAGAGCTCTTCAAAATAAAAAATACCCCCGTAGCAGCAAACCTGCGTACTAAACGAATTTCCAATGCATATATGTGTATCTTAATACCACATAAAGCCACATACCAAGTTTCATCAATATACATTCATAAATAAACGATTTATGACATTTTAATTATTTTCCATAAGAATAACATGGCGGCTGAGTATGCAGGTTTGATGAAGGAAGGAACACAAAAAATGGGGTTTTATACAAATATCAATATAACTCATTTAGGTAAAGCCACATACCAAATTTCATTAATTTATTTTCATAATTAAGGGAGATACCACGTTACTTATTCTCCATAAGAATAACATGGGGCTGAGTACGCAGGTTTGCTGCTACGGGAGCCTTTGGCAAAAAGTTTTTTTTGAGCAAATATCAATGGTCCACAACCAGATGAAGCCGTATACGAAGTTTCGTCAGTAGTATACGTTCATAAACAAGCGAGATATAAAAATTTTCTTTTTCTCCATAAGAATAACATTAGACAACGTACTGTGTTTAGCACTTTCAATATCTCGGTAACCAATCGACGTAGAGAAATTATCAAAATACCAAATTGTGTGTTTTTTTAAGCCAAATCCAATGGTAAAATCAAAAAATTGACTATTTCCAAAATTGTATGTAAAAAATTCAAAAAACCCATTTTTGGGGTACAAAAGCCCCCCAAAATACCCCTTCGGATGGAGCGATCTGGCTGGTTTTCGAACTTAAAGTCATAAATGTTGCTTTACACGTTTATACCAAATTTCATCAAAATCGGATAATTTTTACGAGAGTTATCGTGCTCACGGACACACACACACACACACACACACACACACACACACACATATATATATATATATATATATATACTAGCAGTTGCCCGGCGCGCGTTGCTGCGCCCAAATTAAGTTGTTTACAGAAATAAAGCTATTTTAATAGTTGTTTAATATAATAAAAAAAGTCAATGGAATATAAAGTAAGTATATTAATTTTATTGTAAGGCCAAAGGATAAACAATGTTTTTCGTCTTTTCATTTGGTGTATAAATGTAAAAATTTTCAGGCGTACCAATTCAAGTAACACAATTCATTGAAGTAACACAATTCAAAAGATAATAAACCAGCCAGTGTTTACATTTCTTTGTTTAGATTGTGTTGTTTACATTTAAACAAATGACTGTTTAAAGAAACTTTGAATTTTTTTAATTACAGCTGTTAATTTTGTAAACACTAAATTTCTAAAACCTGACACTGCACCCTTGTATGCCCTCTGGGTCCGAGCCCTTTGGACAGATTTGCACCAAACTTCACACAAACCATCCTTGAGTAATGCTTAATAATGCCTGAAATTTTCATTACAATCTGTCCAGCGGTTTCGGAGTCCATAGGCTACATACATATATACATACATACTTCCTCTTTTATACACATATATATATATATATATATATATATATATATATATATATATATATATATATATATACAGTTTCGAACGAATGGTGTTTTTGGAGTCTGGGGACCTCAAAACGAAAATTTATCATGGTCCCGGGCCTAGGTCTTACCATGCCGACTACGGTAATAGCTTCTTCCCTATAGGAGAAATTCGCTAAAAGAGTACACCTAAGGAGGGCTAGGTAAATTTAAAAATGTGGAGTAGGCCCCACAAAATATACTTCGCCTTAAACTAATGAAAATGTTTTAACTGGTTCATCCGCCATGCTTTTCCATTTGTTAAAGAACAGAGTTAACGACATAAGACGTGTTTAAGGGAGCCCCCGATGCGGTAGTTGGGAGCATTGTTTGGCTCTCAGTGATCGCCCCTAGGGACGGCGAGTCGCGGCCACAATAGACTGGGCTACCACTTTACGTCCTCCCTTTCTTTCCCGCGTTCGTTTTGTTTTAATTAACTACCTAAACCATAATGCCACTCGGTCCAGTACCTCTCGTCCTCTTGACAACCTGTCTTAGGAAATGTCCGTAGTTGGATTTTAATTGTATAGCGTTTAATTATAATAAAATTTTTAAGAAATGCAAAATTATTTGTATACTGCGGTAAGATAAATAAAACAGTTAAGCTCTTCCTACTGTTTTATTTTTATTTTTTTAAATACCCACAGGTTCTCCATATCATTTTTTGTCAGCTAACCAAGAAAGTTACAAGAAACACAAAAAAAACACAAACGGGCTCTGGGTAAGTTACAATCGGTGACTGGCGCACAATGGTATGGCATAATGGAACTATAGCATAGCATAATGGCACTTATATGTTTGGTTTGAACAGAATCCCAAAATTGGGTTATTTAAATTTGGCAGTTAAATCCCTGTTAACCAATAATTTATGGTTAAACGGTTTGTTAAATACTTAATTTAATCAATTTCATATGTATCAATCATCTTCAGTACGAACAACATTAGGTTTCTCATCCATCTACAACATAAGTCGGTCGCTTGATGTTTTAGATGTCACTTAATTTTAACTACCAAACCTTTAAATTATTTAATTTTATTTCACATTTTAGCTTGGTGTATGTATTTTTTGAAAATAATTATATTTATTCCATGGCAAAGGTTATCAGTAGTGTATTAGAATTTTCAAAAATAATTAATTTTTGGGGAAACCTTTAAACTAAATAAAAACAAATGATTGTAAAAGCATTTAAAGTTGGTTTTCACTATTTAAATTTGAGCTTTTGATTATGAAAGAACCAAAACTTGATTAAGATCATTAAGATTTAAAATTATAGTCGTAATGATTCTAATGCTACTTTATTTTACCATTGTTTTTTTCAGATTCTCTATTAAAGATACAACTATCGCATTAATTTTGTAGAGGGAGATTAATTTAAATTTGAAATTCGTGTAGTACAAAGGTTTGCTGCGAGAGGGTATTTAATACGGAAAAATAACAATTACAATTATAGCATAGATGTAATATACCAAATGGAAACCAAAGAATATGAAAGCGGAATTCAGGGAAGAAAATCTGTACATTTGTTGTTGTTGTTGTTGTCGCTTGGTCCATCTCTGGATACGGGAAGTTATCTAGTATGCTAAGTGACTACTCTATTGATGTAAAATAAATTAAAATAAATAGTACGATGCATGAAAATCGATGGATTCATAGCATAACTCGGACGTTGTGCTACCACTAGATATAGCTTATACCTCCTACTAAGTGGTGCGAACGATTTATTTCTAGAGATACGTAGTCGTCCAAATCTCACTACGTACTTCTGGGTAACCCTCCCGATTAAGTAGACAGGTCTCTGGATGCCAACACTCACACTTTGACCAGGCCGGTTCGAGTCCCTTGATCGTGTATGACAACGCTGGCCAGGAACAGAATTATTGCACCTGGCTTGGTTCAAAAATGCTAATTGTATCACTATTGTGTACAGAGTTGCCCAAGAAGCCGCCGGACATCCAGCTAGAGCCAGAGACCGGCCACTGGGAGGCCGACGACACTCTGAGAGCCACCTGCACGTCGGCCCCTGCCCGGCCCGCGCCCTCCCTCACATGGTTCATCAACGACGAGCCGGTAAGAATAAAGCTGTTGCAAAGGAAACCGTCCTGAGTTCAATCCCTTAAGAGCGATGTTAACTTTCAGGATGCAATTTTCCTCTCCAGATCGACTAATAAATTTGATTATAGTGTCAATTTCAACTTTTCCTACTCTTCTGGTAATTTTGAAACTACTTTTTATGTATTCGAAAATAAATAATATAGTGTTCAAATATATTAGAAATTAAAAAACATATTGTCAAAAATACGAATGCCTGGATTTAAAAATTCAAAGTGAAAGCTCACTAGAGAACCACCACTCCTCTGAACGGCATCAACATTATTTTGTTTATCAGGGAAGGAGTATAGGAACAAAACTACAACATTTCATCCGGAAGCTTTTGATGATACAGTATTAAGTGGCAACGTCTTTTGTGGCAGTAGAGCTGTTATATTTGAATTACAATGTTTGTTATATTTTATTTACCCAAACTTTATTATGTTTTATGTATTAAGTCCTATTTATACATTTGTGGGCAGTATACGATAAACCTAATCCCTGCATGGGTAATTGTAGGTATATTCATCCAATAACCCGGAGCAGTTCAGTTGTACACTCTTTCTTACACAAAATCACTGCAAAATACCCATTCAATTCTATGAATATTAGATTTTCGTGAGACCTCTGAAACCCGCGTTTACACTAACAACTTGTTTTATAAACTTGTGTTGTACAACCAAAGTAATTGATTTGAACTTGTTTAAGAATGCAATGACAAATATTAAACAGAGTTGTATAACAAGCGCGTCAGGTTGCAGCTTTCCCGACCCGAGTCGGAAAGATCAAAGGAAATTTGTGTTTTATAAGCCTTAGCCAAAAATCGTAGGGTTACAGCAAGTCTTTCTTTAACTGGAATTGTGTCTCTCTGAACGATGTGTTTTTCTTCTCGATTTGTTCTCCTATAAGAAGTATAAAGTACTCAAAGTCTGCACTGTCATTCTTAAAAAAATCTTATGAATAATTCTGATAAGCATAGAGACTCTGAAAATACTCCAAAAATGGTAGCTACTCTTGTAGTCATATTACCTTCTTATCAAAAAGGACACAATGACAAAAAACATACGTTCTTTGGCTTACATACTCCTAAAATTGTGAAATGTATTGATTTTATTCTCATTGTAAACATGAAATTACAAAGGTCACAGAGGGGTAGTTAGCTTATCGTATTGCTTTGATCGTAAAGCGCTGTCTAGCAGGCTATAGTATTTTCTTGAGGTTAAGAAGTGGTCTTTATAAAATACCCCCGTTGCAGCAAACCTGCGTACTCAGCGAATTTACTATGCATAAATATATATTTCTTACTACCACATAAAGCCACTTACCAAGTTTAATACAAAAATATAAATAAATAAGTGATGTATAGCATTTTATTTATTCTCCATAAGAATAACATTAGGGCTGAGAACGCAGGTTTGCTGTAACGAGGAAGATAAAAATGTGGGTTTTTACAATTATCAATATAACTCAACCAGGTGAAGCTACATACCAAGTTTTAATGATTTATGTTCATAATTAAGGGAGATATAAAGCTTTACGTATTCTCCATAAGAATAACTTTAGGGATGAGAATGCAGGTTTGCTGCTAAGAGTATAATCAACAAAAAATCAATTTGTTGTGCAAATATCAATATACCAGTACTAGGTGAAGCCACAAGTTCCAAGCCACCAAGTTTCATCAATATATGTTTATAAATAATCGAGATATCAAATTTTAAATATCCTCCATAAGGATAACATTGGACAACGTACTGTCTTTAGCACTTGGAATATCTCGGCAACGGTTGGACGTAGAATCACAATTTAAACACCAAAATGATTATTTTGTAGAGCTAAACTGATTGGTAAAAGCAAATGTGAAGTTTACAGTCAAATTAATTAAGGAAAAGCTAAAAACCATTTTCCCATAAGATTGACATGGGAGATTTTATGAACACGTTTTTTTGGATTTTCTCCGCAACCACTTAACCTAGGTTAATGATTCAAAATACTATATTATTTGTTTTTAAGCTCTATAACATGGTTAAAACAAAAATTGTGTGATTTAAAAATTGCAGGGTAAAAAGTGCAAAAAACTGATTTTTGGAAAATTCTGAATTCCCATGGTCCGATTTTTCTGGTTTTCGAACTTTAAGTCATGAATATCACTTTACACATTTTGAGCCAAATTTCATCGAAATCGGACGTTTTTTACTCAAGTTATCGCATTCACGGACACACACACACACACACACACACACACGCACACACACACACACACACACACACACACACACACACACACACACACACACACACACACACACACACACACACACACACATATATATATATATATATACATTATATACATATATATACATACATAAATTTGAACGAATAGTGTTTTTGGCATCTGGGGACCTCAAAATAAAAAGTTATCATGATCTCGGGCTTAAGTCTCACCATGAGACCTACGGTAATACTTCTTCCCTATATTCGCTAATAAAAAATAACTAAATAAATGTTCTTCCTTTTTTTTAATTAACAAAATTAAATTACTTCACTTGCAAATAAAATTATTAAAACTTTCAAAATAAAATTAAAACTTGGTTTTGCTCGCCTATCTTCAAAGTTTCAAAATAAATGTGACTTCTTCGATTTTTGAGAATTTACTAAACTTTAATAATACAGATTCTCCTTTCAGTACTTAATCAGTCTGCAGTTAGATTATCTTCTACCCAATAATAGAAACGCTTCGAACCCTTGCAATCTGAAGAAATTCATGTCTTATAGAGTAGTCCCTCGACACAAATTCAAACCATTGTCACCAACTTCTTTCCGACATTCCGGGACATGAAAATCGCGAGTCTGCCCAGACTTGCAAAACCAACTAGCACCATCAATTCTTATTTTCCTATTTATAAATTCACTTAAACTTTTTTGAAAACATACAAATTTGTATAAATAATTTCTTTACAAGTTAATACAATTCAAACTATTAAATTAAATTATACAGTGTTTTTAATGTAAATTAAAACGCTATATATTCTCCCCTGACCTGCTGGTGAAATTGCTGGTGTTCTGCTACGACACATAATTTCAAAACTTTGCATTCAAATTAGCAAAATTGATTTTATGTTTCTTAAGTAACGTTCACTTGAATTTGCTTGAGAGTGATAAGTTACAATTAATTGTTTTATGTTTTATTGGCAAATTAAACAAAAAGGATCTGAATTCCCAACTCCTGTAATAACTTGCATTGTCTATTACTATTTCTTTACACAATGAAACATTTTTTGAAAATTCAATTCCTAAAGACTTGTATTATGTTCTGCGAGGTTGCCCTTCTTATGGCATTCACCCATACATACTTTGTAAAATGGTCAACATCAATCATCAAGTAACAGTTTCCACTTACCGAGCGGTTTATCGGCCCCATCAGGTCGGTGTATATTCGGTACATGGGCTTATCGCTCGTGTCATTGATTAGCGGGCCGTGCAGGTAACGAGCGGGTGCTTTGGTGCTGAAACACTGTTCACACCTCTTAATCCTCTCACGGATGTATTGCGCCAGTTTGGGGTGGTAAAAGTGCTGTGTTGCTCGCCTCAAGGTCTTGTAGACACCCTGATGACAACCCGTGAGTTGCCCGTGAGCTCCTCGTGGAAACATTTGTACACCATCTCCAATAGAGATTCTGGCAGGTACACATTTCTTAAATTATCGCTGGAACTCACATAACACAAAACACTACCTCGCAAGACAAAATTTATTTTGTTTGTGCAATTTATTATACTCTCAATCACCTTTAAAAATTATGGATCCTGTTTTTGCATTTCACCAATGTCACTAAAGGCTACAGGAAAATTGTTTAAATTGCACACTACTTCCGGATCTGAAATATTATTTGTAATATGATTTAAATTCTTATTTACATATGAGCTATTACCATCTTTACTTTTCAGTAAAATATTTACATTTTCAGAAAAGTCCATTTCTTTAACAAAATGTCGGGAAAGAAAATCTGCCACATGATTATCTTGACCTGGAATGTGTTTTATTGTGAATGGCAGTGACAAGACTTCTACCCAGCGGCCAATCTTATTCAGCTTTCGGAAGTGTGACAACAGCGACGAAAGAGCTGAGTAGTCTATACGTAAGTCAAATCGTTGGCACTCTAAATACTTTCTGAATTTATTAATTGACTAAACAACTGCTAAACATTCCTTTTCATAGGAGCTTAAACATTTCTCTGCATCAGTAAACTTCTTTGAATAGTATGCGACAGGTTTCTCCCCTCCATTCACCATCTGGGACAATAAACTTCCGGCCGCATTATCGCTCGCATCACAAGTCAGAATAAACTGTGTAGTAAAATCCGGAATTTGTAGAACAGGAGCCTCAGTTATATTTTGTTTTAATTTAATAAAACTTTCCTCGCATTGTTCAGTCCAAATAAATTTACTATTTTTGCGCCTTAATTCATTTAATGGTGCACAAATTTCACCAAAATTCTCAATGAACGAGCTTAAATAAGGCACCATTTCCACAAATTGTGACACCTCTTTCGCAATCCTAGGCCTAGTACAATTCTTTATTGTAATGGTGCGGTCTGGATCGATTTTTACTTCATCTTGACTGATAAGGAACCCCTATAACTTTATTTCCTTCTACACAAACAACGCCTTATCTGGTTTAACAGTTATATTGTGACGCCTTAACCTTTCTAATATTTCCCTCACATGTTTTATGTGACTTTTATAATCGGGGGAGTACATCATGATATCATCAATGTAATTTAAACAAAATTTATACTTGATATCATACCATCATCATTGAGGTATCTTGACAGAATTCCTGACACACTAGCAAGTCCAAATGGTGTTCGCTTAAACTCAAAGGCTCCAAAGGGAGTGCTGGGCCCTGTTAAATGTTGAGATTCTTTTGCAACCTTTATCTGGAAAAATGATTGCGTTAAATCGAGCACTGTAAAATATTTTCCACCCTTTAAGTGCACTATGAGTTCTGACATAACACCAATCGGATAAGACACAGGTTCTAGCTTTTTATTGAACCAAAAGCGCCAAAAGTCTATACTGGTCCGTATTTCCTTTTTTTACTAAAAACGCAAGCGAAATACAACTTGACATACTTGGCTTAGTTACATCTTGTTATAATAACACATTTAATTCTTTAACGCATTATTTCACTTTTGAGAGGAGTGAGTGAATAATACTGATATTTAACTGGAGTATTATCTTTAAGTTTCAAATCAATTTCAAAGTTTATTGCACCTCAAATTTGATCACTAAAAACAGTTCCAAACTCTTTAACCAATTTATTTACATCCGGAATTGCTTCATTGCATTCTATGTTTAGGTTACATACAGTCTCGATCCTTTCTTCCTTACTTACTATATTTACAATGTCATGACAGGGTATTTCAACACATGGCGCAAACTCAAAATAAATTTCCTCCTTATACAAATTAATTACACAGTGGCTCTTCTTAATGTATGGTGCACCCAAAATAATGTCCCAGACTAAGTTTTTACCAATCTGGAAATTAACTTCCCATGTGAAACGTTCTCTTTTTATTAGTGAATAGTGAATTATGGAAAGTGAACTATTAGCATGACCCACACGGTGAAACTTAAGCCCGGGACCACCATAGAAGTTCCTAACGTGACCCCCCTGAACACGTTATGGGGGGTCGTTCAAAATTTTATATATATATATATATATGTAGATATATATATATATATATATATATATAGAGAGAGAGAGAGAGAGAGAGAGAGACATATATATATATATATATGTGTGTGTATGCACTCTAGCGGTAGCATTTTTTGTCCGATTTACTTCAAATTTGGTAGGGACGTTCCTTTCTATAATCTGTTGGACAAGTTTGTTGGGCAAAACAATCGGAAAACTCTAATCCCCTTTTTTGGGGATTAATCTTTCAAATTTCAAGTTTTTGGACCCAAAAAGGGTCAGAAAAGCCCCATATGTAAAATTAACGCACGTAAAAATATGGGAATTAGTTTGGAAAAACTTTTAAGCCCTCTCTCGTCATTCTAGCATAAATATTTACCGAGTTATTAAAGAAAATATGTATCGACCTAACACAGTACGTTGTCTTATGGGGGGTTTTACATTAGAAAAGCCTATTATTCATTTGTTGGTGTACTTTTATCATCCCCAACAACCTCACGCCTACTTTAAAGCCTGACTAGACCTTATCCTAACCTTATAATGCGCAAAATGTTATTCCCAGAATTGCACGTAAATAGAACCAGGAGCATTAGAACAGCCAAAAAATCAATATTTTCAGATTTGCATACAAATTGGAATAAATGTATGTATTTAACTGATTTTTAGTTTTATAGTTTTTTATGTGGAAATTCACTTCCCTCACGTCAGCGTGCTGCGTGCGAACTCGTTTTTTAACTCACGCTGCCCCACTAGTTCTAAGCTTATCGCTACCTGCACTCTTACAATTGATATCAGTTTCCTTTAGTTGACCTACTATCTTATCTTCTCTTAACCTTGTAAATAATTTTTCACTCATTATGTTAACACTGCTCCCTGAGTCGATTAAAGCTTTACATTTTTGCTTATCGTTAATTAAAACTTCCACTGTAGGCAAAAGGTTCTTATTGTTGCTTCTGATATCCACACTTAAGAGTCTTCATCACCCTTGCGAAAAAAGCTAAAAACATGCTTTCGTAGTACCCTGTTTCTGACACCATTTTTCAACCGATTTTCTCATAAATAGTCTTAAACTTATCACGAAGAGTGTGTCTCTTTTTATATAACCTCATAATATTGAAAAATATATAATTTAGCATCGATAAAATCTATCAAAATTAGCCAAAATTACTTGATTTTCATAATTATTTAAAAATACTTCCATAAATAATTTTGAATTTTTTAGGTTATAGAAAGAAGCAGTAAGATTCGAAATGTACGCAGAAATTTATCCCATCAACAATTGTTTGTAGGTTGCGACGGAAACAGGGTACTACGAGAGCGTGTTTTAGGCAAAAACGGGGCCGGCGAACAAAGCCGTCTATGGCGCTACTAGCCTTTCCACAAACATTGTCATTTTCACTCACACAAGCACACAAAGATTGATTTAAACATCCTACACGCGTTCGAAATCTCTGAGATTCATTGTCCGTATTCCAAAGTTGGATATGAGGATTACAAATCTGCGTCAGTGCTATGGTTGCGATTCATCTTACGTAAATGTATTATTTTATTAATTTTTAAATAAAATCTTTATTTTATTAATTTTAATTATTTACAAACCAGTAATTAATTAAAAACGTTGTTTTATTTCAAATATCTCAGCTATAAAATAATGTGCAAAGAGATTTTGCTTTAGTTCCAAACCAAACATGTAGGCTAGAAGGCTACCATAGAAAAAATGTCTATAAAAAGCTAGTTCTTATGTTTTAAAGAATATATAAGTCTGACAGGTTTGGATAAACGTTCCGTCTGGATCTTCCTGCTCATTAAATTGCTCTGCTACATTTCATAGACAGTGATTGTCGTAATATAAGTATACTTCCTAATACCTCACCGACTAATCTATCGAGGGCCGAGGGCTGCTTTTACACAATGCCACGGGGCGCGCTACAGTAGTTTCCTGCTCCCGCCTTTTAGCGAATTTCCCCTATAGGGAAGAAGCTATTACCGTAGTCGGCATTGTAAGACCTAGGCCCGGGACCATGATAACTTTTAGTATATGTGTCCGTGAGCACGATAACTCTCGTAAAAATTATCTGATTTTGATTAAATTTGGTATAAACGTGTAAAGCAACATTTATGACTTTAAGTTCGAAAACCAGCCAGATCGCTCTATCCGAAGGGGTATTTTGGGGGGGTTTTGTACCCCAAAAATGGGGTTTTCGAATTTTTTACATATAAGTTTGGAAATAGTCAAATTTTAGTTTTTCCCATTGGATTCAGCTTAAAAAACACACAATTTGGTATTTTGATAATTTCCCTACGCCAATTGGGTACCGAGATATTGAAAGTGCTAAACACAGTACGTTGTCTAATGTTATTCTTATGGAGGAAAATAAAAATTTTATATCTCGCTTATTTGTGAACGTATACTGACGAAAATTGGTATACGGCTTCATCTGGTTGTGGACCATTGATATTTGCTCAAAAAAACTATTTTTTACCAAAGGCTCCCGTAGCAGCAAACCTGCGTACTCAGCCCCATGTTATTCTTATGGCGAATAAGTAACGTGTTATCTCCCTTTATTATGAAAATAAATTAATGAAATTTGGTATGTGGCTTTACCTACATGAGTTATATTGATATTTGTATAAAACCCCATTTTTTATGTTCCTTGCTTCAGCAAACCTGCATACTCAGCCGCCATGTTATTCTTATGGAGAATAATTAAAATGTCATAAATCGTTTATTTATGAATGTAGTGAAGAGTTGTAAAATTTTGGTTGTGGGAAGGTCGCATCTTATTCGATACAGGCCTATAAGTTTCCCTCGCCCAGAGTAATATTTTATTATCATTTGTTTGGACGAGGGCAATGAGAGTGCAACAAACATACTCCATGTATACACAACCAAAATATATAAACTTCAATTACCCTTATTCTGGGTATTTATTGTAAGCTTGCGTCTTCAAGTCAATCACCTTCTACGTACTGTACAATGCTCACGTGACACTCCTAGGAATATTAATCATTGTAACATTATGACCTCTTTACATAATTATTGCGATTAAATAAAAATGATTGAAGTGAAGTGTCCGTCAGCAGCTGGAAGTCTATAAGACCAGAAGAAGCCATAGGCCAAAAGAGAGGCGTTTTTAGCATTTTTTTGAAAAATTAACAATAAAACTAACAAACATGAAGTTAACAAAAATCACACCTATTTCTTTCAGATTTAAGGCCAGCTCCACATAACTGGTAAGAAACATTGCATATCTGTTGTAAGGGCACTGGGCACCTAAAGGTAAGAAAATTGAAATAATTGACAAGGATAATGGTTTTTGGACAGATAAAATGGAACCAAAACTGACAAGATTTTACAAAGATTGTTTGTTGCCTGAAATTATAGATCCTCGAAAAACCCAAAACATGCCAATCAGAAATCTTGATCAAAAAATCCTGATCGCTCAAAAGTAGCGGAAAAAATAGGATGTCATTTACAAGTTTAATTTAAACCGTACTAGTTCTGTGATATTCTTATTGATCTGTAAAGAAAGACATTTCTGTTTTTGTTTATTTTCTTCACTATGTGATAATCCTTATATATAATAAGTGAAGCAGTTTTTTGTCAACGCAACTCGTCCCTTATTTCTTGACCAATTTTAATGTTTCAAGTGTCAACAAATTCGTCTCAGTTCGTAGTTTTGCAATAAGGTTTTTAACTTCCCATATTTAAATCTGAAGATTACCGGCCGCCCTCAAAGTTTGTTTTTTGCCCATAAGATTAACACGGGGAATAATTTAATTTGAATTGCAGCTGTTAATACATTACAGACAGGTTATTAGCAATACAAGATGTTACAAGTAAGGAATGTATTTATCTATAAAAATATAAATAAATATTGTTCTACATTGTTCTACTTCGCTTTTAGCAGTGAAATGTTGTATGTAACGGAGATATTTAAATGTTGTTTATCTATCTATATTTATTTTTTTTGAACCAGGTTTGTTCCGCGTTTCACAAAAAAAGACTGAACCGAATGAAATAAAAAATATTGCCTATTTTCGTGTGGGGCAGGAAACTTTTAGGCTTCTTCAAATCATTACGTCCGTCATTAGAGTTATGCCCTTTAGAGTCACTGTTCCAAAGATTTATTACGGTATATCAAATGTTATGGTACAGGTTACTCAACCTTTCACTGTACTATACACCATATTTGTTCTAATGAGCATTTAATCAGGTCATTTATCTTTTACCACAGAATGGAGGAAACACGTGCTTTACTAACTACTCCACAACGGTATACTAAACAATAAAAAATAACAGCACGGCAACGATCCATTGGGTAAGGAACACATAAACCCTTGCAACATGGTATTTAAGGCTCAGTTTGTCTAGGTATTGTAGTCATTGGTATTATGATGCTGAATTTGTTGTGTTTTTTCCCTATTATGCACAAACGATGTTCGAAAAAACAACATTGGGGTTAGGGTTAAGATTTGGAAATAAAAACAAAATAATTTTAACAGCTGTTCAAAAACCACTAGTCAATTTTAAAAATAACACTCACTTGGTAAGTCCATAAAAATACATAAAGTGATCATGATTTTTCTGTATGTTTTAGCGAATTTCCCCTATAGGGAAGAAGCTATTACCGTAGTCGGCATGGTAAGACTTAGGCCCGGGACCATGATAACTTTTCGTTTTGAGGTCCCCAGACCCCAAAAACACCATTCGTTCGATACTGTATATATATATATATATGTGTCCGTGAGCACGATAACTCTCGTAAAAATTATCCGATTTTGACGAAATTTGGTATAAACATGTAAAGCAGCATTTATGACTTTAAGTTCGAAAACCAGACAGATCGACCTATCCGAAGGGGTATTTTGGGGGGGTTTTGTACCCCAAAAATGGGTTTTTTGAATTTTTTACACATAATTTTTGAAAAAGTCAAATTTTAGTTTTGACCATTCGATTCAGCTTAAAAGAACACACAATTTGGTATTTCGATCATTCCTCTACGTCAATTGGTTACCGAGATATTGAAAGTGCTAAACACAGTACAGTACGTTGTCTAATGTTATTCTTATGGAGGAAAAGAAAATTTTTGTATCTCGCTTATTTATGAACGTATACTGACGAAACTTGGTATACAGCTTCATCTCGTTGAGGTCTATTGATATTTGCTCCAAAAAATTGTTTTTGCATAATTCTCCCGTAGCAGCAAACCTGCGTACTCAGGCCCCATGTTATTCTTATGGATAATAATTAAATGCTCTGTCTCCCTTAATTATGACCATAACTGGTATACGAGTTCATCTAGTTGAGTTATATTGATATTAGCGTAAAAACCAATTTTTTGTGTTCCTTGTTGCAGCAAACCTGCGTACTCAGCCCCAATGTTATTCTTATGGAGAATAATTAAAATTGTATATATCGCTTATTTGTGAATATATTTTTATGAAACTTGGTAAGTGGCTTTATGTAGTATTAAGACAGTTATATCTCCATTGGAAATTCGCTGAGTATGCAGGTTTGCTGTGACGGGGGTATTTATATTTTGAAAGCATTTATAATGTATCTTTAATGCTGTATTTTCAAATAAATAATATTATGAAGGATTGCATTACTTGCAACTTAACTCCTGTAAACCTTTTTAAAAATAAAACAATACATATATTGGGCAATGATTATAATTATTTGTGTCACTGAACTGGATTCAGTTGGGCAAATAGTAGTTTTTCTTTTACATGTTTTACTTTGGTTCCTAATGTGACCGTTTTTAGAAACTATGAAAATTACATTAACAAGGTTTTTTGAGCTACTTTAATTTGGCTTTAATCTGTTAGTCAATCTAAATACATAGGAGTTAAAAAAGTTTAATTAATTTTGAATATCATAAAAATATTTTAACATAATTGTGTAAATGGATTAAATCCACAACAAGTGAAATAACATTGAACTCCTGTTTCTTGTAGTTGTAGTGACTAAGTTGTAGTGATACTGGTATTGGCTACTTGGGCACGGACTAGGAACCGATTCGGGGCTGGCTCCAAGGGTGCGAGTTGTAAAACGTGACACACTAGGGGCTATAAAAGAGAGAGAGGGTGCGAGGTGGTACGAGTGAGACGCGAGTCGGCCGTTTTTCAATGGGCCTACTTTCTGCGGAGGTTGTGACTCGTCTAGCGATTTTGTTGTCGTAGTTCCACCTGAGCTCACTAGTCTCGCAGAAAAACGAAAACAGCCAGAGGTAGGGAACCCTCTTTACCTGCCCGGCCGAGCCGGGATATGTCAACCGGCAAATTTGAAAATCAATAGTTAAGCCACCAGGATTCAATACTAGATTGGTACTGAATAGTACCCTAATATGAAATTTAATATCCAATGATTTATTCAGTTATTTAGCCTACACATTCGGTCATGTTAGAACAATGAGATATTAAGTAGGAAAAAATATGAGATTAGTGCTCAAAATAAAACACTTATGACTCAATGAATTTAATTTTTTCAACTAAGCTGCAATACGTTTACATTAGTTTTATATGTTACAGGCTAAACATTATACAAAGTAAATAGTATACGAAATAAAGTCTTCTGAACTATATTTAATTATAAAGTTTCGGTAAATTCTTCATTGTATGCACTAGAACTTTTACCGGCACGGCCTTTTCCTTTCCCCCACTGATTCATTTCACTTTCACTTGGGTGTCGTCATAAATCTCCCAGCTTTCGTTTAACCGTTTACAAATGTAGTAATAATGCCCAATTTTAGACATTTTAGACAATTTTAGGGGGGTCGACCAATCAGAAGCAAGGGAAGTTGGTGACTACATACTATAGAGAAATGGCTTCTTTGATGCGGCAGCCGCGGCGTCGTCAGAGGGAAGGGACCGACTCCAGGCAGCAACGGTCCGCTTGATATCATGATAACTTTTCAGCCACAACTAATACTCCCATCACAGGGAATTCTATCCGTGGTTGCGATTTTTTGGGAGCATAGGAGGGATAATAGAGGGACTGAAGAATAGATAGGATGAAATTGGAGTAAATTGCATATTTAGGACCTCGGCATCGACTCAAACAGTTTTAACTGAGTGTATCTTTCGTTTTAGGACATAATACAAATGAAAATGCCCTCTAACCTCCACCGTTCACATACATAAATTTCAGTTCAGTCTAATGAAAGCTAAAGTTGCAGCGCAAATGTCTTAAATAAATTTGTTTGTGGATGCCTACCAAAATTTGTAGTATATAGTTTATCTAAAGGTGAATGTAAGGAGGACATAGTGTTTCATTATGACACGGTCAACATAGTTTGTATTACGTTTCTGTGGATCAGCACATTTATTAGCGAATTTCATATGGAAGGTGAGCTATTGACATCGCCCACACGGCGAAACCTATGCCCGGGACCACGGTGGAAGTTCATAACATGTCCCCCTAAACACGTTCTGGGGGTTCGATCAAAATTATTCGAGGCAAATTGGCTGGCATACCCCAGTCTGGCCGGGGGTTTAGGTCAATAACTCAGTAACGTTTAGTATACTTCAGTAATCTGTAATTTTGGTACTGAATAGTACTACATGAGTATTTAATCCTAGTAAAGTTTAAAATTATACTTTCTTACATGGCCGGGTTGGCATACCCCAGTCTGGCCGGACGTTTAGGTCAATAACTCAGTAACGCTTAGGGTACCAAATCTAAATGAGTAGCCTGGTATAGTAAAAATATTGATTTTACGACTTGGCCGGGCTCGCATTTCCCTGGCCCGGCCAAGCGTTTTTGTTAATAACTCACAAAATCCTACGGTAATACATTTTATATTTGGGTACGAAATAGTACTAAATGAGTATTAAATCGTGTTATAATTTAAAACTCGATTTTCAAACATGGCCGGAACAGCGAAATGGCCCCGAATACGTTTTAGGCATCTGCGCAAAAACAATGTAACTTCTTGTTACTTCATTGAGGCCGATTACAATTAATTGCACAATTTCTTCCTTCTTATATTGGTATTTGAGCAAGCGCGCATTCAATTTAATTTCCAAAATATACTCGTTCAACTTTCATTTAATTTCTGGAGACGCAAAACCAAATCTCGTTTTAATGACTCTCGCATTATTATAGGTACAAAATGCACAATCAAAACTGTGTGCACTCGGTCAATGTCATGACCCTCGCTTAAGGGTGCGCCCTACCCAGATTGAATTCATTGTTGTTTAGCGCCGCGCCGGCCGGCGCGGCGCCGCCAACAAGCAAGGCCATGCATATTTACGCTTGAAGACCATTTTGTTCTCCTCGATCGCACTGTTATTTTACAGATTTCTACCAAACTATTTGCAGTTTCACACTTTTCAGATTCCAATCTAGGGATCATACGGTTCCTTTTCTCCAAAATAATTTGTCTCCATATGTTAGGAATCTTTAGAAAAACGCTTAATTTGAGAACATTACTAATGGCCTACCACTTATTTTGAATTAAAATCACGATTTTTAAATCGTATGATCTCTAGATGAACATTTATTGAATTAAATAACATCAAATTATTTTTAATTGGTTAACAATTTAGCCTACAATGAGGGAGATGCAAACCCCTTACTTGAGCGTGCGGAAGGGAGGTACGACGCACCCTTAAGCTCTCCAAAATTTTTGCGCGCAATGCCCCTCTACAGTAACCTAAACGGAGCTCTAAAATGTTACTGGCTTTGAGCTGTGTTTCATCTGAAAGCGATAATAATACCTTCAAGAAATTCAACAACAATTCCACCACCAGACCTTCAGTAAGCTTAAACATCCTTAAATGGGGTTGCTTAATTTCATGTACATGTTACTGACGCTAGAGCTAGCATTACCTACTTCAGTCTTATCTCTAGCAATTTCCTTATCTTTATGGTTAGGACTGCTTAGGTTCAACTGTGTTTCAAACTCAATTACATCTCGAAAACTGTCCTCAATTACTTCTAGTGCTTTAGTTTTTCCTGTTCTAGGACCTTAAACATATCAGTTATTTTCTCCCCAGATTGTTTTCTTATATCTAAGACCTTAGCATAGTTCAATCTCCGGGCATAATGTTCTGGTTTGGATTCTAGGTGCACTAACTTATTTACATTTTTCGCTCCCTTCACCCCATTTATAATTTCACCAATTACATTCAAACGGATTTCAATTTCCTCTACTTCCTCTTTTACATTGAAAGGCTCCAAATTTCTCACGTTCTCTTTAAATCCCAATTTTAAAATTTCTCGCAAATCCTTTTTTAACTGCTGCACAACGTCGTCCTTGGGACATCCTCGAACTTTTAACTCGTACATTAACTCTTGTTTTTACAGAAGGACCACTTTTAAAATTCCCATTTTTACTGTTTTTAGCCAATTTCCCCTATAGGGAAGAAGCTATTACCGTAGGTGGCATGGTAAGACTTAAGCCCGAGACCATGATAACTTTTCGTTTTGAGGTCCTCAGATGCCAAAAACACCATTCGTTCAAATTTATATATATATGTGTGTGTGTGTGTGTGTGTGTGTGTGTGTGTGTGTGTGTGTGTGTGTGTGTGTGTGTGTGTGTGTGTGTGTGTGTGTGTCCGTTACCGCGATAACTTTTCAAAGAAACACCCGATTTTGATGAAATTTGGCACAAATGTGGAGAGTAGCATTTATGACTTTAAGTTCGAAAACCAGATCGATCGCATAATGAGAAGGGGGTTTTATGGGGGTTTACAGTTTTCCAAAAATCGGTTTTTTGAAATTTTGACCCCAAAATGATAAAAACACTCAATTTTGGTTGTAGCCATTTTATAGAGCTTAAAAAAACAAATAATTTAGTATTTTGAATCATTAACCTAGGTTAAGTGGTTGCGGAGAAAATCCAAAAAAACGTTTCCCATGTTAATCTTAGGGGAAAAAGGTTTTTAGATTTTTCTCAGATAGTTTTACTAAAAACTTCACATTTCTGTTTATTAATGTGTTTGGCTCAACAAAACAAACATTTTGGTGTTTTAATCGTTATACTACGTCTAACCGTTGCAGAGATATTCAAAGTGCTAAACACAGTACGTTGTCCAATGTTATCCTTATGGAGAATAAATAAAATTCTATATCTCGATTATTTATGAATGTGTATCGAGAAACTTGGTATGTGGCTTCAACTAGTTGAGGTAGCACAAGCATTGATATTAGCACAAAAAATAAGTTTTTTGTTGATAGTCCCCGTAGCAGCAAACCTGCATACTCGGCCCCCATGTTATTCATATGGAGAATTAACAAAATTAAATAATTTTACTTGCAAATAAAATAATTACAACTTTCAAAATAAAAATAAAACTTGGTTTTGCTTGTCTATTTTCAAAGTTTCAAAATAAAAGTGACTTCTTCGAGTTTTGAGAATTTATTTAACTTTAATAATACAAAACCTTATTTCAGTACTTAATCAGTCTGCTGTAATTTATGAAGTGGTGGGACCTTACCTTATGAATTGATGGATTGAACTACCTGAAACTTCAATCCATCCATAATTTTGGGTTGGTTGCCATGATAAATAATGGGTGCCGCAGGCAGGCTTCATTGTACGTGATTTTCGAATGAGTGAAATTTGTTATACTATTGCAACATCAGAGTTACTGGAACCTTACATTACTCTCAAAGATGAGGAGTCTTATGGGAATTCCCCCAAACAGAAGAACGTTCCTACAGAAGAGCTTGTGTTGTTTTTTGCGTGGAAAGAAAAAGCCTCAAAGAAATTGTCAAAATGTACCTAATCAGTTGGAGAAATGTCTGCTGGTACTAGTTCTGGCCAAACTGGAAAAGAAGTAAATTTTAAAGAAGTGTCACCTGGTCAAGTTGCTAATGTAGAAAACTTGACTATAGTGTCAAATATGTTTTATGGTTATGTAAAAGGAGCAAGAATATCAAGAATGACAGAAAGAGATCAGTGAAATTAATAAAATTACAGTCTATTAACTTTTGTTAAGTGTTTTAACTGCTAAACCTATCGTGTTGGTTGTCAATGAAATCAACTAACTTTTTTCTTTCTATTACATTCTTTGTTGAATTGTAACCTATCTAAAATTTGTAAGAAAAAGACTGTGAGAGTTTGGTTGATCATGAGTTTAGAAACTAAATTAACATTTTTACTGATTCTGTTTAGAGGGGATTATTAGAGTCAGAGTGTAAAATGGTGACGAGTGTGGTGCCCCAGGGCTCGGTTCTTGGCCCTTTCTTGTTTATTGTATTTTTCAATCATTTTCCAAATTGTGTTCCAAATAAAAGCGTCATCTACGCTGATGACACTACCTAGTTGTCATCGAATAAGTCATTCATCAAAATATTGTAACATTTCACTGCCACTGTACTTAACAAGGCGAAACCAAAATTTGAAGTAAGTCAGTGAATTAGTAAGTAGTTCAGTCATTTGAAATATTGAGCGAATAAACAACATAGCTTATAATCACTTCAAGTTTACTGACTTTTTTAAAATGTGGTATCAATATTAACATACAGTCGCCGTGTTATGATTTATTTTTATTTTTATCCTCGAAACAACATCAGTTTGCCTAAAGACTCCTAATCAGTTTGTGAATCAAAACGTATGTTTCACTGATTCAGGCCGACTGTACCCGACTTATTATAGCCCAACGATAGACTCAAGGGTGAGACTAGTACGGATTAATTTCCGTCTTCTTCTGATATTAATTTTGCCATTGTGTAGCTGTATGGCGTCATGACCACGCCCTAGGCCCTTGACGATGAATCTGAAAGTACTTATACAGGGTGACTCTTAAGTGCGATCCAAATTTTAAAATATGGTTATTCAGGTCAAAATGAGTAAAAAGTTCCTATAAACTTAGGTCCTAAAGTGCCTCGTTTTCCGTCTATCTGTCTGTGTGTGTTTTTTACATAAGTGGCAATACCGTATTAACCACTTAACGTATCAAATTCAAACTTGGTACATGTGTTACATCTAATAAGACCCATTTTAGTATGAAATATCAAGTTTCTAATTTGTACCATTTCAAAATGGCGGTCATTTTAGCGAATTTCCCCCATAGGGAAGGAGCTATTACCGTAGGTCTCATGGTTAGACTTAAGCGCGAGACCATGATAACTTTTTTTAAGGTCCCCAGATGACAAAACACTATTCGTTCAAATTTATATTTATGTATCTACTTATATATATAAAGTAGATATATATATAAGTAATCTAGTAGACATATATATATATGCCGATCCTAGGCCACTTTGGATACCAACAGAAAACCAATGTAAAATCTCTGTTAAATTACCGTAAAAGAATTTTAAAGGAAAATTTTAATATGAAAAATATTTTTAAAAAATCGTTAATTTAAAAATCAGTAAATTAAAAAATTCAACATCCAAAATACTTTTTAAGTAGTAAATTTTAACAAAAAACGGTAAATTTAAACAAAATTAGTAAATTTAAACAAAAATCAGTAAGTTTTAACGAAAACAAATCAATTTGTAACATGTATAAAAAGCCATACATTTTAAAGAAAAAATAAATTTTTAAAATGTTTTTTAAAACCATTAAAAATCTAAATTTCTATAATCATTTATTTAAATAATATTTTATTTAAATTCTATTATAATTTAAAAGATGATGTTTATTTTATTTCAATTATATCATTTTTCATCACATTATACTCCAATAATTTTTCTGAAACAACAAGTACATAAAAATTTGTTGTACATCATGTTTTTAACTGTTGTATTATAATCAAAATCCATATTTATAATAATATCATTTTTCGAACCGGAAATATTTACGGGATTTTTTGTTGTATCAATTACACAACATATAATGGTCGATTATACATAAATTCTTTTGGATTATAATACATTTCATTACTGTTATAGTATACTTTTTTATAATCTTGATACATTTTATACATAATTAGAAAACATGCATTATGTAAAAATTCTCTTTATAAAATCAATAAATTTATACAAATTGTCTAACATAAATTGATTTAAAATTCAATAACTTTTTGAATATTTTACATCTTATAAATGGAGAATAAATGTACGAGATGTAAACAAAAAAAAGATATTACAAAATTGTATAAAGATAAAAACAGTAAAGGCGATTTATATTGGTATTGTAAAGAATGTCATAAAATATATCAAAAAGAATTGTATAGTATCGAAATAGTAGAAATAAATTTAAAAAATGTGTAGTAATTGTAAAGAAACTAAAAATATAGAAAATTTCCATAGATATTATGTTAGTAAAGATAAAAAATATACAATTTGTATTCAATGTATTAGAAAAATGTTTATGATTACATCAAAATGTGAATGTGGAAGAAATATTGAATGGATTTATAACTATCCAAGACATTTACAATCAAATATTCATAAGAAATATGAAATAAAAATTTTGAAAAAATAGTATAGAAAATTTAAATTGGCTGTTGATAGTCATATACTTAATATTAACAGCTTTTTCTGCTAAAACCCTTGGTTCTGAGTTACTTATTCTTTGAATAAAGTTAACAAATATATTAATTCTATTACAAATAACCTGAAAATAAAATTTAATTGAATTATTTAATTGAATTCTAAACATAAAAAAGTTAAACTTTCTGATTAAAATGTTCTCCTTGATAAATGGGAACGAGAAATAAAACATTTTGTAATGATTGTAATAAATCTATAATTGATAATATATTTACAAAAAATTTAAATTCAAAACTGCTTATGCAAAATAAAAATATTAAAATTAAAGAATATGATGAGTTGTTATTATGGGGACAAAATAATTAAATTCATGACTATAAAAGTGTTGGTTCAACATAATTAAACAAATCCATTGAATTATTCTTCTTTTTTTTCTTTTTTTGTTATTTAAATGAAATAGATAATAACTTTATCTGTTCGAAATTATGAAAATTTATCTAGAGATGAGCTCATTAAAATATTAAATAAATTTTAAAAACCCCGAAAAAATTGAACTATAGATCGACTAAGTTTATTCAAAACTTAGCCATTCAAAATGGGCTAAAAATTGTAAATAAAACTAGGAAGGAGTTAATTGAACTGTTATATAATCACTTCACAATCAAACCAATACCTAAATAAAAGAAAATTATGTAAATATTCAAGAAGCATCATCACTAAAATGTTGTTTTCAAGATTATATTTTAACAAATTCAAATGAAGAATTAGATATTTTTAAATATTTAGAAGCTCAAAGAAATTAAATTAAAAAATTAATTGAAAAACAAACATTCAACAATATTAAAGGACAAATGGCATTAACATGCGAATATGAAGGAAAAATGATAAATGATGGATGTCAAACAACAAACGTGTATTTTTCTTTAAGAAGTACAGATATTTTAAATATGGGTGATTTTATAGATGATCAGTTTAATAAATTAATATTAAGAGAACAGATAAATCAACCTTCAAAAGGCAGTGGTTGGTCATTGAGAAGATGTGTTGAATTAAATCTAAAATCAACTAAAAATAATTCATTAAATGCCGGTTCATATGTTGAATTACCTAATCAAATAAAAAATAAAAATGTTGAATAGGGCCTATACTTTAAAAATAAAGATGAATTAGGTTTTATTTATGCAATTAGATGTGCTATAGATAGATTTGAAAATAAAAAATAAGATCACCCCGAAAGAATAATTTATTATCAAAATTATATAAATGATGAAATATTTAGTGGTTTTGATTACCCAATGAGCTTAAAAAATATCAAATTATTTGAAAAAATATCATATGATTGGAAATATAACTATCCTAAAATGTCAATAAATGTATATAGAATTGATGAAGAAATGAAAATAGTTCATTACAAATTTCTGAAAATTATGAAGCAGAATTAGATATTGATTTATTATATCATACAAATTGTAATAATTCGCATTACATATTAATAAAAGATTTAAGTAAATTAGTTTCATCACAATTATCAAAACATGGCCATAAAAGATTTATTTGTACAGTAGAAGATGTTTGAGCACATTTTATAAAAATGAAGATTTAAATAGTAAATCATTAGAACCGTGTAGACGAATTATGCCATTTCCACGTCAAACAGATTACAAACAAGAAATAATATAGTATTTTGAATTATTAACCTAGGTTAAGTGGTTGCGGAGAAAATCCAAAAAAACCTCCTCATAAAATCTCCCATGTTAATCTTATAGGGAAAAGGTTTTTGGCTTTTCCTCAATTAATTTTAATAAAAACTTCACATTTTCTTTTACCAATCAGTTCAGTTCCACAAAACAATCATTTTGGTGTTTAAATTGTGATTCTACGTACAACCGTTGTAGAGATATTCAAAGTGATAAACACAGTACGTTGTCCAATGTTATCCTTATGGAGAATAAATAAAATTTTATATCTCCCTTTTTTATGAATGTAAATTGATGAAACTTTATATTTGCACAAAACTTTTGTTGTTGTTGATTATCCCCGTTGCAGCAAACCTGCATACTCAGCCCTAATGTTATTCTTATGGAGAATAAGTAAAGTTTTATATCTCCCTTAATTATGAACATAAATTAATAAAACTTAGTATGTAGCTTCACCTGGTTCAGTTATATTGATAATTGCACAAAAACATATTTCTTATCTTTTTTTGCAGCAAACCTGCGTACTCAGCTCTAATGTAATTCTTATGGAGAATAACTAAAATGCTATAGATCATTTATTTATTTATGTATTTTTATGAAACTTGGTAAGTGGATTTATGTGGTAGTGAGAAACATATGCATGCATAGGAAATTCTCTAAGTACGCAGGTTTGCTGCGACGGGGTATTTGTTTTTCAAAGCTAAATATATTAAAAACCATAATATTCATGAAAAACACGTAAGAATCAAAAAGGCTGTGTCACTTTGTCCTTATAATAATGATATAAAGATTTTAACTACAACATTGTAAGTAACTGAGAAATTGCAATTTTTACAAGTTAAATCTTGTTTTTTAGCCATTTCCGGTCTAAAACTTTGTTTTAACTTTAAAAAATTACAATTTCTCAGTTATATAAAACGTATAGTTAAAATCTTTATATTATTATTTTTAGGACAAAATTATACAATCTTTCCGATTCTTATGTGTTTTTCATAAATATTATAGTTTTTAAGATATTTAGCATTGAAAAACAAAAATGGCCGCCATTTTTAAATGGTACAAATTAGAAACTTAATATTTCATACCAAAATGGGTCTTATTAGATGTAATAAATGTACCAAGTTTGAAGTTAATACCTTAAGTAGTTAATAATATATGGTCGATTATGTAAAAAACACATACAGACAGATAGACGGAAAACAAGGCACTTTAGAACTTATGTTTATAGGAACTTTTTTACTCATTTTGACCTAAATAACCATATTTTAAAATTTGGACGCACTTAACAGACACCCTGTATTTCTAGATATTCCGATTTTTTCCCCTTTAAACCATGTGCTTACACTATATCTAGATGATTACAACACTCATGTCAAAAAACTAGCCTGGGGAATCTCTGTTTGACACGTTTTCAAAACTTTTGAAGTAACGTTTTATGAGCTGTTATGTCTGCGTGTTATCCATCTTTGACACAACTGGTTGATACATGTCGGGTCCCCAGGCGCTGACGACGTCCACCAGGTGGCGCCAGACGGGGTCCCTGGAGTCACGCAGCGTCACGTTGTCCACGCGCCTGTTGTCCCGCCACCTCGCCCAGGGCGCCCCCGTGGTCAAATGCACGGCCGTGGTGCTGGACGTCTACAAGGAGACCGCCTACCGGGTGCTGGGGCCGTCCACGCTGCGGGAGCCCAGACACGAGAGAGGTGAGAGAATCGTATGCCGCTCCCCGGAGTCACACTTGAGCTTCTGCTGTATTTTACATATGACATCAAGTGGAAGAATGAAATGAGTCAAAGCTATTTTAAATTTCAGATAGTGACAATGCCGCTGTGACTTAGGAGTTTCCGTGTATGGTCGGTTGCACGGTTATTTTGTTAAATTGTTATATAGCAATATTGTAAAACATTTTATTCAACCACGATTTGTTTTCAAATATATCAAAATATTACAAAACGTGGGCTGGATTAATTTGTTACCTGATATGATCAGACTGCTGTCATAAGCGTAATTTCAGTATTTTTATTGGAGGGTCAAAAATGGTCGTGATCGTGATTAATGTGACTTTTCATTAATTACAAAAATATTTCCTCCAAATTATTGGGGGGGGGGCAACTGCCCCTCCTTGCCACCCCCGAATTACGCCCATGACTGCTGAAAATTAACTAACACAATTTTAGGCTACGCTCTACCCCTTCCGCGGAGCGCTAGGAAAGGGTCTGCAGGATTCCTCTTTACAGCTGCTATATACACCCTTTAATTCAAGTTAAAGAATAATATTAAAGAGGAAAATACTATTTACAAATGTATTTTTTTAATGTATTCAAATGAGTTGCATTTACAAGCCCTTTTAAATGTACAGATAGACGGAAAACGAGTCACTTTAGAACTTATGACAAACAACTTCAGACAAAAAACATTATTTGGAAATTCTAAAAAATAGAATTAACTTTATTCTATCAAATCCCGTTTAAGTGTCTAGGACCTATATTGATAACATAATTACCATAGCCGCAAACAGGAATCCTGCGAACCTCCGCACCGCTCCTTTTCCTCATCTTAACAATGTATTTTTAATTAGCAGCTAAAAAAAGGTTGTTCCACTGGAAGTGCAGACTGCGACCCGAAGGGAGCCGAACTCGTCCGATGACGAACGAGAACGAACTATCCGCAACAGATGCTTTATTTTGAGAAAACAATGTGTGTCTTAAATTTTCAGTGAAATGTAGTATTTTCAAATGTAAACAGAAGAAATCTACTTATATTCTACAAAATTACGCTAAATTTACGAAAAAATTATAGTAAACTAACCTAACCTAACTCCGCAGAGCGCTGTATGGTGGCTCTTTTCTTTGTAACATATTACAAAAATGGGTTTGTGTAAAATATAACAAAAAATGGTGAACACTCAAAAAGTAAACTCGAAATAATAAAACTAAACCTGGGACCGCATGAATGTGAAGCCAGTGCCATATACATTAGACTGCCATAATTCATCAAGCAGTAGACGGCGCTGTGATTTTAAAATTTGCCACGGGTAGCGCTAGGTGTGATTACAGTTTTACACTGGCAGCGCTCGAACGCTCACATAGGAAATGTCTCCACTTCCAGTGGAGCAGCCTTTTTTTAGCTGCTAGTTGTGTTTTTACGTGGTGGTGCAGATTTTTCTGTACGGACCGGAGCCTTAATTTTGTAATAATCTTTAACTTTGAATTTTTATCTCTTTTTTGATTATTTTATTTCGATAACTTCTTTCTTTCTTACTTAACCTACTTGAATGTATATAAACAAAACTCAGGTGTTATTGCCTTCTGCTAGCTAGGGGTTATGGGTAATGTTACTTCAACTGTCTATGCGTTCTTCTTCACTGCTTACAATTATTACACTAAAATAATGGTGTCTCTGCCTACAATGAAAACTCAGATGTACAGAACAAATCCTATGTTTATTTCAAAAAATACAAAACTGATATTCTTTAAAAGTGAAAGGGCCTAACAATATATGTACAAACTTGGGGAAAACTCTAATATTTACTTTGACAGTTGTTAATTACAATTGTCTTTGAATGTCAGGGTTCACATGAAAACTCGATCTCAGGTTGGGGTATCGTGCTGCGTTAGAATTTATTCTTATGATCTTTGTACTTAATAAACTCTTGATAAATAAACATAATATTAAATAAAGTTCTGAATAAATTATGATTTGGATTCTGATTAATTAAATGTTGCTCAGTAGCAGGTGGAAAAGTTATAGTTCACTGAATAGTTTATAATGTACAGCAGTCAGGTGACGCTCTCAGGAATACCTTGACGTAATGGTGTTCAAGTTCAAGTATTAAAAGTTTCAAAATTAGACTGGACACAATAAATTTACTTTAAAATTCTGCTTGGTTATCACACATGTCATGGTTCACTAGATCACTATTGGCTCTTGTCGCCCACATATACACTACATAAAAACTGATAAAGAGCTAAATTTGGAATTTGAAAAATTATTAAAATAGATTGATTATGAAGCAATTTTGTTACATGGTATTATAGGCTATTTAATATTTTTCTCTCTACAAAATTATATCTAAATTGAATAATAGGCCTATCTAAAACATTTATAATATGGGATTTTCAAAGGTGGCTGGTATTTACAATTACATATAGCCTACATTAAATATTGGAACACGGGGTTAAAATTACTAGTTTTTAGTGGAAAAATTACCAGGGTAAATATATGAATTGTTGCAATTTCTCTTTACATAAAATTACACGACGATATCGCCTAACCTTACACCCTGTCCAAGTTACAAATCAGTTTCTTGGGGAGAAAATTCCCAATTAGCCACGGAGGAATCAATTAATTGTTTCACGGATTCTCCAACGCTACGTAATAGAACAAAATTGGTTAACTCCTTCGTCACTATACGTTTCCATGGTAAATCTTCCCTCTAAGAATAGTTTGAGAGGCAAGGTAGTCAATGTGTCAAACTCGCAAACCACATATATCGACCGCGTAGTTTGTGGTTTCTCTACAGAAAACTAGCTAATCAATGGTAATTTATAGCATAGGCTACTGAGTTTTGGCAAGATGGCCACGATATGTAGACCCACTTGACTCAATGCGTTTTGTGGTCGTATTAGCGAATTTCCCCTATAGGGAAGAAGCTATTACCGTAGTCAGCATGGTAAGACCTAAGCCCGGGACCATGATAACTTTTCGTTTTGAGGTCCTCATTCCCCAAAACACCATTCGTTCGAAACTGTGTATAATACAGGGCTCGATTTGAGGCGGAATGCCGAGGAACGGTGTTCTGGGACCTCTCTTTCTGAAAAATAAAAAAAGGCACTAAGAAAGTTAAAAAAAATTGGCACTAAACATTGTTTGTCAGTGAGCTAACTATGAACGTGATTAAATGCATGGCGTATTAAACAGACACAAACCATATTAGTACCCGAGATTAGCTCACAATTTATTAATAAAGCATATAAATGTAGCTCGATGCTAACTAGAATTTCCCAGTGGCGTAACTGATTTTGTTGGGCCCTACCGCAAACTTATTTTCA
Organism: Allygus modestus; assembly: GCA_963675035.1. Taxonomy (NCBI): domain Eukaryota; kingdom Metazoa; phylum Arthropoda; class Insecta; order Hemiptera; family Cicadellidae; genus Allygus; species Allygus modestus. The sequence goes on along the minus strand of OY776112.1, from coordinate 190,029,516 downwards.
GCCCCCCCCAAAAAAAAATTATCATAATCGTACAGTTTCGCCCTATCCCTATCCCTATCCATTATTCTACATTCTGGAATAAGGTTGCGTGAGCAAGATGTTTCCTAACCTCAAATATATAACGTCATTCCAGTATTGTATAATTTTAGTGATTTAATAATCCCTCAAGGTTAGGGGTATTTAGGCTGTAATGTTTTAATAGTTTCTTCACGTCAATTTAGTATAAAATACCTAAGAATTAAGTCGACAAGTGCCTCATAACGTCCAAATCGCAAATCCCAGGTCAGTAACTCGCTCTGTTCCTGTCTAAATGTGGAAAAATATTTGGAGTGCATTCAGATTCAGTTTGGAGTGAAATGGCCGCTATAGCGTTTACGGTTGTACCTTTAGGTTTTGAAACGGATGCTATCACGAGCCCCCGATTTATCATTTATCACTATCCTAATGCTGATTCACCCTCAACACTGACACTACTAACAACTGTTTTAACATTTTTATGCGAAATGGCAAAATATCTCACTTTAAAGTATACTTATAAAGTAATAGAATTTAGGAAAATTAAAATAATAAAACTTATTGAAGTTTTAAAGTGTGTCAAACATTTTTGAGGGGGTGAGGAGAGGGGAGGAAGGTCAGGGGAGGGATCGTATCTCCCGGTAGTAGGTAGTTCCGGCACCTCAATTCCTAGAAATCGAGCAATGTATGTATATATATGTGTCCGTGGGTGTGATAACTCTCGTAAAAAAATCCGATTATGATTAAATTCTTTACAAACGTTTAAAGCAGCATTCATGACTTTAAGTTCGAAAACCAGACATATCGACCCATCCGAAGTGGTGTTTTGTACCCCAAAAATGGGTTTTTGAACTTTTTCCATGTAATATTATAATACCCCCGTCGCAGCAAACCTGCATCCTCAGCGAATTTCCAATGAATATATAACATAACACATTAAAACACTTAACAGGATTAATAATAAATATATTCACAAACAAGCAATATTTAAAAATTAATTATTCTCCATAACAATAACATTGGGTATGAGTACGCAGGTTTGCTGCAACAAGGCACAAAAAATAATGGGGTTTTATGCAGATATCAATAGAACTCATCTTAGTGAAGTCACATACCAAGTTTCATCCATATGTATATTCATAAATAAGCGATATATAACATTTTAAGTATTTTCCATAAGAATAACATGGGGACCAAGTACCTAGGTTTGCTGCTACAGGAACCATAGGCGAAAAATTGCTTTTTTGTGCAAACAACAACAAACCACAACCAGATGAAGCCATATACCAAATTTCGTCAGTTTATGTTCATAAATGAGATATGCAATTTTTCTTTTTCTCCATAAGAATAACATTAGACAACGTACTGTGTTTAGCACTTTCAATATCTCGGTAACCAATTGACGTAGAGCAATGATCAAAATACCAAAAAATTTGTTTTTTTAAGCTGAATTCAATGGTATAAATTAAAATTTTATTTAAATAAAAATTACATGTGAAAAGACCAAAAAACACATTTTTGGGGTACAAAACCCCCCCAAAACCCCCCTTCGGAAGGTGCGATTCATATGGTTTTCGAACTCGTTCAAATAAATGGTACTTTACACATTTGTACCAAATTTCATTAAGATCGGACCTTTTTTACGAGAGTTATTGTGCTTACGGACACACACACACATACACACACACACACACACACACACACACACACACACACACACACACACACACACACACACATATATATATATATATATACACATATATAAAAATTTGAACGAATGGTGTTTTTGGCATCTGGGGACCTCAAAATGAAAAGTTATCATGGTCTCGGGCTTAAGTCTTACCATGAGACCTACGGTAATAGCTTCTCCCCTATTGGGGAAATTCACTAAAAAGTCAAATTTTAGTTTTCATCATTGGATTTAGCTTTAAAAACACACAATTTGGTGTTTTGATCGTTTATCTACGTCAATTGTTTTCAGAGATATTGAAAGTGCTAAACACCACGCCCAGGCAATGAAGGAAAAATGTCGGAAGAAATTAGTAACAAGCTGAAACCTATACCAGTTGATATTACCCACCTAGAGGCATAAAAACACTAAATTCCCCTAAATTCCCCTCAGCGCTTATCTCGTAGCCTCCCTTCCTGCAAGCATTTACAAAAAACACTCAAATCTCAAATCTTCATTACTATTTATTGTAGCTTAATATTTATTTTTTTGTTTGATTGCCTAAATAATGATCTACATAGAAGGTTGAGTCATTAAAATAGCTCAGACCAACGGTTCAATAGATATTCGCATTATAATAATAAATATTTGACAATTTAAAAACACTTTTTAACATTAAACTTCTCTAAAATGCAAATACGCAATTTTTACAGAAAATACTTCAAACAAAGGTTTTAGTAAATTATATTCCGCGTAGAATGATATATACATTATTATAGTTTCAACAATGACAACGTAACTTAAGAGGCTCAAACAAGCGCGTGCACTTTGGGCCGCGACGCCACAGCGGTGGTGGAATTTCGGCAATTTATTCGCCAGTATCACAGGCAATAACCAAGTACCCTGTATTGATATTGTAAAAATACTATGTTATTTAAGATATTATTTAACAAATTATTATGTCGAACATGGGTTATGGTTTATAGCTGATTTACATATACTAAATACGACAATAAATCAGCTGGTATGTATAAGTAAATCAGCTGATTTACTGATTACATAAAAACATTTTACCAGTAACAACCATTGTATATTGTATAGTGTATGAATAATATAGTTCAGGGTGGTTGTGAGGTAAAAAACGATTAAATTTTAGAAAGAAAAATTCCAAAAGTTCATTTAACAAGTTTTAAATCAAAGTGGAAATCAACACTGAAATACAATGCGCGCATCTTAATGCTCGATATGCAGCAGCTACCGTACCAGCACAGCGCCTCCGCTGGCTGCATCGTTAGGTCAAAAAATATTTCACTTCTGGTTACCGGTACCAAATTTTGTACGTTGTATCTTCATCCGACTAGCTTTTATAGAAACACTCTCTCAGAGCTCCCTAACACCGTGTGATGACGTCATCAAGATGGCGGACTAGAAACATTACAGGGTATGCTTTAAACGTTAATAACTCCTATATCTGTTGTTTGATTTTGACTTTTAAGGAAGTATTTTAAAGAAAACCAATCTAACTACAATAAATTATATTTTTTGAAATTTGTATATGTATACTTTTGAATATGACCCACTTTGTACATATACATTCTTTTTGGATTCGAGGCCGTTTACACTGTAACTTATGAACTAACCCTTCGACTTCGAATAAAATTGGTATCAACATTTAAGACAATATTTTATGTCACGATTTCAAAAACCAGAAATATTAACCAGAAAGGGAGGGGGGTTTATGGTGTTTTAATTAGATTTAAAATCTCTTTATATATTTTATACATGTTTTAAAACCCACAGTTTTGTCTTAGACACTTTTTAGAGCATAACAAACTAAATAATTTAGGATGTTGAATTTATAACCTAGGTCAACAGCGAAATTTATAACCTAGGTTAAAGTGGTTGCGAAATAAATCCAAAAAAGCTTTCAAGAAATTCCTTAAATTAATCTTACGGGGAATTGGTATTCAGACTTTTCACATTAAGTGTTAATAAAAAATTATTTTATTATTTTACCAACTTAAAAGTATATTTTTCCTTTTTCACTTAGCTTAAAATAAAATTTTTCAAATTTGATTTTACGTCAATCCGTTGCCGAGCTATCGAAAAAGCTAAACACAGAACGTTGTTTAACGTTATTAATATGGAGAATAAATAACATGTAATACCTAGCTTATTTATGAACATATTTTGAGGAACTTGGTATTTAGCTTTATGTACTTGTGGTAGAATAATTACTGCATAAAACCTACATCTTACACTTTCTGTTGCAGCAAATCTATGTACACATCTCTTACGTTATTCTTATGGGGTATGAACTAATTTTATATATATATATATATATATATATATATATATATATATAATTGCAAGAAGCCAATTTACTGTTACGAAGAATTGAATAAGATATATATATATATATATATCTTATTTATCAATATATTTTAATGACCCTTGTCAAGATGATTCTTGTAGTAGTGACGTACATATATACGTATTGAAAATTAGGTGAGTACGCTTGTTTGGTGCAATAGTTTTTTTAAAATAAAATCTATATATAAACCAGCATGAAATGGAATTTTAATATTCTTCATAAGGGTAACATTAGGGATGTGTACTGCATCCATGCTTTTAAAAACCAAATTTTGCTCGATTTCGAGCAACGGGTACTCTTCTTGACACTTATTGTGAACAATCTAAACTCTATTCCCTATAAGATTAACATGGGGAATTTTTTGAACCTTTTTAATTTTCTCCGAAACCATTTAACCTAGGTTATAAAATACTAAACTATTTAGGTTTTTATGCTCTATAAAAGTGTCTAATAACTACCTACATAACACAACAATCAAATCAAGATCCAAACTCAAATATAAATCACCACCGGAATCTCTCAAGGGTCGGTTCTTGGACCACTATTTTTCTTAGCATACATCAAAGCCTACCCTACGCTCCTTCAAACAAACAATACATGTATTATATGTCCGCTGACGACAAAATTGTTACCATACCCAAATAACCAAGCAACAATCAAATAGAAACACTACAGATAGTAACATCTGCCAAGACATGAACCTAACCATCAACAAATCCAAAGCAATCAATATTAATTTCTACACCAACTCCACATCTACAGAAGATACTCCAACCACCTCAACAACAATAGTACCATTTTAAAATTAAGAACTACAAAACTTCTTGGTATAACATTGGTGAAAATTTAAATTAACTACCGCACCTCGAAAACCTTCACAAAAACAATCAACTTCTCTGTTTGCATTGATGAGAATTAGAGAAATCATTGACCTAACTATTGCAAAAATGGCTTACCATGCACTCTTAATGTACTTTGCATTTTGAGATGTACTTTGAGATTTTAAATTATATCCTTGGGAGGAGCCAGCGATCCATCAAATCCATCAAAAACAACTACAAATTCACAAACTAACAAAAACTTGTCTATTAAATAAGCCATATTATAACATAAATGATTTTTTTAAGATCACAACTGTGTAACCAATAGGCTCTAAAACCCTGCTCACTATACGACACTGAAACATACATACAAACTATCACCCGGTCGAATTAACCAAAGAAGTATCTTACTAAATCGACCAGGAGTATTTTATGGGCAATGTTCAGAAATAACACTCAACAAATCATAGAACCCAGAATTGACCTCGAATTGATCGTCGACTTTCCAGTCTTGACAATTGTGAAGGGAGGAAGATTTAAAATGTACGGTAAGCCAAAACTGTGTGTTTTAAAAACATGAATAAAATATATAAAAAGGTTATTTTAAATCTAATTAAAACACAATAAAAACCCCTTTACCCTGATACAAAATTTCTGGTTTTTGAAATCGTGACATAAAATACTGTCTTAAATGTTGATACTAATTTTATTCGAAATCGAAGGGTTAGTTCATAAGTTACAGTGTAAACGGCCTCGAATCCAAAAAGAATGTATACGTACAAAATGGGTCGTATTCAAAAGTATACACATACAAATTTCAAAAAAATATAATTTATTGTAGTTAGATTGGTTTTCTTTAAAATACTTCCTTAAAAGTCGAAATCAAACAACAGGTATAGGAGTTATTAACGTTTAAAGCATACCCTGTAATGTTTCTAGTCCGCCATCTTAATGACGTCATCACACGGTGTTAGAGAGCTCTGAGAGAGTGTTTCTATAAAAGATAGTCGGATGAAGATACAACGTGCAAAATTTGGTTCCGGTAAACAGAAGTGAAATATTTTTGACCTAACGATGCAGCCAGCGGAGGCGCTGCGCTGGTACGGTAGATGCTGCATATCGAGCATCAAGATGCGCGCACTGCATTTCAGTGTTGCAATCACTTTGATTTAAAACTCTTTAAATGAACCTATGGAATTTTCGTTCTAAAATTTAATCGTTTTTTTACCTCACAACTACATTGAACTCTATTATTCATACACTATACAATATACAATGGTTGTTACTGGTAAAATATTTTTATGTAAAAATCAGCTATAAACCATAACCCATGTTCGGCATAATAATTTGTTAAATAATATCTTAAATAACATAGTATTTTTACAATATCAATACAGGGTACTTGGGTATTGCCTGTGACATTCAACCTTAAAACGTGAGTGGCGAATAAATTGCCGAAATTCCACCACCGCTGTAGCGTCGCGGCCCAAAGTGCACGCGCTGTGTTTGAGCCTCTTAAGTTACGTTGCCATTGTTGAAACTATAACAATGTATATATCATTCTACGCGGAATATAATTTACTAAAACCTTAGTTTGAAGTATTTTCTGTAAAAATTGCGTATTTGCATTTTAGAGAAGTTTAATGTTAAAAAGTGTTTTTAAATTGTCAAATATTTATTATTATAATGCGAATATCTATTGAACCGTTGGTCTGAGCTATTTTAATGACTCAACCTTCTTTTTAGATAATTATTTAGGCAATCAAACAAAAAAATAAATATTAAGCCACAATAAATAATAATGGAGATATGAGCGTTTTTGTAAATGCTTGCAGGAAGGGGGCTAGGAGGGTTTAAAGGGGAGCTACGAGATAAGCGCCGGGTGGAATTTAGGGGACTTTTGGGTTTTTGTACCTCTAGGTGGTACTATCGACTGGTATGGGATTCAGCCTGTTACTAATTTCTTCCGACATTTGCTCGTTTTAGCGAATTTCCCCTATGGGGAAGAAGCTATTACCGTAGGTCTCATGGTAAGACTTATACTAGGGACCATGAGAGTTTGCCGTTGGCAGCCGACCAATAGAGCAGCTGCGAGCAGTTGCCGAATTTCACTAGCCTCACACTCGTCCTTGGCACCCTGCTAAAAGCCGTTCGAGGCTACGAAGCCCTGTCTAGTAAGGGGTGTAACTACGGAGGACGGTGATCTTATTAAACATTTTACTCTTGCCGCCCTGTTCCATAAACACATTATTTACAAAAACGTTTGTAATTGGTAAATTGGGAGCGTTCTTTAAAAAAGAAATAGGCCTATAATGTTAATAATGAACCGATTTATTAGTAAATTATGTACAATTTTGTTTGAGGTGGTACATACGAATGTGTAAACATTAAATCAAATCATTCTGTAATTTTTAACAAAATTCTTGCTGCATAAATATTTTTGCTAAACGCAGTAAGTGACCTGTTTTAATCTAAATAATTGTAAGCGGACAAAACATATTTGTTAACTAATTAAGCTTAGAGTTTAGTCAGTGCAAATTTACAAAATAAAATAACAAATTTTTAGTTTTCTATCTGTCTGTAAGAGTTGTTAAATTCAAACTATATTACTCCTAAGTATCTCTTTACAGCAATGAAATTTCATACAATGTTAAAGTTGCCAAATTAATGTTTTACAAGAAATATTTACAAATATTTAATTTATTTTCAAAATGAATATTTAACGTATTTTCAAAATGGCAGCCGTAGAAATCTCTTACATTTTATGTTATTTTTATTTGTTAAACACTTTGTATACTCTGTACAACACAATTTTAATACATAATGCATGATTTTCTTACCTTAAAACCAGAAATCCCCGCTTGTGATCGCATGATGAGGTCACAAATTATATGATCACTTTATATTAGCAATTAAAAACAAAATATACATACTAAATTTCAAGAATACACACTATATACATATATTTACACATTGTATCAAACGTACGTGAAAATCTAATCATCATTACCACCCAGAACTGTTGCCAAAACTTCATCATCGTCATTGTCATTGTCAATTTCACTTTCGGACCCATCGCTATCAGTTTCACTATCCTCAGCTAAATTCACGATTATTCTTTCCACCGTGACTGATCTGCTACACTCTTTGGCAAAATCATCTTCCTGGAGCTTTTCGGCATGACGAACTCTGGAAACCCAGTCTTCTTTAGTGACGTTGTCCAGTGCATTATTCACAAGAACTTCGACATCAGAGAGCTTGAAGGTTTTGTTGTTTGCTGCCACTTCACCTTTAACTTTTGCCCAAATGAGTTCGATGGGGTTATATTGGCAGTGATAAGGAGGTAGCCGTATTACTGTGTGCCCCATTTCGTTCGCTAACAAATCAAGTTCATATGTTTTCTGTTGAGTTTTAAACGGCATAACTTTTAAAAGTAGTTCAGGTTTTGTTTCACAACAACTAAAGTTAATGCCTTTTTTCCTCAACCATTCTTGAATGTCACTTTTATTCCATGAGGTAGATGGTATTTTATCAGCAAGGACAGAATGGTAAGGCGCGTTGTCCATTACGATTACCGATCCTTCTTCCAATAACTTCAAAAAGTCAACGAACCACTCCCTAAATGTTGTTGAGTTCATTTCGTCGTGGTAATCCTGGCTAGATGTTTTTGACCTGAATACCCATTTGCAATCCTGCACAAAGCCATGGCTGGCCGAACCGACGTGACAGATAATCAGTCTCTTTCCTTTGCCGAGAGGCACTTTCAGTCCTCCAGACTCTGTAGAATCTTGCCATATATACTTTTTGCTGTGGTGTTCATTCACCCACGTCTCATCTAGGTATTGTATCGGCCGGGTGTCACCAGATTCCCTTAATTCGTGCATGGTTCGTAAAAACCTAATGCGGGCAGCAACTATATCATTTCTCTCTAAAAGAAACTTCCTTCCGTCATTGGTTTTTTTGTATTTAAATCCAATTTTTTTCAACAAGCGTTTTGTCGATGTTACCGACCCTCCGTAATTCAACTTCTCTTGTAAGTCTCTGGTTACTTTTTTAGCTGTAGGAAATTCTCCACGGTCATAATAGGAGAACACTATTCGTCGAAGAACATCTTTCTCAAAGTCGTCTAATCCTGTGATTTTGGAGTTGCGTTTTCTAGTCTTGCCCGGAGTTGAAAATATTACCTCCGAAGATCCTTCGCTTGTTTTTGCCTCTTTGCAAATGTTGCGTACGGTTTTCTCACTAACATCACAGGCTTGAGCACACAGTTTAGCTGTTTGATTAAAATTTAAAGTTTCTCGGAAAGAAGGAAACGACATTTTTTTAAAAAGGTTGTACACAGAAAATATCATTCTTCGTTCACCGCTGTGAAGGGTTTTACCTTTTTTAGTACTGGAGGATAGTCTGTTACCACTAACACCTTCCATGTTAAAACAATTTACTAAAAATTAGTAAACTAGCAATAATTGTTATCGTACTCCACAAATGTAAAACGAGAACACGCACAAGCACTCACTGGTCGTCTCTTAACACAACAAAAATATTACATTCACTGGTCAACTCAAACGCTTCCAAACACTGACTGATCTCAGAGCTCTTGCTATTTGGAGTCTGGAGTGACACACTTCCTTGTTTCCACGAACCATCCATGAAGGGGGAAGGGTACAATAGTGTGACGTCTGAACACCTGACTTATAAATTTCCATATTCCACAATGAGGTGGGTGGCCTGTGCGACATAGTACTGGCGAAGTATTTTGTCAAACACAGAATGGCAGTATGATTTATGATGGCAGTAACCAATACTTTTGCTGTTATACATAAATGTAGTACATTATTTGTTTATAGTAAACAAGATGCAAACGTCACAGTTGTTTGTATGGAACGTTTCACGCCTACAGTTTATGTGGAAACCTAACAGGCTAGGTATTTGCAACACATTTATATAATGAAATACACTTTAAATCTGTTATGAATTATTATGTATTACTCTTTAATACATCCAGGCAATCATTCAGCATCTTAACAATTTTTGTGTGGTATATACTTATTATGCCGATGTATAGAGAAAGGCTGGGTGTATTTTATATATAACTGTCACGGCTCCGCCCGTGAAAAAAATAGCACTCGCTGCGCTCGGTCGCCTTAGTTAAATAACAGTTAAAATTTACAAAATTGATTATAATTGATCAATATACGGATCCGGTTTTTCGTCTAACCTTTGCGCAAAATGGAAAGTAAAATAAATATAATTATTATGAACTATACATAACAGTATCCAAAAACCATGGAAGCTTTTTATTAACTACAGCTATCTCAGGAAGTAAAGCACGTACGAATAAGCCATTTTTTTTAAAAGTTTCGCATTCTTCTCTACTTTTTAATAAAATAACTACTTCACCGCAGTTGTGGTATTGCCTTCGAGCGTAGAGATTAAATAATTTCAAGTGCGTTAGGTCAGCCGCATTGAGTTAGAAGTGGGAGGATAACGTGACAACATCGCACAACGGCGATTGGCGTGTCCAAGGTCACGGCGTACACAAGCCCCTCCCTCAACGGTATTCTCTCGTGGCCCCAGGTATAAGCTCGAGACCATGATAACTTTTAATTTTGAGGTCCCCAGATGCCAAAAACACCATTCGTTCAAATTTGTATATATGTATATGTATATATATATATGTCCGTAAGCACGATAACTCTCGTAAAAAAGGTCCGATCTTAATGAAATTTGGTGCAAATTTGTAAAGTACCATTTAATTAAACGAGTTCGGAAACCAGATGAATCGCACCATCCGAAGGGGGGTTTTTGGGGGGTTTTGTACCCCAAAAATGTGTTTTTTGGGGTTATCACATGTAATTTTAATTTAAATCAAATTTTAATTTATACCATAGAACTTAGCTTAAAAAAACAAACAATTTGGTATTTTGATCATTGCTCTACGTCAATTGGTTACCGAGATATTGAAAGTGCTAAATACAGTACGTTGTCTAATGTTATTCTTATGGAGAAAAAGAAAAATTGTATATCTCGCTTATTTATGAACATAAACTGGCGAAATTTGGTATATGGCTTGATCTGGTTGTGGTTTATTGTTGTTTCCACAAAAAACAATTTTTCGCCAATGTTTCCTGTAGCAGCAAACCTAGGTACTTGGTCCCCATGTTATTCTTATGGAAAATACTTAAAATGTTATATATCGTTTATTTATGAATGTAGATGGATGAAACTTGGTATGTGACTTCACTAAGATGAGTTCTATTGATATTAGCATAAAACCCCCTAAATTTTGTATTCCTTGCTGCAGCAAACCTGCGTACTCATCCCCAATGTTATTCTTATGGAGAATAATTAATATTTTAAATATCGCTTGTTTGTGAATACATTTCTTATGAATCCTGTTCAGTGTTTTAATGTGTTATGTTATATATTCATTGGAAATTCGCTGAGTATGCAGGTTTGCTGCAACGGGGGTATTTTACCTTCATTGTTTCCAATATTATTCTTATGGAGAAAAAGAACAATTTTATATTGCTTATTTATGGACGTAAACTAACGAAACTTGGTATACGACTTCAACTGGTTGTGCTCTATAGTTATTTCGACAAAAAAATTTGTACCGATTGTTCCCGTAGCAGCAAACCTGCGTACTCAGCCCTCATGTCATTCTTATGGAGAAAAAGTAAAATGTAATGTATCTCTTAATTATGCACATAAATTAATAACGCTTGGTATGTGACTTCACATAGTTGAGTTATATTGAAATTTGCATAAAAACCCATATTTTGTGTTCTTGGTTGCAGCAAACCTGCTTACTCAGCCTCATGTTATTCTTATGGAGAATAATTAAAATGTTACATATCGCTTATTGATGAATGAATATTGATGAAACATGGGATGTGGCTTCACCTACTGTCGGATTCAAAATTATGGATACTCGAGTTTGACTTGCCACCAAAAATTAACCGATTGAGCTACAACAACGGTGGTTACATCAAAATTGTCCTAGTCTTATTCTTCGTGTTTCGGTGTAAACAAAAATTTTAAAATTTGATTGTAACTAATTTTTATTGCGGGTAGAATCTAAAAAGTACACGATTTTTGCCGTTTTTCTGGCAACTACGGACTTAAAAAATTCATATTTCCGAAACGGATCAACTTATCGATATAAAATTTTGATAAGTCATAGATAGACATTCTTTTAGTTAATTTGTATAATTTTAGATTTTTAAACTTAATTTTATGAAAGCTGTTATCCATTTCGTAAAGTGATGTTTTCTCAGCACTCAAAAGAGCTAAAAACCTGTTTAATGGCTTGTTATGAAGCTCGTGATTTTTATAGTCTAATTTTGAATGCACTTAAACCAAATCTACTTTGAAACGGTTTATTCAGAGTGATTATTAAGTAATAAATCAGTACGCGCACGAGGCTGGCTACCGCTGCGGCGTGTTGAAAAGAACGGAGTGCGACGTTGCCGCGATAAGCGAGTTGGCGAGCGCTCCGCAATCTGCAACCAAGTTAGTAAAGTGTTTGTCAAAAAAGTATTATCTTTTTTTATTTACATTTCACCATTTCCTATCACCGTTGTCACCTGTTGTCACCCAGCTTCTCCCCTTCACTCTTGAAGAAAACAAATAGCACTTAAATTCATTCGCACTTCCTGTTCACTAAAATGTTCTCTGGGAGGCATCTCGTGGCTCGTTGTGAACACAAGCTAAAACGCTCACCAAATGACACAGGAGAAAGCGAACATTGCTCTTCCGACACATTCCATTATAAATTCATAAACCAATTTTAATTTTATAATCCTTCCCGTCCAACCCGAGGTCAAAGCCTCACAGTGTGGAGCGCCCGCCAACTCGCTTATCGTGACAACGTCGCACTCCGTTCTTTTCAACCCGCCGCAGCGGTATCCAGCTTCGTGCGCGTACTGATTTATTACTTAATAATCACTCTGAATAAACCGTTTCAAAGTAGATTTGGTTTAAGTACTTTCAAAATTAGACTATAAAAATCACGAGCTTCATAACAAGCCATTAAACAATTTTTGAGCTCTTTTGAGTGCTGAGAAAACATCACTTTACGAAATGGATAACAGCTTTCATAAAATTAAGTTTAAAAATCTAAAATTTTACAAATAAACTAAAAACATGTCTATCTATGACGTATCAAAATTTTAAATCGATAACTTGACCCGTTTCGGAAATATGAATTTTTTAAGTCCGTAGTTGCTATAAAAACGGCAAAAATCGTCTACTTTTTAGATTATTCCCGCAATAAAAATTAGTTACAATCAAAATTTAAAATTTGTATTTACATCGAAACACGAAGAATAAGACAAGGACAATTTTGATGTAACCGCCGTTGTTGTAGCTCAATCGGTTAATTTTTGGTGGCAAGTCAAACTCGAGTATCCATAATTTTGAATCCGACAGTGGTTGAATTATATTTATATTTGCATAAACACCAATTGTTTGCATTCCTCGTTTCAGCAAACCTACGTACTCATCCCCAATGTTATTCTTATGTAGAATAATTAAAATTGTGTATATCGCTTATTTCTGAATTTTTTGGCACTCGGTATGCGGCTTTTTGAGACATATGCGGTATGCGGCTTATTAAGACATATATTATGCATTGGAAATTCACTGAGTACGCATGTTTGCTGCGAAAGGGGAAGGGGGTATTATCTTCAATATGGTACACATCATCGCAAGTACTTTTTCCAAAACACTCCATTGGCGCAGAATATACTCATACTTTATGTTTTCGTTTCTTAAACATGTTATATAAATCATTCTGCCCTGGATCTCTGGAGAAGCTTGGGAAAAGGTTGTCAAGGACTTTCACACTGGTAAATAACCTCAGATAAAATAAATGTTGAATTTATTTTGTAGTAAAACTTGTACTGCCAATACAGTAAACGGTGTATTTACAGAGGATATTTCATTACAGGCCGTAAACAATTTTTAATTGTTGATTTGTTGTTTTAAGTGGACCGACCTGTAACGCAGCATGGTGTTTCAGTTCAGAGCAGTTCACGAGGCTACAGCGACCTCCTACACCGCACCCCCGGCGCCGCACTGGTCCTTGTTCTGTCTCTTGCCTTCGTCTTGGGAACAAGATAGTCGCAGATACCACGCTTGCTGTTTACTGCGAATGCAGTTACGATGTCAGTTTTGAGTTTGTACAATTATAAGGACTGTTTTAGCGGAGTTGCACAGTTTCAGTTAAACTTTCAGTTTGCCTTCGATTAAAAAAACATACATTTTTTATTTTGGCTTTTTCACTACCAGGATTCATAACATCAAAGGTTTATGCTATATTGTAGGTGCTGTTGTTTATTATTTCATTCGGCATTATTTTGGTTCCATAAAATTGTAAAATTTGGAATATATACATATATATATATATATATATATATATATATATATATATATATATAGGCATATATATAGTGAGTCACATATTGTACATAGGCAGTGCTTATATTTTCAGTTGCAATATTCTTTACACTCTTATATATAAATGATCTTAATCGACTCTCTGAGTTTGTAACTACTTGAATTTTATTTCTTAAGTTAATTTTGTGTTTAACAAATGGACATTGATAACAGGTCAAATGTGACCAATGATCAAATTTGAATTTTTTGTACTCTTAGTTCAAAAAATTTAGAACCAGGGTAATGCGTTATTGTATTTTATTGAAGGCGAATTTGTGTGCTTAGAATATACAATTTGTAAGCGTTCAAAATATGTTTAGCCTGTTTATTGTTGTCTAATGATAATATATTTAATTATTTTTCTACAATTTGTAAATATTATGAACATAATTTGTACTCGGCTTTCTTAGGCAGCCCGTAGGAACTTCTTCTTCATGTGTGTTACCGATTTGTACAGATATTATATTTTATGTTGCAGAACAACTGCTTTAGTTACGTATGAATATTTAATTTGTGTGCAAGCATTATTTTAGAATTTAATAAACTGTTTATTATTACGTATGGTAGTTTTTATTAAAATACATTTTTAAGGAAGGGAACATTGAATCTATACCTCGCCTGTACCTCTACCTCTACCTTCAAAGAGGCAATTTACATTATTATCATTTCATCAATGTTTCTTAACAGAGAATCTTTCAACGGTCGGAATACCTTCCTGATATCCGACCCTACTTCATCGTAGGTGGAATAAACCTTCCTCGGAAGCAGTGGGCTTTACTCAATGGTTTTCGCACTGGGGTGGGAAGGTGCAATTACTGAAAATTTAAATGGGGTATGCCACACGATCAGTCTTGTAACTGCGGGCGCGGGCGTCAAACTAAGGACTTAGTCTATGACTGCCCCCTGAGCGCTTTCCCTGAAGGGTTGGCCGGCCTGCATGGAACAAATGAAGCTGAACTCTAATGGCTTCGGGCACTGGATTCAACTATGTGATGGGAGGTCCTTTATTTATTTTCTTTTTCTGAATTTAATTAACGCATGTATACGTTTTTATATTTGTTGTATACTCCAAAATTTAAGGCAGCTGTGTAAGCAATACGATTTACAGTGTGATTTAAAAGTCCCGGAACTGTTCAATATTTGTTTAACATTACAGCTAAAAAAAATTAAAACTTGATATATAAATACAACTTATAAAAATCTACTTTATGAAGCAACTATGAGGTTTTTTTCACATCAGGGGGACGGCCCACGAGGGGTAAGTCGAAAATTTTAAATGACAGCATAGAGCCACATGCACATCAAATTAAAGGTCTTAATTATTAGAAAACAATGCCGCAAATTTTATCTCAAACTGACCACTGAGTCGTAAACGGCAGCCGGTTGAAATTTACATTTAAGTGCAATTAGCCAATTTTAAAATGTTTATTATCTACGATATACAGGTTCTATCGAGGTCCAGTTTTTGGCAATGAATAATGCTATGTAAGACCTTTACAAAATTGCATAACATGGTGTATGCTTACTATAAAACGTGCCATACTTCCATTGAGACTTCCATAAGACGAAGCCTTGAACGTTTTAAGCATAGACGATAATATACATAATTTATAGGTCCCACATAGCTGTTTTCACTATTAAAAACTGGGCCTTGATATTTTTATGGGGAACACTGTAATAATACTGTAATAAGATTCGCTTATAGCACTTATCAGTGAACTTTGACCGGCTGTCATTTCCGACTCAGTGGTCCGTTCGAGATAAGATTTGCGGCACTGTTTTCTAATAATTCAGACCTTTAATTTGATCTAATTATTTTGAATAATTCAACCTATGCTGTCATTTAATATTTTCGACTTACTCCTCGTGGGCCGTCCCCCTGATGTGATGAAAAACTCATACTTTCTTCCAGTGGCGTAACTGGCGGGCCCGCAGGGCCCGTGGTGCGGGGGGCCCACGGTGCGGGGGGGCCCACGGCCCTAAGGGGCCCGCGAGCCGAGGAAAAAGCTCTGGCGGGCCCACTTAATGGGATGAAATTGTTATATTTAATTTTGAAAACATTTCAAATTAGCAATAATGTTGTTGGTAAAAGTTGAAGAATTAATTTATTTTTAGCCTAGTAACAGATCATTCATTCGTTGTGCTTAGTGATTAATAAATGGCACAATTTAAAACTGCAATAGTTTTATTATTTGATTCTTTCTAAACTCTAATTACTTTAAAAGTAAACTTTAAAATGATATATTTTAACAAATATTTCACCATTTTGCATAACAACTTTAAAACAGTTGTTAGTAGTATTAGTAAAGTTTTTGAACTGTGTTTTTGAGGGTAAATCAGCATTAGGATAGTGATAAATGATAAATCGGGGGCTCATGATAGGCAAGGTCCATACTTGCATGATAGGATCCGTTTCAAAACCTAATAACCGTAATCGCTATAACGCCCATTTAACTCCAAAGTGAATCTGAATCCATTCACAAATATCTTTTTCATATTTGGACAGGAATTGAACAAAACGACTTACTGACCTTCTGGACGTTATGAGGCTTCATGTTTTGACTCTACACTTATCGACATAATTCTTAGGTATTTTATACCCCTACATTGACGTGATGAAACTATTAAAAACATTAAAGCCTAAATAAAAATCTTGGGGGATTAGTAAATCACTAAAACCATACAATGCTGGAATGACGTTATGTATTTAGAGGTTAGGAAACTTCTGGCTCACATGCAACATTATCCCAGAATCTAGTATAATGGATAGGGATAGGGTGAAACTGTACGATTATGATGAATGGGGGGGCTGAAAGTAAGTTTGCGGGAGGGCCCAAAAAAATCAGTTACGCCACTGGTTTCTTCACAAAAGTCGATTTTAGTGAATTTCCCCTACAGGGAAGAAGCTATTACCGTAGGTCTCATGGTAAGACTTAATCCCGAGACCATTATAACTTTTTGTTTTGAGGTCTCCAGATGACAAAAAAACTATTCCTTCAAATTTATCAGCAGGATAAATAAAATAGTCTTACAACACTATAAAGTATATTTACACTTATACTGTACTTACATACAAGACGGTAAAATATTCACAAAAGATGGTACAAGGCAATCGATTTCAACCAGCCACACCGGTCATCTTCAGGCCCGATCAGAGAAATTCTCTGTAACAATATATATATATATATATATATATATATATATATATTGTATACATATATGTATATATATGTATGTATGTATATATGTGTGTGTTTGTGTGTGTCCGTGAATGCGATAACTTGAGTAGAAAACGTCCGATTTCGATGAAATTTGGTTAAAATGTGTAAAGTGACATTTATGACTTAAGTTCGAAAACCAGAAAAATCGGACTATGGGAAGGGAGTTTTAAATGTTCCAAAAATCAGTTTTTTGCATTTTTCACCCTACAATTTTTAAAAACTTAATTTTGGTTAGGACCATATTGTTACAGAGCTTAAAAAAATAATATATTATTTTGGATTATTAACCTAGGTTATGTGGTTGAGGAGAAAATAAAAAAACCTGCTCATAAAATCTCTCATGTTAATCTTTTGGGAAAAAGGTTTTTGGCTTTTCCTTAGATAATTTTAATGTAAACTTCACATTTGCTTTTACCAATCAACTCAGCTCCACAAAACAATCATTTTGGTGTTTAAATTGTGATTCTAGGTCCAACCGTTGCAGAGATATTCAAAGTGCTAAACACAGTACGTTGTCCAATGTTATTCTTATGGAGAATAAATAAAATTTGTTATCTCGATTAATTATGAATGTATATTGATGAAACTTGATATGTGGCTTCAACTAGTACTAATATATCGATATTTACAAAAAAAATGTTTTGTGTTGATTGTCCCTGTAGCAGCAAACCTGCATACTCAGCATTTTATTTTTATGGACAGCAAGTCAAGTTTTTTTATCTCCCTTAATTATGAACATAAATTATTAAAACTTGGTATTTAGCTTCACCTGGTTGAGTTATATTAATGATTGCATAAAAACACATTTCTTATATTTCTTGTTGCAGCAAACCTGCGTACTCAGCCCTAATGTTAATCTTATGGAGAATAAATAAATTGCTATATATCACTTATTTATAAATATATTTTAATACAACTTGGTAAGTGGTTTTATGTGGTAGTGAGAAACATATACATGCATTGGAAATTAGCTGATTATGCAGGTTTGCTGTGACGGGGGTATTTATGAGTAGTATTTATATATCAAGTTTTGTTTCTTTAACTGAAATGGGTAAACAAATATTAAACCGTTCCGGGACTTTTCTACCACATTGTGTTAAAATAAATACTAGTATTGCCCCTAACATGTGGGTTTTATGTAAGTGGATAATCACAGCTGATCATTAGTTCATTTGGTTTATTAATAAAAACACTGTAGTGATATTTCCATAAGAAAATCATTGGATCTTCGAAGTCCAGTGGGGCGTAGCCCAAGTAATTTTTGACATTTCTGATATTTTTCACACCTGCCTTGGCCATCAAGCTTTAAAATGATTCGTCATAACCTAACTTCTTCCTAGCTCGAGATATTTCGTGGGGCCCGATTCGCATAAGGAATTTAATATATAGATATAACAGAGAATGATCAGCTTTGTTCACAATATTTTACAATTAGGGAGTCTCTTTAATCAAACTGAAGAGAAAACCAACGCAATCGAACTAATACATTTGTAAAACTCGTGAATGCTACATGTGTCCACAACGTCGAATAGAGTCTGGATATTGTAAATGAAGGCCTAATTGAATAAATTATACAAACAGTTTCATGGATTTAATAAGAATTAAAGGATATAGTTCTTGTATATTGTCGAGTGGCTCTTTGTTAAGACTACTTTCAGGAGACACCTTTAAAAAATCAGTCCAAACCGTCATTGCATAATTTGTCTGACAAACCGAAAACTAAACTTTACCCTCAAACCGAAATCTATAGACTGGCGCTACTCGCAATTTCATGGACTATCGGTACTGGGTTTTTACTCCAACAGTCGTTATTTACAATGTCTGTGTTTATAAACAGCGAGCGGTCTTGTGACTGCACGACGTGAGTGCCGTGAAGGGTTTTTTGATTGTCTTCGTAGACATGTAGATTCTAATTGTCGCCGCGGGCGTCTGAGGATGGGACAACTTGCGCTGCGTCTCACGGCCCGCTGCCTCTTTTGTCCCACAAATTAGTTAAGGATCGGCCTCAACAGCCGTTAACTTTATTGTCTCGTTACATTTTTGTCAACAGTCATTATATCTTGTGTGCTTACCTCTACTTTTCACACAACCTCTGGTTTCCGTCTTCATAGACATTTCATTGTTCGATCACTGTTGGGGATGGTGAGTTAGTTATTTAATAAATTATTGCAGGCATTTCCATCTCTGGTTAGAGAAAAATAATTGTCACGCTGTTTCGAGATCTGAAATCTGATCCCGTGTTCAGGTGAGAATAAAAACAAAACAATATAGCAAACATGAGTGGCGCAATCCGGGCAAGCTGAAAAAACACTCCAATGCTTGTAGGGCATTGTTTCATAGTAGTGTTTGACTAAATATCTTTCGACGTTTCACGCGGTTACAAATGAGCATCATTAAATACTGTAAAGATCGTATTGCCACAGACATATAACTGTTTCCTAGTACCCCCCTCCAGATTCTGGGCGATAACATGCCGAATTCTCACAACGGATTATCCTCCACCCATTGTAATCGGCGGGTTTTGTCAGGGCAATAAAATAGTCGGATGTCAATATCGTGATCTACAGTATTTTGCGGAGTCATAATCGCCACGACTCCAGATGTATACGTAAAATATATGTTTAATTGGAACCAAGGAAATCACTGAATGCTACTCATCTCGCACGTAATCATTCTGATTCATCTTAAAATACTCAGAAGGGTGTTAGCGCCTTAAAATAGCGATGCAGCGATATATCAACCGAGACATTTCGAGAAGGGCGTGTTTACTTTTTTGATAAATAAGAATGTGACTCGTGTATGGCAAATGAGAAGATCAGCGATGTCCAAAACTCTCAGTTACAGTAAAGCTTCCGCATAGTGCACATTTTGTGAAGGCTGGAACCCGTTATGGTCATTGGGCTATTAATTAATCCTTATTAAAGTATCAGTCGGTCTTAGTCTGTAACCAGATTACACAAGGCTTCACATTGAAACTACAATCATAATTCATTAATTTTGCCTGTCGGCGCCTTAGTACTTTAGTACTTTCGGCGATTTAGTACTTTCTACTGTTAAGAAATATAAGTTTCAGAAATTTTAAATTTAAAAAGTTACAATATGTAAAATGTTGGGAGCTCTATTTGCTCTGTGATCGAATGTGTGGTTACATCAAATATTATATCAGCGCATTTTCAGAATCTTAAGGTATTAAACAATGTTCCTAATTATCGTACCAGTAATAACTTAAACATGTAATAACCTTTCTTTTAGATAACTGTTATTCCTTCAAAATGATACCTCGATGATCAAGATCGGATAAGTGTTTACCGATATTAGGCTTTAAGGAATCGTTGTATTGATGACGTCACTGCTCGTAACGTCATCACTTCTGCGCTTGGCACCCGGCAGATTTTTACGCTTCTACATTCATTTATTCGATATCCATAGTTCGGTGCTGGTGTCCGGAAGTGAAATGTTTTAGGGTGTATGACACTTGCTCCGTTCCACGGACTAGCGTGAGGAGCCGTGGCGAGTGTAGAGCGTGGTTGACGAGCGGTCCCCAGAGGCGACTCGGGCGTGGCTGGCTCGTCACGAGTCACGTGTCTCGCGTCACGCGACTGTCGCGTCAACCTGTGTCGCCGCATGACAATAACAGTGACTAAGCAAAGCCGCTCTCTCGTTATAATCTTTAATGAATTTATTTAGAGTCGGTTAAAAATTGCGAAGAAAAAATATATATTTAAATTCGACTCCTGATTATTCTCAACTAATTTGTTAAACTTATCTTTATATCCTTCACATAAATATTATAGTTTCCCCCGGCTGTAATATTACTTTGATGGAATACAGAGCAGGTTTCGCAGTGGAAGATACCAGGCCCTTTGAGTTAATTTAATACCCAGATACTCTACCAGTGGATCAGCCTCATGAGAATAGAATTGTTATGCTGCGCTATGACCATGAATAAACATATCCCAATATTTAAGAGGTAATTTTAATTATTAAAGAACTTTTAACAGTATAATAAAAACTGAAACTGGTATCTGGCTTGTGCTATATATTAACTGAATCAACACAAATTTATTGAATGGACCAATATGACCTAATTAACTTGTAACAGGAATAAAATAATAATTCAGGATGGTTTAACCAATAAAAATCTATTTCCCTATAGCATTTACACTTCTAAACTATTGCTAACCAATTCTTTTGTGATCATTTACTAATACGCTGGATTTTGTTTTACAAATTATGACATTGACTGATAGATATGTTCATATGCTGTTATTCTAACGGATTAAACAACACTCCAAGTATTTCTATAAATTTTTAACATAAACAGACCAGGCTGCAGTGGTAGAACCAACTATGATGTTCTTTGAATAATTAAAAATAATTAATTAATTTGAGGCTCTGGGGTTGGCACGATGTTGTTCGTAGTTTTGGCCAAAACTTATTTTGCAATTTCCTTCTAACACTAATCCTCAGAGGCATACATTTGATTATTGTGGAGATTAATCAGCCTCTGTCCTGCTCCATGGGACTATGTTATTATTTTATATTTATATATTATTTAGGGGAAATGACTCTACTGTGCAACCCCCAACGATATCTCTTTTAGAGCCTATTAAAATTTCCTTTATTAATTAGTTTGTTTAAATGCCAATTCCACACTGCTTTTTTATATTTTATTTGCCTCAGTCCATTTTATAGATGTTGAAACAGTGAAAATTAACCAGTGATTGTGGATCCAAAAAATTACTTTTCAATTTAAATTGATCACAGCATCTTATTTAAGTTCTTAATACAGTCAAAACAAATTAAACAAATATTTATCCAGAGTTTTCACTGAGCTAGCTTTTTAAATTACGCTAAATTGATCTTGACATTTCCTATTTTAACAAAAACCAAGTAATTGTTTAACATCATACAAAATAATGCATTTTATGCAGTAACAAAAATTTAATTATCTTTCGGTTATAAAAATAAGAATAATAATACTAAAGCACTGCTAAATAGTTAAATGCAACACAATTAATTTCTATGACTTACCCCTAGAACATGAATAAGAACAACAATATAATTACAACAATACAAAACACGTGGCCACATTTAACACGCCCTAAAAAAAATATAAAATTGGGGTTAATTTTGCCTAGCTGAGGAGCTCGAAATTACTTTTCAATCGGAATTTGGCTCACTCGAACTGGTGTATTTCCGATACGATGGATCTTAGAAAAAAAAACGAATTTAGCAGTCGCGGGTGGTTCGCGATACAACACGTTTCCAACTTGACTTTAATCTGATTCCTTTTAAAAAGTTCCGAACAAATTTCTCCTACACATTTACCTTCAAGGTATGTGCGGATTTAATATCAATTCGATAAAATTAGCGAAACCGCGAACCACTAAAATTTTCGTATTTTCGTACCGTTGGCATCCTCAGCAAAAGTACTGCACTACAAGAAGACCGCGGAAGGAGTGAGACCGGAGCCGAGGTCCCGGCGCCCCATCTAAACTCTTATCAGACTCGATCTATGTAGTGATAAGGATTTTACCCCATCACAAAATTTAATTTTCTTTGACTTTCAACGGTAATGAATGACATGACAGTTTTAACATGATATAAAATTGTTCTTCTCACTTTTATGTAGATCAATAAGCCATATGGACTAGTTTAGAATAGCCAGTGTTTAAATCCGTTATTTTGAAGTCATTTATTCAGTTGCAGTATCTCAAAAATGGTTAGCAACTATACATAAATATAATGTGTAGTTTACAACTTGCTATAATGGTCTAAAATATCCTAAATTTATAAATTTTCGGCTTAGCTCGTTGTTAAGTGAATTGAATACACTAATAAAATACAACTTGCTATAATGGTCTAAAATATCCTAAATTTATAAATTTTCGGCTTAGCTCGTTGTACTTAAGTGAATTGAATACACTAATAAAATACAACTTGCTATAATGGTCTAAAATATCCAAAATTTATAAATTTTTGGCTTAGCTCGTTGTACTTAAGTGAATTGAATACACTAATAAAATAATCATTTATTTTATTATCATGGGAATAAGTATACAAAGGTATAAGACAATAATTTATTTCTTGTTTGCAAGGCGGTCACTTGCCACAAGACATAGGACTTTACATGTACAATTAAATTATACTCATGCGAAATAATCTGAAATGTATGCTGAAATTTAACACGTACCTTAATTAAATAATACCTCACAACAATGGACACACCTCGAATTTTATATTTGTTAATTGTTCAGGGTTCTTGGGTCCAAAACTTTTTTCAAATAAAACATTTGATATTTATGAAATTTTGAAAGAAGGGGACATGTCACATGAAAAAGAACTTATGTATTTCAAAAATACAATGTCTCGAGTATTGTTACTCTTTTGTCTTAGTGCACGTTTTCACCGGAATAATTGATGACAAAATTTGATTTCATGCTATTCAAAACAGTTTTCTCAAAATTCTAACGCATAACCATAAATTAAGTGGGCATCTGTGTTATAGTGTCCGAGGCCGAGGAGGGACCCTTTTGATCGCGCGGCGCAACTGGTGAGGGTAACTAGGAATTTTCTGACTGAAAATCTCAGTTGATAGACTATATTAAGCCCTATTTCATCAACATTGGACAAAAGTGTAATTTTTAATTTTGTTCATAATTAAGGCTTGAACCTGACACATACAAACATTACGGTAACATATGCATTCCTACTTTAAATGCATGGTTGCTGTAATAATACCAGTATTTAAAAATTTCACGAAAATCTGACAAAAATAAAATTTAAGTCTTTTATTAATAACTTGAGACAAAAAAATTGTCAATTTACATATTTAAGGGTATAAATTTATTGCTGATATAACGTGACCCTTCATTTAAAATTTCATAAAAATCTGACATAAAACAACTTTTTTGAGATATTTTCCTAAAACATTTTAACCCAATAAGCCATCGAAAAATGAAGAATACAAGGTATATCCGTTATTGTGCGGGATTATTTAAGGCGCATACCAAAATGTTTAGCTCACTATCGATTACATTATTTAAAATGGGAATACTGTAATTTAAATTTAAAATACGACGTCTCATGATAAAATGGTCACCATATATAATTTTATATATTATTCAATTTATTATCTATCAGACTGTAAAAATAACATTGAATACTAAACAACAGAATTTTCAAAGCATATTTATGAAATAAATAAAAAGAAGTTGTAAGTATAAAGAAGAATCTCTCTTTTATTGACTCGCTCTGTTCACTAAATGTATTCTGAAAGTTTACCCGCACTTTTGGAAATAGGCCAAGTTTCTCAATGTGGTCCAATAAATGGGCAAATATTGACAAACTAATGGTTTTATAAGCAGAGACAAAAACCTTTTCCGCTTTAGTCTCCTATTGTATTTCTTTTTCCGAAAGCAGTTTGTGAATAAGAATATGCTACATCTTCACATATTATTCTGAATGGATATTCTGATCATTTTCACGCATAGAGCAGTTAAAATACAATACTAGCTGATGTACCCGTTCTTCGCACAGGTGTTTTCTTTACCCGTTCTATAGTCAATGCAATTTGCATTTTAGTTAGCTTGAAACAGCTTTTCTTGCTCTTTAAGCTGTCAAATGGAAGTATCCACAGCTGTTCGCATTAAAGTTTCTGAATGTTTACTTTCTTCTGAAATGTAAACATTGAAACTTAGGACGTTCACGAGGCGTAGCCCGAGGAAATTTTAAGGAAGTGAACAGGCCTATGTGTTGCATGGGTTCCAGATCTACCTTTGTGTAAAGTTTCAGCCCAGTCGGTTTAGTAGTTTTTTAGTTTACCCGGAACATCAGACAGACAGACAGACGGACAGACAGACAGACAGAAACCACCTCTTCTTTATAATATTATAGATATGTTTAATAACTACCGATACAATGTAATATAGGCCTATTACCATGGTAATTTAAACAGTAACACTCACTAAATAACGCTCAGAGAAAATGGATTTATGAAAAATACGCAGAAAATGAATGCGTACAGCATAGAAATCGGAAGAACGCAAACAATTAGTCTGAAAAAGACCTTATCTGATGTTCCGGAAGACATACGACGATGGCCCCGTGTGTGCTGGAAATTCACGATTTATGAATGCAAGTTAAACTGGCCTAACCATCACGAAAGTTAGCTTTTTAATAAAGGTACATTTGTATAAGCACAAGTCATAACCTACTAGAAGATATCGTAAGTATTAGCGAATTTCCCCTATAGGGAAGAAGCTATTACCGTAGGTGGCATGGTAAGACTTAAGCCCGAGACCATGATAACTTTTTGTTTTGAGGTCCCTAGATGCCAAAAACAATATTCGTTCAAATTTATATATATGTATATATATAAATATATATTAGCGAATTTCCCCTATAGGGAAGAAGCTATTACCGTAGACTTGGTAAGATTCATGGTAAGACTTAAGCCCGAGACCATGATAACTTTTTGTTTTGAGGTCCCCAGATGCCAAAAACAATATTCGTTCAAATTTATATATATGTATATATATAAATATATATTAGCGAATTTCCCCTATAGGGAAGAAGCTATTACCGTAGACTTGGTAAGATTCATGGTAAGACTTAAGCCCGAGACCATGATAACTTTTTGTTTTGAGGTCCCCAGCTGCCAAAAACAATATTCGTTCAAATTTATATATATGTATATATATAAATATATATTAGCGAATTTCCCCTATAGGGAAGAAGCTATTACCGTAGACTTGGTAAGACTCATGGTAAGACTTAAGCCCGAGACCATGATAACTTTTTGTTTTGAGGTCCCCAGATGCCAAAAACACTATTCGTTCAAATTTATATATATGTATATATATATATATAATTTTGTTATATATAAAATTTTCGTTCTTTAATTTTGTTAGATGTTATAGTTTTATTTATACTTATTATACTTTTATTTTATTTTATACACCTGAAGAAGCGAAATGCGAAATATAGTGTAATGTATTGAATTTTTCAGTTCCTTATTGAATTGTAGCTCTCTCTCTCTCTCTCTCTCTCTCTCTATATATATATATATATATGTGTGTGTGTGTGTCCGTTACCGTGATAACTTTTGAAAGAAGCGCCCGATTTTCATGAAATTTGGCACAAATGTGGAGAGTACCATTTATGACTTTAAGTTCGAAAATCAGATCGATCGGTTTATGGGAAGGGGGTTTTATGGGGGTTTACAATTTTCCAAAAATCTGTTTTTTGAACTTTTTACCCTAAAATTTTAAAAACACTAGATTTTGGTTATAGCCATTTTTTAGATCTTAAAAAAAACAATTTAGTATCCTGAATCATTAAGCTAGGTTTAGTGGTTGTGGAGAAAAGTAAAAAAATGGGTAAACAAAAATTTCCCATGTTAATCTTATGGGAATACGGTTTTTAGATTTTCCACAGATAATTTCACTAAAAACTCCACATTTCTATCTACCAATCAGTTTAGCTCTACAAAACAATCATTTTGGCGTTTTAATTGTTGTTTTACGTCCAACCGTTGCAGTGATATTCAAAGTGCTAAACACAGTACGTTGTCCAATGTTATCCTTATGGAGAATAAATAAAATGTCATATTTTGATTATTTATGTATGTATATTAATGAAACTTGGTATGTAGCTTCAACTAGTTGTGGTATATTGATAATAGCATAAACAAGTTTTTTGTTGATTTTTCCCGTTAGCAGCAAACCTGCATCCCCATGTTATTCATATGGAGAATAAGTAAAGTTTTATATCTCCCTTAGTTATGAACCTAAGTTAATAAAACTTGGTATGTAGCTTCACCTGGTTGAGCTATATTGTTAATTTCAAAAAAACACATATCTTCCTTGTTTCAGTAAACCTGCGTACTCATTTATAATTTTCTTCTTATGGAGAATAAATAAAATGCTATATATCACTTATTAATAAATGTATTTTTGTGAAACTTGGTAAGTGGCTCTAGGTAGTAGTGATACCCACATATTTGCATTGGAAATTCGCTGAGTCACAGGTTTGCTGCGACGGGGATATATATATATATGTTTCCGTTACCGCGATAACTTTTGAAAGAAGCACCCGATTTTGATGAAATTAGCCACAAATGTGGAGAGTAATATTTATGACTAAGTTCAAAAACCAGATCGATCGGTCTATGGAAAGGGGGTTTTATGGGGGTTTAAAATTTTCTAAAAATCTGTTTTTTGAACTTTTTCCTAAAATTTTTAAAACACTAGATTTTGGTTATAGCCATTTTATAGAGCTTAAAAAAACAAACAATTTGGTATTTTGAATCATTAAGCTAGGTTTAGTGGTTGTGGAGAAAAGTCAAAAAATGTGTCCATAAAATTTCCCATGTTAATCTTATGGGAATACGGTTTTTAGATTTTCCTCAGGTAATTTCACTAAAAACTCCACATTTCTTTCTACCAATCAGTTTATCTCTACAAAACAATCATTTTGGCGTTTTAATAGTTGTTTTAGTCCAACCGTTGCAGTGATATTCAAAGTGCTAAACACACTACGTTGTCCAATGTTATCCTTACGGAGAATAAATAAAATGTTATATTTCGATTATTTATGTATGTATATAGATGAAACTTGGTATGTGGCTTCATCTAGTTGTGGTATATTGATATTAGCACAAAAAAGTTTATTTTCCCGGTAGCAGCATACCTGCATACTCGGCCCCCTTGTTATTCATATGGAGAATACGTAAAGTTTTATATCTCCCTTAGTTGTGAACCTAAATTAATAAAACTTGGTATGTAGCTTCACCTGGTTGAGTTATATTGATAATTGCAAAAAACACATTTCTTGTCTTTCTTGTTGCAGCAAACCTGCGTACTCAGTTATAATGTTATTCTTATGGATAATAAGTAAAATGCTATATATCACTTATTAATTAATGTATTTTTATGAATCTTGGCAAGTGGCTCTAGGTAGTAGTGATACCCATATATATGCATTGGAAATTCGCTGAGTACGCAGGTTTGCTGCGACGGGGGTATTTTATTATTTGTTTACTTCATTGTTGTATTATAATGTATTCGTTAAGTACAGAAAACTAGCTTTTTTTAAAAAAACTTCGAGCCTCTTCGGGAGGGATTGGTGCAGACGTTTTAGTACCTAGTCAATTTAAAACACGGGATTAATATATTGACTAACTACATACAAAGTAATTAAATAACGTTAATGTTAGCATAAGTGGCTAACTTTTATACTCGATTAAGTCATACTTTTTAAGTTAAAATGTCAATTTAATATTTTCTTATTTTATTAAGTGACAAAGGTATATTATTAACGGGAAAAAAATTACCAAAGTGTAAATACAACCACGTTACATTTATGAGGGAGCTCCAAGACTTAGCCTTTAAATCAGTTTCTTACACTCACACTGCGATAATGATATATATTTAAGTACGTAACTTTGCGTATTTTGAGACATATAACGCATGAAAGTCTTGTCTTCTCGACAATAAATCTCAACTATTCTGTTAAAGTTGGAAATAACCCAAATACGAATCTAATGCAACTGGAGGGTGCGACGCTTTAATACATTATGTGGACAAATAAAGACGGGAGTTTGCGATACAAAGGATATAGTTTGTCACTAAATGAAAACTACTCTGAGCTTAGTTTCATTTTAATACACAGTATAATTAAATCAAATTTTTTTACTTTTTCATGAAAACTACGAATATGCAAATATAATTGAGAAAACTACCAAAGGTGATTTAGCAGTGCAATAAAGTATAAGTTAAATAATATGTATCTTTGTGGAAGTTACTAAAGGGTGAAATAATAATAAAGTTCATTTCAAATATTAATTCTACCAATATAACAGGTTCGATATCAAATATACGCATCAAAGATAAGGTGAGTGAGAGCAAGGAGAATCAAGTTCAAGTGCATTAAGGCCAAAGGTCGAGTCATATTCAAAAATACAATATTTCCATAAATTAGCTGGGAAGAAGTATGGAGATCGATGCCTTTGGGTCGAAAGGCAAGGTGAGTCCAAGGTGGGGGTGAGGAATGTAACGTATAAGGAATTTCTTGGAATCTACAACACCTCGACCTCTTTTAATTAACACATCAACTATAAACGGTTCAGTATATATGTAATACAAGGCCAACAACTTTAACTTGTTTCCTAGCATTTTAGCACACAATATTTTGTAAAAATATTAAAGAAAATGTAAAGTGACTACTTACTATCATGCCTTATGGAAAGTGACAGTACATTGTCTCATCTTGATTTAACATTGGGAAAAGCAGTTTTCATTACTAATTGGGGTAGTGTTACCAGTTTTGTCATCACCGTAATCTCCCATGCCTATTTTTACACAACATACTTAATAGTTGCAAAATGCACAATAATACCACCATATAATCATATAATTGCAGATAATTAGAATCAGGTGTATCAGAACTGCCAACAAATGGAATGTTTCCCAATTTTTAGAATAATTTGCACAGGTGTTCATTTTAACATGATATTTATTTTTTTAACTTTTGTAATATAGTTTAGTTATTCCAATGAATATTTAATTTTTTTCTGGCTGTGACATTTTTGTACTAATTAAATTTTGATTGTCGTACATTCATGTTTGCACATAGTATGAATGCAACGTATTTTTATGTGTTTAGTAGTATTCATATAATTTTTTTAACAAGTATTAAATGTTGTAAAAATTGTAAAATAAAATATATTAGAAATGTGATATTTTGCTTGAATTTCAATAGAAATTCCTTGATATAGTAGGTTGGATGCAAATAGATTACAATAATGAAAATAAAATTCGATGTTGAAAAACCAATTTTAAGAGTACATTTGATAACAAAATGCTGTAGGTAAAGGTATTTTTTCAAGTCATGAAGTTTGTTATTTTAAGAATGAACCGAAGAAAGTTCTGAAATCCACGGGTAAAGTTTTTGAATTTATTTTTCAAACTGTGAGAACCAATAAAACAACTTCTCGAGAGATACGGTTACGACCAAGGCATGTTCAATGTTTCGGTATATTTGCTTGTTTTTTCACAGTAGATGTTTTCAAAGTTTGTCCTGTTTTGTAATGCTTTTTTAAGACATATTTGTTTTCTAACAAATTTACCTTTAAGATTTTTTACTATGTACTTTATAAATAACTAGCTGTTACCCGCAGCTTGTCTCGTGAAACTTCAATATTAACCTGACCAAGACTATAAAATATTTGTTTACATTTATCCATAAGACTTCCTTCGCAGTAACTGTGTTTATATAACTTAACTACAGCTGGTAATTTTATCAACTGTATCCTCCCAAAATATTTGCATTGGAACCTAGGCCTCGTGGGTTGGAGTTTAGTGTTGCCTTGGTTGGAGCCCTAAGGTTGGATATAGAAATGTTCAGGTCAGGTTAATGTGATACGTAAGTTATGTTCATGCAAAATTTTAGCTTAATCGGTCCAGTAGTGTTTGCGTTACGGAAGTCCAAACATCCATACATACATAAAAACTTCACATTTATAGTATTAGTAGGATTTTCTTAAACAGCTGTTACCACTGCTTAATTTATCCCTACGCTCCATACAATAATTTAATTTTTAAGTTTAAAACATAAAATACAGTTATTACAATGTATTGTAAAGCTTCAGGCGTTTTGTGTCTATTGAGGGTTTGGAAAACACGTTTTGGTGAGTCACTAACAGCTTTATATATCTATCTATCTATAGTATTATAAAGAAGAGGTGGTTTCTGTCTGTCTGTCTGATGTTCCGGGTGATTGCAAAAACTACTGAACCAACTGGGCTGAAACTTTACACAAAGGTAGATCTTGAACCCATGCAACACATAGGCCTATTCACTTCCTTAAAATCCCCTCGGGCTACGACCCGTGAACGTCCTAAATTTCAATGTTTACGTTTCAGAAGAAAGTAATCATTCAGAAACTGTGATGTAAACAGCTGTGGATACTTCCTTTTGACAGCTTAAAGATCAGAAGCAAGAACAGCTGTTTCAAGCTATCTAAAATGAAAATTGCATTGACTAAAGAACGGATAAAGAAAACACCTGTGCGAAGAACGGGTACATCAGCTAGTATATATATAAAGACACTCTGGTAACCCTCAGAATTATAAAGGCATATATTATATATTTATTTAACACCTATACAGAAAAACAATTTAGTCTACTTACCACATTGTTTCATACGAAAAAGGAAGAAGCTAGTATTTAGAAATCAGGTATCTTTAGTCAATGATGCGTACTCAATGTAAAAAACATGGCGCGATAGGAGATTAGATAACATCTGTAGTAACAAACTAAAATAACAAAACCAACTATATTCTCACTACTACTTTACGATTCAAATAAAACAATTTAATGATAAAGACACAAATAAGAAATTCGCTTAGAAACATTAATATGTGAGTTTTCATTGAAACTAAGAAATAAATTGTTCAAAAATTACAGTAAACAATAAAAGACTGAATAGTATATGTGAGTGCATATTTCTTATTTAAGAGTAATTCATATTATAGCTTTTCGCAAACTGAGAGACAAGGATAAACCAGGGAGGAAGTGAGTCCCTGCTAGAAAGGTGTTCAACTTGTGGCAACTGAGCAGTAAGAAAATTAATAGCCTTGCGATGGTCTAGCAAGAAACCCCATTAGGTTTTTGTTTAAAAATGTTACGTTGATTTACTAACTAATACTCCATCCTTTCACTAAAATATATTGGGAAAACGCATAAATTTGTTGATTATTATCTAAAATTATTAAAATTTTGAATTAAATGGCTAGTGTTACTAACTATAAAGAGAGTCTCGATTAGATTACAAATGGCTTGTCCCCAAGAAATAAAGTAAAAATATGTTTTGTATATATAAATTTTTCCTAAACCTAATGATAACTAATGTGGATCTCAGAATATTCAAATAAAACCAATAGCAGGATTTATATAGTTTAAAGCCATAATTATATATCAACATTTTGGTAATAACATAATTCACTTTTTTTTTTCATAATTATATATCAACATTTTGGTAATAACATAATTCACTTTTTTTGTTTCAAAATGGCAGCCAATATTGTGAAAATAAGTTACATTCATGGGATAAACACTATTTACTTAATCACAACATATATATTTTGTCCAAGTCAAATTTATTGTACATAAACAAGAAACATGGCACAAACTGAGTTTTATGATGGTAAACAGCAAAACAGTGCTAGAAAAAATTAGATTAAAAATTGTTTGTTTATATTTATGAAGGTATTCTTAAGTATGTCAACATTATATAAATAATTCCCTTAATTGTAGAGATTATTTTTGACACAGACTTTCAGAATGATTATTTAAATACCTTGCAAATGCAATATACATCATATAAATAAATAATTAATTTGACCACTAGAAAAGTTAAAAGTTAGGAATAGTTGAGGGGAGAGTTATGCTTGTGTGAGTAAGCAGCAATTATCAAAACAATAAACTCAACTGGTCTGAGCTGTGGGCAGAATAGTTTGTCTTTAGCGGCAACTGCACCACATTAAAATTAATGTTATGGTAAAACCGGTTTTAAATTAGTTATTTCACATTCATACAAACATTTTAAATTATGTAATTCAGCATTCGTACACATTTTTTTATATTTTGGGCCTATTTTAATCACTGTCTCGTCACTTAAGTGCGGCACTTGGATGCTTTATACTACAGTATAGATACCTGCGGAGTGACAGTGACGGGAAGTGTGTATAGTCAAGAGATGTTCACCACGCACCAGGTTAAATTAACTCTATAATCTTATTATATAATCACCAGTATTTTTTTGTCCGATGTCCCGATCAAAATTTCTCAGTAACCAGAAGTGTCCCAATTACAAGATTTAAAACATAAATAGTTTGTAGGTCGTAGGGGTGTAGAAATATGTTTAAAAGTTCATTATCTAAAGCCCCGTAGGATAAAATATTAATTAAAGTTCAAAATTTAGCCATTAAGAATAACAAGAAACATATGTTTTTTCATGCCACATTCGTTAGTTGGTTGCGATAAACAAATACGTCTACCTATTTACGAATATATTTTCCGTTTAAAGGAAACAGCTGATTTGTGTACTTTATTTAACTTTACAATCTGTTCTTAACTAGTTTGAACAATGAGTAAATAATTTGTGAGATATAATACAGAAAATAACATTAAAACTTGAGCTAGTTGCTAACCACTGTTAGCGCTAACAAAAATCACTAAACAAATCTGAAAGGCAGGTCCAAGATTGTGGATCGTTTCAATCTGTACACAGCGGTTGAATTGTCGAGCAAGTTCATAGCAAGATGATTCGGGTGGTTTTCTAATTTGCCAATATACTTTGTACTGAACCTAGTGATCTCTTCTTTAACTGTTGGGATGTTTAAGTCATGATGTAGCGTTCTATTGGATACAAACCAAGGTGCTTTGGCAATTTTTCTTAGCATTTTTGATTGGTACCTTTGGATTATCTCCACGTTTGAGTTACTCGCAGAGCCCCAAAGTTGCACACCATAAGTCCAAACTGGCTTTAAAATAGTTTTGTATAACAATAATTTGTTTTCCAAAGTTAGTTTTGATTTAATTCCGAGTAGCCAATTTAGTTTGTTTGCTTTTAAATTTAGTTGCTGTCTCTTCATCCAAATGTGAGTTTTCCACGTTAGTTTACTATCAATATGCATACCTAAATATTTAACTTCAGTTACTTGAGGTAGTTGATTGTTATTTATTGTTACTGGAGGACAAGAATTTTGGTTTAAAGTAAAAGTTATATGAGCTGATTTATTTTCGTTTATTTTTATTCTCCATGTCTTAAACCAGTTTGTAATTATGTCCAAGCTTTGTTGCAAGTGGACAGAAGCTTGAGCTGGGTCAGTATTAACGGATAAAATTGCAGTGTCATCTGCAAAAGTTGCAATTTCAGAATGCTCACTTCCTGGGAGATCTGCAGTGTAGAGGATGTATAAAAAAGGTCCAAGTGCACTTCCTTGAGGAATTCCCGATTCTATAGGATGCAGTTGAGTAATATAATCTTGATATTTAATTTGAAAAGATCTATCCGTAAGATATGACTTTAATATAGGGAAAAGAGAATGTGGTAGATACTTCTTAATTTTGTACAACAAGCCAGTATGCCATACCTTATCAAACGCTTGGCTGACATCTAAAAAGGCAGCCGAGCAGTAGTTTTTATTTTCTAAACACTGTCGTACTATGTCAACTACCCTGTGGAATTGTTCTACTGTACTGTGTTTCTGCCTGAAACCAAACTGATGGCCAGGAATCACTACATCTACATCAATCAGAGTTTGTAACCTTTTGAGAAGAAGTTTTTCAAATACCTTTGATATGACTGGTAAAAGACTTATAGGTCGGTACGAATTCAGTTGGTTTAGAGGTTTCCCTGGTTTTGGTATTACAATTAACTGAGCTTTTTTAAATTGAACAGGAATGCAATCTAATCTCAAAATAGCATTAAATAATAAAGTTAAGAATATTATACCTTTTCTTGGAAGTTCCTTCAACAATTTTCCTGTAATTAAATCGTAGCCAGGAGATTTATTAGGATTAAGCTCGTTGGTTATGACTGACCGAATTTCAGATGGTTTAAATTTTCGTAACGGAAAATCAAGTTGAAGTGGAGAATCTAGAAACTCTTGTAATTCCTCTTCGTTGTCAATTAAAGCATCGTTCGGTTTGAAAACATTTGAAAAGTATTGTGCAAATGCTTCAGATTTTTCAGTATTATTTTTCGCCCAGCTTCCATCAGATTTCAGAATAGGTGAAATGGATATTTTGGGTCGCTTCATCCTTTTCGTGGCCTTCCATAGCGAATAGTCTGTAGCCTCGGTAGCTGTCAGAGATTGGGTGTACTCTTCAAACCACTGGTTTTTCGTAATGAACAATAGTCTTTTTAAATGTTGAGCTGCTCTATTAAAATTTGCCTTGTCCAATGGATTCCTGCTATTTTGCCATATCCTTCTTAGTCTCCTTTTTTCAGCGATATTTTTCTTGATATAAATAGGGTAGTTAAGTCCTGATTTGGTAAATTTTGAATAATGGGTTGCGGGCGTAGACGAATTTGCAGAATTTTTAAGGCAATCGATAAAGTAATCTACAGCATGTTCTAAATTTTCAACACTATGCAGTTGGACGTTTAAATTTATATTTTCATTTATTAATTGGCGAAATTTGTTCCAATCAGTATTCTTGCTGTACAAAGTTTCTCTCGGCAATTTTTGAAACACTTCTGTTTTAACGATTAGTATAATCGGCGAATGATCAGAGGATAGGTCGAGACAGGATTGGATATCTGTGTAATTTTGGTTAATGCCTTTTGAGATAAAAAGTCTAATAAATCCGGTATTTTTCGCATATCAGTTGGCCAGTATGTAGATTCGCCTGAGGAAAAATGATTGAAATGGTTATCATTTATAACCCGTAAAAGTTGACGACCTCTTGGTGTGGCCAATCGTGAACCCCACTCTTGATGCTTAGCGTTATAATCACCACCTGCAATGAATTTATTACCGAGGGTGTTAAAAAATTGTTCAAATTGTTCTTTAGTTATAACATGTCTTGGGGGACAATAAATAGCGGAAAATGTAATAGGACCTAACCAATCTTCTACAACAATGCTCGAAGCTTGAAGATAATCCTCTCTAAAGCTGGGTAGTTCATAATGCTTAATCGTGTCTTTGACTAAGATGGCAGTACCCCCATGGGCCGTGTTGTCTGGATGGTTAGTAAAGTACAGTGAGTAATTTGGAATTTTAAAATAACTTCTGTCCGTGAAGTGAGTTTCTGAAATAAGTAAGACGTCTAATTTGTGTTGAGTGATAAATAACTGAACCTCTTGGCTATGCTGAGCCAAGCCATTGGCATTCCATAAAGCAATTTTCAGAAAAATATTCATTTTAGGCGAGAAACAACAGTAGTTAACAGATTAAGTAGAGTGCTAATCTGTTCTGCTTGTTTGGATAAAATACTTTCGAAGCGCAAAAACGAGTTTTGGATTATTTCAGATAAGTTTTCCGAATCTTTGATTTGCTCGTTATGTTTATGTTCTTTTGAGGTAATATCTTCATTTCTGTTTCGCGCAGCTTGTGCAAAAGTTAGACCTTCAGTTACTAAACTGCTGTTACTGGACTTGTTAAGTTTATCTTGAGTTTGACTTTGAGGATCAACACTTCCTTGGTTGGTTCCTAGGGATTTTTTCCTAAGAGGTGGGAATTGTTTTACCTGTATTTCCCTATACACAGCCCAGTCAGCACACTTAATATAATATACGTATATTTTAGGTCAATACGGCAATTTTAGGTCACGTCAATCTTGAGGCGTATTGTATACATATATTCGACGGATGAAGATTGACGTTCATAAAATAAATGTTTTGTATTAAAACCTTTAAAATAGGATACAATGGTATTTTTGTTTGTCTGTAGAATGCATTTTAACCCTTTTACAGCTTTTATTATAATTTCATTTTAAGTATAGATTACGTCAATGTTAAGGATATGGTATTTTACAATTTACGTATATTATATGTATTTATTTATATTCGCGGTTTACAAATTATTGACGTTCGACAATCTTTAAAATGTAGACGTAGACAGAGTTGAGAAACGATCAATTATTCAGCATAAAGACCAAACATTCCGGAGAAAGTTTTTCATAGAATTCGGCACACGACCCTTCTCTGGCCAGGCCCGACGCAGGGACAAAAGGACCGGTCTGCTCATCACAAAGAATTTGCAAGCCCAGAGCCGTGGTAGGGG
Organism: Allygus modestus; assembly: GCA_963675035.1. Taxonomy (NCBI): domain Eukaryota; kingdom Metazoa; phylum Arthropoda; class Insecta; order Hemiptera; family Cicadellidae; genus Allygus; species Allygus modestus. Next base: position 189,992,174 of record OY776112.1, on the reverse strand, counting down.
TAGGAGTAGAGGCGGCCATTTTTACGTCCTGACAGTCGGCCATTTTCACTTTCTCATTTGTAGCCGTCTTTCTCCCAAAGTAGTTCGTGCAAACTTTTAATTCTGTTCCGCTTTACAGTTAGTTGTCTGTAATTTGTTTGTTATACATCGCAGTTTAATCATAAATGATAGTCTATATTTAATTTATTCAATATTAGTTTAGTTTTTGTGCGTGCATAGTTAGTTTAGTTATTGTGAGGTTTGGCCGTTAAGAACTCAAGTTGATTATATCAACTACTCTTCTGACATCATTTAAGGTAAGTGTGGATTACAATTATATAAGTGTATAACTATATAATGTATCCTACCTAATGGTACTAACATTATATATAACATTAATAATGTCCTCCTATATATAAAATAAACATATCCTAACTGAAAGTCTTTAGTTTTCACTCTTCACTGTTTCCCCAATAGTAAGTTAGAGTAGGCCTAGGCTAAAGGTGCAATCAGAGATGAAAACTATGCTGTAGAGTTTTAAATTATTGGCAGATTCAGAGCTATGCAATAATAAAAGGTACGGTAGGTAGGCCATAATATTCAAAGTAATTTTGACTGCAAGATTCATAACCTGTATGACATAAATATCAAAATTTGTTCTGTAAAATATTTGATTAGAACAATTAAATAGTTGTTAAATTTGTGGTGAGCAGTAAAACAAAGTTAGAAATATGAAATTAATACTAAGTATAATTATTTAGCAGGCCACTTATCTGCATATGCATGCCCACGAAGAAGCATTTCTTAATTTTATTAACACGTTGAGTGTGGCGTGTCTCTGATCGGAGATTCAAGCACCCTCTCCTGGGTGCTTATGTCTCCGATCATCAGAGATATTTGTGATGGCCAAGGTTATGCGATTATTTTTCATCTAGCTTTGATCGAGAAGGAAATGCGTATTCTGCCTGAGGGTGTACATTAGTTTTCCCGTAAATTTGTCTCCTGCGCTGGGTTCCCTGGGTGTGTGCAAATCAGTCTAGTCAATATGTCAGTAAAACGACTGACTAACTTGTAATTTTAGCATAGGGGAGAGCTTTTACTATGCCACAATGAACGTGTTAATGCTACTTATAAAATAAAGGCCTACCGGTAGGCATAGGTACCGAATAATGTTTTGAAATACCAGTATCACGTTTGTTTTTATTTACTTTATGATCATTAAGTACGTTAACAAGTAAGCTTCACCACTGCAGCGTATTGTATAGGCCCAAACCATTGTCAAAGGAATTCTCTGTGGTATAACTTAACAGAAAAGTAACTTAGAAGGTTAAGTTTAGAAAAGTTAATAATCAATATTTTAACCAATTTGGAATCTACAAATTTTGGGTTATTTATATCGTACCGCTTCTGAATGTCTAGGCCTACCCTAGCTATGAGCTGCAGCAATGTCAAGTCCCAGAAAAGTTAAGATTCTATTCCTAATTATATTCTATACCTTGTAGTCCTGATGGAAAGCAGAACAAAATTATGTCCTCTCAACACAATAAAACTAATATAAGTTTAGTATATTAAAAATCATTTATACAACCAAATTTAAATAATATCAAAATCTTTATACAAGCGTTTTTGTCTCAATTAAGGCAATTCACATTGGCAAAAAAAGTTAATTTTGAAATAAGTTAAATTCGGCTACCTGTTTATGGTGGACTAAAATCTTAAGGCCCATATGTCATAATACTAAGGGATTTTGTAATGCCAATTTGTCTGTGTGTAGCCCAGATATATTACCTTTTAAGTTATATAATTGAGCGAAGCGAGCGTAGCTCTCTTTCCCTCACTTTATCACTTCTTTGTAACGGCATCACAGTGTAATGGCTTTACCGATTGATATAAAATTTGGCCAGTAGCTAGGTGATATCGAGGAGAAGGTTTTTCTTTAGAGAGATTTGAAAAATTCCTCCTAGATTACGCCCCACTGGGTCTTAAAGTTCACATGTAATTGTAATAGAAGAAATATTTTATTGGGTTTATGTCACATGTTTTTAACTGACTTCATTTAAATTAAATAAACAGCTGTTAAAAACTGTTACTGTTTTGTTTACATTATTACAAAGTTTGCTGATATTTTTTTAGAAATACTGTACTGCTATTTTTCCCGAGTCCCTATGATCAATACCTTTAATTTGAGACGTCTCCCATCATCCTGCGATTTGCTAAACTCCTACAATTTTGACTTAAAAATTTTGCTAACAGAATTATATATAAAGATATTAGAATACCGTTTAAGTTGATAAACAAACATATGGTTTTTTTTAATACTTTAATTTAACAAATATATTTCAAATTCTGTAAGGGTGTATTTACATTATGCATTATTTACTTATGTGAACATCTCGCTTCGTTCAACTAGTGCTCAACATGACATCATTCCTAAAAAAATTATAAATTAAACCACCCAATGAATATATTTAATAATATAAACCAACTGAAATACTGTAGCCTAGTTCAATAGAGCTGGAATTCCATTGAAAATAGCTGGTCTTAAAATTATAAGGGCGCTGAACATGTTTTACTAGTTTATGAAATATTTCTTAATCTGGAAAATGTATGGTTGTTTTAGGTACTTTGTTCTCCAACACTGAAACTCCCTCTTCATCCAAAAACTGCACTCATGGAGGAGCATGCCTTAAAATGCAAGGTAAAGTGATTTATCTTCTATTAATTTCCTCAGTACATTTTTTAGCAAACATTTGCCCTCAAGTATAATGTTATCCTTGATCTTATTTTTAACCTTGGAACTGTGCATACATGGTTGTTACCAGGGGAATTACATGAAATTATAGTTTTTTACCCTGTTTTTTTTTAGCGAATTTACCCTATAGGGAAGAAGCTATTACCGTAGGTGGTATGGTAAGACTTAAGCCCGATACCATGATAACATTTTGTTTTGAGGTCCCCAGATGCCAAAAACACTATTCGTTCAAATTTATGTGTGTGTGTGTGTGTGTGTGTGTGTGTGTGTGCGCGCGCGCGCGCATGCGTGCGTTACCGCGATAACTTTTGAAAGAAACGCCCGATTTTGATAAAATTTGGCACAAATTTTAATGTGGAGAATAGCATTCATGACTAAGTTCGAAAACCAGATCGATCGGACTATGAAAAGGGGGTTTTATGGGTGTTTACAATTTTCAAAAAATCAGTTTTTTGCAAATTTTACCCCAAAATGTTAAAAACCCTCAATTTTGGTTATAGCCAATTTATAGATCTTAAAAAACAAATAATTTAGTATTTTGAATCATTAACCTAGGTTATGTGGTTGCAGATAAAATCCAAAAATACGTGTCCCTTGTTAAGGGAAAAAGGTTTTTAGATTTTTCTCAGATAATTTTATTAAAAACTTCATATTTCTTTTTATCAATATGTTTAGCTCAACAAAACAAACATTAACCGTTGCAGAGATATTCAAAGTGCTAAACACAGTACGTTGTCCAATGTTATCCTTATGGAGAATAAATAAAATTTTATATCTCGATTATTTATGAATGTATATTGATGAAACTTAGTGTGTGGCTTCAAATAGTTATAGTATATTGATATTAGCACAAAAAAAAACAAGTTTTTTGTTGACAGTCCCCGTAGCAGCAAACCTGCATACTCGGCCCCCGTGTTATTCATATGGAGATTAAGTAAAGTTGCATAAGTAGTGTGCATTTGGGGCTGCTGGGGCGGAAGTGACGTCACATCCGGTGAGTGACCGGATGCGCTGAGTCATGAAAGACGTCATCTGAGGCTGAGCCAGTGACGTAGGCGGTTTTGTGACGAAATGAGTAAAAGTTCAAAGTTCAAGGTCACGGTGAAGTTTTTTTAAAAAAATCTACCTCGCACTCGTAAAACGATTGTGATTCGATAGTTAATCGATAATAAATATCGAATGAAACAATCGAATGAAGCAATCGAATGATACGAGTGCGAGGTAGTACAATTACAAATATTACTTTATTTTATTTACAATAAGTTATGTTTACAATAATTCATGTTTACAATAGTTCCCCGTTGTTCGTTGTCATCGATGTTGTTGATCCGGACGAGTTGCGGCCATCACTTCGCTTTCTGAAGAAAGACGGTAGATACTTCGATCCCTGCGCAGAGTCCATGTTGTTTTTTGATGCGTAAAGTTCCAAAGATAAATCGTAACCGGACGCAATAAGAAGTCTTAGCTCTTCACTAAACACCTCGAGGTCTTGGTAAGTCGCAAGATGAATAGAGTCATAATGAATACACCTAATTTTAATGGACATTTTAATATAATGTTTTACGTTTGTGAAGAGCACTCGATGTTCACCAGTCGAGAGCCGGAGGTGTACTGACTATTCGCTAGCTAGCGTTTTGGTATCAAACAAAATGGTGGGGGTAAAAGTGTGGTGGGGCGGAGCAGATGGCGGGCGGCAGATGGCAGGCGGCAGGTGGCAGCTGGTGCGAGGCAGATGGTTGCTACTACATTCGCCGCCACAGTAATGCAATCCTTCGGCGTAATTCTTGTATTTTATCTTGTCGGTTCATTTGATACGTTTTACATCTACATATGCAATAGCTAAAACACTTGCACTTACGACAAGCTTTCCCGTCAACTTGATCGCCTGGTATTTTAAAACATTGTAACTCGCAACAATATGTCTTCAAATTGTTATCGAAAAATAAATTGTTCATAGGTGGCACCGACATGTTAGCTGCAGCGTGTGTTAGACAAGACTGAGACTAACTTCACTGCTCCCTCTCTTTTATACCTCTTCATAAGTTAACCCTGAATGAAAGTTCAAGGTCACCCATTCGAATTTTAAAAAAAAAGCAACACAGCAGTATATAAAATAATATACTGCTGTGTTGCTGTTTTCTTTATTTTTTTTTTCATATTTTTTTTATTTTTTTTATTTTTCTTTTCTTTATTAAACAAACATTTTACAATACAATAAACTTAAGTTTAACATTGATGACTAGAAATACAAACAATAAAATACAAACAGAGAAATACAAACAGAGACATTATGTACAAGGATGCATGATGTGCAGAGTGAGTTCCGTTGAGTTGTTGCCGCTTACACCGTGTGATACCAAATACAACGTCCCCGGTTGAATATCTCGCAAATCTTCATTCTGTAGCAGTTGAACAAATCGTTTTGGAAGAAATACTTGAAACTTCGGCTCATCTCCTGAAGTTAAAGGTGCTTCGCTCAATGAAACTAGAATTGCTTCTCCGTGTGTGGTTTCCACTTTCTTGATGTTATGAATAATGTAGTGTTTTTGTTCTTTTAATTCTGAACACTTTTTAGTTAGCAGAAGGTCGGATTTTGAATGAGTGTTGAATTGATCAACCAGTGTTTGTAGAAACTGTTGTGATGCCATCTTCGTCAGTGGTGGTTGCGATGTCTTCTGTGATGTTGCCTCTTCGGAGTCTCGAATAATACTCGTGCCGGAGCGGTGTTGGATCCTCGTATTTATAGGCCCCGCTACCCCCACCACATTCCGGTTCTTTGCTACCCCCACCACATTTCTGCGTTTGTTCCAAGTAAGCAGCCAAACGATATGCGTTGTGCAATGCGCAGTTTGATTGTCCGTGTTTAGGATCTTTTGCAGCAACACAAATATTACCGAGATTAATGTTAAAGTCCTTACCGATAGTTATATCGAAAACATCACCGTGCGTGTACTTTTGTATCCAGTTCCTTTTTTCTAATCCTCTTGTGTATATATGTGAATATTGTTTGCAAAAGTTAAACATAATACTGTGCAGATTACTGTAGCTTATAAATCCTTCATACCAATGTATGTGATGAAAGTAGTTTGTTATCCATTTGTTTGTACTTTTTGCTTTGGCGTTAAGGTTGTTAAAAGAAAAAGGAGCTTCAAACGTGAATGGGTAAACTACAAATGTAAGCAAGTCTAAAATTACTAATTCCTTGATAATAAACCTATCATCATTATTTCGAAATGCTTGAAATTCTATTACACAAGGCTTTACACTCACTTCTTCATCCCCTCCGCTCATCATGACACCTAACGATCAACTAAACTGTTTTCCACACCACGGTAGGTTAAATACCAGGCCGTACAGTTGCAGGCGCGTTGGTGTATATTTAACGTGGGCACCGTCCCCAATAGGCCTACCCCACGTGTGTTCTTCTTTACTAAGTTAAACTTTAGTCTTTTTTAACTTCCTCTTCTCGTGTTTCGTTTTCTTCATCTTCTTTTTTATCCGTTTCTTCTTCCTCTGTTGTTTCTTCTGTAGCTTCTGTAGCGATTTCTACAAGTGGTTCAAAATCCTTTAACTTTCTCCACATGCAAACTTCATGAGGTATTCTATTAAAAATAGATGTATCCACAGGTCCGTACACGATGGTGCTATCAGGTTGTTTTTCCAAAGTATCGACCAAATATTCTTTAATAATAGCGCTTGCAAATACCAACTGTCTCATGTACCTTGTAATAGGTTCTGTTGCGTAGTTTAAAACGTAGAATTCTTCACGTGACAGTAGAATCTTATTTTCATGTTGAGTCAAGTCTCTAATTCGCACTTGTAGTTGTCCGCGATGTTTAACAATATCGATTTCATTGTCACAATCCAAAAGTCGAATATGTGTTTTTCTTCCACACAAACTGTTAGTTAAATAACATTCTATTAAATGTACATGTTTCAAAAATGACTCCCAAGCATTTTGCGAAAATAAAACCTTTTTTGTTCCATGGTGTAGAATTACTGTAGGGGAATAATCCAATGACTTTATCAATCCAACTGATACACTTTTACTGATGCATGCTGAGATGGGGTAAAAGATTCGCAAAAACACTTCAGTTAAAATGTGAGGAGGAATATTTTCTTCAACTTTCTTCTTCCTTTTTGGTACTACCTTTGATGGGTCTGCATTACTTTCCTCCTCTCTATCTCTTTTACCAAACTTTAAAAATGCAGTTATTTCCTTGATAATTTCTGCTTCGCTGGTATTATCACGTTCCAATAACGGTGCTATTTCTGCATCACCTTGTACAACAGATGGAGAACTCATTTTGTAGAAGATGTTGCCCATGCGACGATAGACGATCAACTGAAGACCTGCATTGTTGCTCCGCTATTTATAGGTTAGCGACAGTGGCGGTGCCGGTGGTGGTACAACGTTTTACAATACCGTCTTTACGATACCAGTCAACGGTGTGTATGTAACAATTTTATCGTGCAAAATTAAACAATACGCAGATGTATTTGCAGGCACGTTTTCTTGAAATTCCATTTCTATCTTTATATCAACAGTAGACGATTTTACAGATTCGTTTTGTTTGGAGCAATCAATTACAACAATCGGAGCTTTCGATTCAAACTGTACGGGAGATAGTAGAGGTGTGTTTGTTTTGCCGTAATATGAATTTTGGAACCTAGCGTACATATCGTATAAAACACTGTACCTTTTTTTATCAAAAGAGATATTAAAGTTGTCGTAGGGAAAGAATTGTGAATTCAGGAACACTTTACAGTTTGTTAATTTACAATGGTCAAATTCACCAGCATTTTCAGTTAATATACTTTTTTTCTTTGTTTGTAATCCAAAGATTACATATCTCGCTTTTTCCAAATGAGTAGAAGTTTTTACAGTCCATGTATGCCGTTGTGTTGAAGGTAAAACGGGGTATTCATGAAACTCCCAGCTTCTGAATGGCATTACAATGTCTCGATCTGATTTTAACTTTCTTAATAATGTAATCCTGTGTTCATCATTTAGTCGCACATGTGGTACTCTCCAAACAATCTTGTCTAATGTTAGTTTCCAGTCTAAATTGGCTTCAGTTGTTCCAGCAGATGCTTTAATAATATCATTATCGTTTGATGACCTTAATAAAACTAGTTCTTGTTTTACATTTATTATTATTCTTCTGTAATCTTCAGCAAATCCTAAAAGTAATCTTAAAGGTACGTAAAAATCAAAGTTTCCCGAAGCGTCAGGAGTAATTATACTTTTGTCTGGTGCAACCCATCCTGCAACAGCTAACAGATTCTTCTCATTTGGTGTTAAAGACGCTAATCCTTTTAATGTACTGGAAATTCCAACCTTTTTTGTTGAATCGACTGTAACTCCTGAAATTTCATATCTAATCTCGTCAAACAAAAATGCCATAGGATTATTTATGAACGGAACAGTGGTTCCAACAGTACCGTCAGCTTTTGTTACTTTTCCTTCAATATATAAATAACTTTCGCATGGAAGAGTATAAATGTCTTGTTGTTGTATAGGAATCCTAATTTCATCGTTATTGTTTAATTTGGACGAAGCGTAAGGGTTGTGCGTGTGATATTCCTTTTCCCATAAGGTCTCGTCGAATGTTGGGCCCTGCGCTATATCCAGTATATCCATTGTTAATGACCTTTAATCCAATTTCTTCTAGAAAACGAATGTTGTCACTTGTTAATCCTTCTACAGCTGATGAGCTACTGACCTCTTTGCTGGTTGGCTCTCTCTTTTTAAATGATAACCCCATTATCTAAGCGGATGATTTTATATGTATTCTTACAGTAATAGCTTCTCCTCGAAAGTCAATAAGGTTTCCGTCTTGATCCACTATGTTCAGCACGATGTCTGAAATGAAACTGGTGTTTAACGGTAGGTACACAAGGTTTTGAGGCTTTTCTACTATCTTGAAACCCGGTGCGACTGATGGGTAGAATGTGTGTAATATATGCCGATTTTCTCCATCTCTGTAGGATCCTTGTATAATGTTACATGTAATGTCTATGCTGTTTACTTTGATGATCGTCACAGTTCTATTCCCAGAATGAGTTGTATTAGGTTCTAATACCTTTGTTTCCTTAGAAAACCCCAATAAACTACCAATTGAACGTTCTTGGCCAAAATCAATATAATACTTAGAAGTAATTTCGGCTTTCATTGTATTGTTATTGCCTTTTATCGTTATATTTTCTTTTCCCATATGTTTTTGTATAACTTCATTTATATTATCAATTTCATAAGCTCCTGTTGGTAAACTGAATTCTTCCAAAGCTGAATATTTTCCTTTATTATCTTTTGTCTTGTAATAATGTATTTTGTTATTAATTCCTTCACTAACGTTTGGAATAGAGTTATATGTTGTTAAATCCAATAATGCGGCTTCCCATAGTCTTCCTTTTTGCAAACGTAGCGCTGGAAACAGAATACTGCGCAAAGTACATGAGTTACCGGTTAATGACACTGTATACGAAGACATCTTAAAGTTGACTAACACTTTTAGCTAAAAAGTCTAAACATAAATGACCGCAAATGGATGTATCATCAGGTTGTTTTCTTGTATAATTGTAAAAAACATTTTCTGCCGCACGAAAGTATTGTTGAAGTTCTTTCGGTGGTGGAAGGTTTCCAAAACTGTCGAAATAATAAATCGTTTCACCAAGTTTCTTGTAACACACCCAATGAGTGCCTAATCCTTCACTATTATCCAAATTTACTATACCAGTCTCATTTTTCCCCATTTTAACCGGTAATTCATCTTTCATAAATACTCCTCTAAAAAATGGGATTTTCAAACAAGAAGCATATGTAATCAGTTCTTCATTGGTTAATTCTTTGTTTTTAATTATTAATTGCTCTTTCTTATTTAATACACACGATACGGTCTTAGGTATAGTCCTCCTCCCTTTTTTATCATTGACCATATTGTTGGTTTCTTTTTACCTTTACCACTAGTAGATCGACGTTTTCTTCTGATATTACCTCCTTGTTTCTTAGCGGGTCTTTTCCCACGCCTTCTTCTCTTTCCTCCTCCAAACGTAGTTTTTGCTTTCATTGCTGCTGTTACTGCTAAAGACGCTGCTTTTTCACCAATACTCGCGTCACTAGATTTTACTCTTTGCCAAGCTTTCTCAGAAAGTGCTCTATCCGCTATTGATCTATTTTTTGTATCACCAAATTTGGAATACGCTATATCGTGCTGTTTACAGGCCTGATCAAGCTTATTTATTCCAGGATCTCCTCTAGCAAGCCGTTTCTCTAATTTGGTTCCAGGACCACAATATTGATATCCTCCAGGTAAATGTAATTCCACAGGTAATAAATCAATCGCCTTGTTAACTATAGCTCCAACCGGTTTACTTAATAGAGAAAATGCTGTTGATGCTATTCCCCTTCCTCTCTGTAATCTCTCTCGATTATGACTGATGCGTTTAGCCCTCGGCATGACTATTTATAGCCAAACTTACAATCAGTAGGTGCACTCTATAAATGTTTTACAATGAATGTAATACTAGTCTTGGCTTCTTGTATTATATATACTGTTTAAAATCCATTTATTATATAGAAATGGATTAATTAATTAAATGTAGACATAATAAATAAAAGTAGTAAAAATAGAAATAAGGTGTAATTGAAGATGTTTCAAATGTTTCTCCGCTGGTGATGGTATCGTTGTTTTCGGTAAAATGAATAAAATCTAAATAGTTGTCATGTTCCCTTAGAAACTTGCCACTTAATCGTTGATAATTAAATAACACATTCCAGTCTAGTTTATCTTTAAAATTTTCAATGTAATTTTCAGAGAGATTTTGATATTTACTTATTACTTCCCAACAGTTATTAAAATTTGATGTCATCTCTACAAGGAAGTCTTCTGAAAACTGTTGTCTTTGTAAAATATGAATCCAGTTAACTCTGTGAAAATAAATTCTTAACATAGTCATTGTGAAGAGGTAGTGTATGGAAAGTTGTTCCCAATCCATATATCTATCAAACCGTTGAACAAAACCATCTGTCAGCACTCCTTGGGGAAATCTCGGCTCTTGAGATATTAAACTCCACGCAGTAATATTGGATTCCATCATCCTCTCTGTATCATCTCTCGAATATGACTGATGCTTTATCCCTTATCATGGGTATTTAAATTCTTTTTTCTCTTATGTAATCTTCATCGTTTTCTGTTGGTTCATTAATCACATTCACTTTATCCCCCTTTCCTAATGTCTTGACTTTAGAAGGCTCAGACGGTTTATCTAATTGATTAGGTTTTTCTGGATTGTGTATCTTTTTCCAGTCTAAATAATTGTGGCTGTCAACATCTGAAGCTACAGCTCTTCCTGAAGCCCGATGGATATAATTAAATAAAGCTGCACCAAACCTTTCCATATGTTTTTCATATTCTGTAGTCCATTTATTGTGTACTATATCAAATATTTTCTTATTTACAGCGTCTCCATCCTGCTCACAATCACCTACATTTGACAATTTTAATTTTTTTACATCATAGCTTGTATCAGTTTCATTCTTTTTGTAAATCGTTAACAATTTTAAAGTCGCTAAATTTACTGCTTCACCATCATAAATGGGATGTTTTATATTGCTTAACCTTTTACCGGAAAACCCCCAATGGTCTTCGTGTACAATCGGGGTTCTTTTATCCATGTATTGTACCGTAACCGCATCAGAAGACAAAAGCGGATCACCAACATTTTGAATTACTTTTCCTTCAAAATTATAATTACCATCAGGTGTTAACGGAAGCCCAGCTCTTTTTTCACTATATCCAGATTTTACTCCAAACTCGGAATACCGTCCAAACTTGTCCACACTCATGATGTAACTGAATCGCTATCGTTTAGGTTCTTACTATATATACGTCTACTGAACAATTATTTCTCGTTTTCGCAGTTCATCAACCAAAGCTACCCATTCGTTTTCTAAACCAGTGTGCCCGGCTTCCATAGCTTCATGTAATAACCTCATTCGATCAACTAACTTATTTATATCGTTGTAATATATTATATTGGTTTTATACAAATTTTTTAATAATCCCCTTCCAGATGTAGTAGGATCAGTTGTTTTTCTTTTTTTATGCAAAACATTTAATTCAGCAGAAGATAAAGCTCTTCTTTTAATTGGAGCTTTATTTGATTTCGAGGGGAAAAGACTAGATATAATGTTTGTGTATTTTATTGACCTGTTTCTATAAATAGGTAGGTCTTTGGAATATTTTTTTCTATGTGCATTTGTATACTCTAGTATATTTTTAAACAATTGTAAATCCTTTTTAGTATATTTACCAGGATTATTTTTAAAGATGAGTTCAAACAAACCTGTTGTACCTTTATATTTCTTATCACCAATAACTATATCATCATTTTCGTTTATATCTAACTTTCTATCTCCAATCATTAATCCTTTATCCTCTATTCTAGCTCCATATGTATGATAATTTCGATTAGCATGTGTGCCATGTAACATTTTTAATGTATATTTTCTTCCAAGTGTTCCTTTAAACATAATATCTGTGCCTAATTTGCTTAAGTTGGATGGGTTGATATCCTCTTCTTCTGCTCTTGTATCTTCCGCACTTGTATCTTCTGTACTTGTATCTCCTGCAATGTTCTTTTCCCTTAAATCTCCTATATCTCCGCTTTCTTCATACTCGTCGCTTTCTTCAGATGTTTGTAACTGGTCAAAACTTTCATCATTCTGAAATTCTTCTTCATATTTGGAAATTGGTAGCATTTTGTCTCCTTCGAAGCGAATTGAAGGTTTTTCCATATTTTGTGCTAATCGCTTTAAAGGTTCAGTAACAGGTTTAAATGTTGTTTCTAAAAATTGCTCTCTTTCATTTATACCTGATTTTAAAGCTCGGTTTTTTTGTCTAATAGAATCACTAAGTGATTTTATTTCTTTTAGTAGCTTTTCCTGGTTAACCATCTTCACACCTTGACGACTTGTACAGTAATACCGCTAATCAGTGTAGTAAAACAAATTTATCAAAACCTATTCTATAACGGCCGTCTTTTATAGCTTGATCTTTCATAATAACCAGAAATCCATACTTTTCCGCCCATGCTTTTCCGCAAAGCTCTTTAAACTTTTCAAATGCCATATCAGCATTTACATGATCGTTATATATATGTTTTAGGTTAGTATCATCTTGTTTAAATACAATTAAAACATTTGCATTATCTCTGATAAGTTGTTTTGGGATTTTGCTATAAGTTTGTCCTATATATATGCTATCGATGTTATTATGTCTTCCCATGGCAAAGTAGTTTCTAATAGTATCCTGATTTTCACAAGATACATCGTCAAATATAAATACAGAATACGGTTTCGCTTCGTTTGGTTGCATAATGCTATCACTAGCGTTAAATTTGTAAAAATTAACATCGGACACATCAGATAGGATTTTATCCAGCAATTGATACTTTGGTTGTTGTAGGGACTTTGAAAAAATATATAGGTTATTAAACCTTAATCCCTGCGGATTAGTGATCAAATTAAAGACAACATTGGTCTTTCCACAGTTTGAGGGGCCACTTACTATACATCGAACAGTGTTTGGAAATAAACTACCGTGTTTACCATTGTTGATATTAACGTTATCCACAGTTAAATCATCTATGTTATTAATATTGAATCGATCTTTATGGTGAATAATCTCCATCCTGCTCAAAGGTTAACGATGAAATGAGTTGCTTGCATTACACCAAGTCCTTTATAGGTATCCATGAATCCTCAGTTTTGTTAAACCCTAACCACCGCACTTTAACTGCGTCCTTTTTTCTTTGTAACACTTTTTCAACAAGATATACATCACCTACTGTTGACTTTAACATTTCATGTCCATAAAATGCACCTTGCAACAAATCTCCTTTGTTATCTTTTAAGATATACGTTTCAGGTACAGTCGGTTGCACTTTATACACTGTAAAAACTTCATTCGTCCAATTGGGAAGGTATTTCTTGGTAAACACTCCCTTATATTTACTAATCCGTACTTTATCACTTACATTAAATTTTCTTGGCTGCATTTTTTCTACTTTAGGCTTTGTATTTTTCTTTATGCGTTTTAATACATCTTTTGCATTTCTTCTATTTACTTTGTTAGGTTTCATACCAATAGTTCTATGAAACCTGTTGTTATAATCATTTATTAATTGTGGTAAAACATCATACCATACGTAAGAACCTCTTTTTGAAAATTGTTTATAGAGTGCTCCTTTTAAGGTTCTATTGAATCTTTCTACAATAGCTGCTTTTTTCTCTGAATTTGTAGAATAATGATTTATTTTATATTTATTCATTAACTGTGCAAAGTTTGTATTAAAGTATTCTGTTCCATCATCAGTTTGTAAATGTTTAATTTTGTTTTTATCTCTTTTTATGGCTATTTCCATGGCTTCTGTTACGCTTTTACCAGTCTTGTCCTTTAGAGGCAAAGCGTCTGCAACTTTTGTAAAACAATTAATAATTGTGAGTATATATTTAAATCCTTTGTTTATTCTGCTATGCGGTCGCATTTCAATTAAATCCGCTTGATATAGATCATTTATCCCTTTTATAACAGTATTTCTTCTTGGAAACTTTATTCTTGCAGGTTTGTGTAGTTCATTAATAATCTTCTCCTTCAGGTCTGACATGATGGTTTCACGAAGACAGCTGATATGGTATTAAATATTCTTTTGTATAAATCTGCTTATATAGGCCAAGGTCATTCCAAACTAATGTATAAAAGGGGGAACACAGCAAAATACTGCTGTGTTCCCCCTTTTATACGGAAAGGAAAAGGAAAAGGGATGTAGGACGATGAAAGGGTTACTCGTCAATAGGGTTGAGGGAATAGTGGCCGAATGGTAGAGTGTGGATATTGTCTGCAAGGATGTGTCGTTTATCATCATTTGAAGAAAGAGCTTTTTTTACTTCAGTCACGCTGTACAGCTAATGGTTGAAACTTCTGATTGTGTTAAATTTTGCTATTATATCTTGATCTTCAAATAAACATTTCTTATAGTGATTAAAATGCACATTCTTCTTTAAATACAAACTTTTTACTCCTTTAGCTTTCTTAATGACTTGGTTTTCATTTAGTTGTAAAGAATATAATTTTGACATTAGTGCAACAATTTCTTGAAGTATAACACCATTGGCTTCATCTTTAAATTTGCCAAGCACTTTTTTGTTTCTGTCATTGTCGTAGTTTGGATGATCTTTTGGATAGTCGGAAAAGTCAAAGTCGTTTTTGTAATCAAATGTCCGAAGATCTTCATACATATCGTTAGTAATTATCCAATATATAAAAGCGTCTGTATCCATGTAGGAGATGCCGATGTTTTCCCGTCCATAAAAGGTGACCATCTTTTTGTAATGAAAATCGTACATATGAGTCTTGGAGATATCCAGGATTGACATTCCTATATACAAAGGACGATCCATCTTCACACTTGTTTTCTTCATAGATACAGCTACAAGATTTTCATTAATAATTATAGATGTATTAAAGTTAGGCTGTTGTACGAGTTTCTGTAGTTTGTTCGGATCTGTAACAAGTTTAACGTTTTTATGTCTTCTTTTGTTTTCTAATGTTTTACCGAATATCGCATTGTTCATTAATTTAAAAAAGTCTTTTTGAAAGGCTGATGTAGCGGCTGCTCTTCTGGTAGTGTTCGAGTCTATGTACGGTTTCAACCAGCACGATTGGGAAAATTCCACGGCTCTATTAATTTTAGTAAGACGTAAACCTAATTCGATAGCTTGTTGAACAACGCAATAGTGAGCTACGTATCGTTGTTTATTGTTAAGGGTCATCATTAATTTGGGGTGTTTTCCAGTTGGTGAAATTTCTGTTCTTGCAAGGAGTGGAAGGTCATAATGAAGATCGTGTAAATGTTCTGGATATTCAAAGTCGCAATCCAAAATATATCCGGTATCTCCATGTTTTGGAATTTGTGATATATCCCCAATACAATCGGGATCAACCCATTTAAAGTTGTCAAATGGAAGTGGGTTCGACATGGCCCATCCATACAGATTATTTGCGTCGAAATATCCCAAGTACGTTGAAGGTTTCTCTTGATCATGGTCTGGTAGATATTTGTTGTTGGCTTTAACATGTCTTGTCACGCTTTGAGTTAATCCACCTCTAACACCCGACTCAACCATTAAAACCATATCTATATCTGTTAACAGCTGGAGTTTGCATTTTGTTTCTTTCAACATTGCTTGCCAAGCTAGTCCTGGAGATGTATACGAATGTAGAGGGTCCAAACCGTATGCTGCAAAACAGGTTCTTCGGAATTCTTCCATAACATCGCAGAGAAGAGTCACATCAAGTTTTACATAAAAGTCTGAGTATTCTCCTAAGGTCTTCATATCCAACTCGTTCCATACTCGACATGCATGTTGATAATCTTCAAGTGAAATTTCCGAATCATTAAGTTTGTTGTTAAATTGTTCTGGTGGAGGAAGTGATGTTTCATTAAATCTATGCAGTCCATCGATGTAATCGTAGGG
This sequence comes from Allygus modestus, assembly GCA_963675035.1. NCBI lineage: Eukaryota > Metazoa > Arthropoda > Insecta > Hemiptera > Cicadellidae > Allygus > Allygus modestus. The sequence goes on along the minus strand of OY776112.1, from coordinate 189,975,903 downwards.
GAAGACCCCTTTTCGAAGAACCAGATCCATTTTATTACTGGCTACAATTTTGCTTGTTTCTATCAGATCTTCTTTTTTTAAATTCTCAGTTAATTTCATTAGGCTAGAAGGCATAAATTTAAACGAATCAATAAACCTAAGTTTTATTTTGCCAACCTTTTTAGAGAAGCTTATAAATTTTTCCATTGTTGATGCCAAAACATCTATCGCCCCATCATCTCTTCCCAATTCGGGAATTATAAAGTGAGAGTCATATCCACTAAGGTTATGTAGAACAACGGGTATAAAAGATGGAAGTTTGTAATTCAAATTGCAAGCGTTACAGGCTGCACCTCTGTAGACTCCTGTAAGATGGTCGTGATCACGAACTTTAACGTTATCTGGTGTAAATATGTTATTACACAGATAACATGTTGTTGCCAGATTGTGATGTTGAAGTTGATGTTCTTCCATAGGCAGCATCGGTATTTTCATTTTATAGAGTTCTTCCACCTTAGAGGCAATATAATACAAATCGTCTACAAAGTGTTTCGCTGCTTGTTCACCGCGATAAATCTTCGGAGCAGATGATAGTCCAAATTCTTGAAGATGTTCTTCAGACAGCGTGGATTTTGTTAGTATACAGTAACTGTTTGGTGCGTGTTTTTGATATTTGCTTCTTTTTATAATATCCTCTTCTTGTTGTTCAATTGGAAGTAAAGATGCTTCGAAATCCGCGTACACAACAAATGGAATAGGGTATTGTTGATTTACTTTGTCAAATTGTACGTATGCTCTGCTAGGATGAGGTAATTTAATTCTAACCTCATAATTCCCACTACATAACCTTTGATGTTCTAATAACCATTCTGAACCTCCTCTTCTTAATGGTTTGCTCACGTGGCAAAAGCATCTCTTACATGTTGTGATTTTACTTTTATGTTTTGTTAACTGTTTACATACAAGCCCTTCAAAATCTTTTATATACACGTAATGGGATATCTCTCCTTTATTGATTAATAACAGGTCAGTATGATTGTTGCGCTCATTCGATGTTATGCGCAAGGGATACACATTATTTGACGAATCCAAACCAAATATGTTGACTGAAGCCGACGGATTTTGCTTTTCAAATTTTGATATATCAGTAATTGCAACAGGGTAAGTCATTCCCTGGAAATTATACTTATGTTGAACTTCTTCATATTTTTGACTTGGTCTTTTTTGGTGGTCTTTGTTTACATATTTTACCAACATAGCATATTTAAAACATTCGTTATCTTCATTTTGCACATTAATACAGGATTTGGTATCACTTACTTTTTTCGGAAGAGGAATGTAACTACTTCCTCTCATTCCATAACCGTGTTTATGAACTCTAACATCCAGACTTGTTATACTTAATAAAGTCCATCCAGATCCTCTTCCTTCATGCTCTTGTATTTTTGTCAAAAGTTCCTCAAAACATTCTGTTACAATCTTTTCAATATCTGACGCAGCCATGATGGTTCGGTTTTTTGTCATAAAACCTCTTGGTGATGTTTCGTTTTGTATGTTAGTGAATATAGCATCTAGCAACAGTCCAAACTTGATAAAATTTAATCTTTTTTGTTCATTCTTTAATGTTTTGGTTACTAATTCTTTGGCGTTATGTAGAAAGTTTTCAAGTTGTAATTTTACGTTCTCAATTTTAAAATGTGTTACTACCTTACCGGGTAGTGCTTGAGCGTGTAGTTCCACATCTACAGCTGTTGATGTTGAAGGTCGGTGAAGTGTAGACATAGCAGGCGTTGAAGTCGATGTTGATGGTGTTGATGTTGAAGGACGGTGAAGTGTAGACATAGCAGGCGTAGAAGTCGATGTTGATGATGCATATTGAATAACACTTGGTCTGGAATGTTGGTGTTGAGCTAACATTCGATCTATTTCTTTCAATTCTTCTTCTTCATACTTTTCATCTTGGTTGTTGTTATGTTTTAATTCTTTATGAATCATTAAAAGAAATTCATCCTTAAATGAAGACTTGCAAATATCGCAGCGATGCATAATGTAGGTGCGATCTCCGCAAGGGTCAAAGCAATAATGAAAAACACTGCAAATACCCCTCTATTTATACCCTAGCAAAAGTGGTGGGGGTACGTATTACGTTAAGTTTACTATTTTTTGCATTTTATATTTACTATTGTAGCTGAAGGGTACAAAGTTCTGTATTTAGGTCAAGGTCATTGAACATATTTGCCAAAACGGGGAATAGAGCAGTAAATGATTTCATATCAAACCATAAACTGATCTATTCCCCGCTCTGTATTTAACTAAGACAATTTTCTCCAACAGGAACATTTGATAGATTTTAAACTCGGATGTGAAGTCGGATTGTACACATTGCATCTCGATCAACTAAAAATTTCATAAAACAATAGGGATCTTCAGTTGTAGATTCATCTTTAACATATTCGATGGTCAACATTGCCGAACGAAGATCTTGTGGAATTACGTCGACTTTTATGAGTCGCCTTTCGAGTTCAAACCGTTTTGTTATTGATGTAAGTTTTATCACATCATCGATATCGATGAGGGGAAAGCTGTAGCAAACGGAGTTTCCTGGTGGGTTCATCATGCCGATATGATAAATATACACTGTTGCATCGACATTAAATAGACGTTCCCCCACCATTAAATTTATAAGTTACCCCCACTTTTTCTAAACAAAAAAAAAAGCAAAAAAAAAAAAAAAAAAAAATTGAAAGCTGGTAAATATTTTCTGTCTTGTAATACAAACTGATCTATTCCCCGCTCTGTATTTAAAGTTTGTCAGTTGACAAGAAAAAGACAACACTTAATCAGACTCATTTGATGAATCGGAATCAGTTGTATCAGAAGCATCGGAAAGAAATAGTCGTCGACGAATATGATATACCCCTCGTGCACTATCTAAAAATAACCCATCCAAACTACTACTACTAGTGGTTGGAGTTTCATCATGTATTTCTTCAGAACAGAGAAGATGCTGATAGATTCTATAGGTTTCAGATTCCCCGTCACTTAACGGTTCAATTTGTTCCATATATCCTGCTTCAAGATCATCACTGTTTATATCACTTAATAATTCAAAATCTTCCATTGCATCCATATCACTTAATAATTCAAAATCTTCCAATTCGTCTTCATTTTCATCCTCACTTTCAATCACAATATGTTTTATAATTCCTACGATTGATTTTGCAGAAGGAAATATATTATCCTTTGGTGACATAGCTGCTATATATTCTAGTGCTAACACAAGTAGCAGAATGAGATAAGCACTGATGAGAAATCTCTTTTTATATTCCCCGATTTAAGTGGTGGGGGTAACTAGTGATAAGAAATGGGTATTATTGTATCAAATATATGTAACAATGTTTATGAAACAAGGATGTTTAAGTCCTGTAAGTAGGTCAAGGTCGTTTTAACTTATTACCAGAACGGGGAATAGAGCAGTAAGCGATTCTCACTTTGACCGCAAACTGATCTATTCCCCGTTCTGTTTTCCCCCCGTTCAGTATTTCCAAAACATCTTTAGTCAATTACGAATGCTAGAAGGTCTTCAGGAAGATCTTGTTGAAGTGATGCACCTTCTAACAACGTTTCTAACGCATTAATGTATTTTATCGCCTGTATCAAAATGGCATGCCTTGAACTTTTTTTATCCATAAACGGTAATTTTGATTGTAATAACTTATATGTTTGATTTATTTTTTTAATCCTTCCTCTTTCTCTAGCATTTCTTCTTCTTGCCTCATCATTCTTTTCCTTGTTATTTGTTGTAGGCTGCATCGATGTTGTAGGCTGCGTCGATGTTGTAGGCTGCATCAACTCTGCTGGGCTATTCATAGCTGAATAACTATACTCTAAAGCTGTACGCCTTATATATGTTTACCCCCACATATATAAGGGGGGGGGGTGCAAGTTTTAGGGAGGAGATATTTTTGTAAGAAATATATATATATTTCAATGTTGTTTTTTACCAAACGAAAATTGTCTAAGTCCCAAGGTCATCTGAACAAATTGCCAAAACGGGGAATAGAGCAGTAAGTGGTTCTCACTTGGACCGCAAACTGATCTATTCCCCGCTCTGTATTCTAAAGTAAACAATAAATCTTCTCACTACTGAGCAACCTTTGCTCTTTGAAGCTCAAGTTCTAAGTCTCCAACCAGGCGAAAGTCTGCATCGTGCTCCTCCCATTGTTCAGGAGAACGCGGTTGTGCACACCACTTTGTAAAGGCGTACCTCATTGCCTCATTATACTCCTCCAGGATAACATGATAGGGTCTTGGTTGCTGCGTTGTAGACTGCATCGATGATGTAGTTTGTTGCGGATGTGACTGAGCATCATTCTCCGCAACCTTATTAATCTTAAAAACTTCAGTCATTTCTGCAGCCTCAGCAATTGCGTACAACTCCTCTTCGTTAATTTCCTTTCCCCATGTGTTGCTGTTGACGCTCATGATGATACAACTAATAATTATATTCCGAATCGCTCGCTTAAATACCCGCTTACCCCCTCCCCTCTTTACTTGACTTTAGTATAATATTTCTCCTTTTTCCTTTTAAGTTTATCTTTGACTTAGTGTAAATTATCCAAGTCCGTTATCTAGGTCAAGGTCGTTGTAACATTGCAAAAAAAGTGTGGACAACTTATTTACACTCTGCAGCATATGCTACAAATTGTAAATAGGTTGTCCACACTTTTTTTTTAATTTGGAAAAAATGCTTTATTTAATTTGGAATAAACTTTTGGTCTTTTTATTTATATTATTATTTTAATGATTTCCACACAGTGATACCTGTATCATTTCGAATTAAATAGTCCTTGTGGGTAGGTTTTTTGACGTGGAGGTCCATGGCTCTAGGTAACTCTACATAGTACAGTTTACCTTCACATTGAACCAACACCTTTGCAAAGTCCTTTATTTTAACAAAGAAGTAGCGTTTGTTTTTACAAAGCCTGTTAATTCGAATTTTAATTGGCACCACTGTTGCACGTGGTGAAGAAGGAGATGCGCCATGGTTTAATTTTAAATGAAGACTGCACGTTTCTTCATTTAAAATACAACGTTTAACACAGCGTTCACCTTTCTTAGCACCTTTTTTGAATATATAATTACATTGTTGTGCAGGAAGCATGCACATCCTTTGTACAGATTTAAGTTGTTTAAATTTCTCTGAAGGAGATGAAGTATATGTGCAGATTACTGAAGGTCTGGTTGGAGAAGATGATTGGGTGGCTGGTTGGCTTGGTCTCGAACTTGATGTTGATGAGGATGAAGAAGCAGACGATTTGGAAGACTTTGATGAACATGTAGAACAACTTGAAGATGTAGAAGGACTTGGAGAAACAGCACGAGACGTTGACAAAGGACTTGGAGAAACAGCACGAGAAGTTGACGGAAGAGGTGAAGGACTTGGAGAAACAGCACGAGAAGTTGACGGAAGAGGTGAAGGACTTGTGTAAGTCGTTGACGCAGCAGGTAGTGGTGGACAGTTCTCCGGGACGATGTTAGCTAACATCAGGGCTGTCCGAAGGATGGATGGAACCGCAGAAGACGGAGTGGTAGAGGCGGGCGAAGACGAAGCAGAAGGTTTCAATTTGAGAGGTTGTGTCTGCTTCCTAATGTGTGCCATGGTGTGAGGTATAACAGCACAAGAGGAAGAATGATTTTACTAGTGCTGGGGGACCCTCTTTTATACATACTGATAGTGGTGGGGAGTGCAAGTGTTATACGGTGGGGGTAATAATGTTGTAACGAGTAAATATATATTACAATACGGGGATTTTCTAAGTCCCGAAGTGGGTCAAGGTCGTTTGATCATATTATTAAAACGGGAAATAGAGCAGTAAGTGATTCTCACTTGGACCACAAACCGATCTATTCCCCGCTTTGTACGTGAATTTTCTAAGTCCCAAGGTCATCTGAACATGAAGCCAAAGCGGGGAATAGAGCATAACATACTGCTCTATTCCCCGCTCTGTATTTGGGAAGGGGACAAAAGACAACAAACAAGAGACTGATTTTAAACAAGAGACTGACTTTATATTTTACAAGGTTTTCTCAGGCTAAGATGGGTAATGTCAACCGGTTTACGCGCCGTATTGACACAAGGTCGGTTTGCGCGCCATACCTTAGAGGGGTTAGGAAAAGGATGAGAAGCAAGATACATTACTTTGAAAATAAAGACTTTGCCAGCAACTATGTAAACAAAAATTAATCAGTTAACGTTACTTTTACAAGAACAGCCAAGGTCGGTTTTGCAAAGGTCAACAGTATCACTGAAACCCGGTGGGACGTAGACCCAAACACCCGGCGTCAGGCTGCTGCGAACCCAAGTTTTGACCAAGGTTGTTGAGGGACCTGTAGGGCCGGGAGTACATATTTCATTAGTAAATAAGACACTTCAAACCGATACCAAACATTAACATATATTAGACTAACTACATTACCTAGCAGCAAACTACAAGCGTTATCTAACATGCTTAACAAACTAACTAAACATGCAAGGGCGCGGATCTCTTAATTGCGCGTCGGGCCCAACGCACACTTAACAGACCTACGCTGCAGCAGAGTGCAACCCACTGGGACGTATACCCAAACAGCGGGCGGCAAGCTACTGCGACGAGACTGCGGACTGCTCCCGCTTATAAAGGCAAAGTGACGTCACCAAAGCGGAAGGGGGGATGTTACGTCAAAGGGGGGGGGGGATATATTACAATACGAGGATTTTCTAAGTCCCGAAGTGGGTCAAGGTCGTTTGGTCATATTATTGAAACGGGGAATAGAGCAGTAATTGATTCTCACTTGGACCACAAACCGATCTATTCCCCGCTTTGTACGTGAATTTTCTAAGTCCCAAGGTCATCTGAACATGAAGCCAAAGCGGGGAATAGAGCATAACATACTGCTCTATTCCCCGCTCTGTATTTGGGAAGGGGACAAAAGACAACAAACAAGAGACTGATTTTAAACAAGAGACTGACTTTATATTTTACACAGTTTTCTCAGGCTAAGATGGGAAATGTCAACCGGTTTACGCGCCGTATTGACACAAGGTCGGTTTGCGCGCCATACCTTAGAGGGGTTAGGAAAAGGATGAGAAGCAAGATACATTACTTTGAAAATAAAGACTTTACCATCAACTATGTAAACAAAATTAATCAGTTAACGTTACTTTTACAAGAACAACCAAGGTCGGTTTTGCAAAGGTCAACAGTATCACTGAAACCCGGTGGGACGTAGACCCAAACACCCGGCGTCAGACTGCTGCGAACCCAAGTTTTGACCAAGGTTGTTGAGGGACCTGTAGGGCCGGGAGTACATATTTCATTAGTAAATAAGACACTTCAAACCGATACCAAACACTAACATATATTAGACTAACTACATTACCTAGCAGCAAACTACAAGCGTTATCTAACATGCTTAACAAACTAACTAAACATGCAAGGGCGCGGATCTCTTAATTGCGCGTCGGGCCCAACGCACACTTAACAGACCTACGCTGCAGCAGAGTGCAACCCACTGGGACGTATACCCAAACAGCGGGCGGCAAGCTACTGCGACGAGACTGCGGACTGCTCCCGCTTATAAAGGCAAAGTGACGTCACCGAAGCGGAAGGGGGGGGATGTTACGTCACGGGGGGGGGATGTTACGTCACGGGGGGGGGTGACCTTGAACATGACCCAAAAAGGGGGGGGGGTGACCTTGAACATGACCCAAAAAGGGGGGGGGGAGGTTGTGTCGTCACGGGGGAAGGGGAACCGGATGTAGACCGGTTTTTAGCTTTCTACCCGTATATGGAAAAGTCACGGTTACACTTGGCGACCCGCTTTGCTCCGTCTGGTACCTCATTCCAGCTTTGCCTTGCGAACTGAATACACCTCTACGCTATGTCTTCTCCCATTACACCCGAGAAACTGCAACGTTTGAAGGAGACTTTGAAGAAGTCTTCGGAAAAAAGGAGCGGATTCAAAAGACCTAGTTCTTTTAAATCTTGCATACGGAAGAATTTTCGAAACCACCCACTTTACTTCGACCAACGGCCTTCGGCGTCCACTGCATCTTCACCATCGCTATCACCTCGCCCTTCATCGCTTCGACCTTCATCGCCGCCACCAACTGTTGAGGAGATAATGAAGAGGACGGCTACGGTGAAACTTACCGAGTTGGTAACGCCGCTGGAGTCTGTCGCCGTCAAGTTTGCGCAGTTGAAATTAAACGTGGAGTATCTACTTGTGGGGAAGATCAGCGATGATGAGTACCTACTCCAACACCTCTTTGGCGTCGGCCGTTACGTCAAGGTCCACCTTCCAAGGTCCACTCTGCCACCTCCTGAGACCAAGTGCGACTTGATTTTAGTACGGCAGAAGGGACAAGTAAAGTGGGTTACAAAGGAAAAATAAACACTGACTACCGCTCACCGCTCCTTATCCACCATCTCCTTCAAACACAAACGGTCCTTTTCAGGACCACCCTAAGCATTTCAAGTTAGGGACTTGGCCTGTACATAGGCAGGAGACTATTAGTCTTATGTCTGTGTGCAGCCCACTTTGTGGAAATTTCTAAGTCCCAAGGTCCTTGACCTTGACCTTGACCTTGAACATGACCCAAAAAAGGGGGGGGGGGAGGGGGGGAGGGGGGGGTACACAGTTTGTGCAAAGTATGTCATGTGGGTACTCAAATTACGCGGATTGATCAGACGAACAAGTTGGCGCAAACAGAATTCAGATCCGACAAAGGGTATAGCAGCAACAGCGAAAAACAACTATTTTCAAGGGCAAGCCTAAATAACTTCTTTATTTACGGTTTAAAATATATTAAGTGGGTACTCAAATTACGCGGATTGATCAGACGAACAAGTTGGCGCAAACAGAATTCAGATCCGACAAAGGGTATAGCAGCAACAGCGAAAAACAACTATTTTCAAGGGCAAGCCTAAATAACTTCTTTATTTACGGTTTAAAATATATTAAGTGGGTACTCAAATTACGTGGATTGATCAGACGAACAAGTTGGTGCAAACAGAATTCAGATCCAACAAAGGGTATAGCAGCAACAGCGAAAAAACAACTATTTTCAAGGACAAACCTAAATAACTTCTTTGTTTTTGGTTCAAGGTCTAACATGTGGGTACTTCAATTACGCAGCTTGACAAGGCGAACAAGTAGGTGCAATTTAAATTTAAATCTAACCAACAGTATAGCATCCGTGGCGTAAAAACGATGGTTTGAAGGACAAGGTAACGTTGTGGTGGGGGTAGATGCCTATTATACACGATAACGCTACATCATTATTCTTCCAGCTCTTGTCGTATGAACATCTACCTAGACGGTCTGAAAAATGTCGCAGTTTTACAGGAACATGAGGAAGGTGACCTTCAGTAGTCCCCTTGACACTACTTTCTACTTCCCTGACGATGAAGACAGAAGGTCTACACTTTTAGTGGACAATGAGCGGTTTCGTCGAAGAATAATTGAGGTTGAAACACTTTTAACCAGTTGTTTGCTACGCAAAAAGAACCATATGAATACATGCACCGGTTTAGATCATAGTAGCTGTTATACTTATACAGCGTTGAAGCGCAAACATTATTGAGGTTTTTAGTTACGGAGGTAAGGTCTTGACAGTCTCAGAGCTAAACCCTAACTAACACATGTAAACTAGTTATTGTGCGATGTAAAACTTGGTGGGGAGACTGGTGTAGTGGGGGACTGGTGTAGTGGGGGGACTACCATCTTCCGCACACTTGCCACCTGCCACCTGCCACCTGCCGCCGCCCATCTGCTGTCCACCATCTGCTTCGTTCTACTACACTTTTACCCCCACCATTTTGTTTGATACCAAAAACGCTAGCTAGCGAATAGTCAGTACACCTCCGGCTCTCGACCGGTGAACATCGAGCTCTCCGAGACGCTCTTCACAAAATAACAATATCATTTCACTCAAGGTCTGATAGATGTTTCTATTTCATTGCCGTCACGTATTCTTTCCTCCTGACAGCAATGAAATGCAAACACCTAACAGAACAGATAGGTGTCAAAAAACAACATGGACTCTGCGCAGGGATCGAAGTATCTACCGTCTTTCTTCAGAAAGCGAAGTGATGGCCGCAACTCGTCCGGATCAACAACATCGATGACAACGAACAACGGGGAACTATTGTAAACATGAATTATTGTAAACATAACTTATTGTAAATAAAATAAAGTAATATTTGTAATTGTACTACCTCGCACTCGTATCATTCGATTGCTTCATTCGATTGTTTCATTCGATATTTATTATCGATTAACTATCGAATCACAATCGTTTTACGAGTGCGAGGTAGATTTTTTTAAAAAAACTTCACCGTGACCTTGAACTTTGAACTTTTACTCATTTCGTCACAAAACCGCCTACGTCACTGGCTCAGCCTCAGATGACGTCTTTCATGACTCAGCGCATCCGGTCACTCACCGGATGTGACGTCACTTCCGCCCCAGCAGCCCCAAATGCACACTACTTGCATATTTCCCTTATTTATGAACCTAAATTAATAGAACTTGGTATGTAACTTCACCTGGTTCAGTTATATTGATAATTGAAAAAGAAAAACACATTACTTATCTTCCTTGTTGCAGCAAACCTGCGTCCTCAACCTAATGTTATTCTTATAGAGAATAAATAAAATGTTATATATCACTTGTTTATGAATGTATTGTTGTGAAACTTGGTAATTGGCTTTATGTAGTACTGAGACATGTATATTTGCATTAAAAATTTGCTAAGCATGCAGGTTTGCTGCGACGGGGGTATTTTGTTATACCTATCACTATAAGTATAGGAACTGGTTTTCATCATTATGATTTTAATTTTGCGAAGATAAAATATCCTTGCATATACAGGAAACAATTTAAGAAATATTAAAAGGTTTGATGAAAACAAATATTTTGGCAAATTAATTTGGCTTTGATGGTTTTTGTGACAGTTATAACACATCATCTGTTATGCAAATTCTAAAAATTAACGATCTTTTAATCAAATAAATATGCAACCACAAGAAATAATCTTTATTGTTATTATTAATTACCCAAGAACTATTGTCCTATTTTCTTGGTGACATTTTTTTGTTAACACTTCAAAATTCATATTTTTAACCATGTTGGGGATTAGAAAACCAAACTACTAAGTCAGATGATCGTTGGGCAAGCGTACAGCAACAGATATGGTATGTGCAGTTCTCACCCAGCTGTGGTTTGGCACGGCGACGAGTGTGATTTGCTTATCCTAACGTGATATTCTACATTTTCCTGACATTTGTCATTTTATTTAATTTTCCTTACGACAGTTGTTACTTTTACATAAGGAGTGTTGCATATAATTATCAAACTAAGTTTCGCCATAATTAAATCTGCACAACTTGATAATGTCAGTCAGAGAAATTTATAAAATTATGTTATTATATATCAAATTCCTTTCAGTAAATTCAGCAAGTCACTTGTATGTTCCAGATTGATGTTGACACTGCACTGCAACTTTTATATGTTTCAAGGGGATTTTTAAGGTTTCCCCATAAATTTGCTCTTTCTAATGGTTATAAGAAATGTGTTCCAGAGTAACAACAAAGGATGGAGAGAACATTGCAGCTGATGAGGATGGAGATGAGAGAGGTGCTGGACATGTTGAAGCAGATGGCAAGGGCCCCTCAATTAAGGGTCCTGGCGTCAGTTGAAAATGACTCGAAGACACAGTTCACCAGTCAGTTCCCAATTACATCTTTGGAAGATTTTCTCCAGCTGGAGGATTAATTAAAAGATGAAGAGACTTCTAAATTGATGGTACGTTTTTCCCTGATTAATCCACAAGCATAAGTGCTTCTAGCCAGGTGGGTGATATGTTGTGGCAAAACCCATAACTAAGCCCAAAGACATATTCCACCAGTTAAAAGAACCATAATCTGTTATCACAATTTGACAATTTATTTTGAAATGATTAATCTGACAATATATTTTGAAATGATTAATTTGACAATATATTTTGAAATAAAGAACATTTTGATTTGATTCGATTTGAAATGATTTTCGTTTTACACTTAATGTCCAAACTTAAGTTAACTATATTTCTTTATTCATAAATATATCAGTGGTGTATTGATATCTTGCCTTTTTATTTAATTTTGGGGTGTTTTTAAAATGCTAAGGTACAAGATTCTAAGATAGCTGAAAATAACTAAATTAAAATTCCTTCCTTTAACAAGTATTATTGTTCCGTTTTTTTACTTGTCAATTATGCATGTATATGAATGGTTTTGGATTCTACCAATAAATACTTTCCCACATTTTTACCATCCATGTATAGGCTAGTTCATTTATAATTAGTGAATTTCCTTTGGAAAGTGAACTATTAGCATGACCCGCACGGTGAAACTTATGCCCAGAACCACCATAGAAGTTCCTAACGTGACCCCCTGAACACGTTTTGGGGGGGTCGTTCAAAATTTTATATATATGTGTGTTTGCACTCTAGCGGTCACATTTTTTGTCCGATTTACTTCAAATTTGGTAGTGACGTTCCTTTCTGTAATCAGTTGGTCAAGTTCGTTGGGCAAAACAATCGGAAAACTCTAAACCCCTTTCTTGGGGATTAATCTTTCAAATTTTGAGTTTTTGGGCCCAAAAAGGGTCAGAAAAGCCCCGTGTGTAAAATTAATGGATTTAAAAAGATGGGAATTAGTGAGGTGAAAGTTCTAAGCCCTTTCTCGTCATTCTAGCTTACATACTTACCGAGTTATTAAAGAAAATGTGGTTCGACTAAACACAGTACGTTGTCTTATGGGGGTTTTACACTAGAAAAGCCTGTTATTCCTTTGTTGAGTACTTTTATCATCCCCAGCAACCTCACACCTACTTTCAAGCCTGTCTGGATCTTCGCCTAACATTATAATGCACAAAATTGTATTCCCAGCTTTGCAGGTAAATGAAACCAGGAGCATCAGAACAGCCAAAAAATCACTGTTTTCAGATTTTAATAAAAATTGTAATAAATTTATGTTTTTACACTGATTCTGAGTTTTAACAGTTTTTATGTGGAAATTCACTTCCCTCACGTCAGCGTGCTGCGTGCGAACTCGTTTTAATGTTTCGGGAAACCATATTTTTACATTATTTTAACACCATTCAGATATTTTGGTAGAATACGGTCCAAACCATATTCTGAATAACTTCGAGCAAACTTTTCTTATAAATCATCATAAATGTCTACAGCACAATGACAAATGACAAATTTTGCTATATATTGAACCACAAAAAATATGATCTGGTAAAGTTTGGTACCCAGCCTAACCATTACACCACCGATCCAGTTTATTTTTAAATTAACTGTAACTTATAATTTGATTTGGTAATAAAGAGGACAACTTCTGGATTCAAACCAATTTGTAAACAAATTTTTAGTCATATTTTTACATCTTACTATATAACAAAACTGCATGTGGGTTTTTTGCTCTGAATTGCATAGGACTAAATAAAATGTTGTTGGCTCCTAAGCCTATAAGAAATATTTTTAATACAGTAGAGTCCCGCAAACCCGGACTAATGTGGACTGAAGGGTGTCCGGGTTATCGGTAAAGGAGGAAAATTAAGAAAAATTACAAGTTTTGCTACATTACGAGTGGCTTGAAGGGGCCAAAGCCCCTAACTTTGCTCTAATACTCTGCCTCATCTGATTCTATTTCCTCTTTATATGCTGAGTAAAACAAAACAGTAAGTAGGAATATGTAAGTTCGTAAACAAAGAAGACAATGTTATATAGAATTATCTATAAAGATTACAGCCGTGCATCAAATATTTATTTATTGCTTACAAAACCAGTGAATAATGTGGCGTCAAAACGTTCCGTAATAATTAAAGTATAAATAAGCAAAGTGTTGCATCATTTTGTTTGTTAGTCATACATTTTATTGTTTTTAATATAGAACATTTATTGTTTCAGGAGTTCTGAATGCAACACACAGCACGTCTTTTACGAACAAAGTGTTTGAAACTCTCATGCGGGAATGGTTCAGGCAAGCAGGGACCAGAATTTCTAACAAAACAAAAAAGAGTATTTAATGTATAAAATGCTATATTTTTGTATGTTTTTTTTATAAATATAACAATGTAATTACTTGTATTGCTGGCTATATGTTTTCTTTATTCACCTCTAGTTCAGTCCTCATAAAAATTTAAAAAAACAGTATGCAAATATTACATACTGTATGCAAACATAATACAAATATTGAATTTGAAAGTGTAAAGCATTGTGTTAAAGAAGGAATAAATTTTAGTGACATCAAGTGATTTTTTCTTTGATGTAGAGAATGAGCTCATATAGCGAAGTTAAACATTATTGATGATTAACCAAACCTATTATAAACTAACCACTGCATTAAGCTACCTATAAGAAGTGGGAGGTAACTACTGCATAAGTAACGTATATTAATACAAATGTCTTAAAGTTTTTGTGTTATGAAATGTATTGTTATATTATTTCTTGATTACATTACATTTACTTATTTAACATGAATAATATGTTTTTATAAAATGTAATTATAGTATATTTTTATAAAATGTAATTATAATGACGTTAATCACAAGTATTGTCATATTTCAAGGTTTCTGTCTGGTGGTAAAAGTTATGCATTGTATTACTTGTTATTATTATAGTTGGTGTACTCTACACCATTAAAATTTAAATTACTTGTGAATTGCAGCATATATATATATATATATATATATATACATAAATATAAATAGAGAGAGAGAGAGAGAGAGAGAGATATGCATGACATATATATTGACATCAATTTTACATATATTATACAGACACTAGCTCCATGATTTACGTAGTATTTACTTTTAATGGCATATAGATTGACATCAACTTTACATATATTATACGCACTAATATAAATTATATGTCAATTTTATGCACTAAAGGTTATTTAAATATGTATATTACATGTCTATGATTGACGTATTATTGATGTATATCGTTGACGTATTATCTACGTAAATGAACGTATACATCTACCTAAAATATACGTCAATTGATCAGAATAAAGTGGGACATTTGGACGTATATTGGATGTATATTATACCAAAGCAATACGTATAGTATACCAACTATGGACCATGGCTGAAGATAAATAATACGTATAATCTACATAGTTGTGCTGACTGGGAGGGCAACCTTTATAGTTCGCCGGGTGCTCACCAGAGCACAACACACATGTAGGGGGTGCTGTTGTCGGTTTAGGACAGACTTTTGTGTCATGTTCTTGAGTGCATTTGACACAACGAAACACATTGTGACAATAGGATTTAGTGTGCCCATATCTTTGGCAACGTTTACATTGGACAACCTCTTTCTTTTTATTAGGTGGTTCAAACAAAACTTTAGCGTTTAGCAAATATTGAATTTGGAAGATATCTTTGTTGTGTACGTCAGGTTCTAGGTCAATGAAAAAAAGTGACATTGGTTTTTTTGTGAATCTATTCTGCACATTACTTAGATGTCTTACCTTGTGGCCGCGTTCCTCAATCGCAGTTTTCAAGTCGTTGATGCATGTCGAGTAGTGCATGTTCTTCAAGACGACCCTGTATGCCCGTTCCTGTTTTAGCTGGTATGTATGAAAACTTACGTTCAAGTCCGTGAGGCCTCTTACGATTTTCCGGTAAGTGTCTGAGTTTGAAGGAAATAGTTTAATCCTGTCTTGATTGAGACATTTGTAAGAGTATCCACTGTTGGTTACCATTGAGTCTAGAGCTTTAATCATTGGCGTTACATTGGTCACTCCGGGGAGGAAGATAGGAGGTGGTTTTGACTCCTTAGTTGGACTGGTAGCCAAGTTTTCATCGTCCATTGAATTTTCAAGATTCGAGGACAGCGGTTCGTAGTTGTTTTTGAGTGGGATATGGACATTAGATAATCGCCCGTCTACCGCACTCAGACCATTGCGATGGCGCTTTTGATCGTGATCTGGTGACGAAGTTAGATTTCTCTTTGTGTTTCTTGTTATTACAGTTTGCCAATTTTCCATTGAATGTTCATTATCAGAACTACGTCCATCGGAGAGTTCCTGAGTATTTGATAACGTCAAATCGGCACTAGAATTGGTCTTAGACGAGGAAATATAGTTATGGTCATGTAAGTTCACTGCCATAGTTGGCAATAACAAATAACTAACCTAAAAAAAAGCAACAGAATAATAAAGTTTGTTGAACAAATATTCAAACGAAGAACACACACTGACTTGTTACATGATTAAGTTCATCACATTAAAACGAATAAGAACACTAAATATTACAAAATTAAAGAAAAATAATTAAAAGATTGATTATTTTTCAGGAGAAAAATAAAAACGTGTATCTTAGTTGACGTCCAACAGCTGATAATAAAAAGTGAATACCATTAATTTACATCAACCATATGGTTTTCAGGTCTTCACTGGCCAGTATATTATAATTTCAAATGTTACTATATGTTTTAATACCCCCGTCGCAGCAAACCTGCATACTCAGCGAATTTCCAATGGAGATATAAATGTCTTAATGCTACATAAAGCCACTTACCAAGTTTCATAAAAATATATTCACAAATAAGCGGTATATACAATCTTAATTATTCTCCGTAAGAATAACATTGGGGCTGAGTACGCAGGTTTGCTGTAACAAGGAACACAAAAAATGGGTTTTATGCTAATATCAATATAACTCAGTTAGGTGAAGTCGTATACCAGTTTTTATTCATTTATGTTCATAATTAAGGGAGACATAGCATTTAATTATTCTCCATAAGAATAACATGGGGCTGAGTACGCAGGTTTGCTGCTACGGGAGCCTTTGGCAAAAATTGTTTTTTTTGAGCTAATATCAATAAACCACAACCAGATGAAGCCTTATACCAAGTTTCATCAATATATGTTCATAAATAAGCGAGATATAAAATTTGTCTTTTCCTCCATAAGAATAACATAGACAACGTACTGTCTTTAGCACTTTCAATATCTCGGTAACCAATTGACGTAGAGGAATGATCAAAATACCAAATTTTGTGTTTTTTTAAGCTGAATCCAAAGGTAAAAACTAATATTTGACTATTTCAAAAATTATATGTAAAAAATTCAAAATACCCCCGTCACAGCAAACCTACGTACTCAGCGAATTTCCAATGCAAAATATAAGTCTTAATACCACATAAAGCCGCATACCAAGTTTCATAAAAATATATTCAAAAATAAGCGATACATCAAATTTGTATTATTCTCTATAACAATAACATTGGGGATGAGTACGCAGGTTTGCCGCTACAAAAAACAACAAATATAGGGTTTCTTGTAAATATCAATATTACTCAACTAGGTGAAGCCACATACCAAGTTTCATCAATATAAGTTCATAAATAAGCGATATATGCCATTTTGATTATTCTCCATAAGAATAACATGGGAGATGAGTACGCAGGTTTGCTGCAATAAGGAACACAAAAAATGGGTTTTTATGCAAATACCAATAGAACTCAACTAGGTGAACCAACATTCCAAGTTTTATTAATTTATGTTCATAATTAAGGGATACATTACATTTTACTTATTCTCCATAAGAATAACATGGGGGCTGAGGACGCAGGTTTGCTGCTACGGGAATTATTGGTAAAAATCGGGTTTTTTGTGAAAATAACAATAGACCACAACCAGATGAAACCATATACCAAGTTTTGTTAGAATACGTTCATAAATAAGCGAGCTATAATTTTTTTCTTATTCTCCATAAGAATAGCATTGGACAACGTACTGTGTTTAGCACTTTCAATATCTCTGTAACCATTTGACGTAGAGCAATGGTCAAAACACCAAATTGTGCGTCTTTTTAAGCTGATTCCAATGGACGAAACTAAAATTTGACTTTTTCATAAATTATATGTAGAAAACTCAAAAAACCCATTTTTGGGGTACAAAAGCCCCCAAAATACCCCTTTGGATAGTCCGATCTGTCTGGTTTTCGAACTTAAAGTCATAAATGCTGCTTTACACGCTTATACCAAATTTCGTCAATTATTTTTACGAGAGTTATCGCACCCACGGACACATATAATATATATATATATATATATATATATATATATATAAATATATATAAATATATATATATATATATATATATATATATATATATATATTCACACACACAGTTTCAAACGAATGGTGTTTTTGGGGTCTGGGGACCTCAAAACGAAGTTATCATGGTCCCGCGCCTAGGTCTTACCATGCTAACTACGGTAATACCTTCTTCCATATAGGGGAAATTCGCTAAAATGATTCTGTAATATTGAAGTGTATTTCAAAACAACCGGCTTCAATTAGTTGATTGGTATAAGTAAACGGTAGACTATTTATGACAGTTTAAGATTGGAACTGCTGGTTAAAACAATTTAAAATATATGTTAACACAAGAGGTAGTTTTAGTAATTTATAGAAGAGTCGCAACTCAATAACTGTAGTCTATTTATCCTCAAGTGATTAAAATGAAACGGCTTATTTGTTTTTAAAACTTTTGATTATGCTCAATAATTGGCGATATATTCAATTACTATTTCACATATTCCTATTAAACAGCAAAAAAGAGTTATTTATTCAATGATTCGGTAACAAACCAATAATTTAGTTATTTGAGTAAGAAAATAGGGCGCAATCACTTAGCTCAACTTACGTATCAAGGAACCGGCCGCCTGTTTCTGGTGAAGATATTATAATTATTTATAAATTAATTAATTTCCAATAAATAAGGCTGGTGAAATTAGATAGTAGTTATTAGTTTGTAATTATTCTATTAATAAAATATTTACAATAATGTAAAATAGCGCAACCTAACTATCGTTATAAGAATATGCCTTGCATTGCGTTTGAATTCGCTTTTTTGGTGTAGTGGAATCTTGATGACTACAAATTAAGGTAAGATACAAATGCTTTATACGATATACGTTTTGTATTACACATTCTGTGATGACCTGCTATGTCATCCTGTTGCGTAAATGTCTATATGAATTGTATGACCAGCTGATTGAAATATAAACAAATCACTTTTATTTAAATGTCAAATCAATGTTATGTGAATGTATTTATCTACCAACCAAGGCCGTAGCCAGAGGGGGGGTTAGGGGGTCAAAACCCCCCCCGAAATTTTAGTAGTAGTAAAAATTAATCAAGGTACAAGTTAAATTATAAAATAATCGCAAAACAGAGAATCCAGCAATATACGAGTATATAACATCATTGTGGATTTCCGTGCTTAGGCCTAATGCTTGGTAATATTTAGGTTTGAATGATACTACAATGCTTACAACATACAATCCATGATTAGGTATTACAAGGATGGAGGGAGGTTACTACCCTGGACGCTTGTGAGCTTGTCCGTGTTTTGCCGTCACTGTACAAACTGACGGGTGGCGGCGCACCGGCTCGGCGGTGCGGTCCAAAAATAGCCCATGACTCATGCACCACCCCCACCCCCTCCCTTCACGCTTACACACCAGACCAAACCGATATCAGTTTTCAGTCTAGTTCTTGTGAATGTCAAGGCCACACACTCGGTCATACCTTATGCAATGTTTCAGTAACTGTTATCAGTTTTGTAGTTTAGTGTCGTAGTTCTTTGGATGATTGTAGTTTGTGACTGTGAACATGATGATAAAGGTGTGTGAGAAATTGTGTAGGAACGGTCAAGTCGGTGATAAGTTTTTTCAAAAGCTCCCCTAAAAGAATGGGTTTGCTGAGAGAAAAAATTAAAACAGAAAACCCTGAGTCACAATGGAAAACACTTACATCGATGTGTGAAACGAGGTGGGTTGAGAACCATAACAGCCTACTTAAATTTCGGGGACTCTTCAAAACAATTATTGCCACCTTGGAAGACCTAAGCAGTGACAAAGACATGGATACGTCGTCAAAAGCGTCATCATTTGTGAGAGCTTTACTTTGAGGGGAGTTTGTTATTAGCTTATGTTTCTTAGCTAAAGTGTTTTCACATACTGTGACTCTTTGCAAAGTATTACAGTCACCGCTTTGTGATTTAAAGTCTGCAACAGATCATGTAGGAAACATAGTGGACCTCTTTCAAAGTATGCGAAAAAACATTGAGGTGGAATTTTCTTGAATTTTCAAGACAGCTAAATTGTTACTATCTGATTTTGGTGAAGAGATCAAGCTTCCTCGTGTCAATGCATCACAGCGCAACCGATGCAACATACAAACTTCAGATCCAGAGCAATATTTTCGCATTGCAATGGCGATTCCACTGCTTGACGATTTTACCAATCAGCTGCAAGGACGATTCTTGGATCACCAAGGAGTTTTCCAGGCTTTGGACACGTTGTTGCCGTCTGTATGTTGCAAGACTTCTAATGTTTTGGATTTGGAATACTTGAAGATTTACCAGAATAAAGTTGACATGGACTTACTAGAAGCTGAGTTTGGTTTGTGGAAGATTTATTGGGAAAAGCAGGCAGAATGTGATCGTCCATCAAGTGCTATTGAAGCTCTTTCAGAATGCAACAAAGACTTTTACCCGAACATCTTCAAGCTTCTACAAATATTTTCAACTCTCCCAGTAACCACGTGCACGCCAGAACGAACATTCTCAACACTCAGGAGATTAAAGACATTTTTGAGAAACGCCAGTGGTCAAGACCGGCTTTGTGGACTAGCCTTGATGTCAGTTCACAGGAGTATATCGATTCCAACAGAAGAAGTTATAGACATTTTTGTTTCAAAACACAGCAGAAGATTACAATTTGTGTTGTAACCGTTTTCTTTTGTTTTAACCACAGTGCTGTTTAATTTATAGTAAATATAAAAAATGAAAGTCAATACTGTTGAGTGGTAACGGATTACTGTATCTCTTTGATTTTAATAAAGGTACCTATTAATATTTAATTTTATTCTATTTTTTTATTTTGATATTATATAAGAAAATTTAAAAATAAAAATAAAATTTCTACTTAAACTAAATAGTTTTTAACATTCTATAATATTTTAGGCAAAATTAACATTTATAAAATAACCATGAAAATTAGTGTTAGAAGGGTTTAAATGAAAATCAATATTGTCCTGACCCTGACCTGGACCCTCCCCGAAAATTTTTCCTGGCTACGGCCTTGCTACCAACTTACGGATAATATAAGTAAATACGGCCGCATACAACCCGCAACCCTCACTGAGACCGGGGCAGTGTTGATCGTATTGAGTAAATCGATTCAAAACAAACATATTTTCCTCAAACTATTATAAAATCCAGAAAGAGAATACAAACAAAATAAAAAAAGGCTACAAGTTATCCAACCATTATTATTATGATCCGTATTATTAACTGTATTATCATATCTAGGATAACCTAAAACACTTAAGACCACTCATTGTCCTATGCTAACTGACTTTCTTTCGTAACCAATCATAACTATGACACTATTATTTAATTACTTTCTGTTGGCTGTTTGTTCCTAATATTTTATAATATACCAAATTGAATTTTGGACGACAAGAACAACAAACTTAACTTAAATTGGCTTCAACGGAATCTGCAACTTCCAAGTACGGCAAAGCATGGCGGATATTAAACAATACACGGGGCTAAGGGACAGGCTCAAGATCAAGATCATATATTGCAAAGATACAATATCTACTGCTTATACTCAGCAAATTAAGGTGATCTACAATACCGTCAGTAGTTATTTCAAATCATACCTGGCCTTTTCCTGTTCATGTTCCTGGCAAGTTGATCAAATCCACACTCGGTATAAAAAAGAAAATAGGCCTAGTGAATGACTTTGAGCTTGATACTTAGTTTTAAACGTACACCTGTTACAACTAAAAACCATTTGTATTACTTGTCAATTGAGAAATAATAACTTTTTCCAGAACTGCCTCGCGATCGAGGTCCCCCTTAGTGGCCTCGGGGACCCCTCGGGCCCGGGGCCCAGTGCGCCCTTTGGGAAATCCAGCCCTGGCCAAAAATTGGTATTGCTACTGATGTATTAGTTAGAAACCATGCTTAGTTTATCAAATCTGGAGTGGTATCCAAATCCCATTACACTATTTGAAACTACCATCAACTGATGGCAAATACTCGCTTGAAAATACACAAAAATAATTGGCACTACTTGACTGGACTTGATTAAAAAAAATCACTACTCGCACACCCCTACTATTTTTCAACATCAAATAAGAAAAATTGCATGATTTGTTTACCTTTATAAAAGAAAGTGTTTATATATATACATATTCTTCTCGTGATTCCTGCGCTATAAGCAAAACCGGCAGACACCAGCATTCTACAATCAGTGTGCAATTTTTTATCGAAAAAATCAGTTCTGCCCCAGGGAGCACAGCCCTTCACTCAAACAAACTCACTACTCCGTGGGTCAGAGTGCTGTGATTATTTTTCGTTTTGTGTTGATTACTTTTTGTGGCCATGAGAAGTAGGTGAAGACTATAATTACTTGCTTACCATCAGTCAGCTCAATATTGATGGATTGTTTTCAGGATGTGTTTTAGTGCAACTGCATTATCAGCATAATAAAATTAACTTGACTTACCAGGTGAGTTTGTCAAATAGATTACACAACACAAAACAAACATTAAATAATTTAACAGGCCTGTCAACACTAAAAGATCACGGGAGGGAATAGACTCCTTAATTTTAACAAGCTGATCGATGATGATGATGCAGTTTCCTTTCAACATGTTCTGAAAGGAATCCAAACATACTGAACTGACTGAATGTACATATAGTCCAGTCAATTTGTTGATAAACCTCAAACTAACAGTAATAGAAATAAAAGTTGTGGCATTATATCAGAAAAGGTGTCCTCAATATCACACTAAATATCAGCAAAAATCGGAGTGGCGGAAAGCCGCCATATTGGATTTAGGTAGCTTTTTGTAAAATAGTAATACAATGACACCTAATTGACGTAGAGCACTAATTTTTGCTCCGTTCATTTTGTAATTTAATTTACTTTCAGAAAATAATAACTTATGTAATAATTTGCTAGTTTCTAATTTGGTTTAATAGGCTAAAACCTAAAAAAATGTAAAAATGTACAACTATTTAATACACACCTGGGATTTTGTCTAGCTTAAATCGAGCAGTGTATTATCCTACACACGTGGTTCTTAAAAAATATTATGCATTGAATAGAGTACAAAATTACAAACACATGCATTTTTATTAGGTCTAGGTGGTGAAGTAGTGACGTTTTAATGCAAGCTAGCAGCCGTGGCACTGGCCACTTTGTTTACGAACACTTGTCAGTTCATAAACAAACTGACATGTATTTACATGTAACAAAAGTAGACACTTAATCACACGTTTTAATGTAAACAATGCAGACATTTATAAATCCCCATGTTTTTCTTATGGGGGAGGTTTCACGTTATTTCTCATTTGCTGGTAACATTTTGGAAATACTGCTATTCCCCCCCCCCCCCAGAGTCACTGTAATCAAGATCAATAATTTGAGCCCTCTCCCATTATCCTGCAATCAGCCAAACTCCCACAATGTTGACTTAAAAATTTTGCTTACAGAATTATATACTGTTTGTCCCAAAAGTCCCACCCCCTATTATTTTTTAACGACTGCATATATCGAGATTATCTTCTGGGGAAGTCTTAAGTGACCTAAAAAGGAAACTTTTGATGAGTTCAAATTTTCAACCCCCTCCCCCAAAATAGGGGTTTTGGGGGGTAAGTCAAAAAACTTAAATGGTAACTGCCCTTGACTGATGTATTATTTTAAAGGGTGTACAAAAAGAAAAAGAATGACACAAGGGTTTCTAGCTTCGTTCTATAAAACACAGCGTTCAATTGAATTTTTGAATTTTAAAACATCATTTTGAATTATTTTTTTATAGCAGTAATTTAAATTCACCAAAAACATCTTGAAATAATAAGATGGCAGCTTATTAAATGTCAAATTTTACAATGATGTTTAATCACCTGTTCTGATTTAGAGGATCATCGTAGAGACCTCTAATTTGCACCATTCATCTTCTTTTATTAAGACCTTTAAAAAAGGTATCACTCAGTAAGGATTGCTATTTAACATTTTTGACTTAGCCCCAAAACCCCCTAATTTGGGGGATGGGGCCAAACTTGTTCACTCATTAAAAGATAAATGGCTTGATTACTTAAACGTTCCCATAAACAAATTATTATTTCAAAAGGTTTTTGGTGAATACTGCTATTTGTAATGTTATTTATAATGACTGATATGCAAAAATAAGGCAAAATGAAGTTTTAATATTAAAAAACTCAATTGAACACCGTGTTTGATACACAGCTAGAAATTCCTAACGTGTGCCATTCTTCTTCTTTTTGTACGTCCTTTAAAATGATATATCACTCAAGGGGGTTTGCCATTTAAGTTTTTCGACTTAACCCCCAAAACCCCTATTTTGGGGGAGGGGTTTGAACATTTGGACTCATCAAAAGTTCCTTTTTTGGGTCACTAAGACTTCCCCAGAAGAGATATTCTCGATATATGCAGACGTTAAAAAAATAATAGGGGGGAGTGGGACTTTAGGGACACACGGTATAAAGACAAATAATAGAAAATGGTACAACAAAATTTAAAATAGCAATATCTTCTGTGCATTATAGGGATGAGTCGATACCGATACCAGAAAAATCTATTCTCGATATCGATACCTATGATTTTTCAGTACCTATAGTTGTTAAAACTATTGATAAAAACAGTTACAAATTTATGTAACCTTTTAAAATTATTTAGTAGTATTTAGTAGTTAATTATTAATAAAATTTGTTGATAAATTTTTTACATAAAAAAAAAAAAATAAATAAAAAAATAAATAAATTTTTTTTACATTTTATGTTATTTTAATTAGTGTCCTATAGTAATATAGGAAAACAACAACTATTTATTATAATTCAATTTGTAATGGGGAAAAAACTGGTTGTAAGATAATGACTCAAACAAATCATGTTGGGCAGCATGTTGGTTTCAACGGACCCCACCCCTCCCCTCCCATCCCGCTTCCTTCGTTATCTGCAAGGTAAGATTTTTTGCCGGCGACCCAAATACTCCCCGTGCCTTATGTAGCTCGGGAAAACGGCGGAAGTATCCCTTCCCATGCACTTCGTAGCGCGTGTATCGATGGTATCGGTATCGACATTGAACGAATGAATCTCGATACCGATACCAATGTCCAAGAATCAGTATCGAGAATCGACTCATCCCTAGTGCATTATTTTCAAAACAAAATATATTATAAAATATGCTGTTCATTGCGTCCAAATGATATGCTTGGTTATTTTGTCCAAAAGTAAAGACGAAACAGAAAATTTGGTTGAATATAATTTGGAGAGAATATAAATCTTTTGGATAGAATGAACAGGTATTAATTTAAAATATAAAATACATCTTCTGTACATTCTGTCCAAATTATGTTAACTATGTTTTTTGCTTTGACTTTACTTTTGGTCACAATAATGACCAACATTGTCTATTGGACAGAATGAACAGCCTATTTTATAATTATTATTTAGTTTTTGACAGAATGCATAGGATAAATTATTTGTTTTGGACACAAAGAACAGATACTTTTAAACAGAATGACCTTTGGACACAATGATACATCACCGTTCGACACATAGTCCAGATTTCTGAGAGTGTACTATAAATTGGAAATCACTGTATTGCATTCATTTGAAATTATTTTATTCAAGCATATCTGACTGATTAATTTGATTTTCTTTTTGCTCAATACTTCACATTTATTAGAATTATTTCAAATGTTTCAAATTAAATTAAGTGTTTTTAAAATACAGCTTTTTAATTTGTAGTTTTTTGGCAATCAACTTAAAACATAATTTAACATATCAAAGACATATGCTCGATACTTCATATACACTATGTGGCCTCTTTCGTTAATGTATGGCCTAATTATACTAAGAGTATATGTACACTAAAGTTAAACGAATTTGCAAACATAAAATAACAAGGGGGAAAATATAAGCTAAATAAAAAAAAATGTAATCTATATATTAATACACTAGGAATTTTTTTCACAGTCATAACTCGAAAACGTCTGGACGGATTTTAACGTTTGAGGTGTGAAATTTAAAGGTATTTTTAAGTAGATTTTCCAGTACGTCTCAGAATTTTAAACATCACTTACATACAGTAAAGGGCTGAATTTTCGGAACAGTGGCGCCATTCGACGGCGGAAGTCTAAACTTTGTGTTGACTGAAAGTACGTTTTTATCATCCGTTTTAATATCAGATGTTTTGTTATGTTTGTTTACAACTGAAGTAACCTTTTATTGGGTACAAAATTGCTCGGATTCGAGCAACAGGACAACCAGTTATTATAATTTTACAATAAGATCATGCAAATGATATGGTGACATTGTTTAATATACAGTTAAAATATATATATATATATCTTGCAAATATAAATTAACAGCAGTCAACTACAAAATATGCCGGTATTACTTTGAGGACTTATGTTTTCTGTCTTCCTTTCTCACTTTATTCGATTTTGAATTTACATCTTCCTCGTGCTTCCTTTTCTGTGATATTCTTGTGTCACTATCACTTAAATCTCTATAATATCTCTTATCCTTTTGTTTCCATTCACAATCCTTCTTTTTGTCTCTGTTGGAATTGCTGTATTTTGAAAATTTGTCTTCTTCACGTTTTACTTTTCGAGAAGTCCTGGCAACGCTATCACTTGAATCACTATCATTTCTACTATCCTTCTGTTTGCTTTCTGAATCCTTCTGCTTGTCTCTGTTGGAATGATTGTATTTTGAACCTTTTTCTTCTTCACGTTTTATTTTTCGTGAAGTCCTGACATCAGTATCACTTGAATCATTATCATTTTCATTATACCTCTCTCTTTTGTGATTATTCTTTTCTTTATCTCTAATACTATTATTTGATTTTGAACTGCTACTTTCTTCGTGCTTTCTCTTTTGTGATGATTTTGAAACCCGAACACCACTATCATTTGAGTCACTCTCACTTCTATTATTTTTGTGTTTTCTATTTTTGTCCCTGCTCTTATCTCTCCTTGAAGTGCTTTTGGAGGGTTTTCTCTCCTTTTGGGGTTCAGGAGAGCTGTCCGATTCAGAATCACTTGTTAAATCTTTTATATTACTCTTTCCATGACTTTTACTTGATTTCTTTTTCTCCCTTCTACTCTTTTTATCACTATCTTCAGAACTGCTTTCACTTTTTCTCTCTTTATTTTTCTTCTTACTTTTCTTCTTCCTTTTTTCATTTTTTATCTTCTTTGCCCCTTCTCCGTTTTCCATTTTCTCGAGTTTCCTAAAACATCAAACATAATATAGATCAGCGGTTTGATTTCATCGAAAAGATAAAGGATTTTTAATAATAGTTAACAAAATTAATTGTGATTGCCTGTAGGTATTTACGTTGTCTATGCACACATAACAAGCCAAGTTTTGCATTGAGATAAATAATAATTATTTGTTTTGGTAATATAATAAATAAATGTGTTTGGTAGGAAAGTAATCTTATTTTCACTTAAATATTTAAATATTTTCAAGATAACAGTTCCTTACAGGTCTGTGGTGGATCAAAAAATCTGTACCGACGTGGTACAAAGCTAATTAGCCATCGTTTCGGTATAGAATGATGTATAACATATGTTTTATTACAAATTATTATCACATGTTATGTTTTTTAATAACTTGATCCTTTATTATATTCAAGCACAGTACAGGGAAGACCGAGCCATGCTCGGTGATATTTGATTAGTTTTGTGGATGAAAAAGATATATTCACTTTAAATGCAATCTTGATTCCAAGGTTCTAGTCACTGTTTTCAAGAAATCACTTATAAATTCTTTACCATGTGTTAAGTGTTACTTTAACAGTTCACTGGTTATTTATTCACAGCTGGAAAGATTCTTTTGTTTATTTTTAAAACTCCATAAGCCCAATATTAAAATTTGTAATTTACAAATTACTTTTTTAACAAAATATGAGTTTTTCCGGGGTTGAGGTATCACCAATTGATTTTTTATGTCCAAAAGCCACTAATTCCAAATTTAATGCAAAATCCTTCCGCTGGATTCCAAGATAAATTTAGCAAACAAACTAACAGACATTGCTTGTTTTAGAGTATAGTTCTAAAAGGCCGGTATACACGTGAGAGTTTTTAACTCTCAGAGAGTTTTTGATGAGGGAACGAAGTTAGGAAATCTAGTAGTAGCAGAGACAAAGATTCGTTGTCCGTCAGTGTGTGAGTGAGTGAGTGAGTGAGTGCGTGTGTGCGTGTGTGTGTGTGTGTGTGTGTGTGTGGGTGTATGCGTGTGATTGTGTGTGTGTTCGTACCACAATAACACATATGCACACACGCACGTGTGTACTGATGGACAACGAACCTTTGCCTCTGAAATTACTAGATTCCCTCACTTCATTCCCTGATCACAAACTCTCTGAGAGTAAAAAATTCTCACGTGTATACCGGCCTCATAGTATGTAACTAATTACAACAAAACATTGAAAAACAATAATAAACAAACAACATGTGATAATAATTTTCGATAAAACACATGTTACACATAAAAAACCATAACCCTTGTACAGATTTGGTATGGTAAAGATTATTACATGAACAAACAAATAGAGGTAAGCTAATCAATCAATATTAACAAAGCAAGTGGGTGAAATAAGACTCCTCTTGACAACTACTCATTTCCTCTCTAGGAAAAATAATAAGCCACAGTTAAACTTTACTGATGAAAAAGGAGAAGCATTGGATAGGCATGCTATGTACAGATAACATGAATGAATAAATGAGAGGGTGGTCGAAAGCGGTGTGAGAAAGAGTTTGAGTGGATCAGCAGTGGGAAAAATCTAACCTTGAAAATAAGAAAGGTAAATGCGGGGAGGGAGGGGTAGGGAGGGGTCCGGGTTCAGAGCAATAATAAATCAGTTGTCTGTCCAACGAAATAAGACTCCTCTTGACAACTATTAATTTCCTCTCTAGGAAAAATAATAAGTCTCAATACAACTTTACTGATAAGAAAGGAGAGGCATTGGATAGGCATGCTACTTATGGCTATCATGAATGAATAAATGAGGGGGTAGTCGAAAGGGGTGTGGGAAAGAGTTCGGGCAGGTCAGCAATGCCAAAAATCTAACCTTGGAGATAAGAAAGGTGATTGCGGGGAGGGAGGGGTAGGGAGAGCAATAATAAATCCGGGTTCTGAGCAATAATAAATCAGTTGTTTGTCCAACAATATTATCCTCGAGTCAAAAAAGATAATTTCTTCAGTATCATGATACATGTTATTACAACTGAACAGAATAAAATAAACTGCCTCACAACACTACACATTTACACTTACACTCTCCTTACATACAATACAATAAATATACATAAAGGATGGTACAGGTAATTTATTTTATCTTGTTTCAGAAAAAGAATATTGTTTCTACATTACGAATATAAATTAGATTGCATTTACTTTGCAATATTATAAAACAATACTAATTAAATCAAATGATATAAAAAGTTGAAGTATAAAATAGCCACATTATTTAAAATTAAAACTTACAATTTGTATTTGTTTTATTAAATTGTATGTTTAACTGTTATGTTAGATTATCTTTTGAGATTTTGTCAATCTCATCAAAAAATAATTAACTATGAAATAAATGTTATCTTGTCCCTTGCACTATCGTTGGGACAAAAAGGAGTGCAGGGAAGTCCTATACAGTCAAGAAAATGCAGGACATTTTATAGCAACTACACCACCATAAAGCACATATCTTAGGCTACACGCTGACATAAAAACCACCCTTTCTTCACAGAGTATTGACACACACAGCTGGGACAATATCAATAACAAATGTAAAAACCAAATCCTCCCAAGCTCTAGTTTTATTTTCATCGTTAAAACCCTTTTAGCACCAAGGGTCAATATAATTGGCTTTTGCGTCTGATACCTGCTACCTAAAAACTTTGATAATTAATTACTACCGTCATGTCTGACATGTGGTGTACCCTGGTAGACACAATCAGAACTAGCTTGACCAGCGTATACCCAGTAACACCACCCTGTCTGTTAGCCTGATTAATGCCTAAGCTGCCTAGTGTCTAATGCACTACATACCCAGCCAGGGGATAATACTTGGATCCAGGGTTTGAATCCTATTCATTCAGTGGTTTTATTTGCAACACTTACAGAGTACAACTGTCTGTGCCAGAGTTGAAGGGGATGACGGATTTTAAGTAAACAGTGGATGGGTCGAGCCTAAGCTGACAGGATGGGTAAATTCTTTGAGAATTGCACATCTGATCAAGTGTTTCGCTATTTTTTAACCATTCTTACTGTGCATGTGTCCTCTACAATCATGTTTTATAGTTTTTAATTAATCAGACATTAAATATATTAACAAATCAACAAAAAAAAAACACAGATTCAACCATTGCATTCACAAGCGTGTAGGTCTAAGGGTTAATTTAGTTGTAATGTATTTTTAATTAAATACATTTTAAAAATTGTATAGTACATGTATTTTCCATGATTCAATAACAATAAATATTTAGTACAATACAAATATGGAGTACAACGTTTTTCCCCTACCGACCAGAAATCTTTGGTATTGCAGACCCTACAGTTTCTGTAATGACAACATTACGTCACTTACTTTTAAATATTCAAAACACTTAAACAGTACTCATAAATACATACTATGTTTATGTCATAAAATATTAAACTTGCCTTAACAATTTAAGTTTCTTCTTAGTTGAAAGAGATTTTAGGAGCTTGAGGTCCTCTGCAGTGACCTGAGTGTCTTCACCATTACTTTCGATCATATTCTGGAAATAATTCATTCCAAATTACAAAAATGAAATAGTGTAAAAATAAACTATGTACTTTTATTATAAAATGAGTAAATTGATGGCCTTCAACAGAACCTTTTTCTGTTCATTATTTCATAAAACTGGAATAACCAGACCAGTCTTTGCCATAACGTTTCTATACCTTACCATACTGGTAGTGTTGATCAGAATAAGCAAGATCACGTTTAACAAGTTATTTTAAGGATGGAAAAAATTGTATTACTTTCTCCCCAGTACATAGAATATAGAGAAAGATAGAATATATAGAAATATATGAATGCTGTTCTGGTAACATTTTTAATTTGCGTCCATCAGTGGAAATATTTGTTTTGGTGTTTCCTGATCCCAAAAAGTGGGTTTTGAAGTGACTTCTGTATGACTGTTTGTATGGATATATACAAGGACTGCCGGTTAACGTGGTCCTTGGTCTGAAGCGTCGCTCACCTTATCACTTGAGGGTCGCATTCCTTTCATTCTCCCCTCCAGTATCTTGATAGCCGGGAGAATGAAAGGAATGTGACCCGCAAGTAATAAGGTGAGCGACCCTTCGGACCACGGACCACGTTGACCGACAGTCTAGACTTTACATCCGCCCAGTCGCGTCACAATCCGTTCCGGTAATAAATTGTACTGTTTTTACAATTGTTAAATGTGTCCATCATGTCCATGTCTAGGTGTGTGTTTAATGTAATTTTATATGATGACGACCTTCAAATGAAAGAGACATACATCCTTGTCAGCCTGAAGATGACTTCACTTTGAAGTCAAAACTAGTTGCTCCTCCAACAAATTGGTTTGAAAGCAGGTATTTAAACCATTCTAGTATTTCTCAGTAATCCAGAGGCTAAACAACAAAATTATGTTATTTATTAGTTTGTTTACAAATAAACATATTTTAAAGGTAAAGGTAAAAGGTAGCGCGTGCGATGGGACCAAGGTGAATTAACAGGGACAGTCAGCCCTATAATCTCCTCTGAACTTGAGGGGGCAAAACTAAAATAAAATAACATGGGGTGCTCCTACTTGTAGGGTTATAGGGTTATACATTGGGGCAACTACGGTTCTCTCCGCTATAAATGGGGCGTGAATTGACTATAAACTAGGGGTGTGCGAATAGTGATTTCTGACTCGAGCCGAGCCGAGCTTTTTTTATAAGTTCTCGAGCTTCTAGCTTTCTCGAGCCGAGCTTTTTTTAAGGCAATTTTCTCTAGGGGTGTGCAATATACCGGTAGTGATTTTATGACCCGAGCCGAATTTTACTAGCCTATGTATAATTTTTATACTTTCAATATTGGTCATCTTTCATTCACTTCTTCCATATTCACTAACCCTACTTTTAATAGGTCTAAATAAAGTTCTACAGTTCAACATAACAAAATAAGTACTGAAAAAGAACATTTATTGAGACCAATTGTTGCTAGTAATGAACAGTTTTCTTTTAATATAAAGTAGAAACATAGGAAAAAAATAACATAAAGGAAGAGAACTACAAAATTTAAACTAGACCGATAAGCCCGAATGTAGTTATTACCGTTTTCATATCAGCTATAATAAACATACTATATGTCAAGATGTACCCTCCATGTAACCAAACATTTAGGCCCTATTCTAGAGAATTACCAAAAATACAGTAAGCCTATCTATTCAACTGATGGTACATAGTAAATTTAAGGTTATCCTTTTAATATGAGTTAGTTAAATCAGGACACTCAGCAGCTAACCATATAATCACTGTAAACTATCATTATATCTTATTGGACTCTCAGAAATAAATTATCCAATAATCGTAGGCCTGGCTTACGTCGTATCTAACCTCTATCACCTAATAACCTATTAGGTGATATATACCTATTATATCCTATTATATCTGCTTCTGAAACAGAAGGTTTCAGAAGCAGAATTTTCTGGTGGAAGAGGATCGTCAATGCAGTCTTCTTCCATCACTGATTTAACAACTTGATAGCCTACAACTATTGAAAAATTAAATTATTTCAACTGACGTTTATTCACAGATTCAAATAATCCCGCTGCGTTAACAATATATGATTTTAATCGCACAGCTGTAGCGAAACAAAACACTGGGCCAATTTTATTGTATCTTGGTCTTGGTTAGACGAACATAGAGTATAATGAAGTATAACCTTGTAAATAATATGACCACCGGTATTACAACGTGTCTGACGTAACCATTTAGAATTTTGATAACATCCTTTGATCTTGTGAACCTCGCAATTAGTGATTTTTATTTGTAAAGTATTAAAACAGCGATACGACAGTATTTGTTAACTTTAATAACCACAGTATACAGTTACAGTTACAGTTAGTGTTTCTATTCGCTTTATTTCTTAAGAACTTTAGATTCTACATCAATTGACGATTTATTTTAAATACAATTTTTGGAGAGTATTAATTAAGCTGCACACCAAAACGCCGTCATGAATATGATTTGTCGTTCATCACCTACAACCTTGTCCCTGGTCTTTGGTCACGCTAAATCATTATTACATTATAACCATCTTCCCTCAATGTCTTAAGACAGTTTGCAATCAACAGTGTTGGCAGACGTGATTTAAGACACCAGGAAATTATTATTGTGTAATGTACGAAATTGTAAATTGCAGTGAAGACTGTACCGCTGTAACAGATACCCCCGTCGCAGCAAACCTGCGTACTCAGCGAATTTCCAATGCATATATATGTGACTCACTACTACACAGAGCTATTTACCAAGTTTCACAAAAATACATTCATAAATAAGTGATATATATCATTTTATTTATTCTCCATAAGAATAACATTAGGGTTGAGGACGCAGGTTTGCTGCAACGAGGAAGATAAGTAATATGTTTTTTTTTGCAATTATCAATACAACTGAACCAGGTGAAGCTATATACCAAGTTCTCTTAATGTAGGTTCATAATTAAGGGAGATATACAACTTTACTTATTCTCCATATGAATAACATGGGGACCGAGTATGCAGGTTTGCTGCTACGGGGACTAAAAAACTTGTTTTTGTGCTAATATCAATATACCACAACTAGTTGAAGCCACATACCAAGTTTCATCAATATACATTTATAAATAATCAAGATATAGAATTTTATTTATTCTCCATAAGGATAACATTGGACAACGTACTGTGTTTAGCACTTTGAATATCTCTGCAACGGTTGGACGTAGAAACACGATTAAAACACCAAAATGTTTTTTTTGTTGAGCTAAACACATTAATAAACAGAAATATGAAGTTTTTAGTAAAACTATCTGAGAAAAATCTAAAAACCTTTTTCCCATAAGATTAACATGGGACACGTTTTTTTGGATTTTCTCCGCAACCACTTAACCTAGGTTAATGATTCAAAATACTAAATTATTTGTTTTTTTAAGCTCTATAAAATGGCTACAACCAAAATTGAGTGTTTTTAACATTTTGGGTCAAATTTGCAAAAACCCGTTTTTTGGAAAATTGTAAACCCCCATAAAACCCCCTTCCCATAGTGCAATCGATCTGGTTTTCGAACTTAGTCATAAATGCTACTCTCCACATTTGAGCCAAATTTCATCAAAATCGGGTGTTTCTTTCAAAAGTTATCGCGGTAACGGACACATATATATATATATAATACATATATATAAATTTGAACGAATAGTGTTTTTGGCATCTGGGGACCTCAAAACGAAAAGTTATCATGGTCTCTGGCTTAAGTCTTACCATGCCACCTACGGTAATAGCTTCTTCCCTATAGGGGAAATTCGCTAATAGAAAAACTAATCTATGAAATATGTTTTCATAGATTTTAGTTTTTTGCTGGGGAACTTTTTCTGGAGCAGTAGGGTTGTTGTATCAATTATATTAACCGTGAAATATTGCACAACTCAACTGGGCAATGGCAACATTGTACTGCAAACAGAATTGTATAGATGTCCACTTAATATTATTTTTGAGCGTAGAGAAAGTAGATCCATTGCATTGGTTGATCAGATCGACAGTTTAAAACATTTGTACTTTTATATTTCGTTATTTTTTTTAAAACGAAGGACCGAAAACACAGCATTGCTGGATTATATCTGTTATGGAGCTCTACCGATGCAAATTACAAGAATTCTAACATTGATTATTGAAAGTTTTTGCTTCTAATTTACTTTTGTAAACGACTCTTTTCACTAGACGACAATTTAAATATTCGGCTCGAACTTCGATCTTTTTTGCAAATCTCGAGCCGAGCCGAATACTGTGATATTCGGCTTGAAAAAGCGCGAAGCTCGAATACTCGCACACCCCTACTATAAACCTATATAAGACTGCTATGCCACTGGTCGTGATAGCCGTGTGGGCTAAATAGTGGAAACACCTTGGCCAGATGTTGATACGAAGTTCATGGGTTCGATTCCCGCACACAACAAAAACTGACCAGTCGTGCAACTCTCAATGAATTAACCGGTCTATGGCAACGTCGGTGGAAGGGCCAAGTAAAATAAATGGTGGCAGGCTTGCTTGGAATTTGATGGGATCGGGTAATTCTTTGTGATTAACACTGATTTTGCTACTTTTTACTTATGTCTACTGTGTGTGTGCCAATGTGACTCAGGTTGAGGTTGGCCGTCGAAGCCGCTGGGGACTTGTCCCCCCGGCAGCACGGCTTTCGGAAGGGCCACTCAACCTTCAATGCCGTGGCTGAAGTCCTGGGCGCCGTCCAGCGGGCTGACACGGCCTGCCATCAGGCCAGGCCGATCGTGCTGCTGGTCACCCTGGACGTTAAAAACGCTTTTAACTCGGCCCGTTGGGTGGACATGCTCGAGGCTTTGCAGCGGGACTTCAGGGTACCCGACTATCTCTTGGTCGTGGTACAGGACTACCTGAAGGAGCGCAGGCTGCTATATAGCACAGAAGCAGGGGTCCGTCCCTAAGTGGTCACCGCCGGCGCGGCGCAAGGGTCGATCCTTGGCCCTGACCTTTGGAACGTGGCATATGACGGAGTGCTTCGCCTTGAGATGCCACCACAAGCCTATCTCGTGGGCTACGCAGACGATGTAGCCGCGGTCATCACGGCTCGGAATCCGGAGGTGGCCCAGCTTCGCCTCAACCAGGTGATGTTTCGGGTCAACAGATGGATGAGCGGTCATGGACTTGAGCTGGCGGTCGCCAAGACCGAGATCGTCATGTTCACGCGACGGAGGATCCAAACAGTAATCCCTATGACTGTTGGAGACGTGGAGGTCCAGACGAAGACTGCGGCGAAGTATCTGGGAGTGGTGCTCGACCGCCGCCTCACATGGTGGGAACACATCCAGGCGGTTTGCAACAAGGCGACGAGGGTTGTTCTGTCACTCAGCAGATTGATGGGGAACGTCGGAGGCCCGAGGTCCAGCAAGAGGCGACTTCTCATGTCCACCGTCAACGCCACTCTCCTGTACGGCGCAGAAGTGTGGGCGGGTGCCATGAGAGTCAAAAAACACAGCAAGAGAATTCTCTCCGTTCAGCGCAGGGCGGCTCTTAGGGTTGCCTGTGCGTATCGCACTGTGTCTGGACTGGCTGTAATGGTTGTGGCTGGAGTGTTTCCCCTCGATCTTCTCGCCACTGAGAGGCAGAACATCTTTCGCCGTGCCCCTGATCTCGGAAGAGACCAAGCTGCTGCGGAAGCCAGACTCGAAACTCTGCGAGTTTGGCAAGAGCGGTGGAACGGTGGACTGGAAGGGCGATGGACGTTTCGTCTCATCAGAGACATAAGCCCGTGGTTGAGCCGTGCATTTGGGGAAATTGACTTTTTCTTGTGTCAATTCCTGACGGGCCACGGGTACTTCAGGGAATACCTTTTCCGCATGGGGAAGGTGAGGTCACCTCAGTGTAGTTACTGCCCGGAGGAGGTGGATGATGCTCATCATACTTTCTTCCGGTGCAGTCGTTTCGCTGAAGACAGGAGGAGGCTCGTCTCTGCTGTCGGCGATCTGTCACCGGACGTCGTGGTGGGGGCGATGCTTCGAAGTGAAGACTCCTGGAGAGCGGTTGCGCTCTTCGTGCAATCCGTTCTTCGGGGAAAGCGAGACGAGGGATGCTTAGGTGACCTCTAAGTTTCCCGAAACGGTGAAGTGACCCGTCTGGGCGCAAGACACGCGGGCCAGTGCCGAAGTTGTCCGATAAGGGTTCCGGCCTGGTTTTTCCCCGCGGCTCCGTAGGAGGATTAGTGGGTATACCTCGTAAGAGGGAGTCCCACACTGTTCCTTTGGGTTCGCGCATTAAGCGTTCCTCCTACGTAAAAAAAAAAAAAAAATGTGACTCTTTTACCTGAAATAAAACAATATTTTAATTAAAATACACCATTAATCCATTTAAAAACAAAATGTTGTCCATTCCAATTCAGAGGTTTAAAAAATGAAAAGTTAGGAATGGCACCAACACGTCATTCTAAGCCAATGGGCTAACAAATAAAGGTGTGAAAGAAGTGTTCAGTATTAATCTTACTCGAATGTAAATATAGATTTAGCTGTATAAAGGAACCCCTCACACTAATTATACTTTGCAAAACGTAAAACTGCTGATTCAGAAGTTGTGTCCGTTTCACCTGTAACTCAAAAACGGTGGAGAAACGAACCAACGTGAATGGTGATAAAGCTAAGATCCAACAAATTGTTAGGCCTATCTGATTCTCTTGTAAAAAAATACTGATAAAACCGTCTCAAAAGTGGCTACATAAAGACAAACCAGGAACTTTTGAGAAACCCACAAGTCTGACCCCCACGAACCATAGTACTTGAATGAACGTTCTCAGTGAAAAATCTGAGGAAAACTATTTGCTTGTTTATACAACCTCTCCTAAGGCCATAAACTAAATAAAAGTGTCAAGTTAAAGCACATTTTTAAATATTGGAATTTGATTAGCTGTGTGATTTTATTTTTATTATGAAACTGAAATCAGGTGCACAGGAAAAACTGTTGGGAAAAGCTATTTTTTATAAAAATTGTTTTTAAACATGGGATATTAAACATTATTTGTGCATATTTATTATAAAATCAAATAAACAAAAAATTACCAACTTTTATAACAATTTGCAAGTGAATATTAAACATTAAAATCGGTTCGGTAGTTGACCAGTTACCTGGGCAGTGTCGGGCAGGCCGATGTGGTGCTGGGTGTCGAAGGCGCTCTTCTTCATGGCCAGCCCGTCCTCCTTCATCTGCTGCACCAGCACCAGCGGGTCCGAGGCGTCCTTGGCCGCCTGACTCACACTGGCCTGCTTGAACAGCGGGCACTCCTTGTCTGTCCGACACACAGTGGTCAGTGATAGAATAGTACCGGACTTTAAAATACCCAGTGCACCAGACAAAGTGTACTACAGACCCTAAACATTATATTTAATTGTCAGAATACATTTGATATAAAGGCAAGGTCCTGCTAGTCAGTAGAGTTGATCTCTTAAAAATAGAATAAGGATGTTCTTCTTTTTAAAAAATTAAAGTAATTAAAATATAATTAGAGTTTAAAACTAAATCATAGTAATATCATCCTTTAAAAACTCGTCCACAGAATAATAGGCCCTTTTTATCAAACATTCCATCAATGATTTAAAAAACCTTTTTGATTGCATCATCTTATAATAATTTGGAATGTTACTAAACAACTTCATTTCCATATAAAAAGTACTTTTTCCTAACAATTTAGTTCTGTGCAGAGGATATTGAAGAATTTTATTTTTTTTCTTGTGTTATAATTATGCTCAAAATTATTTTTTAAATATTTTTTCTTTATTCATAAAAACTTGTTGTAGAAGAATGTACATGTCTAGGGAGGGAATGGTTAAAATTTTCAGATTTTTAAATATCGGTTTGCAAGATTTACTAGGTGGAGCCATAGTCATTATCCTCAAAATATTCTTTTGTACCTTAAGGACTTTTTTACCTAGGATTCTCCTCCCCAAATTGTGATTCCATAACTAACAAGAGAGTTAAAATAACCAAAATTTAGTGTTAATTTACTTTTCATTCTTATTATATCTGTCTAACAACTCACGTTGAAACAAATAGAGTTTAGTATAATTACTAATAATAACGCTTTTGGCAGTTTCATTCTTACTTCTGATTTTTATTTTCACCTAAACGTTTCGATGCCACTTTGGACATCTTCATCGGTAGGAAGGTTATATAAATATAACAAAAATTTAAAAAAACAATGAATCATATGATAGCTTAATACTACATCTAATTTAAGTAGATTAGCCAAAAATTTAAATATATAAATATGGTGATCCATGGGGTGTAGTTTTAATTTATTTCCTTTTTTGAAAATTGGGAGCAAAGACTTAGAGAGCTTATCCCTATTTATATTTTCCTTGTGTTTAATTATTTCTATAGATTCTCTAATTTTTCTTTTAAAATAATCATCTTCTTTATTCAATAATTTTACATTGTCAAACTCCATGCTGTGTCCGGTTTCATGTGTGTGTTCTGCTATCCCTGATGTATTTATTCTGCCCTTTTTATCGTCTCTGATATGCTCACTTACTCTTAACATTTACTGTTCTCCCAGTTTCCCAATATTTTTGCAACTTTTTGCAACTGCACGGTATTCTGTAGACACCTTTGTTTTTCAACAATGGTGTTTGAGCTTTTATTTTGGGGAGTAAATCTCTTAGTTTAGAACATACATAAAATTGTCTTTATTTTATGCTTGGCTAGAACTGTTGACACTTTGTCTGTTGTACCTTTAATGTAAGGCAGGATCGCACGTTTGCAGTTCTCTTGGTTGGCTCATTTTGTTTTTCCGGTTTTAGGTTATGTTGTGTTATAACATCTTCTATCATTCCACTTTTGTGATCATTTGCAATTAATAGGTACTTGTTTTATTGTGTTAATTTCTTTGTTTAAGAACTCAGGGTTGCTTATCACCTTAGAACGATCTACCAAACAGTTGATTAACCCTCTTTTTAAATATAAAGGAGTCATCTATACCTGAAAACTTCTATAAGAGTGTTATTCCAAAAAATTTACGTTCACCAAAATTTTATGGCAGACCTAAAGTTCATAAAACTAACGTACCTTTGAGACCAGTTGTGGACCAAATATCTTGTCCTACTTATTCATTATCAAAACATAAAAAAAATTAAATTGTTACGTGTGCATATGAATCAAAATACAACATTAAAAGCAGGGATTCAGCTGGGAAAAAAATTCTTTGAGCAAAAATGCTACAAGCTCTTAGAGACTTGTAGCAAAAATATTTTCCTTTTCGCATTTTTACTCGCGTGACATTATACTATTTTTTGGTCTTAAGTTGTTTTTTGCTTCTATTTGTTTTTAAGGTTTAAAATTTAAATACCGTAATAGATATAATTCAGCAGAGTCTACTTTTCTTGGTAACTTATCCATTTTAACCATTAAAGTCTGAAATGGAAATTTACTAAACATTCTAATAGAATAGGCCTAATATGGTACCAGAACAACGAAAACTCACATACCCCAAACATTACACTCTGAAACATAACCTCAAAGCATATCGCGATCGCATTTGCGCATTACCGATTTTGAGTTGTCTGTTTTCGCTAGGGTACCTCTACACTTTCGCCCGATCATTGCGATTTCGAGCGACTCGTGCTCGTGTAACCGTCCACATTCTGCAACGAGTTGAGACCAGGAGCGGCACTAAGTATGGAGGACCTGCCGCTCGTCTCCCTTGACTCGGTCACAACAACCGACAAGAATCGGTACGATTGCGACGCGAGCGCAGTCATTCCTTCGGAGGCGAACTAGCCCTCAACATTCTCGCATTCGCCAATTCGCTCGGCTACTACAGAGTGCGCGCCAAACCGAGTCACAGCGGAGAGCGCATGACGTCTGCTAGGGGGTTAGCTACTGTAATTACAACTGTCATTTTAGTAACTTGCCCGTTCCGTTTACACGGTACGCAGTTGAAATCGACAGCAACTGTTCACGTAATGTAGGCTCGTCTCCTCTACCACTCACTCAGAGGCGATCGGTAAAATGACGTAGTGCAACCAACGCAACGTTAAGCCTCTCCAACATCCCAACTACTCTTCTAATATTTTTGGTTGTGGATCATGATCACGGACTTTTAATACAATTTGTATTGTTAAAACCAGATTTTCTGCAATAACATTTAAATATTTATTATACTTTTCTTTGTAGCAAAAAAGCGACAGCCTGCCCAAATATTGTCGCATTTTCGTGGTGCATATCGCATTTTGCGACAAATGCGACCGCAGCTTAAACCCTGATTAAAAGTACAATAGACCTCATAAGTAAATTGAATGAAATTCAGATTGATGAAACCGATATCTTATTGAGTTTAGATGTAGCTTCACTATTTACCAATGTACCGATTAGAGACTCTCTAAACATTATTAATGAAAAATTAGGAAATGCAAACGGTGAAGAAAATATGCTAGAACTGATTGAATTATGTTTAACATCTTTTTATTTTTCATTTAAAAATAAGTTTTATGAGCAAGTTGATGGAGTTGCGATGGGAAGTACTTTATCCCCCATAATAGCAGACATTTTTATGAATTGGTTTGAGGAAAAAGCTCTCCAGACTTCAAGATTAAAACAAAAATGTTACCTGAGGTATGTAGATGATACGTTCATTATTTGGCAACATGGAGAGAACACAATTGAAGAATTTCTACAACATATGAATTCAGTTCATACTAAAATTAAATTCACAATGGAAAAGGAAATACCCCCGTCGCAGCAAACCTGCATACTCAGCGAATTTCCAATGAATATATAACATAACACATTAAAACACTTAACAGGATTCATAAGAAATGTATTCACAAACAAGCGATATTTAAAATATTAATTATTCTCCATAAGAATAACATTGGGGATGAGTACGCAGGTTTGCTGCAACAAGGCACACAAAATAATGGGTTTTTATGAAAATATCAAAAGAACTCATCTTAGTGAAGTCACATACCAAGTTTCATCCATATACATTCATAAATAAGCGATAAATAACATTTTAAGTATTTCCCATAAGAATAACATGGGGACCAAGTACCTAGGTTTGCTGCTACAGGAACCATAGGCGAAAAATTTTGTTTGTGCAAACAACAATAAACCACAACCAGATCAAGCCATATACCAAATTTCGCCAGTTTATGTTCATAAATAAGCGAGATACACAATTTTTCTTTTTCTCCATAAGAATAACATTAGACAACGTACTGTGTTTAGCACTTTCAATATCTCGGTAACCAATTGATGTAGAGCAATGATCAAAATACCAAATTGTTTGTTTTTTTAAGCTGAATTCAATGGTATAAAATAAAATTTGATTTAAATTAAAATTACATGTGAAAACCCCACAAAACACATTTTTGGGGTACAAAACCCCCCTTCGGATGGTGCGATTCATCTGGTTTTCGAACTCGTTCAAATAAAAGGTACTTTACACATTTGTACCAAATTTCATTAAGATCGGACCTTTTTTACGAGAGTTATCGTGCTTACGGACACATATATAATACTCCCGTCACAGCAAACCTGCATACTAAGCGAATTTCCAATGAATATATATGTCTTAATATTACATTAAGCCTCTTACCAGAATTCATAAGAAATATATTCATAAATAAGCGATATTTATGTAAAATATTCATTATTCTCCATAAGAATAACATTAGGGATGAGTACGCAGGTTTGCTGCAAAAAGGAACAAAAAATAATGGATTTTTA
Source organism: Allygus modestus (assembly GCA_963675035.1). NCBI lineage: Eukaryota > Metazoa > Arthropoda > Insecta > Hemiptera > Cicadellidae > Allygus > Allygus modestus. Next base: position 189,933,280 of record OY776112.1, on the reverse strand, counting down.
AGCAAATATCAAAAGAACTCATCTAAGTCAAGTCACATACCAAGTTTCATCCAAATACATTCATAAATAAGCGATATATAACATTTTTATTATTCTCCATAAGAATAACATGGGGACCGAGTACCTAGGATTGCTGCTTCGGGAACCATAGGTGAAAAATTGGTTTTTTGTTCAAACATCAACAAACCACCAGCAGATGAAGCAATATAACAAGTTTCGTCAGTTTATGTTCATAAATAACCGAGATATAAAATTTGTCTTTTTCTCCATAAGAATAACATTGGACAACGTACTTGTAATATCTCAGTAACCAATTGATGTAGAGATACCTGCGGGCTCTCTACCAAATAAACTTGCTGTAGAAGAATGTACATGTCTAGGGAGGGAATGGTTAAAATTTTCAGATTTTTAAATATCGGTTTGCAAGATTTACTACTACCCTCACATTGTATTGGTGTTTTCGCTGTAGATTTTATGTTAGTGTTTGGGGGGTTTTGTGTGAGACCTGTTGTCGCTTTGGGATCAAAATACCAAATTGGTTGTTTTTTAAGCTGAATTCAATGGTATAAATTAAAATTTGATTTAAATTAAAATTTGATTTAAATCAAAATTACATGTGAAAACCCCAAAAAAAACATTTTTGGGGTACAAAACCCCCCAAAAATCCCCCTTTGGATGGTGCGATTTGTCTGGTTTTCGAACTCGTTCAAATAAATGGTACTTTACATATTTGTACCAAATTTTATCAAGATCAGACTTTTTATATGAGAGTTATCGTGCTTACGGACACATATATATATACAAATATGAACGAATGGTGTTTTTGACATCTGGGGACCTCAAAACGAAAAGTTATTATGGTCTCGGGCTTAAGTCTTACCATGATACCTACGGTAATAGCTTCTTCCCTATAGGGGAAATTCGCTAAAAGAGGGATCACTTCCATTTCTGGATGTAATGATTATCAAAGAAGGCAAATCATTGAAACACAAAGTATTCAGAAAAGAAACGCATAATAACCACTATCTAAATGGAAAATCACATCATCATCCGGCTCAAAAAATAGGGTTAATCAACTGTTTGGTAGATCGTGCTAAGGTGATAAGCAACCCTGAATTCTTAAACAAAGAAATTAACACAATAAAACAAGTATTAATTGCAAATGATCACAAAAGTGGAATGATAGAAGATGTTATAACACAACAAAATCTAAAACCGGAAAAACAAAACTAAGCCAACCAAGAGAACTGCAAACGTGCGATCCTGCCTTACATTAAAGGTACAACCGACAAAGTGTCAAAAGTTCTAGCCAAGCATAAAATAAAGACAATTTTATATATGTTCTAAACTAAGAGATTTACTCCCTAAAATAAAAGATCAAACACCAGTGTTGAAAAACAAAGGTGTCTACAGAATACCGTGCAGATGCAAAAAGGTATATATTGGAGAAACTGAGAACAGTAAATGTTATAGTAAGTGAGCATATCAGAGACGATAAAAAGGGCAGAATAAATACCTCAGCGATAGCAGAACACACACAAGAATCCGGACACAGCATGGAGTTTGACAATGTAAAATTATTGCATAAAGAAGACGATTATTTTAAAAGAAAAATTAGAGAATCTATAGAAATAATTAAACACAAGGAAAATATAAATAGGGATAAGCTCTCTAAGTCTTTGCTTCCAATTTTCAAAAAAGGAAATAAATTAAAACTACACCCCATGGATAACCATATTTATATATTTAAATTTTTGGCTAATCTACTTAAATTAGATGTAGTAGTAAGCTATCATATGATTCATTGTTTTTTTAAATTTTTGTTATGTTTATATAACCTTCCTACCGATGAAGATGTCCAAAGTGGCATCGAAACGTTTAGGTGAAAATAAAAAACAGAAGTAAGAATGAAACTGCCAAAAGCGTTATTATAAGTAATTATAACAATGGCTTACTTAGAGTTTAGTATTTTTGAGAAAAAATTAATATGCTCAGACCATGATATATGTTCACCAACGAATATACGTACCTATTGTGGGGGAAAAAAATATGTGCCCTCGAGTTTGAACCCATATATATCTGGTACAGAATAACCGATTTTAATGAAATAAATGTTAAACTGAAGCTTTAGTAGATATATTTTATGTGATAACAATAAAAAAATGTCGGCCAAGCCGAAAAATTGTTATACAATAAAAACCATGAAATGTACAGGGTTTTCCGAAGGTCCGCACTAAAAAAAATTGTTATACAATAAAAACCATGAAATGTACAGGGTTTTCCGAAGGTCCGCACTAAAAGTGAAGTTTAAACATTTATTGTACAAAAACTGTTGGAGCAATCATTCTCAAATTTTTGTGGAGTAATATACGGTTTATTGTAAATATATACCTAAAGTTTTGTAATTTTATCATTAATATTTCAAATGCTGTTGTTATTTTTGTAAACGTTTACTAAAACCGCTATTTACAAGCCAACAATTCCGTTAAAAATACCAGTGTGCTTGTCATTACATAGGTACGAATAATAACACATCATTGGTATAATCCGATAAAATCTGTATGTAAAACAAATTTTTATTTGTTAGCATTTTTTCTCCCGTGACTCGCAAGGGATCGATATGTCAATTCCCTACCGAGTGGGAGCGCGCCGCGCACCACCCACGCAAGGCACTGTGGCAATCGTTTTTAAATCCGTATGGAGTATGTATCCGTTTTCGCTGTAGTCTGATGCATATTTCTTCACAGTTCTTAATCCATTATTTAAACACTTGGCTACGTATTCATACACCGGGTAATGTTTGTGATCGCACCTTTCTTTTTCCGCTCGAAAAAAACAAATCGCACTTATTATCAACTGTATTTCACCTTCTGAAAAAAACTCGTCATGGAGGCAGTTTTTAGTAGATGTTGACCATGCAAAAATCCAAACGAAGTGAATTGATGCACTGATGGCCAACATAGTTGTCCCAAGATTTCTTTCTAGAACCGTAGTGACGTGACTAATATGAATTCTATGAGTCACCACCAACCCCTAGCCTCCGAACATTCCTGTAAAACCTAAAGAAGAAAGGGCAACGAACTGTGGCCGGAGCGCGGTGTGCATCAGCTCGTTAGGGAATTGTCGTATCGATGCCTTGCGAGTCACAGGAGAAAAAATGCTAACAAATAAAAACTCGTACATATGTATCTTATCAGGTTATACCAATGTTGTGTTATTATTTGTACCTGTGTAATGAGAAGCACATTGGTATTTTCAACGAAACTGTTGGCCTGTAAACAGCGGTTTTAGTGAACGTTTGCAAAATTAACAACAGCATTTAAAATATTAATGATAAAATTACAAAACTTTAGGACTATATTTACAATAAACCAGATATTACTCCACAACAATTTGAGAACCACTGCTCTAACAGTTTTTGTACGATAAATATTTAAACTTCCCATTTAGTGCGGACCTTCGGAAAACCCTGTACATTTCATGGTTTTTAGTGTATAACAATTTTTCGGCTTGACCAAAATTGTTGTTATTGTTATCACATAAAATATATTTACTAAAGCTTCAGTTTAACATTTATTTAAATAAAATCGGTTAATCCTTTCCAGAGATATATGGGTTCAAATTTTAGGGCACATCTTTTTTCCCCGACAGAAGTACTTTTGCATGGTTGAGACGGTTAATTTTCTTATTTTAAAAATCCAATTCTAAAGGTTCAATTTGTGAATGTTTATACTTTAAAACAAGCATATAATTTTAACAGATTTCGTTGGAATTTTAAGACCTGTTGTTATTCTTATAAAGAATATATAAAAAAGTATATCTCTTTATTTATTACGTACATTTTTTTTATGATTATTGGTACCGTGGACTAACAATATTTGCATATACAGTAAAAGCCCGCTAATCCGGCATCCGATGGTCCGGCACTTTCAATAATCCAGCATCGGTCTAAGGGTTCTACAAAAATTGTTTTGTGCACTGTATGAGTCTTTCGGGCGCGTTCGGCAGAGTTCGGGCACGTTCGGTAGAGTTCGGGCGCGATCGGCAGAGTTCACGGGCAATTGGCAGAAGTAATTATAATGTATGTATTAAGATATAATATTGTAAATGTATTTTCAGGTTGAAATGTTTGTTTTTAACATTTTCTATCACTGTCAGAGAAATCTCAATAAAACATGGCATAATGGATTGATGACAGCCTTTTGATTCTCTATTTTTAGCGTCATTTCCGCTATTCACGCAATAACGGCTATTTTTAGACGGCGCTCAGTAATCCGGCATTTTTGGTAATCCGGCACTGCCAAAGTCCCGAATGTGCTGTATTAGCGAACTTCTACTGTATCCCCATTTTTTGTGGACCTCATGCACAAAATCTTGAGTATTCAGCATAATGTTATTCTTATTGATAAAAAATAAACTATTAATATATTTTGATAAACATTGCCTCATTTGGTATATTTTTGTGATAGAAATTCATGGACAATACGTGACACTGTGTCGGGCAGGCGGGGTTATTGTCACACAATATAAAAACTTGTAATGCATTAACTTAAATTGAAAAAAAAATTAAAGAATGTGCAATGTTATTTAAGGTGGAATAATAGATAATAGTTATTTAAACAGAAACATGATCAAGCTATGAAATAAATTACCTGTATTGATGTGACCCCATTTGTGACACTTGATACAACGTACATTACGAACTTGAATGCCAAAAGGTTGATCACGAATCTCAGAATCACCTTTGCAGTATCTGGAAAAAACTTTTTGATTAGAATATGATACAAAAAATTGATATTACAATGTTTTCATAGGTGAAATAATACATGTCAGGCTTTAGATTTATAGTGAAGACAATCCGTTTGCAATTAACTTAATTTTACTGGCTCAACTATTTTCTATAAAGATAAGCCATTTCAAAATATTTCCTTTAAATTACTACACATTACGTGTAGAAACAAACATTAAACTTTGAAAACTTGATATTAAAAACTGAAACGTATTTTTGCTAACTACCTATCAATTTAGGTATCATAAATTAACTTTTTTATTGTAACTATACAAATAAACTTGTAAAGTTGTGTACTTAGCCATGATTAATTTATTACTGATTACCAATCAAATTTATAGTGTATTAGTAGAGTCTCATTAATCCAGCCCTATATCGGAATTAGTAGGGCCAGATTACCAAAAATGCCGGGATACATTAAAAAATGAACCAATTTAACGATAAAACTTCTTATAATTGCTTATGAAAGCTACTGACAAATGATTGTTTACGTTTTTGGGACCATCGCACATCACTTGTACTCTACTCACCATACGCCTTTCACTTAACTCACTCGTGACAGTCACACTGCATTCAACTACAGAGGAACTTGAATAATTCAAATAATACTAAAAAAACTCAAACTATCCAAACATTCAAATTAGAGAAATTGCATGCAAACTGTGCAACATCTATTTTCAGGCAGAACTACTTTTATAACTGTATTATGACTACTTTTAGCGAATTTCCCCTATAGGGAAGAAGCTATTACCGTAGGTGGCATGGTAAGACTTAAGCCCAAGACCATGAAAACTTTCAATTTTGAGGTCCCCATAAACACCATTCGTTAAAATTTGAATATATATAGTGTGTGTGTGTGTGCGTGTGCGTGTGCGTGTGTGTGTGTGTGTGTGTGTGTGTGTGTGTGTGTGTGTGTGTGTGTGTGTGTGTGTGTGTGTGTGTCCATAAGCACGATAACTCTTGTAAAAAAGGTCCGATCTTAATGAAATTAGATACTTAGCACAAATGTGTTTTGAACGAGTTTGAAAATCAGACGAATCACACCATCCGAAGGGGGGTTTTGGGGGGGGTTTTGTATAGTAATTTATATGTAATAAAATTTTAATTTTCATCATTGAATTTTGTTATGCAAAATTTTAAAAAAACAATTGGTATTTTGACCATTGCTTTACGTCAATTGGTTACTGAGATATTGAAAGTGCTAAAGACAGTACGTTGTCTAATGTTATTCTTATGGAGAAGAAGAACAAATTTATACCTCGCTTATTTATAAACATAAACTGACGAAACTTGGTATATGGCTTTATCTGGTTGTGGTTTATTGTTGTTTGCACAAAACACCAATTGTTCGCCTATGGTTCCCGTAGCAGTAAACCTAGGTACTCGGTCCCCATGTTATTCTTATGGAGAGTAATTAAAATGTGATATCCTTTATTTATGAATGTATGCTAATGAAACTTGGTATGTAACTTCATTTAGATGAGTTCTATACATATTTGTATAAAAACCCATTATTTTTTGTTCCTTGTGGCTGCACAAGCCTACTCATCCCCAATGTTATTCTTATGGAGAATAATTCATATTTTAAATATCGCTTATTTGTAATCATATTTCTTATGAATCCTGTTAAGTGATTTAATGTGTTATCATTGGAAATTCGCTGAGTACGCAGGTTTGCTGCAAGGGGGTATTTCATCCAGCTCAAATAAAAAGTTTGAACCATCCCAAAATAATTTGAACCAACCAAAATTTGAACCAACCAAGTTTTTTATAATTTTTTATGTAGAAAATGCTAGGGACCGAGCGAAAAACTACAGACTCGTCGACGTAAACACAGCGCTGGATTACTGGACGTGTCAGAGTATTGAACTGCCGGATTATTAATAGGGGTGTGCGAGTACTCGAAACTTCGAGGTTTCGGCAGAGTATTTTAATACTCAAACTCGACTCGAAACTTTGAAAACTACTCGAAAGTTCGAGCGAGTATTTCCCGCCGATTTTCGGACGATCGCGACCGGACAAAACGCAAAGTAACGGCCGAAAAAGGCAATCGCATCATGTAAAATCGGCCGAAAATGACAACCGCGAACGATTGCGACCGGCCAAAACGCGAAGTAACGGCCACAAAAGGCGATCGCATCGCGTAAAATCGGCCGAAAATGACGATCGGACCGCGTCATTACGGCCGTACCTAACGATTTCGTTACTTAATATTGATTGTAAGTGATGTCTGGACTAGGTGAAATTGGCCAAATGACAACCGGGCCCTGTTTTACCGGCCGGAAATGAATGTCAAACCATGTTTTGTTTGTCAATACGTTTGTCAGTTTGATTGTACTGGCCAAAACTTTGTATTGCTACTCATGTATTAGTTAGAAACCATTTTTAGATTATCAAATCTAGGATGGTATCCAAATCCCATTACACTATTTAAAACTACCAACTGATGGCAACTACTCGCTCGAAAATACTCGAAACTCGAAAATAATTGGCACTACTCGACTCGACTCGATTTAAAAAATCACTACTCGCACACCCCTAATTATTAACTGTATTTTGTTATTATGACTTGTAACAGCGTCAATCAAACCAGCAAAAAAATCATGTAAAAATATTTCCAACAATCACCAGCAGAAACATTTTTTACAGATCATCTGAAAAACGAAGGGAATTGCCAAAGATCCATTAGATTTGGGGGAATAATAAGGAATAATTCTACAAAATATATATACTTCTCTTAGAACAAGAAGCTAGAATACTTGATTGCAAATTTACCTCCGAAAGAGAAGGGAACAAATTATATTAATACTAGCTGGCCCGACAGACGTTGTCCTGACCTAATGTCATTGAATTTGTTTTATGTCAAATACTCGTTCATTTTCTAGATAAGCTCGTTCGCTTCGCTCACTCGCCTACTTTTATATAGTGCTAACTTCGTCATCCAAAAAAGCGTTTGAGTTGCCATTCAAGTAGATTTGTTATTTCCATAATGAACATTGTTTATGCCTTTCAAGTATGTTTAAATATAATCCTTGTTATCAGCTGTTTGATGTAACTAACTGAACTTTGATTAAATCAATGGGAACTTTGAAGGCCAGTGGGACAGAGCCCTTAGGTCAGATTAAAAATTCTATTTTATAAAAACCTTGTCCTGACATTAACGAACACAACAAAAAAAGAATTATTCAATATGGTGCACTCATTTTCAAGTTATGGCGTGACCAAGGTAAATACAGATTCATTTTTATTTATTAAGATAAGATACTGTTCTATATTTAGGCATTTTTAAATGCATGTGATCTAATAAGAAATCTGAAGAGTAAAATTTGAAGTTGTTAACAAATAAATGAATAAATCTATATTGCCACATAAATGCTTAGAAACATAGCATAGCTATAAGACAGGTGTCATTGTCCAAATCAATACAATTATAATTATATTATACTCCATATGAGTAATGTCTGTCTGCAAAGTTTATCTTGGAATCCAGCAGAACAATTTCGTTAAAACTTTGGAATTAGGTGATTTTGGACCTAAAAATACGATTGGTAAAAACCTCAACCCTAGGAAAATTCACATTTTGTTGAAAATTTCATTTGAAAATTGGAAATTTTAACATTGGGCTTATGGAGTTTCAAATCAAAACAAAAGAACCATAACAGCTATGAATAAATTAACCAGTAAACTGTCAAAGTAGTACCACAGAGAAACGAATCTATACAGAGAGTTGGAGATTAGTTCCAGTAAACGCCGCACAGGCGCTGGTTCAGGCATTTTTCGTTCCTACAACTATTCCTTCCAGTCCCGGTGTTGCCAATTCAACGTTGCTGGCGCGGCGGAAGCCCCTCCCCTCTACTATACTATGCACCTTACTACACCTGCTCCTTGCCCTTGCATCGCATCTTGTATCTCTCCTCTGCTACCCGGGCCCACCACAGCCACAGCAGCGCTACGCATTGCGCGCTCGCTGTTAAATAGTAGCTTAAATGCAGATTTCATTTACAAATAAGCAAAGTACAATTTTCATTGCATGCTATAAAGAAGTATTGAGTAAATCTACATCGTTTTATATTTTTATGGCTTTTGCTCTTCTTTACATTACTTGCTTTCAAGCATAATTAAATCACCAAAACATTTAGGCAACTGTTTCAGAAAATGTAGATACGGAGCCCATTTTCTAAATAGGCCAAGTAGGCCGCGGCCTGGGGTGGCAAATTTCAGGGAGAATTTTTTTAATATTGTGAGCATACATGCAGTGATAGTTATACTTTTATAAACTTTGTAAATCATCTTTAATGTCAAGCAAAAATAACTAGTTGATATGTTATTCCAAAGGCAGGAAGGGCGCGGAGATCACAGTATTTAATTTGTTTATTCATCTTTGCCATACGGTTAAAAATTTATGTTCATAATTAAGGGAGATATAAAACTTTACTTATTCTCCATAAGAATAACATTAGGGCTGAGTATGCAGATTTGCTGCTACTGGGATAATCAACAAAAAATCAATTGTTTGTACAAATATCAATATACCAGTACTATGTGGAGCCACATACCAAGTTTCATCAATCTACATTCATAAATAATTGAGATATAAAATGTTATTTATTCTCCATAAGGATAACATTGGTCAACGTACTGTGTTTAGTACTTTGAATATCTGTGCAACGGTTGGACGTAGAATCACAATTTAAACACCAAAATGATTGTTTTGTAGAGCTGAATTGATTGGTAAAAGCAAATATAAAGTTTACATTAAAATGAACTGAGGAAAAGCCAACAACCTTTTTCCCATAAGATTAACATGAGAGGTTTTATGAGGTTTTTTGGATTTTCTCCGCAACCACTTAACCTAGGTTAATAATTTAAAATACTACATTATTTATTTTTTTAAGCTCTATAAAATATAAAAACCAAAATTGAGTGTTTTAAAAATTTTAGGGTGAAAAATGCAAAAAAATGAGTTTTGGAAAATTTAAAACCCCCATAAACCCCACTTTTCCCATGGTCCGATTTTTTTGGTTTTCTAACTTAGTCATGAATGTCATTTTACACATTTGAGCCAAATTTCATCGAAATCGGACGTTTTTTACTCAAGTTATCGTGTTAACGGACACACACACATATATATACAAAAATTTGAACGAAAAGTGTTTTTGGCATCTGAGGACCTCAAAACAAAAATTTATCATGGTCTCGGGCTTAAGTCTTATCATGAGACCCTACGGTAATAGCTTCTTCCCTAAAGGGGAAATTCGCTAACTTCCCTATAGGAGAAATTTGCTAATATATATATATATATATATATATATATATATATATACAGTTTTGAACGAATGGTGTTTTTAGGGTCTGGCAAAACGAAAAGTTATCATGATCCCGGGCCCAGGTCTTACCATGCCGATAACGACAATAGCTTCTTCCCTATAGAGGAAATTCACTAAAACTATTCCAATAGCAGGTTCAAGACCAAGGGATAAAAGATGTTCACATTTCCCTCAGGAAACAGTGATATATGGATCCGGAGAGGAGGTACCAATTGTACTTCCTAAAATTTATAATTCAACAATATTAGTATAATGATTCCCAACAATGTGTTAAACAGAGTGTCTCGCAACTCACTGGACAAAGGTATATAGCGTTATTCCTTTGGTCATTTTATCATGTGAACATCGGTCTCATGTGCCTAGTTTTCTGTTTTTGCCTGTTGTTTTTCACTTTCAAGTTCAAATTTAAAAAAAAAAACGGATCGAACGCAACCAAACTTACGTCAACTGTTAATGGTGATAGGGTCTATCAATGCAAAAATTATGGTGTAATTATCTCTGACAATTTGAAAATGGCGGCCATTTTCTATCTGAAATGGCTCGATAACCTACCATTTTTATAAATATGTAAAACCATAACTTCTTTTAGGGAATTATATGGCAAACCTACCGATACTTAAATGATTTAAATCGAGTAATAAATAGCTGAGCTGTTGCAAATCTTGTTATTAATTCCATTGCTGCATTGTGGAGAAACCAAAGATGAGCTAAGTCCGGTCACACGGGTATCAGCTCGGTTATTTGTTACTTGATTTATAATTATAAACAGGTGTTGTGATTCTTAAACTCCATAAGCCCAATTTTATTTTTTTTATTTTTCATATTAGTTTTTTTACAGTATAGTCCGGTGCACGTATAACGTGTGTGACCAAAATGAGTGATACAAGGGGTTTTATTACTGATTCTGAAATTAATAAATGTACTGCATCATGACATCCCACTTCAACATTAGGCCACTGCTAGGGTTAAATACAGTATGTACTCTAAAGTTGTAAAGAAATCAAAATTGTTACTTGAAAAAGATTGTTCAGTCACTTCATATTTAAAACAATAGACACATTACAATTACAGTCAAATACTCATTAGTTAATAGTCAACCATCTTTATTCATAAAGAAGTTCAGAGGGCAATATCTGAACAGCGTCAAAAATTGTACGATTAATAAAAAATCACATCACCATCTTAATTACGTACAGTATTTGAACTTCTACTTAAAACAACTTAATGTAGACTAAATCACTTTAGAGGGAGGTGGAAAAATTCCTCTAGCGTGTAAAAGTTAATTCAATATTCTTTAAGTTGTTTTCTTAAATCACATGTGAGTTTTTTCATTTCTAATTTGTTCTGAAAAGGAGTAAAATTAACTACCTAGTACAATTTGTAAAAACTGAAGAGCCCAACACATCACCAGGGGCTTCCTCCACCTCATTCACACTGTGATAAGTGTTGCTGAGCACAAAATTGGCAAGGCTGCTTTTAAAAGAGCTTGAGTAGATTCCATTTGTATATATTAAAGGAACATTTATTAAAAAATCTTTTTCTCCATGTTTGTCGATGTTTTCTCTACCAGCTTCAGACGGTGTCTTGGATAGTGAAAGTTATTTTTATACCTTGCATTAACGTGTGCTCAACATTTTCATTAAACTATTTTTCAGTTTAAGTGTGCCTGTACTACACAGTGGAACCTCGATAACTCAAACCTCAATTAGTCGAATTCCTTGATAACTCGAATTTTTGTAATTCCCCTTGAATTTGCCTACCTAATGCTATGTTATTTTACCTCTATAATCGAAGGGTTAACAGGAAACACCTCGATAACTCGAATTTTTGCAGTGTTCCTAGTCTGTCGCCGCACCTCTATAAGACCAAGTTTTAGCTATAGAACCTCTATAACTTGAATATGTACAATTGCCATACCTCTATTATTGACTAGAGAACACTGAAGTTGATAAGTCAAAGTTGTTCATTCACCAAACCTCCAGTGACTTGGCAGCCGAAAATTTCAATCCTCCCTCCCTACTACATCTCTTTCCCGGGTGCTCCTGGTGTCAGTAAAACAACCGACAAATTTATGTTGATGAGCAACACGCATATCAAACACACTCATCCTCACGCACGGGTTTGACCTATGTGAGGATTTCATAAATAAGGAACAGTCTCATATTGTTGTAAATTATACATATTTTTTTAATAAAATGGTTTTGATTTGATTAGATTTGTGTTCCGAGTCGTTAGTTAGTCTGAGTTCAGAGGTTCTGGATGTAGTACGTGAAACTAGTTTCTAGGTTGTTTTTACGAAGTGTTTGCAGTTTGGTGAAACGTGTTGGCAAAACTCTACCCCATGAGGAGAAGTTCAAGACTATTTGAGGCTATTAACAGGAAATACCTTGAAATATAATAGAGGCTAACAGGAAATAAAAACAGTGACATCGGGAAGCAGTTTGGAACACCAGTGAACACTGTAGACAATTTTAAAACAAAAAAGTGTCGTACTGCTTCACCCTAATTCCAACAATGCTCTGCAATTTTATTTATCATGTTTTGTTCCCTTTTAGTTTTGCAAATTATTTTAATAGCCTGCAGTACATTAATGTTCACTTAAATGAAATTGATGCGTAGTTGGTCAGAACTGACTTCCGTAAGGAGAAGGGATTTGTTTGGGGCAGGTGATAAGAAGTGAGCAAAAAAGTCTAGAAAATAGACAGGAAGTGGACGAACGGACAAAACATCACCAAAATAGCAAACTGTGAGTCATTATTGGTTTACTTTCCTCCTCTACAATATTTTCACTGAAGGAAGTATTTTGTCCTCTACAATATATTTCCGGGCTTATTTTAGACATTTAAAATTGTTCAAATCTATTTTAATTGTAATAATAATAATTATACGGTATGATTATTTTTGATACATAGCTCGAACTTATGTAAGGATTATACCCTTGCATGATCCATCTATTGTGTTACCGTGACCCTCAATAAGTCGAAGTCTACGGAAAATCACCTTGATAAGTCAAACCCCAATATTTCAAAATATTCGATAACTCAAATTTTTACCATTCCCCCTGAGGTTCGAGTTATCGAGGTTCCACTGTATTAATCGTGTTTTTAAAATAATTAAATTTTGAACGGTCATTATTTGTAATCCTCTTGAAATTGGTTTGCATGAAGATTTCCAAGGTGTAAATGTCATGATTCTTATAAACTTTTTGGAATTTTAAAATTCTCTCCACTTCTCATGAAAACCCCCAAAACACAATATTCCATATTGGAATATAGAATAAAGATAAGCATAGTAAATTATTAAACAAGTTATCAAGTCTGTTGTATTTTTCAAACATAACTTAATATTAGGAAATTGCTGAATTTAATTTGCTTAGTATATTTTCGATACATTTGCCCCAAGTTAAATGTGTATCAACATTAAAAACCTAAATCTTTTGCATTTTTATAAATTGGTAATAATTGATCATTGATGTCCCCTGATTGAGGGATACAAAACTTAACCAGTTAGGTTTTATCTTGGTTTAGTTTTAGACCGTTAATTTCAAACCTTGTCCCCAGCTCAGATAAAACTTCACCGATTTAAAGCACTAATTCCAAAAAACAAAACCAAATTATACAAATAGAACTTGCTAACTGTTCATAAGTCACTAATAGAGCTAACTGGTATCTGAGACTAACGTACTAGATCATGCTGCTTGCTACGCGAGACCGACAGGCTTTCAAAAATTGATAGGCCTTCATTATCATCAAACGAATCACTCAAACTGACAAATAAGCAACACAATGAGGGTGTGGGGAGAGGGGTGGAAGCTACCTGAGAATGTGACTGTCAAGGTCAAACAGGGTGGCCACACTAGAAAAGTTAAAGTTACCTCCGGTCTCTCAGATTGATGGCTCGGTAGTAATGGTTCAACAACTGTATCAAATGGTTATTTGATAACCTAAATACTAAGCCCAATAAGCTAAATATTAAACCTATATAAAAAATATTGTATTTTCAAAATTTTAATAATTCCGCTCATAAGATTGCTGGTTTTCGTTGGAATGCTTGTCATTGAGATTGCCACAGTGGCAAGAACTTTCGCTGGTGATGAGAGAACAGTCGGCATCGCTGTACTTGTCCCCACCACAAAAACACGGACGGAACCACGTGTCACAGCCGCACATGAGGAACACCTTGCGACACGCACGACAGATGCAACTGATAATCAGCAGCACGATCAACGCTGCCAGTAGAAGGTACAAGGCCAGAAGCAGCGGCTGCAAGTAGCTCCAGATGTCTTTCTTGTTTTCATCGCAACTGAGCAACAATGAAGTGGTAGTTTTCGTCTTTAGACACGAAGAGACAGTTGTATGTCGAGCACAGTGTGAACTAGCGTTTGTTAATGCATTGTACCACGCTCCGTGGAACGTCTTGCAGGGAGCTCCATCCACCGTCAAGACAATGAATACAAAATATGACAATTTATCAATCATAATTTATAACGGTTTGACAAATTTGTTTAATATATCACTCAATTCTTAAGTTTAATTTTTCTGTTTCCATAGTAACGGATTGAGCGTTAGAAGTTAAAATGTTTAGGCTACAGATCTATTCAGAGTGGCACTTGGTTTCCACATGCACAGTAATGACTCTCTCCCTCCACGCGTCTAAGTACTGTCATCTCGTCAAACCTACATTTATTTGTCAAAACATTATTATAAAACATATCTTAAAAAAACGAATAATTTTATTTTGGCTATGTATACATTTGTCCAGTTTACATAAAGCAGACAGCAGTATGTAAGCATAGCATAAGTCAAGTCACAAATATCACAGTCTATGTGAGATTTGGATTTACTTAACACAACCGTTGGGAAGGAAAACATGGTGGGGCCCCCAAGTATTCAACATCTCTTTCGCACTACCTCCCCTACAAGCTATCAAGACCGTGCTTTTCAAACGTTTAAGAACAATATTATCCACCATAGACTTCTGTTATTCAGTTTACCAAGTTCCACTCCACTGATAAAATAATGGAGAGGAAACATTTTACATGCCAAGGCATACATTTAAATGTTAAAGTAAATGGAAACTTTGCTTTGATGATCATTGGCTTTGTTGAAAAAATATATGAAACAAAAATATGTACAGGTTCAGAAGGCTACGATGACTCCTACATGTATGCTAAAACAGTCTCAGAGCCTAATAACATGGATTTATCTAACAAAATTACATGAGCGTAACTGACAGAAATATGGCGGGTGTTATTAGGATCAATGAAAATAATAAAACAGAGGGAATTCGCTCATTATATTTCTGTACATTTCAATAACCCTCGTAACAAGACCTGGAAGGGGTTTTCAAAATCATTTAAGAAAACCAAAACTATCTCACTACTTGATCAGCCACCTAGCTTCAAGATCATCAAAGCCCAGCCACAGTTTCCAGTTTGATTGCTAAACCCAGATGTTTTAGCAAACCAACTGATCGTGACTGTGTCACAGCTTTCCATGACCTGACTGAGAACTTTAAAAAAAGGGGACTGAAACAATTGTTCACTGATTGGCTATACGAGACAACACTGATTTAACTCATTTTTTTATCAACGTAGTTAAATTTCAGAAATGTAAAAAACCATAAGTAACTATTGTTTTGTATTTTTAAAGATCTTACCAAACATTAAAAAAGGGAATATCCCATTAAATATTAAATAAACAATTGGGAAACCTTACCACCTATAAATAAGGAACCCTTTCAAGATCAGTTCATGGCAGAGATGGCAATCACCTAGGAACCCCAGCTCCTGTAGTAACCCTAGCAAATATGGTGTGAGGACATCACACATGTCATCTACAGGTCCATAAGTCTACAACTACCGAGGCATCAACAGGTAATAGTGAAAACGTGTTAAGTTGTTCCCAATAACCTCCTGCGTAGTAAGCCACCAAAGCAGGGCAGTGGTGATAATGTTAATTTTTTGTCCATCTACCATTTTTAAGAACATTAACCTGAATTGTATTTAAACTTATTGACATGGGCAATCCCACTAACATCAGTTAAACAAAATATTAGTAAAAATTGTCTTTAAAACATTCAGCATTCAGAGTAAATGTTCTTAATTGTTGATGATCGTTTGGGCAATAAAAATGTTCAGATAGGAAACCTAACATTTCAAGATAAAGTATCAGTAACAAACTATTCTAGTAACGTTATAGAACTATGTTCATATTTATCTCAATTTCGTGCCCAACCCATTAACTTGGTGGCTACCGATAGTCCCGAATAAGGAGTCATCAGAGTGTTTCCACTGTACCAAGTCCATTACACAACCCTCAGGACAGACCAAATCATTGTGACTGTGACCAACCGTAAACCTCAAACCCAATTTTTTGTTTCAACTTTTATATGTTTTTTAGTATGAAACATACATATATACTCAAAACAGTTGCGAAATGATTTAATTTTAGTTACAATTTTGATTTTTTTTTGCAGTCATATATGTGTAACGTCGGTCTACAGCAAATATTTTACACAATACTTTTTATTATAGACCTACCGACTTTTTATTATGCAGGACGCATGCTCAAGAACTCAGGTGAATAGGAAATTGAAGAAGAAATACTGTTATAATCTCACAGCAGAGCTTAGGTTATGACAACAAAACAAATTATAGCTAATAACTGTAAAATTACAGGGCTGCAAACTGAAGCAACCGGTTGGCCAACTTTAAAAATCAAAATATAAGAAAACTGATCTTCGAACCCAGAGACCAAGCGTCCTGCATACGTGTCACATATTCCCATAAGACTGATATGTAAGCTATAAACCATTCCGGTGCAACAAATAAATGGGTGTGGCAAGCCATTTACCAACAATGTAACAGCGACACGCATATGTGTCGTCAGTCCGCTGGACGTCAGTCTGTAGTGACAATCAGCTACATCCCGTATATGTGATACTAGTCTATTTCAAGGATGCTATTTGTAACATTGCATCACGTATATGGGACAGTCGGTAGCCAACGTGATAACTTTGCTCTTTTGACTACTGAATAAGTGACATTAGGCCCTAACTAATTTAGGAAAGGTAGTTGTGTTTTTTTTCTGACATGTACTATCACCTAGACTGTGCCATCAACCTCAGATAGGTACCTACACAATATATGCTAATGTGATATCAACTTTCAGACACAAAATATGTGCTAATGTTCCATAAACTGTCAGACAAGTACTATCTGCAATGTGCCATAAACTTATTTTTCTCTTCCACCAAAAATATAAAATACTAGTGGCTTGAAGAGACGATAGCCCCCTAACCTTGTTCCATATGTCAGTTCGTAAACAAAGCAAACAGATAATCTCATGTTTTAATGTAAACAAAGCAGATGTTTTTAAATGCCCATATTTTTCTTATGGGGAATGTTTTATGAAATTTCTCGTTTGCTGGAAACTTTTTAGGAATACTGTTATTTTTCCCGAGTCCCTGGGATCGAGACCTTTAATTTGAGGGCTCTCCCATCATCCTGCAATTTTCCAAACTCCCACAATTTTGACTTAAAAACTTTGCTTACAGAATTATATATAAAGATGCAATAGCTGTAGGTGTGGGTGTTATGTTTAAGTTTCCTTCAGTTTTGGGCAGATGCATGGCCAAGTCAATGTAATGCCTGGAATGTGTAAGCTACCAAGCTACCCAAACAAATTTAAATATCTAAACTATCAACAAATCATACTTTCATGACATTAGCAATGACACCTTAGTAATAAAACATTGCAATGCTCACTCTTCTCTTGGTGCATTGAATTTCCGCTGCCACTCAAACTTGTATTCCGGTTCATCGTCTTCTCGTTCCCTCTCCTTCTTTGCACCAGGCGGAGGCTCGTACATGAAATTCACACTCAACTTGTCTTTGCTTTCCTTGCTCAGCATTGCTCTGAAAAATAAACACATTATTTTCATCTAGTCAATGAGCTTATGACTCTACAGTTTTATAACTGATACTGCTTGGTACAGCTTGGTTAGGCCTAAGCATAATTTTGACAAATTTGAAAGAGGCAGAAACTAATTTAATGAAAATTACAGACTAATTTTTGTTTAATGTACCATAATCCAGGCTTGACCAGACACTTTTCTACTATTTATAGGTTATAATTCCTTAACCTCATGGATATCACCAATAAAAACATTACCATTGTAAAGAATGTGTATTATTTATTATATCCCTGTACCATTTATTTATTTATAAGTTAAAATAAAGAAAAAGTATATCCCCATTGCAGCAAATCTGCATACTCAGCGAATTTCCAAGGCATATATATATATATATCTTACACTGCATAAAGCCGCTTACCAAGTTTCTTTAATATAAATCCATGAGTCTCGAATAAGCAATATATAACATTTTAATTATTATTCTCCATAAGAATAACAAGGGGGCTGACTACGCAGGTTTGCTGCAACGAGGAGCACAAAATATGGGTTGTTATGCAAATATAAATATAACTCAACTAGGTAAAGCCACATACCAAGTTTCATCAATATACATTCATAAGTAAGCGATACATGCCATTTTAATTATTCACCATAAGAATAACATGGGAGCTGAGTACGCAGGTTTACTGTAACAAGAAACAACTAAAAATTAATTTTATGAAATTTTTTATAACTCCACTAGGTGAAGCCACATACCAAGTTTTATTAATTTATGTTCACAATTAAGGGAGACATAATATTTTACTTATTCTCCATAAGAATAACATGGGGGCTGAGTACGCAGGTTTGCTGCTACGGGAACTATCGGCATAGTAATGTTTTTTGTGTAAATACCAGTAAACCTAAACGAGATGAAGCCACAGTGGCGTGGATAGACTTTTGTCAAGGGGGGGGTATCTCATTAGGGAATACAAAACAAAAA
Source organism: Allygus modestus (assembly GCA_963675035.1). NCBI lineage: Eukaryota > Metazoa > Arthropoda > Insecta > Hemiptera > Cicadellidae > Allygus > Allygus modestus. The sequence continues at coordinate 189,914,265 of OY776112.1, read as the reverse complement.
ACTGTGTTCGTGACTAGTATGTTCGGATACCGTATACAAAATTGAAGACACCATTAACATGTCCCTTAGATTCATAATTATTGATATAGGCCTATACATCCAAGACATAAACCATTGGCACAAAGTAATCAGTATTTGTAACCAGGACTAAAAAGTAGTTGTACCAGTTGTAGTCAGTACTGGAAAGTAATCGTTAAGCTAGGGTTGCAGTCACCGGATTTTCCCGGAGTTTTCAGGTAAAAACAAAGCTCCGGGGAATTTTTGTAAAAAATTAAAAATCTCTCTTTTTTGAAAATTTTCCCAAAAATGCGTTGAAGAACGCAAATTTTGTTTTGGAAATCCTAACTGTGAACGAAAATGTATTTACATTTGCAACTTCGTCGTCATACAACGATTGCCAAATAAGCTAAACCCTTGTTTCCCTGTTCACTCTAACTTCTATTATTTGTTACTCTTTGGCTTTATTTTGTCGGGAAACATCGTTGATTTATACATTTTTTTGCCATTATAGAACGCAGAAAATCAGTATGAAGATTTATGGCTCCCTGCAGTTTATTAAATTACAAATTTAATATGGCAACCGGCGTAAATTAAGCACATCACTGAGACCTTCTAGATGTCAAGGCCAAGGTCAGGTGCGCTAGTTATCGAACTGGCTGCTAGGGGGTGAGGGTAGTCTGTTCGGTGACTCACGTCTCACTTTTGGCGCGCAATTACCGTACCGCGTGCCGATGCAGTTAGTTCATCTGCTACTATTTATTGTATGCGAACATATTCTTAATATATAAATAAGATATTTTGGATATATTGCACAAATATTTTGTTTGTTTTCCAGTAACAGCATTTCTTTTTAGTCAAAAGGCATAGGCTTGATTTCAGGGGGATATAAATTTTAATTTTTCCAAGTTACAAGGGGGGGATATATCCCCCTGATCCCCCCCCCCCATATCTACGCCACGGTGAAGCCATACCAAGTTTCATCAGTATTCGTTCATAAATAATCGATATATCAATATTTTCTTATTCTCCATAAGAATAACATTGGACAACGTACTGTTTAGCTCTTTCAATATCTCTGACCACCAATTGACATAGAGCAATGATCAAAACACCAAATTGTGTGTTTTTTAAGCTGAATCCAATGGTGTAAACTAAAATTTGACTTTGACAAAGATTACATGTAACAAATTCTTAAAACCCATTATTGGGGAACAAAACCCTCCCAAAATACCTCTTAGGATAGGTCAGTCGATCTGTCTGGTTTTCAAACTTAAAGTCATGTTGCTTTACACGTTTGTACCAAATTTTATTAAAATCGGACCATTTTTACGAGAGTTATAGTGCTCACGGACACACACACACACAAATATATAATATAATTTCTCTCTCTCTCTCTCTCTCTCTATATATATATATATATATATATATATATATACAGAGAACAAATACAGTTTTGAACGAATAGGGTTTTTGGCATCTGGCGACCTCAAAACAAAAAGTTATCATGGTCCCGGGCCTAGGTCTTACCATGCCGACTACGGTAATAGCTTCTTCCCTATATGGGAAATCTGCTAAAAATAAAGAAAAGTGTCTGGGTCAACCCCCCAAATCGGTCTTGACCCGGACACACACTTAAATAATGTATAAACTCGCAAACTAACCTCTCCAGACCAGAGTCGGAAGGTGTTTTGACATCACCTGATGCCTTTGAACCAGTCAAAGACTTGAACAAAATTTAGGGGTTGATGGGGAGGATATATATGGAGGAATTTTATGTCACGATTTCAGCTGTTCAAATTGTACAGCTGAAATTAGTATCGTAAGTTTAATTTCAAAAATTCTCTGATTGGGCCTGATGATGACCGGTGTAACTGGTTGAAATCGATCGCCTTGTACCATCTGTGGAAAATTATTAACTAAAATAACTTTCAGACAGACAGTACAATTATAAAAGGTTGACATTTATTTATTTCACAATGTAAACAAAAATTAATTATACATCACATGTTTTAAAGTCAAATTGTAAATAACCAAAAGGAAATACAAGTCATATGTCACAGGTTAAATATCAGTAACATCTTCTCCCCTTCCAGATAAAATGGCTACTTTGGTCATAGGTCTTTTGAATGTTCCATAAGAGGTAGTGACATCAACGATTCGGACTTGTCCGTCTTTGCTCGGGTATGTTGCTGATATCCGCCCAAGAGGCCAAGTGTTTCTCGGATTATTTTCATCCACGATGATGGCCAGGTCCCCAATTTTCGGTGGTTCAGCTTTTGCATGCCATTTGCACCGCTTGGTCAGGCAGGGGAGATATTCTTTCACCCATCGTTTCCAAAAGTTATTGAGGAGGGATTTCACACGTGCAAGTTGTTTCTTGCAGAGTTTGTCTTCAACAATAGGCATTTCAAATGCTTCCCTGAGGAAATGGTTTGGTGTTAATGGTTCAAGATCTTGAGGATCCATAGACACATGGGTAAGAGGTCGGGAATTTATAATAAATTCAATTCTGACTAGAAGTGTTTGGAACTCTTCATCACGAGGATACTGTGATTGCATTACGGACCTCAAGGCAGTTTTCACCGATCGAATGAGACGCTCCCAGCAACCTCCCATGTGTGGGGCTCCGGGTGGGTTAAAGTTCCATTTGATCCCATTTCTTACGACTGTACGTTGGATATGAACATGGTCAAGTGTCTTCATTGCATTCCGGAGCTCCTTTTCCGCTGCTACAAAGTTAGTTCCGTTGTCCGAGAACATCTCGGAAGGACATGGCCTACGACTGATAAATCGCAAGATAGCCATTATACAACTTTCTGTATTCAATGTGTGTGCCACTTCTAGATGTATGGCTCGTGTAGACAAGCATGTGAAGATGACACCATAACGTTTTTCGTGACGACGCCCAACGGTCACTTCTATTGGGCCAAAGTAGTCGACACCGGTGAAGAAGAAAGGATGTTCAACTCTCAAGACTCTGGTTTCTGGTAGGGATGCCATCTGAGGAGGTATGGGTTTGGCATTATTGATCCTGCACTTCATGCATCGATTTTTGACCTTTTTCACTGCGCATCGTAGGTTGATAATCCAGAATCTTTTTCTTACTTCATTTACGACAGTTTCAGTCCCTTGATGGAAACAGGCTTCGTGATACATTTTAATAATCAGTTTTGAAACATGACTTTTCCCATCTAACAGAATGGGCTGTTTTTGTTCTGGGCTGAAATCCTTGGCATTGTTTGTTCTTGCTGAAATTCTAATAAGACCTGTTGAGTCTTCAAGAAATGGGGATAATGCATAGATACGGCTTGACTTAAACAAAGATCTTTTACGACCCAGCATATATTTTTCTTCTTTGAAGCTTTCGTCTTGAGCTGCTTTTAGAAGAACTCTTTCGGCTGTCTTTATCTCTTTGGGATGAAGTTCAAGTATTTTATCATACTCAACAACTAGTCCTAATTTTAGTCTTTCTTTGTTTGATTTGTTTCGTTGTCGTAAGGTTTCTACATATTTCATAACCCACGCTAGAGTTCTTGTTAGTTTTTCCCAGGAGGAGAACTTGCTAACATCAATCAGTTGTGACGACTGCTTGTCTTCATGAACACCAACAAACTGTTTCTTAATTTCCAGGTCTTCTTTCAATTCCAAAGTGAATGGTTGTTTTGGCCAGTAGTGTACTCCGCTGGTCAGGAAACTAGGTCCATAAATCCACTCGTGATGTAAAGCTGAATTAAATTTTCTATTATACCTTGTAGCTATGTCTGCTGGATTTTGTTTGGAAGGAACCCATTTCCATTCTTCAGATTTAGACAGTTTTTGGACCTCTCCTATTCTATTTGACACAAATTGTTTGTAGGTCTTTGGTTCTGATTTAACCCAGTGAAGGACGGTAACTGAATCAGACCAAAACGTTCGTTGAACAATATGAATACCTATGTCATTTTGAATTCTATTAGCTAGTCTGCATCCTAAAACGGCTGCTTGTAGCTCCAGACGAGGGATGGTAGTTGATTTAAGAGGGGCGACCTTTGCACGTGCTGCAACTAACATTGTCTTATAGAAGTCATCTATCTGTTGGACAAGATATACGACCGTAGCAAAGGCCTCCTGGCTTGCATCAACAAAGGTATGTAGACTTATTTTCTCGAGTGTCGGTGTGTCGAAGTAACACCGTGGGATTTTGAAAGTTTTAAGGTTTTTTACTTCTTCTAGCCAACCCTCCCATTTTTCGCAGAGGTCATGAGGGAGTACTTCGTCCCAAGTTGTCTTGATTCGCCAAACATCTTGAACAATCATCCTTCCCTTTATAGTCGTTGGGCATACTAAGCCTAAAGGGTCGAAAATGGACATAGCTGCTTTCAGGATCTCCCTTTTTGTGGGGTACAAAACCTCAGAGAAATGTACCTTCTCAGTGCTGCGGTGAAAATCAAAACTGTCAGATTCAGAATTCCACCATATGCCAAGTACTCGTTCAGTAGGTAAATTTGTGTCGGGTTTTAATTGTTTTGCAGAGTTGGCTTTAAGGCTTTCAGGTACGTCTTGTAAGACTTCTTTGGAGTTTGATAACCAATTACATATTTGAAATCCACCAGCCTTGTGAATTTCTGTAGTTTCATGAATTCGACGACGGGCTTCTTCTTCAGAGTTAGTGGAGTCTAAGAGGTCATCCATGTACTCTTTTGTCAAGATGGACTTGCTTGCTTCAGGGTAAGTAGACTCAAACTGCTTTGCATTGTGATTTACCACGTAGAGTGCGGCACTTGGAGAACAGGTAGAACCAAATGTCATAGCTTTCATGAGGTAAATATCTGGTTCTTGTTTTTTGTTTTCACTTCGCCATAAAAATCTTTGTGCATTGACGTCTTCATCCCTGATCCATACTTGGTGGAACATTTCTTTAATATCACCGACGATTGCATATTTTCCCAGGCGAAACTTGAGAAGAACAGACGGTAGTGAATTTAAGTAGTCGGGTCCACTAATTAAGGCATCATTAAATGATATGCCATTCGACTTAGCTGCTGCATCAAATACAAGTCTTAACTTTCCAGGTTTGTTTGGGTTTGTAACACCAAAATGAGGTAGATAGAACGTACGGTCAGTAACAATGTTTGCCTCTTCTTTCGTTAATTTTTGTACATACCCCTTTTCAATATAATCTTCAATTTTCTCAGTATACTTTTGTCTGAAATGTTTGTCTTTTCCCATTTTCTTTTCAATTGTCTTGAGTCTTTTCAAGGCGTTATCATAACTTGGCGGGTACTTATAATCATCTGACTTCCATAATAATCCAGTTTCATAGTGATCTCCTACTTTCTTTGTAGTTTGTTCTAGAATATTAATTGCACGTTTTTCTTCTATTGAACTGATGTCGGTTTCACTGAAAGGTGTTTCCCCATAGTTATCAGTCTGAAACGATTCTTTCACCATGTTGTGTAGTTTGTCATACTCAAAGGCTGTCAAAGAAAAGTTCTCGTCAACTCGATCATTGAATTTAGCACACCTTCCATGCATGGTCCAACCCAGATAACTCCATGAGAGAACAGGAGAATTTGTAGGTCCTTCAATCACTTTTCTTGTTAAAATAAGATTGATATTATCTTGACCGATCAAGATGGTGGGCTTGGAATGCGCTGTAGGAAGCGGTTGACTAATTAAATTCAAGTGAGACCATTTTTCTCTGAGTTTCACAGTGTCGACATTTTGGATTGGTAAGTCTAGTGGTGACTGGGTACGGACATTATCTACCGTCTTGTATGTAAGTACAGTATAAGTGTAAATATACTTTATAGTGTTGTAAGACGTATTTTATTTATCCTGTTATTGTAAGATTAACAAAGAAAATTTGGGAACAAATATGAAATTAGAAACACCGTATTGAATAAACCAAACTTACATTTATAATATGAAAGGACTGAAATATGTACAATAGGTATGGAGATTACAACTTTAAAAAAATGGAAATGACTGTGCCAACAAACATCAGTTTTTTACACACTACCCCATACGACATTTCTGGCACAAGAACAAAGATGTTAATTTACAGTGTAGCCAGCAAAGTCATTTTTAAAAACAAAATAAACAAGACGGTCGTTCTTGTAGTTGAAGGTCGGGGGTTCTAATCGTCGTTCAATAAGGTCATAGTCCACTGAACAACAGTCTTCGGGAATAGGCCAATTGAAGCTTTAATTTACAATGTTGCGTGCACATCTCACAAAAAGGTCAATAGTTTTATCTTCCACCACAGCGACAAAATTCTAGAATTTGATCGATCTCTTTCCCGGAATCTTTACACAAAGCCAGTCCCCAACTTCTGAGTTCTTAAAACCAGATGCTCATCACTTTCAGGGGGCTCCTCAGTTCACTCGTCAGAGGAGTCTTGAACTTGACACTTGTCTGGTTCGTCTGGATCAGAGCTAAGTTCTGCATCTTCGAAGGTCCTCTTCCTGCTTCCAGATTTTTTCCTCTGTGTGACGACTTGCTGGGATTCAATTTGGAAGGCTGGTGAAGGGGTCGCTGAGGTAGATTCCACAGCAGGCTGCTCTGGCAAGTCATTTTGGGACAAGATTTCTCTGGGACAACGTTCAGTTTTTTTCTTTCTTTGGGTTCTAGCTCCTGGCGAGTCAAAGCGCAGTTTTGACAGTAAGTCGATCACTCCGTCACCAACAAGCTCCCTGGTCTACTTGGTAGGCCTTCAATGCTCGTAGAAGGAAGCATTCGGAACCACCTGTGGGTCTAAGGAAAGATACCACAGGTCTTAAACCGGATTCCAGGTTTTTTGCAGCATTTAGTGCAATTTCCTCGCACAGCTTTTTCAGCAGGTTCGGGAAAGGATTTTTTGGAAGATTCATCAGTTAATGATCTGTCGACATCTTCCACTCGCACAGAATCTGCCTCCACGCCCGTTTTAGAGGCCTAAAGAAAGCCATATCCAGTAGCTGTAGTAGATTGGATGGCGTTAGGATCAGGGCCGTAGACAGACCGGGTGTCTCGGACCATTTGTCCGGGACCCCAGAGGGCCCACACCGGGCCCTGGACTAGGTCATACTTTAATATGCCTGAACACAAAATATTTGTATAAATATAAATATACTAAAATATACAAATGAATTAATGAATTCTTAATTTGCCTTATTTTGTAATGCAATTCATGAACATCCGATGTTTTAATTTGACGTTCCGTGCTCAATGTTATGATTTCTGTGCGTACAGTGTACAACCTAGTCTGTGCGACGCGACGTGACGTGCCATACTGCTGTGTTGACTGTAGAGGGTGGCGGGAAAGGCTTCTTGGAAAGAAAAACCCGAAGAATCCCCAAAATTTTACCCAGCCACTACTTCAATTCCTGAATTCCGGGGAATTCTTTGGAGATCGGCAATCCGTACAATCACAATCCGTATCTTCGGGGACTGAGGAAGCAGGCCCACACCCGAAACTTTGCTGCCGACTAGGCTACCTGGTTTCATGACTGATAATGGAAGGCCCTTCTCATTCTAGATACCCTTTCCCAACCTAAAAATTGACGACTCGTTAAATATAGTTTTTCTATTATGCTGAGTAACCTTAGTATCGTATTATATTTTTTAAATTATTTTATAACTTTATATCAGACGACGTCACAAGAAGCAGTAAAATATTAGTTTAAGCTTGACAATTAGCTACTCATTTCGTTTTTACAATCTCCTAATGAAACATTACTTTCAGTGGCAGATCTAGAACTGCTAGAAGGTGGGGGCTAACTGGGGGTTCTGGGGGCTCCCCCCTGAAAAATTTCAAAATTTGAGTCTTAAAAACAATATTTTTAGGCTATTTCTTTCGCAATCTTACAATGGCATAATGTTAAAAACACATCCCTAATTATGTTGCTAAGTGGAAAATGTTGTATGGTGCACTGAAATTTGTATTATGTTAATGATTAATGCATCAAGAAAATGATAAGCTAAGTGACGCTTTAATCAAGCCTACCCCTTGGATTTAATTTACTTTTAGAGAGAATTACTCAATTGTATAAAATGGAATATATCAAATTGAAAACAGTAAAAATAGTTTCATCATACTGCACTATATTTTTAGTGAAGTATATTTTTTGTCATACTGGACACAATAAATTAAGGTAACAATTTAACCAAACCTAAAGTTGGTTTACTTTTTTTCATTTAAAGTCTGCTTCAATATTGATCTTGCTACTCTAAACAAACAGCTGCTACAAAGGTTTTCATTGTTAACAATTTGAATACTGTAATTTGTTCAATTCATATTAGCTGATTACCTCAACCGAAAAGTGTCATCAAATGTACTTTTTATCCTAGAAATAAAAATAACAACTTTAGCATCCCGACGCATGTGTTGAAAACCAGCTGTTTTTGATGCAGTATGACTACTGAGCTCTATGTTATATCTGGAGTCACCACTCTGTGGTGAAAAGCGTGCCGCTGTGTTTATGGTCTTTATGTTGGCCAGATGTATTTTAGACGTGTTGGTGGTATAGTTATTTCATTTCCTATTGGTTGAAATTTTATGAAATCGTCCACCCAATGCAGTTTGATTGGTCCAGTTAACCTAAGGTGACAACACAATAGAGCAAAAAGTCAGCATTGACGGCACGTTTTTGGAAAATATTTAGGCTGAAAGTAGTGACTCCAGATATAACATAGAGCTCAGTGAGTATGACTCAAGACGAAATAGTATATTTCATCACCAGGACCAAAAGTGACATATTTCAATATGAGCTAAAGTAACTGAGCCAGTATTGGTCCTCGTGATGAACTATATTTTTCATCATACTGCAGATAATTTTAAGTTAACAATTTAACAAAAACTAAATTTTATTAATTTTTTTACCATTCAAAGTAAAAAAAGCGATGTTTGTTCCTCTTGATCTTGCTATTCTAAACAAACAGCTGTTACACAGGTTGTCATTATTTACAGTTGAACAATTCGTTCAACTGATTACCTCGACAGTGAGATCAAATGACGTTTTCGTCATACTGCAGCAAAAACAGCTGTTTTCAACGAATGCATTGAGGTGCTAAAGTTGTTCTTTTTACTCCTAGAATAAAAAAATCACTAGATGACACTTTTCGGTTGAGGTCATCAACTGTTAAATAAGAATTGGACGAATTATTCAACTTGTAAACAATGGAAACTTATACGTGTAACAACAGCTGTTCGTTTAAGAGTAGAAAGATCAAGATGGAATCAAACTTTTAATATTGAAAAATTTAACAAAATTATTTTCTGTGAAATTGTTATATTAATATTTTTTTCAGTATGACGAAAAATATATTTCATCACAAGGGCCAAAGGTGGAGTTTCAATGCTCGCTCATTTTCCAGTCCCAGCCCAGGGCCTCAGCCGGCCATTAAAACTTGAAGCTCGATTGAAAAGCGTCACTTTTTGTCCTACATTTTTCATGCCCAAAAACACAGAGTTGACGGGTTGCCAAGACCTAAAAGTATATAATATCAAAACGTATTCCAAGTCAAGTATAGCATCGTTGGTCTGACATCGTTTTTATTTTATTGTACAAATACAAAAACATTACCAGGACTACAGAATAGAGGAAGGATATTATCTCTATTCTATATCCCTGAAATCTTAGGATGTGTTTTTGTGGCGGGATACTTTAATTGTAGCCTATATCAGGTAAATTAGAATGAACATGTTCCTATAAAATTATTTATAAATTAACATTGACACTTTGAAATTATATATGGGAGCCCAAAGAAAACTCGGAAAAATAAAATTGGGAGTCAAAATAATACTCCTATAAGAGCATATAAGATCTCACGTACATTATAAGAAATAATTTAAAATTATAGTTCTTATAAACCATCTGTTCTGTATTGCCGGAAATAAACAACTACAAAATACTTGCTTCTTTTTCTCACACTTGTCTCTGCTTTATTGTTCTAGGTATAAAAACTATTAAAACTGATCATTGTTTAGAGACTGCATTATTAACAAATTAATAAAACAACCCATTGTAAACCAATTTTGTATATAGGAAATAAAATATTATCACCATGTCTCGATGAAGCTCGCTCCCATTACTCCAAATATGATTGTTTGGTTTGCACGATATATTCTGCTCACTTTCACTGTGGAAAAAATAATACTCAAAACTTCGCCTTTTAGAATTGGACTTGCTACTCTGTGCCTACACGGTGAACTTTATAACTTGCTCTGGCAATGCCATCCACATCTTTATCTTCAGTAGTTTTATTGAAATAATCAGTTAACCAATGCTCCATTTGTACTCAAAACAAATTTTAAAACGAAAAAAACAAACAAATCATAATAAACATACAGATAAACCTACGTATAAACACTCTCCCAACGATCCAAACAACAGAACTAATGCTCTCATTTGCAAACCCAGACGTAACGACGATACAACGACCCTTTGACACTTTAAAACTACAACCGGTACAACCAAAAATGCACAAATAGGCAATGAATGGGGATGAGAGATGAGAGGTGAGTCATATGGTCGGGTGGAGCGGTCCATTTTGCACCTGAGAGGAGGGAAGTTTAGGGAAAACCCCAGTTAGGGTAGTGCCAGCCTAGCGCTGGATAGATTGCAAGGCTGTTGCGACGCCAGTGCGTTGGGCTCATTCATGGGCATTTGCCGCTTGCCGTATTTATTTTTCAAGTTAACTTTGAACGGGTAAACGGGTGTGATGTTGACATTGTCACTTTAACTTTGGCACTTAAAATGTATGAATTAAAATTAAAATATAAAAAATACTGTATGTTTCTATTGCGTAACAGTACCTCGGAAAATATCCTTTTTATCCAGTGTAAGTTCGGACCCAATTATTTAGCAATTTGAACTCTCTATTTCAGTATGTTTAAAAGCAACAACAGCAATAAATTAGTCAGAAATAATAAGTGTTGTTTATTTTGCATATTTTATAACGTGACTGGTCCAACACGAAATAGAGGAAGATTAGTAGGTATAGTACAACTGGGAATATATTTTTTTCGATAAGAAATGTCCTTAGCAAAAAGGATAATTAACTAATATCATATCAACTTGAAATATCATATACTTAAAAATATTCTCATTTCACGTTATTTCTAGGCCTAAGTACTTTTTTTGCACTTTGTAATTTGTGTTGTACATTTAGTGTAGTATAATTACAGATCCTACATTCAGATTTGATAACAACTTTGCACATTTGACGTTTTAAATAGAGCTGGCCAACTGTCAAATGCCATTCAGTCAATGTACCAGTAGCAAGAGGGCAAAGGGGAGGTAGGGCCCGACCAAGTCATTTTGTCTGGGGCCCGCCAAATGGCCCTGGTTAGGATGCAGGCATACAAACAATATGTCATTTTCGTCACACAGTTTTATGACATCTGGCAAAAAAATGTGTCAACGAGTCCCCTATCATAAGTTTTTCTCCCATTTTTGATCTAGCCCAAGGTTGAATGACTGTCTTGATCCAGTCTGTGAATGTGGATTCAGCAATCCAGCCGCTTTTGGACCTGCTGTACCCTCCCTCCGGACCACCAACAACCTAGGTGTCCCAAAGTCGTTCGGCCTTATAACAAAGGTAGGGAGGGAGAACCTCCCCTGCAGAACTCTCGGTGAACATTAGTGAGATGGCAGCTTTAGAACAATTGAGCACTCTTTCCGGATACTTGGTGCCCCTTTTAAAAACACATTTCTTCGAGCCCGGGTCATCGGTCAAGTTTGTCTCATCATAGTGGATGATATTTTCTTTTGGGATCTTGTCGATCGTCAATCGCAGATTTTCAAAGTAGGCTGATTTGCAGATAGCATCAATCTGAAAGTAAAACAATTTGTAAATACAATTATAATCAACAAATAAATAGATAAATGTTGTTTAGTGCGGCGCGGGCTCCCTAGTTATATAGGCCAGTAGGCGCGCGCCTATGCAGCCTATGCTTAAGAATGGCACTGTAAGGTGCAAAAGTCGCTTATCGCATATTGCTTGTCGCTTACATTGTAGCCACCTTCTCTCAATTTACATGGTATCTTATGCAGCTAGAAAAGTGACCGATGTCACTCACATAGGTCGTCGCTTATCGCTCGTCGCTCGTGACTCGCATCGTAGCTGAGGCCTCAGACTTAGTTCCTTTAAGTATTATAAGTTTTGTCATATATGTATTTCTGCTCAGTAATCAATCCCTGTTATATGTAATTTAGTTAAAAACATTGCAGAAATGTACAAGTTGGTTATTTAAAGCTAACGCACTGTAATACTAGCGCTCACACAGGGAAAGGTATAGGGCGCCGCATGCCCGAGCTCCCGCAGTGACGTCACAGCGGCGGCCGGCTGGAATCACTTAGAGCCCGCAAGGCGCAGCCCTTATATCTGTAGTCCTGGCTAACGTCACTGACCAACAAGAACTTATCGTTAACATCGCTGACCATCGGGAACACGTCGCTAACGTAGCCGACCAACAGGAACGCATCGCTATCGCCACCAACCATCATGAACATATCGCTAACGTCGCCGACCATCGGGAACATATCGCAAACGTCACCGACCATCAAGAACATATCGCATCGCTAACTTCCCCTGCTATTCAGAACGCATTACGCAATCGCCGACGATCGCGACCTGAAATTCCCGGTTTGGCCGAAAATTCCCGCATAATCCACACATTTTTCCCGGTCACCAAAGTTCACGCATAATTCCCGGTTTTCCAGGTTTTCCCGGTCGGTGGCAACCCTGACTGTATAAAATGTAATTCTGAATTTTATTTAATTCATTTAATTTCAATAATTGGTAAGGAAGTAGGTAGCAGTAATGTAAGGATAAAGATTAACATGAAATTTTTACTTGCCTTTGCTCGTTGAAAAGTGATGTTTCTACACATCCTTAGTCTCAGATTGTTATTTCTATTCAAAAATCCATCCACCCAGTCTTCACCTGGCAAGATGTTCTTGAAAAGTGTGACGTTCCTCCCATCTTTGTCAAGGTAGAGTTTAGCAAGCAGGCGCATCTCGAAAGTGGGAATCCCCAATCTGAGATCTTTTCCAAGTGAGCCGCGATGACTTGTTTCTCTTTCTGAGAAAAAACGGGCTGCTTTCCATGGGGTCCTTTATATTTTCTAGTTACTTGGTCACTTGTAGTTGACTTGGGCAAAGAATATTTTTGTGCAGCCGCTCTAATACTTATCTTTCCCTCCTTCACTTCTTTCACTGTTTTTTCTATTAATTTCAAGCGAGATTCACTCATATTTAAAAACTTTAAAGCTCACTTAAAAACTTTTAAAACTCGTTTTAAAACTTATTTAAACATAAGAAAGCCATACCAAACATAAAAAATGGTAAGTCGGTAAACTCAATCTCCACGGATAAACATACACTTTCGGCAGGAAGTGACAGCCGGCGCGAATTGCTGCCACAGCATACACAAAATCCAAGTGTCCGGGTCAAAACCGGTATACATATACTTGAATTTTTTTTTTCCAAATAAGTAGAATATAGCTTTAAATGCCATTAGGTATATGATGCACGATGAAATTGTGAATAAATATATACCAAAACAAACATATCTGATAATTGTGATGAAAGTTATATGTCTTAGACATGGTTCTTATTTTTGTGAAAATCTTGAAGTTAGTAAACCTGAAATATCAAAGCTAAAAAGCTGTAATACGTAGTTTAAACTAGTGCAGATGTTTAGAGTATGTTCTTCTTTCTGTATCGGTGTGACGAGTAGCTGTTTGTTGTTGCAGGTTAGGTTAGAAATTAAGTTTTAGCGAATTTCCCCTATAGGGAAGAAGCTATTACCGTAGGTCTCATGGTAAGACTTAAGCCCGAGACCATGATAACTTTTTGTTTTGAGGTCCCCAGATGCCAAAAACACTATTCGTTCAAATTTATATATATGTATATATATATATATATATCTATATATCTATATATATATAATCCAGACCATCCCAACATCATGTTACACATCATGTATCCTTTCTTTTGATCATTTTCTGAATTCTGAGGTTATTCTGACATCTATATATATATATATATATATATCTATATATGTGTCCGTTAACACAATAACTTGAGTAAAAAACGTCCAATTTTGATGAAATTTGGCTCAAATGTGTAAAATGACATTCATAACTTTAAGTTCGAAAACCAGAAAAATCGGATCATGGGAAGGGGGGTTTATGGGGGTTTTAAATTTTCCAAAAATCAGTTTTTTGCATTTTTCACCCTACAATTTTAAAAAAACTTAATTTTGGTTTTGACCATGTTATAGAGATTAAAAAAACAAATAATTTAGTATCTTGAAATATTAACCTAGGTTAAGTGGTTGCGGAGAAAATCCAAAAAAACCTGCTCATAAAATATCTCATGTTAATCTTATGGGAAAAAGGTTTTTGGCTTTTCCTCAGTTTATTTTAATGTAAACTTCCCATTTGCTTTTACCAATCTGTTCAGTTCCACAAAACAATCAATTTGGTGTTTAAATTGTGATTCAACGCCCAACCGTTGCAGAGATATTCAAAGTGCTAAACACAGTACGTTGTCCAATGCTATTCTTAAGGAGAATAAATAAAATTTGATATCTCGATTATTTATGAATGTATGTTGATGAAACTTGGTATGTGGCTTCACATAGTACTGGTATATTGATATTTGCACAACAATTTGATTTTTTGTTGATTATTCCCGTAGCAGCAAACCTGCGTACTCAGCCCCCATGTTAGTCTTATGGAGAATAAGTAAAATGTAATGACTCCCTTAATTATGAACATAAATTAATAAAACTTAGTATGTAGCTTCACTTGGTTGAGTTATATTTGATAATTATATAAAAACCCATTTTTCTGTTCCTTGTTGCAGCAAACCTGCTTTCTCAGCCCCCATGTTATTCTTATAGAGAATAACTAGAATGTTATATAGCACTTATTTATGATTGAATATTGATGAAACTTAGTATGTGGCTTCGCCTAGTTAAATTTTATTTATATTTGCATAAAAACCAATTGTTCCTGTTCCTTGTTTCAGCAAACCTACGTACTCATTACCAATGTTATTCTTATAGAGAATAATTAAAATCGCTTATATGTGAATATATTTTTATGAAACTTGGTTTGCGGCTTTATGTGGTATTAAGACATATATTACGCATTGGAAATTCGCTGATTACGCAGGTTTGCTGCGACGGGGGTATTTAGAAATACGTTCAAGGTGTCCAGGTCAAGTCAGTTTTACGGTATACCTAAATTGTGTAGGCCTATATTTAAGATAAGATAGGACAAGTATATATTTTGTTATTAAAAGAAAAGGTTTTTAAATTTTGTATTTTGTATTGTTAAACTTACTTATATAGCAGATAAGTAATTTGGCTCTATTCCATGTAAGCATTGTTGTATAATGATAAATAAAGAGTATTGAATACTGAAACTGGATTGTCTTTTGACTTGAGAATATTTGGGGAAGAAGCAATTACAATTAATAATTACTATCCAACATCCATTTCTACATGAAAAATTAATAACAACAACAATCACTAAAAGTATTTCTTTGAATTAAAAACCCTCAGGACAACCTACAGCCAAGGACATATAATTACTGGTATAAGTACTGGTACTCTGAAGCCATGTTTTTAGCGAATTTACCCTATAGGGAAGAAGCTTTTACCGTAGTCGGCATGGTAAGACCTAGGCCCGGGACCATGATAACTTTTTGTTTGAGGTCCCCAGACCTCAAAAACAAAATTTGTTTGGAACTGTATATATATCTTAATATATAAAACTCAAATCCCACTGACTGACTCACTGACTCATTCATCACAAAATCTCAAAACCACAGAACAGATCACAATGAAATTTGGAACATACCTTCCTCTTGGGTCTTAGGTGCTCACTAAGAAAGGGTTTTAAGAAGATCCCATAGGGCTCCATCCCACGGGGAGTCAAAGTTCCAATCCTGTGTTATTCTAATGGACATTCACTTTAAGTTTGAGCTGATGAAAATACAAACAGCTGATCTTGATTGGTAGTAAGTAGTTCCACGGGATAACCACATAATGCAGCACAAACAACTGTCATAGTTTTTATAAATTAATATTTACGGGGTGAAGCCTCGGGAACAGCTAGTATATATATATATATATATATATATATATATATATATATTTATATATATTTATATGTGTATGTGTGTGTGTCCATGAGGATGATAACTCTCGTAAAAAAATTATCCGATTTTGATAAAATTTGGTAAAACGTGTAAAGCAACATTTATGTCTTTAAGTTCGAAAACCAGACAGATCGACCCATCTGAAGTGGTATTTTGGGGGGTTTTGTCCCCCAAAAATTGTTTTTTTGAAGTTTTTAAATGTAATATTTTTTAATTTTGTAGGTTTCTGTAATAGGTTCAGCTTTAAAAAACACACAATTTGGTGTTTTGATCATTTCTCTAAATCAATTGGCTCCAGAGATATTGAAAGTGCTAAACACGTACGTTGTCCAATGTTATTCTTATGGAGAATAAGACAAATTTTATATCTCGCTTATTTATGAACGTACACAACTAACGAAACTTGGTATAAGGCTTCATCTGGTTGAGGTCTATTGTTATTTGCACAACAAAATAATTTTTTACCGATGATTCCCGTAGCAGCAAACCTGCGTACTCAGCCCCCATGTCATTCTTATGGAGAATAAGTAAAATGTAATGTCTCCCTTAATTATGAACATAAATTAATAAAACTTGGAATGTGGCTTCACCTTGTTGAGTTATATTGATATTTGCATGATACCCCATATTTTTTTGTTCCTTGTTGTAGCAAACCTGCTTACTCAGCCTCCACGTTATTCTTATGGAGGGTAATTAAAATGTTATATATTGCTTATTTATGAATCCTATTTCTGAAAGACATGTTTTCAGGTGAGGTTTCTTTACAAACAATAATTACAGTTATTTATGAATGACTATTGATGATACTTGGTATGTGGCTTCACCTAGTTGAATTATATTTATTTTTGCATAAAAATGAATTGTTTGTGTTCCTTGTTTCAGAAAACCTACGTACTCATCCTCAATGTTACTCTTAAGGAGAATAAATAAAATTGTATATATCGCTTATTTGTGAATATATTTTTATGAAACTTGGTATGCGGCTTTATGTGGTATTAATACATATGTTTTGCATTGGAAATTTGCTGAGAATACATTTGCTGAGACAGGGGTATTTTAAACTACAGCTGCTTATGAAAACAAAGTATGTTGGAAAAAGATTAATATTTCATTCCATGGTTTACATATGTAAAGTTGATACAAGGACTTACACAAGTAGCAGTACAAAACAGTAAAACCTGGTAATAAAAAAGTAGCTTAAATGCAAAAATAGCCTAGTCCTAATCGTCTCCTCTGAAATAAACCTTAAGCTTACTTGTTAGTGTAAAGTTCTTGCTCTTTCTCATATTGGACCCGTAATTCTTCTTGTTTTTTCTTATATGCATCTGCTTTCTGTTCTGCCATCCAAACCTGCAAAAAGATGAGTTTATTTGTAAAATCAGCCTAGTTTTAAAAATTGACCCGACATCTATCCTGTGGTTAAAGTTGTCATTTATTAGCTGATGTTTATTTTATTATTTTATTTTTAACTTGGTAATTCATACCAACCCATTTTTATTATAATAAAGACAAATCAATTAGGCCTAGCAAAAATTAAAAGAATTGAGGTGTGTTTTTTGTAGATAAGTAATAACATCAATAAAAATCAAGGATCAATATCAAATTTTGCTCACAAGTTCTTCAGTACTAAGCTATAATAAATTGCATATTATTTTATTTATATTTATTTATTTTAACAGGCAAACCATTTTATATAGTAGTGTACAATAATTGGCAAGGCTTGTAAGTACTAATGCTTACATGCAAAGAAAACATTGGATGCAAACTTAAGAGGGCTCTAAACCTTTGCCAAACGGCTGAAAAACAAACCTCCGTATTACTCAAATTCTGAGGTTATTTAAGCACCTAGCGACCTCCAACGAACAGTAATATGTTTCTCATGAAATGAACTAGGTTAACAAAGTTATATTAAGGTTTTAAGTTACTGTTATACATATTTTCTTCGGAGTTAAACTTGAAAATTTACCATTTTCTACTACGTAAATGTCAAACAGTTATGATAAAATTAGAAAGTGTTTCTGTTTTAAAACCCTTATTAGTTTTCAAGATAATTTCCCGCTAGGCAGGATTTCATAGAAACCAATTTATCTCATAAATCGAGTAATTTGTGAGGGTTGTTTCTAAAAAGCGCTTAGCAAAACACCCCCGTACAGAGGACGCTCTGGCGAGCGGAGATGGAACTACCACCGCCAAGGAGACATTCGTCAGTGTCGCCAACCTGTTTCTCTACCCATTGGGACATCGGACGGACGTAATTCCCCAGAAAGGTCCTCTGTGTCCTTGCTTCAAACTACTCTTAAAGACACAATATTTGCCCGTCATACCATACCGTCATTCTTGATGATACTGCTAAATCAAATTTCAAATGACATTATCTGGGCTTTTTACCGTTCAAGAATGTGATCCATATCATTCAATATGATTAAATGATTAAACCTTATAGATTGTGATACACCAACAATTTGAATAAAATTAATCCTTCCTTAAACAATAATTTTTTTACAAATATTACAATTGTTCTAGTTATTGGTATTTACATTTGATACATATAGTAACAATTATATTTAACGTTACCACGTGCAATCCGTTTTATATTGGTTTTTGTTAACCGTACAGTAAGAAGTTTCTCATTAACAATCATAACTGTAACTCGGCGTAGGTACAACGTGGCTTTAGCCATCTTCATCACAATCTGTCTCATGTCATTTTCAAAGTGTGTGTGGTTTTAAAATACTTGTAACGCGGCGCGGCGGCTGCGCCGATTTCCAAGAGCACTGAGCCGAGAGGTAACGAGGTTCCCCTCGACCAAGGGTGGGAGTGCAACACCTCACTTCCTGGAAGCTCATCCCCTACAACATTTTCCTTGTCCGCAAACCTTCAGTTCATCAGTTGCTCTTTGTGACAGTGAAAATACCCCCAGTGTGTAAAAAGACAGAAATATTGCCATTTCGTCATGTGGACACCTCAAGGAATGAGGATGGAAGTAATTAAAAGAGACGACAAGTTTTGGGACAATTACATGGAAGAAAAACTAAATAATTTGTCTTGTACTGCTTGCTGCCTGAGCTTGTCGGTCCTAGGCAGACCCGATCGATGCCCATCCGCAATCCTCATTACATAATTGCGGCCATGGAACAAGCCAAAGAACAGAGGAAGAAACTGGACAGTTCTGAAAATATATAGTTTTAAATTATTTTCAGACGCTTTCAGGCGTGATTTGTTATATGTTTTTTTTTTTATATTTACTGTTGTATGTGTATGTACCATGTATGTGTTCTTTCTAATGTTACAAATTACTCGTTTTGTTATTTGTTATATACAATATATTTTTAATTTATTAATTTGTAATCTATATTATAGCCCGATTGAAAAAATTACTGTATTTTGTTGTACATATTTGATGCTTTAATTGTACGCTCTAGCGATGAGGTTTAGTTATTTCTGTGTTTTTCTTTATGTTGTACATTTTGAGCGTTGTTTCATCATTTTGGAAAACCAGTGGCCTTTATGTAAATTTCATAATGAATTTGTTTTCCTTTAACATTTCAAATAAGTCGTTTTTACTTTCATCTACAATATTTTTTATTTTTTATCAATATTACAGCCCGATTTTAAACATGGCTGTATTTTCTTTTACACATTTTATGCTTTGCTTTTTGTACATTCTAGTGATGGGCTTATTGACTTTTTAAGATTTGTAAAATCGTTAGGTCAACTTGTTGTCACCTATTTTATATATATATATTCGTTCTTAATCAAGAGTAGGCCTACATACTAGTTAATCAATGGTATATGCTTGTTTGTAAATATATTTGTGTTTTACTGTACACTAGCAGCAAAGCCCGTCGTAACAAAAACACAATGGTCTATAGAACAATATATTTTTTTTATTTGCAGATTTGGAAATTTGTTTGAATTTTTATCTATAATTCAAAAACGGTGGAAAAACTGACAACAACAGATGTTATATTCATGAAGATGTTATATATGCAATTATCAATTTAACTTAACCAGTCAAAGCTACATACCAAATTTTATTAATTTATGTTCATAATTAAGGGAGATATTACGGTAATTTACAGTATATCATTTTTAACCACCCCACAAAACATGTTCAGGGGGTCACGTAGGAACTTCTATGGTGGTCCCAGGCTTAAGTTTCACCGTGCAGGTCATGCTAATAGTTCACTTTTCTATAGGAAATTCACTAATAATATACAACTTGTTGTATATTTATGAATATAAATGTTGTTTTTTATAATAATCAGTAAAATCGGTAGGCCCAATTGTTACCTACTACTCTTAGATTTTATTAGAATATTAAATATAACCTTCATTATTACTTATTACCATTTTATTTTAATTGATATAATTTTCCTTTTTATTACTGAAATGTATTTAATTCCAAACGTTGATTTTCACAACCATTAGGTTGGTTATTGACAAGTTTTGTATCTTAGTGCCAATTTTTATCTTTAACACCATAAAATATAACCAATTCAATAGTTATTAGTGATTGTTACATCGGGCTACTTTTCATGTTTTTTATTAACAGTTAAAATGTTGTAGTCTAACCTAATCCCAGAAATTCTGAAGCATATTACAGATGGGCCAAAGTTTCTGCGCGCATGGCCTAACCAGCTGTTAGATGGACAGGAGGGGGAGAGTGGGCTCTTTCCTAAAAATATCTCAATATATCCGTATGTTTACTAAACATTTCATTAAACACTGTAATTTATGAACATAAGAACAGCTGTTTATTTTTTTTCTGTGCATTTAATTGTAGGCTATGTTGTTTTGAAATATTTTCAATAGAACTTCACATTTAACGTTTTTTAGTTTTAACATTGACTATAGATACTGAAGTAGACATCCCATCTATATGATCCAGCTGTCCCACTATTAATGTATGCTAGAATTTAAAATTGAAGTAGTTTGATTAGGTCACCGACAGATTGTGCTGCTGTCAACTATATATTATAGTTATTTACGTTAACTTTTAAAATATTTCCACCCCAGAAAGCAAGTAATAATCAACTTATTTTTGCTTCCTGACACACCAACTGTTGTATTATCCCCGCCTTGAGAGGATAAGTAATAGTTGACAGCAGTATACTCTGTTGGTGATTAGTGAGAACTACGACCTCTTTCAATCCTGGCATACACAAAACTAGGGACACATTTTACAATGGCAATGAGAAGTCTACTTCAGTATTTATAGTCAATGGTTTTAATTTGTTTTTTCACTTTTCATCTTAAATTGTTTGGTTGTATTTTCTTTTTGTATTTTTAGTTTAGTATTTAGTTTGTCTTTGGTATAGAACTTGAAAATGGACAAGTTATGACGAAATTATTGGAATAGAAAGACTTTAATTGGATGATTTCCTAAATCTGTCTGACTGCTGTATCAACTGATTTTAGTTATTAGTAATCAGGATAAATTTTTCACTATCTGTAAATATCTTAGTAAATAAATTATTTATTCTTGCTGTTATTTTGAAATTTGGCTTCAAACTGCAAAGTTGGTTATACGTAGGCATTATAGAAACAAGAGTTATTTATATTTTAAAAGATTAGAGTAAGTGTCATTTTTACTTACTTACGATTTAAGCCTTTTTTATAGTTTACTCCACTTTTTATCATAAAATACCCTACCCTAATCATAATAAAAATCTTTGATTTGATCTTAAGAGATAAACTACTAAATTAAGTTCTGGAAACTGAGGTTAATTTCTTGTCAAACTACGTATCAGTTCATTGGAGTTTTAATATAACTATTTCAATATATAATCATTAAACTGTACTTTAAAACCGCAGTTATTTAGTACCGGTAATGAAGGAGAAATTTTGCATGGTTTTTAAATTGAAAAACCTCCTTATTGCAAATCTGGAAATCACCAAGCATTGTGATTAAACAATTATTGAGGTTACCTTTATACAAAAAATACTCCGCTAAAGCCGGTTCCAGTCATTCGACATTCGCCGAGCGCCAAGTAGCTACTCGCCGAATCACGAGTAGTGTGGATGTGTGTTCGACTACTTGAGAAGCAGCGATCATTAGTGCTAGTCTTTTCCCTTACGGTGTCGGTCTTTTGCACACATCAAAGCACACGAATATTCGTTATTCCTGCAACGAACAGGGTGCTCGGAAAAGCACGCATGTCTGTAGATGTCTGCTCGGTAATCGGCGAATACCAACACAAGTAGCTCGACACTCGGTAAATAATCGGTGCTCGGCGAATGACGAATGTCTGAAGCCGGCTTAATGTTGTCATCAGCTGTTGTAAGACAATAGTTTTAGTGATGGTCTTCTTTGTTTGTGAAGGGGTATTAGGGTTAAGAGTTTTAAATATTTGCTTATGTTTTTTGTGTGGTCAGTAGCATCTCTCCCACGCGCGCAGAAACTTTGGCCCATCTGTACAGTACACTGTATACAAAAACTATGTGTAATACAGTCGGGTTTTTACTTTACAACTTGTTTTTCTTCATCCCTTATACAACATGATTGATAACTATTTATCTGAGTAATGATTCCATAATATTACACGATTACAACATTTAAATGTTGTGTACTATTCCTAAATTAAGTTATATAATATCTAAAGTTTTTACAACAATTACTTATATAATCCAATTTCACAATTGTTATTTGTTCTTGGATCTATTCTTAAACTTTAAAAATAATCTCATGTTTTATCATAGAAGGTACATTTTATATCCTATGCACATTTTTATTGACAACTACGTAAGTACTACATGAGTTTTATATGCATTCATATATTTTAATAATATATATTATTTGTTTATACATTTTTGATCCATGCAAAATTGTCGTGACAAACATTTTGAGTTCAGGGCTAAATCCAAAGTGAGATTCTCAAAGAGAATTTTAAATGAATATAGAAGCAGTGAGGTGACAGCCAAGACATCAGCCTGCCACCTGCCACTGGCGGCATCGGGAGTTACCATTGTTCATTCAACTTTCCCACGAATCCATGGATTCCCTTTCAGTTGGCAGTAATGCGAAAAACCGGTTTAGAGGATGGCTCGCCTAGCGCGGCCACTGGTGAAAATTGAAACTACGTGGAGCTTTGTTGGACACAGATCGTTATACTCCACTGTGGCCACGGACCTTTAGAGCCACCTTAAGCAGGGGCGGATACAGACTATCATTTTAGGGGGAGTCATGAAGTCGTGAGTGAAAATCATAGTATCAAAACGAGCTTAATACTTCTAGTGTTATCGTAAAAATATTAATCCCCAAAAAAGTGAAGCTTACATGGTGGCGCCATTTTCCCCTCTGCAATCTCCGTTCCTATGGTAAAACAACTAACCACAGACTATAAAATAACGTAATCTGCAATTTATGACAACAGTTTTCCATCAAGCAATAAAAAGGTTTTTCTGAACCACATATTTTTAAATTAATGTGTTTAAGGTTAAATCATTTGAATCGTTAATTAATTTTCAACTTTTATATAAAAAATATTTTCGATCAAATATTTGCTGGAGACCATTGTTTTTCTGTGTTTTTTTTACAAACATATCTTCTAGTGAGGCTTCACTTTCTTAACCCAGAAGATAACTCTAAGATGTATTAACCACGTTGGTATTGAGTATGCGTTTTCTTAGGGGGTTTGGCAGTCAAGGAAAATTGGAAATTCCTTCTACAGGGACCGGAATAAACGGTTGTGAAAAACATTAGCCTACATAAAGTTATATGAGTTTTAGACCGTAGAAGTTTATTTCACGGCTTTATTAAAAAAAAGAAGTTACGAAGTTACTGAATTAATTGTAATATATTAATGTAATCTTATATATTAATTATCTAAATTTCGTTTTTTGGCCTACTACATCTTTATTTTTCAATCGATTTGGACAATTGATATGTCTTTTTAGCGAATTTCCCCTATAGGGAAGAAGCTATTACCGTTGGTGGCATGGTAAGACTTAAGCCCGAGACCTTGATAACTTTTTGTTTTGAGGTCCCCAGATGCCAAAAACACTATTCGTTCAATATATATAATATATATATATATATATATATATATATATATATATATATATGAAATTTTTATTCGATTCAATGGTAAGGGCTACTATTATATTAAGAATTAATAAAATAAAAACTGAGTACCCTTGTTTATGAGTTTTATATTTAAACCAACATGTTTCGGCATCTAAGGCCATTTTCAAGGTTGATAAATTTCACATAGTTTGGTTAAGTTATAAAATAAAAGAAATAATAGTAAAATGTAAACAAATAAAATCAGAGTAAAATTAAATTAAATTAAAAACATATGTATAAATAATCATGGCATGGTTGGGAGTTTCTTGAATATCTCATCTATCTATTTATGTTCTTGCCTCATTTCCCATATTTTATTAGACATTGGATTTGTAACGGGTACTTGTGAATTTAGTTATTATATAACTTAACCAAACTATGTGAAGTTTATCAACCTTGAAAATGGCCTTAGATGCCGAAACATGTTGGTTTAAATATAAAACTCATAAACAAGGGTACTCAGTTTTTATTTTATTAATTTTAAATATATATATATATATGTGTGTCCGTTACCGCGATAACTTTTGAAAGAAGCGCCCAATTTTGATGAAATTTGACACAAATGTGCAGTAAAACATTTATGACTTTAAGTTCGAAAACCAGATCGATCGGTCTATGGGAAGGGGGTTTTATGGGGGTTTGAAATTTTCCAAAAATCAGTTTTTTGAAATTTTTACCCTAAAATTTTAAAAACACTAGATTTTGGTTTTAGCCATTTTATATACCGGTAGCTTAAAAAACAAACAATTTAGTATTTTGAATCATTAAGCTAGGTTTAGTGGTTGTGGAGAAGTCAAAAAATGTGTCCATAAAATTTCCTATGTTAATCTTATGGGAATACGGTTTTTAGATTTTCCTCAGATAATTTCACTAAAAACTCCACATTTCTTTCTACCAAACAGTTTAGCTCTACAAAACAATCATTTTGGCGTTTTAATTGATGTTTTACATTCAACCGTTGCAGTGATATTCAAAGTGCTAAACACAGTATGTTGTCCAATGTTATCCTTATGGAGAATAAATAAAATGTTACATTTTGATTATTTATGTATGTATATTGATGAAACTTGGTATGTGGCTTCAACTAGTCGTGGTATATTGATATTAGCACAAAAAAATTGTTGTTGTTTATTTTTCTCGGTAGCAGCAAACCTGCATACTTGGCCCCCATGTTATTCATATGGAGAATAAGTTTTATATATCCCCTAGTTATGAACCTAAATTAATAAAACTTGGTACTGTATATAGCTTCCTGGTTGAGTTATATTGATAATTGCAAAATACCCCCGTCGCAGCAAACCTGCGTACTCAGCGAATTTCCAATGCAAAATATAAGTCTTAATACCATATAAAGCCGCATACCAATTTTCATAAAAATATATTCAAAAATAAGCGATATATCAAATTTGAATTATTCTCTATAACAATAACATTGGGGATGAGTACGCAGGTTTGCTGCTACAAAAAACAACAAATATAGGATTTCGTGTAAATATCAATATTACTCAACTAGGTGAAGCCACATACCAAGTTTCATCAATATAAGTTCATAAATAAGCGATATATGCCATTTTGATTATTCTCCATAAGAATAACATGGGAGATGAGTACGCAGGTTTGCTGCAATAAGGATCACAAAAAATGGGTTTTTATGCAAATATCAATAGAACTCAACTAGGTGAACCAACATTCCAAGTTTTATTAATTTATGTTCATAATTAAGGGATACATTACATTTTACTTATTCTCCATAAGAATAACATGGGGGCTGAGGACGCAGGTTTGCAGCTACGGGAATTATTGGTAAAAATCGGGTTTTTTGTGAAAATAACAATAGAACACAACCAGATGAAACCGTATACCAAGTTTTGTTAGAATACGTTCATAAATTATCCGAGCTATAATTTTTTTCTTATTCTCCATAAGAATAGCATTGGACAACGTACTGTGTTTAGCACTTTCAATATCTCTGTAACCATTTGACGTAGAGCAATGGTCAAAACACCAAATTGTGCGTCTTTTTAAGCTGATTCCAATGGAAGAAACTAAAATTTGACTTTTTCAAAAATTATATGTAGAAAACTCAAAAAACCCATTTTTGGGGTACAAAACCCCCCAAAATACCCCTTCGGATAGTCCGATCTGTCTGGTTTTCGAACTTAAAATCATAAATGCTGCTTTACACGCTTATACCAAATTTCGTCAAAATCGGATTATTTTTACGAGAGTTAACGCACCCACGGACACACACACATATATATATATATATATATATATATACAGTTTCGAACAAATGGTGTTTTTGGGGTCTGGGGACCTCAAAACGAAAAGTTATCATGGTCCCGGGCCTAGGTCTTACCATGCCGACTACGGTAATAGCTTCTTCCCTATAGGGGAAATTCGCTAAAACACTTTTCTTATCTTCCTTGTTAAAGTAAACCTGCGTACTCAATTATAATGTTATTCTTATGGAGAATAAATAAAATGCTATATATATATCACTTATTAAAGAATGTATTTTTGTGAAACTTGTTAAGTGGCTCTAGGTAGTAGTGATACCCATATATATGCATTGGAAATTCGCTGAGTACGCAGGTTTGCTGCGACGGGGGTATTAAAGGTCTTACACTGCAGATTAACAGAAAAAATTAAAAACTCAAAAATAACGCTTTAGTTTTTAAAATATTGACTGTTAAAAAATTGCTCCTGTTATTTAAATGTAAGAATGTTTTTAAAGGAACTCGGCCTTAGTTTGAGAATACCAGGCAACGTGTGGTCATGGAATTTGTACCAATTTGAAGCTTAAGCATTCCGATATTCCCCAAAATTGTCAGATTTTATCAATTTCTCCCTTTAAGATTGTTAAATGATAAGAATTATAAAGTCCTAAAATCTCTCAATGTTAATCATATGGGAGAATTTTTATCTAGGATTTTGAGGAACTTGGCCTTAGTTTGAGAAAACCAGGCAATATGTAGTTGTGGAAGTTGTTCCAATTTGAAGCTTAAACATTCCGATACTCCCCAAAATTGACAGATTTAAAATTTTCTTCCTTTAAGTTTGTTTAATGTTTTAAAGTATAAAGCCCTTAAATTTCCCCAAGTTGGTTTTCTCCATATGGGACAAATTTTGACCAGGAACTCTGCCTTTGAGAAAATCAGCTGCAATGTGTAGTCATGGAGTTTGTAGGTACCAATTTGTACCTTACACATTCCGATACTTTCCAAAATTGTCAGTTTTATAATTTTCTCCTTTTAAGTTCGTTAAATGATACAAAGTGTAAAGTCCTCAAATCGCTCCATGTTATTAATATGGGATAATTTTTGAAGGAACTTGGCCTTGGTTTGAGAAAACCAGGCAACGTGTGGTCATGGAGTCTGCAAAAATTTGAAGCTTTTTTAAACACTCCGATACTCCCCAAAATTGTCAGATTATAATTTTCTCCCTTTAAGTTTGTTTAATGATATTAAGTCCTAAAATTTTCCCATGTTATTCTTATGGGAGAATTTTTGACCAGGAACTTCGCCTTAGTTTGAGAAAACCAGGTAGCGTGCAGGGGCGTCGCCCTGGGGGGGTAGGGGGGAGCCGCCCCCTCAATCATCTGGAAAAGTGTAAAAGTTGGGAATTTGGAGTATATGAGACCATGAGTTGGAAAATTTGTGATTAAAACTTGTTTAATTTTAAAACAGTAATTTATAACAAAATTGTTTTCAAACTAAGCAGAAGAATCCATCATTTTGTCTTAAACACAATTACAATTTTAAAATGATTAATTTTACATGGATAGCAAACGGTGAATGAGGACGTTTTGGGGGAATTTCTTCCTTCGCCGTGCGTAGGTTGTCTACCCTGGTCTGGTGCGTCATCTGATGCGTCGTGGTAACCGGTCGCGGTTAAACATGAAGTAAAGTATTCAGTGGAATGGCAATAGTTAATGATTATTGTGAATGATATTTGTTTTGTGTGGGAGCAAGATAATTATCCACGTAAGTCAAGTTGTTCATCATTATTATATAAGTTATAATACTTCTATTCTATTTCCATCTCCACAAAAATGATTCATTGCAGTTCTTGATAAGGTTATAAACAGAACAAAATTTGTAATAAAAATTATACCTAACTATAAGAGGCTTTATTTAGAAAACAATTAGGTTAAACAAACAATTTGTATTAATAAATAGGGGTTTTACTACCCGGATCCTGGGAAACTGGTTAATTTTTATTTCGGTAGGCCAATCCTGGGATTGCCAAGATTGTAAAAACTATAATTTTACAACTATTATGTTTAATTTATATTAATTTAGGATATTTTGAATCGTTATAATTATTACTTTATACTTGGTTTACTTTTTTTTTATCAGTAGAACGTTACCTCCAATGAATCCAATGATTAGTTTTTGCCTATTGTAGATTTCTGGTGATTGTGCCATTGTGTGTGTGTACGTAAGGAACTGGTGTAGCTCCGTACGGGCCAATTCGTTCAACTATTGGTTCAACGGAATGTACTCAAAAAAGCTCATAAGCTTTGTATTTTGGTCCTAACAGCGGCATACGGAGTTGCATCAAACGAACGTTCTTTCAGCCAGCTAAAGATAGTTAAATCTCATTTGAGGACGACTATGGGTGATGAAAGATTAGAAAGTCTTATGCTGTTAAAATGTGAAAAATATCTCTGCAAAGAACTTAAACTTGAACATCTAGTTCTTAGATGGGCTCAGTTGGAAAAGCGGCAGATAAAGATAAAGTTGAGTTGAACTAAAAGGAAACTATCAACAACGAACTACAAATCAAATTGCTGGTTAAATTAGTGATACAGGCTACAATATATTTCATTCAAGTGTTTTAATCCTTTTTATTTTATAATACACCTACGTTCGTGTTAGAATATATTTGAACATTTATTCATATTCATTTGTGTGGGGGGTGAGAGGTCAGCGAAAGCGCCTCAGGGAGGGGGAGGGTCCTCACTCCAAGACCGCTGTGACTCGGTTGCCCTTCTGGCGACCGTACTGTGATCTCTAATCACAGCCTTCTAGGGGTACCTCTGTTTTTCACAAAGGCGGCGGATCTAGACTTGGCGGTCGATAAATTGCCTGTGAGTTTGGGGAGCAGCTGCTCACGTAGGGTGCTGGAGCGGAGGTGAAGGGCACCAGAATGGCCTGGCACCTATTAGCAAAGGGCTGTGTCAAGGTGTTGGCTGAAAGGTCTCTGCACTGCCACCTGGAACTGGTATGTGCGCAGCAGTTACAGTACTGACCTGGGGACGAGTGTAGGAGTTCAACTCCGAAAAGGGCCCAGTATCGAACATTGGTGGGCGGAGTGACATTCACGGAATGGCCGCCAAACTGCAAACTTGAGGAGATGGGGTTTCAGACACCATGGCTGACTGTAAACAATCGGAACTACCCCAGGTGGGTCGGCGTCTCGGCGCTCAATCCCACCCCCCTCTCAGGGGGGCATGCCCGCGGATTCTGGGGAGGGCAACCAGCAGCTTGTCATTAATGAAACCTGTGGTGTTTCAGTTGCAAGTGGAGGAGGGGTGGCTTTCTCCGGTGGGGATCTGACAGAGAGCCCTTGGAGCGCCCCTTCAACGATAATGGACACGGATCTGCTAGAGGAGGCTCATAGGGTCGTCCAGGCAGAGACGGAATCTTTTTCTGACCAGGATACTCTGGAAACCAATGTCAATGTTGTTTCAGGCGACATTCTTGACAACGCCTACTACTTCTCTCTTCCCAAGGAGGAGCGCCATTGCTTGAACTCGGAGCGACAGCGTCTCAGGAAGGCGAAAAAGATGGCGGAAGGAACCTGGCTCCCAATGAGTGAGTACCGGAAGCTCAGGCCTAAGAGAAAGAGGTCTGATGGCACCCCCAATCCGGCAGGCGAGGGTAATTTTCAGGGTGTCTCGCCCTTGCGTAGAGACACGGGCTCTGAGCATAGGAGCAGGACCCCTATGAAGAGGCCTCGTCGTTGGGACGTCCGCCCTCCCAAGGGCACTGACTAGGTTGCTCCTGCGGGCGGTTCGGGTACTGTGGGGCTGACATTCAAGGAGCAACTCATCTCCAGCAAGTTGGTGATTGTTCCTTCGGAGTTTCCTGACATCAGACTAACTGAGGATGATTGTCGTTTGTTAAGGGGCAAGCTCTTGACGTCTATCAGGCCCAATGATGGCGCAGTGGGTCCTCTTCAATTTCACAAGGTCTTCTTGGAGCAAGGAGCTCTCATCGTCATGTGTGGGAACGATGTAACCAATGCTTGGGTCAAACAGGTCTTCAACGAGGTGGAGTACCGTGAGGGGGCTAAGGTGGTTGTGGGGGACTACAAGGATCTCCTGTCACGTTCCTCTTGCGTGGATGCCTTGGATCTCGCTTTGGATGTGAGCCCAAAGGAAACCCTTTACCTGATTGGTGAACAAAATTCTGGAGTTGACACTTATGTGTCGAGAGTTGTCACACAGGAATATACCACATGTTGACGTGCTAGGTGGTGTGCACTCAAAGTGGACCCACACTACCCCATAGGAGCGGGGGTGAGGGCAAATACTACACACTACCCCCGCAGGAGCGAGGGTTATTATTAATTTATTGATCCTGTTTGTTTACATCAGCTTACATCACACTCATTCTGATAACCCAAATTACATATTGGTATTACTCGAGGCAACTCAGATTTAAAAAAAAGTGAGGGGGATTTTGTGGGAGGTTTTCTCTTGGATGAGTCCAGCACTACCCCCGCAGGAGAAGGGGTGTGTGAAAACTATATCGCAATACCAAAACAATTGCTTATCGATATTAGTTAAGTTAGTTTGATATTTTTATCCGATAGTTCTATCTTGGATTCCCAAAGTGTCTCCTGATTGACTGGGTTAGTACTCTTCAGACAGTTGTTTCGTAAGCAGCCTACCTATATTAAATTTGCAAAAGTGTTTTTTGTGCGTTTTTTTTTTTTACATTTAATGTTAAAAGAGCAATATATTAAAATAGGAAATGGATCGAAGGTGCAGGGAAAATAGTAAATAATTACCAGTCGGCACGAGCAGCGAACGTGTTAAGCGGAACGATATAAAAACTGAATGAAATTGTTCGATACGGTATATCGATTATTTAGGTTATTCGGTTTTGGTCTCGGTTATTTAGGCCTAGGATTTGTTTATGTTCATTATGTTAATTCCACCAATACTTAAAAATTAATTGCCAGGAACAACCATTGTAACAGATCTATGGTAATCATACTACTTTTATGTTCTTTTAGATGCTACATTTATTTACAAATACCTACTGTAAACCTTTTAAATTTGTTAATTTGTCTTGTTTTTAGTTTTGAATTTGTAAATCAAATCCATCAAATCAATATAGCCTACCGGTAAAGTTAATCTCATTTTTATTTTAGGTTTAACTTAATTGAAAAACAAACTAGCCTTAACAAAACAAACATGATGTTATAACTAACATAGGCCTACAAATGATAAAATATTGTACAATCGATCTAACCGATATATCGAACAATTTAGGCCTGATGGCCTAAATTAGGATATATCTAATTCTTATACATCAGGCAGAACTGTAGGTAATATCACCCTCAATTCACCCACCATAAACTTGAATTATATCCCAGTTTCCCTAAAATTACCCTTTTTACCCTGCTCGCGGGAAATTTCTCCACCCACTACCCTGCGATCTCACCGGGTCCCCTAGATAAGACTGGATGGTTCACTTACATATTAAAGACATTGGAATTGGCAGAAAATGGCTTTTCCGCGGTTAGATTCCTCTTGAACTTGTTATAGAATAATGAAAGGAACAAATTAAAACCACAAAAATCCAAAAGTTTACTATATATTTAGTTACACAAATATCGGAATAATTACCGTGAGAGCGACCTATCAATGGTTAAATGTTACCATATAGTTTAGTGTGGAATATCAACTTAAGTGTCCTGCAACGATAACAGCTAGGCCTACAAAGGAAAACACATATTGATTGTACTATCGATAATATCTAAAGACAATTTTGAAATACAAATAAGTCTTTTACTGTACACAGACCCACAGTAAAAAGTACACAGAATTAACTATGAAAGGATGAATTAAACAGGGAGGAAGAAGTGAGAAAGGTTGTCAGAACCGTGAATAATTTTTCGCTTCAAGGCGTGTCCATAATAGTCGTAGATATTATTAATTTATTCTGTTATCCCGTTCACTGCATTACAGCATATTTGTATTTGATTACGGTGGTGCGGTACGAGACCTATGGTTCTCGTTTGGTGTGATTACGGCTGTCAGGTACGAGACCTTGAGATCTTGCTGCGCAGAAAATCTTTTGCGCATCATAACATTGAAACGAATAGAAACAGAGTACTCTGTGGTCTATTTTGTAAACTAGCACACTGTTGCCAACCTACAGCCTGCTCAGGATTTGAATATGAGGGTACAGTTTCATAAGAGGCCACCAACTAATCGGATGCGATATATCGATCTTACACATTCGATATATCGAATCAAAACTATATATATTTTGAATCATATTTTAACAGCTAAGCCTATATCAAAAATTATTCACTCAATATTTATATTTATATTATATCTAAAATCAACAATTTGTATATAGGCTGGTCAATTATAATATGCAATGTCAGTTACAAATATATTTTAATAAAACATTTAACAAATAACAAACAAAAACCAAAATTAAAAAATACAACAACGAATAATAAATAAGTCTATTTAACTAAGGTAAAACTTTGTTATCTTTGCCAGGGAAACTCTACGGTCTGAATTTATGAATTGAGTTTCAACGCCATGAGGACTCGAATGTTTGGGTGTTTGTGTTATTTAGGTTAAAGATCGATTTAAAATGCGAATCGATATAAACAAATTTTTAAGATCGATATATCGCATCAGATTAGTTGGTGGCCTCTTATGGGATACAGTTCCGCAGACGTACCTACGATATATTATCGAATGAAAATATCGATCGATTATAAATATCGATTGGAATTCGGTATTTATTATCGATCAAATTAATGGTTATTATCACTATTTCCAACAATATTTAGACCGTATTAAATCATCTGTTTTGAAATATAATTTGTTTAATTTATTTTGGGGTGTGCGAGTATTCGAATTCAAGCTTTTTCGAGCCGAATATTACAGTATTGGGCTCGGCTCGAAATTTGCAAAAAAGCTCGAGCCGAATATTTAAATGTAAATACAAAAGTAAATTTGAAGCAAAAACACTCAATAATCAATGTTAGAATTCTCGTAATTTTCACCGTTAGAGCTCCATAACAGATATAATCCAGCAATGCTGTGCTTTCGGTCCTTCGATTAAAAAAAATAACGAAATATAAAAGTTCAAATGTTTTAAACTGTCAATCTGATCAACCAATGCAATGGATCTACTTTCTCTACGCTCATCAATCACATCAAGTGGATATCTACACAATTCTGTTTGTAGTACAGTGTTGCCATTGCCCAGTTGAGTTGTGCAATATTTCATGGTTAATAATAATTAATACAAAAACCCTACTGGTCCAGAAAAGGTACCCCAGCAAAAAACTAAAATCCATAAAAACACATTTTCTAACTGTTGCAGCTGAACAGTCTTTACTGCAACTTACAATTTCATACGTTACACAATAATAATTTCCTGGCGTCTGAAATCACGTCTGGCAACACTGTTGATTGCAAAACTGTCTTAAGACGTTGAAGGAAGATACATATAATGCAATAATGATTTAGCGTGACCAATGACTAGGGACAAGGTTGAAGATGATGAACGACAAATCATGACAGCGTTTTGGTGTGCAGCCAAGATCGTACTCTCCAAAAATTGAATCGTTAAAAAATCGTCACTTGATGTAGAATCTAAAGTTCTTAAAAAATAAAGCGAATATGAATACAACTGTAATTATACTGTAGTTATTAAAGTTAACAAATATTGTCTCATCGCTGTTGTAATACTTTACAAATCAAAATCACTATGTATGTAAATATACTAAACATTCTAATAGAATAGGCCTAATATGGCACCAGAACAACTAAAACTCACACACCCCAAACATTACACAATCTGAATCATAACCTCAAAGCATATCGCGATCGCATTTGCACATCACCGATTTCGAGTTGTCTGTTTTCGCTAAGGTACCTCTACACTTCCGCCCGATCGTTGCAATTTCAAGCGACTCGTGCTCGTGTAACCGTCCACATTCTGCAGCGAGTCGAGACCGCGAGGGCATTAAGATGGAGAACCTGCCGCTTGTCTCCTTTGACTAAACAAAACCCGACAAGATTCGGTGCGATGGCGAGGCGAGCGTAGTCATCCCTTTGGTGGCTAACTAGCCCTCGTCATTCTGGCATTCGCCGATTCGCTCGGCTAGACTCGGCTACTACAGAGTGCGCTCAAACCGAGTCACAGCGAAAGACGTCTGCAAGGGGGTTAGCTACTGTCACTACAACTGTCATATAAGTAACCCGCCCGTTCCGTTTATACCGTACGCAGTTGAAATTGACAGCAACTGTTAACATAATGTAGGCTCGTCTCCTCTACCACTCACTCAGAGGCGATCGGTAAAGTGACATAGTGCAACTAACGCAACGTTAAGTCTCTATAGAACATCCCAACTACTCTTCTAATTTTTTTTGGTTGTGGATCGTGATCACGGACTTTTAATACAATTTGTATTGTTAAAACCAGATTTTCTGCAGTAAAATTAAAAAATACTTTTCTTTGTAGCAAAAAAGCGACAGCCTGCCCAACTATTGTCGCATTTTTGTGGTGCATGTCGCATTTTGCGACAAATGCGACCGCAGCTTAAACCCTGCTGTGAGTACAATAAGATGTAATGATAGTTTACAGTAATTATATTTACAATGTGGTTAGCTGCTGAGTATCCTGATTTAACTAACTTAAATTAAAAGGATAACCTTAAATTTACTATTTACCATCAGTTGAATAGATAGGCTTACTGTATTTTTGGTAATTCCCTAGAATAGGGCCTAAATGTTTGGTTACATGGAGGGTACATCTTGTCATATAGTCTGTTTATTATGGCTGTTATAATAACTGTAATAACTACATTCGGGCTTATCGGTCTAAGTTTGTTTAAAATGTGTAGTTCTCTATCTTTATGTTATTTTTTTCCTATGTTTCTACTTTATAATAAAAGAAAAATGTTCATTACTAGCAACAATTGGTCTCAATAAATGTTCCTTTTCAGTACTTATTTTGTTATTTCTGCACTGTAGAACTTTATTTAGGCCTATTAAAAGTAGGGTGAAGTGAATGAAAGATGACCAATATTGAAAGTATAACATTAACTTATACATAGCAAAATTTAGCTCGGGTCATAAAATCACTACCGGTATATTGCACACTCCTAGAGAAAATTACTATAAAAAAGCTCAGCTCGAGAAAGCTCGAAGCTCGAGAACTTAGAAAAAAAGCTTGGCTCGGCTTGAGTCAGAAATTACTATTCGCGCACCCCTACTTTATTTGTTTGTGTTATTTCCTTTCCTTGGTAAGTGAACTAAAATTAACTCTACAAGTGATAATTTTTGTAGTTTAAGTATGATTTGTAAATAAGTTTAATCTGTTTTGTTGGGTAGGCTACATTTTGTTTCGTTAGTATGTGTTATTTTAAATTCGTTTCATGTTTGATCCCCTAATGAAGATCCATTTGAACACTTATTAAAAGCAGTACACAAATTGTACCCTGGTTTGTAAATAAGTTAAATCTGTTGTGTTTTGTTGGGTACATACCTATTTTTTGTTATTATTTGTTGTTATTTTAAATTTGTTTCATGATTTATCTCTTGTTAATTTGTTAAATATATTTGGTTATCTTACGTTTAATCTGATCTCATTTAATTAGTATACAATCGATTAACCCTTTGAGTGCCACAGCGTCGCTCACAGCGACGCGATGTGTTTACGCATAAATTGCCGAGCGTCGCTGACAGCGACTCTCGGTATTTTACGTAGTACTTCATATCAAAACAAGGTACTGGCTTTCAAAGTATTTTGTTTTGATCCAGAAGCTTCCAGCTATCAGATCTACAGCAATTTCGTTGCCTTTGGTCTGTTAGCAGACCCTAATTTAGTCATCTCTGTCGCAGATGTCGTCTGTATTTGTTGTTGTGTAATGTTATATGTTTGTTGTTGACGTAAATATCACTTATATTATTGTTATTGAAGTTATACTTTAGTGTTTTTTACTTCCTATTTACGTATGAAATAAAAATAAGTAGCAGAATGGATAGAAACTACTTGAGTAACCTTCGGGAATTAGTTTACAATGATCTTGGAAACAGTGTCATTGTCGTAGATTCGAAGTTTTTGTGAAAGTAAAAGATACACATACATCTTTTGTTTTCTAGTTTATTGTGCATTTCATTTACTTTGGTAGGCCTAATGCTTATATACTAGTAATAATAAACATGTTTACTGACAACAAACTAAAAAATAATATTTGTTTATATTACAAAATTGTACTTCAACGTTGCTTAGTAACCACATAGCCTAGGCCTAGGGCCTTTTTTGAATTGTAACATATTTTCATTTATTTTTGTTGCAAACATTAATTGATATTGATTATTTATACATCAGTTTTGATCAGCATTTTCTGCTCTTTCTGCCTACTGGGTTGAAAAATATCAAATTAAATTTTTTAGCATAATTTATGTAAGTCAAAGTTGAAAAAAAAAACAAATTTTTAATTTGTTTTATATAAAAACATATTTTTTAAGCCCCAATTTATTTTCTGATTATAGTTACTTTATACTATTTCATAGAGAATTTATTCATAAACAAAATAAATAAAAAATTACATGGATACCTCTAAAATTGTATTTTATATGATATTTTATGTAAACTACTACATTTTCCATTGAAATTAGCCCGGCAATTTATGCATAAGAAATGGCCATGATGCCGCGGCACTCAAAGGGTTAAAAATATCGTATCTCAACTGAATTCCGATCAATATTTATAATCGATCGATATTTTCATTCGATAATATATATCGTAGGTACGTCTGCGGAACTGTACCCCTCTTATGAAACTGTATCCCCAAGCGGTGCTCTGAGCAACTAAGCTTCGTTGCGAGGTCTGGGGGTCTCGTGTCATATAAAAGTAATAATTTATTACTTCAGTGCGTTACGAGATCTGTAGATCTCGTTTGTTGTCATTGTTACCAAACGATCCAGCAATGAACAAGCTTTATGGACAATATATATATCTTGTTTCTCTATACTCTTTAAGTCAATTTACATAGAGTTATCGACCCCGTACCCAGTGAACGTGTTAAAAATCTCCTCAAGTTTAGCCTAGGAGTGACATAGAATTAAGTAGGCCTACAGCTGAAACCTCTATTTATATAATAAATAACAAGGCTATTACTTACTCTTTTCAAATTATCCCTGGAAGCAGGATGGAAAAACTTCTTACACATATAATTATTGAAACCTTTACCCATTGTGGACTAACTTAACTCTGACAAGAATCTTGTAAATAGTGAGATGAGCCTAGCTTGATATTTGAGTGTTTTTCACAGAAGTAAATTAATACATTAATCCGATGTATTAATATTTCCCCACTAACAACTATATCAGTAAATAGATGAAGAAATATTTCAGAGAAATACGCGTAATGCCAAACGAGGGTGAGAATTGGGCATAAATAACATGAACAAGAAGTCAAACTGTCAAAAAATTAAACTTGCACAACAAAAAACGGAAAACATAACTCACACAGTCAGTCCCAATGTCGCAATCCAATCAGTGTTTCCACTCAGCGGTAAAAAATATCCCACGAGCTGATACAAAAAATCCCACTTTATCCCACACTTCACCTTATAGTATCCCTCTAAATATCCCAAACTTTCCCACTGATTTTTCTAACACTGCTACCATTGATATATACATGAGACTATATATATTGACAATACATATAGTCAATGGTGCAACACAGTAACACAGTTAATTTTAAATATTATATGATATGCAGAGATTATTTAGACCTACTAATTACCAAAATTACCTATATTTTACATTTTAGTACCTCAAAGGATTTTGAGTAATGCGATATAAATGATACCGGTGTACGGTTTGCCATAAGGCTGGCAAGTGAATTAACTAAGATAATAATTTAGTTCCGTGAGAGGTATTAATATTTGTAATAGTACTGTAGTACTAAAGAGTACGACATAGGTAATAATAATAGCAAATATTTTCCTTGTTAATTCCAACACGGCCAGGCCAACGACATTCATTGGTGTGATTTAGTGTTCTTTCTTCGATCTGTGAAGTTTATAAAATAATAATAATAAGTGTAGCCTAATAAAATAGGTAAAATAATAACAACGTGGGAAATTGGAAACCCCGCAACTGACAGTACGAGGAGAAAATCGACTAGACTAGAAGTGCTACTGCTAAGGTGGTCTGGTCGTAAGCAAACTAGCAACAGTAGCAACTAGCAGACGTAATGCCGATTTCCAAAATATCCCACTTTATCCCACAATCCCATTTTATCCCACAAGCAGTCAAAATATCCCATATATAGGATACAAATCCCTCAAGTGGAAACACTGAACCCAATCAATCAGTTTTGATGTGCAGTTTGACCAACTCTACACTCTCTTAACATTATTTCCCCACACATAGCCTGAAATAACATAATTGCCCCACAACTCCTCCAAACTCATACTAACATTAAAATAAATATAATACAATACAAAAATATATATGAAAAATCAGAACAAAAAAACAGAAGATTGGACTCTGTAAAGGTTTTTTGATCTAATTTTCTATCAATGTTCCAAGTCTCAGCCTTCTAGGTTGTAAATCACCTTCCTTCAGTAACCTATACAAAGTCAAGTATTTACCATTTTAATCTTACTCGATACTCGATCATATAGTAGAATGGTGAAGGACGTACAGTTCCATTTAACAATTATAGTATAATTCAGAGTATGTAATGACTAAATAGTCTCGCATAATAAGTAAACGTTCCCAGAAATATGTTCCTCTTAGTTCCCCCAAGATTTAAATTACCCCAATGGGTTTAAAATCGCCCCAAATGAGTTTAAACTTAACTCTTAGTAGTAGTAAACAAAGAATCTAGACTAATATCATGTAGTCTATGCTAATAGAAAATACCAATCAAAACTGTCTCTATACACACTGAGCATCAGTGTTAGTGAATGCAAAAACAAGACAGAATGAACTAATACTCTGACAGCTGAAAATAACTAAACACATTGTGGTCAACATCCTAGGTAGTGAAAAAACAATCAAAATAATTTGCTTAACTCAAAATTTCAAACCATACAATTTTAACGTCAGTGTTGGTGGATGCAAAAACAAGACTGAAACTATACTGACAGCTAAGAACTGAAATCATTGAGTGTGGTCAAGTTTACAATGGGATTTAGTAAAATTACCACCAGCACCAGTTTTCTATACAAAGTCACAGTCTAAAATATAACAACATGACAAATAGAAAGTAGATTGTTTTCCGTCAACATTTGTTAATTTGAATTATTGTGGTAAATATTCGTTTCTATGCTCCCTGAACCCAAAATGCGTGGTGTGATTTCTGTCCGGTATTTTTGGATTTGTCGGGCTTAGTTCTAGAGCCTACCGCATCAGTGACCAAATAGCCTTCATCGAAATTAGGCCCATTGTTTTAATTCTGTTTATTAACGTTAACGATATTTCTGAGACAATTCCAGTTCAAAATGCAACAAGCAAACAATTGAACAATTTTCACAACAAAAATAATAACCCCGTAGCGGCAAACCTGCGTACTCAGGGAATTTCCAATGCATATATATGTGTCTTAATTAATACCACATAAAGCCACAAATCAAGTTTCATCACTATACATTCATAAATAAACGATTTATGATATTTTAATTATTCTCCATAAGAATGACCTGGCGGCTGAGTATGCAGGGTTGTTGAAGCAAGGAACACTAAAAATGGGGTTTTATACAAATATCAGTATAACTGAAGAAGGTAAAGCCACATACCAAATTTTATTAATTTATGTTCATAATTAAGGGAGATAACACGTTACCTATTCTCCTTAAGAATAACATGGGAGCTGAGTACGCAGGTTTGCTGCTACGGGAACTATCGGTCAAAAAATGTTTTTTAGTGCAAATATCAATGTAGGGGGAAGTGGTGAAATATTACTCCAAGTCATCTAAACAAACTGACTATGGCCTTCCCCCAAGCAAAGCTCGGCCCCCCAAACACTAAATAATAAATAAGCGAGATATACAATTATTGTTCTTTTTCTCCATAAGAATAACATTGGGCAACGTACTGTGTTTAGCACTTTCAAGATCTCTGTAACGATTTGACGTAGAGCAATGATCAAAACACCTAATTGTGCATCTTTTTAAGCTGATTCCAATAGGGGAAACTAAAATTTGACTTTTTCATAAATTATATGTAAAAAACTCAAGAACCCATTTTTGTGGTACAAACACTCTCCCCCCCCAAAAAAAAATACCCCTTCGGATAGTTTGATCTGTCTGGTTTTCGATTTTAAAGTCATAAATACTACTTTTTACACGTTTATACCAAATTTTGTCAAAATCAGACTATTTTTACGAGAATTATCGTGCTCACGGACACACACACACATATATATATATATATATATATATATACAGTTTTGAACGAATGGTGTTTTTGGCATCTCAGAACGAAAAGTTATCATGGTCCCGGACCTAGGTCTTGCCATGCCAACTACGGTAATAGCTTCATCCCTATAGGGGAAATTCGCTAAAAGGATTCTCAGCAATTGAAAATTTACTCTTAGTCCAATATATAGGTATATACCAGCTTACATTAAATCCGGCACAAAATATATTGTTATCGGATTGTTTGGTATAGAACGGGGGTTGTAAAACTAAATTTGCGACCTCGAAAGCCAAGGGGAGAACTTTTGGTTGGCGACAAACCTCATATTTTTGGCACTTTTTCCATATTAATTCTTGTAGGCCCTAAACGAAGCCTCGTACAGAAATTGTTATACTTGCTGAATTTAAAGTAGACAAGATTTCCTATAAAATACAATGGTCAAAGTTGTTATTACTAAATGTAGTTCATATTTAAAATAACTTAGAAACTTGACAAAATTAGTGCTAGTGCAGTGCCAGCGCAGTGCTGCTGCCAACGGCTGCCGCTGGAAGTTCCTAGGTGACGTCATTGCCGTGCATTTGGACTGTCGGGGATTGTCACCCCTTTCCCTCCACTGCCTGCATATGTACTGTGTATTGTTTGTGTTTTGGAGAGGAAATCTCTCGCTATCAGCCCCTTATACTGACCTGACTGGCACCGCTCGTCCCTCCCATGGAGGTAGCGTTTACACTCGATCATCGATTCGCCGCGCTGTTTCTTTCTGTTCTGATTTGTCTAATGTT
This sequence comes from Allygus modestus, assembly GCA_963675035.1. Taxonomy (NCBI): domain Eukaryota; kingdom Metazoa; phylum Arthropoda; class Insecta; order Hemiptera; family Cicadellidae; genus Allygus; species Allygus modestus. The sequence continues at coordinate 189,872,622 of OY776112.1, read as the reverse complement.
TCTGTGTACCAATGTTTAATTAAACTAATGTAACGACACATCGCCATAGAAGTAAACTTTTGCTGTTAAATTACAATCAAAGTCTCCAATTTGTCGGTTTTTTTGTGGGTAGGCTTACTGCAATGAATGAAATACTGTACAGTATTCAAATTATAATATTAGTGTTGATATCTAAACATACAAACGCATTAGCAATCCTAATTTGAATTCAAATAAATAATTAACTACAGTACCAATACAATATACCCCAGTCGCAGCAAACCTGCGTACTCAGCGAATTTCCAATGCATGTATATGTGTCTCACTACTACATAGTGCTACTTACCAAGTTTCACAAAAATAAAAATAAGTGATATATACCATTTTATTTATTCTCTATAAGAATTACATTAGAGCTAAGTATACACAGGTTTAAAAAATTTGTATTTTTGCAATTATCAATATAACTCAACCAGGTGAAGCTACATACCAAGTTTTATTAATTTAGGTTCATAACTAAGGGAGATATAAAACTTCACTTAATCTCTATATGAATAACATGGGGGCAGAGTATGCAGGTTTGCTGCTATGGGGATAATCAACAATAAATAAGTTTTTTGTGCAAATATCAATATACCACAACTAGTTGATGCCACATACCAAGTTTCATCAATATACATTCATAAATAATCTAGATATCAAATTTTATTTATTCTCCATAAGGATAACATTGGACAACGTACTGTGTTTAGCACTTTGAATATCTCTGCAACGGTTGGACGTAGAACAACAATTAAAACGCCAAAATGATTGTTTTGTAGAGCTAAACTGATTGGTAAAAAGAAATGTAAAGTTTTTAGTAAAATTATCTGAGGAAAATCCAAAAACCTTTTTCCCATAAGATTAACATGGAAATTTTTATGGACGCGTTTTTGACTTTGCTCTACAACCACTTAACCTAGGTTAATGATTCTGAAAACCAAATTGTTTTTTTGTTTTTTTTTGTCTCTATAAAATGGTTATAATTAAAATTGAGTGTTTTACAAATTTTTGGGGAAAAAATTCAAAAAACTGATTTTTGAACAATTAAAAACCCCCATAAAACCCCCTTCCCATAGTCCGAACTTCTGATTTTCGGAAGTTCTGGTTTTCGAACTTAAAGTCATAAATGTTACTCTACACATTTGTGCCAAATTTCATCAAAATCGGGCGTTTCTTTCAAAAGTTATCGCGGTAACGAACACACACATACACACACACACACACACACACATATATATATATATATATATATATATATATATATATATATATAAATTTGAACAAATAGTGTTTTTGGCATCTGGGGACCTCAAAACAAAACGTTATCATGGTCTTGGGCTTAAGTCTTACCATGCTGTCTATGGTAATAGCTTCTTCCCTATAGGGGAAATTCGCTAAAATTAGTGCTTTTAACATTATCCTATGTCTCCTCTCATATTTATATTTATTATTTGTATATTTGTAAGTGTGAACAACAAATTATCTGATCCCTCTACTCAATTTGTTAAACATAAAAGGGTAATTCATTTAAAGAATGTCAAATTCTATCCGTACACCGTACTTACGTAAGTCTACCTATACTCTCATAAAGACGTTAGTCTTACTCCCTTTTCCCACCAATATCACACCATGTGGTCATGAAGGTCCCCAAAACAGATTTAACCAATTTCTTTTATTTAGTCAATTTCCCCCATAGAAACATCCCATCTGAGATAAGGGATCTGCATATGTGTCACTTATTGTGTAAAATCAAAATTGTATATCTCGCTTATTTATCAACTTTTCTGATGAAACTTGGTATATATTGCTTCATATCATTGTGGTCTATTAATATTTGCACTAAAAAACATTTTTTGTCCGATAGTTCCCGTAGCAGCAAACCTGCGTACTCATCTCCATGTTATTCTTATGGAGAATAAGTAACGTGTTATCTCCCTTAATTATGAGCATAAATTAATAAAATTTGCTATGTGGCTTTACCTACTTGAGTTATATTGATGTTTGTATAAAACCCCATTTTTTTGTTCCTTCCTTCAGCAAACCTGCGTACTCAGCCGCCATGTTATTCTTGTGGAGAATAATTAAAATATCATAATCGTTTATTTATAAATGTACATTGATGAAACTTTGTATGTGGCTTTATGTGGTATTAAGTTACATTATATGTATTGGAAATTCGCTGAGTACGCAGGTTTGCTGCTATGGGGTTATTTGTATACCTTGCCTCGATTCAAGGTACAGGAAACAACTGAAAGTAGTGCGATAAACGTGTGAAACAAGTGAAGTTTATCTGCGAATTCCGTCGAATTTCAAAGTTCTTCGAAATAAGAACTACACACATAGTAATTCTTAAATTGCAACATAGTAATTCTTAATTCTTCACCTTTGACCAATGCATTTAATAGGAAAGCTTGTCAACTTTAATTTTGGTCAGTATAATATTTTCTGTATAAGGTTTTGTTTATGAGTTACAGGGAAAAATCAAAAGAAGCGCGAAAGATTTGAGGTGTATCGGTAAATTTTGTCAAATTTAAAGGTTCTTTGGAATATGAACCACACATAGTAATATTAACTTTGACCAGTGCATTTTACATTAAATCTTGTCTTCTCTAAATGGAGAAACTATAATATTTTCTGTACGAGACCTCATTTACAAGGTACAGGAAAAACTGAAAGAAGTACAACAAACTTTAGTTTGATTGGCAAATGTCATCGACTTAAAAAGTTCTTCTGATATGAACCAAACCTAGTAAAACTACATTTAACCCATGAATTTTATAGTACACTATGTCTACTTTAATTTCAATAAGTGTAACATTTTCAGCACGAGGTCTCGTTTACGAGTTACAGGAAAGAAGCAATAGAAGTGCGAAAATGTTAAGGTTCATCGGCAAATTTCATCAAGTTTCAAAGTTATTTTAAATATGAACCACATCTAGTAATTACAACTTTGATCATTGTATTTTATAGGAAATCCTGTCTACTTTAAATTCATCAAGTATAACAATTTCTGTACGAGGCTTCGTTTAGGGCTTACAAGAAGTACTATGGAAAAAGTGCCAACAATTTGAGGTTTTTCAACTACCGGTACCAAAAGTTCTCCCTATGGCTTTCGATGTCGCAAACTTAGTTTATCAACCCCCGTTCTATACCAAACGATCCGATAACAAATATTTTGTACCGGATTTAATGTAAGCTGATCGTCTCTCAAGTTACCTATATATTGGGCTATCTTTTAAAATTACAAATCAATTGGCACAATAATTAGACCACTCGAACCACTCGCTCAATGCAAGTCAAGACCCACCAAAACACATTTGTTGCATTATCATTATGAGATAAAACTTTGGCAAAGATGTCTTTCAACAGATTAATTTAATTGTAGCTGAAAGTGGGAAGGCAAAAGAATCATATGGACTGACAATTAATTTCTGATAAAGATTACTTTATACATTTTGATATTTGTAATGCAATGTATAACCATATAGCAATGCTTTTATATACAACTAGCAGTTACCCATCGTGCGTTACTGCGCCCAAATTAAGTTGTTTACAGAAATAAAGCTATTTTAATAGTTTTTTGATATAATAAAAAAAGTCAATGGAATAGAAAGTGTATATTAATTTTATTGTAAGGCCAAAGGATAAACAATGTTTTTTGTCTTTTGATTTGGTGTATAAATGTACAAATTTTCAGGCGTATGAACTCGTGAGCACGCCACGTATAACTGGCCGTGCGAAAAACAGGCATTTTCCAAATTTAAACCTGCAATAGTCAAAGATTGTCCTTGTGCCTTATTGATCGTATTTACAAATGCAAGACGTACAGGAAATTGTAGTCGCTTGAAATCAAGGGCAATTCTGATGAAATCGTGACTCGCGTTCTTCATCGTTTTCAGCTGCTCTTTTTTCTGCCCCTCCATTGTGAATTTTATAGATTTGTAAATAGTATTTAAGTAGTTCAATAACGATGAAAATAATCCTAATGAACTACTGAACTACTTAAATACTATTTCCAAATCTATAAAATTCACAATGGAGGTTCAAAATTCAGAAATCAACTTTCTAGATGTAACAATCAGAAAAGAGAATAATAAACATGTTTTTAAGATCTTCAGGAAACCTATCCAAACAAACCTAATAATTCCAGCAAATTCAAACCACCCATGGCAGCACAAGATGGCAACTTTTCATACACTTATTAACAGGATGATTAAAATACCTATGAATGAAAAAGACTATGACGAAGAAAAGGAAGCAATAAAAACATTAGCCAAATTGAACGGATACAAAACCAATTTAATTGACAGGATGTTAAAAAATCAAATAAAAAAACAAAAACAGAATATTCCAGTTGGAAAAGCTAAAAATGATTATTTATGCCTACCTTATAGCGCAACTGTAAACAAAGCCATCCGGAAAACTTTTGAAAAGACAAATTACAAGCTAGCATTTAGAACCAGAAATAATTCGTTTCACCTAATAAATAAATTCTCAAATACTAATCAAAATCAAACAAACAAATCTGAAAAATGCGGTATCTATAAGATCAAATGTAGCGATTGCCCAAAATATTATATAGGCCAAACCGGAAGAAGTTTTAAACGTAGGTTCAACGAACACATCCAAGCAGTTAGGTCAAACAATAAAACCTCGCAAAAATCTGCCTTCGCTGACCACATACTAAAAACAGATCATAAATATAAGAACTGTGATGAAAATATGTCTATTCTAGAAATAATGAAGAAAGGCCAAAAATTAAATGTTAAAGAAGAATTCCATATATATCAGAGCCATAAAAATGACAGTAACAATATTTTAAACACCCTGCAAGTACAATCAAGTAATCCAGTTTTTAACAAAATTATAAATATAAAGACAAATAGATAACACTTACACCAGTAGAGATCGCAATCAGCTGTCTGTTATCAAATTTTATTTATTTACATTTTGTGAATGACAATGAAAATAAGGTTATGTATTTAGCAAATCAGCACGTGATCATGGCTTTTATAAGTCGAAACATGTTGTGTTAACTAATTAAAATGTTTTCTCCAGGGTACTCATGTTACTTATTTTTCATCTATGTATATATATATATATATATATATATATATATATATATATATATATATATATACATACATACTTCCTCTTTTATAGACATAGATAGATAAAACATTATCATTATAATTACTTCCCTCAGGAATATTCGGCTTGCAACTACATGAGAGGCCCCTCCTCTCTGGCTTGTCCAGGGGAGGGCTGGCGACCCCGTGGGAGTACCCAAGCCAACTGTGAGACTTATTTAACTCAAAGTCCTTCCAAGAGCCAAAATCTTTCTTCCACCTTTTAGGTCTTAGCTCAAATTCTTTTAACGAATTTCCCCTATAGGGAAGAAGCATTACCGTAGGTCTCATGGTAAGACTTCAGCCCGAGACCATGATAACTTTTTGTTTTGAGATCCCCAGATGCCAAAAACACCATTCGTTTACTTTTAGCGAATTTCCTCTATAGGGAAGAAGCTATTACCGTAGGTGGCATGGTAAGACTTAAGCCCAAGACCATGATAACTTTTAATTTTGAGGTCCCCAAATGCCAAAAACACCATTCGTTCACATTTTTATATATGTGTATATTCCGTGTGTCCCAAAAGTCCCACGCCCCCTATTATTTTTTTAACGACTGTATATATCGAGAAAATCTTCTGGGGAAGTCTTAGTGACCTAAAAAGGAGACTTTTGATGAGTCAAAATTTTCAACTCCCTCCCCCAAAATAGATGTTTTGGGGGGAAGTAAAAATACCCCCTGTCGCAGCAAACCTGCATACTCAGCGAATTTCCAATGCATAATATATGTCTTAATACCATATAAAGCCGCATACCAAGTTTCATAAAAATATATTCATATATAAGCGATATCTACAATTTTAATTATTCTCCATAAGAATAGCATCGGTGATGAGTACATAGGTTTGTTGAAACAAGGAACACAAACAATTGGTTTTTATGCAAATATAAATATAATTTAACTAGGTGAAGCCACATACCAAGTTTAATCAATATTCAATCATAAGTAAGCACTATATAACATTTTAATTATTCTCCATAAGAATAACATGGGAGATGAGTAAGCAGGTTTGCTGCAACAAGAAACTAAAAAAATGGGTTTTTATGCAAATATCAATATAACTCAACAAGGTGAAGCCACATACCAAGTTTTATTAATTTATGTTTATAATTAAGGGTGTCATTACATTTTACTTATTCTCCATAAGAATAACATGGGGGCTGAGTACGCAGGTTCGCTGCTACGGGGATAATTAACAAAAAATCAATTTTTTGAGCAAATATCAATATACCAGCACTACTGAGCCGTGACAATGACCCTTCACGTCTCGGTTTCACTTTGATTTTTTTATAGTATTACTTTTGTGTCGTTGGACGTTGTCCGGAATTGTGCACGGCTGTGTGCAGAGCTCCTGGGCGTCGGGCCGTGAACCCCTGATCTCAACTACCGGCGTGCAACGTGCTTTGCACTCATAGGGCGTGTGGTTGTCAACGGAAGCACCACGGATGTTATTGTGTTTCTACTTTAGTGATATTTGTTCGTTCGATTAGTGTTATACCTGTATCAATGTTCATCTGTGTCCACACCATGGTGCTTTAAGCACGCCTGCTGCGTCAGATGGGGTCCCGGGGAGGAGCGACCACGAATTCCAACATGGCTTCGGCGGAGAGGGAACTTCAGGGGGGCTTCCCCCCCCTCCACTTTGGCTGCCACTCTGGACTCTGGCCCCCTCTCCTGCCTGTTCCGTCGCCCCCGGTGGTCTACAAGCGACCCGCCCAGTCGCCGCCTACCGCAAGTTATTTCAACTGAATTCGATTGAACTATGAACCATACATGTGTTGCCGCTGTATGAATGTAGCGTTTATGTGAACTGCAATATTTTTTGTGACCGCCATGTAACTTTAAAGTCACCAGTCAATTTCTCCTTTTTCTAGTCAGTTAAAATTTAAATGTCAATTGTAACCGTATTTTAACTGTTTGTCTTGTCTGTTATTTATTTATTAATTTATTTGTCAATTTATTCAATTTATCTATCTAAATTTTACCCAGTCTCATGAGAATTAAGTTAAATTGCAAACTATAGAAAATTTTTATTACTATCTCAGCCGCAACTTCCAGAAATGTGATTTTTAGCTGTTTAAGTGTTGTTAAGTTTTATAAGAAATGCATTATTCGATATTTTCACCTTTAATTTAAAACTGTAAACTAGAGGAAAGGTGGAGTTCTGTTATGCCATTTGAGTAATTATTTGGATTTTGCATTCATATGTACTTTGCTTTTGTATTACATTTGTTTTCTCTCAACGGTGAGTTTTCATTGAATTTTCCTCCACGGCCTTCCTTGTGCTTAGGTAGGGACGTGAGCTGCCCCTCGCCCCGCCTCCATGGGGGCATGCTTCCTGCTCATAGTTCGCCTGGGTGCGGGTGCTGGGGCGCGGTTCACTACGTGACCCCACGTGCCAAGTTTCATCAATATACATTCATTAATAATGGAGATATCAAATTTTATTTATTCTCCATAAGGATAACATTGGACAACGTACTGTGTTTAGCACTTTGAATATCTCTGCAACGGTTGGGCGTAGAATCACAATTTAAACACCAAAATGATTGTTTTGTGGAGCTGAGTTGATTGGTAAAAGCAAATGTGAAGTTTACATTAAAATTACTTAGGAAAAGCCAAAAACCTTTTTCCCATAAGATTAACATAGGAGATTTTATGAGCAGGTTTTTTTGGATTTTCTCCGCAACCACTTAACCTAGCTTAATAATTCAAAATACCATATTATTTGTTTTTTTAAGCTCTGTAACGTGGTCTAAACCAAAATTAAGTGTTTTAAAAATGTTAGGGTAAAAAATGCAAAAAACTGATTTTTGGAAAATTTAAAACCCCCATAAACCCCCCTTCCCATGGCCCGATTTTTCTGGTTTTCGAACTTAAAGTCATAAATGTCACTTTACACATTTGAGCCAAATTTCATCAAAATCGGAAGTTTTTTACTCAAGTTATCGCATTCACGGACACACATATATATATATATATATATATATATATATACATATAGAGTTTTTTAGAGAAGTTACATATACATATAGAGAAGTTTTTAGAGTCGCATTGGTACACACACAGTAGACATAAGTAAAAAGTAGTAAAATCAGTGTTGACCATGTGCAACTCACAAAGAATTAACCGATCCCGTCAACTTCCAAGCAAGCCTGCCACAGATTGTTTTACTTGGGCCCTCCCACCAACGTTGCCACAGACCGGTTAACTCACTGTGAGTTGCACGAATGGTCAGTTTTGGCCGTGTGCAGGAATCGAACCCACGAACATCATATCCACACCTGGCCAAGGTGCTTCCATGACATAGCCAACTCAGCTAACACGACCAAGAGCCTAGCGGCGATATTAAGGTTTTTCAGTCAGTCCGCGCCCCTAGCGGATAGAACTGTAGTCGCCCGCGGTCATTAGTTACATATTTTGCTACTAGAGTGCAGCACCAATCATATCCCGTTATAGGCTATTGCGAATTGAATAAAATTACTACCTTAATGGGTTAAAGGGCGTACAAAAAAGAAGAATGGCACAAGTTAGGGGTTTCTAGCTTTGTTCTATCAAACATAGCGTTCAATTGAGTTTTTGAATTTTAAAACTTATTTTGCATTTTTTACATAGCAGTCATTACAAATAACATTACATATTCACTAAAAACGTTTCGAGATAATACGATTTTTTCGATGGGAACGTTTAAGTAACCAAGCCATTTATCTTTTAGTGAGGGAACAAGTTTGGTCCCATCCCCCAAAATAGGGGTTTTTGGGGCCAAGTCAAAAATTTTAAATAGCAACCCTTACTGAGTGATACCTCTTTTGAAAGGTCTTAGTAAAAGAAAATGAATGGTGCAAACTACGATGATCCTCCCCTAAAACATGGCAGCCTATTAAATGTCAAATTTTACAATGATATTTAATAAGCTGTTATGATTTAGAGGGCCAAACTTGTTCACTCAATAAAGGATAAATGGCTTGGTTACTTAAACGTTCCCATCGAAAAATCTTATTATTTCGAGATGTTTTTGGTGAATTTAAATGACTGCTATACAAAAATAATGCAAAATGACATTTTAAAATTCAAAAATTCAATTGAACGCTGTGTTTGATAGTATAAAGCTAGAAACTCCAAAATTGTGCCATTCTTCTTCTTTTCGTATACCCTTTAAAATTATATATCACTCAAGGAGGGTTACCATTTAAGTTTTTGACTTACCCCCCAAAACCCTTATTTTGGGGGAGGGGGTTGAAAAATTTGGACTCATCAAAAGTTTCCTTTTTAGGTCACTAAGACTTCCCGGGAAGATAATCTCGATATATGCAGTCGTTAACAAAATAATAGGGGGTTGGGACTTTTGGAACACACGGTATATCTATATATTTTAGTTTTAAGCATAATTTTATAAACAGCGTACCCTTTTTGGTTTTAACATAATATGTTTTATTAGACGACTAGTTTCAAACCTTTAGGTCATAGTCATGTCTTCCATTATTTTTGTAACCTCACATAGTTCAAATTATTAAATGGTAAACAAATTAAGAATCATATGATAAAATTAAACTTAGAATATGGGGGATTTTCTTGAATATAATATTTTGTTACTGTCTTGAGGTATATAAACTGAAATTATTTCTTTTATCCTTTTTTTATATGACAAATTTTGTCGAAGATCGGATTTCTTTGACGTATGTTCATGGTGTTCAGCAAATTATTCGGGTTATTTTCGTAATTCATATATATATATGAAATTCTTCTTTTACATACGGTATAATTTATCTCTTTCCTTCTCGTATTCTAATATCGTTAAGTTGTCATTAATACTTTTATAGCTGTGTGTTGTTTCAATTAAATGTTCAGCGAAGTTTGATCATTGTCATTGTCGTTCCGTTTCCAGATTTTAGGGCTTGGATGTGTTCTTTAAATCTTGTATTAAAACTTCGACTGGTTTGCCCGATGTAGTAGTTTTCACAGTCGCTGCATTTAATCTGATAGACACCTGATTTGTTTAAATCTCTTACTTGGTTGATTCTTTCATTTAGTATTCTGTTGTTCATGACACATATATCTAATAACAAAACATATTATGTTAAGACCAAAAAGGGTACTCTGTTTATAAATTATGCTTCAAACTAACATATTAGTAACCCTAATCACTCTGTTATTTTTAATATATATATATATATATATATATATATATATATATATTTATATATGTGTCCGTAAGTACGATAACTCTTATAAAAAAGGTCTGGTCTTAATGAAATTTGCACAAATGTGTAAAGTACGAACGAGTTCGAAAATCAGACGAATCGCATCATCCGAAGGAGGGTTTGTACCCCAAAAATGTTTTTTTTAGGGTTTTCACATATAATTTTTATTTTAGTCAAATTTTAATTTTTACCATTAAATTCAGCTTAAAAAACAAACAATTTGGTATTTTGATCATTGCTCTACGTCAATTGGTTAGAGATATTGAAAGTGCTAAACACAGTATGTTGTCTAATGTTGCTCTTATGGAGAAAAATCAAAATTTGATATCTCGCTTATTTATGAAAATAAACTGACGAAACTTGGTATATGGCTTCAACTGGTTGTGGTTTATTGTTTGCACAAAAAACAATTTTCGGCTATGGTTCCCGTAGCAGCAAACCTAGATACACGGTCCCCATGTTATTCTTATAGAGGAAAATTAAAATGTTGTATATATATCGCTTATTTATGAATGTATATGGTTGAAACTTGGTGTGTGACTTCACTTAGATAAGCTCTATTGATATTTGCATAAAAACCCGTATTTTGTATTCCTTGTTGCAGCATACCTGCTTACTCATCCCCATGTTATTCTTATGGGGAATAATTAAAATGATATATATCGCTTATTTTTATGAATGAATACTGATGAAACTTGGTATGTGGCTTCACCTAGTTTAATTCTATTTATATTTGCATAAACACCAATTGTTTGTGTTCCTTGTTTCAGCAAACTTACGTACTCATCCCCAATGTTGTTCTTATAGAGAATAATTACTGTAATTGTTTAAATCGCTTATTTGAGAATATATGTTAATGAAATTTTGTATGCGGCTTTATGTGGTATTAAGACATATATTATACATTGGATATTCGCTGAGTATGCAGGTTTGCTGCGTCAGGGGTATTTTTATATATATATATATAAATGTCCGTAAGCACGATAACTCTCGTAAAAAAGGACCGATCTTAATAAAATTTAGTACAAATGTGTAAAGCACCATTTATTTGAAAGAGAGTTTGAAAACACCTCCGAAGGCGGTTTTATACCTCAAAAATGGGTTTTTTGGGGTTTTCATATGTAATTGATATTTAAATCAAATTTTAATTCATACCATTGAATTCAGCTTGAAAAAAAAAACAAAAAACAACCTGATATTCCAACCTGATCATTACGCTATGTCAATTGGTTACTGAGATATTGAAAGTGGTAAACACAGAACGTTGTCTAATGTTATTCTTATGGAGAAAAATCAAAATTTTATCTCTCTTATTTTTTAACATAACTGACGAAACTTTGTATATGGCTTCAGCTGGTTGTTGTTTGTAAACAAAAATTTGTTGCGTATGGTTCCCGTAGCAGCAAACCCAGGTACTCGGTCCCCATGTTATTCTTATGGAGAATAATTAAAATGTTATATATCGCTTATTTATGAATCTATATGGATAAAACTTGGTTTGTGATTCCACTTAGATGAGTTCTATTGATATTTACATAAAAACCCATTATTTTGTGTTCCTTGTTGCAGCAAACCTGCGTACTCATCCCCAATGTTATTCTTATGGAGAATAATTAATATTTTAACTACCACTTATTTGTGAATATATTTCTTATTAATCCTGGTAAGTAGCTTAATCTGTTATTAAGACATATATATATATATTCAATAGAAATTCGCTGAGTACGCAGGATTGCTGTGATGGGGGAATTTTTCTTTTCTGGGCTACTCTTGCCCACCTCCTCTTTTCTTCGACCCCATCTGGATATTATTCACTTTTTCTTTCTTTTGGTTGTCACTCTTTTCTGGCTCCCTGGGAGTGCTCCTTAACCAGTCCAATTTTTCACTGGGCCAGTAGGCTAGAACAGGGGCTGTTTTGAGCTTGCTCTACTGAGGAGAGTCTTTGAGGAAGTGTCAGAGCAAGCCACTTTGGACCAGGGAGTGTGGCGTGGATGCATGGTGTCGCACCAGTACTGCCACATATGACCCCGGCTCGTCATGTTTTCTATGCCGGGCAAACGGAGGCCAGGCCTCAGGAAACTGGGGTAGGGGTGACGAAAAAAAGCTGTATTTTCCACATAAATTGCTTGGTTATACAATAATATATGATTTTCAAAATAATTTTAAGAACAAGTTTTTGACCTGATTGGGTCTTGAACGATCTTCAGCTCACTGTGCACATGCCTTATACCTGTAAAACAATGTTTGTTTAGTGTAACTTAAATCATGTACAAAACCTTGTTATTTAATTTAACTAGAGACTAATATAGAATATTTATATTAATTTTCGGTAACTGTTACAATGTGTTTAATAAAGTCACCTCAGATGGTATTAAAATATTTTCTAAACATATTTACTTCATGAAGTGGAGGATGAACGGACATCCTAGAGACGACATTGGATGACAGAACAGTGGATGTCCTGTTTGTCCCAGGAACAAAAGGATGTTCAGGATGATATTTCTATACCAGTCGGAAGTCCCAAATATCCTGTAGATATCATTGGACATTTCGGACCATAAACGGATATCCATAGGATGTCTTGTGCTGTCTGGGGCGTAAGGAAAAATCAGGAAACAATTGTAAATTTCTGTCTTTTTACAAGTTTCTGCAGCTATCGTAAGACCTAGAAGGCTGAAACTTGGACCATTCATAGAAAAGTAGATAGGGAAGATATCCACGGAGCCTGATTTTGATTGTTTGCCCTTATTTTTAATTTAATATGACCTTAAAGTAGAAAAACAATTCAAAACTTAAAAATTAACTAAAATGATCAGCTGTAGTTATGTTTTGTTGTTGTAATACTGAACAATTTGGTTGTGAAATATAAGCATTAGTATTGATTTATTACCCAGTAAACCGTACGTCTAGTAAAACTTAGGGGCTTAGACGCTCTGGCCTCTTCATATAGCACATTAACATGATTTTTTTACACCGAACTCCTCTTATTTCTAAACCAATTCTGACAATGGTGTCAAACTAAATTTCACATCTGCAGCTGTGGAAAGTGTTCTTTGATTTTCAACGCTTCTCGTCTGAAGAGCTAGCACAGATCGCCCACAAAGTTTTATTTTTGTATGAAAATAATAAGATCAAATATCATTTTTAAATGCATTCTAAAACAGCTTCTTAGGCTTAACACCACATTACAGCATTAATATGTGTTATGAACCGAATATAAATACAAACATCACTGAGCTGGTAACACAATATTTAAAGATAACTCTTTTAATAATGCACAAGGTGAAACAATTACTCGGTTTCAAGCAACAGATATTCTATTTTTTAAAGTACAATACTGTTACTTGAATTTGAAGAGATCTAAAAATTCTTCAAAACTGCACATTACATTTTGCAATTGAACTTTACTTTGAAAGATGATGAATTTGTTTAACTAATTTTGCTGGTAAATTATTTTAATTCCTGCTTGGGGTAAAAGATATTTGGATAAATTTAGTCTGTGTTGTCAAAATACAGTTCAAGAACAACAGAAGAATCTAAAATTTAGGCAGCAACATATCAGTGAAGTCAACTCATCTCAGAAACATAACAAATGTTTTTACATGAGGATATACACTTTGATCGTAGATGATTAACTAAAGCAAACTAGTTTAGTGTCTTATATTGGGGAAGGAAGCGAAGGTCATGAAGAATCTCCCCTGCCCGAATGGGGGCTCCCGCTCCGTAGTTATTACTTGCATGTAAATAATCATCAAAATCATACCAAAGAGTTATCTGAAAAACAATTACAAAATTACAAGTAATGAAAATTGTGAAAAACACTACTGTTCCTACATTTTATTAACACATTAGCTGCTGAGCCCAAGATACCACATTCCTCCCATATTGTCACATGGAACTGATGGACTAATTCCCAAAATCTTTTCAAAAATATTTAAAATATAGTCCAAATGTACAGGGCCGGATTTAGATGTTTGCCACCCCTGTGCAAAATTAACACTATACCGCCCCCCCCCCTCCCACACACACACAACTCACACTTGTTTCACACTAGATAATGTTAAAACAAACACTAACACAGTCACAGTAGTTAATAATAACGGTAGTCGACACTAACAACTTCAAGCAGCAAACAGATGCGCCAGTAACCCAATATTTTCACAGCCACACCTAGCAGGCAAGGCAACTAACTCGACTGACTGACGGACAGCGAGAGTGAGTAGATTGACTTAGGCCTCGGGTACAATACAAGTGGCGAGCGGTACATTGAGTGGCTCTTGAGCGACGCGGTGGCTAAGATAAAAGCGGTAAAAATTTGCCACTGCGTTTCTGATAGCCGTCTTCAATGCACACGAGAAGAAAAGGCTCGGTCTACGACATCAAATGCAATAAGAAAAACTATTAGTTGTAACTTTTGCTCAAGAAACATATTTGTTTAATAGTTAATAGCCCTGATTGTAAAAATATTATAACACTTTATAATTGTCTTATGTTATAGGGATTTAATCGCTGATAAAACTCTATAATTTATAAAAAAACTGTGATGTACGAATAATTTCATTACATAGAATTCATGACAAAAAGGCGAGCAGGGAAAGTCAGAATAGCGGTGCATGTTGGTTTTGCATGTAGAAGCAAAATCGCGATTTTCATTTCCTAGAGGGTTCGGAATAGAACTGAAGACGATGGTTTGAATAGTTTATTTTGGCTGAGAGTAAAATGAGTTTCGTCATGTACCGGCCGAACTTTAGTTTTTAGTTTATTTAATTTTTATTTTCATAAAAGATCTTTTATTAATCCTAACCCCAAAAAAAAGGTCTGTAGCCTGAAATTAAAAGCGCTATAATGTTAGCATTATAAGTTTTTATAAGGGCCCTTGTTGTCAAGAGCATCATTCATGTATATACAAACTTTTTTCTATAAATTTTTAGGCGTTTTTAAGTAAAACAAATGGGGCAAAACAGTATTGAAATGTGAGCGGCGAGCGGCAGTGAAAACGTTTTCTTATCTGACCAGGCGCAGGCGGTGGTGACAGTAAGCGGCGCCGCTCTCTGACGCCCGCCGCTTAGAACTATTGTAGCCAATGTATTCAGATTTGCAAGCTAACTAATGCAACCAGAAAACAGAGCGGCGCCACTCACTCCGCTCGCCACTCGTATCGTGTCCGAGGCCTAGGTCTCGGCCCTGTCAGGCACCGCGCTTACGAATAGCCGGAGATAAACGAATGATTCCGAAGGCCGCGCTGCCATTCCGAACGAACGTTCTCGGAGATGGCCAAATAAAAACGAGTTAGACCTCGGGGCCACTCATGTATTTCCGTCTCTTTTCGAAGCGCGAGGACCCGTCAGGGCCGAGACATAAGTAGGAGATTGTGGACTGAGGCTTGCGCATGCACTGCAATGACACTTTGCGATCGCGACGACAGTGATGGACTGGACTGGACTGATGGAATGGCAGAGCAAAGATTCGATGATTCAATTGCTAAGCTCGACTTTTACTTTGTTTAAGGACAGTGGAGATTAGCACAGAAACACTGTGTCCTTTTTTGCACTTTCCAAACAAAGACGCCACCTATTTATTTTTACTCATAGAAATATCGAAATATCACCACTATGGTTATATCACTGAAGCCTGTGTCACACTTGGCAACTTACTTGCTGCTATTTAGTAGCGGCTAGTGAAGTAGCCGCTAGCAAAAGCTGTCACACAACAAATGTCGGTAGCGGCTACCTAGTAGCAGCGATTCAGCTAGTCGATGTCATTCCTGCCTTCGAACAGGAAGGAAAATTGTTGTTTTTTGTGTAAAATGTCGTTTGTTGTTATAAGCCGGGTTGAATTACGGCGTTTAATACTGACGTGCATTCGTAATGTTTGTGTTGATTTGATTGAAAATATCTGCAATAAAAAGAAACGATCCTGGGTGAGAGAGTGAATAAAGAGAAGGGACAGGCTGGGTGCATCAGGAACACTTAATAGAGAACTAGCTGTAGAGGACCCCAAATTATACCACAATATTATGAGATTTTCTGTAAATAACTTTAATGAGCGTTTTTTAACCTTGGCAACTCTTTTTATTCAAAAACAAGTCATGAAAATGAGGAGGGCAATAACATGTCGAACAAAATTGGAAATAACCTTAAGATATCTTGCTTCTGACAACAGTTTAAAATGCATCCAGTACCTTTTCAGAGTGCCACACAATACAATTTCTACCTTTCTACCGGAAGTGCTTATAGCTATTTATGAAGTCCTGTGCAAACACCTGTCTTTTTACGTCCCACTTTAAATAATCGGGGCACGTAATATCCAAAAGACATTGATATTTCCGATAAATGTTTAAAAAGTTAATTATGTCTCCGCCGGACCACTTCAGTTCACTAATTTTTCACAAATTTAATTGAAAACTCCCCTTCAACAACAAACCAACTGCAAACACGCAAAGCCACTAGCCGCTAATACGCAAATACACGTCACACTGGCCACCAGGCCGCTACTTGGTAGCTGCTAGTCGATCACGTTACTCACAAGCCGCTAGTTAATAGTTCGAAAAATTGGACATGTTCAGTTCTCGACGCTACTGAAATCTTGACTAGCGCGCTACTCCTAATAGCAGCTACTGCCGATGTCACATTGGCTGCTTAGTAGCCGCTACTTCGCTAGCGGCTAGTAAAGTGACACAGCGTTAAGTATATTTTAAAAATTTGCCGCCCTGTGCAGCTGCACATCTTGCACGTGCCTACATCCGGCCCTGCATATGTACCATTTCACCAGATTTTATATGTAAATAAATCATTAAAAAGTCTTAGGTCCGTTCGGACCAAAATGCAGATTCACGGTGTTTTTTCCTTGTATTTTTGCACTTAGGTCCGTACAGACCAAAGGTACTTTATGCCCATTATTGTAAATTTAATTATTTTTTCCTTAGATAACACACCAACTATGGCGTTGCATAAGCGATTTACAATAAAATATAACTCCATAGACGTGGTCAAGTCAAATAATAGACCTCAGCGTATTATCCAGTTTTAAATATCCAAATAATTTTGATGGTCTCACGGTTTCATTAGACAACTAACTGTGTTTGTTTCCTTAAAAAGTCAGTCGACGAGTGATCCTAGAGTGATAGAGTGATCCTATACTTTTTTGTCTCATTCTTAATGGCTAGTCTATTGATTGGCATCCGGTCGAGGGTTGATGTAATTTATTCAAAAGATATGGTACGTCCTACTACATACAAAATGCTAAAACTGAAACTAATGGTCAAAAAAAGACACATGATGGCTCATTTTTTTCGTCTATTACACAAATTAAATAAAATGTCAATCAAAGTTGTGTGACATTCCGTTCAAGTGCGACGCGACGGGCTAAATCACAACATTACCCGAGGTCCGATGAAGGGATCGTGCTAATTCGTGACACATCTTAGTAAACAAGTTAGATTTAAACATGAGTCGAGTCAGTCACAATACTTTTAGGATAACCAAAATATGAAAACAACCCTTTTTGCAATAGATTGTCAGTTGTTACGGCAGTGGAATTTCGTGCAGGAAGCATTACTGTACATTTGGAAAACCCATCAACTATGACTAATAACCATTTATTTCCTTTCTTTGTCCTACGAAAGGGACCAGTATAATCACAAAAAACTCTTTCAAAAGGTCTAGAGGGGATATTCGAGGCAAGATGTCCTACTTTAGTTTTGGGAGCTTGCTTACATCTCTGGCAAGAGGGGCAGGCTCTAATTTTATCCAGAATGAATTGTTTAAGTGTTGGGTAATAAAAATACCTCAAAATTTTCTCCCAGGTTTTCTTCATACCTAAATGTGCTCCTAGTGCTGAATTATTGTGGTAAAAAGAAAACAAAAGATCCTTTAATTTCTCAGGGATGACTATTCTAGGCCTAATTTTATTTGTAGTTTCGTAAACTGACAGACCGTCAAGCAATTTGAATTTCTGGGGGGGGATTTGGTGACCTCAGAGACCTTATAGTCTTCTGTATTTTCGGGTCTGACTCTTGATGGCTTCTAATGTCCTTAAATACCTCTGGGATACCGTAAAGCAGGAGACATTGATTGGGCACACTTACTGGGGGGTGTTTCGTTGTTGATACACAGATCTGGGCCTGCTGTATCGTACAGCCTAGACAGACAATCTGCCACCACATTTTCACTACCTTTGATATGTGAAATAGTGAACTCAAAAGAATTTATCAGGGCTATCCAGCGAGTTATCTTCCTTATCTGTAGTGGATTTTTCAACAACCAAGAAAGGGCACCATGTTCTGTGTTTAAAAAGAAATTTCTTCATTTGTTGGCTACCGGATCATTCAATATTAACAACAATGAAGGTTTTAAGTTACCTGATGTTGTTCCGTCAAATGATCCAAATCTGTAGACAAACACGCTGTTTCAAAGCCATTACTGCTTCTTCAGGCACACAAAAACAAAGAATTTTTAAATCACAAACACATTATCCCTAAGTGGGTCGTCAACGAATAGAGTTCAACACTAAACATTTAGTTCCTGCAAAAAACTTGGCCAAGTCACACACAACCGCCCCGCACGAAGAACGAGTCTGGACTTGTTCTTTGTGCGGGGCGGTTGTGTGTGACTTGGCCAAGTTTTTTGTAGTAACTAAATGTTCAGTGTTGAACTCTATTCGTTGACGACCCACTTAGGGATAATGTGTTTGTGATTTAAAAATCCTACGTTTTTGTGTGCCTGAAGATGAAGCAGTAATGGCTTCGAAACAGCTGTATAGAGTTTGTCTACAGATTTGGATCATTTGACGGAACGACAGGTAACTTAAAAACTTCACTGTTGTTAAAAATAAATGACTGTGTTATAGATATTGCCGGAATTTGCTCAAATCAAAAACTACTGCCAAAGCTTCCAACTCGAAAGTTGAATCCTTTAAACATTAGATTTATGCTCATCAAAATGGCTTGGCTTGGGGCTCTGTCTGGAAACGATCCCTTAATCGGACCTCAGGTAATGTTGTGATTTAGCCAGTCGCGTCACATCTGGTAGCAGAGCGTGGTTATGATCCACGGACCTCCGGGTTATGGGCCCAGCACGCTTCCAGAATGTTCCATGGTCGAAGGCAGCACATTGTCAGTCAGTTGTATGTAATCCGAATTTATAAATATTAATTTATAAAAATCATCAAATGGCTTGGCTTGGGGCTCTGTCTGGAAAAGATCCCTGCATCAGACCTCGGGTAATGTTGTGATTTAGCCCGTCGCGTCGCACCTGGTAGCAGAAATCCAACAGAGCTCTTGTAGCCTGTCATTTGATGATTTTTCTAAATTAATATTTATGAATTCGGATTACATACAACTGACTGACAATGTGCTGCCTTCGACCATGGAACATTCTGGAAGTGTGCTGGGCCCATAACCCAGAGGTCGGTGGATCGTAACCACGCTCTGCTACCAGATGCGACGCGACGGGTTAAATCACAATATTACCCGAGGTCCGATGAAGGGATCGTTTCCAGACAGAGCCCCAAGCCAAGCCATTTTGATGTGTGTAAATCTAATTTTTAAAGGAGATCAGTTGTCCCTAGCCCTATAAGTTGCCAAAAGATGCTCGTCGCAAAAGAGATATGAATAATATAATCACTGTTTATTAGTTTTATTAATTTTCCCGTCCACTCAAAATTTTCAATGTTGATTTCCTCCTTTCCCAACACTTTATTAATTTCTATTAAAATTTCTGACTTTCCCAACTTTTTCGTCTGATAGATATTCTGAAATTGATTTGTAATCAATTTCGGAATATCTACAAAGTAACGTTAAGAACACATGAGGAACTTTGACTTGTTCATCAGTTTTATAAATAAGGTAATATTCCTTATATAAACTGTGAATAATCCTTTTTTAATCGTAATTATTCATTTATATTTCTTTTATTTCAAGTATGTAATATATTTATCTTTTTTCCCATTTTTTGTACTTTCACTTATTACAAGTATTTTTAACTATTATTAACCCAAAATTTATATTAAGCCAGTAGTTTTAACCCTTAGCGGTCGTATTCATCGTTCTCTTTTCCTTCCCTACAGATCGGGAAGGCCACACTTAGTGGCCCTCTCATTCTGTCTAATGACGCGACATTGTCAGCGCTGAAGGTAGCCCCACAGCTCGGGCCGGCCACGCGTAGTGGCCCTCTACGCGTTTCCTGTTCAGCTCGGCTGTCCACCCCGTAGTGGCCCCCTGTTTCTCTTCATATTATTTAACATTGTAATTTTGTTTTCAATTCTCTCTGCTTGGGAGGTGCTGCGCTCCCTCGGCAATCATCGGAACTATCTGGAGACAACAACAAGACAGTATATTTTTAGCTGATCACAATATTATCACGTTTGTCATTGGTGAGTTATCTGCTTGTGTTGTGCACCAGTCCTTTTAAAGGCTTTTAATTTTTAATAAATTGATATTTATGATTAATAAATGGTCTCAAATAGTGACTTAACATCCGATACTATACGGGATTTATAATACTCTTTATAATACTCTTCATGTGTAAATTTTAGGCAATAATGATTTCAATTTAGTTTTGTAAAGCTTTTTGCAGTTCTTTTAATGGTTTTATATACAATATACTTCTTAATATTATTTTGTTTCAGTACCAAGATTTTAAATTAATATTATATATTATCTATGTTCTTTCTACTTTTCAGTAAACTCATAATAAAGCTGGTAATTTGAATAATACTGTATGATAATTATATAACTTGTCAAATATATTTAGATTTGTAGTTTTTTTTTTATATTTTATTGCAAATGAACCATTTTCATTGTTTTTTAATCAGTTTTAACCGTAAAAGATACTTTTTTAACCGTAAAAGATACTTTACTTTTTTATTTTATTTAAGAGTATTAATAATTTAATTGTTATAAACGTTTTAATATTTGAGTAATAAAGTTGTTATTAAATACGAGTGTACATAATTGAATCCTAATGATGACCGAGTTTACAGTCAAATGTTAGGTTAAACATCAGTGTTTTGGAGTTAAAAGGCTCGCCACACGGTATTTAATCCAAGCGTAAGACGTAAACAAGAGAAGTAGTAATGGCGGCCAAACTACGCAGTGACGCGGGGCCACTACGAGTGGCCCTTCCGAGCTGTAGGCGCGTCACTTCGTATATATATTACACCTTGTCCCGTTACGGATCTTGTGGCCACACGTAGAGGCCTTCCGACCGCTAAGGGTTAAACTCTGTTTTTATAATTTTATAATTACAAAAACATTTATAACATTATTATTTATAAATACAGTGTTTAGTATTTACACACCATTCTTTAAACTTTGAAAATTACTCATTAGGTCCAAAC
Organism: Allygus modestus; assembly: GCA_963675035.1. Classification (NCBI taxonomy): domain Eukaryota; kingdom Metazoa; phylum Arthropoda; class Insecta; order Hemiptera; family Cicadellidae; genus Allygus; species Allygus modestus. The sequence goes on along the minus strand of OY776112.1, from coordinate 189,850,933 downwards.
GGACCTAATAAATTGTAAATATTTTCTTATACTTTGAGTCGACAGTTTGCAGCCCTGGTTGAAGCAACGAACCAAACCAATGAATGGCCAGTAGGCGTGGTCTACCTTGTATGCTGGAAGTTCAATGTTTTGCCGCTAGGTCGCTCTGGTGATTAACTTGAACCAGTTTAGTAAAACATTGCATTTGCAACTCATTAGGTCCGAACGGACCCAAGTGTTACTCGAAACGTACCCCATGTTTAGGTCCGATCGGTTATTGTGTTAGCTATTGTGTTAAACCCTTTTTCATGTGAAGTGTCCAATATTTACTGTTATAAAATCAAATAACGTTTCACCATTTCAAGTTTGGTGACTTTAAAACATAAATATGACCACTTAGTCTAAAAGGGGAAAACCTTTTAGGCAAGGTGACACAAATAATAATAGGACATAAATTAGAAAGCTTGTCTAAAATCAGTCATTTGAACCAAGCAGTTTTTAGTGGTTGGGGTTTGAGAAGAAATGTTGCAAACAAAAATAAAATATATACACATTTATTACATACAGTTCATTGTATACGTGATTTTATCCACATAGGTTTGGCAATGTTGGCACTGATGACCCGTTCCACTGTAATGCGTTCGTCAAACACATTCGCTGAGTTGTAAAACACTCGCAACTCATCCATGGCTTTGTCTTCAATCTGAGACACAATCAACACGACAAAACATAAGTAACTTTTAAATGCCTCCTAGCTCGACAGTAAGTAATTTTATTCTAAACCTTCCTTGACCGTTAGTTTCCTTTCAATTAATCAATCATTTATTTGTCAAATAAATTACAACAGGTAGGAGCGCAGCACCTGCAATATATGACACGTCCCTCAATAAATATAACAACTTATAATTCAACTTGCCCAACAATTCTGGAAAATTTTCACATCATAGCTGCTTCACACATAGTAGTAATTACAATTTATTACATAATTGATTAGTTACAGTGGACTTATTAACTATTAAATAGACTGCGATTAAACTATTCAATTTTATACAGACAGGCTACTCTAAGTATATTAGTGAGGAAATAGACAAAACTTGAAAAATTACATTCTGTTTTAAAATTGTCTGGTATTATACTAAATAATTTTATTCCCATATAATATGGGCCTTTTTCTAGCATTGTAAGACGATGAATAGGGAGTTGATATAATTTGAATATTGTATTGTAGGCATGATTTGGCTGAGTCATTAAAAAAATGTAAATTATTTTTTACAAACTTTACAATTTCTAGAATATAAAGTACACGGACTGTTTAAATTTCGTATTCCTTGAAAATATTTTTGCAGGATTCTCTGAACTTTAAATTAAAAATGTAAAGGATTACTCTATTTTGTAAGAGAAAAACTGTATTAATTGTTGAGGTGCCTCCCCAGAATATCACACTATACCTAATCAAAGAAACAAAGTAACCATAGTGTACCATTAAGGATATTTTTCTGTCTGTTACCTCTGGTATTGTTTTGATTGCAAATATTGACTTACTTAATTTATCTTGAAGCATATCTATATGGGATTACCAATTCACTTTGTCGTCTAGCTTTACTCCAAGAAATTTGCATGTATTCGAGATAATATGAGTTTCTCCCAAGGGTAAAGAAACTCTTTGTTTTTGGTATGGAAATTTAATATGTTTGTTTTTGAGCAGTTAAATTTCAATGCATTTGTATTGAACATGTCTACTCCATACTTTAACATGTCTGTTATTGATTTTTCGGCTGAAGAGTTTTTTCTCAGTAGATAATCAGGTGGTAAAGTCGGCAAATAATATCAATTTGGACCTTAATGTTCTGTGGCAGATCATTTATGAATATTAAGAATAATACAGGATCCAGAATTGAACCCTGGGGCAAACCCACAGAGACTGGTCGCCAATCAAAAAAAATTGTTTTCCCTTCATTGTGTGTGATCTTTGCTTTCTGAAATCTATTATTTGAATATGATTAAAAAAGTGAATTATTTTCCAGTGAATCCCCGATGGATCAACTTATTTAAAAGAATCCCGTGAATCACACTATCAAAGGGCTTGAAAAGATCACAGAATGCTCCAAGATCACTCCGTGATCCATCCAAAGCCTTCAAAACATGATCGACAATTTCAAATACTGCCATTTGTGTATTCCTTCCCTTGCAAAATCAAAACTGTTGATTGGAGGGTAATTGATGCTCCACGATTTGGTTACATACTATATTTTCAATTATTTTAGAGAAAGCAGTTAGTAAAGCTATAGGATGGTAGTTTTCAATAAGTCCACTGTCAACCTTTTTTTTAGCAAGGGCTTAACAACAACATATTTCATTTTCTGAGGAAAGATGTCTGTGGTTAGTACCACATTAAAATTATGAGTAAGTGGCTTACTTAAGTAACAGCTAACTCATTTCATCATTAATGCAGGAATTTAATCCCAACCAGATGATGTTTTCATTTAAATTTCATTAATTATACCCTGTATATATTCGTCATTTACTAGTTTAAATGTAAAATTTGTAATGTTGTTACTGCTATTCAAATATTTGTTCGATGAAGTCAGATTAGCATTGCAACTAGCATTAGTACCTATTTCTGAGAAAAATGTGAAATTAATAAGTGTAATAAGTAGTTAGGTACAGTAGCAGCCTACACTCAGTAACAACAAAAGTGTGAACACGTTGAATGCCAATGGGCCAATGGGCCCTGAGGAAATGTCTAGTATTTTCCAAATCAAATCATAAATCATAACTTGATTGTACAAAACATATACAGTATTATATACAGAGTACAAAAACAGGTACATTGTCATTTGTAATATTATACTTTACTAACTGTTACCCGCAGGCTTCGCCCTGCAAATGATTTGTAAAAACTATGACAGCTGTGTATGCTGCATTCTGTGGTTAGCCCTTAGAACTACCATGAATCAAGGTCAGCTGTTTGTATTTTCATCAGCCCAAACAAATATGAATGTCCATAAGAAATACATGGGAAAATTTTCGGGGTCTCTGGCAGAGCCCTAAGCTCAGATCAGGATGAAAACCATTTAGTTTTCCTATTTTATGCTTAAAGATTCAGTGCAAAAAATTCCAACTCCCTAGGGAAATGGGAAGCAGGATAATTCGTGATGAGTGAGTAAGGGTTGTGCCTTTTACAGATATATCTACTATAAAAATTCAAATTTGAATACATGTAACAGTTTTAACATTTTTTTAAGCATTTTATACGGTTTGGTCACAATAAAACATTCAAATGCAGCAAAGCAAATTTCTTACTTGATTTCCAGGCATTCCGACATTAGCATTTTAATCTGAGTATAAATATATATGTGAGGTGGAAAGCGAAAAGGGACCTCTTGTCGGCAAAGTAAAATTTTCAGTTCAGCTAAATACAGCAATTTCGGTCCAAATCATCGATTTTCGGTTTTTTATCGATTATTATTCGATATTTTGAGTAGAAAAGGCGTGTATCGGTTAAAAAGTCGAATCAAAGCTTAAACAAGTCGATATAAATCATTTTGTTAGTCACTGCATGCCCTGAGAAAAGGTACCTCTTGTCGCTTATGGGAAAATAACATGGCCGACAAGAGGTCCCTTTTCCACAACACACTTCGTAAAGAAACATTGGTTCAAAAAGTAGTCTCTCCTGAATTCTAGCGGACACTTAGAGAACTAGGACGAAGTTCTAGTAAAAGCAGAACATCGTCTGATTATTTTAATACGGCCCCGACAAGAGGTACCTTTTCTATAACCGAGGTTTTGGTTAAAAAACTTTGACTTTCCTATACAGTCCTTTAAACAGTGGACTATCGATATTATTTTCTAATTAGGATGTTAATTATACTTCATTTTGACTATATTAAACTAATTATTGGATAAAACACTTAAACAACAATGTGGCAGCAGTAAATGTTCAGCCTTGAAACATTATATATATCTCTTGTCGTTATGGAGATATAACACGGGGCCGACAAGAGGTCCCTTTTCAGAAAATACCCTTGTGTACTACATGTTGCAATAAACACAGTATAAGCCTAAATTCTAGCGTTAGTTAAGGAAACTACTAGTGTTCTTCCTAAAGAGGACATTATAAGCTTTGCATTGATACCAAAAGCATCGCTTAAATATGAAAAATATAGATTCTGAGTTTATTTAAACTTTTTGAGGGCGTTTTCCTGAAAATGCCCTTCACCCTTCGAGAAAGTTCAAACGTCCATAACTCAAACAAAAAAAATCGTAGAGACATGAAATTTGCACCAAACTGTTAGGAATTTTAAGGTGATAATAAAAATATCAATAACTCAAAATCGGAAATTGCCGACAAGAGGTCCATTTTCGCATTCCACCTCACATATAACTAATTGGTTCAATGATAAAAACTGACTACTAAAGTTAAGGGTGAGAAAGAGGTAGTTTGCAAAAACAAAACCCGTACAATGAACGTTCTAAAGATTTTAAAGTTAAACATGTTTAATAAGAAGACACTGTACTAAGATATCCTGGACATCTCAATAATTTTACTTTTATGAAATTAACTAACTGTATTAATCAAAGAGACTTGCACATTCTAGTTTTTAAAGAAAAATATGAATTGACTGTGCCAATAAAGTCTTCTGTTGTAGTAGGTACCTGCGTGAGGTGAAGGGATTTTGATTTCATCTTGCTCCAGTTGTCCCGTTGTTGCATCTCGTCAGCCATGATGTCGGCGAACGTCACCGACCCTCGGCTCTTTTCACTGCTTACGTTAGGACCAACAACACTATAGAAATATACATTTGATTTGGGGTGAACCACATAAAACATGTTCATAATTAACTTGATAATGTGTAGGTGCACTGCAACATCAGTATTATCTGCTATCATAACTTTAATTTTATATTTTCCTGTTTTCCTCTGATTCATATACACCTTGTCTCTGATTTTTTAATTAATTTTCTGTAACCGAAACAGATAAAAAAAATGATTCCGCATCTTACTGTACACCCATTTACATTCTAAAACAATATACTATAACAATGAAGTTATCCTAATAAATTAAAAAACAATTGGATAGTGAACAATATCCAATAATGCAAAGAAAAAGTTAGGTCCATGAATTTTGTTTTCATTAGGAGTATGCAAACCGTCAGTTCTTGCCATCAATGTCACATTGTCACTTCACTCATTAGTGAATTTCCTTTGGAAAGTGAACTATTAGCATGACCCGCACGGTGAAACTTAAGCCCGGGGCCACCATAGAAGTTCCTAATGTGACCCCCTGAACACGTTTTGGGGGGTCGTTCAAAATTGTGTATATATATATGTTTGCATTCTATTGGTCACATTTTTTGTACGATTTACTTTAAATTTGGTAGGGACATTCCTTTCTGTAATCAGTTGGACAAGATCGTTGGGCAAAACAATCGGAAAACTCTAAACCCCCTTTTTGGGGATTAATCTTTCAAATTTCTTGTTTTTGGGCCCAAAAAGGGTCAGAAAAGGCCTGTATGTAAAATTAATGCATGTAAAAAGATGGAAATTAGTGAGCCGAAAATGTTAAGCCCTCTCTCGTCATTCTAGCATACATATTTACCGAGTTATTAAAGAAAATGTGTTTCGACTAAACACAGTACGTTGTCTTATAGGGGTTTTACACTAGAAAAGCCTGTTATTCCTTTGTTAGGGTATTTTATCATCCCCAGCAACCTCACGCCTACTTTCAAGCCTGCCTGGACCTTCTCCTAACATTACAATGCACAAAATTGTATTCTCAGCTTTGCAGGTAAATTAAACCAGGAGCATCAGAACGGCCAAAAAATCACCGTTTTCAGATTTTAATAATAATTGGAATAAATGTATATTTTTACACTGATTTCTAGTTTTAAAAGTTGTTATGTGGAAATTCACTTCCCTCACGTCAGCGTGCTGCGTGCGAACTCGTGATTTGCCCCTGAACTAGTACGACTAAATAAAGTGGTTTTAAATTACCTTTTGGTCTCCAGTTAAATTTTCCATTGTAACACTACAACTTGGTTTCAATGCTTCATTGCCCCATTCTACTTGAGAATAGCACAATGAAGCGTTGAAACCAGGTTGTAGTTTTACAACACAAAATTTACCTGAAGACAAAAGGGTAATTTAAAACCACATTATTGTCCCTTCAGCTAATTGTATGGTATGGATGTAATTTCTAGGTTGATACTACTCAGTTTTGCGTTTGTTAATTAAAGCAGATTTGAAAGAAAAACTTGTTCAGTTTTCACTCTTCAAAATGAAACGATGATTCTATTTTGGGTACAAATCTATTAAGTTATCGGTCATTATACAAAGAGTTTGGTACATTGTTTTTTTCAAGATGGATGACAGTTTCTTTCCTGTCATCAGACAACATTTACGAGAAAAAATGTCCACGAAGTCGCTGAATCTCGAGGGAAGAGAGTGAAACTGTCACTTATGAGTCTGCATTAGTTTTTTCCCCAGATACAATAGCTCGGTCCAGGAGAATTTGGTGATCGCTGGTGCTTTCCGGATGGATGCTAACCATTGTAACCACTGTAAAATGATTGGATATTAAAACACTATTAAAACCTCCATTTTAAAACTTTCTGCAAATAAGTTACATTTATTTAGGAAAGCAAAGATGTAATTAAATAAAATTAATATTCCTGAAAAAAATGCATATTTTATAAGACCACTTCTGGTTAAAGGAGTGCAAATGGTATATCCTCTCCACTGAAACCATCCTAGGAACCATATGTTTCAAACAACTCTGTGCATCAGATTAATTAATAAATGGTCTAATATGTATGTTAGACATTTCAAAATATGTTCACTGCTAAAATATTTTTAAATTTCCTATGACCAAAACCAATTAATCCTCCCGAAATTGACAGACGTGGTTAAGTTTGCTATTCATAAGGAAAATAAATTCTTTATTCTTTTCGTTACTCTTAAGTTTTGATGACGTCATTCAAGGTACATAAAATGTATTTTATGAATAACGATTTATTTAATTTGATTTGAAGCACAGGTTGAATTTAGGCTGAAAGATAAGACATTTTTCAGAAGTAGCCATCACTGTCTCTACTGAGTGACCAATGCCATCACACAGTACCTGCCAAAAGGTCATGACTCTTCAAACTTAACTGTCAGGTGGCATACCTGGGAGGCGAGCCGACAGTAAGTGTTGTTTTCATGATGTCAGCCAGAGAAGAGTCCACGGGTGATATGGAGGCCCAAGCAGAAGCTCGCAATGGCGCCACTGACACTTCCACCTTCCCCTCTCCCCCTCCTCCGCCACTGCTGAGCCCCTCCGATGATAACCTCTTTCGCTGCTTCTGAGACAACTTTACTGCAGGGACTCTCTTTATTTCTATGAAGCTAGGCAAGACAAACAACACTCAGTTAAAATATGAAGAAATACAAACCATGGAGTACATGCGAGATAGGCAAAATTATTTAAGAGTCCTTTTATTTTATCCTGACTGGTAATCCCAGTGCCGGGGAAATATTTTACACAGAGAGTGAATTTGTGAAGCCATGCGGAAAGAGTGTTCACACGTTTTGAAAATATTGAAAACTAATCATGTCATTGTAATAATTAAACAAATCAATATATCAGTAAGAATAAAATTTAAACTTCAAAGACCTATAGAACGAATCCCCAAGGGAATTTTGAAACACAATATATTTAAGCCTTTGATTACATTAACTAATTTTATTCAAGATTTTAGTTAAATTGGTTCAGGAGTTTTGTGTGAAACCAGAAAAGAGATGAAATTCAACAGAAACATAATGTTTTTACAACAGTACTAACTGCAGTTCCCAGCTTCACCCGAGGAATGCAGTTGTTGTGTGTGCTACATTCTGTGGTTCAACTTTTGAGCTAATTCGAATAATGAAAATCGGTTTAGGTAATCAACTGATCATCAAATAAAAATAAATGTCTAATGTCTATAAGCATTATGTTGGGCCTTTGAAAGGAACGGAGTGGAACCCTAACCCTAAGGGAGTTTTGAATTTTCAATACAATCCTATATATATATAATAGCAGGATATACACAAAATTTAAACACAAATCGGTTACATTACATCAATTACGACATACATAATCTTCCTTTTACAATAGTGTACACTAGCTGTGTACCCTAGTGTACACTAGCTGTGTACCCTTCCTTCGTACAGGTTGCATATAATTGGTAGATTAACTAAAGAAAATATCAACTCACATAATTTTACAATATTAAAATTACATTTTACACTTTTAATGTACAATTAAATCAAAGTTAACAAAATATACTGGCAGATAGTTCGGATACTGTTGCTAAGTCGAGGATCGAGGAACTCTGTCGGGTAGTGAACGGCGCCGGCGTGAGGTTTTTGCGACTCCAAATCGGTACACGTAACACTTTGGATCCACTTTTAGAAATAAAAGTACTCAAGTATAAACAAATATTAACCCTGTTTAATTTAACACTTTAAATACTTTGATACATTTAATATTTGCATTCTAATAAATTAATAGTAATTTAAAGAAACATTAAACTTTAACAACATTGATAAACCACATTAAAAATCACCATTTTTGCCAGGTCCTGTTTTCATTATAATTGTAAATGAACAATTTAAACTTAGAAAAATCATATGTTTTAAAAACATATGACTACTTGATTTTATTTATATACATGTAAATCAATATATATGAAACTGTTTTAACAGTGGTCATGGTTGGATGAACGGTGTTAAATATTGTACATCTTTGTTCCTCGACTTGGAATATACCTACCTTTGTGTTGATCTCCGTTGATTGTTCATAGGTGGATGTGAGGATGGCACAATCACAGAGCCAAGCACTTTCCAAATTAAACTGTTTATGAACCTCGGGATAAAAAACTGTCAATCAGTAAATCCTGTGATTCATCGATTGTGCCGATTGAAGGATAAGTGTTTCTGAGACTACATTTGAACGAAGCCCTTAAACGTTTTCGTAAAAGGAATAGGCTTGCGATTTGTTCTGATAAATTAGTTATGTTCCTACCGAAATTCAACTTACAAGGTCCAGTAAATACTAATACTCATAAAATTGCCATAAAAGTAAATTAGGGAAGAGCCCTATGGCACGTATTCTTATTATTGTAAATCTGCAGTATAAGAGGAACCACCATGCAAAATTTCATCTTCATAGACATTGCCGTTTCTTAGGTAAAGTGATCACTATGTCAGTGAGTGCATGAGTCTGACAAATATAGATTTATATCATATATGCACTCTGTATACTTATGTTATTTATTACCAATCTTCACTCAACGTTTTATATAAGAAGTGCAACATCTGTTTATAGAATAAATGTTGTTAAAGTCATCATCTGGTTCAATATAAATAAATGCTTTGTCCATAAGAATAGCATATGATCTTTAAAACCCCATGCGGTAGTGTCCAAAGGTAATTTTAAACAATCCAATAAGCCTAAAACCTTCTAACGCACGTAGAACATGGAAACAAAATTGCATCGAAATTGGTGCTCCCATTATCCTGTGAACAGCGAACAAAACATGACCAAAACCGCACAAAATCACGTTTTTGAGCAGCCGCCATTATTTTTCCAAAAGGCGTATGCCAGTTTAAAGTGGCCTAAAACCTTCTCACGCATGTATAGGACAAAGAAACAAAGTTTTAACAATGTTAGTGCACCCGTTTTCCCGTGAAAAGCGAACAAAATCCCGTCCTTGAGCGTTACCGACAGACAGACATAAATTGAGATATGACTTGTTTTGGCTTCCCTAGGGTGTAAAACGTGAAAATATGCAAAAATTTCATAACTCCAAACAATGGACAGACAAAACTCTAATTTTATTTATATAGATATAAATGGGGTTTACACATGATAGGCACAGATTCATTATCATGAGTTTTTGCTATTGTAATTTTACTAAATTATGTGATCAGTTACCACCTCATCTAGATCAAATCAACAATTGGATAACTTCTTAATTTTTCCATGAAAATCCTGAATTTACCTCTATTCCCAATTACACAGTTTTTAGACTTTGGATTTTGATTAATCCTTGAAATTAGCTTGATTAAAGTTTTCAAACACACTGTTGATGCTTACCTAGCCTTTGGCGAGGAGGACACCCTGGCAGTGGACAGGTCCGGGAAGTGCCTGGCGTCGCGCAGGGGCGGACTGCTGGCCACTGCCTGAGGGGGAGGGGGAGGCTGGCCTGGTATCAGCCTCGTGAACTCCTGCGGAGTCGGTTGTATCATCGATGCTGCCGCGATCACTTTCAACCGGTTCTGCACTGTCTTCTGAGCCTTGTCTATTGTCTTCCACTCTTCTGACTGGAGATATAACATATTAGACGTTATTATATAATAGCTACAAACCTTTGTTTCCACCTCATAAAAAAGTTGTAATAAGTTGTTTTCAAAGGTTATAACTAAGCCATGATGCTCACACAACTACAATAATACAACTACAATAGTCTGCATACAATTACATATTGGAAGAAAATTGTTGCTAGTAACTGAAAGGTGTTTTCAAGTATAATTTTTACAATCAGAACTTAGCAGAAGCATCATGATATAAAAACTATATAGTGCTACTCCAGTTTGTTTTTACTTTCTCCGCCTATACATAGTATATGGAGAAAGTATTGTTTTCATAAAAATTTTTGAATTTGAGTTGTTAGTGGAAATATTCGTTTTGGTGCTCCCTGAACCCAAAAAAGTGGTTTTTACGTGATGTCTGTCTGTGTGTGTGTGTGTCCGTGTGTGTGTGTGTGTTTGCGCGGCATACATCGTGAGATCCGTTATATGGATACACACCAACAATGTGAGCTCCGTTTTCAATGTGAGCTCCGACCCCCCGGATCTCGGATTGAACTAGCCTCTAATTGGCTATCCTGACGAATAGAGAATCACGGAAATACCCGAAATCAGCCGAAATGAGGTGGAGCTCACTATCATGCGTTTTCCCAAAGTGTGCGAGTGTATAAGCTTCGAGAAAGTGACACCACGTCGCGCTAGCATCGCTTTTACACTCCTAGATTACACACGAAAAGTTTCATACGGTCGAAGTGGGATCCATGATCAAAGTTTTTGGCGCATGGGACTGTGAGAGATTTTGCAGTTCCCTGGTCGTGGGGATATGCCGAAGAACTGGATAATGTTATACAATGAGTGGAAGAAGAAAACTGTTGTGTAAACTTGGTAAGTACCCCGGTACAAATTATTATTATTACCCTAATTACTGTACAATTGTTTACTGTTTGTTTTTATGTTACTGATACTGTTATTGTTGATGTATCTAAAGGTTAAGTTTTAAAGTAAAAATACTTAGGTGATAAAATAATTTCAAATTCAAAGAGGCCTTCAGATTTAATTATTTATTTATAGTACGGTCATAACAGTGGTAATAGGCCGACTTTGTTTTTAAAACAATCGGTTTATGGAAGAAAAATAAAAAAGCTTAGACGGATCTCTGTCATTTGGGTTGTTCCTATATTTGTTATGTTTAACTCGGTGGGTAGGACTACTACAAGACCAATAACCTATACGAGGTTAAATGTTGCAGTTTTTTTGTTTAAACTATAATAATGTAGTAAAATGTATTTAACAATTAGTCATTATGAATACTAAATAATTAATACTTAGAGGCTTAGAGTATCATAACATCTTTAGGTAAAATTATTTTACCTAGAAGGTTAGTAGATTTTTTTGAGGTTAAATAGCTGATTTAGCCTAAAATTAATAGTTGGTTAAGATTGTTGGTATGGTGTTAAAAATAGGCAGAGGCCACGTACACGTCCGACGTGAGCCGCTACTGTTCACGCCCGTTCCAAATTATGCACCGTACGTTACTTTTCCTGTGATTTTTAAAACAGATTGAGAGCCAGAAAACCTCCTATCCTAACCTAATGTAACGTAACGTAACCTAACATAACCTAAAGTAACGTAACGTAACCTAACCTATCCTAACCTAAGCGGTAGCGATGTGAATTTGCCTTTACATTGGACGTGTACGTAGTCACTTCGTTAAAAATACAATGTTTCATAAAATGTTCATATTTCCCTGTCAGACTAGTGTAGATGAGATTTAGACATTGGATTAGATTACAGGGCGATTCTAAAGCAGGTCTAATTATCATTTGTTGGAAATATTTATTTTGGAACTGTGGCGGCCTTAGTTAGGATTTGCGGGGATCAAGGCAAAATTCACGAGAGGGGCCCTTCCATTTTCTTGACTTGACAGTCCAATTTTTATTTTTATTTAATTTTTCTGGATCTATGGCAAACATAGCTAGGCCTACTTTCATGCAAATACCAAATAAGGTCTTGACCTAATTTAGCTTATTATTTAACTTATTGGTTGGACTTGCAAAATTTCTATGATTTTTCGACTGGCAAATAATAATTTAATGCAATTAGTTATCAACTAATGAATTTAAATACATTTTTATTTAACCCTTATTTTCTGCCGACATCACACAGTATGATTGTCATTTTTGGTCGATGAGTTAATTATGTGACGTACGGTAGTTACTTTTTCACTTATATTCCCCACTTTATGGGCCCCTTTCACATTTTACATTTTAATAGTGTTAAATACACGTTTTAGGGAGTTTGGAACGTTGGCTATTAATTTAAACTAAATTTCCACAATTTTGGATAGACACATATTTCCTATTAACTTACTGGTACCTAAGGCTTTTTTCCCGAATTCATGGTGAGTGGACATCCTGGTAAGTTCAGTTTTGAAACAGTTTGTATACTCTTGAATACTAAATGCATAATTAAAACTTCAAATGATTCAGCCAATTCATAATGAGCTATTTTCATTTATAATTTAAATTTGAGGCGATTTCTCAATAAGTACTCATAACCAAAAACTATTTCTTAATAGCCTAAGGCCTGTTGCAGAAGCTAAGATAGTTCTATTAACTTAAATTCAGTTTTAAAACATTAATCCATACCGTACTTATATCAGTGAACTGTATCAGCCAAAGGTGCTGTTGAAATGCTTTCTAAAATAGATTTAAGCCAGGGAATACAGTAGATAAGTGCGATATCGAACACTTACATTTTGTTTTGTGATTTTAATATCGTCTGTTTATGACCGGTTTGTTAGCGAATTTCCCCTATAGGGAAGAAGCTATTACCGTAGTCGGAATGGTAAGACCTAGGCCCGGGACCATTATAACTTTTCGTTTTGAGATCCCCAGACCCCAAAAACACCATTCGTTCGAAACTGTATATATATGTGTCCGTGGGTGCGATAACTCTCGTAAAAGTAGTCCGATATGAACTAAATTTGGTACAAACGCGTAAAGCAGCATTTATGACTCTAAGTTCAAAAACCAGACAGATCGCCCCATCCAAAGTGGTATTGTGGGGGGATTTTGTACCCCAAAAATGGGTTTTTTGAAGTTTTTACATTTAATATTTTATAAAGTCTAATTTTAGTTTTCACTATTGGATTCAGCTTTAACAAACACACATTTTGGTGTTTTGATCATTTCTCTACGTCAATTGGTTACAGAGATATTGACAGTGCTAAACACAGTACGTTGTCCAATGCTATTCTTTTGGAGGATAAGAAAAAAATTATATCTCGCTTATTTATGAACATATACTAACGAAACTTGGTATACGGCTTCATCTGGTTGTGGTCTATTGTTATTTGCACAAACAAATTTTTTGCCGATAATTCCCGTAGCAGCAAACCTGCTTACTCAGCCCCATGTTATTCTTATGGAGGATAAGTAAAATGTAATGTCTCCCTTAATTATTAACATAAACTAATAAAACTTGGTATGTGGCTTCACCTTGTTGAGTTATATTGATATTAGTATAAAAACCCATTTTTTGTGTTCCTTGTTGCAGCAAACCTGCCTACTCATCACCCATGTTATTTTTATCGAGAAAAATTCAAATTGTATATATCGCTTATTTGCGAATATATTTTTATGAAACCTGGTATGCGGCTTTATGTGCTTTAAGACATATATATTATGCGTTGGAAATTGGCTGAGTACGCAGGTTTGCTGCGACGAGGGTATTTAACTTATTGTTTTCAAAATATTCACTTTCCAGACATTACAGTACAAACAGACTTTGTATTTGTATTTATAGATCCAGTGATGAGCGTGTTCCCAAAGGCAACTGAGGAGCTACCAAAAAACACGTGAGGAGATTCCTTAATCAGGCCAAAACTAGAAATATACAAGAGTAACTTTATATAAATGTTTGCACTTAGTTCAATTTTCATAATTTATGGCGGTTTTTGTTGTATTCGTATTATTCTGTCTTCGTTACATTGATTATTTTCCAACGAGGAATTAGGTAAGAAAGTATTCCAGTGAACTTCACTGCAACACCCTGGCCTAACCACTCTTTCCAAGAACTTGAAGTACTGGAGATAATTTGTATACACTCTCCCATTTTTGTATGATTCCGATGGAAAAACAGATAACTTTTTTCTCTATTGAAAGGTCTACAGAAATGATTTATTGTCTCCCTTCTGTTTAAGCGCTAGCATAGCATAAAATCTGTTTCCAGTAGTATACTTTTTTATGGAGGGATTCCCCTCCTTCCACTTTACTTCCTTGTGGGCGAGACCCCAACCTACTATCAATAAAATACAATCCTGGCTTCGTCACTGTCCAGAAAGTTGTTAACTGACTCACTTTTAATGTTTAAGCTCTATTAATATTGAATATCCTCCAAAGCTGATAAGATAATTAAAAAATACAGGTTATTTTACCTCCGTCTTCAGCTTTAAGTTAATCCAAAATGGACTACCGCGGTTTCAGAAGCTTGATTTTGCTTCCATCTTCAGGACTATTTCAATAAAATTCAATAAAATAAAGTTCAATAAAATTTTACTGAATTTGCATGTCTGTCATCAAATGTTTAAAAAAGCCTCACAACACCGAACATAAACACACGACACACGACAGCGAAAAACATTTTAAGTGCACTGTTAATGCGTACTGGCCGATAGGTGAACGCCGACTGAGGTGGACATGGCAGAGCGGAAGATGAAACTCCTGTTGGAATTTGGACTGCCTTATCGTAGTTCCTGAACTTAAGTCCTGGTTAACTTAAAGCTGAAGACAGGGGTATAATAACTTGTATTTTTCAATTTAAGCTCGATTTAAACTTGTTACGTTTCTACCTGCTTCCCCCATAAGGCCAATTAAAAGCCCGTCATTTTGAATAGCAAAAAATACCTAGTGATTTCAACGATCAAAATTTTTATATATAATATATTCATTCAAAAAATTCAATATGTTCAATATTTACGATGTTTTATGAATGAACTATATGTGATATGAAATAGGTATGAATATATGAATTCCTTAGGTTTTTGTTGCTATTTAAAATAAACAATACATTTGATTTAGGATAATCGGATGAAGAGGGATGGGCTTTGAAAGTTAACATTGGTCTAATGGAAGAACAGTTCGCACGCAGCTCGCTGACGTGAAGGAAGTGAATTTCCACATACAAAACTTTTAAAACTCAAAACCAGTGTAAAAAATACAATTATTCCAATTTTGTTGAAATATGAAAACTTTAATTTTTTGGCTGTTCTGATGCTCCTGGTTTAATTTCCCTGCAATGCTAGGAATACAATTTTGTGCATTATAAGGTTAGGAGAAGGTCCAGTCAGGCTTGAAAGTAGGTGCGAGGTTGCTGGGGAAGATACAAATAACCAACACATAAATAAGATGCTTTTCTAATGTAAAAACCCCATAAGACAACGTATTGTGTTTAGCCGATATACATTTTCTTTAATAACTCGGTAAATATATACGCTAGAATGACGAGAAAGGGTTTAAAACTTTTGCTTCACTAATTCCCATCTTAATACATGCATTAATTTTAAGTCCGGGGCTTTTCTGATACTTTTTGGGCTCAACGATTCGAAATTTTAAAGAATAACCCCCAAAAAAAGGGTTTAGCGTTTTACGCTTGTTTTGCACAGCGAACTTGTCCAACTGATTATAGAAAGGAACATTCCTACCAAATTTGAAGTAAATCGGACAAAAAATGCTACCGCTAGAGTGCATACACATATATATGTATATAATTTTGAACGACCCCCAAAACGTGTTCAGGGGGTCACGTTATGAACTTCTATGGTGGTCCCGGGCTTAAGTTTCACCGTGCGGGTCATGCTAATAGTTCACTTTCCATAGGAAATCCACTAATAAGCAAAGGACTGGAGCACCATCTCAAGATTTGTTTAACATAATGTAAATTGTTCGTTAATAAGTTTTGTATTTGTTTCAGCGAACAAGGTTTAAGGACACAGCAGTTACATGGCGAACTTCAGTAGTATATAAAATATTGTATAGCTTTCCTTTATTTATAACATTTTTTTTAATAAATAATAATTTACAAAATATAAAATTATATTTATTTGACCATTTCCTTTTATTGATAAAGTTCCCTTAGGCTATTTTGAATTTGTCTATATTTCATTTGCCTGACAATACAATTTGGTTATTAAGATTAAATCATGTAAGTTGGTGTGTGAATGCTTTAAAATGTATTTTCTTGACTTATTCTAATTAAAAAAAAATACCACATCAATAATTTCAAATATTTTTGTAAATAACAATCATATATGCTTACAAACAAATTGTGGATTGTTTAAAAATGTATAGTAGGCAAAAGTTCAGGATTTTTGAGTAACAGGTAACTTTTGTTCTTAATCTATGATTCACAATAAATTTGTTTAAAATTATAGAATGATAAACTATACTTTGAGCTGAATCTCAAATATATAATTTTGTTTGTATGTTGAATATCCATGAACATTTAAACAGTTAGTTCCATTACGCTAAGACAATTGTATGAGACTGTTGTTAATTGTCATACAACAATCAGTGTAAATTAATTTTAACTCAATCTAGTATCATTATTATTGTTGGCAGCAATATTAATTTGTAGTTACAATGAAAACATGCAAACCATCATATAAACATGTAAGTTCAATGAAAAAATCCACTGCAAAATCAAGGTTCATACATACTTTGTACAGGTTTGCTGAGTCTATTTATTTAAAGTTTTATATTTAACCAGAAGAGACAGTTTGCATGGTAAAATCAGCTGTAAGGTCACGTGATCACCAATCCAATCTGCAGGGTTGCTGGAAACACAATATTTATCGTACGCGTACCATATTTTCTACATAATTGTACTTCAAATTAATATCGTTTAACTGCTTACATTCTATGATCAGCTGTTGTTTTATGATACTAATATGTTGTTTTCATTTATTTGTATTATTAGATTAACGGATTAAGGGTTTGAATTTTCTTTCTGCATATCTAGTGACAATTTAAAAATAGCTGTACCATTATTATACCCTTAAGGTTGGCAATACTTTATAGTATGTTGTTGATTTATGCATTAGCTCGACGCCCTTGTAAGACATCTTTGCTGCGAACATTACTCTTATGGAAATAATCATACCTGGTCTGAAAGCTCTACGAACCTTGCTGCAAAATCAGGGCCCATTTTAGCTTCGTGCCGCCCCTAGGCCATATGAAGCTTGCTGCCCCCTTCCCCCCACAACTAGGGACAAGGAAAGAAGTCGAAGTTTAGTTGTCGCAAAGGGACCGCGTTGGCGGTGGTCGAGAGAGTGATCTAGGCCCGCAATAAGTGCTATTTATATTCGTTTAGCGACGATTTAAAGTTATTTTGCACCCCCTTAAGGCAGGAAAACTCCTCACACCAGAGCAATTAGCAGCTGGAATTGATAAGCAAATTCTCAATGCTATGTATATATTTGGATATACACCCTAAAGCTAATGTACCACAGGTAATTTAAAATGTATATCAACGAATAGTCTTAGAATTTATTCAACTGTAGTTTCACAGTATGCTAAAAAATAAACGAGTTCCCACGCAGCACGCTGACGTGAGGGAAGTGAATTTCCACATAACAACTTTTAAAAATCAAAATCAGTGTAAAAACACACATTTAGTCCAATTTTTATTGAAATCTGAAAACATGGATTTTTTGGCTGTTCTGATAGTCCTGGTTTCATTTACTTGCAAAGCTGGGAGTACAGTTTTGCGCATTACGAGGTTAGGAGAAGGTCCAGACAGGCTTGAAAGTAAGCGTGAGATTTGTGTGGATGATAAAAGTACTCTAACAAAGGAATGGCAGGCTTTTCTAGTATAAAACCCCCATAAGACAACGTACTGTGTTTAGTCGATACACATTTTCTATAATAACTCGGTAAATATTAATGATAGGATGACGAGAGAGGGCTTAAAACTTTCGCCTTTCTAATTCCCATCTTTTTAAATGATTTTATTTTACATCCGGAGCTTTTCTGACCCTTTTTGGGCCCAAAAACTCGAAATTTTAAAGATTAATCCCCAAAAAAGGGGTTTAGAGCTTTCCGATTGTTTTGCCCAACGAACTTGTCCGACTGATTACTGAAAGAAATGTCACTACCAAATTTTTAGTAAATCGGACAAAAAATACGACCACTAGAGTGCAAACATACATATATATAGCAAACATATACATATAGTTATATGTATATATATATATATATATGTCTATACATACATATACATATAAATATATATATATACAATTTTGAACGACCCCCCAAAACGTGTTCAGGGGGTCACGTTAGGAACTTCTATGGTGGTCCCGGGCTTAAGTTTCACCGTGCGGGTCATGCTAATAGTTCACTTTCCAAAGGAAATTCACTAATGAACTAAAAGCTAAACTCATCGACAAAATCGTCATCCAGATCGTTTCTTTAGTTACCGACAAAATGTGTTGCATTCAATCTTCACACGAGGCTCGATTCACAGGAGCGATAACGCGGCAATCACGGAGATATTACTTACATTATGCAGGTGTCGGTTTAGAAACAAACTAACAAATTATATTAAAGTCTAAACCAATCGGAATTTATTCAAATCAACATTTTTTGAAATATTCCTATTACATAGTGGATTTTATAACTTAGATGAGTTTATGGACCGCTTAGGAAACAATTAAATTATTTTTAAATAAATAGTTGGGTGTGTTTTAAACTTTTTCTTAATTTTTTTATATATCTAGGATGTGTTAGGTTGAAATTATTGTAAATACTGCATAGTTATAACCATTAGTTAGCCTAATATCAAAATGTAGGCTATATATTTATTACATTGATCCACAACTAAGAGGTTGTTTTATATAAATAAAATATTATTATTGTTACCTTACGGGTGAGTAACACGTTAATGTCTAGACAATGTTTGAGCTTAGTCAGTTGATTCCTTCAAGTTATAACACATTTTTCGTCAGAGGTTGTTTTGATTTTGAATGACCACAATGGCTTTAAGCTTATGCAGTTTCCTACAAATCTATATAAAGCATTAGTTGACTGTACAAAATAATTAATTTGTCAATAAATTTCTAATGTATTTCTTATAATATAATATTTTACGTTTATCGTCCATTCATTTTAAAATAATTCCGATTTTATATTTTTTACAATATACATAATAAGGGTTTCCAGTGAGGGGTTGAATATAAAAATCCGTCTGATGGAACTCAAGTTAAATGTACAAAAATACCCCTACAATTATTATATTTTTTTCAAAATATGTAACCAAAGAATTAGAGGTATTTTAGGTTTTTTTTACCTGCAACTCAAAAACGGTGGGGTAAATCGACCAAAGTGGATGGTGATTTTCTTAAACTTTGGAAAGTATACTACCAACAGTCATCATACAATTCTTAAAAGTGAGAAATGTTCACTTAGGTGACTTACCTACGCAACTAATGCCAAATGCCATTCAAATCACATAGCTTAAACTAATTAACCTCATACCTCGTTTTTATTTAGTGGTTTTGGGTAAGAAACAATGCACCATTTGTTTATTTTGTCCGATACTTCGCGTGAGAAATACTCGCCGCTATCTCGCCGGTGAACATCAGCCGTGTGAACAATAGCGGTGACGTCGCCCTTCATGACTGGCAAAGACGAATAAACCAATTAAACACTTTGATCCACGCGTCCTTCCTGCCTTCGGCATAACATATCAAATAGAAAAAAAATTATTTTAACTCAATGTTAAAGATGATTTACAAAGTTTAAAAAAGTAAAACTAGTATTGCAAGTAAGATTACAATATTTTAAATCCATCTAATCTGTAGACAAATTTTTATTTAAAAATATGCTCCCAGAAATTTGCCGCCGCGCCGTAGGCCGCGGCCTACTTTAGAAAATGGGCCCTGTGCAAAATTGCTAGAAGTGTGAACAGTGTAGACTTGCGTATTTGCAGGAAAGATTTTGCAAACAAACATGTTATCAATGAATATTAGCTGCACATATTCCACTGCAAATATGCCACAAACTTATCTTGAAAATTTGCAGCAAACTATCATGAAAACATTCTGCAAACATTTTTTGCATAGTTGCTGCAAATATTCAGTGAAAATTTTCCGCATACATTCAGCGGAATTTTCGATACTTGCGGAAAGTTCTTTGTAAACAAACTTGTTTGCAATGCATATTTTCTGCAAACATTTTGGTTTGCGGTTGAAAATGTTTTGCAAATTTTCTGCAAATTTTCCTTGCTATCTGGGATGGAGCTCACGTCGACCTATACACAACTGGAGCTCGCATCAACTTACACATTTCCGGAGCTCACGTCGACTTACATGCCGGAGCTCACATTATATTACAAAATTCAAGTTTGAAATTGTAATGCAATCTTAAAAGCAAAATGCTCGAAGTCAAGCATGAAACAGACTCTAAAGAAGTGTTATTTATTTTCTCGGAAAAAACGTTCCTTATGCCGGATCTCACAATACTGTGTAAAACCATGGATCTCAGATTGAGTGCTACGCGCGCGTGTGTGTGTGTGTCTGTGTGGATGTGTACAGAGCTAGAGCCCTAACCTATGGGCCGATTTTTATGAAATTTGGTATGTAGGTACTAATCCACGATATCTCCAGGCGTTTTTTTCATTTTTTTGAATTTTTGATTTTTAAGGGTAATTATCCCCCAAAAACCGCCAAAAAACATGAAAAATGAAAATTTCTCAAAAACGGCTCTAACGCTTTTGATTAAACTTTCGTGGTTTGTAGAACTTTAGGTTTCCAACAAAATGACACCACCCCCATTTCTGGAAAAATGCGGGTTCAGAAATTACAGGACTTAAAACATCAAAAATTCAGTTTTTTGGATTTTTCATAAAAAATCATAAATGTTAAAAAAGATTACTATTCACCATTAAAAAGAGCTCAAAAAACTAAATAAATTAGTATTTTAAATTACTATTCTACGATTGCTAGTTGCGGAGAAAATTGAAATTTTCATTTAGCGGTAAACACAGTACGTTGTCCAATGTTATTCTTATGGGGAATACAAAAATAACTATTTCTCTCTTATTTACTGATCAATTTCATTTGATATGCAGGTCAAGTTAGCATTGACCAACAGATGATGTTCAAAATGTGTTGCTATTTAACCCTGGGGGGGGCAAGGGGGCATTTCCCCTCTCAAAACTACTGTGTGTAGCAACGGACTCTATAGTGCCTCCAAAAAAGTAATTTGGGTGGATATTTCTGAAAACAACTATTTTAGACAATTTTCTGTACATTTATCTATACTTCATATTCTATATTTAGTAAATAACAAATATTTTTGTCATTAAAGTTTGGCTAAAAGGGAGAAAGTATGTGTCAGTTTCCTGATACCGTTTATTTTATTTTGTTAGGACATTGCAGAAGATAAATTATTGTAGTGTTGTGCCTGAGTCAGAAGTTAGTTTAAGACTGTTGTCTCCTATTCAAATGTTTCCTTTTCAGTTTTAACTATTCCTTTACCCTCCTCTTCACTGGATCAACATTGTATATTCTATCCTTAGACATTAGTACCATTGCTAGCTCAAGCAGTGTCACACTAGATCACTAGATCGCTAATCAGAATTTCATCAAACTTTCCACAGCGACCTTATAGAGTATCTAAAGTAAATCTTCATAATTATAATTAAATGAAAACCAAACCTTAATAAATTTATCACTTTTTAAATTTCCTTTAGAAGCAATACATTAAGTGAGTAAACACAATGCACGAGTTACCTTATCTTTATCAGTCAGCTCGACCAAATCGTCAAAGTCCATCTTTTCCCCCGGGGTCAGTTCTATGCTGCAGTCCAAATCACTGTTGGAGCTCGCAGATTCCATGCGTTTCCTCTGTGATTCACTTGTTCTACGTGGACGGCTTGCTTTCTTCTTGGTCATCGAGGAATTCAGGTTAGATTTATTCAATTTTATTGTCAAATCACCATCTGGAAGCGTGAAAATAAAAATAACTTTAAATTGAAAAATTAATGGATGAAAGAATTTCATGAAAGTAGTCAACATTTGCAGATCAACATGAACTGTTATTGAGCATATCCTATATTAATAAATTAAATAATAACACAAATTTATCTCAAGTTCTCTTAATGAGTGATACTTAAAAAATTGTAAAATCAAGATATGTAGTTCTGTAAAAAATTTCTAAGGTTTAATCAGGCATATTAATTAACCTGGGGTGTGATTGAGGTGTGGTCTAATGATTTGCTTCAAATTTATATCTTCATCCACTGACTACTTCATAAAAGTTAGGTGCATGGAAATGTAGATTTTAAAGTATATGGTGTTTGAAAAAGAACTAGGTCTACCTAGTTTTTTTTTTAGAAAATCATTAATGGTGAAGTACAAACAAATATTACATTTATGAATACATAACGCTAAAATACAATATTTTAAAGTATGTTATAATCTTAATAACTTCAACGTGGGAACCATTTTCTGCCCTACACTAGTATAAAACAATATGTCACTTCTCGCCAGGTTACACAACCCAGCAGGTGTGACTGACTTACTAAGATTCAGATTCAGATTCAATATTCTTTATTCATAACAAAAAATCTGTGATTTTTATGACATTAGGATCCTCATCAAAGTCATATATAACTAAGTCTGTAAAATATTCCTCCAACCTCTTTCTAAATTTTGTATAATTAGTTTCATTTTGTATTGAATCTGGAATTTTTTCTAAAAATCTTTTTCCGGCATAAGTGTTTTTTTTTATATTTCTAAACAATGGTGTGGGAGGGGTTAAATTTTGTTTCTAGTATTATAGGGGTGCACTGGGACCAATACAGTGTCATGATTAAGACCTTTGCTATACATTATGGTATCGAAAATGTAAAGCCCATAAACTGTTATAATTTTCAGCTGTTTAAAGTATTCTCTAGCAGATTTCTATAATGTAACTTCAAAATGGTCCGAATTGCTTTTTTAGCGAATTTCCCCCATAGGGAAGAAGCTATTACCGTAGTCGGCATGGTAAGACCTAGGCCCGGGACCATGATAACTTTTCGTTTTGAGGTCCCCAGACTCCAAAAACACCATTCGTTCGAAACTGTATATATATATATATATATCTATATATATATATATATATATATATGTGTCCGTGGGTGCGATAACTCTCGTAAAAAAGGTCCGATTTTGATGAAATTTGGTACAAACGTGTAAAGCAGAATTTATGACTTTAAGTTCGAAAACCAGACGGATCGACCTATCCGAAGGGGTATTTTGGGGGGGTTCTGTACCCCAAAAATGGGTTTTTTGAGATTTTTACATACAATTTTTGAAAAAGTAAAATTTTATTTTTTCCCATTGGAATCAGCTTAAAAATACGCACAATTTGATGTTTTAATCATTGCTCTACGTCAATTGGTTACTGAGATATTGAAAGTGCTAAACACAGTACGTTGTCCAATGTTATTCTTATGGAGGATAAGAAAAATTGTATATCTCGCTTATTTATCAACTTATCCTGACGAAACTTGGTATATTGCTTCATTTCATTGTGGTCTATTGATATTTGCACAAAAACCCATTTTTTGCCCGATAGTTCCCGTAGCAGCAAACCTGCATACTCAGCCCATGTTATTCTTATGGAGAATAATTAACGTGTTATCTCCTTTAATTATGAACATAAATTAATAGAACTTGGTATGTGGCTTTACCTAGTTGAGTTATATTGATATTTGTATAAAAGCCCATTTATAGTGTTCCTTATTTCAGCAAACCTGCATACTCAGCCGCCATGTTATTCTTATGGAGAATAATTAAAATGTCATAAATCGTTTATTTAAGAATGTATATTGATGAAACTTGGTATGTGGCTTTATGTGGTATTAAGATAAATTAATATGCATTGGAAATTCGCTGAGTATGCAGGTTTGCTGCTACGGTGGTATTTTAATTTTTAATATCTCACTTAGATTTTCCTTTTTTGTTGAACCATATACACATAGCCCATAGGCAATAAAAATATGCATGAGAGCAAAGTTTATGGTACGCAAACCATCGCTATTCCATAATTTTGTCATCTTTCTGATTGCAAATAAACCAGAGTTGGCTTCACTTAAAATGGACTTTACATGATCATCCCAAGATAAATTACTGTCAACCACAATGCCTAAAAATGTTGTTAAACTAGGAGTACGCTCTTATATCGCGTATGAGGATTGAGTTCATAGTTAACAATACAAACAAAAATGTTTCAGTTGACAATATACCTCATGGGCCCCCCATTATAACTGCAGCTTGACAATGACATACAAATCCAGAACATGACAAACAATGAGGCCTGAAATCTGTCAATCAGTCAGACAAAGTGCATATGAAGTAGTTACTCACCCCTCAGTCTCACTGAGGGCTGTATCATCTAGGCCCTCATAATAATATTAGCTGAAGATTTTGATAAAATATAATATGTTGGCGATAATAAAGGTCCTCAATCAGTCAGAGCACGTGGTTTAAAAGTAGTTATTTACACTTTGGTCTCACTGGAGCACCCATCAGGATTGTTATTTTATTTTAGCTTAATATTGCTGTAAAAATATATATGTATAAATACAGAACTTGATGAAAAATACGTTTTAAAATCAGTCAATTGGTTTTGAATGCCTAAATATTTTAAACTCTAATCCAGAGGTTTTAATGTGACACATTAGCCTTACTGGGGGGGGGGGGCTATGCCCCCCAGGCCTCCCCTTGTAATTGTAGCTTGATACTGTTGTTCAAATACATAGTCTATAAATGCAGAACTTAATAAACAATGATGCTTAAATCAGTCAATTTTTTTTAAGAAGAATAAATCGCCTTATTTAAAAAAGAAAGGAAAAGTAGTATCTAATATTAAATATAATCTAGTAATTAAAACTCTTTGACCCACTTCTTAGAACCCACCAGTCATTGTTTCAAGGTCCAACATTTTGTATACATCTTAATATATAAAAATGGATCCCTATTTCCCTTGGTCATGCCATCACTTGAGAATTAGTGGACCAAATTGAACAATTATTTTTTGTTGTGTTCGTTTATGTCAGGACAAAGTTCTTATAAAAGACAATTTTTAATCCGACCTAAGGGCTCTGCCCTACAGGCCTTCAAAGTTCCCCTTTATTTGATCTAAGTTCAGTTAGTTACACCAAGCAGCTGTAAACGTACTTGAAAGGCATAAGTATATGTTGATTAAGGAAATAAAAAACTACTTGAATGGAAACTCTCATTTTGGAAATAAAAAAAGTACTTGAATGGCACCTCAAACTCTTTTTTCGATATTCAAGTGGGCATAGCGAATGGGGTAATCCGGGAGGCGAGTGAGCGAAGCTAACGACCTCATCTTGAAAATGAACGAGTATTTGAAATAAAACAAATTCAATGACATTAGGACAGGACGTCTGTTCAGCCAGCTAGTTACATATATATATTGATGATTACGTGTATGGTTCAGTTTTAATAGACGCTGTGTAGCATTTAAGTTACCAAAAACATTATGATCACATTATTTTTAAGTAACGGTGTATTA
Source organism: Allygus modestus (assembly GCA_963675035.1). Classification (NCBI taxonomy): domain Eukaryota; kingdom Metazoa; phylum Arthropoda; class Insecta; order Hemiptera; family Cicadellidae; genus Allygus; species Allygus modestus. The sequence continues at coordinate 189,825,035 of OY776112.1, read as the reverse complement.
TGATCCCACTTATGTTTTATATTATTGACTATCTCAAGTTTAATTTATGAAAATTTATTTTGCTGTAAAAAATAATACGGGGACTTCTGCTTGAAATAATAGTTATTTGTGTAAAGTGCAAGTCCAAGGGAGTAAAGTGCAACTTTGTTGTCCCTGAGGGAAATTGTTGGCGCCCGACGCTGTAGGCGAGGGCGACAATTTTACACATCACATTTTTCCCACACTCCAAAAGCCACAAGTATTGATAAGTATTCACATTCACAATCGCTGTCCATTTTGGTTGCGTAATGCGTAATATCTGAACTCGGAACGTTAATTGCAGCTGGAGCAAAATATCAATCAGCTGTTCCGATCCCTTATAGCTGCAGCATTAATGATTGCAGCAAAATTTCAGCTGATTCTGTTCCGCGGGAGACAAAGTAGCACTATACTCCTTCATTACAAGGAGTAAAATTTGACTTTACTAAGTAGGTTGGGGGAAACAAAATTTATCACACAAGATAGGACCGACTTTTCCTTCCATTTTTAAAATGTACTGTATTAGTTCACACATACGCAAAAAGTTAGAGAAAACTTAGTAAACAAATTTCATAATCGGCCTGGAAGGACGAGTCCTGCACACAGTCCATTAACACATATATAATTGCAATTTCTGGTAAATAGTTCAACTAAATTAGATAAAAATGTTAAACAGGAGCATCTCTTTTACTTGTTAAACATAAATACCCCCGTCGCAGCAAACCTGCGCACTCAGCGAATTTCCAATGCATAATATATGTCTTAATACCATATAAAGCCGCATACCAAGAGTCATAAAAATATATTCATATATAAGCGATATATACAATTTTAATTATTCTCCATAAGAATAGCATTGGTGATGAGTACATAGGTTTGCTGAAACAAGGAACATAAACAATTGTTTTTTATGCAAATATAAATATAATTTAACTAGGTGAAGCCACATACCAAGTTTAATCAATATTCAATCATAAGTAAGGACTATATAACATTTTAATTATTCTCCATAAGAATAACATGGGAGATGAGTAAGCAGGTTTGCTGCAACAAGAAACTAAAACAATGGGTTTTTATGCAAATATCAATATAACTCAACAAGGTGAAGCCACATACCAAGTTTTATTAATTTATGTTCATAATTAAGGGAGTCATTACATTTTACTTATTCTCCATAAGAATAACATGGGGGCTGAGTACGCAGGTTCGCTGCTACGAGGATAATCAACAAAAAATCAATTTTTTGTGCAAATATCAATATACCAGTACTACGTGACCCCACGTGCCAAGTTTCATCAATATACATTCATTAATAATGGAGATATCAAATTTTATTTATCCTCCATAAGGATTACATTGGACAACGTACTGTGTTTAGTACTTTGAATATCTCTGCAACGGTTGGACGTAGAATCACAATTTAAACACCAAAATGATTGTTTTGTGGAGCTGAGTTGATTGGTAAAAGCAAATGTGAAGTTTACATTAAAATTAACTTAGGAAAAGCCAAAAACCTTTTTCCCATAAGATTAACATAGGAGATTTTATGAGCAGGTTTTTTTGGATTTTCTCCGCAACCACTTAATCTAGCTTAATAATTCAAAATACCATATTATTTATTTTTTTAAGCTCTATAACATGGTCTAAACCAAAATTAAGTGTTTTAAAAATGTTAGGGTAAAAAATGCAAAAAACTGATTTTTGGAAAATTTAAAACCCCCATAAACCCCCCTTCCCATGGCCCGATTTTTCTGGTTTTCGAACTTAAAGTCATAAATGTCACTTTACACATTTGAGCCAAATTTCATCGAAATCGGACGTTTTTTACTCAAGTTATCGCATTCACGGACACATATATATATATATATATATATATATATATATATAGAAAATCACATAAAACCAAAATTATCTACAAAACAGTTTATATTTCGGTTTACACCATCTTCAGAACTTGATACAAAATTAAATAACCTACATATTTGATAACAACTAACTAAGTATCATGTGTTTTAAATCTTATCAGAAATCATATGTTTTTAAAACAGTAAATTTGTACATCTATATATATTAAACAATTAGAGCTTTGTGTGACTTCTTTATATTTAACGAATGTTTAGGCCTTTTGGGCACTTTGATTCGGTCACTAGTTGGCATGCCTGTTCGAGACTTCTAAGTGACGACACACTGAACTTTTTGGTGATTTGTCTAATTGGCTTGACTTGATATGTATTTTCGAAACTGTCACCGTGTTTCTTTCCGTGTGTCACTAGGGGTTTGGTCTCATCCTGATGCTTGTATGCAAACCGGTGACCCGTCATCCTTACTCTCAGTGTGTTTGTTGTAGAGCCAATATAATCTTTAGGGCATTTCTTACATTTTATTTGGTATACAATATTTTTTGAGTCACAGGATAAATTGCCTGGTATTTTGTATATTTTTGATGTTGAGCTGCTACTAAAGGTTGACGATTCTTCAATTTGATTGCATACAAGACATCGGGGTTTCTTGCAGGGATGCGATCCGGCGACTTTTCCACTTGTTTGCTCTGTCATGGGAAGTTTTGGTTTAGAAATTATATCTTTAAGAGTAGGCGGTCTTTTAAAGACAACTCTAGGTGGACATTTAAAGATATTGTTTGTCAGAGGTGAAGACTGTAGAATGCCAAAGGCAATCTTTATAATATTGTTAATTTTGTGAAGTCCAGGATGAAACTGGGTTATGAGTTTAGGGACGTCATTGTCAAACACAGTTGAAGCACCTTGTTGATTCTGTGTTTCAATTTTTTTCTTTCAACAGTTGTTCAGGGTACCCTCTTTCTAATAAAGCATTTTTTATTTTCATCTTGTATTCAGTCACATCCCTGTCTTCGCTGCATAGTCGTTGAGCTCTTGTTGCTAGACTTTTTGGAATTGATTTCTTAACATAAAGTGGGTGGCAGCTACTGTAATGTAAATATTGAAAAGTGTTGGTTGGTTTTATATTAATTTTGTGTTTAATTATGTTGTTCACAATAAAAACGTCAATGTCCAAGAATGTGGCGGATTCTGATGATATGGACCATGTAAATTTAAGGTTGTTGAATGAGTTTAGTGATTCTAAGATATATATATATATATATATATATATACATATATATAAATTTGAACGAATAGTGTTTTAGTCATCTGGGGACCTAAAAAAAAAAATTTGTCGTGGTCTCGGGCTTAAATCTTACCATGAGACCTACGGTAATAGCTTCTTCCCTATAGGGGAAATTCGCTAAAAGTAATTTTTCACTGAGAAAAACATGTTTTCTGAAAATAAAAGTACCAATCTCTGCAGGACAGGAGCTTCAATTTCAGGTCAAAACTATTCAAATCGGTCCTTTAGTTTTTGTTAGTGGATTTACAAAAGGAATGTTGTTGATATTTGAACATGGGCTCTTATGAGAGCCAAAAATTAAAATTGATTTCTCATTAGAAACAACACATCTAAACTAAACAAAGATATTGATAACAAAGTGTATGTCAAAACCTTCAATTTAATAAAATACCCCCGTAGCAGCAAACCTGCGTACTCAGCGAATTTCCAATGCATATATATGTATCTTAATACCACATAAAGCCACATACCAAGTTTCATCAATATACATTCATAAATAAACGATTTATGACATTTTAACTATTTTCCATAAAAATAACATGGCGGCTGAGTATGCAGGTTTGCTGAAGCAAGGAACACAAAAAATGGGGTTTTATGCAAATATCAATATAACTCATGTAGGTAAAGCCACATACCAAATTTCATTAATATAATGAAATATATTAATAACACGTTACTTATTCTCCATAAGAATAACATGGGGCTGAGTACGCAGGTTTGCTGCTACGGGAGCCTTTGGTAAAAAATTGTTTTTTTGAGCAAATATCAATGGTCCACAACCAGATGAAGCTGTATACCAAGTTTCGTCAGTATACGTTTATAAATAAGCGAGATATAAAATTTTTCTTATCCTCCATAAGAATAACATTAGACAACGTACTGTGTTTAGCACTTTCAATATCTCGGTAACCAATTGACGTAGAGAAATGATCAAAATACCAAATTGTGTGTTTTTTAAGCTGAATTCAATGGGGAAAACTAAAATTTGACTATTTTCAAAATTATATGTAAACAATTCAAAAAACCCATTTTTGGGTTACAAAACTCCCCCAAAATACCCCTTAGGATAAAGCGATCTGGCTGGTTTTCGAACTTAAAGTCATAAATGTTGCTTTACATGTTTATACCAAATTTCATCAAAATCGGATAATTTTTACGAGAGTTATCGTGCTCACGGACACACATATATATATATATATACAGTTTCGAACGAATGGTGTTTTTGGGGTCTGGGGACCTCAAAACGAAAAGTTATCATGGTCCCGGGCCTAGGTCTTACCATGCTGACTACGGTAATAGCTTCTTCCCTACAGGGGAAATTCGCTAACAATCATTTGATACACAAAACTGCAATCAAAGATAGTGATGAATATTAAATACCCCCGTAGCAGCAAACCTGCGTACTCAGCGAATTTCCAATGCATATATATGTATCTTAATACCACATAAAGCCACATACCAAGTTTCATCAATATACATTCATAAATAAACGATTTATGACATTTTAATTATTCTCCATAAGAATAACATGGCGGCTGAGTATGCAGGTTTGCTGAAGGAAAGAACACAAAAAATGGGGTTTTATACAAATATTAATATAACTCATTTAGGTAAAGCCACATACCAAATTTCATTAATTTATTTTCATAATTAAGGGAGATAACACGTTACTTATTCTCCATAAGAATAACATGGGGCTGAGTACGCAGGTTTGCTGCTACGGGAGCCTTTGGCAATAATGGTTTTTTTGAGCAAATATCAATGGTCCACAACCAGATGAAGCCGTATACTAAGTTTCGTCAGTATACGTTCATAAATAAGCGAGATATAAAATTTTTCTTTTCCTCCATAAGAATAACATTAGACAACGTACTGTGTTTAGCACTTTCAATATCTCGGTAACCAATTGACGTAGAGAAATGATCAAAATACCAAATTGTGTGTTTTTTTAAGCTGAATCCAATGGTAAAAACTAAAATTTGACTATTTCCAAAATTATGTGTAAAAAATTCAAAAAACCCATTTTTGGGGTACAAAACCCCCCCAAAATACCCCTTCGGATAGAGCGATCTGGCTGGTTTTCGAACTTAAAATCATAAATGTTACTTTACACGTTTATACCAAATTTTATCAAAATCGGATAATTTTTACGAGAGTTATCGTGCTCACGGACACACACACACACACATATATATATATATATATATATATATATATATACAGTTTCGAACGAATGGTGTTTTTGGGGTCTGGGGACCTCAAAACAAAAAGTTATCATGGTCCCGGGCCTAGGTCTTACCATGCCGACTACGGTAATAGCTTCTTCCCTATAGGGGAAATTCGCTAAAAACTATTTAATAGTTTTTGCTAGTAATGTAAGTGATTTATTGAAAGCTGAACAATATTTGTTATGGGAGTAATAAACGTAAACATTGTGCGTTAAAAAACACATAAAAAGAAAATAAATGTAATTTTGACATAACTGCAGGCCAAAACCTTTAATACTAAAACAGTTAAAATTGGAACAGGAGGTTTTGCTAATAGATTTACATAAAGAATTTTATAAAAATGTTAATCAGACTGTTTTGGGAGCTCAAGGTATTTTGAGCTCCCAAAAAAAAAGTTTTATTTGAGAAAAATCTATACTTATAATGGTTGCGCATGTGCGTGTGTGCCTACTCAAAACTGCTCTGGACCATAATGTTGTAGAGGACCAACAAATTGTAGATAGGTACTTTTTTGTTTTTCCTCCAGACCTCAGGACTCTGCCCCAGTGGTATCAAAAGCTGCCATGTTGTTCTTATTCAGAAAAGGTTTTGGTCTAACGGCTCCTCAAACTTGCTCCCGGACTTTAACACATTGTTGGGGGACTAAAAGACTGGATATTTTTTTCAGTGCTTAAAGCGATTTCCATAAATCCCTTACAATGGTTGTTCCCGGCAATACATGTTTAACCCTTTCAGTGCTATAAACCGATACATCGTATTTTGAATCTGTTATCAATAAACACTGTTACTGCTTCATAAGCGATTGTACCGTTAGGCGCTCAGTCTGCAGTCTGAGTCTGACATGTGGTGAAACCTGGTCGACACGAACTGAACTACCTCGTCCAGCGCCTAGTCTCTATAATACCAACTGATCCACTGCAGCTGCTAGTTTGATCAGTGGCTGTGCGGTCTAAGGCGTTACCTTCCCGGCCGGGGGTAACACTTGGATCGAAGGTTCGAATCCCGTCACAGTCGATGGTTTTTATGTGCAACTCATGGAGAGTTCACCTGCCTGTGGCAGAGTTGAAGGGGAGGGCGGACCTTAAGCAAACGGTGGACGACTCGGGTCCAAGCTGACGGTATGGGTGGATTCTTTGTGAGTTGCACATCTGATCAGGTGTTTTGCTACTTTTTACCTATCCTTTAATGTGTGTGTCCAGCTGAAGCACGTTTTTATTAATTTTAACTGCTCAGGCGTTCAATATATTTAAAAAATCAACAAAACATCCCGGATTCAACTACTCCTTTCAGAAGCTTAGCACTCAAAGGGTTAAGTATTAGTGGAATCAACATTTGTTAACCAGACAAATTATAAGACAATAATTTCGGTCTTTTGAGACCGAATATAACTGAAATCTAAATAACCAAAACCAGGGTAGACTATCATAAGTGGAACGATATAAAAAACCAAATGAAATCGTTCGATAGGGTATTAACGATTATTTAGGTTATTCGGTTATGGTTTCGGTTAGGCCTATTAAGGTTACAGTTATTTAGGTTTCAGTTAGGCCTACCATAAAACAGGCTTGACCCGGACACTTTTTTACTATTTTTAGGTTATAGTGCCTTCCCATTAACGATGTCACCAATAAAAACCAGACCATTGTAAAGTGTGTGTACTATTCACTATATCCATTTACCTTTAGCCTAACTTATAAGTTATATTATTATGTTGGATGTTATTATAACAAAAATTTTCCCCGTAGCACCAAACCTGCGTACTCAGCAAATTTCCAATGCATATATATATATATATGTAACTTAATACCACATACCAAGTTTCATCAATGTACATTCATAAATAAACAATTTATGACATTTTAATTATTCCCCACAAGAATAACATCATCAATATAACTCAAGTAGGTAAAGCCACATACCAAATTTTATTAATTTATGTTCATAATTAAGGGAGATTACACGTTACTTATTCTCCATAAGAATAACATGGGTATGAGTGCGCAGGTTTGCTGCTACGGGAACTATCGGCCAAAATATGTTTTTTAGTGCAAATATCAATAAACCACAACGATATAAAGCAATATACCAAGTTTCATCAGGATAAGTTGATAAATAAGCGAGATATACAATTTTTCTTATCCTCCACAAGAATGACATTGGACAACGTACTGTTTAACACTTTCAATATCTCTGTAACCATTTGACGTAAAGCAATGATCAAAACACGACATTGTGTCTTTTCAAGCTGATTCTAATGGAAAAAACATTTAAAAATTATGTGTAAAAACTCAAAAAACCCATTTTTGGGGTACAAAACACCTCCAAAACACCCTTTCGGATAGGTTGATATGTCTGGTTTTCGAACTTAAAGTCATAAATGTTGCTTTAAACGTTTATCCCAAATTTTGTCAAAATCGGAGTATTTTTACAAGAGTTATCGTGCTCACAGATATATATATATATATACATATACAGTTTTGAACGAATGGTGTTTTTGGCATCTGGGGACCTCAAAACAAAAAGTTGTCATGGTCCCGGGCCTAGGTCTTGTCATGCCGACTACGGTAATAGCTTCGCTACTTAGCTACGCTAATACCTTATAGGAGAAATTCGCTAAAAATAAAAGTGTCCGGGTTAACCTCCACAAACGGTCTAGAACCGGACACCCACCTAACTAACGTTGTAACGTATAAACTAACCTCTCCTTTCCGTTGTTGGACGGTGTTTTGATGTCTGTAAATGTCTTTGCACCAATCAAAGGCTTAAAAGTAAAATAAATAAAAAATTGTTATGGGTTGGGGATGAAAAAAGGTATTCTTAGGTCTTATTTCAGCTATTTATTCTTTGCAACTAAAATGAAATTAAGTTAAACAAAGAACCGAAAGGGGAAAAGACGTTTAAGATATAGTTTGAAACATGGGGCCCATTATATTTTCCACAGACACGATCACTTATGGTCGATTTAGGCAAAGAATACTTTTTCGCCGCTGCTCTTATAAACAATACCGTATTAGAGCTAAAAACCACAATGTTGTTATTAGTTATGGCGGGAATACTTTTTTTACGGCAGGGACGAGTCGTAACGGTTGACAGGAGTCACATCCACGGAGTATAATTAAAGTCTCCGGGTCAAAACTGGAATAGGCCTGTCGTAAATGTGAAACTTTTTTACATATATGTTGTTTTTATCTCTTTAACACGCTGACTACTGATCGTCACGTATATGTGTCGCAATGTTAAAAAAAAACCTAAAATAGACCAGCGTCACATGTACGCTGTAGCTTGTGTGCTCAAGCTGATTCCAGTGGACCGATGACACGTATACGAGACGCTCAGGCCAAATCCAATGGACCGACGACACGTATATGGGACACAGTCACCGTTCAGTTAAATGACTTGCCACGTCCATACGGTACACTATATCGATCTGAAGGCTATATATCGGTCTATAGGAATGTGTGTCACGTATGCGTTTCGCTCTGACTCGGGGTTCTACCTCAATTTTTTTTTTTACAGATTTTAAAAGTTGTCCATCCTGTCTACCCACATGATGCCTGTAGCGTTTGTTTACTTACTCATTCATCGTGGTGTTTTTGATTGTGTGAGACATCGAAAATATTGTCCTTTACTTTTTAGTGAATTTTTAGTCATGCAAAGTTTGAAAACTCACGTCACGTATGTGAGACAGTTGGTCTATCGCAAAAAATGTCATATACAATTTCACCATAGACAACATCACACATACGTAACGCAATAAAAATGCTAAAATAGCACTGAAATAATATTTTATTGCTACTTTTATGAGTTAGTATAACTATTCTACTTCAAAACATATAAAAATACGGAAAAACAAATTTTGGTCTCTGGGTTACAATTGGTCACAATGACTTGGTCTGTGGTGAGAGTTTTGTTTGGTCTGCTCGGAACTCCCGGCGACCCGAATTCCGGACCGTTGGTTGCCAAGGTGTTAAATAGCATGGCATTATGCACGCTTAAATTTCGAAAAAAATATGCCTTATTCACAAAACAATCAGTCAAACGTGAAAAAAATTACATGTCTTAGTTAGACATAATATTTTATTTTTGCGACAAGTCGTCAGTTATATACGATTAGAGCATGTTCTGCTCTAAACACATGTAGGCCTACTTATAAGGAACGACTGCTCAAGTTTGCAGGTTAGTTTAGAAATATTTATGTTTACAAATATGTACGTGTCCGGGTCAAGACCCCTGTCCCGGTCTAGCCGATTTTACGATACGGTATGTTATGTTTCAGTTTAGGTGTCTTGAAATTTGTCCAGATAACAAACGTTAGTTTCAATATTACTTTAAACATGCATTGTCAGGACCAACATTATCATGTTAAGTTATGTTTTGTTTATTTCATTTTTATTTTAAGTTTAATTGAATAACAAACTAAACTAAACAAACATGACGTAGGTACTGTAGTTACAAACATACAAGCCTAATCAGTGTTAAAAATATCAACCTATTTAATATACAGTAGCCTATCGAACAATTTCATTTGGTTCTTTATTTCGTTCCACTTAAGAAAGTATACCCGAGCCGAGTAAGATAGATACCATATTGGATTCACCTGAGTAGATTAAATGTAAGTTAAACAAAAGTCATACCCGATTTAGGATTTAAAATTTTTATCACTTTACCCTTGTTTCTGGCAAAAACAAATGTGATTTCCAAACTCTAGAGGTAAATTTATATGCGGTTAGTTCAATGAAATTTATCATTTTTAATCAAAAAGTAGGCCTAGGATGAACTTGTGCCAAAAGGCACAATTATCCAAGTTTCACCTTACGGAACAATTTTGGAAAATGTTTTTTTAGATAAAAATAAAGAAATTTAGACAAACATTTGATTAAAACAGTGGTGTATGGACATCATAAATTATGCCAAGAAAATTAAAGTCGATAGGCATGCCTTACGAATAATAACCTCCAAAAAGGACGTTACTTATGGAGTTTGCCTTATTGAGTTTGAATAAACACTTATGTAGGGTATTTCTGGTAATGCAATTTTCATTTTTGTAGGAAAATAAATTTATATTAAACTTAAGTTTTCAATCTGACAAAAAGGAAATAGGCTAGACCCAGAATATGGTGAAAACCAATGTGCTATAAGTTTTAATAACATATCATCATAGTTAAAAGCACAATGTATAGGTAGCTATAGTCTGTTCTTTTTTCTGTTCTTGCAAATGTTCATTATCGTCATATTGTAAAGTTGCATCAGTGATAGCCGTCAATAAATAAATAAACAAACAAAACAGCTAATTTTATTTGGAACTTACGTTTTATTACTGAGGTAATAATTTGTTGAACAAATTAAGACTTTCTACTTTTAATGAGTGGAAATTATAATGTAAATAATTACATATATTAGCGTTTAATCACTTTAATCACCTAAGAAGGAGGTAATACTTTTCTTGTTGACATCTTTCCTTTCGGTTATTTTGTCGTCTGGAGTGACCAAAATCCCATAGTCCAGCGCTCGGCCTGCATTTTTTTACATAGAGTACGGTACCAATAAAGTTATTTATTATAATAGTATTTAAAATAATAATGCATATTTTAATTAGTATAAAATAAAAAAACTTTTAAAAGCTAATAATATTTAAACCTTAGTTTTTGTGTTTCAAGTAACGAAAAGAAGTTTTTTCCTAGTCAACATGAACATGAATAACTACAGTTCTGTAGTGAATCTATGGCAGTACTTACGTTACTCTATAGTTGAAACATAGACGTTGGCTGAATATCAACGATTCAAGTACCACTAAAATGGCTCCCAATGTTAATCTTAGGGGATAAAAAAATAGATTTGTTTTAATGATAATTTTATTATTACTTAACCAAATATTCCCAATAACGAACTCGACCGAGATTTCGTACTATAGAATCTATCTCTAAAGTTTGAAGTGGATCTGTGGAGGCGTTTTTGAGTTATTTTGGTCACAGACACACCAGTTTGAGTTGATTCTCTTACCAGTCTAAGCAGTAAAGTTATGTATAAGGATTTTCCTTCACTTCGTTCACTCAATCCAATTAATTCTACCTGTTTATTTTTTACCATAATCAATTTACAATTCTTACTTTATTTTGTTTTAAAACAGATAGCTTTGGTTTTCCTAGGATTTATACTTAAATTATGATTCTTAAAAAAACTTCTAAGCTACTTAATTAAAATTTTGACTGGATTTCCAAGTCCTCCTGTGATTTACCAGACATTTTTAAGTTAGAGTCATCGGCAAAAAGACATAGGCTAGAGGACGGAAAAAAGTTTAAGGATTTCCTTATATTGTTTAAATAACATATAAAAAGAAGAGGGCCCAAATTAGATCCTTGAGGAACACCATTTTTAACTTTATCAGGGGTCCAAGTGGTTTTTCAGGACTAAAAAGCAGGAAAAGTAGGACATTTCTGATGAAAAGTAGGATATTTCCGTTAAAAAGTAGGACATTTCCGTTGAAAAGTAGTAGGATTTACTAAAAAGTATTATAATCTAAGCCTACTGAAAAATAGGTAACACGCTTTTTATGCTTTTAATAGAGTAGGCTATAATCATTCACAACCAGTCTGCTTAAGCCTTTAATGGAAAAATCGTAATAACCAACAGTGCATATTTTACTTACAATAACTTATCACACATACATTTACTTATTTATTGAAAAATCCTCAACCAAAAATCTAGTTACAGTTCTGGCTGAGACAGTTATCAAAAAATGCTGTGGTTTATTAATTAAGCTCAAAATTTTCATTTATTATAAATTAAAAATTTAAAAAAATTAGACTTCAAATAAAACTTTACACCAAGCATTTAGACAACTAAAAAGAATTCTGAAGTAATATTTAAAATTTCAAAAAAGTTTTTAATTTCTTAATGTTTTTAGTAATAGTGAATGTTTTGAGTGCATAGAATACAGAATAATAATAATTTGTCTGTTCATAATTAAGTGAGAATTTCATGCATGTCAATAATTTTGTTCACTCAATACTGTCCATTGGTTATAAAAATATGTGTCTACAATTGGTTAAAGTAAACTAGGGTGCATTTGAGTTATAATGTTTTTGTTAAAAGTGAGAAATAAAACATAATAGTTTAGACCAAACAAAACTAGACCTTCACTTAAGATATCATAAAACATAATCAACTCCTAGCTTTATGGATTTTTTAAGCTTTTTTCTAGATAATGTTGTAATATAAGCCTAGTAAACTAATTTATTTCAATATATCGAGTTGTTAAAAACCATGCAGTTTAAAAAATATTGTTTAAGCAATTTCAGGTAATTTTACACCAAAGGATGTATTTCTAAAAAAAAGTATATTTTTTATTTTAAATCTCATTACTTGTAATACAGTAGTTATAACACATAAATACAAATTTACAAAAAAACAACAAAAAAAGGGTTTAACAGGCCAGTTTGTCATCTGGCCTAGACCCAAGGTGGTCGGTTAAGAGGCAGGCAACTGATAGAAGAAACTTCAGAAAAAATATAGAAAGTCAAGGTGAACTTTAAAATATTGTCTCAACCCTGACAAAAATGCTTCTTTATCCTGGGTTACGGCAGGAAGGAGCATAAATATTCACCTTAGTTTTCTTCATTGGAGGAAATTATCAAAAAACATAAATACAGAACTGCAAAATCTTTTTTACAAATTCGTAGACTAGTTTTATTGCTGATTAAAACTCCCTTAATTGATAGTAAGTGCACAAATTCAGTCTTAAATATTTTCTAATATTAGTTCTGTACCGTATAGGGTTTTAAATATTGCATAGCTAGAAAAAAGTGTAGTATATCCTCAAAGTGTAAAGACTCTGTGGATATGTCACAGAGATAGCAACATAACAAACAACATTTCACATACAAAACTAAAAAAATTAACACATCTGATCTTATAAATATTTAGCGTATTATATTAAAAAATAGTGAGCCATAACAAAAGAGGGATTAATTTAGGGTTGCCATATCGTAGTGTGGGAAACAAAATTTCAAAAAGGATATTTTTAATTTTTCACGGAAATCTCCCAGAGCTATATTTTTAACCTAAAAATCCGGTAATCTCCGGGGAGTTCCGGTGACATGGTAACCCTAGATTAATGGTAATACGCTTAAGATTTATGTATCAAATTAATGGGTATAATGCACAGATATGGAAAATTTCCTCAGAATTCAAGTTCGTTCTTAGAGCTACGCCCCACAGCCTTTCAAAAGTTGCAATGTTAATCTTGTGAAAGAACCGTAATCACTGAAATTGAGCATTGACAGCTGTTAAAGGTAAGAAAACACAGTACAGAAGCAAGATCAGCTGTTTTAAGCTTTGACACATAAATCTTATAAATCGGTTCAGTAGTCACTGAGAAGTTAGCGTTTCAACCGTGTATTAATATATAGGAAATTGGAAATGAGTGTTGCAATTTTATGTTACGTATTAAAAAAATTGTTGAAAAGTAGGACTAATTTTTAAAAAGTAGGATGACTTGGAGGTCTGCTTTATTTAAATGAGATCTGAATTTTTGAATTTGATTAAATTTATTGATTTATGTTATTTCTACAAATTGCTGTCTATTAAAAACATAGGATTTAAATCATTCAAGTGCAACACCTGTTATACCTAATTCGGGGTATACCATTTGACTGTAAAGACACATGCCCGGAAGAAAATTTGGGCGACATTTCAAATATTAATAATTATTAATAAATAGGTGGCTGAAACCAACTTATCGACATGAAACTTGTCCGTTTGACCATATGATCGACATTTTAAAAATTAATAATTATTAATAAAAAGAGGGGTGAAACCAAGTTATCGACATGACCCTTGCCAGGATGACCATATTATCGACATTTTAAATAATTAAATAAATAAGCAGAAACCAAGTTATCGACATGGCACTTGCCCAGATGACCATATTATCAACATTTGAAATAATTAAATAAATAAGCAGAAACACCAAGTTATCGACATGACACTTGCCCGGATGACAATTTGACTGATATGGATGAGCAAAACGAAGTACGTGAAATATTTATACATCTTATAAATTTCTTTTTCGGCCTACTACATCGTTATTTCTCAACCGATTTTAACAATCGGTGTGTCATTTTATAGATTTTACACTGCAGATTAACAGAAAATGTAAAAATCAAAAATACCGCTTTATTGTTTTAAATATTGACACTTAAAAACTTGCTCCATGATATTTAAAGGGGAGAATATTTTTAAAGAAACTCGGCCTTAGTTTGAGAATACCAGGCAACGTGTGGTCATGGAATTTGAACCAATTTGAAGATTAAACATTCCGATACTCCCCAAGATTGTCAAATTTGTCATTTTCTCCCTTTCAGTTTGTTTAATGATATAAAGTATGAAGTCCTCAAATGACCCCATGTTATTCATATGGGAGAATAATTGACCAGGAACTCAGCCTTAGTTTGAGAAAACAAGGTAACGTATGGTCATGGAATTTGTACAAAATTGAAGCTGAAACATTCCGGAACTCCTCAAAATTGTCATATTTATCATTTTCGCCTTTTAAGATTGTTAAGTCAAACAAAATGTAAATTCCTACAAACTGTTTTGAAGGGATTTATAGTCTGTTATGTTTACAACAAACAGCTGATTATAATCAAACTCTGTGATATTCATTAGACAGCTGTTTAGCTCACTAAGCTTTTGATTTATTGGATTTATATTTAATGACTGAAAGTTAAATTATAAAATAATAATTTAATCATGAGATTTCCCAGAATTAGGATCGATATTTTTAGGGATGGGTCGGTTGCATTTTTTATCGGTTCGGTTTCGATTTGGTTTTTTACAAAAGATGTCGGTTTCGGTTATTTTTCAAAGAACTTACCTAATAACTGTCTTGTCCATACTTTAAATTTAAGTTTCTACCTAAATTCTGAAATCCTGCCTAAAAAAAACTTTAATTTATTATATACCGGTACCTATAAATTCCTATTTTATACTTTGTTTCACTAGTTTACATAAATACTGCTGCAGAGACACTGTGCAGGAGAGTTGGTTAAAAAGTCACAAGTAATCAATCAAAGACAAATCAAATGAATTTAAATGAAATATTATGGGCCTTTACAAAATTAATTAATCACCTAGGCTTAAAACCTTGTTTAGCCAAATAATAACAAGTTGCTGATATTTTAGTTTTGCAAACTTTGGAAACTCAGAATCTAATCGTAAATACAGTTTATAGAATACAGATTAGTTTATAAAAACCAAACCAGAACATTTTACACAAGGAAGTGATCACAAATAATACTCCTAAACAGTCAGACAGACCGGCATTTTGTTGTGTCTAGGCTCCAGGTAGTTTTTTGCTCACTTTCAGCCTGTTCCATTCGCAGCTTTCATGAATAGAGAGCAATAAATCACTTAACTGTACCTGTCATTTAATTCCTCTGAGAGTTTATGAAAACAATGAATCCCATTGAAGCATAAGAATACTAAATTTCTATTTGGCTCTATCGTGTACAGTTTTAAGTGATTTTATTATAAAAAAACATATACAATTTGAAATCATAAGCCATTTTACAATTATTTAGTAGATATGTTATAGTTAATTTTTATCCTAATTTACAACCTTGGCAATTGCAATTTAATATTGATTTCACCAGTATCCTACAATAATATAAAATAAACAAAATCAGTTTAATTTAAATTTATAATAGAAAAAGAGCACGATTAAATATACATTTCCGTATTCAGAGGGAAAGATGTTTAACAGTGACTAATAATTGCGCTCGGGACCTGTCAAGGTCAAATTTTTTGTTGAAACCAAACCCTCCCCACCCCCCTCGCCTTGCTTCCTTATCTGTTGTCTCCATTCAGGTACATCCATAAATAGAACTCCTGTCAATTCTCCTTTCATGTAAGTTGAGAGTTATTTTGGAACTGGAAAGGAAGTGATTAGTTGTCGGGAGGAGTCTTATTTAAACCACTTATTTTATACGTATTAAACGCTGTTTAGCTTGTCATTTGATATTTGTACAACGTTATAATGCTTATTTCCAATACAAGCACTTACTGACAGTGAAAAACCGAAACCGACATTTGACCATCGGTTCTCAATTTCGGTTTTTTGTAAAAAACCTGTAAAACCGACAACCGACTTAAGAAGCGACACATCCCTAGTTATTTTAAATTTTACTTCAATGTAGTTTTGTAACTCACCCTTTGTGTCACTTGTTCCTGTTAATGGTATGTAAAACCTTTTACCCAACTTATTTACTTCAATAAAAACTTGATATAACAACACAAAATTACACTTTTTAGGGAACTATTTTACTGGTTCTTGCTGAAGGCTGCCACCTTTAACTGCTATCCAATTTAATAAACTTCTAGATGATTCTTTGACTTAAATGGTTAATGTCACAAAATGTTTAAGCACTGATGACATTGTTTGTGTTCTTAAAATAAAATGCCAAGAGGGGTTAAGGATGGGATTCAAGGTGCCCAAGAAACTCAGCCTTCCTTGCCTGTACAGCTTCCAGAAAAAAACAAGTGTCAAACGCATCACATACACTCTCTTGGATGTACGTTTTGTAAATAGGCCTAACGCTTGCAGGAAATAAAATCTAAAGTGTACAATTCGGGTCACAGTGCTTGGCGTTTGTTTAGCGCATGCTCTGGAATGACTTTTCGTCTCTATTTGGCTTAGTACCATTAGTGTTACAATATACTTTTGTCAACAGAAAGCAAAATTAATTTATTAAATTTTAAAACATTGGTTTTGGTTATTTTTGTTATTGTCTGCTTTTATTTACGAGAAATTTGAGTTGTTTCTCGCCTTTCCTAAATGCCAAGCACCGTGGAGCGAACTGCACCAATGTACCCCAGGAAAACTTAAAACGGTTGCTGAAAGCAAAAAAAGAAACTAGAATTGTAGAGGGCACTAGTAGAGATTTTAATGTTTACTGAAACTAGGGAGATATTTTTTAGACACCTTATTTCGGTTTGAAGATCTCAGAATGTTTAAATTCTTAAGTAACTTATTGTAAGGTAGGTTTGGAGGAGCAAAGTAGATTTATTCCCTTGTACTATATTTAATTCTGTAAGCGAAAAGGTCCCCACGAAATATCTCGAGCTAAGAAGAAGTTAAGTTATGACGATTCATTTTAAAGCTTGAGGGCCAAGGACGGTGAGAAAAATAACAGAAATGTCAAAAATTACGTGGGCTACGCCCCACTGGACTTCTAAGATCCCATGATGTTCTTATAGAAATATCATTACAGTGTTTTTATTAATAAGCAAAATGAACTAATGATCAACTGTGATTACCACTTACACTAAAACCATATGTTAGGGGCTATAGCCCCTGTAAGCCACTAGTCGTATTTATAAGTTTATGTACTGATGAGTGCTAAGTAAGTGCTTATTGGAGAATTTAATCTTTTTGTAGATTATATTCTTAACATGCCTTATGCATTCTTTACAAATCACAAAACAGTCAAACCTCCGGCATCTATCCATGGCACAGGAGTTGCCTCGGCAGCCTCAATCATCTCCTCCTCAGTGGTCTGGACAGTGAAGGGAGTGATCATTCGTTTGGTCATTGCTGGGATCATATCCCGGTAGTACTGAGACAGCTCCTCCAGTGTTCCACTGTCCAGAATTTCCAGACTCCTGAAATAATATGGCATATAACAAAAATACAATAACTAACATATAGAATTATTAGCTAAGCTTTTACGATTATAGAAGGTATTGATAATCACTAGCAGCCAACTTTCAAGAAGTTCCTGTCTTAATGCTATATGGCAAAATGACATGGTCCAACTATCATTTACATAAGTTATATCATGGTTGAAAATAACAATAACTAATATATATACATATATATATATTTTTTATCTAAACGAATAAGTTGTATGATTTTGTGAATACCAACGATTCATTTTACTTTCACTAAGGGAATCCCAGACCCTTAAAAAATAGGAGTAAGGAGTTAATTTTGTATTTTACCTTTTAGCGAATTTCCCCTATAGGGAAGAAGCTATTACCGTAGGTCTCATGGTAAGACTTAAGCCCGAGACCATGATAACTTTTCATTTTGAGGTCCCCAGATGCCAAAAACACCATTCGTTCAAATTTATATATATATATATATGTGTGTGTGTGTGTGTGTGTGTGTGTGTGTGTGTGTGTCCGTAAGCACGATAACTCTCGTAAAAAAGGTCCGATCTTAATGAAATTTGGTACAAATGTGTAAAGTACAATTTATTTGAACGAGTTCGGAAACCAGATGAATCGCACCATCCGAAGGGGGGTTTTTGGGGGGTTTTGTACCCCAAAAATGTGTTTTTTGGGTTTTTCACATGTAACTTTTATTTAAATCAAATTTTAATTAATACCATTGAATTCAACTTAAATAAACAAACAATTTGGTATTTTGATCATTGCTCTACGTCAATTGGTTACCGAGATATTGAAAGTGCTAAACACAGTACGTTGTCTAATGTTATTCTTATGGAAAAAAAGAAAAATTGTATATATCGCTTATTTATGAACATAAACTGACGAAATTTGGTATATGGCTTCATCTGGTTGTGGTTTGTTGTTGTTTGCACAAAGAAACAATTTTTCGCCTATGGTTCCTGTAGCAGCAAACCTAGGTATTTGGTCCCCATGTTATTCTTATGGAAAATACTTAAAATGTTACATATCGCTTATTTATGAATGTATATGGATGAACCTTGGTATGTGACTTCACTAAGATGAGTTCTATTGATATCTGCATGAAAACCCATTATTTTTTGGGCCTTGTTGCAGCAAACCTGCGTACTCATACCGAATGTTATTCTTATGGAGAATAATTAATTTTTAAATATTGCTGTTTGTGAATATATTTATTATTAATCCTGTTAAGTGTTTTAATTTGTTATGTTATATATTCATTGGAAATTTGCTGAGTATGCAGGTTTGCTGCCACGGGGGTATTAGCGAATTTCCCCTATAGGGAAGAAGCTATTACCGTAGGTCTCATGGTAAGACTTAAGCCCGAGACCATGATAACTTTTTGTTTTGATGTCCCCAGATGTCCAAAACACTATTCGTTCAAATTTATATATATGTATATATATATCTATATATCTATATATATATATATATATATATATCTATATATGTGTCCGTGAATGCGATAACTTGAGTAAAAAACGTTCGATTTCGATGAAATTTGGCTCAAATGTGTAAACTGACATTTATGACTTTAAGTTCGAAAACCAGAAAAATCGGACCATGGGAAGGGGGGTTTATGGGGGTTTTAAATTTTCCAAAAATCAGTTTTTTGCATTTTTTACCCTAAAATTTTTAAAACACTTAATTTTGGTTTAGACCATGTTATAGAGCTTAAAAAAACAAATAATATGGTATTTTGAATTATTAACCTAGGTTAAGTGGTTGCGGAAAAAATCCAAAAAACATGCTCATAAAATCTCCCATGTTAATCTTATGGGAAAAAGGTTTTTGGCTTTTGCTCAGTTAGTTTTACTTTAAACTTCACATTTTCTTTTACCAATCACTTCAGCTCCACAAAACAATCATTTTGGTGTTTAAATTGTGATTCTACGTCAAACCGTTGCAGAGATATTCAAAGTGCTAAACACAGTACGTTGTCCAATGTTATCCTTATGGAGAATAAATAAAATTTGATATCTTGATTATTTATGAATGTATATTGATGAAATTTGGTATGTGGCTTCATGTTGTACTGGTATATTGATAATTGCACAAAAAATAAATTTTTTGTTGATTGTCCCCGTAGCAGCTAACCTGCATACTCAGCCCTAATGTTATTCTTATGGAGAATAAGTAAAGTTTTATATCTCCCTTAATTATGAACATAAATTAATAAAACATGGTAAGTAGCTTCACCTGGTTCAGTTATATTGATAATTGCATAAAAACTCATTTCTTATCTTCCTCGTTGCAGCAAACCTGCGTACTCAGTCCTAATGTTATTCTTATGGGGAATAAATAAAATGTAATAAATCACTTATTTATGAATGTATTTTTGTCAAAATTGGTGAGTGGCTTTATGTACTAGTGAGAAACATATCAATGCATTGGAAATTCGCTGAGTACGCAGGTTTGCTGCGACGGGGGGTATTTTTTTATATATTCCTATACAAATCTAACATAGTGTACCTACTTGTTGCCCCATCTATACCTATAAAAGGCAAACCCCTCACTCACTCATCACGAATTCTCCTACAGCTATATTTACCTTGAGTTGAAATTTTGTACACTGATTCTTTAAGGCATAAAATAGGAAAACAAAATGGTTTTCATACTGATCTGACCTTAGGGCTCCCGCCAGAGACCCTGATAAAGTTCCCATGTATTCCTTATGAACATTCATTTTTGTTTGAACAGATGAAAATACAAAAAGCTGTTATTGATTCGCAGTAGTTCCACGGGCTAACCACAGAATGCAGCACACACAACTGTCATAGTTTTTATAAATCATTTGCGGGTAACATATAGTGGCTTATAACGGTGAGTATTTATTATTGAGTACAGTTTAAAACAAAGAACAGTAAAAATAAAGGAAGAATGAGAAACAAACTCAGGATGACCCAGCGAGCACATAATAGAGCAGAGAAGCTATTCGGAGCGGCTAGCCTGGCAGATGGATGAGATGGTCCAAGATAGTGGTGGCGCCCTAGTCTGAGCTTCTACCACGCACCGCTACGCACTATTTCAGTTAGTCGCATGGTGGTGGACACGACTTTTGTTGTAGACCTAAGATGTCGAATTACACGAGATGGTAAATTTCACTGCATTTAGTTGCAATAACCGGACACCTATTAACAAAACGGGGTATCAATCACCCGCTGGGATTACATTTCACAAGAGCGCATTGTTTGAATTTATTTAAATACACATAAGTAAGTGGTCCCAAATATGTTTGCTCAGTAATAAATTGTATTGAATATTCCTATAATTTATCTGTGAAATCTAGTCGCTCTAAATCTCTATTAATGATATTTTTGTGCTGGCCAGTTGTTATTTATACATAACAAACAGTATTTTTATTTATGTATTAAAAGACATTTGGAATAAATAATGCAACATAATACACATTTGTACTATTGTTTACATTTTAAAATCATTACTTTTTTATTCGTAAATCAAGGGCTTGTGCAACCTTCTAAAATTGTGGTAAAAATCTGCCAACTTTGCAAAAGATGTTTTAGTAGTACCTAACTATAATAGTCTAAGTGAAAATGATATTGTCAGTAAAATGTAAACCCATGTACTTGGTCAATCTGCAGGTATGGTATGGATTTATTCCCCAACGCTTTAAATTTTTCTGATAATGAGTAGGACAATAATCATTTTTGTTCAGTGATTGAAATAATAGCTCATTAGTATTTTTATGTATAATAATCCATCATAACAGTAAGATTAGTAATGAAAGTCTGCATACATATAAAGTGAGACAACAACTGAATAATATTGTAATTTCTTTGGGTCAACGAATATTGATTAATGTCTTAAGTTATTTAATACTCATAATCAGCTCTAGCGAGTGAACAATCTGCAGGTATGGTATGGATTTATTCCCCAACGCTTTAAATTTTTCTGATAATGAGTAGGACAATAATCATTTTTGTTTAGTGATTGAAATAATAGCTCATTAGTATTTTTATGTATAATAATCCATCATAACAGTAAGATTAGTAATGAAAGTCTGCATACATATAAAGTGAGACAACAACTGAATTCTTTGGGTCAACGAATATTGATTAATTGTCTAAGTTATTTAATACTCATAATCAGCTCTAGCGAGTGAAACTTCAAGGATATTATAAACATATAAAAAGTAAATAAAAGTAGTTATTACTTAACGATTTTGTATTTATTATCCCTTAAAATAATACAATATCATTACTAATCGTAGCTACAACAAAATAACAAATAAAAACATAAACAAAAACATAGCTGGAAAACAAACACTGTAGTTGGGGCTGAGTACGCAGGTTTGCTGCAACAAGGAACCTAACAAATGGGTTTTTATGCTAATATCAATATAACTCAACAAAGGTGAAGTCGTATAACAGTTTTTATTCATTTATGTTCATAATTAAGGGAGACAGAGCATTTAATTATCCTCTATAAGAATAACATGGGGGCTGAGTACGCAGGTTAGCTGCTAAGAGAGCCTTTGGCAAAAAATTTTTTTAGCAAATATCAATAGATGAAGCTGTATACCAAGTTTTGTCAATATATGTTCATAAATAAGCGAGATATACAAATTTTATCTTCCTCCATAAGAATAACCTTAGACAAGTACTGTGTTTAGCACTTTCAATATCTCAGTAACCAATTGACGTAGAGCAATGATTAAAACATCAGATTAAGCGTCTTTTTAAGCTGATTCCAATGGAAAAAAATAAAATTTTACTTTATCAAAAATTGTACGTAAAAAACTCAAAAAACCCATTTCTGGGGTACAAAACCCTCCCAAAATGCCCCTTCGGATAGCCCGATCCATCTGGTTTTCGAACTTAAAAGTCATAAATGCTGCTTTACACGTTTGTACCAAATTTCATCAAAATCGGACCTTTTTTACGAGAGTTATCGCACCCACGGACACATATATATATATATATACAGTTTCGAACGAATGGTGTTTTTGGGGTCTGGGGACCTCAAAACGAAAAGTTATCATGGTCCCGGGCCTAGGTCTTACCATGCCGACTACGGTAATAGCTTCTTCCCTATAGAGGAAATTCGCTAAAACTTTCCCACAGCACAACTTTTTCATGTCTAGTTTTGAAAAAAAGAACTAAAAGTGTGTATTAAATTATTTATACACCCATTAATAAAATCATTATTAACGTTAAATTTTAAATTATTACCATCGTTATCCTCAGGCTTTATATTATAAGCATGCAAAATTTCAACAATATTCTTCAACTATTACTGTTGATAATGGCCGTGTATTGGTCGCGAAATTTCACTGCGAATTGAGCTTGCGGATTGTAGATTTCAGGGGATATGACAGACCAACATGGCGGATCTTGCCACACTTTTAATGCACGGGGTATAAGCACTTGTCTTCTCTATTCTATTATGTGCTCGCTGGGATAACCGTTTTGATGCCAAAGTTTAACTTAGAACACAACTGTATTTGCATCTGAAACTATAATAAGTTTACTACTAAGGCTAAGATAAGAAGCTCATTTACAATAAATAGTGTCAAAGGAGAAAGGGTGAAAAATTCCAACCAAAGCTAGTTCGCTATGTTGAATATACACAGATTTATACAGGGTTGGTGAAAAGTCCCGGGACGGCTTAATATTTTTTTAACCGTTACAGATGGAGCTATACAAGTTGGTACACTGTTACTGGGCATAAAACACTATTTTACTACAATTTCAATGAGCCGCTACGACCTCAGGGGGACGGCCCACAAGGAGTCGGAAGAAAATCTTAAATAGAAGCATAGGTTGATATGCACATCAAATTAAAGTTCTTTATTATTAGAATACAAAGCCGCAAATCCGACTTTAAACGGACAACCGAGCCCAAAATGACAGCTATTAAAAGATGGCTTGAATTTGAAATGTTGATAAGTAGCTGTGTGTAATCTAATGTAACACATTTAAATTTTGCATTAAAATGTAAAATTACATTAATGTAATACATTTCAATTTAATTTGCAAAAATTTACTCTCCTAGCTAGTAAATTACTAAACCGATTCAAAACTTCAGCACATACAAATTTCAAATTCAAGCCATCTTTGAATAGCTGTCATTTTGGGCTCGGTTGTCCGTTTAAAGTCGGATTTGCGGCATTGTATTCTAATAATAAAGACCTTTAATTTGATGTGCATATCAACCTATGCTTCTATTTAAGATTTTCTTCCGACTCCTTGTGAGCCGTCCCCCTGAGGTGGTAGCGGCTCATTGAAATTGTAGTAAAATAGTGTTTTATGCCCAGTAACAGTGTACCAACTTGTATAGCTCCATCTGTAACGGTTAAAAAAATATTAAGCCGTCCCGGGACTTTCCACCAACCCTGTATATAAATTAAAAAGTAAAATTTGGTTAGCAGTCTTTGAAATAGTTTTGAGAAGGCTGAGGATTATGGGAAAAAATAAAAGACATTGTTAAAATAGAATGTAGAGCTTGATCATTTCATTAGTAGCAAAACACACATTGTCCCTTTGAAAAATTGAATTATGTGTTGTTCACCATGTGACACAACACACAGTCTCAACATGGTGGTGCAACAAAGTAATAGAATTAGCGAAAATTTATATTACCTCGTCTCAAGAACAGTGGCCAGATTGAGGCAGATGAACTGAATGGCACAGTTCTTGAGCTGCTCTGCGTTGTAGGTGATAGCGAGCTGCAGCAGGTACGCAGCATTGCGCAGACTCAGGTTGCAGGACAAGGCCACTTCGCAGATCTGCTTCAGTCGACTGATAAACAGCTGATCGGCAAACACCATGACGCTATGCAAGAAAACAGCATTTTGGTACTTGACGCATTTTGCGATGTATTGATATGTGCAATAAAATGATTGATACAACTTATTCACTAAGGTTCAATGTCATGTTTTAAGTCAGATGATATTTATTCATTATATGGTTTTTGTTTTTTGTTTACAGATATAATTGTGAAATGGTTTAGATTACGTTAAAAGTAATAAAATAAATTATTACCGTATTGGTGTTTTATATTAGTATGAATTTAAACTCTGCTAAAAGGATGTACGGGGAAAATTACGACACTGCAATTATAAGTAATGAGCCGACCGACTACATGTTGGATTCATGGGAACTGTTTGGGAACTGGCCGCAGAAGGACAAGAGGTGATTGACGGGTATACTGGAGGGGTAGTGGCGTGATCACATAGTCCAATCGGGTTAGTTTAATGCTATCAGATCAAATGACATAACATTAGGTGAGTCGATGATTCAAAAATCAGTACATCAATAACCTGTTAACTATAGAACTTTGTAAAATTGTTAAAGATTTATTCGTTCCACCGGTTTCCTGTCCCTGACAGGGTAACGGCGGGTTACTCCGCCTTGGTGACAGGGAGACGACGACACATCCGGGGGATTCCCTGGTGGTCAGCTGCTGTAATGGTACCAGGAGACGGGGGAGGGACTGGACATACCCGAGCGCCTCGTGGAAAGGGGGTAGAGGGAGGCCGCTGTTCACCACTAGGTGACGTCACAAGTGGAGTGGTCAGGAGTCAGTTGATTTATGTAAGGCAACAAAACAATACTCTCATTTGACGTATTATCAGCTGGAGTCTCCGTTTCTATTGCAACTAACTGGTCAATGTGGCGTTTCCACACAATGCCAGAACTCAATTGTACTAAGTACATTACAGTACTAATTTGCTTACTAGCAATCCTTCCAACCAATTTATCTTTGCCTCTATAATTTCTAGGGGTGTGCAAGTACTCGAAACTTCCGAGTTTTCGGCCGAGTATTTTAAAACTCGAACTCGACTCGAAGTTTTGAAAAATACTCAAAAGTTCAAGTGGGTATTCTTGTCGATTTCCGAATCATCGCTAAGGATTGCGACCCACCAAATCGCGTAGTAACGGCCGCAAAAGGCGATCGCATCACGTAAAGTTGGCCGAAAATGACGATCGGACCGCGTAATTTCGGCCATATATGACGACGGAAAACATAATATCGGCCAAAAATGACGACTGGTTCACGTAATAAAGGCCAAAACTAACAAATTTGTCATCTAATTTTGATTATAAGCAATGTCTGGACCAGGTGATATTGGCCAAATGACAACCGCACCTTCTTTTATCAGCCGGAAGCGAATGTCTAAACATGTTTTGTTTCTCAATATGTATTCTGTACTGGCCAAAACTTTGTATTGCTACTCATGTATTAGTTAGAAAACATGTTTAGATTATCAAATTTGAAGTGGTATCCACATCCCTTTACACTATTTGAAACTACCAACTGATGGCAAATACTTGCTCTAAACTCAAAAATAATTGGCACTACTCGACTCGATTCGACTCAAAAAATCATTACTCGCACACCCCTAATAATTTCTAATTAATACAGTCTGATTAGGATACAATATTCTAGTTTTAGATTCTCGCGCATACAACTTTTGCTTTTCTTGTTTTTCACTAACTAACTTTGGAAGATTAGGTCTTAGTAAATCAAATCCAGTTCTGAGGTTTCTGTTAAACACGAGTTGAGTCAGTGTTTGGTTAGTGGTTAAGTGTACAAAGTTTCTATAATCGAATAGAATCCTACTTAAAGCTACGTTAGTTTTAACTTTACCTCTTAGTGCACATTCCAGCTTTTTCTTAGCATACTTTACAGAACTTTCTGCTTGACCATTAGACTGAGGCCAGTAAGGAACAGACGTTGTTTGTGTAATGCCATTTGACATAGGGAACTGTTTAAATTCAACTGAACAAAAGGGTGGTCCATTGTCAGAATGAACTGACTCCGGAAGTCCAAATCTAGCAAACAATTCTCTCAAATTATCAAAATCGTAAATCCTCAATTCTCTTGAACTTAGCTGATGTGTTTTTACAATTCTAACCACATAGTGGGCATCTACCACAAAACAACATTTTACCTTTAAAAGGATCAAGATAATATAAGTGTAACGTTCCCATGGTTTGCTAGGGTAGTGCCAATTATGTAGTTCTGCCTTATTAATTATGTAGTTGACTGGATCTCTCCATAAGACAAGAAGTACAGCTGATACTTACATTCTCAATATCACAGTCTAAATTAAGCCACCATATATAAGATCTAACAACTGATTTCATCTTAACCATGCCCATGTGACTTATGTGTACTGATAGTACATACATTCTGAGATGGTTCGTCTAATTTAAACTGCATGTACGCTTGCCTTAGATCTATTTTACTATACAACTCTCCTTTTTGAAGTTCAGCAAAAACCTCAACTCTGGGTAAAGGATATCGTTCAACTTCTAAGTTTAGGTTAAGCGTAACCTTAGTCACCGCAAATTCGTACTGAACCATCTTGTTTTAAAACAGGCACTATGGGATCGTTGTTGTTTGGGTCCTCAGTCACAACAATCTATGGGATTCAAAACATCTGATTGAACTGAACGTTCCAATTCTGCTTCAACCTTAGTTTCCAATGTGTATGGCAATGGACGTGGCTTGAAATATTTTGGCTTAGTGTTCTCTTCCAATTTTAAACTAACAGGGTCGCTTTTGTATTCACCAAGCGTGTGAAAACTTCTGCAAAAACTTCTGGAAATTCTCCTGTCTTGGAGTTTGAGTATAGCTACATAAACCTAATTCAACCCGAGTTGTGTTCAGACAAGTATCCACATTGCTAGAGTGAGGTGTGCCGTTAGAAGTTGTTACTTTTGACCTTTGGTATGACATTTTAGATTTGTTTTCGTTCATTGTTTGTAAATAGTTGATGTAGTAAATAAAATGAACGGTGGTGACTCTTATAGAACTGTTTTAATTCTTGCATCTATTTACACACTAATAGATAAAAATATGTTCTAATTGTGGTTGGCAATATAAGTTCATTAATTGTCTACCCTACTTCCTTTTTCCACTCTCTATCAGCTGGTTTTCAATTAATATTCATTATTTTTAGGTTATTATATTAATAGTACATATATAGCTGGTAAAATTTGCTGAAAATAGTAAACTGTTGCATAAATGCTTAAGGTGGTCTGTTTGAGCACCTGGTCTCACAAATATTTTTTCAGTTATGAAGTTACCTGAATAAGTTGTAGCAAGTTTCTAAAGTAATAAAACATATTTTAGGTAGGCCTAAGTCAAATATATGTATTTGTTTCTTCCAGATCTCGAGTTGTGTTAAAAAAACACTCTGAATTCAATGGCCCATTATCAATAGCTGAAATAAAACATTATATCAGAACTATTTGATGAATGAATAACTTTTAATGCAATTACCTGGATATGTAGTCTGTATCTTGGCTTTCCATCAAATTTGGTGCTTCATCTGTATATAAGAAATCCAAAACTTCACAAAGGATGGTTTGGGGTAAAGGAAGACTCAAGTTAGTTGTTGCTCCAGTCTACAAAAACAAAACACAAAAATATGTTTAGTTTTGAATGTTCATAGATAAATAACATAAGTTTTGTAAAACTGGGATAACACTTCTTACAAAGTTGGGATGACAAATTCTGCCCAATGAAAATAAATGATCAACCAGTTTAAATTATCCAATAGGGGTGGGCAAGTACTCGAAGGCCGAGTCGAGTAGTAAAAATTTTTGAGGTACAAAAGCCCCCAAAATACCCCTTAGGATAGGTCGATCTGTCTGGTTTTCGAACTTAAAGTCATAAATTCTGCTTTACATGTTTGCACCAAATTTCATCAAAATCGGACCTTTTTTACGAGAGTTATCGCAACCACGCGCGCGCGCGCGCACACACACACACACACACACACACACACACACAAATATATATATAGATTAGAGAATCAAATTCACAGTAAAGGGCTACTATAAGTATAAAAACAACCATGAGTACCCTGTTGAATACATTTTTTAATTATAATACTATAATAAAAAAATGTATTCAATAGGTTACTCATGGTTATTTTCATGTTTTTATACTTATATATATATATATATATATATATATATATATATATACAGTTTCGAACGAATGGTGTTTTTGGGTCTGGGGACCTCAAAACGAAAAGTTATCATGGTCCCGGGGCTAGGTCTTACCATGCCAACTACGGTAATAGCTTCTTCCCTATAGGGGAAATTCGCTAAAACACTACACACCCACCCCTATTATCCAATCACACTTCATGAGTTTTTAAATACACTTTCAAGTATGGTTCTACGTTCTCACTTGGTGAACTATTCTATGCCTACAGTAGACTAATTTTGTACTCAATTTTCAGAAATGTTACTTATAGATGCAAATATGCTGCTGAATGTAACCAACTAAACAATTGAGTATAGTTAAAAAGCTATACAATTTTTACATTAATTTGTTTCGAGTTGTTTAAGTAGAGTAACCCATTTAGCATATTCAGTTTTTGAGAGTAAACATTTAAAAATAGAGACACTAAGTTAAAGATGATAAAGTGTGCTACATCTGAATTACCTTGACGGTGACCTTCTTAAACAAGTTTAACGGGTGTTAGGGAGGAAGAAACAACCACCTACATCTTCCTTGAGCCACGAGAAAGGTAAGGGGAATTGTTACCCCTCCCCTACTCATATGCAACGTTGGTGAGGAACTTAGTGATAAGCTAACCCATTATTTGTTTATAACAGTAATGTTACTGCAACTTAACATTCTATCTACCTGTTGTGAGGTATTCTCTTTTAAGTGATAAAATAAGTTGACTATTATTTTTTAAATATCAGTTGAAAAATAACATATATGGCATTAATGCTCATATGAAACTATAATATCCCCGTCGCAGCAAACCTGCATACGCAGGGAATTTCCAATGCATAATATATGTCTTAATACCATATAAAGCCACATACCAAGTTTCATAAAAATATATTCACAAATAAGCGATAAATACAATTTGAATTATTCTCCATAAGAATATCATGAGGATTGAGTATGCAGGTTTGCTGCAACAAGAACACACAATTTTTTTTATGCAAATGGGTTTTTAAGCATTTTTTATGAAAAATATGGGTTTTTAAGGAATAAACTTTCCATGTATGAAGCCACATACCAAGTTTTATTAATTTATGTTCATAATTAAGGGAGACATTACATTTTACTTATTCTCCATAAGAATAACATGGGGGCTGAATATGCAGGTTTGCTGCTACGGGAATTACCAGTGAAATTTTTTTGTACAAATAACAATAGACCACAACCAGATAAAGCCGTATACCAAGTTTCGTTAGTATACATTAGGGTTGACACCAAAGTTGCATTTCCAAATTCATGCATAATTCCACGTTTTCCAGGTAAAAATCTCAAAATTCCAGGTAAACTCGCACGGCATTTTTTATGTGTTTGCCACACCAATAACGATTTAGAATATAAATAAAAGTGATATTTTAACAAACAATTACAGTATAACTTTTTACAAAGTATATTATAATTTTGTATTATTAAATTTATTGTTCATATTTTGTTATGCTTTCCACAAAAAATGGGTATACAGGGCTGGGCCAAATATCTTATATATATTATTTCTCTAGCGTGTTTTTCTGTCAGTCCGCGAGATCTTCATTATTCCTTTATCAAATTCCATGATTTACCCCTCATTTTAAAGCTTATCGTGCCGGCTATTGACGATAAATAGACCCATGGTCTAAAAATGTACCACTACTGGGAAATTTGAATAATTGAAAGATAAATAAAGGAAATAGTTTGTTTTGACAGGGGCGAAAATGTAAACAAAAGAACATCTGATCATCTGACAAGATTTGGTTCACAGTGCGGAATTCCGCACGTGTCAACCAGTTTGTATTAATGAACTTGATTTTTCTCTCTATACAAAAACATTACAATATTTTAATTGATGTAAGCGGGAAATTGTGTCAACAGATACACCTAATTATATAAAATTTCATTCAACTTTGGCAGTACACTATCTATTATAAGAATAAGAAAGTGGTATATAAAAATCTTTTTTTGTGTATCTATCGACAACAAAGGCATATTTTTCAAAGTTCTTGATAGGGAGTGGGGCCAAACCCTGATCTTGTTACAATCTCAACTAAAAATTTTCTTTGAAAGCATATTATGGCAGCTGGTTCCAGTATTGAACTTTCCAAACATTTTCAAGATTTTTGCTGGGAATCAATCTGACAACAAATCTCAGATTATGAAGCAACCGCCCTGGCCACTTATACACTACCCAGCTAATTATGCTTTAACAAATTATCCAGCCTCCAAAAACTAAATATTAGAAACTGAGCTCCATATCAACGATTAACAATTTTGACCAGACCACAATTAATTGCAAATGAGCCACTTCTATTACCCACTTTTTGTAACAACATACAAATTCATTTATTAATCTTAAAACGTTGAGTGCGTGCTGTAACTCTGGTTACCGGGCGGGGAAAGCGCCAGGAGCGCGCGGTAACCCTGGTTACCACACGACCTTGGTTTAGAAACGAGGTTGGTGGCGGCTAGCAACCGGAGACGTGTACACCTCGTGTTCACTCGCTCCTCAGGAGATACTTTTCCCGCGTTTTTGTGCAGTTAGTTTTGTTCTGACTTTTTTTTTCGTGACGTTATAGTTTTGTGATTGTTTGTGGTCATCATGGATATTCCCCCGGGACATACGGGTGGGTTGGAGGGGATGTATATACAGATTTTAGGTATTAATATATTCGTATTAACTGAAAGTACTATTGTGAACTATATTGAAATGGCCGAAAAAAGCCATCAGTTGGTGCAAGCGGTAACCCAAGTAACCGGCTAACAAAGAATGCTGTCCCTAGGAGTTGGCGGTAACCACAGTTACCGCAATTTCAAAATGGCGGAAAAGGCGTTTTTTGTGAATGGTGAATTATTTCCATCCATAAATGTCACAATACTACTGTTGATGAGAAAAATATTTGTTTCTTTTTTTGGCGTATAGTAAGTTTATTAGCGTTTTTTCGGCAGTGAACGTGTTAGTAAAAATGTTGCCGACAGTCAAGACTGCAGTTTCCTCATATAGAGCCTCAAATGGCTAACGGCGCCGACCTTAGAGAACGCATCGCTAACGTCACCGACCATCGGGAACGTATCGCTAATGTCGCCGATGATTGAGCATGCATCGCTAATGGCGCTGGCAATCGAGAACGTATCGCTAACGTCGCCGACCATCAGGAAAGCATCGCTAACGTCACCGACAATCGAAAACGTATTTCTAACGTCACCAACCTTAGGGAACGCATCGGTAATGTCGCTGATCATCGAGAACGCATTGCTAACGTCACTGACTATCGTGAACGAATCGCTAACGTCGCTGGCAATCGAGAACGCATCGCTAATGTCGCCTACTATTCAGAACGCGTTACGCAATCACCGACGATCGCGACCTGAAATTCCCGGTTTGGCCGAAAATTCCCGCATAATTCAAACAATTTTTCCCGGTCACCAATTTCATGCATAATTCCCGGTTTTCCAGGTTTTTCCGGTCGGTGGCAACCCTGTACATTCATAAATAAGCGAGATATAAATTATTTCTTATTCTCCATAAGAATAGCATTGGACAACGTACTGTGTTTAGCACTTTCAATATCTCTGTAACCAATTGACGTAGAGAAATGATCCAAACACCAAATTGTGTGTTTTTTAATGATGAATCCAATGGTAAAAACAAATTTGATTTTTAAAAATATTTCATGTAAAAACTTCAAAAAACCCATTTTTGGGGTACAATACCCCCCCAAAATACTACTTCGTCGATCTGTCTGGTTTTCGAACTTAAGTCATAAATGTTGCTTTACACTTTTGTACCAAATGTTATCAAAATCGTACCTTTTTTACGAGAATTATCGCACCCACGGACATATATATATATATATATATATAAATGTATATGTATATATATATATATATATATATATATCCCGCAGGCTTTGCCCTGTAAATGATTTATAAATACTTTTACAGTTGTGTGTGCTGCATTCTGTGGTTAGCCCGTGGAACTACTACGAATCAAGATCAGCTGTTTGTATTTTCATCAGCTCAAACAAAAATGAGTGTCCATAAGGAATACATGGGAACTTTGTCGGGGTCTCTGGCGGAGATCAGGATGAAAACCATTTAGTTTTTGTATTTTATGCCTAAAGAATCAGTGTACGAAATTTCAGCTCTCTACCTACATGGGAAGGTGGAGAATTAGTGATGAGTGAGTGAGTCAGTCAGTCAGTGAGTCAGCCTTTTATGGATATAGATATATATATACAGTTTAGAACGAATGGTCTGGGGAACCTCAAAACAAAAAGTTATCATGACCCCGGGCTTAGGTCTTACCATGCCGACTACGGTAATACAGCTAGAGTCAACCAGCGTGATCCGCCAGTAGCGCATGAGCATTAGAGCCCTTTCCCCCTCCAGTACCACCTGGATATGTACAGTCAATTGAAGCATTATAAATAAATGTCGTCAGTAAAATTACATAAATTATTATCAGCTGTTTTAATTTAAATAATCAAAGAGAAAAAAGGTAAATATTTATTTTAGTAACTATGTAAAACACAAGTTTTGTATAGGCCTAATGTTTGTAGTATTTGTAATTTACGAGTTTGTTTGTTAAAACATCTATGTGATGGAAATCCCGGATGAAATAACATCTAAACTTAATGGTAAAGTGTAACCATTGCAAACGGAGCCGTATCTGGGAGCCATACCATAAGGCACTCACAGAATATAGCCTTGCAATCAAAAAAGCCAAAGAGAACTCTTGGAGACGGTTTACACAGGAGGTAAACAGTTTCAGCGCAGCAGCAAGACTGCAGCGTGTTTTAGCTTCAAGCCCTATTGGCCTCCTGGGATCCCTGAGGTCACCAGGGGGACAATATACCACTGGAATTGAAGGAAGTCTCAAACTTCTCCTTGAGACTTACTTTCCGGATTGCATTTTTGAGAGTGACTGTTTAGGCATGTCCGGCAACAGCGAAAGGGGCTCATGGCCAAGAGCTGATCGCGGAAGCTGGACTTTAGCCAGACGGATTGTCACACTTTCCAAAGTTAAATGGGCCATCAGCAAGTTTGGCCCTTTCAAATCTCCTGGGGGGGACGGTATCATACCGGCAATGCTACAGCTAGGACCGGAAGCTCTCTTGGTCCTCCTGTGCGAACTCTTCAGAGCGAGTCTGGCTTATGGGTACATTCCTCAAGCCTGGCGCCTCAGTAGGGTGGTCTTCATTCCCAAGAGAGGAAGAGCTACTCAACTGCAAAATCATTTCGGCCTATCAGTCTCTCATCGTTTCTCTTGAAGACGCTGGAGAGACTGGTAGAAAGACATCTAAGAAAGGGAGTGCTTTCAGGTACTCCTCTCCATCGAAACCAGCATGCCTATCAGTCTGGTAAGTCCTGCGAAACTGCCCTGCATCAACTTGTTAGCAGGGTGGAGGACAGCCTTGCTGCTAAGGAAATCGCTCTATGCACCTTCATGGACATTGAAGGTGCATTTGACAATGTCACTTACACGGCCATGGTCCGGGCGGTGCGTGGGCGTGGTCTTGAGTCTGCTGTATGTAGGTGGATTGAGACCGTGCTCTGCTCCAGGCGGATTAGAGCCGATCTTCAAGGTGAATCGATAGTGATCGCACCCACGAGGGGTTGTCCGCAGGGAGGTGTACTTTCGCCTCTTCTGTGGAACCTGGTGGTGGACGGTCTCCTTCGTGAGCTCACTAGCAGAGGCGTCTTTGTCCAGGGCTATGCAGACGACATAGTCCTAATGGTACAGGGAAGGTTCACGAATATTGTTGCTGATGTCATGAATGTCAATCTTCAATATGTCAATGTCTGGTGTCTTGGAGAGGGTCTAAGCATAAACCCCTCAAAGACAGTAGTTGTTCCGTTCACAAGGAAAAAGAACCTGGAGTCTCTTTCCAGGCTGAGACTTGGACCAACACAGCTTGAAGTATCAGGTACAGTCAAATACCTAGGGCTGACAATTGATTCTAAGCTGACTTGGAATGATCATTTGAATAATACACTGCATAAGGCGAAATGGGCGCTCATGACGTCCAGGAGATTTGTAGGCTCCACGTGGGGGATCAAGCCTCACATAGCGCTGTGGCTGTACAAGGCAGTAATAAGGCCTCAAGTCACATATGGATCACTAGTCTGGTGGACAAAGGTGAACCAGACTACAGCCATAGCCAAACTCACAAGTTTACAAAGGTTGGGCACACTTCTAGTCACTGGAGCTTTCAGGAGTAGCCCGTCAGCAGCTCTCGAAGTTGCTCTTGGATTACTGCCTTTGGATATCTTCATCAAGGCAGAAGCACGGAAATCAGCCTATCGATTAAAAGTCGCAGGCCAATGGAGGGAAGGCCTGTCTGGAACAGGCCATTGCACCATCACCAAAGCTGTTGCTCAAAACCCTGTGCTTGATATGACATCAGATGTCATGAGTACGGAGATGGTTTTCACTAAACCTTTTTCTGTTGGATTCTGCTCCAGAGAAGAGTGGACATCTGAGGAAGGGCCCTATTCCAGGAAGGGCAGCCTTGTCTGGTACACGGACGGCTCTCTCATTGAAGGAAAATCTGGCTACGGGGTGTACAGTGAATCACCTAGAACAGAACTCTGTGCAAGTCTGGGACAACACTGTACTATTTTTCAAGCAGAAATTTGTGGCATCATGGTTTGTGCCAATCTCGGCATTGCCAGACGCTATTGCGACAGGCATATAGTAATCTTGTCAGATTGTCAGGCTGCCCTCAAGGCTCTTGACTCCAACGAAATCAAGTCAAAATTGGTGTGGGAATGTTACAACACTCTCTGCAAACTCGCGACACGCAACTCGGTGCATCTTGGTTGGGTACCTGGCCATGTAGGCATAGGTGGCAATGAGTGTGCAGATAAGCTTGCTAAAAGAGGTTCCGGTATGCCATTCTTTGGTCCAGAGCCAAGCTGTGGCATAAGCAAAACAACTGCTTTTCACACAATAAACAAATGGTCCAGGGACTTACATCGCCAGCAATGGCAAGGTCATACTGGTCAAGCACTTGGCAAAAGGCTGCTAGCAGATACTAGCTCTTACTTCACTAACTGGTTGGTGAGGTTGGGCAGAGGTCGGGTTAAGCAGTTGATTGCTCTGATAACTGGACATGGCCATTTCAGGAAACATCTCCACACTCTCGGACTCAGAAATGAAAGTCAGGTGTGTAGGCTCTGCAATCAGTCTGAAGAGACTGCCAAGCACATCATACTGGACTGCGAGAGACTCGGGGCAAGGAGAAGGGCTCTGTTTGGTTGTAAGCAACCAGGTGATGAAAGGGACGCTAGTATTGGTAAAAAACTCCTGGATCTCGTAAAGGGTACGGGCATTGGTTTGCCATACTAACGTACAAGGGACACACAATAAGCTTCGGTTGACGTGTGAGGATCTTTGAATCTTTGGATCTCTGAATCCGTCCCTTTAACAACACATAAACATAAACATAAACATACGGGTGGGTTGGAGGGGATGTATATACAGATTTTAGGTATTAATATATTCGTATTAACTGAAAGTACTATTGTGAACTATATTGAAATGGCCGAAAAAAGCCATCAGTTGGTGCAAGCGGTAACCCAAGTAACCGGCTAACAAAGAATGCTGTCCCTAGGAGTTGGCGGTAACCACAGTTACCGCAATTTCAAAATGGCGGAAAAGGCGTTTTTTGTGAATGGTGAATTATTTCCATCCATAAATGTCACAATACTACTGTTGATGAGAAAAATATTTGTTTCTTTTTTTGGCGTATAGTAAGTTTATTAGCGTTTTTTCGGCAGTGAACGTGTTAGTAAAAATGTTGCCGACAGTCAAGACTGCAGTTTCCTCATATAGAGCCTCAAATGGCTAACGGCGCCGACCTTAGAGAACGCATCGCTAACGTCACCGACCATCGGGAACGTATCGCTAATGTCGCCGATGATTGAGCATGCATCGCTAATGGCGCTGGCAATCGAGAACGTATCGCTAACGTCGCCGACCATCAGGAAAGCATCGCTAACGTCACCGACAATCGAAAACGTATTTCTAACGTCACCAACCTTAGGGAACGCATCGGTAATGTCGCTGATCATCGAGAACGCATTGCTAACGTCACTGACTATCGTGAACGAATCGCTAACGTCGCTGGCAATCGAGAACGCATCGCTAATGTCGCCTACTATTCAGAACGCGTTACGCAATCGCCGACGATCGCGACCTGAAATTCCCGGTTTGGCCGAAAATTCCCGGTTTGGCCGAAAATTCCCGCATAATTCAAACAATTTTTCCCGGTCACCAATTTCATGCATAATTCCCGGTTTTCCAGGTTTTTCCGGTCGGTGGCAACCCTGTACATTCATAAATAAGCGAGATATAAATTATTTCTTATTCTCCATAAGAATAGCATTGGACAACGTACTGTGTTTAGCACTTTCAATATCTCTGTAACCAATTGACGTAGAGAAATGATCCAAACACCAAATTGTGTGTTTTTTAATGATGAATCCAATGGTAAAAACAAATTTGATTTTTTAAAAATATTTCATGTAAAAACTTCAAAAAACCCATTTTTGGGGTACAATACCCCCCCAAAATACTACTTCGTCGATCTGTCTGGTTTTCGAACTTAAGTCATAAATGTTGCTTTACACTTTTGTACCAAATGTTATCAAAATCGTACCTTTTTTACGAGAATTATCGCACCCACGGACATATATATATATATATATATATATATAAATGTATATGTATATATATATATATATATATCCCGCAGGCTTTGCCCTGTAAATGATTTATAAATACTTTTACAGTTGTGTGTGCTGCATTCTGTGGTTAGCCCGTGGAACTACTACGAATCAAGATCAGCTGTTTGTATTTTCATCAGCTCAAACAAAAATGAGTGTCCATAAGGAATACATGGGAACTTTGTCGGGGTCTCTGGCGGAGATCAGGATGAAAACCATTTAGTTTTTGTATTTTATGCCTAAAGAATCAGTGTACAAAATTTCAGCTCTCTACCTACATGGGAAGGTGGAGAATTAGTGATGAGTGAGTGAGTCAGTCAGTCAGTGAGTCAGCCTTTTATGGATATAGATATATATATACAGTTTAGAACGAATGGTCTGGGGAACCTCAAAACAAAAAGTTATCATGACCCCGGGCTTAGGTCTTACCATGCCGACTACGGTAATACAGCTAGAGTCAACCAGCGTGATCCGCCAGTAGCGCATGAGCATTAGAGCCCTTTCCCCCTCCAGTACCACCTGGATATGTACAGTCAATTGAAGCATTATAAATAAATGTCGTCAGTAAAATTACATAAATTATTATCAGCTGTTTTAATTTAAATAATCAAAGAGAAAAAAGGTAAATATTTATTTTAGTAACTATGTAAAACACAAGTTTTGTATAGGCCTAATGTTTGTAGTATTTGTAATTTACGAGTTTGTTTGTTAAAACATCTATGTGATGGAAATCCCGGATGAAATAACATCTAAACTTAATGGTAAAGTGTATAACGGACAGTCAGAGAAATTATTGCAAAGGTAATGGACTTTATGGACGCAGAAGCAAGATCTGATAAGGTTTTGATTGATCTAAAAAAAAGTGCTTGAAAGGGTAACGGCTGCAACAGGAGCTTCTAAAAGTACGCAGACAAGAATAAGTGCAGAAAAAAGAAACATTTTACAGGCTGCAGAAGGCATATTGAAATCTTTTGAAACTCCTAATAAAAACAGAAAATGACCAAAACGAGTAACAGGCCTAGATAAATTTGATTTTGGTGCTGTTAGACGAATTGTAAACAATTTTTACTTGTCTGAAAAATGTTTGCCCACAGTTTCAAAGATTCGAGCTAAAATGATGACAGAATTAAATTTTAATGGGTCAAAAACAAGTGTGAGAAGAATTCTAAGAAAAATGGGCTTCAAGTGGAAAAAATAATAGTAATAAGACCATCCTTATGGAGAAGCATGACGTTGCTTATAAGAGATTTGTATTTCTTAAAAAGATTAAGCAGTATCGTGCAGAAGGTCGGCCAATAGTCTATGCCGATGAATCTTATATAGATTCATCACATGTTAGTAAAAAAGGATGGTCTGATGGCTCAAAGGAAGGTATTGCGGCTCCCATTACTAAAGGAAAACGCTTGATTTTTCTACACGCAGGAGGAGAGATGGGCTTCATCAAAGACTGCTTGGTAATGTGGCAAGCCAGTCATAAGACTGGTGATTACCATGACAACATGAACTACAGTAACTATGAGAAGTGGTTAAATGAAAAGCTCATTCCTAATCTCCCACCGAAAAGCGTCATAGTAGTTGATAACGCTTCTTATCATAACGTACAGACTGACAAAACACCTAACTTAAATTCCAAAAAGGAAGATATGCAAAGATGGCTACAGGATAAAAATATCCCATTTTCAACCACAATGTTGAAAATTGAACTTTACGAGTTGATTAAAGCACATAAACCAAGTTTCATAAGATACGCTATTGATGAGCTCTTGAAGAAACATGAATTTGAAGTTTTAAGATTGCCGCCCTACCATCCAGAACTAAACCCCATTGAGCTGGTATGGGCACAAATAAAAAACAGCGTTGCGAGAAAAAATGTAACTTTTAATATGCATGACATTGAAAAACTGACACGAGATACTTTTGAAACGGTAACTACTGATGACTGGAAAAAGAAATGTGAAAACGCAAAAAAATTTGAAACCAAGTTCTTAGGAGACTATGAGCCGTTAGGAAATGCAATTGACTCATTTGTTGTAAATTTAGGAGCAGATTCTAGTGATGAAGATTCGTCCACTTAGTGTGGCGAACTCACTCTTAGGAATTTCCAGTCTAGAGCTGTTCGTCCAACCGAAACAAGTTTAACCGTTGATCCGACGGAATTAATCACCCGTGAAAATTATATCCCTGGAGAGCCAGCTTTGATAAGTGTAATATAATCCAAAGGCACCATTTAGTCGACTAAAATATTGACTCCTACCCAGCTCCCTCGATTTAATATTAATTTCATATCTATTAAAAGGACCTTACATTTCAAAGTTGTTCGGATCGAGCAAATTAATCTGGATTATCTAATATTTCAGAATTTGGAATTGAAGGGCCTAATCGGTCATATTAAACACAATCACATACCTTTTCCGACGCCCCATCCCTGGCCCGCGGGTTACCTCCTAGCCGCTCATGGTTGAAACGCCTCCGTCCTTGCTGAGTCACCGCAGTAGAAAGGGCCGGGGCTTACCTCCCCTCTTCATTTCTCCACTCCCCTCTCTCCTGCGCTTGCGTCGGCGTCTATGGGTGTTGTCGTATTAGTGCGCTGGGGTTGCTTACCTTGCATTTGCAGGCGTATTTGCGGGCATCGCAATCTCCCCCCCTCCCCCCGGCAGCTGGAGGAGAAGGAGAAAATGGTTGTGCTTGGATGGTGGTGCTTTATCTATAAATGACTACTGTTAAATAATGTGAGCTATATATACTTTTTTGTTTAAATAAATTTATATATATATTTTTATATATATATATTTATGTATAGGAGTCAATATATGGAACCTGTATACAAACTAGTTATTAAATAACAATAATAAACAATAAATAAATTTATAACAACAATATATGAATTATTTGTAAATAAATAAACAAAATAACAATATCTGAAGATCAAGCATATGAGCAAGGTGGTATGTATGTAGTGTTTTCTTTGTGTGTAAGTGTTGCGGCTTATTTGCTTCCCGGGTGAAAGAAATACTCATCCCTACTCCAATTCATTAGGGTTGAATTTGCAACCAGGAAATACAAAAAACATACAAAAAGTGTCTGGGGGCAAAATCATTAGATTATACATTCGCGCGTCGATAAAAAAATATATATACTAACCCAATGATCGGAGGAGGTTGGTTGGCCGTGTGGGTGGGTGCTTCCAATCGTCCCTGACCCTTCCATGAAGGCGATGCCTACACGAAACATAACCTGAGTCACAAGGGTGGTCAGGGGCAAGGGGAGCATGTGTGAGTGTAAATTGTGTTGTGTTGTCCTAACCTAACTACTTAACCTAATATCACTTGCTCCATTTGGGATACACGCGGTTTCCTCTTTTTTTTCCCTTTTAATATCTTGGCAAAAAATATTTCTTTAGTTGCGTTACGTGTGCTCTTGCTACATATTTACCACTAGAGGGGTCTACTAGTCGCACAGTTACTGGCGATGTGAAAGCCTCAATTACTAATGGTTTGGACCAAAGCGGAAGAAGGTTTGCATTGACATGGTCTACCGCCTTGGACTGGTGATGCAATTTGTACATCACCCAATCCCCTATTTGATATGGTTGGTTCAATCGATTTGCATTGTATTTTTTTTGTCTACTTTGACGGGACTTTTGAAGGTTGGTGATTGCTTCTGCCCACTTGTTCCTATTACTATCGGAATTTTGGATGGGCAAAAGTTGATCGAGATTCCAGGATAGCTCTAAAGGATGTTTAATGGTAAAATTCAAAAATAGCTCTGCTGGTGAAAAACCTGTGCTTTCATGTTTTGCGGAATTAAATGCTATTTGAAAAAAATGTATGTTCTGATCCCATTCCGTTTGGTCTTGGGAGTGGAAAATTCGCAGGGCAGTTTTGATATTCTTATTTGCTCTTTCTGCGTGACTCGGATTAGGGTAATACGGTGTAGAGGTAATTTGCTGAATCCCAAATTCCAAACACATGTCTGAAAACTCTTTTGAGCGAAAGTAAGTAGCATTATCGGTAACAAGAAATTTGGGAAATCCAAAGTAAGAAAATAACCCTCTTTTCAATAAATTTATTGTTGTTTTGGCTGTTGTGTTTCTTGCTGTTAAAAAAACTGTAAATTTAGAAAATGCATCAATGATTGTTAAAATATACTTTTTTCCTAGTTTTGATCTTGGAAGTGGGCCAATGTAGTCTATGAACACTTTCTCAAACGGGGAGGTTACTATTTCTGAAGCTAAATGACCTACATTAATGTTGGGTGCTTGTTTTGATCTCTGGCAAATGTTACAGGATCTAACCATGTCTGATATTATTTCTCTTAACCGGTCACTCCAAAAATGTGGCTCAATTCTCGCCCAAGTTTTACTAATGCCTAAATGGGCAGTTGTAGGTGCCTGGTGGTAGTACTGGAAAAGCATAGGAATTAACTTGTCTGGGATTACTATTCTTGGTTTGGACTGTTTTGGTGTTTGATGAACTAATATGCCCTGATGCAAAGAGTAGTTTGGTG
The DNA here is from genome assembly GCA_963675035.1 of Allygus modestus. NCBI lineage: Eukaryota > Metazoa > Arthropoda > Insecta > Hemiptera > Cicadellidae > Allygus > Allygus modestus. The sequence goes on along the minus strand of OY776112.1, from coordinate 189,782,724 downwards.
GAGGGTTTGGTTTAGCGATTTTTTTTTACTAGGTTGGATATATGGGGATCTTCCTTTTGATGCGTTTTAATGTCTTTGAAAACTTCCGGAACCTTGAATAAAACTTGTATTCTCTCTAAATTGTCAGGGATTTTAAGGGGTTTTTTTATTTCCGCAGTTTCCAGCGTTTGATCTTCGAACAGTCGTGAAAGACAATCCGCTACAACATTGTCTTTCCCTTTCACATGGTAAATAGTGAATTGAAATGCATTAATAAGCGTTATCCAACGTGCAATTTTTCCGACTTGACGAGGATGATTGAGCAGCCATGTGAGCGCGTGATTGTCACAGTGCAATTCAAAATGACGGTGTTCGAGATAAACTCGGAATTTATTTAGGAAGTAAGTTACGGCAAGTGCTTCCAACTCAAATGTGCTGTAATTTTTTTCATGGTTGTTGGTAGGACGTGAAGCGTAAGCAATTGGGAGGAGAATGTCATTATGCCGCTGAGCCAAAACGGCTCCAATACTAGACCGTGCCGCATCGGTTTGGATTACAAACGGTAAATCGAAATTGGGCATGCGGAGAATGGGTGACGACGTTAAAGCTTTCTTTAGTTTTTCAAAGGCAGACTGTTGTTCTGGGCCCCAAGAAAAAGCTACTGCCTTCTTTTTCAATTGATTTAAAGGAGCTGACAATTCTGAATAGTTTTTAATGAAACGGGAATAGTATGCTGTCATTCCAATAAACCTAGCGACTTGCTTTAGATTTTTTGGGGTAGGGAAATCGTCTATTGGTTGTGTTTTCTCTTTACTCAAACTCAAGGTGTTGTTTTGAATTATGTGGCCTAAAAATTCTATTTTATTGGAAGCTACTGTGATCTTAGCGGGATTTACTGTTAGGTTTGCTTGATGTAACCGTTGCAAAACTTCATTTAGGTGTTGCATATGTTCCTCAAAGGAGCTGGAATATACCACTATGTCATCAAAAAATGAAAAAAGATACTTAAATTTGATATCACCAAAAATACGGTTTATTAGGTCTGTAAGCACCATAGAACCATTGGCTAACCCAAAAGGAACATAGTTGAACTCATATTGCGCCCAGGGAACAACAAAAGCTGTATATTTCTTTGATTCTTCGTCCAAAGGTATTTGATTATACGCCGAGTTTAGATCTAGGAGCGTAAACCACTTGGCTTTACCTAAATGTTGAAAGGCACTCTCTGTCGACGGCATTGGGGTAGATTCAAGCGTAAGCGCGTTGTTCAGGGACTTGTAATTTATAACTAACCTGGTCTTTCCACCCTTTTTTGGAATAATAAATGCTGGACAAGAGAAAGAACTATTGGATTCCCTAATCACACCATTTTCTAGTAACTCTTGAATGTGATCGCGTAATATTTCTGTTTTTGGGGGCGAAAATTGGTATGGGCGTGAACGGACTTGGTGACCTTCTTTAATGTTAATGTGGTATTGCAATACATTAGTTCTGCCTAACTTTTTTGTTATGGTGTCTGGATACTGATCTAATAACTGTTTAACTATTTCCAGCTGCTGAGAATTCAGATTTTCACCGAAGTTTGGGGTGTTAGGCTTGGTTTGTTCTGGTTCCAGTTCTGAATGTGGATCGAGAGACAGTACCAACATCTGCTTGTATGGAAAGGTTACTGACCTTTAGCTATATTAATTACAGCTTTAGTGAAGTCTAAAAAATCTACACCTAGAATAGCATTTACTGGCAGGGATTTAACAACAAAAAATGTAAAAGACCAAGAGAGGTATTGAATTTTGAAATGCAATTTTATTTTAAAATTAAGTTCCAAGGTTTCTGAATTGGCTGTGATTGCTGACATATTGGTTGGTTCTGGCTGAGTAATAAGTACTCCTTTTTGGTTCTTAATCTTATTTAGGAAGGTTTCAGAAATTAAAGAGCAGGTTGCGCCTGTATCAACAGTTGCTGGGGTTTGGATACTTCCAAAGTGCAATATTAGACTGGATGTTTCTGACAGAGGTGAATTCATACTGGTAATAACTGGTTCTGAATTATTTGTGGGGTTTGTTGAAGTAGTTGGTGTCTGTGCAGCAGCCTTGGAATGCGCGGGGCAATTGCTGCTTATTTTGCTCCGCGCCCGTAGTTTAAATTTTGATTTTGAGGGGTATATTGAAATCTGGGGTTCTGACGCGGCTAGTTGTTGGGTTGCCACTGAGGGTTGAAATTGGGGGTTGATTGAAATCTGGGAGGTCAGTTCGGTGAAACAAACATTCTAGGATGTCGATTGAAATTATGAGCAGAATGAGGTACGTTATTAGGCCTGCAATTATTATTTTGATGGCTTCTATAAAAACTATGTGAATTATTATATGGTCTGTTTTGACGGATTGGGTAGGTATTTTGAGAGAAATATCTGTTGGCAAAGGGTGATGAAACATGACCCTGATTAGTATTCTGATGTGATGGTCTAGGTCTGCTTAATAAGCTTGCTGATAAGGGCGCTATGTCGATAAGATCTTGGATTTTGGTAAGAGGGGGCAGTCCCGCAAATGTGGTTCTGGTTTCAGAATTAATTCCTCTAAAAATGGTATTGAAAATTTCTTGTTCGGGAGTTTCTGGGGAAAGAATCTTAAAGTTTTGCTGAATATCCCTAACATATTCAGACAACTCTTCCTGAATGGCCTGGGGGCGATATAAAAATCTGTTTTGAATTTCCCTTAATGTGTCTGGGGTGAAAAATGTCTGACGTAAATTGGCTAAGAGGCGATCCCAATGCACATGATTTGCCACATTTGTTAACCAAAATTCCCTCATTCTGTTTTGCACATAGGGGCCTACATTTAACAAGATTGTTCTTTCTGGTACCAACTTTAATTCAACAAGTTTATTTACCTTTTTGAAAAAATTGACTGTTTGATCTAGGTTGTTCCCTGTTAATTTTGGTAAATCTCTCATCATTTCTGCTGCGAATGGGGGTAATTTGGTTGCATCCTCTGGTTTGTGAGTAGAGGAGTTTTGAATCTCCTTCGCCACCATTTTAGCTGTTTCCGACACTGCAGTCATAGTAATACTATGTATTGATTGGATTAACTGGATCATATTAGGATCAGTGAGGGATGTTACTGTGACAGAGGGGGAAGAAATCTTTGTTTCAGTAGAAGCCCCTGTTAGAAATGGTGTTGTATGAGCACTCTGTGTAGTAACTGTGATTTGTTCCAATGGGTTTATTTGTTCAGTAGTAGTCTCGGTTTCAGGTGGAGTTGTGTGAGCAGTTTGTGTAGTAACTGTGGCTTTGTCTAGTGTGCTTTGGCTTACCGAACCGGGGAAGATTTTCCTCATCCTCTAATAGCCCTAACTTCGCTGCCCTTACAAAATTTCTCAAAATCACACGATTTCCTACTAAAGTTTCGGCAGGTGAAAGTGACCAAGCTATACAATGGCCAATAGCCTGCAAGGCAGTTAGGTTTTTTATCCACCCAACTGTTGATGGAATATTTTCAATATCGTAAACTGGCATTTTTGTTTATTTTTGTTTAAACAATTCTTTTACTTCTGTCAAATAAACTTACTCAAATTATATTTGGTGGTGTGGGCCATTCCGGGGTGTCGATTCTGTGCTTTGTGATCTACAAAATATCTGATAATGTAACCACTATTTAGGCCTATTTGTTTTTGGCGTTTACTTACTTAACAGTTAAATTATTTTAAAGCTCTCGGATATAAATAATTGGCTATTAATTATTTCAGAAAAGTTTAGTATTAAGTCATAACGTATCTGGAAAATAATTCATTGATTTGGTTAATGGTAAATGTGGTAAGGATAAGTGAGAGGATGTACCGATGTCAAGCCAACCCCCTAACTAATCCCCACAATAACTTGGAGATTGGAATAACCATACCAGATTGGCGTTTTTCCCTCAACACATTCATGCCTAATCCAGCGACAAGACTGCAGACTTAACCGTACACCCTTTTTTTTTTTTTGGTGTGGTTGGACAACAACTGCTAAACTAAGGCTTCACCGCTTTTGTAAACATTCACAAAGTTCCTTTTCTCTTCATTTTTTTTGTTGCGGAGGAATACTGAGGCCTCTCCAGCTGAAGAATGTTGGATAAACAACTTCACAACCCCAAATTCGCTGATGTCGCAATGCAATATGGCATGTAAGGTTACTACAGGAAAAGGTTGGTTTATATAGTATATATATATTTTTTTGCGTTTTATTTATCTTTTTTTTATTTTTTTTTTATTTTTTTTTTTTTGGCGCCAGCAGAGAACTACAGATGAAAATCTACAACCTCAATCAGCTTGTCCGATGACACTGCCACTTTCCGCCCGTTTTCTTTAAGACAGGGGCATATTTCAGGACCCCTGGAAGACAATGCACAAAGGCCTTTGTTACAATGCCCCCAGGGTAGCTTTAATAATTGAGGATGTGATTTATTTTAGGCTTAAGTTAAGTCTCTGCTTATTAACACACATTTACTGCAAGCTGTTTTTTTTTTTTTTTTGGGGGGGGGGGTTAGGTGAGGAAGGAGTTTCTGCCAAATTGCTTTGTAACACAACAAGAACCAAATTACGTACACTGTAAAAATATCACAACACTCAACTGCTGGACTATGTTTGAGGAGAGCGCCCAAGCGGAAGCCAAACGTTTCCCTAACTGAATGTGGTTTTTAGAGGGAAAATACACCTTTATTAGCAGCCTACTCTAGGTTTGAAGTCGACCGACTTCGCTAATTGAGACAATTTCCTAATGCAGGTGGCTTGATGGTTACCAAGGTATAGGGAAGACTGGGGTTTGGTTAGTTAATGACCTATGTAACTGTAAAAATCTCCTGACCCAAAAATGCAAAACATGTTATACTTGTTTTCAGCGTGATATTTAATGTGACCATAATAACCTTTAATTCTGTAATTTTTTGCATTTATTTTGTAACATAATGTGTGTTTATATTATTATTATTTATTTCCCTATTTTTTGTATTATGGTCACAAAAATATTGCAAAATTAAAACAAGTGAATTTTATCCAAGAGCTGCAAACAAACAATTTTAAAATGTTTAATCACATTATTGTTTTTATTTTTGTTTATAACACATTAGGCCCCGTTCTCTGACAAAATTTTTGCTATTGACAAGGATAATCGATGGAATGCAAGATCATTTAGGTGAATTTCGTCTTTTCTTTGAGAGTTCCTATAAGTTAGATGAAAGAACTGATGCGCGTTCTCTTGAACTATTGGTAAACGAATCACATGAGTTGTTGATGTCTGTAAAGTGGACAAAAATTGATTCGTTTGGTCAATAAGTGCAAGTGCATTTGGATTGTTTGCTAGTCTTGGAAATGGAGGTAAGGATACTATGAGCAGATGTCGGGGATCGTAGAGTTTTTTAATCAACTTTAAAAGAGATTTCATTTTGTTTTTGAAGGTTGTGAAATCCGTACTTTTTAAAATATCATTTGTACCTAAAAATACTACAATGGGGTAGTTACCTTCAAAGCTGGGGGGTGCTGCCTTTAATATTCGCTTAACTTCCCCTGCAGTTATCCCCGATATTGCTAGGGTTCCCTTAATTGCAAGACTGTAATTATTTGTGGATCTATTTTTCAAAAATTCTCTGTACCTACAAAACTGTGAGTCACCTATTAAATTTACAAAATGCATCTTCACCAATTATAATAGGGAGGGATGAGGGTCGCAAAAAATACTTTTGTGTTTTGAAACAAATTATACTGGGTAGGACTATTTTGTTGCGCTCTTTGAAACTGAAACGCTATCAAGCCCGAGAGGGAGAGAGAGCGACAGAGGTAGACAGGCAGACAGACAGACAGACAGACAGGAAGTTGCTGTTTGTTTACTTCTAAACTTAAGACCGGTCTATTGTCGTCGTATCGATCGCCTGACAGCTGACCTTGGTAAGGAATATTTCCAAACAAATATCGCTGCGATGGGTGAATTTTAGTAAACTGTGATTTGTCCCTACCAACATTAATAAATTGAAAAGATGTATTAACCTTGTCTTAAAATAAATGTATTGGATTTCAAACTGTCTGACGAAATACTAATGTTAATCTTTTAACCTAAACTATCAATTGCATTACATTTACATTGTCACATTTTTACCTAGAAGCATGCTGCAGAATACATTTGGTTTATTTTATTCTTCTTTGTATTTTCCTTCTTTCGTAATAATAGCTAATAATACCTAATAAATATTAATACATATTTCCTTTATAACTTCGGCTGTAAAACTTAATAATTCTGAAAGGATTTCTGCTGGTTTCTATGTCTTGCAACAAATTTAGAAATAAATTCCCACTTATGTAAAAACAACTAACCCAAGACTAATTTAAATGAATAATCGAGTAAATATATAAAACCAAATTTAAAATCGGCTACTAATTTATTTCAAATTGCGTCGCGTGGTGTAAGACTCGCGCAACGACATGCTGCTCGCTGACCTGTTGCATCGCGACAAGAACTCATGTTTAAAAATCAATTTGGTAATAATTTAGCAATTAAATTTTGAAATGGCTCTCAAAGGTAGGTGAAAATCCCGTTTAAACGCTCTGCTATCATTTTGTGGCGAACTCACTCTCAGGAATTTCCAGTCTAGAGCTGTTCGTCCAACCGAAACAAGTTTAACCGTTGATCCGACGGAATTAATCACCCGTGAAAATTATATCCCTGGAGAGCCAGCTTTGATAAGTGTAATATAATCCAAAGGCACCATTTAGTCGACTAAAATATTGACTCCTACCCAGCTCCCTCGATTTAATATTAATTTCATATCTATTAAAAGGACCTTACATTTCAAAGTTGTTCGGATCGAGCAAATTAATCTGGATTATCTAATATTTCAGAATTTGGAATTGAAGGGCCTAATCGGTCATATTAAACACAATCACATACCTTTTCCGATACCCCATCCCTGGCCCGTGGGTTACCTCCTAGCCGCTCATGGTTGAAACGCCTCCGTCCTTGCTGAGTCACCGCAGTAGAAAGCACCGCTTACCTCCCCTCTTCATTTCTCCACTCCCCTCTCTCCTGCGCTTGCGTCGGCGTCTATGGGTGTTGTCGTATTAGTGCGCTGGGATTGCTTACCTTGCATTTGCAGGCGTATTTGCGGGCATCGCATTAGTTATAGCACAATTTGGCATGAAAATTATTTTATTGCAACCCTATTAAATAGTTTTATGTTTTAATGTAGGCTAATGTATTCTATATTTTATTTATTTTTTAAATAAAAAGCTTTTGTTTTGAAAAAGAATTGGCTACTTTACATTTAATAACAATTTGAAAATAATATTTTTCCTGAAATATATGTTTGTTATTTATAATATTATATTTTGTAGGCCTACTTTTTGTCGTTACGAATTTACAAACGGTCAGTAAATGAGCCATGTTGGAAAGAAAACAAAGAATTGATTAAATTAGAAGTTCATGGTCGCAGATTTTCTGTGGCAAGGGCGGATGTATTTTTTATAATTTTGTAGTACACTTATAATACTTATTAGGTATTGTTCAGGCTGACCCACACATCTCGCGAACACGCCCGACCATCCGGCCGAACTCCGAATGTTCGAAGTATTCGCGAGCAGTGTGGGAGCTGCATGACAACAAATATTTGTGTTCACCAAGGAGTTCTATTGGTATTACTGGAGGTACCACTGATGAACACAATTGTGAGCCGTTCTTTCCAAATTTTGGTGAGGCGTGATAAACCTGTATTTGTTTGTTTGCTCATAATTTATCATATTTCACGACAAGAATAGATGCATAAATAAAACGAAAACGTGAATTTTTCCCAACTTCTACTACTTTTATTCCAGTGATTTGTGTGAGTAGATTCACTTATGGGATTAAAACAACCAATTAGGATAGTTCAAACAACGATAAATGGTGTACTAACCTACAAAATCACCGTCTCGCGTTTTTGACCAAAATCGTTAAGCAGTGTTACCTCCATTTATACAATAAACCTCCGTGGTGTTCACACAAAATTAAGTGCCTTAGTCTGACTGTACTTGACAGAGGGAAGGACACAGCTGAGTAGAGTCAGGTAGGGGAAATGTGGTGGGAGACATTTTCATACTCCCCTCACCGCGGGTCACGCTGGCTGGCTATAGCTGTAGCTTCTTCCCTTTAGGGAAATTCGCTTAAAACAAACTTAATGATGTAATTCAGAGCTGTGATGAAACTATAAGATATATAAATAATCTTAGCCGATGGCAAGTTTGTATGGCCTGTGTTTGGTTATCCTCAGAGGAATGGTAGAGAAGGGGAAGCCGTCCAACTCTGCCTCATTCCACGATATCTCAGAGACTCTTTCACCCCTACGATATCTCAGAGACTCTGTCTCGCCCCACAATATCTCACAGAGAGACACTGTCCTTCTGTAATTTGTCACGTCTAAGTAAAGTGTTATTTATAAGAAATTAGGTTTTATTGCTGATTCAACTAAGCAAATTCCTGAATAGCATCCAATTAATATTCCAATCGGTCCAAAAAATTGCCGAGTTCTCACTGTTTTAAACTCTCAACCAGTACCAAAAAGAAATTTACAGTTCAAAAATGTTCTCTTCACTCTGTATAGGTTTTCTGGCCATTACAGAATGAACAGCACCGTACTTACTAATACCCACCTCTACCCAACCACCGGTGAACATGCTGTTGAAATACTCGAGTCTAGAGGCCAGCACGCACTTGTGTGCTTTATACGTTGCTCCGTCGTTGCTGGCTATTGTCACGTCGTACAGAGAAGGGAACATGGAGCGTTCAAACCGAACTGGCTCAGCAATTCTCGGCTGGGATTCACCTTCTTTGAGGTATATTATCCCATCTTCAAACCTGCATCAAACAAAAAATATCTTTAGGTATTTTTACGGAAAAACAATTTAATTTGTGAGAAAAGAATTTCCTTCCGCATTAGGGGTGTACAAGTAGTGATTTGTTGGATCGAGTTGAATCGAGTGACACCAATTATTATTCTTGATTTTTGACTTTTCAAGCAAGTATTTGCCATCAACATTATATTGTTGCTAGTTGTTTCAAATAGTGTAATGAATTTGGATACTAGTCCAGATATAATTTTATAGTCTAATCATTGTTTCAAACTAATATATAAGTGTAGCAATACATATTTTTGGCCAATACAGTCAATCAAAGTGGATTCTATATATTGATAAACAAAATATGGTTTGGCCATAGTTTTTGGCAAATAAAACACGGTCCAGTTACCATTTGGCCAATATATGAGTTACCATTTGACTTGGTCTGGTCATCGTTTATAATCAATAATACATGACTCAATTGCTATGTACGGCCAATATTATATGGCAATAATTTGTATCTGATAGCATTATGTCACATATTTAATTACAGCTGAAATGATGCAGTCCAGTCTTCATTGACACACGTTTGGCTGTTGTTCATGTTTCCTGATGTCATCTTCGGCCAATTTTACAGGGATCAGTTGTCTTTTGTGGCTGTTGCTACACAATTTGCAGTTGTTCATGTTCTTCCAGAAATTAGAGGGAAATACTCGCTCAAAATTTCTGAGCATTTTAAAAAATGTTGAGAAAATTCTTGAAATATTCGACCGAAATACTCAAATTTGTGAGACCCGTACGTCTCTTTTCTGTATATAAACTGCAACCAATGAATTTTTTACGAAGGTTTTACTCACCTCAAATTCTGAAGGGACTTCATTAGTTTAGGCATTTTCAACTTTTTCGCCACTTCAATTGCCGCTTTAACGACATCCCCTTTAAAATTACTGTAAGAAAAAAGAAACAAGTTGTAAAGGGGTATCAACAAAATTTAGCTTAAAAATGTGAAAATAATAGAGGTGTGCGAATATCCGAAAAGCCGGTTCGGTTTCGGATCGAATCGGATATCCGAAGGTTTTTTCGTTATTCGATAAGGTTCAGCATAAATCCAAATTTTTCGGATGGACTGATATCTGGGGATAAAAAGCCAGAATCAAAAATATAAATACGTTTGAACCATTAAACGCTTTGACTCTGACGACATCGTTCAAGATAACGTGACGAAATGCCTCTGTAGCTTTGTTTTTGGTTTCGGTACATATCAATGCATCGATACGATATATGTGTACATTCGCGATGTATCTTATCGCGATACACAGCCGGATCGTACATCATTGTAGCAAACAAAGAACAAATACGGTCTAAAAAGAGAAATGCACGATAGCGAACGTTTTTTATGTAAACAATCACAAATGTAAACAACATTGCAGCTCTATGTCGATCCAAGATTCACGGGATGGATGCAGACAAGGAGAACGAGACAACAGTAGTGGATTAGTAGCGAATAAGTCGATAGTCAATATCCGATTGTATCAACATCTCACGATTTAATGAGCAAGCTCCCATAGAGTAAGTCGTAATTCCAAAGTTGCATTATGCAAACAGAAATGTTAGTGTATGAAATTTAAAATTATTGCTGCTACTGATATTCTGTTTCCATTCAACAGAATACTGAGTAACATATTGCTGACTAGACTTGCACAAAACGAGTTGCATAGCTTTTATCTACGGGCAAGTTTCCTGGTATGATCAAAGAGCTTAATCCATATACAGCTATCATACTCCAAGAAAGGACTTTACTTTCTTACCCCCAGACGAGACCTCTAGATATATTAAGTTGGTTGTGTAATACGACGAGACGAAGCAGCGATGGCGGATTCACGAGAGTTTCGCTTAAATACCTATTATTTATTTACACAGGTTTCATCGTTCGGTTATTATTTAATTTTGTTAAATAATTTCTTTACAATGGAACCAAAAAAGAATAGTATTATATGGAAATTCTAAAAAGAACAAAGTCGATAGTGAAGTCTCTGAATGTCTGAAATGCAAGCTTTAAGGTTCAAGGTTATGTTGTATGTTTATATTCCGGTGACAAACTAAACAAAGTTTCTATTTATTAGTGAACGAAAATTCGAACTAGTTAGTAAATTTATAAAACGAAGGAAATGTTTTGGTCATCGATTTTTTAGAAGGCCTACTGAGTCATTGTTTCATTGCCTAGGTCGTGCTAGGCCTAAAAGTAAGTTGTGATGTCTGCTACTTTTTAAGATCGATGATTCCGGTATTTTCATTAGACTGTCGGCTGTCATCATATTAAAATGTTGCCTTGTTTTTTCACTTGTCTGACCATATGTGTATGTTTGGTTTTTTTACTAAATCCAGAGAGGCTAAGGAGTTATATCATAATGACAAGGATGATAGTCATGGTGACATTAAATGATTGAAGTTGAGTAGCCTAATCTAGACCTACTTTTATTAAATTATATAGCCTAACTTTAACAAAATTCTTACTTTTTAACTTGTAATTTTTTTTACCACTAAAGTCACGTAGTTTGTTATTTGACCTTTATTACCAAGTTTTACAATCACAGTTTGGAAGTTGTGATATTGCCAAAAACATTATTAAATTTTGTTTATTCATAAACATTTGATTCTTTCATCATCCAGCCTCCAAATTTTGGAGTCCAAAATAAATAATATAATGTTAGCCTATTTGATTACAACCAGTTCAATTATTTATATTAGCCTACCAGTTTATTTCTTATAAGACTATAAATTAGAGGAAGAACAATGGTTATTCAAATAAAATTAGACAGTGACAGACAGTGGGTTTTAATCACTAATTTAATAAAAAATGTTTCCAAATTACAAAGGTTTAGTTCATGCTCATCCAGTAAACATATTTCTTGTATCTTTCACTGCAGAGAAGATAGTAATCTTGAGTATGTGCACAGGCTGGTATAAGTAATTGCTCCTCCATTTAGACATGCTGTTTTCTGGTTAGGTCATGTGTAGTCTTCAATTACTCAGGAAGGTACAGTTGTAAAAATAATAACCACATTTTGTGTACCTGTTGAATAAAATTACCTAGCTGAAATATTCTATAGGCTACTTCATATCTTGCAAGGTACCTAAATGAAAATGTAAAGTTCCGACTTAAAAATATAGTAATCCTTAGAGATCTATGTAACGTGCGGTACTGGCAAAGTAAACATTCGAATCTGAAAATTATCTGATGCGAAACCTTTACTATCCGATTCGTATCTGATCCGAAACTAAGCTATCCGAACTGAAACCGATCCGAACTAAAAATTCACTATTCGCACACCTCTAGAAAATATATAAAAGACATTAGGGTCAGCCGCAGTGTACCATGATGTATCAAATGTGAAAGATAAACTTAATACTATAGACTTACTAATTCTATGATGGTTATTTGTTTAAACCATGGCCAGCATTCATGCTTGTGTCAATCAGTTGGTATTCCAGAATCATGTATGAAACTATGACACACGTGTTTTAAAATTGTTTTATTTGTTTCAAAACATATGTACCCTTGAACTTCGCCTCCTCATTAAACTAGTAAAGATTCACACAATCTTCAACTCAAATTGTAAGTCACACTATTTTAAAGTCAATATACTTTATTAGTTTTCATTACGAAGGAAAACAGAAAACTTCCTAGAATTGTTTAGCCTTTGAAGCACTTGTAGAGGTGAGATTTCTCTTGATGATATACGGGGAGACTCATCAAAATCCATCATAATTTTTACTTTCTCCTTCTATACATAGTATATGGAGAAAGTATTGTTTTTGTCAAAATTTTCGAATTTGAGTTGTTAGTGGAAATATTCGTTTTGGTGCTCCCTGAACCCAAAAAAGTGGGTTTTACTCGAAATCACTTACTCAGTCTTCAATTACTCAGAAAGGTACAGTTGTAAAAATAATAACCACTTTTTGTGTACCTGTTGAATAAAATTACCTAGCTGAAAAATTTTATAGGCTACTTCATATCTTGCAAGGTACCTAAATGAAAATGTAAAGTTCTGACTTAAAAATATAGTAATCCTTAGAGATCTATGTAACGTGCAGTACTGGCAAAGTAAATATCCGAATCTGAAAATTATCTGATCCGAAACCTTTACTATCCGATTCGTATCTGATCCGAAATTAAGCTATCCGAACTGAAACCGATCCGAACTAAAAATTCACTATTCGCACACCTCTAGAAAATATATAAAAGACATTAGGGTCAGCCGCAGTGCAGCATGATGTATCAAATGTGAAAGATAAACTTAATACTATAGACAAATGAAAGACTTACTAATTCTATGATGGTTATTTGTTTAAACCATGGCCAGCATTCATGCTTGTGTCAATCAGTTGGTATTCCAGAATCATGTATGAAACTATGACACACGTGTTTTAAAATTGTTTTATTTGTTTCAAAACATATGTACCCTTGAACTTCGCCTCCTCATTAAACTAGTAAAGATTCACACAATCTTCAACTCAAATTGTAAGTCACACTATTTTAAAGTCAATATACTTTATTAGTTTTCATTACGAAGGAAAACAGAAAACTTCCTAGAATTGTTTAGCCTTTGGAGCACCTGTAGAGATGAGATTTCTCTTGATGATATACGGGGAGACTCATCAAAATCCATCATAATTTTTACTTTCTCCTTCTATACATAGTATATGGAGAAAGTATTGTTTTTGTCAAAATTTTCGAATTTGAGTTGTTAGTGGAAATATTCGTTTTGGTGCTCCCTGAACCCAAAAAAGTGGTTTTTACGTGATGTCTGTCTGTGTGTGTCTGTCTGTCGTGTCTGTCTGTCTGTCTGTCTGTCGTGCGTGCGTTTGTGTGTGTGTGTGTGTGTGTGTGTGTGTGTGTGTGTGTGTGTGTGTGTGTGTGTGTGTGTGTGTGTGTGTGTGTGTGTGTGTGTGTGTGTGTGTGTGTGTGTGTGTGTGTGTGTGTGTGTGTGTGTGTGTGTGTGTGTGTGTGTGTGTGTGTGTGTGTGTGTGTGTGTGTGTGTGTGTGTGTGTGTGTGTGTGTGTGTGTGTGTGTGTGTGTGTGTGTGTGTGTGTGTGTGTGTGTGTGTGTGTGTGTGTGTGTGTGTGTGTGTGTGTGTGTGTGTGTGTGTGTGTGTGTGTGTGTGTGTGTGTGTGTGTGTGTGTGTGTGTGGATGTGTACAGAGCTAGAGCCCTAACCAATGGGCCGATTTTTTTGAAATTTGGTATGTAGGTATCTCCAGGCGTTTTTTTCATTTTTTGAATTTTTGATTTTTAAGGGTCACCCAAAAAACCCCAAAAACCGCCAAAAAACATGAAAAATCCAAATTTCTCAAAAACGGCTCTAACGATTTTGATTAAACTTTAGTCGTTTGTAGAACCTTAGTTTTCCAACAAAATGACACCACCCGCATTCCTGTAAAAATTCGGGTTCAGAAATTACAGGACTTAAAACATCCAAAATTAAGTTTTTTTGATTTTTCATAAAAAGACATAAGTATAAAAAAATATTACTATTCACCATTAAAATGAGCTTAAAAAACTAAATAATTTAATATTTTAAATAACTGTTCTACGATTGCTGGTTTCGGATAAAAATGAAATTTTCATTTAGCGGTAAACGCAGTACGTTGTCCAATGTTATTCTTATGGGGAATACAAAAATTACTATTTCTCTCTTATTTACTGATCAATTTCATTCAAACTTGATATGCTTGTCAATTTAGCATTGACCAACAGAGGTAATTCGAAATATGTTGCCCCTTAATAACCCTGGAGGGGGGAATAGGGGGCATTTCCCCTCTTAAAACCACGAGTGTAGCAAACGATTCTGTAGTGCCTCCAAAGCAGGGATTTGGGTGGATGTTTTTTAAAACAACTTGTTTACAAGATTTTCTGTACATTCGACCGTGCTTTGTATTCTATATTTAGTAAATAAAAAGTAATTTATTTATTAAAGTTGGGCTAAAAGGGAGAAAGTATGTGTCAGTTTCCTGATACCATTTATTTAATGTGTATTTACCATCGTGTAAATACAGTGTGAGTGTAAATACATTTTGTGGTGTTGTACAACGTATTTTATCATTATCGTTCTTAAACATAGCAACACGTATCGATAAATCAATAGCGATAGCGATAGGTTTAGCAAGTACTAACAGTGAGTGTACAGGGCCTGGGTGAAGGATGTCACAGTCGTGGGTGTAGGCGTACTGGAGCACCTGGCTGAGCACGCCAGCACTGACCCCCGGCAGCTGCACGGTGCGGACGGCGCCATTCCTTGGTAGCGCGGCCACCTCCTCACTGGCGCAGGCCAGGACAAACTGATGCGCTGGCACCCTGCAATGGTCCACCTACACCAACAAATGCCTGGGTGTTAATCAAGTCAATTGTGAGAAAATATATTACCCATGAGAACATTTCAAGGGAATACAATACAAATTTCTGAACTAGAATTATACTTAACATGACTAATATCTAGTGTACCCCCGAAAACAATCGCTGACTCCTGACAATTTTATTGTTATTTAATTTTGGTTAAGAAACTGTCATACAGATGCATCTGAAATACATTGTGTTACAGATGTGCAGTAAAACCTTGATAGTCTTGAATAACTTAACTGACAGGTTTGGTAATCCGACAAGGCCGCGCCACGGTAACTCCATTCAGTATGAGAGTAAGTGTGCGCTATGGGCTCAGATTTGGGATTTGGGTTTGAGGTATCTTTTCCGCACTCTTTACCGCTGCACTGGCCATGGAGTCTCCTCCACGCAGCATGTGCTACGGACATAGCTATAGCGACGTGATCGGCAAATTTACTTCTCTCAATCTTTCTCTCTTACCCTAAAAATAGGCAAATAAATATTCTTTTATCTGATGTTGAAAACAAGAAACTTTATAAATTAAATATGTAGGCCAGACTATAACATAATCAAATTCATATATAAATGCTGTTTTCAGCTTACCAAATATTAAGTAAATCCTACATTAGATCAAACATCAATTCCAAATAATTTTGTCAAAATAAATGCACTAACCACTAGCAATACA
The DNA here is from genome assembly GCA_963675035.1 of Allygus modestus. Lineage (NCBI taxonomy): Eukaryota > Metazoa > Arthropoda > Insecta > Hemiptera > Cicadellidae > Allygus > Allygus modestus. Next base: position 189,766,850 of record OY776112.1, on the reverse strand, counting down.
ATTTATTCAATATGGTCAACTACCAATTACCCGGGAGCGGATTAATCGGGTTGCGGTTTAACCGGGGTCATGAAAGGTTTATTTTTATTTATCACCTTCTAAACATAAATAGAGCAATAATAACAATTTGTTTGGTTAGATTAGGCTATCTCGAGAATCGTAAAAATTACTTTATTTGTCAGAATATATACTATACAAACAATTTAGTAGATACAATAATCTGAGAGTCTGTTATCTCGCTAAAAAGCTGTGATTGCGTGCTATGGAGCGATGACCTTGACACTGTTCTGGACACCTGCACCTGGCTAGGCAGAGCGACGAACGGACAAACAGAAGCTGATGTCTAAAAATAAAAACCAATCAAAACAATCACTCTTCCCATGTTGTTCACCTTCACGCGGTTGTGCCTTCAGTGCGGAATTAATTATAATACTGTTTGTAGTTCCGTGACCCCGTGTATTGGTGTTCGGAAATCAAATCAAATTCTTTATTCACTAAGTATACATGAATGCAGTTGAAAAGTGTCATTATTTTTGTACAATTGCACTTTTAATCAAAATTAGCCTACAATATTCAATAGGTATTTTATCCAAAAATACCCCTGTCGCAGCACATCTGCGTACTCAGCGAATTTCCAATGCATAATATACGTCTTAATACCACATAAAGCCGCATACCAAGTTTCATAAAAATATATTCACAAATAAGCGATACATACGATTTGAATTATTCTCCTTAAGAATAACATTGGGGATGAGTGCGCAGCTTTGTTGCAACAAGAAACAAAAATATGGGGTTTCATGTTAATATCAATATTACTCAACTAGGTGAAGTCACATACCAAGTTTCATCAATATACATTCATAAATAAGCGATTTATACAATTTTCATTATTCTCCAGAAGAATAACATGGGGGATGAGTACGCACGAACGAATGGTGTTTTTAGCGTTTGGGGACCTCAAAAAAAAATTGAACATGGTCCCAGGCCTAGGTCTTACCATGCCGACTACAGTAATAGCTTCTTCCCTATAGGGAAAATTCGCTAAAAGCAAATACCAAAAGATAGATGAGAGTGTATGTTTGCAAAATATATGTTTTTCAATGTCTTTTGATTAAAAAAAAAATACCTAATACTATAGAAAGAATAAAGACCGGAGCTTAACTTTGATACTACTTTTTCTACATGTTTCTCCCAGCTTAAATACTGATTAATTGATGGGCCTAGAAATTGTACACTACATTCACTTTCAATTTGAGTTTTAAATTTATTCATATTGCCTCTAGGATTGAAGTTTGACTCAAAATAAAACAGGTTTACATACCTTTCCGTCGTCAATTCTTTGTTCACTAGCAGATGACGAGACGCGTCGTAGCCTTCTGTTTGTTTGTACCCCACTGGACTTGTCCTTGGCCGGCCTAACCGATAAATGTTTGTTTTAATCGTACCGTCCGTTTGTGTTGTGTTAGTGTTTAAATTGTGATTATGTGACTATATTTTTACTTTTTAATCTATCGACGCCAGATTTGATAATGGGACAGTAGTCTTGAAACTAGTCATCTGCTAGTGAACAAAGGATTGACGACGGAAAGGTATGTAAACCTGTTTTATTTCGGGTTTTAAATCTCATGAAGGTAGTTTTTTGGGGATTTAGCAATAAGTAACATAATAGGCTTATTGAAACATCGAGAACCAGATTATAAGTGGACTCGATTCGAAGAAACGAATGCTTGATGTAAAAAGTCGTTGAATGAATGAAGATCATTCATCTCAGGAACGGTTGTAGGTAGATCCACTTTATTATATGTAATTGACAATTGGAAATGCAAACGAGTTTAACTTTAACCTATGAGCCATCGCTAATATTAACTATTATTATCTTAATTTTGTGTAGATTTCAAGTCACATTTTCAAGTCTTCGAAAGTAGGGATGGGTCGGTTGAATTTTTTGTCGGTTCGGTTTCAGTTCGGTTTTTTACAAAAGACGGTTGTCGGTTTCGGTTATTTTTTAAAGAACTTACCTAATAACTGTCTCGTCCATATTTTAAATTTAAGTTTCTACCTAAATTCTGAAATTCTGTCTAAAAAAAACTTTAATTTATTATATACCGGTACCTATAAATCCCTATTTCATACTTTGTTTCACTGGTTTACATAAATACTGCTGCAGAGACACTACGCAGGAGAGTTGGTTAAAATGTCACAAGTAATCAAACAAAACCAAATCAAAAAAGTTTAAATGAAATATTATGGGCCATTACAAAATTAATTAATCACCTAGGCTTGAAACCTTGTTTATCCAAATAATAACAAATTTGCCTAGTGCAGTAACTTAGTCTAAATAACCTTTACCTTAAACTTTATTGAGATGTTAAGGTTTAAGTTTAGCCTAACCTTAAAAACAAAATCAGTTTACCTGTTTTTGCTGATATTTTAGTTTTGCAGACTTTGGAAACCCAGATACAGTTTATAGATTACCAATTAGTTTATAAAAACCAAACCAGAACATTTTTAAACAAGGAAGTGGATCACAAATAATACTCCTAGACAGACAGACAGACCGGCATTTTGTTGTGTCTAGGCTCCAGGTAGTTTTTTGCTTACATTCAGAAGTTTTCCATTAGCACCTTTCATGAGCAATAAATCACTTAACTGTACCTGTCATTCAATTCCTCTGAGAGATTATGAAAACAATGAATCCTGTTGAAGCAGAAGAATACTAAATTCCTAATTGGCTCTATCTTGTACAGTTTTAAGTGATTTTATTATAAAAAACATATACAATTTGAAATCATAAGCCATTTTACAATTATTTAGTAGATATGTTATAGTTAATTTTTATCCTAATTTACAACCTTGGCAATTGCAATTTAATATTGATTTCACCAGTATCCTACAATAATATAAAATAAACAAAATCAGTTTAATTTAAATTTATAATAGAAAAAGAGCACGATTTTATATACATTTCCTTATTCAGAGGGAAAGATGTTTAACAGTGACTAATAATTGCGCTCGGGACCTGTCAAGGTCAAATTCTTTGTTGCAACCAAACCCTCCCCACCCCCCTCACCTTGCTTCCTTATCTGTTGTCTCCATTCAGGTACATCCATAAATAGAATTGTCAATTCTCCTTTCATGTTAGTTGAGAGTTATTTTGGGACTGGAAAGGAAGTGATTAGTTGTTGGGAGGAGTCTTATTTAAACCACTTATTTTGTTAAACACTGCTTAACTTGTCATTCATATTTTTACAACATGATAATGCTTATTTCCAATACGAGCACTTACTGACAATGAAAAACGGAAACTGACATTTGACCATCGGTTCTCGTTTTCGGTTTTTTTGTAAAAAACCGGTAACACCGACAACCGACTTAAAGAACCGACACATCCCTATTCAAAAGTAAACATATCTTAAATGTCTTTACATTAAAATGTGTAAATAACCCTTACACATGTGTAAATGTAAACCCGGACATGTGTAAATATGCCTTAAATTTCATTAAAACACAATATTGTGGTAGAAAAATGTGAATAAACCTTTATTATATTTGTAATGCAGCAAACCTAATAATACTAAAAAGGAACCAAAAAAAAACCAATAAAAAAAAATAACACCAAAAAGCCGCACAAAAAAAGCCGCTCGTGTGGTGTTGCACAAAAAGTTTCAAAAATATCAGTTTTTGATAATATGTACATAGCCAAAGCTCAAAAATTTCAAATAGCACCATATGTCAAATAGCATATCATTTTAAAGGTATTGTAATTCTAAGAAACTTTCAAATTTAAACCTTATGCGTATCTATTTTGGTTTTCGAGTTATCAACAAAAAACATGTTTTTCCACATTAAAACACATGTTATTTGTTAAACATGGTGGTAAAGGCTGACTATTACCACCATGTTTAACAAATAACATGTGTTTTAATGTGGGAAAACATGTTTTTTGTTGATAACTCGAAAACCAAAATAGATACGCATAAGGTTTAAATTTGAAAGTTTCTTAGAATTGCAATACCTTTAAAATGATATGCTATTTGACATATGGTGCTATTTGAAATTTTTGAGTTTTGGCTATGTACATATTTTCAAAAACTGATATTTTTGAAACTTTTTGTTTTTGAGATAATATTGAAGTGTTGCATATCAAAATAAAGCTTAGCTCATAAGAAATGCGATATTTGAATCAGAATCAAGATATCTGCATTTTTAAGAAAAATACAGGGTATTCAAAAAAATACTAATTTTTTCACAAAAACAGCCGCCATTTTGAAATGAATCAATAATAATCAAAATCCGATTCCGCCAAATGGTTTGGATTGAAAAGAGCTTTAATTTGATGTATAACATGATATACGTTTGTATTTGATATTTCGTAGATTCGGACTAGTGACCCTCAGTTTCTGGTACACCCTGTATTTAAAAATCGTTAAAAATATTTTTACGTTATTCCTTGGGGTTGGTTTAGTGGGAAATAATTTTATTTCATCATCGTAGGACCAACGGTTTGTCTGAAATCAATACTGGACAACTTACGAGATTCACCCTGTATATATATATAAAAATCTATATATAAATATATATCTATATATGTGTCTGTGAATGCGATAACTTGAGTAAAAAATGTCCGATTTAGATTAAATTTGGCTCAAATGTGTAAAGTGACAATCCAGAAAACCAGAAAAATCGGACCATGGGAAGGGGGTTTTTTATGGGGGTTTTAAATTTTTTTTAATCAGTTTTTTGCATTTTTCACCCTACAATTTAAAAAAAAATAATTTTGGTTTTGACCATGTTATAGAGCTTGAAAAAAACAAAAATATAGTATTTTTTTAATTATTAACCTAGGTTGAGTGGTTGCGGAGAAAATCCAAAAAACCTACTCATAAAATCTCCCGCATGTTAATCTTATGGGAAAAAGGTTTTTGGTTTTTCCTCAGTTCATTTCAATGTAAACTTCACATTTGCTTTTACCAATCAGTTCAGCTCCACAAAACAATCATTTTGGTGTTTAAATTCGTATTCGACGTCCAACCGTTGCAGAGATATTCGAAGTGCTAAACACAGTACGTTGTCCAATGTTATCCTTATGGAGAATAAATAAAATTTGATATCTCGATTATTTATGAATGTATATTGATGAAACTTGGTATGTGGCTTCAAGTAGTTATGGTATATTGATATTTGCACAAAACATGATTTTTTTTATCATCCCCGTAGCAGCAAACCTTGCGTACTCAGCCCCCATGTTATTCTTATGGAGAATAAGTAAAATGTAATCACTCCCTTAATTATGAACATAAATTAATAAAACTTGGTATGTGGCTTGGGTGTTGAGTTGTATTGATATGTGCATAAAAACGCATTTTTTGTTCCTTGTTACAGCAAACCTGCTTACTCAGCCCCCATGTTTTTCTTATGGAGAATAATTAAAATGTTATATAGCACTTATTTATGACTGAATATTGATTAAACTTGGTATGTGTTCCAAATTCTAACTTGGAGCCTACTAAATTCTATTTATATTTGCAAAAAAAACATTTTTTTTTGTGTTCCTTGTTTCAGCAAACCTACGTACTCATTACCAATATTATTCATATGGAGAATAATTAAAATTGTATATATCGCTTATATGTGAATATATTTTTATGAAACTTGGTATGCGGCTTTATGTGGTATTAAGACATACATTATGCATTGGAAATTCGCTGAGTACGCAGGTTTGCTGCAACGGGAGTATTATAGTCAGCAGCTCTTAAGTTCGGCCTGCTCCAATTTACGTGGCTGGATATCCAACCTAAGAAACCCAGATGCTGAAGAGAATGTTCTTGGACTCAGATGGAACTGTGCACTCGACTAGTTGAGTGTAACATAAAGTCGATCGATGGAGTGCCTACTGCACTTACATGTAGGACTCTTCTTTCCATGGTACAGCGGATCTATGATCCAATTGGATTCTCTATGGCAGTTAGTGTTACTTTAAAAATAATTTTGCAGAAGTCCTGGGATAAAAATAAAGAATGGCATGACCCACTTCCTGAGGATTTAGCTAAAGAATTCAAGAAGTGGCTCACACAGATTCATCTGCTGGGTGAACTGAAGATTCCTCATAGAATGTTCATCAAGCAAAGTAGTTCTTTGCACATTTTTTGTGACGCTAGCAAGAACGCATATGCATGCTGCATTTTTATTCGTACTCAAACTGAAGAGGGCATTGAACTGAGCTGTGGCACCAACGAAAGTTCTCACTCTAGACTAGAATTAATGGCTGCACTAATAGGAGTGAGACTATACTTCTTGCAATACAAGGTTTAGACCCGGCGATATCAGAGGTAACATTTTGGTCTGACTCTGATGTTGTTCTAGAGTTAAGGAGATAGTCTCAGTAAGTTCACCTCAACAGTGGCGACATGTTCCAGGCACTGACAACCCAGCTGATCTACTCTCTCGGGGCTGTATGCCAGCACAATTATTAACACATTGAATGCGGGCGTCCACGATCGGGGACGCTGGGAGGGGGCGCCAGGTGCGCGCGTCCACGAACGTGGACGCCATTCCATTATTGCTTAGATGCGTCAATCTGCCTCTAGCACTTGTGCGGTATAGACGGCTGTTATCGCGCATGTGGGGAGGTAGTTTTATTTCATTTTTGCGGTATTCGTAAATGCGGTAATTTCCCGTAAAATCCCGTCTGGCACCACATTTTGTCCCAGTTCGGAGGATTTTCTCCCTCCGAGTGAAAATACAAAGGGACTGGCTACGGATCCAGGCAGTGCTGCTATCTGTGGGTGTTTCAGTGAACTACGTCCACTCTCGGGGTAACGCAGCACCATCACCGCCGCTTTTTAGCGATTTGTCAGACCGAAATATTTGACTGCCAAATGCGTTCGCTGATTCGCTGGCGGGGCGGGGCTGCGCCGCACTTTGCGAACGCCCGCCAATGGGTTGCCCGCAGTCAACGTGTTAAAATCTCCATGGTGGGAGGGTCCAATGTGGCTATTGTTTCCGGAATGCGAATGGCCAGTCTCCGAAACATACCTTGACCCCATGGATTAAAAAAGGAAATCAAGAAGACAGGAAATTTAGTGACTGTAGCTATAGAAGAGAAAGATTTTCCCCTGTTATTCTTGGTAAAAGAAATGGGCAACTATCCCAAGTTAGTGTGAACAGCAGCGAGAATTCTCGAATTCATTTGTGTTATGATTCCTCGTTTTACTGAATGTTGTGGTTTGACTGATAACATTATTTTGGAACATGCTACGACAAGTGAGAAATATCTCAATGCTGAGATAGTTTTATTGCGTTACATTCAAAAGGAATTTTTTGGTACAGAAAAAGGAATGAAAACATTGAACACCCTTAACTGTTTTGAAGATGATCGTAGTCTCATACACCTAAAGACTGATGGAATACTGATGGAAGGACAAGACTCTCCAAATTTCATATGTCCTATATTCCTCCCGACGTCTCATCTCCTTGTTGACAGACTGATTGAACATGAAAATGTTAAAAATAATCATGCAGGAGTTCTTACATTGAACTCATTTTGATATTAAGGGAAAGATTTTGGATTCCCCAATGTAGAAGAAAAGTAAAGACATTCATCGCTGTTTGAAGTGTAGACGACATCAAGTAAAGCCAATGGATGTTCCAATGCCACCATTACCTCGTGAACCCAAAGTTGTTCAGTTTTCCAGACAACAGGAGTTGATCTGAAGGGCCCACTTATTATGAACACTGGCGAAAAGTGTTAGGTAATTATATTTACTTGTGCTGTGTACAGAGCCGTGCACCTAGAGCTCCTGACTTCTCTAAGTACGGCTGCGCTTAAACAAGCTCTCCGAAGTTTTGTATCAAGAAGAGGGAGACCAAAGACTATATATATTGAGACAATGGAAACAATTTTGTAGGATTGTACAATGCGTTAAGCATTTGGATTGGGTTAAAATTGAAGAAGAGTGTAGTATTCAGCGAATAAAGTGGAAGTTCAACATTCCAGCGGCGCCACAGTGGGGGGGGGGGGTTATTAGGAGCGATTGATTCGCATGTTGAAGGACCTTCTCAGAAATAATCTGGGACGAGCCTCACTCTGTTATGACGAGCTATTGACACTAGTGTGCGAATGTGAATGTCTCATGAATAGTCGCCCTTTGACATATGTTAGCGATGATCCGAATGAGCTTACTCCCCTCAGCCCGTCATTGTTTCTTTCAGGTATGACGTGCTCAGAAATGACCGATCTTGATGAACTTGAGGCTAAGAGTCTTCAAAAAAGACTACGATTTATTAAAAATCTTCGAAATGGACTTCGCATTCGATTCCAAAAAGAATACTTTGAAAAAGAAGAAACGTCACCACGATAGCTTGACAGCTGGTGATGTGGTGTTGGTGGGTAGTGATGAGAAGAGATTGGACTGGATTATGGCACGAGTAACTGAGGTGATTCCTGGACGCGATGGGATTGTACATCTTGTCAGATTAAGAACGGAAAATGGTGAACTTTTACGACCAATTCAGAGGCTATATATATCCTCTGGAGCTAATTCACAAGAGGAACCTAACGAATTTCTTAAAACAGAGTCCATAAAGACACTGCCATCAAATACTTTCCCTGATAATGAAAATGTAACACTAATGAACCAAGAAGAAAGTTTATTACCCCCTCAAGAACCTGTGAAAACCCGAAGTGGCCGTATTATAAAGGCTTGGAAAGTCCTAGACCTGTGACTGAAAAAAAAGGTTTTGAAGCAACTCTTATTGTCTGATACTGGTTAAAACATTGATGTCTGAATTGTTGTACTATGTGCTTTAGATGTTAGAATAATTTTGTAAATTGTTTCATGCTTCCTACAATTTACAAAGGTGGGGAGTGGGTGGAGAAAAGATTTGGTAGCACTGGTATTTAAAATCATATGGTTTTGTTTTGTTATTGTTTACATGAAGTAAATGATGACAGCTAAAATTGTCAACTGTTTTTGTACTGTACTTTCTTTAATTGAAGAAATAAAAGAGGTTTTTTAACACTCGTTAATTATGAATCTGATTCCTGGGTAATTGAGTAATATTTTAGATGGAATTAGCCCTTTTAGAACAAATACTAACTGTAGAGGGAATAACGTGCCTTTCGGACTATGATGCATAGTTGTTATACATTAAAAAAAAACTAAAAAACAGGAAACAGCACACCATAAAGCACCCCATGATTTGTACACTTTCAGCTGAAAATTTGGACCTATTTAAAAGACTTCAGAAAAAAGTCTGGAAGAATGTTAATATGGCTCCTGAAGATAAAAATGATTTTAAGTTTAGTAACGTACTACAATTTTATTTCAATTCTGCTTTTCCTAAGACTAAAGTGATCGGAAAAAATAACAATAAAAATTGGATTTCAGTTGACCTGAAAAGAGGAAAAAAGAACTCGCTCGCCCAATCAACGGTAGTTAATGGATTCACCGCTTGGAGCGCTATGACGACACTCAAACTGGATGCGTTTCAACCGTCAGCCAATAGAATGCGCCAGAGGAGCTCGCCAAGGTCGGCTTCATAAAGCTGCATTACTAGGTTTATCTATTCCGAAGGATGTATAATCAATGCTTTAGGCATGAGAGATCTGTAACAACCGCAGCAGTATCTTTTATTGAATCTATAATAGGATCAGTAGACAAAGGAGAATATACAACAGGAATGACCGTGCAGTGTCAAGGTCATCGCTCCCCATCACGCGCCCATGGCTCATTAGCGAAATGACAGACTCTCAGAATATGTTGTGGTTACTAAATTGTTTGTATAGTATTTATTATGATAAACAAAGTAAATTAAATACAATTATAGAGATAATTTAGAAAAATAAATTGTTATTGCTCTATTTATGTTTAGAAGGGGATAAATAAAAATAATAAAAATAAATCTTTTATGACCCCGGTTAAACCGCAACCCGATTAACCCGCTCCCAGATAATCGGGAGTTGATTGTAAACTAAAACGATTTTTGATAGATATATCTTTGTATTCCCTAGAAGAGTATTTTTCCACCTCCTCATGGGTATATGATTAGTTTTAATTTATTAATATTTTGTTTATCTTTTTGGATAAAATAGCTAATGAATATTGTAGGCTAATTTGTATTAAAAGTGCAATTGTACAACAAATCATGACACTAATCAACTGTATATCATGTATACTTAGTGAATAAAGTCACTAAGAAAATCTCCAAGAATGGGCATTCAATTTTTGTGAACTGCTTCAATGTAATTGGTCTGTAACTGTTTTGAAGCATGTAAATAAATAAAGAGAGTTTGATTTGATTTGGGTTATCCGTATAATTGGGAGTTGACTGTAGATCAATATAAATTTTTCTGTGGAAAATAGTAAATGACAAGGTTTTATGAAAGTGTTTGTGTACATTAAAAATGTATACATAGGAGTTCATGGAAAATTTATAAATTAACAAATAATTATTGCTTGGCTGAAATTACTTTAAAGTCATAGATTTTTCTCAATGTAATAGGTAAAACTACTATGGGGATTCGTAACTGATGGATGTCTCGGATGCAGAGGTTTAATCTCTAAAATGTTACCTGAAAGAGCAGATCGTGAAGGGAATCTTCCTCATGTGCATCTTGGAGCAGAGCAGCCATCTGCTGGGCATACTCTGACCGCTCGACCATGGGAACATCTGTCAGGTTTACCTTGGGGTTTTCCTGAAACAAAACGCTATTTAATGTGATTATTAATTTGTTACACATTAATGCCAATCTCAACATTAATTCATTTAGTACATTTCAAGTTACATTGAATAGTGTCATGACAAAAATATTATGCAAAAGGATTACTTAACTCTCGATAATAATCATATATTTTTAAAACAACTTTTAGTACGTAAAAAATGATTGAACATTAAAAGAAATCATTAATTAAGCCTTGTTAATTAAATATTCCTTAAGTTTTCTTTTGAAGGTGTTTATTATGGTTCTGACAGAATGTTTTGTGGAAGATATGTGAAACATTTTGATCCTGCATATTGAGGCTTCTTAAAATAAATTTTTAAATTGTGAGCAGGTAGAGCCAACTCGTGGCAGAACCTGGTATTATAATTATGGAAGTCTCCTAGTAATTGTAGGTTACTGAAGTTTCGTTTGATGCCAAGCACTGTCTCATAAATACACATCTCAAACACAGTTAGTATATTTAATAAAACAAAATGATGCTGTGTTATTGAGGTTTAAAATTATTCTTATTGATTTTTCTGAGCTTTTAGAATAGCATTCAGATTACTATTGGATGTGGCCCCATACAAGGGGATGCCAAAAGCTATAATAGAATGAATATATGAAAAGTAAATACTCTTTAAGGTTTGAATATAACATAGTTGTTTTTTCTTAAAGCATACAACCCAGAAGATATTTTTGGCATAATATTTTCAATGTGACTGTTCCAATTAAGATTTTGATCAATGGTTGACACTCAAAATTTAGTTTTGGTATTTTTTAATATTTTGTGGTCTTTACTAATTATTGTTGGTTTAAATTTTGAGTTGGCTTGGTGAGTGCTAAAAACTATAAGTTTTGTCTTTTCCATATTTAGTAGTAATTTTTTTTTTGAAAAATAATATGAAGACAAATTATTAAATTCTGTGAAGGTAAATTTAAATCATTTATTTTAGCACAACAAAATAACATGTTAAGCTAAAACCTGAAGTGACTGCCTAAATGTTTGTTTAGATCTATAAATCTCATTAGTTCAAAACTATAGATAATAGACAATATTTTATTTCATATTACGTTTACATAAACCAGCAATGTTGGAGAAACAGGTGAAATTGTCAGGCTAAAATATAAAAAACTAATTTACTGTACATGGAGTCAAACTAAAATATCACTTAAATAAGCATTGACACTAAAATAGGCTTTATTTATTAATAACTTTGAGGTTTCTCTTTTAAACCTTTCAATGTTTTCAATTGATTTTAAAGAATCAGGCAATCTATTATAACATTTATTTCCTAGATACTGTGGCAGTTTTTCTAATGAAGTAAGTTTGTGGATGGGCAGCTGGAAATTTCCTCGATGTCTTGTTAAATAGTAATGCTGATGGTTTTCATTCATGGAAAGATTTAGATTTATTTTTATGATCATCAAACTGTGTAAAATGTACAGAGATGGCATTGTTAATATTTGCAATTCTTTAAATAATGTTTTACATGAGCTTTTTGCATTTGAAAAAGTCATAATTCTAAGGATTTTTTTCTCTATTTTAAAATTGATTCTGAATTTGAAAAACTACCCCAAAATTCTATTCCATATTGCATTCATTTGGTTTTTAAGTCAGTAACATTTTGTAGAACTGACATTTGAAAGCAAACTGTATTCAGTTTCTTTGCCAAAATTTGTATATATTCATCCCATTTTAAACGATTTTGTACTTGCATTCCCAAAAGTTTTGTACAGTTCATCTGCTTTATAATTTCCCCTTGAAAGTCAATCTTTTAATCAAAATTTTCCCCGTTTTACGTAAGGTTTTAAATTGAATTATTTGAGTTTTGGAACAATTTAGCTTAAGACTATTTGCTGTGAACCATTTACTTAATTCTTTAAAAGCATTATTTGTGAGGCGGAAAGCAAAAAGGGACCTCATCGCAGCAATTTCCGGTTTTTAGTTTTTGATATTTTTGAATTAAGCTTTAAATAACAAACAATTCAGTGCAAAACTCATATCTCTATGATTTTTTTGTTTAAAATACAGATTTTTAAATTTTATATAGTGAAAATATGCATATTGATAAAAACGCAAATGACATATTCAAATTGACACAAAATCTTTATTTATATCATTTAAGAAATGAAATTTGTATATAAATTAGCTTAAAATGTCCTCTAAAAAATTTCATAAAAAAGCCTCTCATAAACATCCATCTTCTTTATTTAAGTGGAACATTTTCATAGGTTCGTCACAACCAAAACATTCCATCATACTAAACAAACTATTATAGTGGTTTTAAATTACCTTTCCGTCACCGTTTTTGAAGGTTTGAAGTTTTTGTAGTTTTCGAACTGGTGACGGAAAGGTAATTTAAAACCACTATAATAGTTTTACCAGTTCAGGGGCAATAAAAACAAAATGAGTAAAATTAAACGTAAACAACCACAACTGTCTGCATCGCTGTGGTTCAGCTGACAGCGGTTTGCAGGGCTGCCACCTGTACTTCTTTCTATACCCCAACATTTATTGTTTGGACAATACATTAACTTATCACAAATTAAATAAATGTAATAATTAATAATAGTTATCAATAGTTAATAATACAACAATCATAGTTTTAAATTCATAGTTTAGGTGTGTTAATACAACTACTAAGAGTAGGTGGTTTTTAAACCTGTAAAGAAAAGGTACCTGAAGTCGGAACAGGGATTTTTATAACCAGACAACATTCTCATTTTACAATAAACTCGTAGTAGTTCACTTCGTCGCCGCTAGAATTCATCAGAGAGTAGTTTTTAAAGTATTGCTTGGTTATCTAATGTGTTTGAGAAAAGGGACCTGTTCGTGGCCCATGTTACTTATTTTCCCATAAGCGTGAAGAGGTCCCTTTTCCCAAGCTGAACAAAGATTATGTTATTGATTATTTTGAGTGTTTCATCTGTTTACAACAGTTTTGTAATCGATTACAACTGGTAAAGGACGAAATTAAGCATATATTAAACTCCAAACAACCGAAAATCAATATTTTTGACCTCATTCGATGAAACTGCTTGTACTGAAATTTTCACTTTGCCGCGATGAGGTCCCTTTTCGATTTCCGCCTCACATTTATTGAGTTTTGTAAAATGTTAGGAGTGTTGACTTTAAGTATGGCTGTGGTATAATCGGCATAAAGAGTAAGTTTGCTATTTAAATTGGAAGATAGGTCATTTATATAAATCAAAAACAAAAGAGGTCCTAATATAGACTCTTGGGGGACACCACAAGAGCTTTCTTCCCAATTCAAGAGAAATAGAAAGTATTGTTTTTAAAAATAACTGTTCTATTAAATCTATTAGTTAAGTAAGATGTTATCCATTTTAAAGCAATTTTGAGAAAGATTGTAAAATTTTAGTTTTTATAGTAAAATGTCATGTACCACACAATCAAAGGCTTTGGACTGATCGCAAAACAAACCCGCATATATTTTACAATAATCGATGGAACCATTTGGTATGTATTTCATGGGAATACATTTATTATGACAACCTCAGCATACTAAATAATGCTCTAAACATCAGTGTTTAGTATAGTTAAAATATATATATATTCATAGAATTATTGCCCATGTGTACCCTGCCCCTGCACATTATAACACGTTTTTAGTTAATTGTACTTGTTGTGCAAGATTGAACCGCCAATCATTCGCAAATAAATAATTAAAAACCGCTTATTGTAATTTTTAGGATTTTGAATCAACTGATAAGGTAATTGATAGGACAAAAAAAAACCTTAAAAAAAGTAAAATAAAACACACATAACTTAAACAATTATCCACAAATAACCACAAACATCATCCGCTAAAAATTGAGGTATCCGGGTAGTTATTGAGGTACGTGTTTGTTATTTGTATTTTATAATCGCTGAAAATTAGTTTTAATGAATTTCTCAGGGAGATATGACTTATCAACAACAACAAAAAAACACTACTGAGAAATAATATATATCAAGAAAAGAGAAGCACCAATATGATCCTTATAAATTTGTTTGATTGAACTCGATCTCACAAATTCTGTTTGTGGAATTGTATTAACAAAATTCTATTAGTACAGAAACTGCCTATACATTTCAAAATCATTTATTTTTTCGCAACCAACCTGGATGACGATAAAGTTCTGTCCTTTGGGGTCGGACTTGATGTAAACCGCCCGGTGGACGTTGGGCACGCGACTGATGCTCATGTGGTGGCACTCCACCTTCTCGATGAACTGGTTGAACGACAAGCTCTCCGCTTTGGAGGGGGGAGCTGCAAGCGGAGTGGAAATCCACCAAGGTTATTGAAATGTGAGTAAAGGCTTCATTCATATTGGCTCAATGTGCACTTGGAATACATTTATGCAGTTGTGACTATAACATCAGTTAATGAAAAGCAAAGGACATCACAAAATCAATGAGTTTATATCAAACGTAATGAAAACAAACCAAATTTAAAAAAAAAATTTATTTCCTTCCATAATAAGTTACATATGTCAAATTAAATCAAAAGTCCCACATATGGGCTGTATCAAAGATCTTTCTTGATCTCGAACTGAGTCTTGCTTATATCATTCTCTCAACCTTCTCACAAGTCTTTAATGTGATAAACTACTTTAAAATGGTATCAGTTACTCCTTGCAGAAACTATTTAATTAAATATTGAATATCCTTGCCAAAATAATCATTTTGTAGTTTTGACTAAAGTCATATATATATATATATATATATATATATATATATATATATATATATATATATATATATATATATATCAAAACATTAAATTCACAGATTAGGGCTACTGATAAATATAATAAACAAAAAGTAAATAAACTTGAGTACCCTGGTAAAATCATTTTAATTACACTTACACGTGTTTCAGCTCTTAGGCCATGTTCACAGTGTTAGTTATAATACCTAACCTTATTTTAAAACTAATCCTTATCAACAAGAATAAAGATTTTCACATGTGACTATAAACCATATGATAAATTTTTATCAGTGCAGGTTGGTAGGAGCACTTCTAATGTGTATTATTTGGTCGAAAATTGGGTTTTTTGTCTGGACTTGCATTGAGTTTAAAATGTTATTTTTGTCAATTTGATAATTTTGATATATATAAAACTCTTCTTTGATATCCATTTTGTACCCTTTATTTTGGATGTCAAGAACTGTCATATTTTCCTCAATATTTTTGTAATTATGATCAGTTGTTAGTATATGGTCAGCAAATGCAGACTTTTGACTTGTCCTATTGTTTGATTTTATGGCCTGGATATGTTCATTGTATCTTTTCTTAAAATTTCTACCTGTCTGACCTATGTAATATTTATTGCAGTCGCTGCAGTTGATTCTATAAACTCCTGAATTTTCATAAATATTGGATGTTTCTTTCTTATCACTGGAAAACTTATTTATGAGTTGAAATGAGTTATTCCTTGTTCTGAAGCTTATTTTATAATTTGATTTCTCAAACGTCTTTCTGATGGCTTTATTAAGTGTTGTACTATAAGGAACACACATATACTCACTTTTTGGTTTTAAAATATTTTCTTTTTCAGCTTTTTCTCTGCTTGATCTTATCATTTTGTCAATAAATTTTGTGTCATAACCATTTGCGGTGGCAATGGATTTTATAGTTCTTACTTCTTTATTGTAGTTTTCTTCATTCATCGGTATTTTTAATAATCTGTTGATTAATGAATGGAAGGATGCCATTTTTTGTTGCCACGGGTGATTTGAGTTAGCTGGTATTACAAGCATTGTTTGAGATGGTTTTCTAAATATGTCAAATTCATGCTTTCCGTTCTCTTTCGTTATTGTAACATCAAGAAAGTTTATTGATGTGTTATTGGTTACCATAGTGAATTTGATTGATTTTGATATAGAATTTAAATATTCCAAAAGTTCGTCTGGTGAGTTTCGGTCATTTTTGTATAAACAAAGAATGTCATCGACATACCTGTACCAATATACAATGTTTTTGCTTTGAGGGTTCGAAATGTTCATAATCTTTGTTGCTTCTAAATGTTGCATATATAAATTTGCTAAAAGGCTTGATAGTGGCGAACCCATGGCTAATCCTTCTTTTTGTTTAAAAAACTTTGAGTTAAATTTAAAGTAGTTTTGACTTATTGTTTCTTTTGTGAGCAACATAAGATCTTTAATCTCAGTTGCTGATAGGTTTTGGTTATTATTATTATTTGTAACTATATGGTTTATAGTCACATGTGAAAATCTTTATTCTTGTTGATAAGGATTAGTTTTAAAATAAGGTTAGGTATTATAACTAACACTGTGAACATGGCCTAAGAGCTGAAACACGTGTAAGTGTAATTAAAATGATTTTACCAGGGTACTCAAGTTTATTTACTTTTTGTTTATTATATATATATATATATATATATATTTAAAGAGGGTTGGTCAGCTTTTTTGCCTTTCTTTGCCCGTCCACATAGACTATACATCTGTGAGTGGAACGTATCAAGCAAAGCAATGAGTGAGCCGTTACAGTAGACAATAGACAAATCTTTATTGAACATAATGCCTGACAAACATTACATAAGTAATTTTTAAGAAGGGACATGGTCAAGTTTTTTTACTATTATTATCTAGGCCTAACATATTCAAGTTTCCTACCTCAAGTTTCCCTACCATATAGAATATGTATGCATAAAACTATGTATAAATCATACTCTAAATTTTGTCCATAAAAAAACTCGTCAACTCTATAATATGCTTTATGGCTCATTGTCTCTTTCAATTTAGATGTAAAATTTGTCATTGTTAAGCTTTTGTATGATTCAGGTATATGATTATAAATTTTTAATCTCATATAAAGAGGTCCAGTTTCAAATTTTTTATGACTATGATTTGGATATCGAAAAATGTTATTATTATTTCTGGTATGATAGCTGTGATTTATTTTGTATTTAAAAAAAAAACAGATGATTTTGTATGAACAAATTTTGCTATCTCAAGAATGTAAAAAGAAGGTGATGTTAGAATACAATTTATTTTTAAATAAGGCTTACAACTAGTTCTTGGTCTTAGTGGAAAATTGTCCTAACAATGAACTTTTGACACACAAACACTCTCCTGGCTTCTACAGAGTTACCCCATACGATAACTCCATAATCCAACAGCGAGTGGACATATGCATAATAGACAGTCAAGCAAACTTCTATATTTAACTTCTATAACTTCTTCTATTTATTCTATTCTATTCTATTCTTTATTTCTATTTCTATTCTTTTATTCTATTCTTCTTCTATTTAACTTCTATATTTAACTTTATTTAATATACTAATTGCATACCTTGTTGAACTTAATTTCTTACTCAACAAATGTATATGGTCAGAGCAACTTAATTTTGAATCCAAATTTAAACACAACAATTTAATTACTTTAATATCAATAATTGTAGGATCCATTAAATTACTTCTTAGATTGAATTGCAAAATATTGGTCTTATCCTCGTTTAATTTTAAACCATGGTTCTCAAACCATTCATTATTTTTTGTAATGGTGTCATCAAGAATAAATTTAATTTCTCTAAATGTTTTTTTTTTTTCAAAAGAGTAGTTGTATTATCTGCATATAAACTGAAACTACAGGGGTTTTTAGAAACAAATTTGGCAAGTTGTTAATATATACTATAAACAGTAATGGGCCCAATATGGAGCCTTGAAGGACCACCATATCGTACAGTGGCCCATTTAGAATAATATTTGGTCAAATTTCTTGTTATTATTGTTCATTGTTTACGATTAGATAAGTATGATTGTAATAATTTTATAACTGCTTCTTCAATGACCATATTTTTCAATTTTATCTATAATAATTCATGGTCTACGCATTCAAAAGCCCTGGATAAGTCACAGAAAACTCCCGCAGTTAACTGCAACTGATCCAGAGCCTCAAGAACATCACTGACAAATGTAAAAAGAGCTGTATGGGTGCTTAATTTTTTCCTAAAACCAAACTGCTCTTTACATAATTTTGAGTTACATTCCAAATAATTAAAAATTCTAAGGTAAATTATTTTCTCAAAATTTTTTGGTACATTACTTAATAAAGAGATTGGTCTGTAATTCTGACTAGAATTAAGCGAGTATTTTTTTGATTAGGTTTGATTTCAGAGAATTTTAACAAATCAGGAAAGACACCCTCATGAAATGATTGATTGATGAGTTTAGCTAATACACCAGAAACAATGTCAGCAGACCACTTGAACAATTTAGTGGGAACCTCATCCCAGCCACAAGCACTACTGTTACTTAAACTTAAAATGACATTTTTAACCTCATAACAGAAATATTGTAAATTAGCCGTATTGTCCGTCACCATGGATCATTCATTGAAATACTTGTTATTATTGAAGGAGACATTTGTAACATTTAATATTTCCTTTATAATAGTAAATTGTGCATTAAGATATTCAGCAATTTCTTTGGGGTCATTTGTTACCTTCCCTCCAACATCAATTTCAGTGTTAGTTTTACTCTTTAACTTCAGACCCAGGTCCTTCTTAACTACTTCCCACATTGCCTTATTCTTATTAATAGATTTCTTAATATAGGCCTAATCACCATTACATGATCTCTTAGCCTGAACAACAACATTTTTAATCATTTTATTATATGTTTTAACACAAGTCAAAAATGATTCCTGTCTACAGGTCTTTTGCAAGTTGATGTAATCTCCTCTTATTTACTGAAGATACCCTAATACCTTGTGTTATCCAATTCTGTTGCTTTTGCTTATTTTTTACCTTCATTATCTTAATAGGAAACACTTCATTCAATGACAGCTTAAACCTTGATACAAAATATTTGTATTTCTCATTTACATACTTGTTTAACTGTAGTGACTCAATATTTCCAATAAAAGAATTTATAAAAGATGTTAATTTTTTAATGGGAAAAAAGCGGCATTTCTCAAAAAAAACATTGCAGCAAACCTGCAAACTCAGCGAATTTCCAATGAATATATAACATAACACATTAAAACATTAACAGGATTCATAAGAAATATATTCACAAACAAGCGATATTTAAAATATGAATTATTCTCCATAAGAATAACATTGGGTGTAAGTACGCAGGTTTGGTGCAACAAGGAACACCAAATAATGGGTTTTTATGCAAATATCAATATAACTCATCTTAGTGAAGTCACATACCGAAATCCAATTATCTGAACCCCAATTATCCAAATTGATTTTGAGTCAAATAATAGATATAAGCGGGAGCGTGTGTAGCGATAAAGCGCCGTTCTGTTACTATGGCAACGTGAGCGTTAAAATAAAAGCCCGCGCTGTTACCTTCTGGCGCGATATTTTCGCAGGGAACAATGAGTCATCCCCCTTCCCACCCTGCTCATCATCAGTCGCTACTGTTCTTTAATGTATGGTGATGTTTTTTGCTTAATTCCCGAGGTATACCTGATTATCCAAATTTATTCATATCCGAATCGGCCCGATCCCCAATTAATTCGGATAATCGAAGTTCTACTGTACATAAATAAAAATTTGAACGAATGGTGTTGTTGGCATCTGGAGACCTCAAAATGAAAAGTTATGAAGGCCTTGGGCTTAAATCTTACCATGAGATCTACAGTAATAGCTCCTTCCCTATAGGAGAAATTCGCTAAAAAGGTTTCAGGAATATTTAAACTCTTGGGCAGCTGTAGCAACGATGCATTATGGTCAGTCAGGCAAGTTCAATATTGGCGATTACTATTTTATCATAATTTATACTAGTGAGAATATTATCAATGCATGTTTTTGAAGTTTTAAAAATTCTGGTTGGTTGTACTTTTTTCAAGCCGAAACTTTATACTAAGCTTTCGAACATTTTTGTATTATTATCATTTTTCATAATATCAATATTGAAGTCTGCTATGATTATAATTTTTTGGAGTTATTTTCCATTTGCAAGAACTCTAGAAAGCTCCAAATTTGTTTAGAAACAACTGAGTAACCTTACTACCAGGTATTCTATAGATAGAAACTATAATACTCTTTTTATTCACTATTTCTATACAAGAGGCTTCAAAACATAATTCCTCATTAAATTGCTTTAAGTCTGCTCTTACAATAAAGTTAATTGAATCATGAACTAAAATACATGACCCACCTGCTGAGGTGGTTCTAAAAAAAACATCAGCAATTAAAGCCGGGTAACTTATTCAGAATAGACTTGTTGGGTTATTTTACCTTATGTTCATTTAAGCAAATTATTTTTATTTTACCTATTTCATTGGCAATTGCATTTGACTCTTGTCATACATTAGAACAACCTATGTAAACAAAAAACTTGTTTGCGGCAATAATATCAGCAAAGACCAAGACTTTCATCTGAAAAATGGTAATAAATTTAAAACTTAACCAGTTAATGCATTATAATATTAGAATTATTAAAAACAAATTACCTACAAATTACATACAGTACGAGTTGACCAGTACTGATAAGATTTACATGTCAGGGTTGGGATTCGAACCCATGACTGGGCCGCTGCAATGGTTCTGGAGTCCTACGACTTGACCAATAGGCCTTTAAAATTAACTGAAAATAATTTAAATGTAAACCTTTTTGAACATACCTTTACACAATTTTAAAACTAGCGTTAGCCACAATGTTAAAGTGACCTACTATAACAGTACCAATAATACCAATACACTTACCTACTGTTTTTTTCTTTTGCTTAGGTTTCATCCGACCTATGTAGGCCTCTCCATCCTTGGTAATTAGTAAAATACTTGATAGACACATAGACATTCCACAAAATGTAAGACTTCTTTTTAGTGGGTAAATGCATCTGAAAGAAGATAACACTATAGTGGTGGTGTTGTACAGCTGTGCATAGTTATAATGTTACAAATTAACACTGAAAATGAATTATTTGCCTGCTGAAATGTCAGTTTTGTGAACAACATTGTCAATATACTTGCTTTCAAATGGTAAATATTAAAAAATAAATAATATAGTGCAATAGCTAAAGTAAATGATTTGTTTAAAGATAAATAGCTGCATGAAACTAAATTTGGCCGAATACTGACTCTGTCAATACAATATAGACGATTTCAAATACTGGGATGACAAAAAAATGATTCTTGCTTTTTTATTCTTTCTCATGTGAATAGAATGTTAATTGTTGCTCAGAATTAAGAAAAATCACTGATTTATAACGGATTTTTTAAGCTCTGCCCCTCTTATTTATTTTGTTATTTAGGTTACATCTTAAGAGTTTTCTTTTAGAATTGCAAACCTTGAACAGCTGTTTTAAGAATGTTTCAAGAAGAAACGACAGAGCAGTAGCAAAACGGTTACAGTTTGAAACAGCTTGATCGGAAGATGCTTTCACAAAGCCTATCGGTTACACCAGTGATCACTGTACCTGGTCATCTGAGGGAACGTCTCTTGCCAGAGCAGGAGTTTGCCCGTGGTGGTGAGGACCAGGACCTTCACCTCCTCCCCTCCCTTCGCCACTAGCTTTGGCTCCCCCTCCACACTCAGCTCACCACCGAACACTGCCACCTTGGTAGCGTCCAGGACCCTGAAACGTCACATTGGTGTTCGACATCAACATCACAAAACAATTGCACATGCGTATGTAAATAAAAACCTTTCTGCAGTTTAATCTTGATAGTCTGACATTTGCTAAACCGACAAGGCCGCACCCGTCATATCTCCCGTGAGTGTGAAAGCGCAAACTAAGGTTAAGAAAGAAGTGGGGGATTCCCGTCAAAACATGAAAGATCGATGCACAGTAGTGGTTTCTTAAATCTATTTTTATTTTTAACCATGTGTTTATAAAGTCAAATAAGTCTTTGTTTTTTGAAATTGAGTTTTTTACTAATTCATTACAATCAAGTATTTTTATTTTAGTTGGATTTAGCATTATTTTAATGGTACCCTTGGTAATCCATAATATTTGATAATCCGTCAAGGGCCTGGTCCTATATCTGTCGGATTATCAAGAGTAGACTGTACATTAGGGGTGTGCGAGTACTCATATATCAAGTTTTTTTTTAGCCGAGTTTGCACTACTCGACTCGAGATATTGCAAAAAAATTGTGAGTTTGAGCCGAGTTATTTTTGCTGCGGACCCCGATCGGAGCTTTTTCTTAACATAGAAACTTATGCAAATTTCATGTTGAAACATGTTTGCAGCAGCGAAAGTGTTAAACACTTAAACCGTCTCAAATGACAGTTACAAAAGCAATAAATGCGCCTGAGTCAAGGTGAAAAAAAATTAGATTGTTCTCTTTACGTTTAAAAAAAAAATCTAACATCACTTCATATCACGTTGGCTTTGTCTAAGAAAAAGCAGTGATATTCAATTTGAATTACCAATGTAACAGTACACGCATTCGGATCTACTTTTGCGCTCCACGCCAACGTAGCAATTTATTTTTTTATTTTGGTAAAATATACAAGGTACAAAAAATAAGCATCAAATAAAAAGGAATGACAAAGGTAAGTTCAAGTGAGTTATTTTTATAGGTAGGCCTATTTAGTTTGTATTATGAATTTTTTTTTTAAACTAGTCTTGAAATGTATATAGCCTACTATGAATCTATGAATAACAAATTAAAATAATTATTCTATCATCACTTAATTTTGTCAGATATATTTTTTGACATAATGCTGATCATATATAGGTAAATTTTGTTACCAGTCTTCTTGAAAAAAAAACTTGACTAAAAGCTCTAAACTCGCAAGTTTTTTCCTAAACTCGAATCGACTTTAAAAATCACTATACGCACACCCTACTGTACACAAACGTGTGCTCGCACAGGGAAACTTCACCGAAGGGATAGTCATGCAACTCGTGTTGCACAACAATAAAATGTCAGCAATACCTAAAGCAACCTGATGCGGTAGCTCAGAGGTAGAGCGTCAGCCCTGGTCAAGCATAAGTTCGATCCCGGCTGACTGCTACGATACTTTTCACGAACGGTCACCAATGGCTTGCCCATGTGACTATTTCCGCTAACGTTTCCTCACTGCTTTTTTAACCCTTTGAGTGCCGTGGCATCATGGCCATTTCTTATGCATAAATTGCCGGGCTAATTTCAATGGAAAATGTAGTAGTTTACATAAAATATCATATAAAATACAATTTTAGAGGTATCCATGTAATTTTTTATTTATTTTGTTTATGAATAAATTCTCTATGAAATAGTATAAAGTAACTATAATCAGAAAATAAATTGGGGCTTAAAATATATTTTTTATATAAAACAAATTAAAAATTTGTTTTTTTTTCAAGTTTGACTTGCATAAACTATACTAAAAAATTTCATTTGATATTTTTCAACCCAATAGACAGAAAGAGCAGAAAATGCTGATCAAAACTGATGTATAAATCATCAATATCAGTTAATATTTGCAACAAAAATAAATGAAAATATGTTACAATTCAAAAAAGGCCCTAGGCCTAGGCTATGTGGTTACTAAGCAACGTTGAAGTACAATTTTGTAATATAAACAAAAATTATATTTTAGTTTGTTGTAAACATGTTTATTATTACTAGTATATAAGAATTAGGCCTACCAAAGTAAATGAAATGCACAATAAACTAGAAAACAAAAGATGTATGTGTATCTTTTACTTTCACAAAAACTTAGTATCTACGACAATGACACTGTTTCCAAGATCATTGTAAACTAATTCCCGAAGGTTACTCAAGTTGTTTCTATCTATTCTGCTACTTATTTTTATTTCATACGTAAATAGGAAGTAAAAAACACTAAAATATAACCTCAATAACAATAATATAAGTGATATTTACGTCAACAACAAACATATAACATTACACAACAACAAATACAGACGACATCTGTGACAGAGATGACTAAATTAGGGTCTGCTAACAGACCAAAGGCAACAAAATTGCTATAGATCTGATAGCTGGAAGCTTCTGGATCAAAACAAAATACTTTGAAAGCCAGTACCTTGTTTTGATATGAAGTACTACGTAAAATACCGAGAGTCGCTGTCAGAGACGCTCGGCAATTTATGCGTAAACACATCGCGTCGCTGTGAGCGACGCTGTGGCACTCAAAGGGTTAAACAAAAAATAACTGATTGCCTAAATTACCTCTGAATTTCACTAGACCTTCTGCAACATTTTACTCAATATTTTGTAAAATTGATAAAATTATGAGTTGCAGCAATTTTAAATTTAAGGAAGTGAATTTGTACTTGCACATACAACTTTGGAGTTGTGGCTTGTTAAAATGAAATGTGCCAGTGTGATCAAACCTTAACAAAATGCACACAAATATGAAAAAAAGTTCACTGTTCAGTTTAAGGAGGAGGGGTTTGAAAACTAGGATAAGCTACTTGGTTTTCCATATTTTGTAGAAACTCAACATTATTTCTAGGCTAACCTAATTTTACATTACTAGCTGCAAGTAATCTTTTGGAAACCCTAAAAAAGGTAAAATTGCTTGTTATCTTAGTGTGAAAGAAAATTTAAACAATATTTTAATAACTTTTTATATTGTTTTATTTTGTAATTTCGTATGAAATCAATTAATAATAGGCTATATACAAAATGAGTAACAATTTTTAGTATAAAATATAACACAACTTTATATACACCACCAATAGAAAACTAACTTATGCATTTTAACATTTTTCTACATAATGAAATATCTCGAGTTCCTTAAAGTTTTTATAACATTAAATATATTTGTTATGATCTTTTATAGGTTTTAAAATTTATCAACTTAAAACCTTGTTAAGTGCACAGACGTGTTGGTGATAACTAATTGTGAGCTCTAT
This sequence comes from Allygus modestus, assembly GCA_963675035.1. Lineage (NCBI taxonomy): Eukaryota > Metazoa > Arthropoda > Insecta > Hemiptera > Cicadellidae > Allygus > Allygus modestus. Next base: position 189,741,339 of record OY776112.1, on the reverse strand, counting down.
ATAAATTTTAATAATTTCAGCTGTATAATTATTTACTTCATAATTTGTTTCTTTACGCTTCTGTCTTATTAACCTTACATCTGCAGGACAGTAATCCAAACCTTCAAAGTCATTCGAGCATCCAAAGAAGCTAAATGTGACCTCGCACCAAATCAAAGACATTAACCGTTACACTGACAAGGTGCAAATTTACGTCCTGCTCCAAATATAACTTTAGTAATCATTATTTTTAGCGAATTTCCCCTATAGGGAAGAAGCTATTACCGTAGTCGGCATGGTAAGACCTAGGCCCGGGACCATGATAACTTTTCGTTTTGAGGTCCCCAGACCCCAAAAATACCATTCGTTCAAAACTGTATATATATATATACAGGGTGTTTCGGGATAAGTGTAAACAACTTTACCAGAAGATTCCTTACATCAAAACAAGAAAAAAATCTTATATGAACATGGGTCCGTAAACCAGTCGTTGTCGAGTTACAGCCAAAAATTGATTTTTTCAATTTCAAGTGTAGTTATTGCACCTTTTGGCCTCTAGATTGAAAAATTCTAAAGATAATTTGATTAAATTTCCACAGTTAGATAGATTATGAAATTCCAAAGAGATATTATTGATGTTTTATACTGTAAAGTTGAGTAACGCTGAGAAAAAATAGTTGAAAAATTCAATTCTTCCAAAAAATTCAAGGCATCACAAATATTTTTTGTTTTTGACTGGCTAATAATATCATAACCGTTAAAGTATTTGGGCTGCAACTTTATAAAAAGTTGTAGAATTTAATGGAGAACAAAATAATAACAATTTATGTATGCATTCGATCATGATTATTTATGTAAAAACCCAAAATCTGTAGGATAACAAAATTTATAAAGGAAAACCTCAATTATCCAGCCAGTCAAGCAAATGCATAAAATCAAAGAAAATCTTTCAGCACGAGTTTTTATTTTATAAAATCTTCAAAAATTTTTAATTTTTTTCAATTTAAAATATCCTAAATCCTTAAAAATTCCACCACAGGATCTCACTGAAACAATTATTGTTAACGGACTTTTCCTACACAGGACGGCTACACAAGTAAACGTTGTCAACTAACAGTTTAAAAAAATTACCAAAATGTTATTATAAGTTTCTTTTTTGTTTAAGAACAAATACTGTAATCTTCTTAAGACATAAATTAATTTAGTTGTTATCGGAAGAATACAACAGAATTGGGTTTATTTTGGTTTAATCTCATTCAATAATTTTATCATCGTTCCGTCTTGTATGTTGTTGTTTTCATTGGTGAGTTGGCAGCACTGTTTCCGTAAGCCACATCTGCTTAATTGCATTGTTTAGTAATAATGTGGTTTCCTGTCCTTCAAAACAAGTTTTCTCTCAGTAAATGCTGGTGGTTTTAACTCCAAAGTGAAAATGTATTCAAACAGTGAGTATACTGACATGCATTTTGTCTATGGGTATTGCAATGGAAATGCAAAGGCAGCTTCGGTTGAGTACGGGAGAAGATATCCAAACAGAAGTATTCCAAACCCGAGAGTTTTTACCGACCTGCACAACCGACTTAAAGAGACAGGATCTGTTAGTAGGAGAAAGCGAGAGGGATTCAATGAAGTTGATGTGCACACTGAAGAAAATATTATTGAAGCAGTGCAGCAGCAAAGTCCAGGTACGAGTGTTAGGAGACTATCGAACCAACATTTAGTGTCTTCAACCAAGGTTTGGAGAGTTCTGAAGAAGGAAAAAATGCACCCCTATCACTTTGAAAAGGTGCAAGCCCTTCACCCTGGGGACAACGATAATAGGCTGGCATTTTGCAATTGGGTAGTGGCTAACCGGAGGGTTGTTAAGTGGATTTTGTTTACTGATGAAGCCCAGTTCACGAGAAATGGAATAAATAACTTTAAAAAACCTACACAACTGGGCTACAGAAAATCCCCACAAAGTAATAGAAAATCATTTTCAACAAAGGTTGTCTGTAAATGTGTGGTGTGGCCTTGTTAATGATAAGCTGATTGGACCTTTTATCATCGAGGGGAATCTAAACAGAGTCACTTATCATGCATTCCTGCTCAATGAGTTACAAAGACTCCTAGAGGAAGTCCCTCTTGGAGCCAGAGTAAATCTCTGGTTTCAACACGACGGCGCACTGCCTCACTCTTCAAGAGAAGTTGTAGAACTACTGCGTCAGAAATTTGGGCAAAGGGTAATAGCTAACAACAGTCCAGTACATTGGCCCGCAAGGTCTCCTGACCTTACACCCACGGACTATTTTTTATGGGGATGGATGAAATCACAAGTCTACACAACAAAGCCTAGAACAAGAGAATAATTATTGCAAAGGATAATGAATGTAGCTGAGTCCATTAAGAACAACCCAGCAGTCGTCCAAGCCGCAACAAACTCATTGATTTCACGAGCAAGATTGTGCAGGCAGAGAGATGGTGGTCACTTGGAAAACTTTTTGTAAGGTGCACCCATGGTACCCACGTGGTTTTGTAAATAACAGTATTATTTAACTCTAGATCTTTAATTTGTACGTGTATTTCCACAAAACATTGTGATTTGTAATTTTAGAATGATTTAAATTTTGTTAAATAAATTTGTATGTAAAATTTAGTATTACCTTTTTTACATTATAATTAGTGGCCTCTATTCTACATTTATAAAAAATAAGATGAATTTTCTTTACTTTGAGATCAGCTTAATATTAAAAAATGGATTACGGCATTGTATTCATCGTAAAGATTTAGTTTTCAATGCTGGTTCACAACACTACCTTTATGATGGAAGTAGCCTATTTTATAAAATAATTGCGCATCCAAGGTGGCGGCTGCAATTTAGTAATAAATAAAAATAAAGTATTACCACCCACAAGTTATTTGTAATAGCCCCAAGTTGTTAAATCGATAAATGTATTAATAAAATGTGGAGGAGTGTTTCTTTTCACAGCTTATCCTGTGTAGGAAAAGGCTGCTATTTCGAAAAATGGCCTCAGTGGGGTCCTGTGGTGGAATTTTTAAGGATTTAGGATATTTCAAATTGAACAAATTTAAAAATTTTTGAAGATTAAAAAAAAAAACTCGTGCTGAAAGATTTTCTTTGGTTTTATGCATTTGCTTGACTGGCTGGATAATTGAGGTTTTCCTTTCTAAATTTTGTTATCCTACAGATTTTGGGTTTTTACATAAATAATCATGATCGAATGCATACATAAATTGTTATTATTTTGTTCTCCATTAAATTCTACAACTTTTCATAAAGTTGCAGCCCAAATACTTTAACGGTTATGATATTATTAGCCAGTCAAAAACAAAAAATATTTTTGAGGCCTTGAATTTTTTGGAAGAATTGAATTTTTCAACTATTTTTTCTCAGCGTTACTCAACTTTACAGTATAAAACATCAATAATATCTCTTTGGAATTTCATAATCTATCTAACTGTGGAAATTTAATCAAATTATCTTTAGAATTTTTCAATCTAGAGGCCAAAAGGTGTAATAACTACACTTGAAATTGAAAAAATCGATTTTTGGCTGTAACTCGACAACGACTGGTTTACGGACCCATGTTCATATAAGATTTTTTTCTTGTTTTGATGTAAGGAATCTCCTGGTAAAGTTGTTTACACTTATCCCGAAACACCCTGTATATATATATATGTGTGTCCGTGAGCACGATAACTCTCGTAAAAATTATCCGATTTTGATGAAATTTGGTATAAACGTGTAAAGCAACATTTATGACTTTAAGTTCGAAAACCAGCCAGATCGCTCTATCCGAAGGGGTATTTTGGGGGGGTTTTGTACCCCAAAAATGGGTTTTTTGAATTTTTTACATATAATTTTGGAAATAGTCAGATTTTATTTTTTCCCATTGGGGTCAGCTTAAAAAAACACACAATTAGGTATTTTGATAATTTCTCTACGTCAATTGGTTACCGAGATATTGAAAGTGCTAAACACAGTACGTTGTCTAATGTTATTCTTATGCAGGAAAATAAAAATTTTATATCTCGCTTATTTATGAACATATACTGACGAAACTTGGTATACGGCTTTATCTGGTTGTGGACCATTGATATTTCCTCAAAAAAACAATTTTTTGACAAAGGCTCCCATAGCAGCAAACCTGCGTACTCAGCCCCATGTTATCCTTATGGAGAATAAGTAACGTGTTATCTCCCTTAATTATGAAAATAAATTAATGAAATTTGGTAAGTGACTTCACCTAGTTGAGTTATATTGATATAAGCATAAAACCCCATTTTTTGTGTTTCTTGCTTCAGCAAACCTGCATACTCAGCCGCCATGTTATTCTTATGGAGAATAATTAAAATGTCATAAATTGTTTATTTATGAATGTATATTGATGAAACTTGGTATGTAGCTTTATGTGGCATTAAGATAAATATATATGCATTGGAAATTCGCTAAGTATGCAGGTTTGCTGCTACGGGGGTATTTTAATCTTAGTTACTTTCCAAGAGTAGAAGGGTTGATAAGAGCTCTGTAAAAAACTGTTTTTGTGACTGTGGACGGTTTGAGTTAATTTGCATGTTTAAGCATCAAAATATATTAAAATATTAAGTGCAGACCAACCATGTAAGATTTTTGAACATAAATGTAAATGTAAATGTTATTTTGGAAAATAGAGAAATTTATTTTATTCTTGTTGTTATTTTTTAAGTTTTGAAATCCCTAAAAAACAACAACTTTATGAAAAATAATTATTTTAGAGACTTTAAAGGAAATACAGTCAACTCCCGATTATCCGGGGTAATGACCGGTTGGAGGGTCAGGGGTAACCCAAAACCACGGTTAAAACAAAGGGATTCAATAAGTTGAATATTACGAATATAATACAGTAGACGCCCTCTAGTTCGGCTTCGGTTCGATCGGCCGCCGGATGGTCCGGCCGGTCCTGAGGGTGTCACATCCGTCACATCACCGCGCCGCGGGGTGAACGACATTCGACAGGATTTATCTTGAATGTTTAGTTTCCGGCCGTAGAAGTACAGTAAACTATTTATGTCAGTTTAGTTTACGGGCGAGCTTGTGATGTTTATGAGAAAATGGCGTGACTATGCTTTCAAAAACACTCTTAATCAGAAAAAGCAAAATAAAATAACAGATTTCTTTTAATGTTTATAGGTTATGAGACCAGTAATACGTGTACAGTAATTTCCTCAAATAAATTTTAGCTTTGTTTTTACAGTACGTAATGTGTTTTTCTGTTTTATCCTTAGTACGGTATCGGTATTTACTTTTTAATATGTATTGCAAAAACGTATCTAGGAGTGGCACAACATGACAATTCAACCAAGAGACGTCCAAATCTTCTCTTTGGTAAGTACATAATGTTGTAAAAAGATTAAACAACGTCTTTTGTTGATTTTTAAGCATAGGTAATGCATTTAATAGGGATATTTAAAATTTTGACAGTACATCCAGATAGTCCGGCCATTTTGAAGTCCGGCTGGTGGTCCGGTTCCGAGGTGGCCGAACTAGAGGAAGTCCACTGTAAAGGTTTATTAACATTTTTATACTACAATATTGTGTTTTAATATCATTTAATAAAAAAATTTATGTAAATTAAATACTTTTGAAAATCTTTAAATTGTGATAAAATCTTCAAGATAATAATACTTAATACTAGCAACGGTTGATAGCAGTAAATACTATCCAAAACGCCGAATGATATTTAATAGGTTAAAAATCTCTAAACACCGAACTCTCTAAACTACACCGAACAGTGTGCTTTCCGCACTGGGGGAAAAAACCCCATGAGGGTGAACAACAAGTGATTATTTTGAAAGAGTGATTGTTCTGAGATGTTTCTATTTTTAGACGTCTGCGTCTGACCGCCTGTCTGTCTATCCGTCCGTCACCGAGGGTAAACAGCGGCGGGAAGGGTGATTGTTTTGAGATGTTTCTATTTTTAGACGTCTGCGTCCGACCATCCGTCCGTCGCTCTGCCCAGCCAGGTGTAGTGTCAAGGTCATCGCTCCCCATCACGCACCCTCGGCTCATTAGCGAGATGACAGACTCTCAGATCATGTTGTGTTTACTAAATTGTTTGTATAGTATTTAATCTGATAAACAAAGAAAATTAAATATGATTCAGGAGATAATTTAGCAAAATAAATTGTTAATATTGCTCTATTTGTTTAGAAGGGGATGAATAAAAATAAACCTTTCGTGACCCCGGTTAAACCGCAACTCGATTAACCCGCTCCCGGATAATCGGGAGTTGACTGTATGTATAGTACTTTTGATAGACGGAACTATTGATAAGACTAATGGGGTACTGCAAGACTTACTTTGAAGCGATCCTGCGGACTTGGTAGTTATGCAAGAGATATAAGTCTCCCTTGGTGACACTCACGGCCACAGCCCCCACTGAAGTGGCCACGTCCATGATCCTCACCTTCTCCCCCAGACTCAAGCCTGTCACCTGATACAATCACGGTCATTTGCTAAAACTTTCAGGCATTTAAAAGGATAGTAACCTTCCTCTCATCACCCAATTCATCCGTGACAAAACACAAACTGACAGACCAAGGTTGCAACAGTTCCCATTGCAAGTAGTATTAAAACTTGAGAATGGCTCAATTGGATCTTACCCTATCCTTTCCCACAATAGCAAGCATCTTCGGCTCTCTGCTGTAACTAATGTGGTTTTCTAGGCAACATGGCCAAAACAGTGAATTAATTGTAGAACTACATATTACAATGGTGTATCTGTGAATTGAATTTTGAGGGCGAACGAAAGGGAACATGGGATTCTAAAAAAACTGGAACAATACCTTAAAACCACCATTATAATGCATTTATGTATTTATGTATTTTTAAGACGAGTGTAAAAGAAAAGAACACAGTTAATTATTTGTAGTTGCAGCTTGTCTCTTGCCTCTCATCTGTCGTACAGGGGTTTAATGGCCCCAATAGTCGGCAGCTTGCAGGGCTTTTGCCCTCTGACTGCAGGAGGACTTTGCTTCTAGATTTGAAAATGAAAGCCTTTTGATGAAGACATTTGTGGCCTTCTTAAAGACAGTTTGGCGGGGGTTTGCCACTGTTGTTAAGTTCTTTTTTGTATGAGGTGTTGAGAGAAGCTTTGAGAGTAAGACCCTGACTATAGAGAGGGACGGTTTTAACTATAAAAGGAAGTGTTATGGTTTGCTGACTACTTCTATGGTAGACAATGACTAGGGGGAGGGGTGGTTAAACATTGAAGTGTAGCTGTGGGTAAATGGTTATGAAGGGTTGTCAAGGCATGGGGCCTTGGCCGCTTTAGTGGAGGCAGCCCGCTTTACTACTCTTTTGGTGAAGAGTAGTAAATTGTCTCTTCTGGCCAGCTCCAAGATGATCAAAGAGCTTCCAAGCTGTTTTCCTGGTGAATAAGTCTGGGGTCAGGATCTGCAAGCTCACCCTGATTGTGCTGTTCCTGACGAACCAGGACTTCCTCGCCACCATCCACAGGGAAACCGCCAGTACTGCCTTCCTCTTCCTGTTCGTTGCACTCACCAGAGCCCACGAAGCCACTGAGGCTTACATAAATAACGATTTGATGATCGCCATGTAAAGGAGTTTTTTGTTAAGGATGACAGGGAGCTCTTTCTGATAATGAGAGGGGCTATGCAACTCTAGATATTCCTCACTTTGGTTCATCTTTCTTTACACGACGTGTTTTCCAAAATTCAGACCTGAGTCCAATCCACTCGTAGGTACTTCACATCCTGCTTCCAGGAGATTTGTTGGTCGTTAAGGGTGAGTGGGGGGGATCACAAGGCATGTTGCGATACTTCTTAAATTGCTTTTTTATTTATCGGTGTTTATGGCAATCATCCAATTCCTCAGCCAGGGCTCCCACGCGGTAAGTAGAAGCTACACGATGTCAGCACCCCTCTCCGATTTGGTATTGGTGATGTGGAGCATGGTGTCATCAGCGTAGAGGGTCAGCTTTACTCCCGGGACTGTTGGCAGGTGGTTTGTAAACAGTACTGGTCCTAGTACACTGCCCTGAGGAATGCCTGCTTTGATGGGCCTGGTGTTGGATAGCTCACCATCGACGAAGGTCTTGAATTTTGTGTCCATAAGGTAAGACATTAGGAGATGTACACCAGTGCGAGGTAGACCTGACTTCATACTTCATACAGCGGTCCGTCGTGCCACACCTTGCCAAAAACCTAGCTCACATCCAGCAAGACTGCTATGGTGGCTCTATTGATGTTGGTGTTGTCAGAAATCTTGGTAATAACTTGGATGAGCTGCAGGGTCGTGGAGTGTCCTGGACAGAAGCCGAATTGTTCTGGACGGATGTGGTCTTCTAGAAAGGGAGTGAGGCGTTACAGTAAGACTCTCTCGAAGATTATTGAAATCTTGGAAAAGTGGGAGATGAAGCCTGTACTTTTGGGGAAACAGTGGGGACTTTCCAGGTTTTTGAAGGACGATTATTTGGCAGTCTTCCAAGGAGTGGGAAAATGGATTAGCTCGGGAGAGGAGTTAAAAATCTGTGAGAAGGGTAATAATGGCCCATTTTGTCTGGTCCTGGATATTTTCTTCTTTTAGCCTTCAGAATCATGATTTTCACTTCCTGAGGAGTTATATCAGGGATTCGATCACCGCTCATCTCGTCTTTTCCTGGGTCGAAGTAATTTTCCATGGACTCCTCAATGAGGTCCTCATGGTTGTCATAATAAATGGAAGAGTTTGGCGAGAACTGGTCCTCTATTGTGTTGGCAAAGCCACACCTTGCCAAAAACCTAGCTCTCATCCAGCAAGACTGCTATGGTGGCTCTATTGATGTTGGTGTTGTCAGAAATCTCGGTAATAACTTGGATGAGCTGCAGGGTCGTGGAGTGTGCTGGACAGAAGCCGAATTGTTCTGGACGGATGTGGTCTTCTAGAAAGGGAGTGAGGCGTTACAGTAAGACTCTCTCAAAGATTATTGAAATCTTGGAAAAGTGGGAGATGAAGCCTGTACTTTTGGGGAAACAGTGGGGACTTTCCAGGTTTTTGAAGGACGATTATTTGGCAGTCTTCCAAGGAGTGGGAAAATGGATTAGCTCGGGAGAGGAGTTAAAAATCTGTGAGAAGGGTAATAATGGCCCATTTTGTCTGGTCCTGGATATTTTCTTCTTTTAGCCTTCAGAATCATGATTTTCACTTCCTGAGGAGTTATATCAGGGATTCGATCACCGCTCATCTCGTCTTTTCCTGGGTCGAAGTAATTTTCCATGGACTCCTCAATGAGGTCCTCATGGTTGTCATAATAAATGGCAGAGTTTGGCGAGAACTGGTCCTCTATTGTGTTGGCAAAGGCCTCGGCCTTAACCTCATGAGTAAGCTTCGCTCCTCTGACCATGGAGTCAGACTAGTGGGTTTTGTGCCACGGAGGATCATCGCTGCCTTCCACGCACTTCCATCTCTGGTGTCTAAGGATTGCAAGTATGCCTCCCACGTGGTCCACCGGTGGACATGGTGGACGCGTGTCCACCCTGCGTCCACCCTGCGTCCACCTGCGTAGCAGGTGTTTCAGTCTGTCAGATTGCAGGTTGAACCGGTGTTTTGAGGCTGGGCTACTAATTTGTTGCCAGGCCCTGCACAGCTCTCGTTTCTTCTTGATTTTCTGGGGGATAGATTCTGGTTAAGAGATCTCCTGGGGGCAGCATGGGCTGGGCGAGAGGCAGTGGCCAGGGCATCTGAGGGGAGAGTGATTAGGGTAAAGACCTGGGCGTCAAGTTCGGCTGGAGTAGTTGCTGGGGACAGTATGACAATGTTGGCCTGCACTTTATGATTGAAGAGGGTCCAGTTTGTTTGTATTCTGTTGTGTAAATGGTAGCTAGTGGCGGGAGTATCATTCACTCTTGTAAAAACTGGATCGTGACCTGAGCTAAAGTCGTGGATGGCCATATATCTGTATCAAACAGGACATCCTTGTGGACCATAACATCCAGGATATCTGGAAGAGGTTATTTGCCGGGTAGTAAGTAGGTTCTGGCGTGCTTGGATGCTGCAGTCGTCACAGTTGTTGACATACCTGCGGAGTGTGCAGCCTCTTGTGTTGGTAGGCGACTAATCCACAATGGATGTTTGGCGTTTTTAATACCCACCAATTATGACAGGCCCTGGGGCATTGAGAAGCGCATCCATGTCATAAGCACAGAAAATGTGATTGGGAGGCAGATATGCGGCAATGATTCTGATTTATATTCCAACCACACCGATTGCGATGCTTGTGGCTTCTATGACATCAATGGGAACGTTGAGCTCCCTGTGAAGTATATGGTAATGAATAAACAGTCCGGCCCCTGAGATCTTGGAACACATTTGGGGGGAGGGGATTAATATGCAAGGAGAGTCCTGGCAGTAGATGAGTTTCTGATAAAAGTATGAGATCGGCATCAAGATCAGTGGCCAGACGGTGAAGCTCTTCTCCTTGAACCCATTGCAGTTCTGTGCTCCATCATGTAACTGATCTTGGAGGCTCGACAATACAGTACTCAATAACTGTTGGAGGGAGGTTCCTGGCTGTTCAATATCATTGGAAATAGTTTTGCAATTCTAGGTTGTCAGTGCCCCAGCGGTAATTGTAGCAAGAGTGGGATCAGGAGGGGCAGGGTTGACACTAACAGTGGAGGGGGGAGCACAATGGGCAGAGTGCAAAGGGGCTTCAACTCTGTACAGTTCCTGCCTAGATGTGGACCAGCGCACACATTTGTGGCGATTTACGGATGAGTGACCATCCTGCTGGCAATTTTAACATTGTGGGAGCTCCCTCCTCAAGCAAAATTCCCCAACATGAATTGAGACATTTAGCAGGGATTCTACTTTATTTGGGCCTAACTGCTGACCTTATTAGTTTTCACTAAAATATTATTCATGGGGTGACAACCGTGGGAGTGAATCCATCGCTTTCCAGTGCTTCTGTGATATATTCTGCTGGAGTACTGAGCCTAGACAATTAATTTGAGCAAACAGTCGATTCAGAATTATCTCTCATCGCATCGTCATCAGACTTGTCGCACCTTTTCTTGTTTTCAGATCTGTGAATTCAGAATCTGTTTATATTATTACTTTAAATATTAATTAATTCCAATGTAATTGTTGCCAATAAATCATTGTAAATACAGTTGTTTTTGTTATTGAGATTATCTATCTATTCAATTTTCCACTCCCCAAAAAAATCAAGAATTTGCTCATGTTTTATTGATATGATGTTGCACTAACTTATTCAATCTGGATGCCTTTTATGGCGACTCAACTGTTATTACACAGTTACATTAAACACCTGCAGAAAAGTACTGTTGAAACAAATACGGGATGTAATTAAAGACATCTTATAACACTTACAAAAACATTTCCTCTTATTCTGTACCGTAATTGCACACTAGACAGAAAATATGTATTAGATAATAGGTGGTAAAAAGTCTTGAATTACACCCCGTAAGGCAACACGTAGCATCAATGTGTTTTTTTACAAAAATCTCCAGGTTTAAATCTAAGGGTAACATCCAAACATACCACTTTAATTCAGTGTTTAATGTGTTATGATACGTTGTTGTATATATTCAACGCCCTAATTGTATTTAACATAGTCATCTAATCATTCTTTAGTAGTAAAAACTACCTAAAGTTCATGATCCATGAAATTACCTAAAAGTTCATGCTTAATGAACTTTTTAGAAAACACACAAATAATCAAAATATTACACAACCGATCTACCCATTCACAGAACTAGGAGAAAATATTGTCATCGAACCTGTTTGGGGACAATAACGGTCTTATCGGTCCGTGACGGTTTCTGATGTCCGAGCTGTCCGCCGTTGAGTCCGCAAGTGTAGAGGGCAGAGTCCGACCACAGGACGGTGTGGAACCTGGCCGCCGCCACCCCAACCATGGGCCCCGGCAGGCGAGGGTGGAGGGGGCGGGGGGTGAGCAGAGTGGCGGGAGGGGGAGAGTGGCCAAGGACATGGTACGTGTTTGAGCCACAAGTCCACACCTACAACAGGAGAGTATGTAATCAGATGCTGAATACAAAAGACTTGATGGCACATAGAAGAAAAGGGAAGTGAGGGGAGGTCACCACACCACAATGCCTGCTTACTTTTATCATTGGAGATAGTGTTTTATTTTATTTTTTCCTAAAGAAGATGTCACAGCTGATCATCATACACTTTTATGCTTAATTGAATGTGTCTTGTCAAGGTTATGAATGTGGGGGAGTAACTTCCCCTGCATCCTTGTTCCCTCACTGACCATACAGTCACCTCCATTCAGTTACCTAAAGCTGGGTTTTCCTAGGCGCGGAAAGTTTTGGCAGCGAAGCGCGGAACGCTGAAATTCTTCGCTCTTAGTTTGAGCTCAGCGGAATTCTAATTTCCTAGACACGGACTTTCTCGGCGACCGACTGCGGGATTACCTAGCTCATTTTGGTTGTGACTGTTGAGGGGATAACACAAAGGGCAATAAAATAAAATAATAACTTCTTAAAGGTGATAATAACTTCTATTTCAACACTCACTGTGTTCAGTATTTACAATATCTCCTCAACCAATTATCGTACAGCAATAGGGGTTATAATTTGTTTTTCAGTTTTAAATAATTGAGATTTCAGTTTTAAAACACAATAAAACTGCCTGTTACTTAAGCTAAAACCAAAGTTCATTATTATGTACTGTACATAACAAATGTTATTTTATTTTAAAAGCACCGGTAAGTTTATTTTTTTAATGATTTAATTATCTGTTGGTTATTATACCTGTCGTACTCCAGATAGTTGGACGGCCTTGTATTCATTCAACAAGTTTCTCGTCAACTGACGCCCTAAATTTACCCGAACTCATTCCGTAACAACACAAAATCACAGGACACCAGTATAAACTCAACACTATTCTGCAGCGGTGAGCGGACTCCTTTGCTCCGGGAGCGGACAATGTTAATCCGCAGCACGGCGCGGAACAATTCCGCTGTCTAGGTAAATAGCGCCATTTGATTATATGATGAGGAGAGGCCAAGTTACTCCGCGTTCCGCGCTCTGCTGCCGAAAACTTCTACGCCTAGGAAAACCCAGTTTAACAGAATCACAGTGGGAAGGGGAAGGGGGTAACGTTCTCTGCACCTCCCAGTGCCCCTACATGGACAAACTGTAGAGTTGACTGTGAGCTTTTCACTAATAATAAACACATCCCTGTGAGACTCCACTACTGTTTATTTTACATAGGCCTTCCAAATTTACCACAGATCAGTGAATTCTTAAAACCTCATATACAACCCCGGTTCAGTTTTGGCCCCAGGTGGAAGTAAAACCTGAAAATTTAAGTAGGACTCAAGTGAATGTGTCATGAAGAAAATAAAAGGTACATGTTATGTAAATAAGAAAGATTTTATACCGGCAAAACTATTAGGTTTAAAGTCATAGTTGATTTGTCATTTGACAGCATTTGGCGTCGAAGTGTGCCTTTTGGGGCTAGCATGTTTAGTTATTGAAAGAAAAATACCCCCGTCGCAGCAAACCTGCATACTCAGCGAATTTCCAATGCATATATATGTATCTTAATACCACATAAAGCCACATACCAAGATTCATCAATATACATTCATAAACAAACGATTTATGACATTTTAATTATTCTACATAAGAATAACATGGCGGCTGAGTATGCAGGTTTGCTGAAGCAAGGAACACAAAAAATGGGGCTTTATACAAATATCAATATAACTCATGTAGGTAAAGCCACATACCAAATTTCATTAATTTATTTTCATTATTAAGGGAGATAACACGTTACTTATTCTCCATAAGAATAACATGGGGCTGAGTACGCAGGTTTGCTGCTACGGGAGCCTTTGGAAAAAAATTGTTTTTTTGAGCAAATATCAATGGTCCACAACCAAATGAAGCCGTATACCAAGTTTCGTCAGTATACGTTCATAAATAAGCGAGATATAAAATTTTTCTTTTCCTCCATAAGAATAACATTAGACAACGTACTGTGTTTAGCACTTTTAATATCTCGGTAACCAATTGACGCAGAGAAATGATCAAAATACCAAATTGTGTGTTTTTTTAAGCTGAATCCAATGGAAAAAACTAAAATTTGACTATTTCCAAAATTATATGTAAAAAATTCGAAAAACCCATTTTTGGGGTACAAAACCCCCCCAAAATACCCCTTTGGATGGAGCGATCTGGCTGGTTTTCGAACTTAAAGTCATAAATGTTGCTTTACACGTTTATACCAAATTTCATCAAAATCGGATAATTTTTACGAGAGTTATCGTGCTCACGGACACATATATATATATATATATATATAGATATATATATATATATATATATATATATACAGTTTCAAACGAATGGTGTTTTTGGGGTCTGGGGACCTCAAAACGAAAAGTTATCATGGTCCCGGGCCTAGGTCTTACCATGCCGACTACGGTAATAGCTTCTTCCCTATAGGGGAAATTCGCTAAAAGAGCATAGTGCTGAATAGTTCAATGTATGAGCAACTAATAACCATGCTTTTGGGAAATTCACTCAGTGAATAATAACAATGGAAGGAAACCATTTTAGGTTATCAGGTCAAAATATCAAATTGTATTATAAAGATGACCTAAAAATCACAGCACAAATACTAACCTTGTCAGGAAGGGAAAGATAAGACTGAGGTCCACCTTTCCTAATCAAAAGACTTCTCCATAAAATATTTTTTTGTAAATCCCAATACAATATTAACAAGGAATAACTATTATTGGGTAATATTGTCTTGTAAACTTACTGCTCCACTCTCCATGAGCAGGACAGTATGGTCACGGCCGACACTCGCCCCCACCACAGCCTCCGCACCAGTCTTAAGGGGGTGGGGGGTGAGCACTGTCTGCTCTGAGCCCACACCGAGCCGCCCGCCCTGGCCGTGGCCACACGACCACACGCGACCGCCGTTCGACACAAACACGCTGTGGAACTTGTCTGTGGCTACCTGCGCAACAACACACGTCAGTGGTTTACACTTTTATTTGGTTAAAGATTTCCCTGACTTTCCCTGACCAAAAAAAGCAAATTTTCCCTCACTCTTGACTCAGAATGGACACTTTATTTAAAATAGTTAATATATATTTTTTTAATCTTATCTAATCGGCCTCTACTTTCCCCATAGCCATCTAATGCTATCCTGTTTATTTTAGTGTTTACAGTTTGTTGTACATTTTTTGCCTTACCCATCATGGTTCACTTCCTTTTCGTTGCACCAAAAAACTGATTTTAAAAAATCTAATAATTTTAGAGTTTTGAACAGTACTGCACTGCGTTTAAGATTGAACTAAAATGATTCCCTCATTTTCCCAAATCTCTAAACATTTCCTTGATTCTACTTCAATCAATCAATCAATCAATAATACTTTATTCATTAGCACATAAAATGTACATAATGGTGTCAATACATACATTGTTTAGGTGTATGCTGAAAACAAATAATAAAATACAATAATTCTTAACAAACAATAGTTCAAATTAAATAAAATCATGGTTCTAATTCTAACTCTTAACTTGCCAGGTTCACTACAATAATCATGAAAAAAGTCATCAATACTATACAGTGGCTTATTGATAAGATATAGATAGCTTTACTTGATTTTTAAACTTTTTAAGATCTGTTATTCGTTTAAGATATTCTGGCAAAGAATTAAAAAATCTTATTCCAATATATGAGGGTTTTTTTGTGAAAAATGAAGAATTATGGTTTCTGTATGCCAGTTGATTACCTTTCCTTGTTTCATACTGATGAAAAGAATTTAATTGGGGTAATTTTTGAAAGTTTGATCTAATATGAACAACTAACTGAAAAATAAATAAACCATAAACTGTCAAAATTTCTGTATTTTTGAAATGTTCTTTTACAGAGTTCCCTGGTTTCAATTTTAACATAATACGAAGGTTTTTTTTGAAGTAATAGTATTCTGTTTAGATTATTGTTTGAGGTAGAACCATAAAGGCATAAACCAAAAGCTACATGCGATTCAATTAGAGCATAATAGATAATTTTTAAAGTTTCAAAACTACTGAATTAGGACATCTGTCTCAATGCATAGAGGCCTGAAGATATCTTTTTACAAACTGAATCTACATGATTGTCCCAGGTAAAGCGGCTATCTATGTTTAATCCCAAAAATTTAATAGTGTCTACTTCATTTAAAAAATATTCATCCATGAAAATATTTGTGCTTTTACCATTTTTTAATTTTGAAGCAGAGAACTCAATATATTTAATTGGTTTTAATTGGGTTTGGCAATAAATTTAACTTATGTAAATACTGCATAGTATTAGAAAGATTCACAAAAGCAGAAATTTCGACATCAGGTTCAGAAATCCCTGATATTTTTAAACTTATATCATCAGCAAATAAACAAATATTATTTGGTTCTTTTATTATGGTTGGAAACCCTGTAATGTATACTAGAAATAGTAATGGCCCCAATACAGACCCTTGTGGTACTCCGTACCTGACAATATTTGTTGATGAAGTATAAGTAGTCAATTGATCAAAATTGTTTAACTTATTCAAATTCAAATTTCTTTATTGTTCGAAACATGTAATTACATGCATAAACATTGTCAAAGGTTCTTAATCTATTTCACAGTGCATATTTATATACATTTTTCAGTCACAGTAAAAGTCAAATTAGGCTTAAATATCAACACAATATATTTACATGAAATATCTACAGAAAAAAATTTACAAAGTACACGCGATTTATATTTCTACAATTGTAAATCATAAGGACACTTCATGATTAAATATCTCTTGAGTTCTGTCCTAAACTTATTTCCATCTAAGATTTTTATGTGTTGAGGAAGTGAATTAAAAAATATTGCACCTTTAACATAAGGACTATTTTCTGTTGTTTTGAATTTTCTATTGACTCTATAAAAATCAAATTTTCTCCTTGTATTATGAGCATGGACATCACTATTTTTACAAATATATTTATTATCCAGTTTCAATAGCATTATAACTTGAAAAATATACAAAGCATAAACTGTCAAAACATTAAATTCAATAAATATATTTTTACATGATGTTCTAGGATTCACCTTAGCTAGTAATCTTAAGGATTTTTTCTGGAGGATAAAAACTCTGTCCATGTGTGTTTTGGCTGCACTTCCCCATAACAGTAGGCCATAAGAAAGATAAGGGTACACTAGGCCATAGTAAACTTTCATTAACATATCAAGATGAAGATAGGAGTTAATTCTTCGTAATAAAAATAGGCTAGGTGACAAACTGTTGTAACTCCACGTCGAATGAAGGTCCAAGATGCATATTGTTAGACTTGTGAGGTGTCTCAGACAATTTGTTTTCTAATTTTTTGTTCAAGAAGTTTAAAAAATTCTGAATATAATTATTTCCAAAAAATGTATTGTTGCAGTGAAAATGAATCTAAAATGTGACTACAGCTGTAGACTACACCCTATAGCATTCACAATCATCAGTTTTCTCATAAAAAAAGCACTTAAAAGAAATTGTAAATTAAATAAACTTTAACTAAACATTATTCATTATCAGTCAACGAATCATTAACATTATTTTGACAGGTATTCAAAATTAACTGAGCAAGCTTCCAAACACATTTACATCTCACTGAATCAATTAAATGTCTCGGAACAACTCCGAACATAGTTTGACGCATCATCATACTTAATCGTAACAGTTTTGTATTGAATTTATTTGTTTCCATTTATTTTAATGTCAAAACATTCGATGGATAAGGCAAATTCCTGCTAAAGCAGGTAACTAGTCAAGTTGTACAAAGAAAACCCATACGTAAAATGCAATATAAGTAAAATTAAAGTCATTTAAGATCAAAACCAAATAGGCTATCTGAATTACCATTTAAAAATTCTTCAAGTGAATAATATTCCATTTCTACCAGGAAGATCTTCCATAGTTTAAAACATTTCCCGAGCTCCATCACCTTATACTGTAATTTATAATTTGGGGATTTTGTTAAAAATCTTCATTTCCATATAGAACATCGGCTGCTTCTTTCTGGCTTGTTCTATTCAAAGGATACTAATTAGGTTTTTTATTTCTCGTATATACCATGATTATTTACAATACACAAACTGAAAGGAGAAAACAGATCTCCATTGCACCCTAACACGCACAAAGGCATGCCTTAATAGAAACATACATTGAACAAAAGTAGCCTATGCATTGAATGAGAATACCAGCAGTGTCTACTGGTCAAGTGTCTACTGATCATCAGGACCTTCCTCAACTGTGACAGACCCAGCAGCTGGGCGTGAGGAATTGGTGTGATGTGCGTCAGGTAGGAAACAGGTCAGAGTTTATGCCTTGTTGTTACAGTCCCATTTTTACAGTTTTTTTTTATTTCGAATTCTGAACTCCTCATGTGACTAAAATAGCATTCAGGGTTTGTGATATGCATGGAGTTGAAATGTGCTGATTTTTGCAAGACATTCTTGGACTAATACAGAATGTGTTATTACCTGATTAATTGAAATGTTGTTTTTTCTAAAGAAATCCAGGAGTTCAGGCTGAGATCGGCTATGCTGGTTGCCAATGCCTAGGGTGTAGTTGTTGTTGGTCCCCCACACATAGGCTTGGCAAGGGTTGTGAGGCGAGAAGTCCTTGACCAATCTGTCTTTCATTGCGTGATCAGCGGCTTGCAAGTCATCCTTGTCCATCAACTGAGTCTGAGCTCCCAACTTTAAAGAAAAACATACAAAATTAATTTAACGTTGTGTTGCTCGGCTAGAGTTATTAATCTTGGTTAGTGAAAACATCGAGGTCTAAAAAATATATTTCTTCAATCCAAGATTTTCAATTTCGTAGTAAAATTTCAGACAATATGTTTATTTTAGAGATCATTTAACTTGTGTATACTATGTGTGTACAAATGCTGGGATTTCAAATAGCCTGTTCTTATGACACCTCCACTCCTGTTAGCTTCACCTATCTTCAATTTGTCTCTGACCATCTATAGATTTTTTTGGCTACAGATTTGGTTTAAGTCTTACCATCCTACCCAAACACGGTAGTCGTTTTAACTACCAGTGGAAA
Organism: Allygus modestus; assembly: GCA_963675035.1. Classification (NCBI taxonomy): domain Eukaryota; kingdom Metazoa; phylum Arthropoda; class Insecta; order Hemiptera; family Cicadellidae; genus Allygus; species Allygus modestus. The sequence goes on along the minus strand of OY776112.1, from coordinate 189,722,254 downwards.
ATTCACTGACTATGACTGTCGTATATACAATGCTTTTTTGCCTAAAAAGTAGACTTCATCCAAAGTTAACTTTGTTAGTCACTGCACTGATTGCCAGCTGTTTGGGCTATCTGTCAATAGGTCTGCTACATTGTTTACCTAGCATTATAGAGAGGCATACATCTCGGAGGTCGTTACGACAAAAGAAATCGCACAAAAAATAAAGCAGCAATTACTTTAGATCAGGTTTAAAATAAAGTGGAACGTGGCTAATTGAAACTTCTATAATTCAAAATTGCCTTTAACTAGGATTTTTCGCTGGTGGCATTTCCTAAACAATCAATGTTAAAAAATCTAAGTTAATTCAAATTTTATCATGGATGGTTCAAACTTTTTTATTTAGGGTATATGAAAATGCATTAATAAAATTGTGTTCTAGTAAGGGTTCAGTAATTTTTTCCCCAACGTAATGTATAATACAGTAGTGCAGATGCAACGCCTTAAAAAGGCTTTACATTTTTTAATTTAAATTTAATTATATTATGTATCTTAGTGCCATAGCGATGAGAACTTATTTTTGAAATACTGTCCCTGTAATTGGACTTTAATAGGGGCAGTAATTGCAGGATTAATTTTTTGTTTTAAGGTATTGTACATATGCATGTATTTATTATAGTATAAGTTCCAAATGACTGCATGATTTTGTATACATTGCATATATTTATTTCTTCAATAAACACATTTTGATTTGATTTGATTTGCACTAACCCCCAAGGCAGAATTTTTTTAATTCCTTCTGCAACGGAATATGTAAAATCCCAAAACTTTCTGCAAGCCTAACGCAATTTTTCATGCGCCTGGCCGCAACCATTGGAATCATGTAAAGCCACTTGCAAAAAACTAGAAACTAAGAAAATTATTTAAACAAACCAATCTTTTTGGAAAACTCTCCAAATAATTATCTTTTTGGAAATCCTAAAGAAAATTAACTGAATTGCAACAATTACAACAATATACTGTTTAGCCTGAACACATTTTAAACTAATATCTAAATAGTGTTAATAATAATAATATTCATCAGGTAGTACAGTATAAATAACCAAAATCTAAAAGAAGCACTTGCTTCTAAATTAATTTACAGACCGAGACTCAAGGGCTATAGGCTTAATTTGCTGTATTAGAAGAAATATATTTGTTTAATAAAATATTCGAAAACATAGTTGGCTCTTTACAACAAACCAATCAATAATTTTTTGTTCTTGAATAGGTTTTTTGTAAATATAAAAATTACCTAGTCACATCCCTAAGTTGCACTGATAATAAAAAAATGTACTTAATTATTCCCTAACACTTAAAACCAGGCAAACAAATATTTAGGTCTTCTTTTTTTCTCCTAACAACTTTCGATGCTAACATTTCAGACATTAATTTAGTTTACTTTTTGAAACTGGCTTGAAATGGTTGTGGTACTGAGAGCCAAATTTTTGACAAAGGACCCTGCATCTATATAAATAAAATTATAGTTTTGTCTGTACAATGATTAGAATCATGTATGTTTTGGTTATTTTTACGTTTCATACATAAAAAAAAAGAAACGCGTCTTATCTCAATTTCTGTTTGTCTGTCATTGACACTCAAAATGGCATTTCACGCAGCCTTCACCGGGAAACGAGAGTACCGATTACGACAAAATCATTTTCCTGCATTCTCTACAAGTCTGAGAAGGTTTTTATCTACTTGAAACTGGCACATACCTTTTGGAAAAATAATGGCGGCCACTCAAAAACGTAATTTTGTGTGATTTTGGACACTTTTTTTCACTTTTCACAGGGAAACGGGTGCACTGATTTCGATAAACGGGTGCACTGATTTCGATAAAACTTTTTTTCTAAGTTCTATATGTGCGTAAGAAGGTTTTAGTTTAATTGGATTTTTGGAAATCACCTTAGGACCATGCCCTACGAAGTTTTAAAGATCCTATGTTATTCTTATGGACAAAGTATTTATTTATATTGAACCAGATGATGATTTAATAGTTATATCCATAACTTAAAATATTGTAAATAGCTGTTTATCATTATGGACATAAAAAACTTACTTGAATGGCATCTCTCACAATGGAAATAAAAAAACTACTTAAATGGCAACTCACTCTTTTTTCGATAGGCGTGAGTAGGGGGTAATGGGGGAGTCTGCACGCTCCCCCCCACCAATCTTAATGACCCCCCCCCATTTCATATTTCTCCCCCCCCCCGATTTTATATTTTTTGCCCACTTCCCTATTTTATATTTTTGCTCCCCCCTCTTCAATTTTATATTTTTATTTTATGTCCCCCCCATTTTATATTTTTGCCCCCCCCCCCGTCATTTTATATTTATGCTCCCCCTCTGATTTTTATTTTTGCCCCCCATTTTATATTTTGCTCCCCCCGATTTTATATTTATGACCCCCCTCCCCCCCAATATTTGTATTTTTTTTACTTGAGTTCTTTTATTTCTAAAAGCGAATTCAAAGTGTTACGTGTACCGATTAGAAGTCGCAAACCACATGCCGTTTACTACCAGACAGAGTTCCTCGACTTAGCAACAGTAACCGAACTATCTGCCAGTATATTTCGTTAACTTTGATTTGATTGTACATTAACCCTTTGACTGCCAAGAAAATAACGGGTGCGAGCACCACAGCGCCAGCGCCGTGCGTCCGCTACGCGCCAGGCTTATAATGCCGCAAGTGCGCTAGAACGCCGAGCGCATTTTGGCAGTTTTTTATCTTTACAAAAATACTTGTCATTCCGTTATTCTTTATCGTAGAGCGATGTTTTTTGCACCATTCTTTTCGCGATAAAAGCAGCAACAGTTTGGTGCATAATAAGGAAAAAAGGTTTCCTCTAAAATGAGTAAATAAAGTGCAATAAATAAAAATACAAAATACATTTAACTTTTTTAAAGTTTGAACCCCAAAAGTATATACAGTAGAACTCCGATTATCCGAATTAATTGGGGATTTGGGGATTGGGGATTGGGCATATCCGATTCGGATATGCAGAAATTCGGATAATCAGATATACCTCGGGAATTAAGCAAAAAACATCACCATATATTAAAGAACGGTGAAAGAACAGTAGCGACTGATGATGAGCAGGGCGGGAAGGGGGTATGACTCATTGTTCCCTGCGAAAATATCGCGCTGGAAGGTAACAGTGCGGGCTTTTATTTTAGCGCTCACGAAGCCATAGTAACGGAACGGCGCATTCTCGCTACACGCGCTCCCGCGTATTTCTATTATTTCACTCAAAATCGATTCGGATAATTGGAGATTTGGATAATTGGGGTTCGGATAATTGGATTTCTACTGTAAATAAATAATATTATGCGGCTTATCTACATTATTATTTTGTCTTATATTTAATTTAAAACAAAACTGTGCATAATTTACTTGAAAACAACAATTGGTTACTGATTTTTGAGTATTTTTTATGTTCAAACTACTTTTTGCTGTTTTGTACCTAAGTACATAAACTTTAGCTATTCTGTTAGTTCTGATGGTATATTGTTGTTTTTCCTACAGTTTCATTCATACAACAAATAAAAAATATACCCCCGTAGCAGCAAACCTGCATACTCAGCGAATTTCCAACGCATATAAATTTATCTTAATACCACATAAAGCCACATACCAAGTTTCATCAATATACATTCATAAATAAACGATTTATGATATTTTAATTATTCTCCATAAGAATAACATGGCGGCTGAGTATGCAGGTTTGCTGAAATAAGGAACACTAAAAATGGGTTTTTATACAAACATCAATATAACTCAACTAGGTAAAGCCACATTTCAAGTTCTATTAATTTATGTTCATAATTAAAGGAGATAACACGTTATTTATTCTCCACAAGAATAACATGGGCTGAGTATGCAGGTTTGCTGCTACAGGAACTATCGGCCAAAAAATGGGTTTTTGTGCAAATATCAATAGACCACAATGAAATGAAGCAATATACCAAGTTTCGTCAGGATGAGTTGATAAATAAGCGAAGATATACAATTTTTCTTATCCTCCATAAGAATAGCATTGGACAACGAACTGTGTTTAGCACTTTCAATATCTCAGTAACCAATTGACGTAGAGCACTGATTAAAACACCAAATTGTGCGTCTTTTTAAGCTGATTCCAATGGAAAAAATAACATTTTACTTTTTCAAAACTTATATGTAAAAAAATCAAAAAACCCATTTTTGGGGTACAAAAGCCCCCAAAATACCCATTTGGATAAGCCGATCTGTCTGGTTTTCGAACTTAAAGTCATAAATGCTGCTTTACACGTTTGTACCAAATTTCATCAAAATCGGACCTTTTTTTACGAGAGTTATCGCACCCACGCACACACACACATATATATATATATTATATATATATACAGCTTCGAACGAATGGTGTTTTTGGGGTCTGGGAACCTCAAAACGAAAAGTTATCATGGTCCCGGGCCTAGGTCTTACCATGCCGACTACAGTTATAGCTTCTACCCTATAGGGGAAATTCGCTAAAAATCAGTAGGCAATAAAGATTTATTTTGCTATTGCTATTATTATACATGAAAAATAAGAAATTAAAAAATTATAGTACTAAAAAAGGTGTTTTGACTGAAACACACCTTGATTTTTTCCATGAAGTACTGTGAATTTAGTTACTAAAACACACTGCTTAGTTAGATTTAAAACAACTTATTGCACATAACATTTAGCACTATAACATATGTTCAAAGAATATTTTTTAAATATAAACGGGCGGGAACAGTAAACAGACCGGCAGTCACACTACGTGTTCGCCACTGCCTTACGAATATCGAGAGTTTTTAGAACGTGAATACTATATGAAAAGTTTAAATAAAAAAATATATATGTGTTATATTATAACAGTGAATTCATCACGAAGACAATGGTATGAGTTTCATCAAAATACAATGAAAAATAACTGAGTAAAATGCAAAATAGTCATGAGCCTATATATAGGCTCTCGGCGTTCAATGCTCGCACGGCGCCTGGCTATATTTAGGCTCTTGGCGTTCTACCACTACACGGCACTTGGCTATATATAGGCTCTTGGCGGTCAACGCGATTTTGCCCAAAGCCTATATACAGGCTTAAGTCAAAGGGTTAAACGTGTAAAATGTAATTTTAATATTGTAAAATTATGTGAATTGTTATTTGCTTTAGTTAATCTACCATTTATACACAACCTGTACGAGGGACGGGTACACAGCTAATTGGAAATAATTTCCCGATATTTTCGCTCGTAGCAGACTTATGTTTAAAGGCTGTCCCACACTTCCTGCGAATACATCCGAACATTCGGCCGACCTCCGATTGTTCGAAGTATTCACGAGAAGTGTGGCCATTGTAGGAGCTGCACAAACTTTTGAATACAGGGCGGAATATTCAGTGAACTTTCGGGAGAATGTTCGGCCGCGTGTTCAGGCCTGTTAGCGAGAAGTGTGGGACACCCGGACAATGCCAGGAATGCCTTGCGTAATGGGTTTTTAAATTTTGTAGAATAAACTTTCTAAACAAACTAAGCAGGTAACCCGCTCACTGGATGAGGCCATTATCTCATTGTTGCTCCACAACAATATTAAGCAAAATACAGGTAATAGCACTACACATCGCTAATGTCCATTGGTTGGTTGGTAGAATCAGAAACACAATGCATTAACGCCACTGATTGGAGCCTTACAATCACGTGACCTATCTGAGTGATGTGCAGTGGCACTATAAACATCCCGATTCTCTTTAAATATCGTACTGACGTATCGTATCAGGCTGTGTAGTGTACGGTTTAACGGTATCACTAACATTGCATCGTTTTCGACATACAGTCAACTCCTGATTATCCGGGGTAATGACAGGTTGGAGTGTCACGGATAACCCAAAACCACGGTTAAAACAAAGGGATTCAATAAATTGAATATTACGAATATAATAAAGGTTTATCAACATTTTTATACTACAATATTGTGTTTAATGTAATTTAAGATATATTTATGTAAATTAAATACTTCTGAAAATCTTTAAATTGTGATAACATCTACAAAGATTAAGATAATAATAGTCAATACTAGCAAAGGTTGATAGCAGTTAATACTATCCAAAACGCCGAATGATATTTAACAAGTTAAAAATCTCTAAACACCGAACTCTCTAAACTACACCGAACACAGTGCTAATTAATTCCGCACTGGGGGAAAACCCAATGAGGGTGAACAAAGGCGGGAAGGGTAATTGTTTTGAGATGTTTCTTTTTTAAGCGTTCGCGTCCGACCCTCCTTGCAGTGTCAAGGTTATCGCTCCCCATCACGCGCCCATGGCTCATTAGCGAAATGACAGACTCTCAGATTATGTTGTGTTTACTAAATTGTTTGTATAGTATTTATTCTGATAAACAAAGTAAATTAAATACGATTCTGGAGATAGTTTAGCAAAATTAAACAACAACCCGATTAACCCGCTCCCAGATAATCGGGAGTTGATTGTATTGTATCGCCCACATATTACAGGGATCCATTAAATCCCGTGTCTTAATTCCAAAACGAACACTTGAAAAACGTTATAAGTAAGATTTATTTTTTTATGTGCCGATGCAATTTGAAACGTCAAAATGGACGATATATATTGCTTCCAACACACACCATCGAAATATTGTATCGCACCTTGTGATATCGCAACATTGCGAAATGATACAATAGGTATCGGATATAGCTCACTACCAACCAGCACAAGCTCTGAGCTCATTCAGTCAACTACGAGTATAATCGTATTTCTGCCTCTAAAAATAGACTGCGCAACTTTGAGGTTACAATATTACGTTTACTTGAATTTATATGGTTTTCTAAAGTTTTTGTTAGCAGAATGGAGAATTGTTCTGCAATAACTTTATTGACAAATTGTTGATTTATCTGCAGCCATGTACTTTTATGTAGCTGATCTTTCTGCAGCCTTCACTTTCTTTCTGCGGCAATGTTGCACTGTCGCCCCTTGTTCTGCCATGGAGGCACTAACTTACCCAAAAACTCATCACCCGACTACCATAAATCACCCTTAACCCTAGGACTGCCCTGGCCTGATTTATGCTAAATTGTTCAGTGCCCTAGCAATTTTTGCCATTTTTCAGAGTTTTTTTAAAAAGATTCACAGTGCCTAAACCACTGTTGATAACCTAGACATATGTATGCTCGTTTTGTTCATAAAAATAAGTAGATTTTGAATAAAATAAAATAAAACAAATCCCTGATGTTGGTTTTTTGCAAAATGTAGAAATCCAAAACTTTCTAAAATTTTTTAAATAATTTTCAAAAGTAGAGTCTTAGCATTTTTACACTAATTTGTTTACAGAAAATCGAAGATATACAAAATGTAGGCAATTTATTTCCCTACGTGGAAATGTATTTGATTTATTTCAAAACAAATTTTACCCGAATTATGGAAAGAAATACGGAAACCGGGGAAACACTGTACATAAAAAAAAATCATAAGTAGGCTATAAAATTAATATACTAAAACTGTTATATTACTAGAGGTAACAATAAAATTATTGAAAATAATGCACTTTTGTACAAAGTAATAACTGTGTTTATGACTTTATAAGAGTTTAAAAACAAAATTTGAGTTTTGCCGAAAGCCAAAATTAGTTCTTTGAAGCTATTAATAATTTGTGAACTACTTTATTACGATAGGATAATAAATGGTACCGGTACATATATTTTTAGTAAATATATTTCTGAAAAAGATCATATATATATGCTCATTAATATTGTAGTTCATTAACCAAAGAAAAACTACACAAAAATTACCTTTGGTGAGCACATTAACATCTACACAGGCAGTCCCATATCGGTTCGATATCGAAACATTTGACCAACCGGCTGCTTGTTAGTTTTATCGAATGAACTCTCGACTACCGATGGTTGTTTCGTGGTGAATAAAAGCGAAAATAAAGTGCTCACTCAATCAAAGTCAATCAGATATAAATAAAAAGCTGTGGTTACAATGTTAAATTGGAGTTCTACAAATGGATTTACGTGTAAAAAAAAACAGCAAATTAGACTTCAGTTCACGACAAAATTATAGTTACCTAACCTAACTCCACAGAGCACAGTGAGTATAGTGGATGTTCGTTGTGCAACATAATTATAAATAAATGAATTTGTAAAAACAAAAAGTCAAATTAAACAGAAATAAATTGCAGCCACGAAAAGTAAGCATCAAAAGTAGGATTCAAACCCGTGACCACATGACCTTGAATCATCTGACAACATATCCACTGGGCTACTGGGCTAAATTCATTCGATAGAACAAACAATCGGTTGATTACATTTTCCAATATTGTAACAAACGATATTCGCGATATTGGACCTCCTGTGTAGGCGATAATGTTCTCACCTTGTTTTGTAACAGCTGATTTATATAAACCTCACGTGAGCAAATTAGTATCGCCTACACAGGCGTTTTTTTTAAATAAGCTGATATAAACATGCGGTATTAGCCAAGGATAGTGTGCTTTCATTAAACGGATTTGCAAAACTGTACATATTTAAATGGGCCAAAATTACTTCTTCTCCGATGAATAGCGGCTAAACGGATGATCGGATCTTAAATCTTACGGAAAATCGTTAGTTGGAAATTAAATTTACTACAACTTTTTAATTTAACATTTTTTGCCATCTCTCACCGTTTCTGTACAAAAAGCACTCAAAAGGGAAAAATTGAAAAGTGGAATTTTCTCCGCCCCATAAAACTCAAAATGTTAACTTTTGGTAATTTTTCTGGGAGTTTCTCGTCAAGAGCTTTAATTCAAGTATGGGGTCGAGGGGGGTTAGATTACAGGAAGTGCCTCATAATTTATGTCAGTGAGTGAGTGAGTGAGTGAGTGAGTGAACCCGTCTAGCTTTATATAAGTAGATGTATATATAAAGATATGAACACGTTATTACAGTATTTTCTATTGATAACAATAATCAGCTGTATATAGAGACTTTTTCCCATAAAGAAATCCTATAGACAGTGCCTAGTTCACAGAATACCTAGACAAGTATAATCATAGCCTACAAGTCAATTTTGTAAATCCGTTTTAGTATTAGGTAATCAATTTTTTAGATATTAAGGATAATTCCCAACAAGTATATTTTACAAAGAAGTAATAACCTTTAGATAATAAGCATTATATTAATCGATGTACTCACAGAATTATGTTAATCCAACATCCATTGGCCTATCTCAGGATACAAAATTTAATAACCATGACAAGGTTAAATGTTACAAATTGGTTCCGGTACGTTTATTTATTTTTATACCAGAACAAAAGAATTTTGTAATAGGATATAAGTAACCCATGTCATTTGTAAATAATATCGTAGAAAGATTTAAATTCATTATGTACGACTATTTTTCACAACGGAAATAACCTTTCTAACACTGCACCTTTCTGAGAAGATTAGCCCTATTTCGAACTATATAACCATAATGATTGGAATTTAAGAGTAAGTAGGACACTTCTCCTATCCATTTTAACTATAAGATTTACACACAAATGTAATTGAAAACGAAATAAATGTAAATAGGTAAACATACAACACCATTCTCTTGATCCACGGAAGCCATCTTGTTGAACGAATGTCGTCCGTCACTTACCACACAGCCGGTCCATTTAGTGCCGACACCTAGTGGATAAACTCTGAACTACTACCGTATAAATGTCCACACAGCACATTGTATCCTACCGCTATTTTTAAGATATTATTTTACATTTTAAATTCAAGTGTACATTATAATGAAAGTAAATATTTTAACAATTGAACTAAAATTAATTGTAAACTTATGGTATAGGAGAAATAACCTAAATATGTGAAGAAATTAAGTGTTTAACCAAATATTATAAATATTGTGAAACTTGAGTGATTTCCCTAAACAGCTGTTTTATGACATGGTCATTGTAGAAATGCAATTATGAGTATTTTAAGTTGAATTTAATATATTTTAGTAACTATTTCGATTCTTAATCATATTTTCTAGTTTTGAAGACCTAAATTCCTGTTTTTCCAAATTCAATTATGTAGAGAATGATTTTATAAATTCAGTGAAGTGTACAACCAATTAAAAGTGTAGTTTTCAGCTGATAGCCAATAAAAAAATTAGACAGATCCTGGATTATTGGCAAGCGATGCTATTGGATAATTGGCCTTCTTCTACAATTTGAACCAAGAAGTGAAGGAGTTGCCTTTGGAAAGTCTTAGGGCAAGGAGCATGTCGCTCTAACCCAGAAATTAGAAGAAGAGAATTTGTCCAGTTTTATTTATTTAGTGTGGTTTAACAAATGTAATAAAAGTTTCCCCCAGCTGTATTAGCCCACCTGAATCTTTTTTTATCTTTTTATCGTTTTTCCTAGGCAATCAACAGGACTTTGGGTGAGATCACTCCATCTTTTCAGAACTAACCTTTTCAGCTCCATTTAGAAGAACTTTATTGTTTTTAATATGAACTTTTGGACTCATCTAAACTACTAATTAATTATTTTATTAACTATTTTAATTCAAGAAAGGAAAAGTGTAATACAATCTTAGCAATTTTCGAAAAGCCTTTGAACATTGTTCTTTTTCAAAATTTAGTATCTCTACATAATATTTTGCATTGAATATGTTAATTTAATCATTTATGATAACTTTTGTTAACAAGCCAGAAGCATTTGAACCCATGAATATAAATTACCCCGAGTTATAGAGACATTCTGAACATTTTTTTTGGGAATACTATTTTATATGTTTTGTAACTGATGTATAGTTTTTCATAAGTGAGTAAATTGATTTTCTTTGTTCATTGTAACTAACAGCTGTTCTTTATTTCTCTCATAGAAATATTAAAATTAAAAAATAAAAATATATAAATAATAACGTGTTTTACGATAGTTCGCCGCTCGCGAGTAAAAGATGTTTCACACGCTACATTTTGTTCAAATTATAGTAGCAATTATATTGATCTGTTATAGCTACGAGGTTCGTTTATACATGAAAATTAAAGTTTAGAATCTCCTCTTTTAAATGGTATCAATATTATTACGTTTCTGGATCATTTTCAATTATGAGCAGTTGAAACAAAATTACCCAATGCGCCAGATTCCGGTGATTAGCCATCTGGCGCACACATGCAATCGCCGGAAAAACGGCGGAAGGCAGTCCTAGGGTTAAGTCAGTAAAATTTATAAAAAACCTTTCCCTGTACTTTCAATTTGAAATGGTTTGCCTTGCTGGGGGACAACCAATGCTATGCAAGCTGCTCTCCTCTCTGGTAGGCAAGGGGGGGCTTGTCGTTGGGTGGGTAGTCCCAATAATTAACCCTAAATTGGTTAAAGAAGAAACTGAAATAGGCCCTAACAAATGTGGGAGTATTAGAATTGACGGGTGAAGCAGTTTCGTTCAGAGTTCACAAGGCTAAAATCAGTTCTGGATTAATAACAATTTACTATTAGGGAGAACACTGTTGTAGGCTACCGGTACTTTAAGGTTACTTATGGTAAAATTCATTTGTAAAAGCTATTGATAAAACTTACCTCAATAAGGAAGACTGCATTATTTATGTGGCCATAGAATATACTTCGATGAAGGGGTGTATATCCAGATTCCAAATCTTTCAAATTCAAATCTGATTTCCCACCCTTTACCAGCCAGTAACACAGGTCTCTTCGACCACATGATGCTGCTACATGTAAAGCGCTCTTTCCTTCATTATCTAAAACCTGAAAGAAAGAATCTCTTTTAATGAAAGTAATATCTAAAACCCATACCGCAAAATGTAAAAAGAAAACTATTTTGAAAATAAATCAATTTTATCTATGAAATAATACATGATTCAAATTTTGTTTAGTAGTTGTAAAATAATTATAGTACTTTCACTTATTCAATGTTAAAACAAGAACCTTAGAAATTATTGTACTATTTCAATGTTACAATCCATTAGTAAGTTAAAACCACCGCTGCCACACTTAGGAAGGCCAAGATTTAGACCCTGAAACTGTTGTTCATATTTTCTTTTTTATTTCGTTATATTTAACAACTAAGGACTGCCAAATATTTTTTAGGACGCTCTTTGGAAAAATTGTTTCTAAACTTTTATATACTTAAGTTTTATTTTGAAATGACATTGTATTTTTATTATGGTAAAGAGTACAGGTTCGAAATCATCCTGCAAAAGCAACTTGTTTCTGGATGATTTTGAACTGCCGGAAAAAACTGCAGTAAAACCTCGCCTTAGGTTATATGCTATTTCGACGATGTTTTTGAACCATGGTAGGATTGTCATCATTAAAAGAAGACCTGGATACAGAGAACGATTCAATTAACACACTTTAAATTGAAAGTAAAAATAGATTACTATTCCTGGATGTAATGGTTAAAAACTCCTCGGGGCTGGAGTGCCACTGTGTACGAAACAGCTAAGTGTGAAGAAGCGGATTAGAGTGCGGAAGTTGCTGCTGTTAGCATTTGTTTCAGGTTAAGGAATGCTGAGTTGCCGTGGGAGTTGACCCGACCTTGCTGACAGAGTTGTCTAATATAGTGATGAGATTTGTAAATGTTTGGTTTGGGCTGGATATATTGCTTAAGTTATTCAGGAAGAGCATGTGCATGCATGGTTTAAAATGCTTGATTTTAAAGACTAAAAGATTCTGGTTTTTATATTGCTTAGTTATTCTGGGGGATAATCAAAAGGTTTTTGTTTACAAAGCTTAAGTTTTGAAGAATTTGTCAAATTTATTCATCTGGATGTAACTGATTTGGGCCCAAATCATATTAATTGCATTCATATCTTTAAATTCTTATTGGATATAGCTATGATAAATTAGTTCTGTTTTTTTTTGGTGTTTTGGCAGCAGGTTTGCACTGTTTAAAAGGGGTGCCAAATTATTTTTGCTCTGTGAAGCTGATAGAAATCAGTAAGATTTTTTGTTTATGTTACATGAAAATTGATTCCAAGTAAACTAATGTTTTTGAATTTGACTTTTATAGGTAAATTGTAATGAGGAGTTTTATTTTCAATATTAAAGTGTGGATGATAATAATAGACTTAGTATAACATTTATTATTAAATTACTTATTTTCTTGAATTTCTCAGAGAATGTTTTGTTAATAAAATTGAATATTTATGAAATTTAATTGTGTCTAACAATTAACTCACCAAGCAATTTGTTTTAACACTAAGTAGTAATTTTGTGCCATATAATCAATATGTTATTGTGAAGAAGCAAAACTATTAGAGTCGCTGAATGCAACATTTAGGTCTTATGAGGTGATCTGACAATTTAAAAGATTAGTTAGTTTCAAATTTGTTTGAAATATTTTGAGGATAATGGAATTAAATGTTTGAATTGAAAGAACTAGCATCAACATTATAAAGATTTGTGTTTGTGTCATGAGATTTATATAAAGTCTCATGAAATTTATTATCTATACTGTTTCCTTTGTTTTATTAAGAATATTTTTGGGTAACACTTGCAAAATACTTCTTCTGTTTTCAAGATTAATTGATTGTACATAGCATAACGTTCACCCCTCTTGCAATAACAATAACAAAAACAATAATTGTAGGTTTTTTAATTGCATTTTATGGTTTTATGTACGTTTGTTAATTTTCATATGGAATATTTTATAGCTTTCCATTTCTTCAACCTTTCCCTGACCTAATGGCCGACCTGGTACATCGGAGGAAATTTCACTCCTCCAACATTGGGATCTTCTCCAGCGACCCTGGAGCAACAGATCGCGGGACTTCCACAACTTGATCACCAGTTCTTCAACCTCTTGGATCTTGACTCTGTTTTACACTACTGGACTTCACCATCTTCTTGGGTCAAACATTTGAAGATTCACACCAGGAGGAAGGTTTACTCATGCTGTCTGGACAGTTACGGGTAGAGCGATAATGGTTCTTCAAGGAGTTGGTGTGGATTTCTTTTCACCTGGGCTCGTCACACCCTGCCAAAATCAGTCTCTGCCATGGCCAGTGGACCTCTCCGTGCCATAGAACTTCCAGAGGGATGTGGACATCGTGTCCAGAGCATTCAATATTCAGATTGGGATTCATTGGGATTGCCTACTGGTTCATCCTCATCTGAGGAGACGCATCTTCGTGGGATTGGTCAGTCCTTTCTATCCAATTTTCTTTCCTTTCCTTCATTTAAAAAAAGTTTAACTGTTGATAAATGTAAGTTAAATTTATTTTTCCAATATTATTGTTTTTATTGTATCTTTATTTTATGGGGCATGTATGAAAGACGCTGAGGACATCATCTCGCCGATCGAGGGGGATGTAATGAAGGGGAAGAGAGTTAGTTAGTTTATTATATTTCTGTAGTTAAATATGCAAGAGGGAAGTCAAGATTGTGTAAGGAGGAAGTATTGGGTATGTTGTGTGAGCAGGCTGGAATTGTTATTAAACAATAGCTTGTTTTGCTGACCTGCTGTAGGCTCTGGCTTAAGTACGTCAGTTGGGTAGATTTGGGGGTCAGTCAGTCAGTCTGTGGGATGGAGTATTAGGGTGTAGTGTCCGGACTGGGGGCTTCAGGGTCCAGGGCCTGTTAGGTCTCGGACCCAAGTAAGTTTTATAGTCACTAGTCTTTACTAAATTAATATTTATACTTTCCAGGCTATTCGCCTTGAATCTAGATAATTAGTTGTTAATATATTAAAGTCTTTTCATTGTCATCACTTTGATATTTTACTGTTTAATAACCATTTGTAAAATGTAGAGTTTTATTCTTTGTTTAATAAAAGTTATACTATTACATTACATGTCCCTTTAATTTATTGAGCTACGTCCTCGTGGTGGCAAGTGGGTTTATATTGTTTGGCCATCAGATAAGCTTGCTTCTCCATCACAAGTGATGGAGCCGCCGGTCGTTTTGTTTTACAAAACGCTGGTTCTGGTACCTTTTGCTTAAATTGGCTGTAGTTTTTTTTTTTTTTAGTTTACATTTTTTCAAAATTTAAAGTAGTTTTTTCTATATTTATTAAAATAAAAGAGCCATGTCGAATTTGTATGTATAGTTTAGTAAATGTCTGGTAACTATTTTCAAAATTTATCGCTAGGCTAAGATATTGGTTAGTGTTTTAGAGTTGTGCAAGTGTATTAATACGAGAAGTGATATGATTATTACTCGTTGCGTTGTGTGTCGTTTATGAGTTTGTGTCACTAGGCAAATCTGTGAGGAGTTTTTTGTATTGTGAGTTCCATTTGTCGTGCCTCGAGGGTACGGGTGTTTACGGTATAATATTGCGAGGTATTGTGCCGCGAGTTTATGGTAAATATTGACTGCCATGTGTCGTGCCTCGAGCGTACAAATTTGTATTGTGACATCGCGAGGTATTGTGCCGCGAGTGTATGGTGAATTATTTATGTTTATGTCGGGAGGGTGTTCACCCCGACATGGTTTATGTTTATGTCGGGAGTGTATTTTCCACGACATGGTTGCGTTATTATGTTTATGTCGGGAGTGCGTTGTCCCCGACATGGTTTTGCGTTATTATGTTTATGTCGGGAGTGTGTTGACCCCGACATGGTTGCTTTTTGAGTTCAATTGTTATGGCGCGCTTGTTTGTTTTTACAGTGGAGTTTTGGATTCTTGCGTACCAGCGGAGTGATGCCTTGGAACAGATCTGTGAAAATTTGCTTATCAGGATTGTGTGACCGTATATTAATATTTCAGATTATACGTCTGTGGATAAAGAGCTTAGGAACCAAGTTTATATGGTGTTCATTCTTTTTTTCAGGAGCCAGTGAGAGCCTATTCCCTGCAATAGAGCTGACCACTGAGAGGAAGCAGATCTTGAGGCAAAATAGAGTTAATTAAATGTTTATAGACAGTAGTATGGCATCTTGGGGTTTTATGGGTAAAATAGTTTATGGCATCTTGGGGTTTTATGGGTAACATAGTTTGAGTATTTTTTGTTATTTTGTGGTAATTACTTGTTATTTATTTAATTAAAGGTTTACTTATTTGTCTGCAGGGTGAAATAGTTTATAGAAGGAGTGAAATAGCTAAATGTGAAGAAGCGGACTAGAGTTGCTGCTGTTAGCATTTGTTTCAGGTTAAGGAATGCTGAGTTGCCGTGGGAGTTGACCCGACCTTGCTGACAGAGTTGTCTAATATAGTGATGAGATTTGTAAATGTTTGGTTTGGGCTGGATATATTGCTTAAGTTATTCAGGAAGAGCATGTGCATGCATGGTTTAAAATGCTTAATTTTAAAGACTGAAAGATTCTGGTTTTTATATTGCTTAGTTATTCTGGGGGGTAATCAAAAGGTTTTTGTTTACAAAGCTTAAGTTTTGAAGGATTTGTCAAATTTATTCATCTGGATGTAACTGATTTGGGCCCAAATCATATTAATTGTATTCATATCTTTAAATTCTTATTGGATAGCTATGATAAATTAGTTCTGTTTTTTTTTTGTTGGTGTTTTGGCAGCAGGTTTGCACAGTTTAAAAGGGGGGGATTTCTTTATTGGTAAGTATCTTAATTGCCATAATTAAGTTATGGTTAAGACTAAATTACATTGACAGAGTATGTAATGCTAATAATAACTGATAGAATTTTGATTATTTAAATCCTTGAATCTTACAAAATAATCTTCATCCAATCTTGAAACCACAACATTTTGATTTTAAATTTATATTATATTTTTACTGTCGTTTTCATTTAAAAAATCTTCAATTTTGTATGGACATTTAACGATAAGGTATTGCTTTAATTTATTTTTGAATTGTCTTATGTTATTTAAAGATTTTATTTCTGAAGGAATTTTGTTGTAAATTTTGACTGATATGTAGTCTGAGCATCTTTGTCGGAATGTTGAATTTGGAAAATCTTCAATTTTGTATGGACATTTAACGATAAGGTATTGCTTTAATTTATTTTTGAATTGTCTTATGTTATTTAAAGATTTTATTTCTGAAGGAATTTTGTTGTAAATTTTGACTGATATGTAGTCTGAGCATCTTTGTCGGAATGTTGAATTTGGAAGTGGCAAGTCTATATGGTTGAGATTTCTCGTGTTATAATTATGAATTTGTCTTCTGAAGGAAAATTTATCAAGGTTTAAATGTACAAAACTTGCTGCTTATAATAATAGATTGTCATCACTTTGATATTTTACTGTTTAATCACCATTTGTAAAATGTAGAGTTTTATTCTTTGTTAATAAAAGTTATATTATTACATTATATGTCTCTTTAATTTATTGAGCTACGTCCTCGTGGTGGCAAGTGGGTTTATACTGTTTGGCCAGCAGATAAGCTTGCTTGTCCACCACAAGGTGAATGTCAAGTCGGCGATTTTAAAGTCCTACTTCAGAAGAAATATCATTGTAATTCATTTTAGACTAAATATAAACTGAATATAGAATAAAAAATAACCTACAACTTGAAATAATAACAAAATATATCAGTGTAAACAACAAACATCTGATTCTCAATGACAAAACATGTGGTGGGCATAACATCAACAAAACAACTCATCACACAAAAAACGGCATAGAGTAAATCAATACTGCCTACACAGTGATACGCCACAACTATCTGGCATCCATTTATCGCAAAGGAAGCGCATTTGGATATTTTATAAAGACAGTAAAATTAGTTTCGCGGACATCGGAGTTTTTCGCACAATTTGCGAACGGCTGATATATCAGACCGCAGAGTTTTTGGCCGAAACAGCAACGGCCGATATATCGGACATCGGAGTGCAAAGGGTTAATATCACTTTTTTGTGTGTTTTTTCGCATGTTTCATGACTTCATTTTGAGTCACAAAATTGGTGATTGGTGCCCAATAACACTAGATGTTAATACATACTTTCGCTTTGGCACGACTATATAGAATCTTACTAAAAGAGAGAAAATAAAAACTGTAAATACTAAACAGTTTTAATTCACAATATTCACTGAGGGTAAATCAAACCAAGACTATTTTAATGTTTACCTACTTGTCAGATTTAGATGCAAGAGAAAGGAGGGGAATCTCAAAAACACTGCTTCTGGACCAATTTTCCCACAAATATACGAAGCCAACATTTAATTTATTTTACAAAAAACTAATATTTTTAATTTAAATACACAATTCAAGTTTATCCTCATAAAATTTATATATTCAACACTACCAGTGGATGCTCCTGCATGGAGTACCGGTAGCCTAGTTAAATCTGTGGGGTTTTGGTGAACTTTTAAATATCTTGAACGCCTTAACATTTACAGCCTAAGGCAATGGACAGAGTAGTTCAGTGTTTGTGACTACCAGGTTATACCACATGTCAGACGCAGACCACAGACAGAGCTCGTAATGGTAGGTACCACTGCTTATATGCAGCAATTAACAATGTTTTTTGGTAGCAGATTCAAAATCCGATGGTACTGGTCAATAGCATTCAAAAGGATAAACTTAACATAAATTTATCAATTCTGTATATGGTAGGCCTATTAAAATATGAGAACAATTGATCTTAAACATTTTTGTTAGTACCGGTAGTTAACCCTAGGAGTGGCCTATTGCAAGTGTGGAATGGCAGGCTAAATTTGTCGATTTTGCAGACCTTTTTTTGAAAATTCGTATAAATTCAACCGTAGAAGTAAACCTAGCCAACCTTGTATTCATTTTGATCGGGAAGAACAGGGGAATCTAGGAATACTAAAACAATAAAGATGTAGAAAGGTAATTTTTTCGAAAAAGTGAAAATAAGAAAAAAAATAGAATTTTATTTTTGAAATTTCAAAAGTAGCCTTGGTGAAATTTTTTCTACAGATTTTTTATGGAAAATTCATTATATACATGTTGTAGACAATCTAATTCCCTACATAGAAATGTTTAACATGTAGGGGAAACAATTTTTTTGTGTATGTTTTAGGGGCGTAATATAATAATAAACGGAAACCCGAAAAATATATAAATTGTACAGTGTTAGTTTATGATGTAAATAAGTAATATAATATATATACTAATAATGATTACATATTTGTAGAGCTAATGATGTAAGGAATCCCAAAAAGTCATTAAGTTGATGGTAAAAAAATATTATCACTTATAAATACATGTAAATAAAACAATGTTTTGCTATTTTTGTGTATTTATAAAAAAATTTTATATTATTTAGTATATAACTTTTTTACCCCAAAACCAATATAAACATGTTGTAGTACATTCAATTACCTAAATAAAAATGTATAACACCTAGGGTAAATTATTATTTTTATATGTGCTATGTAGCAATAAACATATAGTCGCGGACTTGGCAAATTTGGCAACAAAATACAATTTTTATAAACACACTTCACTTCATTTTTTTATCACTCTTCAGTAATATTTATGTATAATAAAATGCATAAAGATTACTGTTATAAACACACAAACACTTCACTAACACTAAAACTACGAAATACTAAATTATTTAGTAATAACTCACGGATAAAAATATCACAACGTACACAAAACAATTCTCAAAATGGCTGATACAAGCTGTTGACAGAAAAAATATAACGCAATGAAACGTTTACTCTATCGAGTGTGGCTACAAACAGTGCTGCCAACGGCAAAACTAAATTAATCTATATTTCTTCCTCTTCAAAATAACATATTATTTGACTAGTAACTACAACTTACACTAGATATAAATCCGATTTTCCTGATGGCCGTCTTTCAGCCATCTGCCATTGTACAAAGAAACAGAAAACACCTGTTTTCAAAAAATCATATGATCTTTCTAATCAATATTTTGTTCAAAAAATCAATACCAAAATAAAGCGCAACTCTTTAGCAGTGCATTGGTACCAACCGCAACTTCCCACGACAAAAATTACCCGAGCTGGGTAATTTCAAAAAAGCCGTGTTTTGACATTTTCCTAGTATCGGCTGCAAGAATCGCATCACGCCAAAAATTCATTTGATTTATAATCGTCGTGACATTGTTGTATAGCTGCTCCAGGGTTTGCTTATGTAATAAAATGAAAGTTCATAATATTATCTTTCGAATGATATATATATTGTTCACTTTTGAGTTGATTATTAGTGGTTTTTTAGGTTTCAAAATTTTCGGTCCAGAATGGCCGATTCTCGGCCCCTGCCACAGTAGGCTGCACAGAAAAGGGCCGAATCTCGGCCATTGGCTACTGCTAGGGTTAAAAAACTTGGATAAAAAACGAGATGTTTCCATTTTTATGGGATGTCTGTTTACCCTAGATACTAACTTATTATTTCTTATTAGATATCCCACCTTTAGGCTGGGTGCACACTTCCGACTATCGCAGACACACTAGCGAACCAAAGTTCCCGGAAAAGTTGAGTCACTATCGCAGGCCCAGTCAAGTCCCGTTTGCAACAGTGGAAGTCGCGCCTACTGGTGCACACTGCCAACGCATCAGTTTGTTACAGTTTGGTTCACCAGTAGGCGCAACTTCCATTGTTACAAATGGGACTTGACTGGGCCTGCGTTAGTGGCACAACTTTTCCAAGAACTGTGGTTTGCTAGCGCGACTGCAATAGTGGGCAGTGTTACCCGGCCTTACTGTCTATTTGAGATGGCTATCTTATTGGTTAGTAACTTAACCTTCTGAGGGTCAACAGCTGATAACTTATATCGTTTTTCGCTGCAGACGTGATTATGGCCAACTGCCAATATATCGGCATTCACCGCAGAAGCAAATTAGGCCAACTGCCAGTAATATCGGGAAGCCGTCTAGGTGTCACCCCGACAACCCATCACCTCGGCATTTTGGCCACAGGCGACAACCTGTCACCTCGTAAAAATATACCGATGCCGTCAAGGTGTCATCCCGTCAAGTTGTCACCTCTTTTCTAGAGGTGATTGTTTGTCGTGTGCAGAGACGACAACCTGTCACCTCGCACGCTTGCGTCAAGGTGTCACCCCGACAACCCGTCACCTTCTCTACTCCCAGGTGACGATCTGTCGTCGCCGTTCACGACAAACCGTCACCTCGCACACTCGCGTCAAGTTGTCACCCTGACAACCTGCCACCCCGCTCCATCTGTTTCCGTCTTCTTATAACGCAAAAATAGGCTACCTCCACTTGGCTTATCAGCGCTATCATGCTTAAAACAAATAATAAACTTTTAAAAATTATAAATTATTCATGTTTAATCTTCTACCGTATTTAAAACTACATTAATTTAGAGACACGGTCGTGTCTCGTTGCCAAGTCCACCAGCAGACGACGAGCGAACGACGACGCGACGTGAGTTAACACGATGGAAAATGAGGCGATTTTTCGACCAACAAAAAAAGAAATTTAAAGCCCTAATTTGATATAATTCCGTTTTAACACGTTAAAAACACCAAAGTATACGACAGTTTGTTTTAGAATGGTATAATAATTGAGAAATAAACGTTTTAAGTAGCGAAAAAAATTACAAGTTTCGTAAATTTTGATCGAATCTTCCACCTCGATGTTCAGAAAGCCTAGCGACTTTATTTCTCATCAAACCTAAATTAAATTTCAAAGTCACTCATATTTTTTCTCATATAAGTGCCTTATGATAGCATGAATAAAGTTTAAAATCGAAATATATTAAAAGTAATCACTTTACAATTTTTCATTTCAATTTTAGTTGACTTTTAAAACGTAAACAAAGAAGATGACACAAAGAGTAGGTTTCGCAAGTAAAAGGCTGAAAAAGCTGACACATCAGGTTTCAAATATTCTCTGTAACCCGTGCAAAGATCAAGTATGTTTTCAAATAAATTTATGATATGCTAGGAATTGTATCTTTGCGGCTATAAATACAATTTTAGATTGGCTTCATTCGACTTTTAAATTTAAAAATTCTATTACTTTAAATGAACAATTTTCGTAACTTTGTTTCAGAAATCTCAACTCCAAAAACTTATATCTTAAAGAATAGCGTGTAACGTCTTCATGATAGGTTCTTTAGATACTACCATTGTTTCATATCAGTGGTTTCAACTATTCAACTTTTCTCATGAAGGCGGCATAGAAAATAAATAATATGTAAATTCTATGCGATGTGTGATTTGCGGGATTGGTCAAATTTTCACGATAATCAATCACATCACTTTGAATCTAGCAATACATAATGACAAACTCAACAACATTTCGTCAGTTCCCATCTAGTAACGGAAAAAATGCAATGATATAGACACAAATGAGTACGCGTGAGTACGCTTTGAAAACTGTCTTGCCTTATGCGTATAAACCAGCTGCAGCTTGCACATGAAACACATTTTCATTATGGTCACCCCCCAGTGAAACTTATTTTTAACTACTAAGGGGATTGTGTTTAAATTTTTCGATGATTTTTTGACGAAATTGCAAAATCATTTCTATAATGACTACTTCTGCGGTATTGCAAAAGTTTTTTACCTACCTTAGAATTATTATAAACATGTCAAACAGCATTGAAGCGAGCTGAAAAATACGTTTAGTAGAATTCACGCATTATAAATTTTTTATGCCGCCTCTATTAAGAAAGTTGAAATAGTTTAAAACCACTGATAGAACCATTCACCGCAAAAATCATCAGCGGTTTTCTTGGACCATACCAAGTATAAAGTCTAAGAAGCTGTCTCTATTGCAGTGTTAAACGAATTGATTATGTGTGCAAATATGTAATTTTAGTTCAAAGGGAGGAGCCTATCGGGGTGGCGATTTGCTGTGGTGTCAAGTTGTCGGTTGCATCGACGTCAAACCGCCACCTCTCACGCTCGCGTCAAGGTGTAACCCCGACAAGGTGTCACCTCCTCTCTTTGGAGGTGACAATTAGACGCCTCCGTACACGACAACCCATCACCTCGCACGCTCGCGTCAAGGTGTCACCCCGACAACCTGTCACCTCCTTCAAATGGTGACGGGTTGTCGGGGACGATGCGCGTCAACTCGTCACCTCAAAACCTGTTTTAAAAGGTGATGGTTTGTCGGGGTGACAGGTTGACGGGGTGATACCTAGACGCGGTCCCGTAATATCAGCTTGTAGTCACAAGTAGAAAGTCATCATGTAGCAACCAAATGAATAACTTAGGTACTCGGATTCTTTAAATCCATATCAATAGGTATTGAAATTAAAGTTAAACAATTCAATATATAGGTACCGGTAGGCCTAATTCGGTCCTTATCGAAGCTATCAAAAATCAATTTTACAGTAGGCTTTACTTGTTTTAACGGAAAATTTACAGAAACGGTCGGGTGCATTTGAAGATGCACACACTTTCGGCACATTTGGGTTTGGTAAAATAAAAGTTTGTGGTGATACAGTAAACTATCACACTACAGAAGGCTGACTGGAATAGGATTGATCTTAAACATTTTTGTTAGTATCGGTAGTTAAAAAACTTGGATGAAAAACGAGATGTTTCCATTTTTATGGGATGTCTGTTGACCCTACATACTATTATTTCTTATCGGTTGCTCTTCCTTGTCAGCACCACGAGCCGGGTCGCCTTGAGGGGAGGCAGAGAATGGAATGGGGTAGTAGTCGGGTCGCCGATAGGGATGGCAGCGGGTGTACCCAAATGCACCACCTCTGAGCCACCAAGCGAGTCTAGTGTTCTTAGTGGCCGGTGACTAACATTTTTAAGCGCAACTGCCGTTAACATGCTAGTTAGTCTTCTGTAATGTTTTATAGCTTTCTCTGATGATGTCAATGGATTTAAACTCAAAGCTAGAAGATAGGTTAACCTCAGAACTTACCAGTGCATGATTCCTGCAAATATTTGATAAATAGCAAGCCAATTGGTAATCAGTAAGACCAAGTTTTGTAATTGCTGCAGTTATGATGTTTCCATGAAGTTTAAGTTTACACTTTTCCGTACAGGTGATGTCAAAATAAGTTAGAGAATTTTTTGACATTGTGGACAATAAAATAAAAACAAAATTACCCCATTGATGATACAAATCTGTAAAACCCTACTCCATAACTTAACCTAGGTCTGCAGCCTTCATGGCTGGAAACACATATTGGAAGTTCTATTACAGCATCATTTTGTTACATGAACTCGAAAATAATGAACAACATACTATAAATTGAAAATAAATACAAATAGTACGACCCTTGATCATAACGTAGTTTTCCATTTTAAAAACTAAGGTGACAATTTAAATTCCTGTTATTTTTAAATAAAACCGCATCACATCACATCGGCACACAACTCAATTTGCCCACAGCCTCGAGCTAGAGCTAGATCAGAGCAGATGACGACGACTAATGAATAAATAATACACATACACCTAATCACAAACGTAGAAAAATTACATGGCTATGACATGACTGACAGACTGGACTGAAAACGAACAACGAACATAGCATAGCGGCACTCATTCATCATAGCTAGCAGCACAGCAGTGCAGCGGTGACATGGCGCTAGGCGCTAGTGTTTGTTTGGAATGTTTAAATATCGATATTGGTATCGATAATAATTTCGGGCAGGGACTATCGAGAACCCAATAACATCGAGGCAAAAATATCGATATTGTGTAAAATATCGATACTAAATATAACCTGCTTTGTAGGCCAACAAAATAAAGTGAAATTTGTTGAAGAACTATATGAAAACTAATTTTGCACCCCTATTTATGAACCTCAGACATAAAATGGCTATTTTATGACCTTTATCATTGTCATTATGGAAAATATCAGCTTTTTAACCAAACTATAGTTTATAGGACGCAAACTCACAATTACTACTGCTTTAATTTAACATTTTTTTTTAAAGTAAATTCGAATAAACAATTGTTGGAAATAAAATATGTTGTACATAAATTATTGTAACCTCGTTGCCTTTTAAAAGGATTTCACGCTCTTAAATGTACGTGAAATTCTCGTTACCACATAGGGATTCCATAGCACATACAGTAAATAGTATAGGCCCGACTGTTAACTATAAATTATTATTCTTTAGTTTGGTGTTTAATAATATCAGTCTGTAGGATTATGCACTGTAATGTTGTTTCACGATACAAGAATACTTGATAGGTGATATAATCGTTGCACAATGAAATACTACAGAATTAATCATTTATTTTAATTACTAATACATTTGTATTTAAAATTCCATAGAAAAAAATTATCCTGCTCATAGGAAAAGAAACAGTACAACTGAACTAGGATACATTTTATAAAAGACCTAAGTATGCAAGGTTCGTAAAGCTTTCAGACAAGGTGTGCTGAGTCGATCTATTTAAGGTTTTATACTTTACCTGAAGAGACCTCGTAAAAACAGCTGGAAGGTCACGTGATCACCAATCCAATCTGCAGTGTTGCTGTAAACACGATATCTATCGTATGATTACCATATTTTCCTCATCAGTGTAATTAGAAGTAACATTGTTTAACTGCTTGCATTCTATGATCAACTGTTATTTTATGAAACTAATATATTGTTTTGATTTATTTGTATTATTAGATTAATCTATTAAGGGTTAAATGTTCTTTCTGCATGTCCAGTGACAATTTAAAAATAGCTGTACCATTATTATACCCTTAAGGTTGGCAACACTTTATGGTATGTTGTTGATTTATCGAAGTGACTACGTACACGTCCAATGTAAAGGCAAATTCACATCGCTACCGCTTAGGTTACGTTAGGTTAGGTTACGTTACGTTAGGTTAGGTTAGCTAAGGTTAGGAGGTTTTCTAGCTCTCAATCTGTTTTTAAAATCGCAGGAAAAGTAACGTACGGTGTATCATTTGGAACGGACGTGAACAGTAGCGGCCCACGTCGGACGTGATCGTAGCCTCTGCCTTGATTTATGAATCAGCTGAACGTCCTCGTAAGACATCTTTGCTGCGAACATTACTCTTATGTAAATAAAAACACCTGGTATGAAAGCTCTACGAACCTTGCTAAGTATATATTTAAAAATTAGTATTATCGATATATATCGTAAGAAAATATCGATGGATGCCAAATATCGATATGAAACATATCGAATATTGGATTTAAAATATCGATATTTCCGATATATCGAATATCGATACCAAACATGGCGCGGGACAGAATGTCATGTCTTTTCAAGGTTCGTATAGCTTTCAGACCAGGTGTGCTTATTTACATGAGCAATGTTTGCAGCAAAGATGTCCTAAGAAGACGTCCAGCTGATTCATATATCAACAACATACCATAAAGTGTTGCCAACCTTAAGGGTATAATAATGGTACAGCTATTTTTAAATTGTCACTGGACATGCAGAAAGAACATTTAAACCCTTAATTGATTAATCTAATGATACAAATAAATCAAAACAATATATTAGTTTCATAAAATAACAGTTGATCATAGAATGCAAGCAGTTAAACAACGTTAATTATAATTAAACTGATGAGGAAAATATGGTACTCGTACGATAAATATCGTGTTTCCAGCAACACTGCAGATTGGATTGGTGACCACGTGACCTTCCAGCTGTTTTTACGAGGTCTCTTCCGGTAAAGTATAAAACCTTAAATAGATCGACTCAGCACACCTTGTCTGAAAGCTCTACGAACCTTGATGTCTTTTGGGGTAGATTGTCACTCGGTAGAAACATGGCTGCCAAATCAACTATGTACCAATCGACACTAGGGAAAAACGAAATCCCCTGCAGTTCATGTGAGGCACCGTGTAAAATGTAAAATTTCCCTGTATGCAAATATTTCCACTACATTTTCCCTGCCTTGGTGTAAAGAGAAATAGTTATTTACTTTTAATTAGAAGCGATTATTAAGCATTTAAAATTTTTAGGAGACAAGCTCTGTTTGGATAATTTACCATTTTTTCAATGACTGAATGGCAAAGAGATACTGTATTAGCGAATAATTTTGCTGTTGATTACCAGTTTGACATTTTTGAATTAATGGGCACTGAAGGTCAAACTTATGAAATTAGTTTTATACAATTGCATGGCTTTAAAATTATTTATACGTTTATGGCGAATTTCCCCTATAGGGAAGAAGCTATTACCGTAGTCGGCATGGTAAGACCTAGGCCCGGGACCATGATAACTTTTCGTTTTGAGGTCCCCAGACCCCAAAAACACCATTCGTTTGAAACTGTATATATATATATGTGTGTGTGTGTGTCCGTGAGCACGATAACTCTCGTAAAAATTATCCGATTTTGATGAAATTTGGTATAAACCTGTAAAGCAACATTTATGACTTTAAATTCGAAAACCAGCCAGATCGCTCCATCTGAAGGAGTATTTTGGGGGGGTTTTGTACCCCAAAAATAGGTTTTTTTGAATTTTTAAATATAATTTTTGAAAAAAATCAAATTTTAGTTTTTACCGTTGTATTCAGCTTAAAAAACACACAATTCGGTATTTTGATCATTTCTCTACGTTAAATGGTTACCGAGATATTGAAAGTGCTAAACACAGTACGTTGTCTAATGTTATTCTTATGGAGGAAAAGAAAAATGTTATATCTCGCTTATTTATGAACGTATACTGACGAAACTTAGTATATGGCTTCATCTGGTTGTGGTCTATTGATATTTGCTAAAGGATCCTGTAGCAGCAAACCTGCGAACTCAGCCCCATGTTATTCTTATGGATAATAATTAAATGCTGTGTCTCCCTTAATTATGAACATAAATGAATAAAAACTGGTATATGACTTCACCTAGTTGAGTTATATTGATATTAGCATAAAAACCCATTTATTGTGTTCGTTGATGCAGCAAACCTGCGTACTCAGCCCCAATGTTATTCTTATAGAGAATAATTAAAATTGTATAAATCCCTTATTTGTGAGTATTTTTATGAAACTTGGTAAGTGGCTTTATGTAGTATTAAGACATTTATATCTCCATTGGAAATTCGCTGAGTATGCAGGTTTCCTGCGACGGGGGCATTACACAGTTAAATTTTCATATGACAGTTTAAATTGGGTGGATGTAGCACACAAGCTTAGCTAGAAACATTTAAGAGTTAATTATGTTGAAGTGGTATGTCAATAAGATACATTTGTTATTAGATTAGCAATAATATTGAGGCCTACTTGTCAGATCTTTAGATATGGATTATTACAGAGCTCAATTGTGTACACATCATAGCTTTATAACTTTATATATTTAGTAGGGGATGTGTACAAAATGGCCATAAATAAGTTCTAAAAATGTAAAGGCGAATGTTGGCGGTGGGAGACAGTTGTTTTGTAACAATACGAAGTTTCGTTTGATCCAGTTGTGTCCTAACTGCTATTAACTTCGCTCTACTTGCTCCAGACATCTAATCCTAGTTAAGATTTAGCATCAAATGACTAGTTTAATTATGTATTAAAATAAACAAATTCAAGATAAATACTCCAGCAGCAGCAAACCTGCACTTTCGGACTTCTAATTATAGTTAATAACAAATTATTTAATTTCAAACTGAAACAGACATAATATTAAGATTATACCGTAGCTAAAATTTGTTGAGGTGTTTTCACCAGATGAACAACAAAACTTGTATTTAAAATAATACGAAAGTTTAAATTAATATACTGAGTGGTTTTGACTAAAAAAGTTAATTTTGCGTCAAACATTAAAATCTGTGCTTTTGTAGAACAAACTCTGGATTTAGTTATTTGAAAATATCCCTTTTTTCAGTGGTGGCAAACTTAATTCCCAGCAAATTTTAGATTTATTTCTTATTTGAAATATTCTGTATCCAATCCATTAATTGTAAAAAAAAAATAATTTAAATAAAATTGTTTTGTCAGTACCGGTAGAGGATTTTAATGACGCATAAACTATGAAAATCGGTCCAGTGAAACTATGCATTTACTTGTACAAAGAAATCCCTTTTTGTATTATACAGGGTGTACAGCTTCCACTATGACAAGCACTTCAGGTTATTTGGGAGGCCAGATAAAAATAACACAATACCACTATGAGATGTCTCAAATCATCTCATATTATTCATCCATTACTGTATTATAAACCAATGGTAATATGTAATGTTTGTTCAAGTATTTAAAATTTGTATTTAATTTTTCCTTGCTAAATAATATCAATTTTAATTAATTCTTATGTTTATTAATTTCCCTTGTGTTCTTGACAATTTTTAAGGCACCTATTTGTTATAATGTTACTTTAATTATATTTTATTAAATGCCCCTCAGAATTCACTCATATTTTAATATCACCAATATGTTAATATGAATATCATCTATTTTCATCTAATTAGCAAAATTTAGTTATTTATTTAATATTTATATGTATGTAAAGGTTTCCTCAAACAATACTTGATACATATATGCTTACTGAATCCTAAATTGATCCGTTAATAAATTTTCCAATAACCAAATATCAGATATGGGTTTGAGAGTTTTAGTTTTAGGCTTTGATTTACTTGTGTGAACCAGTGCAACAATATGTGTGACTTACAAGCAGCTGAGAAGGATTTGAAAACTGGAGATGGCCTGTCATAGTTATTTTCAATTGGTCCATGTACCAAATTTAATTATTTCATTTAAATAGTATATTGGACACTAAAAGTATGATTTTTTGTAGTTGGCGGAGCTCTAGTATAGATTATCCCTTTTAATTTGGCCAACAGCAAGAATTATTGAAACTAGAGCGAAGAAATTATTAATTTGGTGAGACCAACCTAATTGTAATTTGTATGCATTGACATATGACTTGCATAAAGAAGAAGAGGACTTATCTCATATAAATTAAATACATTACCAATCAGGACAGTTATTTATTAAATATTTAAGAAGCAAAGACATTTAAATTCAGCATTTATTTCATCTAAAATTTCCTAAATTCAGTATTCAAAGAACAGAAAATGGCCATGTGCTCAACCATTGTTGGAACAGAGACCAACATTGACTTTCAGTATCGAAGGATCATTAAATTGGCCAAGTTTTTCTTTCAAACAAAATCCAAACAAGTTTCTTTTTGGCAATAAGTTAATCATTGAATGGTATTTTATTTATCACACTGACGTTCAGAGAACATGCCCCCGCGAACTAGATCGGCCCTGAGAGAGAGTTCATATATATTGTCTGACAAACCCAATTTGTGAATTATTTCGTTTCATAATTACAAAATTGTAAACCTATACAGTATGCTAATTCCACAATTAATTGTTTAAAACAAATAAAGATGGTATTTGTATTGTAAACCAGCTGTTATTATTTATTCAAACTTTTAAACACAGACAAAGGTTGCAGTGGCGGATCCAGCCAGGGGGCGCGGGGGGCGCGCGCCCCCCCCTTGGACTCAAAAAAGGTTTAATTAATAGGTAATAAAGTGACGCTATCTGTTGCTGTACTCGATTTTGTTTTAAATATTTGCAATTAAATTATTTGCGACAACACGTCTTACCTACTGGGCGATGCTCTACAAAATGGAGCCTCCCCTATTACAGGTCACTAAGAATAGTTTTAATAGTACAATTATCATGGAATGTGTAGGCCAAGATAGTGCGCCCCGGTGGTAGGATGATAAGGAAGCAAGTCGCAATAGAATGATACGTCCTTTATCTATGTGTGTTAAGTAACTTACTGCATACAAAATGTTGTAAGATAAACAGTTGCCGATCGATACATAAAATTATGGAGTCACTGAACTCCTAAAATCCGACAAACAGAACTTACTAGCAGTGTTGCCATTGTTGGGATAATTACGCCAAATTGGCGGATTTGTTAGGTCTTGGGGTATTTTTTGGCGGATTACGTTTTTTGGCGGATTCTTGGCAGATTTTATCGAAAGATATGGGGACTTTTCATCTTTTTGGGGCGTTTCATAAATTGGTGATCTATGCTGTGTTTTCAACTATATCTGACTGATTTGGGCTCTGTGGGCATTAAACGTGGCATCTCCTTCATTCATGGCATCTGTACTGAACGAATCAAACAAATATATATTGGCCAGAAATCCTACAAATATAATTTTGTTCAATTACACTATGTCCATTAGTCACTGTGTACTAAGTTATTTGTTATCCATTGGAATCCGTTCCGTTCATCACGCCGTCGTGGGTTGGCATTCCACTTATTGCTTGTATGTTTGTTTTGTTTGTTTATGCAATAGTTAGTTCGTTTGCTGTTTTGATGACTTACTCATTTTCTTGGTCTTATGTGATCGTCGTTTTAAGAATAGGGCGTGCTAAAAAGCTAAACAGTAATGTTCATGGAAACAATTCAGTAGTTTCAAAATTAGCACAATAATACAAAAATTGCTGGCATTGTTGGGTGTTATCCAATGAGGTAAATCTATTTAGAGCTCTCGTATGGGATGAAAAAGTGAAGCCTTCAAGCTGACCACAATTTTCCTCAGGTAACCAATCAAATACTCTGTTCACAAGCTGTGTGTTAGTCAGCTGACAAACATATAACTAGTGAAGGGAGAATTTGATTGGTTACCATGGGAGCAGAGGGACAAGATGGTGTGGTCCTCATTTTAGGCTTTACTTTTTTACCCCAGATGAGAGCTTTATATGATTATAGTAGCTTCTTTGGTGTTATCTTTCATTAGTTTTCACTTCATCACACTCAAATTATACCATTTTATGTTCAGTTGTTTATACAGTAAATAATATAGAGTTTAGGCACACACGCTTGGTGATGCGTTTATGATGATAGAATCGCTAAATCGCTAAAACATTTCTTTTGTAAACAATGACAGATAATGTTTGAATAGCACATTTATTTTGCCACCTATAATAAATATACTTTGACTATAATCAGCTCTTAATGGCGCTAGAGGATAAAATAGGTAGTATAAATTAATGAACTTTGGGAGATTTTTGGCGGATTTTCAGCAAGTCTGAGGTTAAATGGGGATTTTTTATAAATCTGGCTTTGCGGATTCTTGGTGGATTTTCATGTCTAGATGGGTGTAAAATGGGGTATTTTTAGTCCGCCGTTGGAGTAATTTGGTAATATCAGAGTGGCAACACTGCTTACTATATGTAAGGTAAAGGCACCACAGCATCGGCCTAGAGACTTGGGCCGAGCATCCCTAAGGTACCGCCCCGCAGCACCGGACTATTGCCTTTGGCTGCCCTAGGGGAACACACCGCAGCACCGGCCTAGGGGCTGGGGCCGAGCATTCCTTAGGTGACGCACCTACAGAATTTTTGGAATCAGTGGTTGTCGAGCAAACTGCCTAATTGGCTCGACTGTGTTAAAGATAATTAGCTTTAAGTAACTGACTATGCCCATTTCATGTCTTGTATTTTGATCAACGGCAATAAATACTCTTGATTCTTGACCACAGCACCAGCCTATTGCCTTAGGCTACATTCTACCCCGCACCATGTCACCCCTTAGGCTGCCCTAGTGGCACACACCGCAGCACCGGCCCTGCAGTCTTCCTAAATAATATTCTTCTTTTCTGAAACCTTTGCGTTCCACCATAGCCTTTTTCTGCGCGTCAGTTTAGCCTTGAGTAGTAAGTGTGAGTAAATAATTTGGTATAAAATGTTTGTTTTTCGAGGTAGCAGTTGTAAAAATATGTATATTTATGTACCTACTGTTTATTGTGTCAGTGAAATACATAAATATTACAAATTTCATTGTGAAATAAGTGTTACAATGTGATGTTTTATTTGTTAGCATCATGAGTGAATTGAATTTAGCGAGTACTAAAAACTACCTCCCGTTACTGTGGGACGTTATCGTTTATTGAGAAAACCAAAATTTTCAAGTGCGCCCCCCCTCAACAAATTCCTAGATCCGCCCCTGAAAGGTTGTTAACGTTATTGGAAACTAGGCTAGGTAAAAATACCCCCGTAGCAGCAAACCTGCGTACTCAGTGAATTTCCAATGCATATATATGTATATTAATACCACATAAAGCCACATACCAAGTTTCATCAATATACATTCATAAATAAACTATTTATGACATTTTAATTATTCTCCATAAGAATAACATGGCGGCTGAGTATGCAGGTTTGCTGAAGCAAGGAGCACAACAAATGGGGTTTTATACAAATATCAATATAACTCATGTAGGTAAAGCCATATACCAAATTTCATTAATTTATTTTCTTAATGAAGGGAGATAACACATTACTTATTCTCCATAAGAATAACATGGGGCTGAGTACGCAGGTTTGCTGCTACGGGAGCCATTGGTAAAAATTGTTTTTTTGAGCAAATATCAATGGCTCACAACCAGATGAAGTCGTATACCAAGTTTCGTCAGTATGCGTTCATAAATAGGCGAGATATAAAATTTTTATTTTCCTCCATAATAATAACATTAGACAACGTACTGTGTTTAGCACTTTCAATATCTTGGTAACCAATTGACGTAGAGAAATGATCAAAATACCAAATTGTGCGTTTTTTAAGCTAAATCCAATGGTAAAAACTAAATTTTGACGATTTCCAAAATTATATGTAAAAAATTCGAAAAACCCATTTTTGGGGTACAAAACCCCCCCAAAATACCCCTTCGGATAGAGCGATCTGGCTGGTTTTCGAACTTAAAGTCATAAATGTTGCTTTACACGTTTATACCAAATTTCATCAAAATTGGATAATTTTTACGAGAGTTATCGTGCTCACGGACACATACAAGGTGTACATAAAGTCCCGCACGGGTTTAATATTTTTTGAATGATAAGCTTATCATTGTGCAACGAGCATCTTTACCTTTTGGGAAGTGGTAGCACTGATCTCTCATAGTCTGTACTTCATTTAGGAAATAGCTAGGAGTTATGTGATTGGTCGGTTTGAAACTGTCAGTTAAGAAGTATTATTTAGTTGAGGTACAAGGCAGATTCACTCTCTTTTGACAACTTATAGGGCTAGGGACAACTGATCTCCTTTAAAATTAGATTTATGCTCATCAAAAGATAAATCAATAAGATTTGGTATATCAACACTACACCTAAAATTCTACTTTTTGAAGGAACTATCAGTTTTCTGTCATATCATGGGGACGTCCCGCAAGGAGTCAGAAGGAAATTTTAAATAGGAGCATAGGTCAATATGCACATCACTTTAAAGGGCTTATCTAGCAGAGTTTAATGCCGCAAACCGCACTAAAAAAAGGTTGATCCAGTAAAAAATGGCGGCTGTTCAAAGGTTTTATTAAAAAAAGATAAGATCTTTCTAATTGTTACTATTACCAGTTTTTCCCCATTATCAATAGATTAGGACCAAATTTGTAACCCTTGAGGATAACTAACGGCATAATTCACTTCTGTATTGACAGGCATAATGTAGTATTTAGCTGCACTATTCATTTAGTTGCAGTTTCGCTTTAATGGGGTTGTGGCTACTAATAAAATGTAACCAAGTAAAACATTTGAACAGCCGCCAATTTTTACTGGATCAACCTTTTTACTTTCTCCCCCTATACATAGTATATGGAGAAAGTATTGTTTTCGTAAAAATTTTCGAATTTGAGTTGTTAGTGGAAATATTCGTTTTGGTGCTCCCTGAACCCAAAAAAGTGGTTTTTACGTGATGTCTGTCTGTGTGTGTGTGTGTGTGTGTCCGTGTGTGTGTGTGTGTGTGTGTGTGTGTGTGTGTGTGTGTGTCTGTGTGGATGTGTACAGAGCTAGAGCCCTAACCTATGGGCCGATTTTTATGAAATTTGGTATGTAGGTACTAATCCACGATATCTCCAGGCGTTTTTTTCATTTTTTTGAATTTTTGATTTTTAAGGGTAATTATCCCCCAAAAACCGCCAAAAAACATGAAAAATCCAAATTTCTCAAAAACGGCTCTAACGATTTTAATTAAACTTTCGTGGTTTGTAGAACTTTAGGTTTCCAAAAAAATGACACCACCCGCATTTCTGGAAAAATGCGGGTTCAGAAATTACAGGACTTAAAACATCAAAAATTCAGTTTTTTTGGATTTTTCATAAAAAATCATAAATGTTAAAAAAGATTACTATTCACCATTAAAAAGAGCTCAAAAAACTAAATAAATTAGTATTTTAAATTACTATTCTACGATTGCTAGTTGCGGAGAAAATTGAAATTTTCATTTAGCGGTAAACACAGTACGTTGTCCAATGTTATTCTTATGGGGAATACAAAAATAACTATTTCTCTCTTATTTACTGATCAATTTCATTTGATATGCAGGTCAAGTTAGCATTGACCAACAGATGATGTTCGAAATGTGTTGCTATTTAACCCTGGGGGGGGGCAAGGGGGCATTTCCCCTCTCAAAACTACTGTGTGTAGCAACGGACTCTATAGTGCCTCCAAAAAAGAAATTTGGGTGGATATTTCTGAAAACAACTATTTTAGACAATTTTATGTACATTTATCTATACTTCATATTCTATATTTAGTAAATAACAAATATTTTTGTCATTTAAGTTTGGTTAAAAGGGAGAAAGTATGTGTCAGTTTTCTGATACCGTTTATTTAATGTGGTTTGCGGCATTAAACTCTGCTAGATAAGCCCTTTAAAGTGATGTGCATATTGACCTATGCTCCTATTTAAAATTTCCTTCTGACTCTTTGCGGGACGTCCCCATGATATGACAGAAAACTGATAGTTCCTTCAAAAAGGAGATTTTTAGGTGTAGTGTTGATGTACCAAATCTTACTAATTTATCTCTTATCATTCAAAAAATATTAAAAATATTATCATAGGTTAGGGCTCTAGCTCTGTACACATCCACACAGACACACACACACACACACACACACACACACACACACACACACACACACACACACACACACACACACACACGGACACACACACACACACACACACAGACAGACATCACGTAAAAACCACTTTTTTGGGTTCAGGGAGCACCAAAACGAATATTTCCACTAACAACTCAAATTCGAAAATTTTTACGAAAACAATACTTTCTCCATATACTATGTATAGGGGGAGAAAGTAAGTCTTATCATTCAAAAAATATTAAACCCGTGCGGGACTTTATGTACACCTTGTATATATATATATATATATATATATATATATATATATATATATATATATATATATATATATATATATATATACAGTTTCGAACGAATGGTGTTTTTGGGGTCTGGGGACCTCAAAATAAAAATTTATCATGGTCCCGGGCCTAGGTCTTACCATGCCGACTACGGTAATAGCTTCTTCCCTATAGGGGAAATTCGCTAAAAGGTAGATATATTATTATTGTTATTTTTATATAATATATATTAAATTATCATTGCAACTAGTATCCTACCTCGAACAGTCCTCATTCCATTAGAATATGTATGTGAATTTTAAAAAATCTCAATATCTCAACTACTTTTACTTTCTCCCCCTATACATAGTATATATGGAGAAAGTATTGTTTTCGTAAAAATTTTCGAATTTGAGTTGTTAGTGGAAATATTCGTTTTGGTGCTCCCTGAACCCAAAAAAGTGGTTTTTACGTGATGTCTGTCTGTGTGTGTGTATGTGTGTGTGTCCGTGTGTGTGTGTGTGTGTGTGTGTGTGTGTGTGTGTGTGTCTGTGTGGATGTGTACAGAGCTAGAGCCCTAACCAATGGGCCGATTTTGATGAAATTTGGTATGTAGGTACTAATCCACGATATCTCCAGGTGTTTTTTTCATTTTTTCGAATTTTTGATTTTTAAGGGTAATTATCCCCCAAAAACCACCAAAAAACATGAAAAATCCAAATTTCTCAAAAACGGCTCTAACGATTTTGATTAAATTTTAGTCGTTTTTAGAACTTTAGTTTTCCAACAAAACGACACCACCCGCATTCCTGTAAAAATTCGGGTTCAGAAATTACAGGACTTAAAACATCAAAAATTCAGTTTTTTGGATTTTTCATAAAAATACATAAATATAAAAAATATTACTATTCACCATTAAAAAGAACTCAAAAAACTAAATAATTTAGTATTAGCGAATTTCCTCTATAGGGAAGAAGCTATTACCGTAGTCGGCATGGTAAGACCTAGGCCCGGGACCATGATAACTTTTCGTTTTGAGGTCCCCAGACCCCAAAAACACCATTCGTTCGATACTGTATATATATACTACTATATACTACTATATACTATATATATACTACTGTATATATATATATATATATATATATATATATATATATATATATATATATATATATATATATGTGTGTCCGTGAGCACGATAACTCTCGTAAAAATGATCCGATTTTGACGAAATTTGGTATAAATATGTAAAGCAGCATTTATGACTTTAAGTTCGAAAACCAGACAGATCGACCTATCCGAAGGGGTATTTTGAGGGGGTTTTGTACCCCAAAAATGGGTTTTTTGAATTTTTTACATATAATTTTTGAAAAAGTCAAATTTTATTTTCGACCATTCGATTCAGCTTAAAAAAACACACAATTTGGTATTTCGATCATTCCTCTACGTCAATTGGTTACCGAGATATTGAAAGTGCTAAACACAGTACGTTGTCTAATGTTATTCTTATGGAGGAAAAGAAAATTTTTTTATCTCGCTTATTTATGAACGTATACTGACAAAACTTGGTATACAGCTTCATCTCATTGAGGTCTATTGATATTTGCTCCAAAAAATTGTTTTTGTATAATTCTCCCGTAGCAGCAAACCTGCGTACTCAGCCCCCATGTTATTCTTATGGATAATAATTAAATGCTCTGTCCCCCTTAATTATGAACATAAATGAATAAAAACTGGTATACGACTTCACCTAGTTGAGTTATATTGACATTGGCATAAAAACCCATTTTTTGTGTTCCTTGTTGCAGCAAACCTGCGTACTCAGCCCCAATGTTATTCTTATGGAGAATAATTAAAATTGTATATTTCGCTTATTTGTGAATATATTTTTATGAAACTTGGTAAGTGGCTTTATGTAGTATTAAGACATTTATATCTCCATTGGAAATTCGCTGAGTATGCAGGTTTGCTGCGACGGGGGTATTTTGAATTACTATTCTACGATTGCTGGTTTCGGAGAAAATTGAAATTTTCATTTTGCGGTAAACGCAGTACGTTGTCCAATGTTATTCTTATGGAGAATAAAAAAATTACTATTTCTCTCGTATTTACTGATCAATTTCAATCAAACTTGATATGCTTGTCAAGTTAGCATTGACCAACAGAGGAAATTTGAAATATGTTGCCCCTTAATAACCCTGCGGGGAATAGGGGGCATTTCCCCTCTTAAAACCACGAGTGTAGCAATGGATTCTGTAGTGCCTCCAAAGTAGGGATTTGGGTGGATGTTTTTTAAAACAACTTGTTTACGAGATTTTCTTTACATTCGACCGTGCTTTGTATTCTATATTTAGTAAATAAAAAGTAATTTATCCATTAAAGTTGGGCTAAAAGGGAGAAAGTATGTGTCAGTTTCCTGATACCGTTTATTTTAGATATAATAATGAAACTTATTACACACGTTGATCTATATAAGGTTCATATAATTGTAATTTTCTTACAATTTACCGTATAAACTTACGCCAGGTGATTTTCAATGATAAATATTGATAAAACAAAATGAAAATAAAATCTACAACTATTATGCATATTAAAAACAAATAAAAAAATCTATAAACTTTTGAAATCGGGTCACAAATAACTGGGAAAACACAAATAGAAATCAGTCATATTAAAGATGTTACACTTAAAGCGTTGCTTTGGTTTGTCAAAAGCTAGTTAGTCTAAAGAACTAAACTATAAAAAAGTGTTCATATTCTTAAACTCTCCGTGACCAGTGTGAGGACAGGATGTTTTTACCTCACATCTATACCTTTAAAAGGCAATTATTATATACTAGCTGTTAATCCCGTACTTCGCAATGGGTAAAAAATTCAGAGTAGCAGTTATGGGTGCTGCATTCTGTGGTTAGCCCATGTAACGAATCAAGATTAGCTGTTTGTATTTTCATCAGCTCAAACAAAAACGGATGTCCATAAGGAATACATGGGAACTTTTTACTCCTGTGGGGAAAGCCCTAAAAAATTTTCAAAACGAAAATATGCCAACGTGTTTATTTGGTATATAAGGAGAGTTCCTGTAAATGTTCATGCTAATCGATTCAGTAGGTTTTGAGTGATTGAGGAACAAACAGCAGACAGACAGACGGACACACATCATCCCATTTGTATATATTAGTAAGGATAAGGATTAGCAAATGTTAGTAAAATATATTATTACTAGCTGTTAACCGCAGGTTCGCTTGCGATAAATTAAAACACAATAAAAATATCAACCTGACCAGCACCATCAAATCTTTGATTGGTTTTGCCATATGAATTCCTTAGCCCTAACTAAAAAACTACAGCTGGTAAATTGATAAATGATATCCTCCTATAAGATTTGCATTTGAAATTACAGGAACCATGGGGAAGAGCCCTAAGGTTGGATGTGGGCATTATTAGGTCATTAGGTCTAAATTCTAATGTAATATGTAAGCTATGTTCATGCAAAATTTTAACTTAATCGGTCCAGTAGTTTATGCTTGATGGAACTCCAGATATCCATACATACATCCAAACTTTCACATTTATAATGTTAGTAGGATAGACTGAAGAAAAAATATTCAGTTACCATGACAGCGATTTCAATATAATTATAGGTATTTTAAAACCTAGGAATCGGTCTTTGGTTGGGACTTTGTTTACAGATCCACTCAAGCAAATTTCCTCTCAAGATCTCAAGCTATTTATCTGCGATGTCTTGGCGTAGTCTTTTGTAAGGGTACTTTGGTATTATACGGATGCCACTATTTTTGGAGGTTAAATTTTTACCGGATACAAAGGATAACTACATAATTCGAAAAAACATACTTTTATTGACTTACTGTACAAATTTTACATCATTCTGATGAGCGGTCTTTGTGTTGTGCCTCCCAAAAGGCAGTGATGTCCGCTAGGATCGTGTTGAATGCGTCGCCGCCGCTAGCAGCCAGACCCGATCGCCACAGGTACGCCGCCAAACATACATCGCGCTGTGACAGTTATGTTAGGATGGGTTATCATAAAAATACGTACGGTTTCCTCTTAATTTCGAGGTAAATCCCACACGAAAAGAACATCACTCATTATGAAAACAAATGTAACGTAGTGCACGGCAATAAATCACTCATGACACTGACCCAGGACCCAGATTACAGGCGGTGACAGGTGATGCGCGCGCTCCGGTCAACGACCTGACCTTGGCCTATTTGGAGGGGGTTTGGCGGCCGGAAGTATGACTCATCTGGTATCATTCGATTCGTAACAAAACAAGGAAAGTCCTACAATCATTTTTATGATAACCCATCCTAACATAACTGCCACAGCGCGCTGCATAAGGGTGGCATCCGTATAATACCAAAGTACTTTTGTAAGTAATCACAGATATACTCTCTTTTAATTCAAAACACTTTAAATTAATTACAGTATTTTGTGACAATTCCTCAGTTTTTTATGGCAGTTTAAACTTCACTTAAGTATGAACACATGACAATACGTAAACAAATCACATTAAAATAGTTATACCGGATTTAAAATGTTTACAATGTATTGTGAGGCATAAGAACATTTTAAAGAGGAGGAAAGAGCAACAAAGTAAAATTAACTTTTTTGAGTTCTATTCTGTACAATTTTCTATGACTGTTTCAAGTTTCAGCTTTTGAGGCCGAACGATAGCTTCGGTAACCTGCGCAAGGACACGGATTGGCCGTTTATTCCTTACGTAATCAAATATTGAAGGATAACGAAGGTTTAAGAAATGAACCTGTGTTTACTTTTTTCAGAAACGATGACTTTTTCCAGTTCTGAGGGTGTTGAATTGCATCAGTACTTTGACGAAATTGATTTTTTCCTTGAATTTTGTTTTCAAACTCTCAAATATTAGGATAATAGTTTAACTAATGAAACTGTCTAACTTTTCCAGAAAAGATGGCAAGCTGCTAATGGTATTCAATTGAATCAAAGCCTTTGCGAAATTTAGTTGTTCCTCTACATGTCAAAGTATAGATATTGTTAAAAAGTTAAACTAACAGGATTGTTCAACGGTTCCAGATGTGACCACAAGTGGGTGGTGGGAGGTGTGGTCCTTGGCGGAGCCCTGCTGGCGGGGGCGGTCTGGTGGTGGAGGCGGCCACCACCTGGGTCTTCGATAATCTACCTGAGCTGGGCGGAGTGGGTGGTCTCCGAGGTGGATTACGAGGCGATCCCGGCGCTCGAGGCGGTGGAGCAGCCGGAGGAGAAGAGTGGCGAGGAGTCTTCTGTAGACTAATATCCAGAGAGGAGGTGTTGTAGAAGACGAAGGGGAAGACGAAGGTAAAGACGAAGGGAAAGACGAAGGGGAAGATGAAGGAGAAGAAGGGGAAGACGAAGGAGAGAGCAAGGGATAGAAAGAGAAGAATCCCTTGAA
Source organism: Allygus modestus (assembly GCA_963675035.1). Classification (NCBI taxonomy): domain Eukaryota; kingdom Metazoa; phylum Arthropoda; class Insecta; order Hemiptera; family Cicadellidae; genus Allygus; species Allygus modestus. The sequence goes on along the minus strand of OY776112.1, from coordinate 189,680,937 downwards.
GATTTGCATAAATATGCAAAAAACATCACTACGCTTGAGTCCCAACCATGCGTAATAATGACCTTAAGACATAGGTCTAGGATTAGACAACACCTATCCATTACGCTTTATTAAAATAGCTGAAACAGAACATCGGAATATGGCGATGAAACCCACTAGAGGTGGAATTAACAACTAATGCGCGCCACTCCTCCAAATAAATCGCAGAACTATATCAGAATATGCTGAAGATAACTTCTACCTGACAGGAGCGAAACTTGACAACTACTGCCAACCACACCAACGAGGAAATAGGCTGAACTACAACATGAACTGCAAAAGATAACCAAGACATCCCAGGGAGAGTTAACAACTACAGCCCGCCACACCGCCGAAGAAAGAACTGAACTTTATCAGAACCTGCAAAGGATAACCGAGATATCCCAGGGAGAGTTAAAAACAATAGCCCACCACACCGCCGAAGAAAGAACTGAACTGCAAAATCAGAATCTGCAAATCTAAATGGCTCCGACATTTGCAAAATCAATCCGAACACATAAACTTCCCAGTAGATGTCCATGGAAGAACAGAAAACTTATGATGTAATGTACTAAACTATGTAACTAAAGTAATACTTTATCAAAATAAATTAATAAAAAAACAGCACAAGTTCTTTATGAATAGGTCCAATCAAAACACAAATACACTCAGTTGTATATTCAAATATGTAAATAGTTATCTTGTTGGCTTTCCGACCCCCAATAATTTTGAAATTTGATACATTAGTTGATTGAAAAGTTGCGAGATGTGAGCTCACAAATGCTAACTTACAAATTTTGGACAGGGGTGAATAAAATAAATTATATTTAACTCACACAGGGAGCAAAATGTATAATGGCATGAAAACTTATATCTTACAAGTGCATTTTAATACGTATTATTGCAGTTGTATATTTATTTTTTAGAAAATTGCCTGCAAGCTTAAAGAATGAAAATAATACTAAATTGTTTAAAACCAAATTAAAAAGATTTTTAATAGAGAAGTCATTATATTCAATTGAGGAATACTTTAACTGATTATCTTTTAATGAGACCAACTTAATGTATTTTTGAATTTTGGTTTTGAATTTTCGACTCTGAAAAGTAGTTATAATATTTATGTTTGTATTTGAAATAGATAGGCTAAGTCTTGACGCTATTTATTATTGCATGTATACTGTAACTGTGCATGTATATTGTAAAATAAAGATGTTTTGATTTGATTTGATAGTAGTTCTTGACTCAAACTCGGCTAACTACAATTGAAGAACATCTATAATATTGATTCATGACGATTTGTGGGTAGGATGCGATAGATCCATAAATTACCACCAAAAGCCAATGGAATATCGCAAACATAAAATAAATACCCCTGTTCCAGCAAACCTGCATACTCAGTGAATTTCCAATGCTTAATATATGTCTTAATACCACATAGAGCCGCAAACCAAGTTTCATAAAAATATATTCACAAATAAGTGATATACAGTTTGAGCGAATTTCCCCTATAGGGAAGAAGCTATTACCGTAGTCGGCATGGTAAGACCCCGATAAATTTTCCCCCGGGGCATGGTAAGACCCCGGGACCACGATAAATTTTCGTTTTGAGGTCCCCAAACCCCAAAAACACCATTCGTTCGAAACTGCATATATATGTGACCGTGAGCACGATAACTCTCGTAAAAATGATCAGATTTTGATGAAATCTCTATATATAATTCCGTAAGTCAAATTTTTGTAAAGAAATTGTGAGTGACTGGATGGCCGTAGAAGGATGGGAGGGGTATCATTTTAAAGGTCTTGACGTGAATTTTGAGGGAAAACTATTCATTTTTCTTATTTTTTTACCATAAATTCGCAACAGAATAAAACTTTTCCCATTAAAACAACATGGGGTTTAATTTGTTTACATCTTTTGAAATTAAAACAGCTGTGCCACAGAGTTAAATTAGCCTTTGATATTGATACCAGCTGTACTTATTCAGTTTGTTTACTTTTAAACTACAGCAATGTATAGTTGTTTAGGAATGGACATTTTATTAAAAACATAAGACAGTATAATAATATTATATTATAATGCTAGAAAATCAGTGCTTATTTATAAATGACCAATGAAGGTTGATAAAAAACTTATGTATTTTGGTTTTTTAGGGGCTTTTGCCCCTACAAGCCCCTAGTTTAGTATAAACGTTTAGCTAATAAAAAAGTTGTATAAACGTGTAAAGCAACATTTATGACTAAGTTCGAAAACCAGCCAGATCGCTCAATCCGAAGGGGTATTTTGGGGGGGTTTTGTACCCCAAAAATGGGTTTTTTGAATTTTTTACATATACTTTTTGGAATATTCAAATTTCAGTTTTCACCATTGGATTCAGCTTAAAAAACACACAATTTGGTATTTTGATAATTTCTCTACGTCAATTCATTACCGAGATATTGAAAGTGCTAAACACAGTACGTTGTCCAATGTTATTCTTATGGAGGAAAAGAAAAATGTTATATCTCGCTTATTTATGAACGTATACTAACGAAACTTGGTATTTGGCTTCATCTGATTGTGGTCTATTGATATTTGCTAAACAAAAATTTATTGGCAAAGGCTTCGGTAGCAGCAAGCCTGCATACTCAGCCCCATGTTATTCTTATAGATAATAATTAAATGATATGTCTCCATAAATTAATAACAACTGGTAAATGACTTCAACTAGTTTAGTTGTATTGATATTAGCATAAAAACCCATTTTTTGTGTACGTTTATGCAGCAAATCTGCGAACCCAGCCCCAATGTTATTCTTATGGATAATAATTAAAATTGTATAAATCGCTAATTTGTGAATATATTTTTATGAAACTTGGTAAGTGGCTTTATGTAGTAGGAAGAAATTTATATCTAACTACTATGGACCCCCCCTGAGGAGAAACTCAACTCCTTGAGCAAAGCTCGGTCCCCTTTCCCCCTCCCCTCCCCTCATCCCCCTCCCCTCCTCCCCCATCTCTCCCCTCCCCCTCCCCCACCCTCCCCTCCCCCTTCCCCTCCCCTCCCCCTCCCCCTTCTCCCAAGCCCTCACGGCCCCTTCCTATCATTTTACCTAACCTACATTAGGACCGTGTTGCCAACCTGGTTTTTTTTCCTGTGTAGCGCTGCCAACCTATTTTTTCTTGCAATACTAGGTTACGCTAGATTATACTGATTGTTATTTGTATATATTTATTACGTCATGCTACTTTCATTTGCTGCGCTCGGCCCCCTCACACTGTTTAGATATCTTTTAATACCTTTCTTCTGTTAAAATATATTAGTAAAATATGAAGTAGTACAAGGTGTATCAGAACAGACTGAAAACTATGCATTTATAAAATAAAAGTTGATATTTGTATGTAGTGATTTCATTTCTATTTACGGTGGAAATCATACCTTGTGGATAATTTTATACCCTTATCAGCTTCATCACTCCTGTTTCAACTTGTTTAGATCTGTCACTATTTTTTCAGTAGATATGACCCCTATAGAGCTCTATAACTTATTTGCTTTGCCAAACCTTTTTCACTTCTAATACTGTTTCATTATATGCTTTTTAAAACTAATTTAATCTAAATTGTACCTTGTATAAGTCCAAACTATGCAGACAAGGGAAAATAATAAGTAATAAATTACAAACCAAAACGTTTATTTATACATTTTCTACTAGAACTATTAACAAAATGATATTCTTCTTAAACAAATTTTATTCCTTTACGGTTGCCGTGGTACACTAGAGACATCCTGGCAGCATCTCCTTTGTTGTAACTCTCGATGGCGGCTTCTGTGAGGATGATGAGGAATCGCCGTGGTAGATAGACGTTCAATAGTACATCGTCGCCTTCTATTCCTTTCACGGTTGCGCAGACAGCCTCGCCGTAGCGTGAATTTGTTTTTGCAAAATTGGTAATCTCGTACAGAGTACCAGGCTGGAGATCGTTAAGTCTGGTGAATCGAGGAGCGTTACAGTTGTTGAGGCGTTCTTTCAAATTGCTCATGTCCATTGTAGCTGTAGGTTCGAGATGGTGCTGCTACCACTGTCGCTGATAGAATGAAGAACTTCTGCGAGTAAGCCTTTTATACCAGTAAAGTGGGGGAAAAACCCATCCCCCAAGCATTAAAGGAATGTAAGGTCTCTTAGGAATTATTGATTATGATACTGAACAAGTTTCAACACGTTATTCAGGGCACAAACCTTTTTTGTTTTCCCATGGTAAAAACAGAACACTGGCGAATTGGCGAGAGTCTTTAAGGACGGGTAGTTTTCCAAGTCCTGCACCAGACACGTTTTAAAAAATTCACTAATGTATTTTACCTTTTCTAGTCCCTTCACATACACCACTGAATCTTTGAAAATGATACACAATTGTCTGTGTAGCGCTTGAATGGTGACATCACCGTCCTGCCACAGTATGCCGTGATAATGGTTGGTGACCCATATGCACTGTTTCTTGGTTTTAAGTCTAGAGTAGCGTATGGACACGGGGATCTCACTGTCCAGTGTTGTAGAACTGTACTGTCAGCCGTGGCGACAGCAAACTCCTTAATTACAAACTCATTGTGCGAGTCTTTAAACCCCTGGAAGTCGGCAAACAGCTCCATGACCGCCACCGCCCAAGGCCAGCACTAGAATGAGCAGGTGGTAGCTACCCCGACTACATAGTACCTTTTCAGACATCAGTTGCAGGAACAAGAAATAACAACAATTTAAGAAAGACACACACTTTTATCCACATCAAATACGCTTATGTACACAAATGATACGCAATTAAGTAAATAAATATCAAACATGTGAACTAATAATATAAACATTTTATCAATTAAAGAATCTACTAAACAAAATACCATCGCACCATCAGTCACAACCAATTGTGGAGATTTCCCCTCCGGTACCGGTAAGCAATAGATATAGCCTACTTCAAGAATCAGATGAACAGTTTAATGATGATAGTAAAGTTGCTAGTGATGAAGTTCCTCAAATCCAAATTTGCCATAGGCTTAATGAAAATAAACCTAAAGCCCAACAAATTTCGCGGAGGACTCCGAAAATAAAGTGTTTTGCAGATAGTCAGGGAAGAGACTTAGCCAAAATAATAATGTCAAAGTGTACAGGCAATCTAGATGTTGTTAATTTCACTAAGCCTAGTGCAAAATTTCAAGATGCCACATCGGGAACTACTGGTGAATGTCAAGAGATGAGTAAGGATGATGCAGTGGTCTTCTTGGCTGGAACCAATGATGTCACTAGGAATGAAGCAAACAAACTACTTGGAAGCCTTCGTCGCAGATTGTATGCATTAAGACAAACAAATGTCATGGTCTTCTCAACTCCACACCGGCATGACCTACCTGATTGGTCCTGTGTAAATGAAGAGATCAAGAAAACTAATGAAAAAATCAAAGACATTTGTAAGCGATTTAATAATGTTAAGTTTGTAGATATAAGCAGGATAGGTAGAAGGTTCCATACCTCACATGGGTTTCATATCAATAGGTTGGGTAAAGCATTAATTGCTGAACAAATTGTAAATTATGTTGATGGTCTAAGTTTTAATGCGAAAGTAGAAATAAATACCCCTATAGTGTTAGGTTATAGTCGAGATAATTTTTTAGTTCAGGAAAATCCTACGCTGGTAGCCTAATCCAGAAGCATTTTTTCAATGAGAAGGCAAGTAGGCCTAAGAATGTTTTGATTAAAAATCAGCAGCTGGTTGGTGGTAACAAGGATAGGCCTATAGATCTGGACTGCACACTAAACTGTAAACAATTTTCTTTGCTGCATTATAATGTAGAGGGATTAGGAAATAAGTTTGATTTGATTGAATATTATATTAATTCAGTTTCCCCCAGTGTGTTTGTAATAACAGAACATCAGCAATCACATGAAAATATTGGATTGTTTCAATTTACTAATTATAAGCTAGCAGCATCTTATTGTAGAAGTGACCATAAAGGGGGTGGAGTTGCTCTTTATTATAAGGATAGTCCAAACTGTAGTTTTGTTAAACAAATTAAATTGGCTAAAAACATATGTACGGATTTAGATTTTGAAGCTGTTATTGTTAAAATAATTTACTGTGGGAATGTCTTCTTTATAGTAGGAGTTTATAGATCTCCATCTGGTGACAGTGATATGTTCTTATCTTCTCTAGAGGGTGTTTTAAATAAGTTATCATTAGGAGGTAATGAGAAAAATATAATAATTATTGGAGATGTTAACATAAATACTTTGGATGAATTACCAAAAACTAAAAGATTTAAGGATTTTATTTTATCACACAGTATGTACGACTTATTAGGTCACATTCCAACAAGAATCACCCCTAATCATGTAAGTTCAATAGATCATGTAATTACCAATATTGTTAATATATCTTTTGTAAATGTCATTAATTGGCATATTTCTGATCATCTGGGTCAGATATTAATAATTGGATGTAAAGATAAAAGTGTAAATGAAGTCAAATGTCAATTCAAAAGAATATTCTCTGAAAATAGTATAAACTTACTTAAATATAGTTTATACAATGAGTCTTGGAATTTGGTCTATCAGTCAAAGGGAGTAAATGACAAGTGGGAGGTATTTCTGGATTTATTAAGGTATCATCTTGATCTGGCCTGTCCACTAAAAAACGTCAATCTGAGGAAAGGAAAGCAAAAAACAAATCCTGTTAAATTAGACAAGAAAACAAACAATCTAAGACTAAAAATGGAGGAAATGTATGATTGGCATCAAACATATAAGTTAGATTTTTATAAAGACAGATACACTGAATACAAAAAAATGTTCCGTGCAGAAATCAAAAAGTTAAAAGCTAACAAGATTAATAATAAAATCCAATCATCTGACTGTGTATCAAAGTCTTGCTGGGCTGTGGTAAATGAAATTAGAAGAGGTGATAATTCTAGCCATAGTATTAAGCCTAATATTGAAATTGATGTAAATAATGAAATAACATGTATGCCTAAAGTTGTATGTAATAAGTTTAATAACTACTTTATTGATTCTGTTGAAAATGATGCTTGTGAATATTTGCTTAGGGGTAATGAGAATTTTGAAAATAATATAATATCTGATATTTCTGAGATATATTACGATGATGTTCTGAATATAATAAATAGTCTAAATAATAAAAAGACCTCTGGCTGGGATGAAATTTCACCATATTTGTTGAAAAAATGTAAGTTTGAATTAGCTTCTCCCCTATTACATCTTATTAATAATGTACTTAAGGAAAGAATTTTTCCAGAAGCTTTAAAACTATCTTTGATAAAGCCACTGTATAAAAAGGGTACAAAAACCGATGTTCATAATTATAGACCCATTGCTCTTACATCTGTTTTCAGTAAATTGATTGAACAAATTATTTTAAAACATTTAACTAGTTTCTATAATTCTCTTGACTTAATGAAAGACTTTCAACATGGTTTTAGAAAAGGGCGTAGCACTACATCTGCGGCTGCAGAATTTGTTCGTACAGCTCTGGAATCTATAAATAATAGCAACAAAGTATCAGGAACATTCTTAGATTTATTGAAAGCTTTCGATAGGGTTAATCACCAAATTCTGTTAAATAAGTTGTCAAATGTTGGAGTTAATGGAAGTTTATTGCTGTTAATAGAATCATATCTTAAAAATAGGATGCAATGTACTAAGATTATGTATGATGATGGATACCTAATAGAAAAGAGAAGATCAGATGTTAGGGTAGTAAAATTTGGTGTGCCGCAAGGTTCAATTTTAGGGCCATTTCTATTTATATGTTATGTTAACGATTTTAAGATTTCACTGGACAATAGTTTTTTCCTTAGTATGTATGCAGATGATACATCTGGTCTTTGCTGCGCGAAAGACTATCCCGCTTTGAAAGATAAAGTTCTCACGTTTATCAATGAGTCCAAACTTTATTTTCAAGAAAATAATTTGTTGCTTAATATAGATAAAACCCAACTAGTGTTTTTTAGCCCAAGTGGTGTAAATGAGGAGTTTGTTGTAAATAGCAATGATTTTAGTGTTAAATCTGTCGCATCTTGTAAATTTCTTGGTATTAATATTGACACCAAATTTTCTTGGGAAGTACATATTGACTATGTTTGTAAAAAAATATCACCTAGCCTATTTTTATTACGAAGAATTAACTCCTATCTTCATCCTGATATGTTAATGAAAGTTTACTATGGCCTAGTGTACCCTTATCTTTCTTATGGCCTACTGTTATGGGGAAGTGCAGCCAAAACACACATGGACAGAGTTTTTATCCTCCAGAAAAAATCCTTAAGATTACTAGCTAAGGTGAATCCTAGAATATCATGTAAAAATATATTTATTGAATTTAATGTTTTGACAGTTTATGCTTTGTATATTTTTCAAGTTATAATGCTGTTGAAACTGGATAATAAATATATTTGTAAAAATAGTGATGTCCATGCTCATAATACAAGGAGAAAATTTGATTTTTATAGAGTCAATAGAAAATTCAAAACAACAGAAAATAGTCCTTATGTTAAAGGTGCAATATTTTTTAATTCACTTCCTCAACACATAAAAATCTTAGATGGAAATAAGTTTAGGACAGAACTCAAGAGATATTTAATCATGAAGTGTCCTTATGAATTACAATTGTAGAAATATAAATCGCGTGTACTTTGTAAATTTTTTTCTGTAGATATTTCATGTAAATATATTGTGTTGATATTTTAGGCCTATTTTGACTTTTACTGTGACTGAAAAATGTATATAAATACGCACTGTGAAATAGATTAAGAACCTTTGACAATGTTTATGCATGTAATTACATGTTTCGAACAATAAAGAAATTTGAATTTGAACCACTTTTCCTGTCGCTACAATGTTTTTCAGAAACTAAAATCAACTCTTTTGGAAATCTAAAAACATTTACACTTCTAAAATATGTACATTTTAATAAAACGTAATCATGTTAGGCAATAACAGTCTTGTCAACCACAATGTAGTGCTTAGTTGTAGTCTACAGTAACGTTTCTGTACTTGTCCACTTCGATGATGTTGCAAAACTCTCCAAAGACGATGCAGTTGACCGCTTCCGTGAGGGCGACGCCAAACTTGATTTCGATGCGAAGACTGCCTCTTCTGACAAGGTTCCAATGGGGCGCAGCTGCCGCCAAATCCGCTGTCAAATCGAACGCGTACAGACAATAGCCGTTGGGGTACATGCTTCGTGAAATTCCGTTCCCGTGGTTTTTGTTGTGAATACCACATCCGGAAAATAACGTGTTGTAGCAACTGATGTATAACTGATGATTTGTAAAGTCTGGCTGAAGCGCTTTAGCAGGTACTTGCTGTCCGTCAACGTAGAGGGCCAGAAAGTTTACGTTGTAGTGGGCAAAATTAAAAGGGTTGTGTTTAAAACTGCCGTTATAAGCGTTGTTACTCACTAGCCCCAACACGATCCTTTTAGGCAACTGTCCCAGGTAAACATTATCTATAGTTTTACCGAGCACATCACTTGGAATAGTAAAGGCCTTAACGTCCAAGCGCGTTATGGGATACTTTGCAGTGCATGTTTCCAGCTTTTTGGCGTGTTCAATCAACAGTGTGGGGTTAATCTTCACTCTTCTCACCATCAGGCTGGCTTCCATCACGTTTATCACGAACCCAGACTTGGATATTAGACTAAAGTTATCGCGGGATCTCGTAAATTTAACTTTAAGCTCGACTCCGTTCAGCAGATACTTTCCTTGGTGGAATACGTCAGCGTGTATATATCCCATCATATCCACAGGGTGGCTATTGGCAAAGTAACTTCGTCTTTTCTTCAGTCCGTCGTTTTCATCTTCAGTTTTGTCCATTTGACCAGCTGTATCGCTCACCCAAAGGGCTGATGATTGGTGGGTTTCTTTAGCGGCATCATCGTCATTCAAGAGAGTTTCAATGTACGCTCGGTAAGGGTAAGTGTTTCCATTTGCCGATACCAGTTTTTGGTTAAAGTATACCAGTAGGATACGCCCCACTATAGCAAGCCAATCAGAAGCCAGCATTTTGTAGTGACGTCATTCCAAGATGGCGGCGCCCATGGCACTTTATTTCCCGCCAAATTTCCTAACCTCACTTTTTAAATTTTAACTCATTTTGCTCAGTTCTGGCAACCTATGCTCTATGATACATTATTTTACATATACACCATTATATATATATATATATTATATACTGTAAATTATATGTATATATGTTCCATGGTTCGACTATTATATACTCTATGCGATTGATACTATCATATGGCAATGTATATACAATATTATACATATACTTTACAGCTACACCATTATATAAATATAATCTAGGATATATTAAAAAGTGACGTCACACGTCACTTGACCGCATGGGCTGAGTGAATATATACGTCATCTGAGGCTGAGCCAGTGACGTAGGCGGTTTCGTGACGTAATGAGGGAAAGTTTAAAGTTCAGGGTCACGGGGAGGTTATTTAAAAAAAAGTACTACCTCACACGCGTAAAATTCGATTGTGATTCGATAGGTTAATCGATATAAAAAATTTAATGAAAACAATCGAATGATACGAGTGCGAGGTAGTACTATTTCAAAAATTACTTTATTTTATTTACAATGTTTGTTCTTAATTACAATACGAATCTTCAGCCGTTGTTGGTTATAATCGAAGTTGATGATCCCGGAGAGTTGCGGTCATCGTGTTTTTTCCTGTTGAAAGAAGGTAGATACTTTGATCCCTGCGCAGACTCCATGTTGTTTTTTTTTGACACCGATCTGTTCTGATAGGTGTTTCCATTTCATTACCGTCAGGTAGAAATACTACCTGACGGTAATGAAGTAGAAACATCTATCAGATCTTGAGTGACATAATATTATTATTATTTTGTGAAGAGCGTCTCGGAGAGCTCGATGTTCACCGGTCGAGAGCCGGAGGTGAACTGACTATTCGCTAGCTAGCGTTTTGGTATCAAACAAAACGGTGGGGGTAAAAGTGAGGTGGGGCGGAGCAGATGGCGGACGGCAGATAGCAGGCGGCAGGTGGCAAGTGCGCGGCAGATGGAAGTCCCCCCACTACACCAGTCCCCCACTACACCAGTCTCCCCACCAAGTTTTACATCGCACAATAACTAGTTTACATGTGTTAGTTAGGGTTTAGCTCTTAGACTGTCAAGACCTTAGCTCCGTAACTGAACTATCAGATCTTGAATGAAATGACATTGTTATTTTGTGAAGAGCGTTTCGGAGAGCTCGATGTTCACCGGTCGAGAGCCGGAGGTGTACTGACTATTCGCTAGCTAGCGTTCTGATATCAAATAAAATGGTGGGGGTAAAAGTGTAGGATACGAGGCAGATGGCGCGGGGCAGGTGGTGCCGGGCAGATGGCGCGAGGCAGATGGTGCGAGGCAGATGGTAATTCTTGAATTCATTTACCACCTTATTCCATTATTGTTTAATAAAACGTCCATCAAGGATAACATCATTGCTTCTGTATCAGATGGTGTTGTCGTAGAAACTTCATGTACTTGTATTTCACCAGATATATTTTTGATCAGTGTCATTGTGTTCAACATTATAAGAGACAGATGTGGAAGAAACATTATTGTCTTGTATTTGTGAATCCATGTGTACCGCGCAAGAGCTGGACATATAGTGGTGTAGCGTTTGCGCGTAGGTTAGGTACTCGGCTCTTCCCCCACCACACCAGTCCCCCCACCATACCAGTCCCCCACCAAGTTTTACATCGCACAATAATAATAGTTTACATGTGTTAGTTAGGGTTTAGCTCTTAGACTGTCAAGACCTTAGCTCCGTAACTGAAAACTTCAATAATGTTTGCTCAACGTTGTATAATTATAACAGTTACTATGTTGCAGCGAGGCCAACTAGGGCTAACTTCAGCAAACAAGGTGGGACAGCGCCCTTTTACAGACTAGGATTTTCGTTATACAGGGTGTGCGAAACCCCTTGTTCCATTTGTTAGCAGTCTTTATTGTTCAAACACATAATAAAATACATCAGTTAACAGCTATTATTGTTGGAATAAACAAGAACAACGCACTGTTCCAGTATAGCAAAGAAAATAATTTGTCCGCTAAAGAGCTTATCAGACATCCATTCCATCATAGCTATCGCTTAGAAACCCGGTGTTCATAGCCGTTAACCCCGTATACTAAGTGTCTGTTTGCTTGGGTGGGGTTTGAGACCATCCCGTGCATATGCACCCAGGTTAAACATTATTCCATACGTAGGCCATCCAGATTACCTGGTTGATGCCCAGTACGAACTAATGTCCTCTCCCTTTTTAGCAAACAAAGGATAGAGTATTTTTAGAAAAAAAAAGCCATAGCCCCTCCACCGCCATGACCCGTGGAGACCTTCCAAAAAAAAAAACAAGCTAATTGTCTCCTCCGTTCATTTTTTACTTTTACAAGTCCCACCGTATGGATTCAAGGAATAACTTGAGTACACCATTCACTCTAGGTCCTTCCAAGGAGTAGCCAAGGACTTACCTAGACGCCTCAACGTACAAGACCCTTCAATTTACATTCAGGTTTACGGGGCTTTTCGTCCCCCACGCCATTGACCTTCATTCACACACACACACAAACACAACCACACAGACATACATACAGTGGGAACTTTTACAATGTCCAAGACATGCTCAACTATATTTACAATTGAACTGTTCATGAAGTCAAGTGAGCCATTTTATTTTAAGTATTGTGCAGTAGTACAGATTAGAGCAATTTAGGGCAGGATCAGCGACCAAAGTGGCTGAGACAGAGCTGGAGGTTATATCATCCAAGTTAAAACCTGAAATCAGGCCACGTGACCATGTTTTTTTTTTACAAAGGGGACGAATCGTTCCCAATACTACCAGTAGTGTTTACTCAAGTTTTTGGATTTTATAACCATAGGGTAGTGTGTCGTACTCACCCTCGAGCTTTCTTTTTGGTCCAGTAATTTTGAAAAGTTTGGATTCATTCACAGTTACAATATCGCGGTCTTTCGTCCTCCTGATTCTAGATTCCTTAATTTCTATGCTTTCAGCTGACTCACTAAGAACCATTTCTTTTAGTTTTTCAAAGGTAAGTGTTTTGGAGGTCTTAGAATTGAGGGTGAGGCCCTTGATTTTGCAAACAGATTTTAGTTTTTGTTTGTTGGTTGACCAGACAAGATATGCGTACGTTTTAGGCCCCCCAGAAACGAATTCAACGATGAAAGATCCAGGTCCGTATTTAACCAGCTCGTCGGTCATTTCCCCGAGGTAATCCCCCGTAGGAACCCTGTACAAACCTCCCTTATAAATATAGAGGGTTGAGTCTGTATCGTAGTACAAGACTTGTGAACCCAGGGCCTCCAGATATTCATACAGTTTCAGCCTAGCTTGAGCAGTAGTATAGGCCGCTATGACTACATTCACGTTTCTTAAGGGCTCACCGACTTCCTCCAGGTACTCCCAGCTCACTACCACTACCTCTTCGTTTACTATCTGTATTCTATTCACTATTATATAGGGTCTTGTCATCATCCCGAACAGTGTTTTGGGGTCTCTGACTATCGTGGCCTTTGTCTGGTTCTCCCGCTGTCCAAATTTACCCCAAAATGAATTTAGCATGAGTTTAGCCATTGATCTCAAACCTTCATTTTCAGCAATCTTGGCGGGGTCCAGCCTGATTCCTTCATGCGTGAAGTAGTTCCGCACGTACCGGTCTTTATCATTCTGAGTCTTACACCATTCTGGGTAGCCGGACGCTTCTTGTTTCATTTTCAGGAATTTATTGATGAAATCTGTAAAGAGTCCCCTTTTCTCGTATGTGGCCATTTCATATTCCCATAATTCATACATATCGAGGATGACATAGCCTTTCTCTACCGCTTTCCGCACCTCATCCATTGTCCAAGTTCCTACCAGGGCTCTTTCTTCGCTTTCGTGTTCACAGTCTTCTTGGTTTTGGTTTTCACCACATGTTTTACAGAGGGCAAACATTAATTTATTATTCATCCTTGCTGGGAGTACTGGGTGGTAGAGATCCCTTGGTGGTAGGACTTTGCATTTCAATAAACCATCTACTTGGAGACCTCTCTGTCTGCACTCTCTGTCTCCTACATGAATGGTGGGATGACCTAGGGGATACTTTCCGTACTTACACACATACGGGTAGAGCGAGCAAACGTCCACATATTGGATCGTTTCTTCTTCGACGCATTTATGGTAAGTCTTAGAGTTACCCGTTCTGCCCCCAAAGAAAGCCTGTCTTGGGTCTAGTGGGAGTGTGTTCAATATGGGGAGAGAGTCCAAGTGTTTGAGTTTTTTTTCTTTTTTTAATTTCCTAAACTCACACTCCCACATCTCGACTACTTCGTAGTCACTAAACTTAGCGATTTTGGCCTTAGTTCTCTCGTATCTTAAGTGAAGTGAGTCTGAGGGATCCTCCTTCAGAGGAGCCTCTCGATTGAACGGGAAGCATTTGGGGCATCCATGCCAGTAGCATCCATGAAACTCGTAGATGTTTTCCCTGTCAAACCCATCTACTTTCAGTTTGTTAATCTTTACTTCTTTACCCCGCCCCGCATGCTCGATCCTCACTCCACGTTTCTCTTCTTCCCAGCTCAACCACTGAATGGCAATAGCTGACTGGTTATCCACTAAACGGTAGCCGTTCTTTGGGATGAGGCCGATCGTGTTTGGTTTCAAAAAGTTGCGGCGGAAGGCCAAGTTGCAAGCACTAGCGATCGTTACAGCCTCTAGGAAAGGATCAACATTACACTCTTGGAGGAATATCGATCTGAACTTAAGGCAAGCTTGGGCCAAGATCTCCACATCAGAGATGCAATACTCCAACATTTCCTTTTGAAAATCAAATACATAGTTTTCCGCTACTCTTTCATGGTACCAGATTTTAAAGGCCTTATTGGACTTTTTAAACATTGACTCTGGGCAATAGTACTGTTTATCGGGGATAGGGCCTACATAATTTTGGTTCGCCAGAGTGTTGAACAAGTGAGGAAAGTAACCCTTCTTTCTCTCCGGAGGCAGATCAAATGACTTAGGGAGCGCAGCGAGGGCCATGGGGAAATAGTTAAGTGAGTCCACAAATCTAACGTTGTCCATTTCCATGAGAATAATTTTGCAACCCTTCATGACCAGATCGGGTGTGAATTTAGTTTTTTCAAGAACATACTTTAACAAAAATTGGAAATCAAAGCCCTGACCGTTGTGGGCAATTACACAGACATCTTTAAAACCTTTTCGGACTTCCATGACGTATTCCATGAAATCTTTAACAGGGTCAGAGTTGAAGACTCTCGTACGGTTTTTACAAACCCTGCAAAATTCTGTTTCGATACACTGGTAGCAAAACTGCTGGGAAACACACAAGTTTACTTTATGTACTTTTTGTTCGGGATCAGAGGGGAGAGACTCGTCTTGGCGAGTCTCCAGATCAAAGAAAATGAAAATGTAGTCCTTTGGTTTAGGCTTACCATCGTTCCGCTGTATGAAACATTTGTGATTTGGATCTTGGAAAGATCCGCAAGGTTTACAATAGACTTCTCCACACTTGTGGGGCGTGGATCTGTCTCTAATCCAAACTAATTTACCGCAATCAAGACACTTTTTGACAACTTTACATTTATCGACTTGGTGAGCAGTGAAACACTGTTGATTTCTCAAAGTCATATTACATTTTGAACAAACTATTCCTCCATGCTCCTCTTTGCAGGGAGGCGAGATGGTCTGACACTGAGAACAGATGTTTGAACATCTGTGCACACCTTTGTGATCATAGGGAACATGGCAAACTTCACAAAAATATTTACAAACGACAGCAGCAGTCAAACTAGTTATTACGTTATAGTGCCCGTTGTAAAACAACAGGTTGATCTTGAATTTAGCATTTTCAACACTGCCCTCGAAATAAACGTCCCGGCCTTTATTATCATAATTGAACACGGTTATTTTGAAATCTTTCAACAAGTCTTGAAACTTCTCAAGTTCTGGGATTCCCGCACCATCCTCGGGCATCTCTACTCTAGCCCGTCGAATAAGTTCCTGAGCCCTCACGGTTTGCCTTTTTTTATCATCTTGCCTAATTGACTTGTACTGAGGATCCTTTGTTGTATGAGCGATACCTACAACCAAGGCCTTGGGGAGACACAAGTTGTCTTTATTTTTAATAACTACGATACCCTTCCTTGCTTTGCACTCCTCGTCAAACGTGTTAAAGATACCAGGTCGTACCCTCCCAGAACCTACAGGGAGATTAACTCGAGTACATTCTACTTTAAAAGTGTCAGTGGACTTGACGGATTCAGAATTTGACTGTATGATCTCTCCAAAAATTTGCCAAAGGATGTCTTCATCAATTTCACCAGCGGGTCGAAATGCGACATACCCCGGATCTCTACTTTTTAGGTTAAGACTCTGCAAAGTGAACCCGAGCTGATCATTTTCGCGGGCTTGTCCTTTCATCTCATTTACAATCTTGGCAAAACCTTGTCTGAGCCAATCTATCTCACTAGTATCAGGAGGAGGGTTAGAAAATTTGAAAATAGTTTTCGTTCCGTACAATCTAAACTTTTTAACATAAACCTGCTCGTCACTAAGTACTTCAACGGGTTGAACAACTTTAGCCATTTTACTAGTTGAATCAAACTAAAAGTTAAATATAAATTAAAACAATAAAGTGAGGTTATGTTAAGCAAAAGTAAGGTTATGTGAACCCAAAGAGAAACTTGAGTAAATACGACGATAGGCCTGGTAAAATAATAATTAAAAATATTAAAGTGAGGTTATGTCTGACTAAAAGAGTGAGACTATGAAATAGAACTATATGTTTGACTCTCAAAAGTGAGGTTAAGATATAAAAGTAGGGTTATGTTATACAATAAAACTGAGTTTAGTCCTGAAACACCAAATATAATACGCGTTAAATACTAACGACAAATTATAGTAGCACTTACTGTAATAATTGCACAATACTATCACAACTCACTTACCACAATAGCAGAGAATGAAGCAGCGCAAGGACCTCTGACCAACACAAAAGTCTGGAACAGAATGAATGTGGAAGGCTGTCTGCACCGGTATATATAGGCACCAACAACCAATCAGCGATCAGAACGCCTAATACGACCAATGGGGAGCGAGCTTATTCCGACCAATCACAGAGCTGTATTTTAACCTGTTACAACTGGATTTTTTAGGTGACTTACAGTAATTCAGAAACGCTACAATAGAGCAAGAAGAAGAGGGTTTGGAGAAAAACCCTTATTATTGTAGCATATATAATAGTGTAGACCATATAACGGTGAGATAGGCCAAGTTCAGGGTCATCCTGAGGATGTTTTAAAAAACTCTCACAGGTTTTATTTGATAATTACATTCAATATAATGCGTATACTTACGCATATTACGAAATGAGCGCAGAAATCATACAGATTTATTATTAATCGCTAAAGATAGCAGCAGACCTCAAAACACCACTCAACTACAGATAGGCAATGAAGTGGAAACATCTATCAGATCTCGTGTGACATGATATTATTATTTTGTGAAGAGCGTCTCGGAGAGCTCGATGTTCACCGGTCGAGATCCGGAGGTGTACTGACTATTCGATAGCTAGCGTTCTGGTATCAAATACAATGGTGGAGGTAAAAGTGTAGGATGCGGGGCAGATGGAGCGTGGCAGATGGTTACAAAGCAGCTGGCGCGGGGCAGATGGCGCGGGGCAGATGGCAGCTGGTACGGGGGAATTCGAATAAAATATCCGTTAGTTAAAACCCACCAAGGATAACGTAATTGCTTCTGCATCAGAGGATGTTGTGGTAGACACTTCTTGTACTTGTATTTGATCAGTCGTTTCATTAGTGCCAGCTTGGTAAATATTAAAAGATGAAGATGTGTAAGAAACATTATTGTCTTGTATTTGTGAATCCATGTGTACCGCGCAAGAGCTGGGCGCATAGTGATATAGCGTCTGCGTGTAGGTTAGGTACTCGGCTCTTCCCCCACCACACCAGTCCCCCCACCATACCAGTCCCCCCACCAAGTTCTACATCGCACAATAACTAGTTTACATGTGTTAGTTAGGGTTTAGCTCTTAGACTGTCAAGACCTCAGCTCCGTAACTGAAAACTTCAATAATGTTTTCTCAACGCTATATAATTATAACAGTTACTATGATTTAAACCAGTGTATTCTGAGTACCCACTTGGCATATGTTAAACCAGAAATAAAGAAATTATTTAGATTTGACCTTCAAAAATCGTTGTTTTTGGCTATTACTGCTATACCCTTGGTCGGATCTGAATTCTGTTTGCACAGACTTGTTCGTCTGATCAATCCGCGTAATTTTAGTACCCACTTGACATATGTTAAACCAGAAATAAAGAAATTATTTAGATTTGACCTTCAAAATAATTTTTTTTTTTGCTATTACTGCTATACCCTTGGTCAATCTGAATTCTGTTTGCGTCAACTTGTTCGTCTGATCAATCCGCGTAATTTGAGTACCCATCTGACATATGTTAAACCAGAAATAAAGAAATCATTTAGATTTGACCTTCAAAATAGTTGTTTTTGGCTATTACTGCTATACCCTTGGTCAGATCTGAATTCTGTTTGCACCAACTTGTTCGTCTGATTAATCCGCGTAATTTAAGTACCCACTTAACATAGTGAAAACCAGAAATAAAAAAATAATTTAGATTTGACCTTCAAAAATCGTTGTTCTTGGCTATTACTGCTATACCCTTGGTCGGATCTGAATTATGTTTGTACCATCTTGTTCGTCTGATCAATCCACGTAATTTGAGTACCCACTTGACATATGTTAAACCATAAATAAATAAATTATTTAGATTTAACCTTCAAAATAGTTGTTTTTGGCTATTACTGCTATACCCTTGGTCAGATCTGAATTCTGTTTGCACCAACTTGTTCGTCTGATCAATCCGTGTAATTTAAGTACCCACTTAACATAGTGTAAACCAGAAATAAAGAAATTATTTAGATTTGACCTTCAAAATCGTTGTTTTTGGCTATTACTGCTACACCCTTGGTCGTATCTGAATTATGTTTGCACCAAAAGTTTCTCGTGAGTGAGGGCTAAGATAGGTAGTCATCCGGTTTTCGTTCCGTAAAGACTTAAGGTCGGTTTTCGCGCCATACCTTTTTGTAAGGGGTTAGGAAAAGGATAAGAAACATACTGATCAGTTAAAGTTAATCAGTGTGGGACTTAGATCCAAACACCTGGCGTCAGGCTACTGCAAACCCAAGTTTTGACCAAGGTAGTTTACAAAGAAAGTTTATATTCCAAGATTAAGTAAATTTACAACGAACACCCAAGGTCGGTTTTACAAAGGTCAACAGTATCGCTGAAACCCGGTGGGACTTAGATCCAAACACTCGGCGCCAGGCTACTGCGAACCCAAGTTTTGACCAAGGTCAGTTTTAAAGCGTGAAAGAAAAACTTAACATAGTGAAAACCAGAAATAAAAAAATAATTTAGATTTGACCTTCAAAAATCGTTGTTCTTGGCTATTACTGCTATACCCTTGGTCGGATCTGAATTCTGTTTGTACCATCTTGTTCGTCTGATCAATCCACGTAATTTGAGTACCCACTTGACATATGTTAAACCAGAAATAAATAAATTATTTAGATTTAACCTTCAAAATAGTTGTTTTTGGCTATTACTGCTATACCCTTGGTCAGATCTGAATTCTGTTTGCACCAACTTGTTCGTCTGATCAATCCGTGTAATTTAAGTACCCACTTAACATAGTGTAAACCAGAAATAAAGAAATTATTTAGATTTGACCTTCAAAATCGTTGTTTTTGGCTATTACTGCTACACCCTTGGTCGTATCTGAATTATGTTTGCACCAAAAGTTTCTCGTGAGTGAGGGCTAAGATAGGTAGTCATCCGGTTTTCGTGCCGTAAAGACTTAAGGTCGGTTTTCGCGCCATACCTTTTTGTAAGGGGTTAGGAAAAGGATAAGAAACATACTGATCAATTAAAGTTAATCAGTGTGGGACTTAGATCCAAACACCCGGCGTCAGGCTACTGCAAACCCAAGTTTTGACCAAGGTAGTTTACAAAGAGAGTTTATATTCCAAGATTAAGTAAATTTACAACGAACACCCAAGGTCGGTTTTACAAAGGTCAACAGTATCGCTGAAACCCGGTGGGACTTAGATCCAAACACTCGGCGCCAGGCTACTGCGAACCCAAGTTTTGACCAAGGTCAGTTTTAAAGCGTGAAAGAAAAGTACATATTTCATTAGTAAATAAAACACTTCAAAAAAAACCAACATCAAACACCACAATCAGTTAAACTAACTACATTTACTAGCAGAAAACTACAAGCGTTACTCTAACATGTTTAATAATAAACATACATCCCTTAAGCTAAGGTAGCATCTCTAATATACAGTGGTACCAACTCTATACTAGAGATACTATTGCTGACAGCGCAGGCAAACAGCTAGCTAGGCTGTCGACCTGCGACTGCGAGCCCTGTGCGAGCCTCTCCTTGGTTTTATAGCCGCCAGCGTTGACGCTGCCAGACAGAGGAGAGCAGATGTCACGGCAGATGTCACGGTAGATGCCGGCGCGGCGGTGCCCCGTCTGTGTATTCAACTATGCTCAAAACGGTCTTCAATAAAGTCGAAACGTAGCACCTCTGGCGGGGACTTATCCAGGTTCCGGAGTCTTAACCGGTTCTTAAATCACAGCTATCCGGTTTTAAATATGCATATAAAAGGTGTTTATTATTCTTTTCAGAATTTGTAAGGTAAAACTTCACTATACATTGTGTAACATGTCATAGATTTGTTTTTTAAATGTCAATAACAATTTTAAAATGGACCATTATAAATTAAATCTATTATATATTCGTTGTAAATGTGTTATTCACTATAATACACTTATATCCTTTCATAAAAAGTGTATCACATATTTGATTTTTCATAAAATAAATTGTTATGTTGCATTTCTATTCATTTAGACTTATGAGGAATCATATAATTTGATATGTAAAGCAAATTAGGCAGTAAATAATAAGAGACTTATTTGTTACATTGATAAACATATCTGGTTAGTGATTATATTTTACTCGTGAAGCAAAAAGTTGAAAATAATTTTTCACCAAAAATACACGTAAAAAACATTTTTTTTTTGTCTTGATTACTAGAAAAATAAATTCATGAAGCGGTTTGAGCAATAACGGTTGAATCTTTAGAGATTTTCGATTGCCTTTTTGTTTCATTTTGGAAATGTATTAATATGAACCAACAACATAATTGCAAAAGTGATTAGTGATATTCAATACATGCAGAGTCAAACTGTATTCAAGAACTACGAGTAAAAAAATTCAGCCAAAACCTTCAATTCAGATTTATTCAATTCAGTTATAGTTGATTACTTAAAATGGATTGGAGATAGATAGATTGGAGTCGTGTTGCGGGAATTTTACAGATTTCTCAGTTACTGTGCAATGATTCTTTTATATTGAGAAGAAACAGATGTGACAACGCAATTGGTTGGTTTAATTTCTATAATGACTGAATAAAATGAGAAATTTACATACAAAATATATTAAGGCTAAATTAACAAGTGTTTTACTACTAATCAAAACAACTTTTACTTCTACAAAGTGTTGTGTCGACCTTAGATTCATTCAACACGTGGACCACAAATCAAGGACAGACAGACATTCAGACAGTCGAACAGCTGTACCCACACCTACTCGTACAGATTCGTACGAAATAGATACGAAAGTACGAGATACTAATAGCATTGACTATAGTCAACGCTAATAGCCTACAATATTGTAATTATAAGAAAATACAAGAAAAATTGTTTTATTCATGTTTTACGTTTGAATAAATAAAGTACTCTCCTTTTTAATATGATTTAATTAAATTTAGCTAAGGTTTTTTTTTTAAACTGTTTAATAAGAAACTAACACACGCTCATTTATTAACTTAGCCTGACAAAACTTGGTACGGTATATTACTTCATATCGTTGTGGTCTATTGCACAAAAAAAAACAGTTTATTGGTTTATTGTTTTTGTAGCAGCAAACTTGCGTACTCAGTCCCATGTTATTCTTATGCAGAATAAGTAAAACGTTATCTCCGTTAATTATGAAGATAAATTAATAAAACTTGGTATAAAACGCTGACTATTTTGATAAGTCGAACGACCTTCTTATGGCTTCTGGTATAATCATATTGCATTTTAAAAATTTCGTAACGTTCAGGACTTCGACAATTTTACTGTTGTGGTGACTGAATATTGGGTCAGATTGGCCACTTTATCTCTTACACCAATAATCCTGTTAACCTAATGTTAAATCTTTGCATGCAACAAAATTTAATTAAATTTATTATTAACCTTTTGATGTGTAGGTATGCTGTTTTACCGTAATATTGCATATCACACCTAATATGATAAGCATAGTACTAAAATGTATACAATAACATACATAATGTTTTCAGCTAGGTCTTTGACGTTTTTTGGCAATCAATTTGGTGTCAAGACACGATGCAATTTTGTTATAATATATTGATCCTACTCAAAACGCTGAGTATTTTGATAGGTCGTTCGGCAGGTTTATGCCTTACATTATTTATTCAATTTAATTGTATATGTTTTTACACGTTTAGAACATAAGGTAAGTTATAAAAAGTTTCTCATTTTTAATCTGTGTACAAAAAAATCATAATTATTTAATTATTATCACTATCTAATATGTACGTAAACCGTTTTTGTCGAAATACCGTATATCTTAAATAACATGATAGCAAACTTTCTGAAATTAAAATGAGAACATGCAAACACATCTTTTAGCAACAGGACTAGCTGAATATGTCAGTGTCTATAACATGTGAAATTTTAATATTATGTACTACTCAAAATGTTGAGTATTTTGATAGTTCGTTTGGCCTTTTTATGTCCTCCATTATTATTTATATTTAGATTTAAGTGTTTTTTTTTACGTTCAGGTCTTGGGACAATTTTACTGTGGCTGTGATGTGGTTCGACTTATTTTATTTTAGTGTTAGACCTTTTTTATACTGTAATGTGGTTTCTTATGTTAAATATATGTTCGAAATATATATATATATATTTTGTTTATTATTATCCTTCTGATATGGGCAAAATCCTTGTTTGCTGAAATCGTATATCACACCCAATGTAAACTGAACTTCAGACATTACCTTACAATTATATCAAATTTCAAACAGGCATTACAGTAATATTATTAATGAAGGTCTGCATACATATAAGGTGAGACAAAAACTGAATAATACTGTAATTTCTTTGGGTAAATGAACATTAACTAATGTCTTAAAACTATTTGGACTAAGTTATTTAATACCCTTGCTTGTCTTCTCTATTAGCGAGTGAAACTTCGAGGATATTACAAACCTATAAATAAGTGAATAAAACTTGTTATTACCCAAATTATTTTTCATTTACTAATCCTTAAATTAATACGATATAATTACTAATCCTACACACAGTTATAAATGAAAGTACTAATTGTTCTGTATTATTAAATTGCTTTAACTTCAACTTACAATACTTTTTACTACATATATAATAAACCTGTATGTATTTTTGTTAAACGTTACCACTGAGAATAGACCATTCTCAATTAGATATATGTTACAAATAAATTATGCATACTGGATCGATCGAGCTAAAATTTGATTGGAAGATTGCGATTTTAACCAAAAGAACACTAAGACGCATTCGTTCATATGTTTATTTTACTGATCAGTCTTAGACAAAACAAGTTATTACACACTATATCACACGATATTGTACGTATTCAATATTATATACGTAATTTATTGTAAACGTAATTTTTGTATTGTATATGTGATAACGTCAGAAATTAAAACTGCAAAATCCCCGTGTGGAGAAAGAGACACCGACTGGTCTATAATGTAATTATGCTTTTGTTGAAAAATATAATATAAACTATAAATTAATAGCTTTCTTTGCTTAAGTCCAAGGTATTGGTGAGAAAATTGGAGAAAAATATTAGTTTTTGTATACAACCTCTCTTAAGGCCATACATTAGATAATAAAAGTGCCAAGTTAAACAAATTTTGTGTTGGTATTTCATCAGATGTGTAATTTGATTTGACTATTAATGTAAAATCACCTGAAAAAGCAATGATTTCGGGGAAAGCCAATAAAATTAATAATTTTCTTACGTTTCCCATTTATTCTAAACAGTTTCAATTAGTTAATTATATTAAGGACAACATTTAGTACTTCCATTGTTAGTAGCTAATCCCAAAACTACTAGTATAGTCTAATTAAACGACACGGGGTTAAAAACAGTTAATTAAGCGGCGACCTTGCAATTAACCGTTTAGCTAACGAGGCCTCGTTGCAGTAAGGAAGACAAGGGGAATCCCATTTCCCAGAAGTGGGTTAGGTCGGTTCCCGAGTTACCTTGACCCCCGCTGCACCGCGACTGCGAGGTTCCCAAGGTTGAGGTTAGCAGCGGGGAAAGCCATCGATCAGTGATTACAATCATTTCCGATAGAGTGCACTTTCAAAATGCGCGTCCCCTGTAATGACAGTGTTTGGTCAACCCGATGTTGTCAAAACACACACAACGAGGATCGAACTTTCGTTTAGGGGAAAGGGCTCGCGGGTTGACCCCGTTTTCATTTTCGCCCTGCCAAACTTGCAGGATCGTTACCACCATTCACGTATTCCGCTTCCGGTCCGACTTAATTACCCCGTCCCCCGCCAGGTGCATGCCACTCAGCAGTTGCGATTCGTACTGCTTCTCACTCGCCGCTAGATGGGGCTGTCATTCGTAAATACATCTTCCGGCGCTGATCAGGATCGAAGGTGATCATGCAACTTTCTTCGAGAAAACATCAATTACAGACTTTTTTACGGAGATAACTAACGTTCTTCCTTCACATTTCAAGTTATTGATGTAGAAGAACAATTTTTTTAATAAGATCGGTATACAATTTGTATCTAATTACTTATCAATTCGTTGATTCATTATAACTTGTAATTAAAACTATTTTGACGATCATAGATTCTTAATGGTCGCACAATATAAACCAAGTAAAATCACATATTATTCTCGTATTATTAGTTATTATAAATTGATACCCTTTCAGATGAATTGCAAAGCGACAAATCATATTTTGTTATTTCCGCGACAAAGAAAATAGTAAAATTCATAATAAAAACTAGGTTGTAACTGCAAGCCAATACACGCAAGAGGGCACCGCTAAACTGTATCGACAATAATTAACCGTAATCAAAATACTTTAAGCGAAGCCTTAAACAGCTAGGGTCTTGGTGTAACTTGTTTGACCGTAATTACAGGAAAACTATATAATGCATTTATATTTATTAGTCAACCCTCTTGCAACAAAAAATATCCGACAATTAAGATGATATTGGTATCAAGGCCAGACGGGGCGATAAGTCAAAACACACACACACACACACACACACACACACACACACACACACACACACACACACACACACACACACACATGCCTGTGTTCTCACACGCGCAAACGCGACCACACCCTCGGGCGGTCCTAGACGCATAATTACACTTAAGTAGTAATCAGACAGCGCAATTTGCATTCTCCGGACTGGTTCCATTGGGCAGTTTAGCTGCTAATAAAGCAAACTACATCATAACAAGAGCGGATGCGATATTGAGACTTATTTATCGAAACTGGAGGACGCCGGCGGTTGAACAAGATAATTAGCTCTTCGCGACAAGACAAGTGCCGTAAAAAGTGCCTGTAACCTCTAGCCCCCAGCCCACGTGTTTTTTGTGTTCATGACTACAATGTAGGAGTAACTCAGGGGCCGATGCCGGGACCGATTATGTTCTTACGCTTTATTGACCGTTTATACGAAGAAGTGTCCCGAAATATAAAATACTACAAATGATTTTACTTTTGGATATTTGTATATCAATATCACATATATGCCTGTCAATTTAAAAGTAAGGTTGATTGAACTGTTAAAGTATTCAGACGTTGCCATAGATCAATTGATAATATTTTGTCAACAATCTTGGAAAATGACGGCTGGAAATTGTTATACATCTTAACTGCTTGTTAATTGTTGAGTTTACAAAGAAGTGTTTAAAATGAATGTCGTTTATCTTGTGATTTCATCTTTAATTTTAGCGAATTTCCCCTATAGGGAAGAAGCTATTACCGTAGGTCTCATGGTAAGACTTAAGCCCGTGACCATGATAACTTTTCATTTTGAGGTCCCCAGATGCCAAAAACACCATTCGTTCAAATTTTTATATATGTATATATATATAAATATATATATATATTTATATATATATATATATATATTTATATATATATATATATGTGTCCGTAAGCACGAGAACTCTCGTAAAAAAGGTCCGATCTTAATGAAATTTGGTACAAATGTGTAAAGTACCATTTATTTGAACGAGTTCGAAAACCAGATGAATCGCACCATCCGAAGGGGGGGGTTTTTGGGGGGGTTTTGTACCCCAAAAATGTGTTTTTTGGGGTTTTCACATGTAATTATAATTTAAATCAAATTTTAATTTTCACCATTTAATTCAGCTTAAAAAAAACAAACAATTTGGTATTTTGATCATTGCTCTACGTCAATTGATTACCGAGATATTGAAAGTGCTAAACACAGTACGTTGTCTAATGTTATTCTTATGGAGAAAAAGAAAAATTGTATATCTCGCTTATTTATGAACGTAAACTGGCAAAATTTGGTATATGGCTTTATTTGGTTGTGGTCTATTGATATTTGCACAAAAATCCATTTTTTGCCCGATAGTTTCCGTTGCAGCAAACCTGCATACTCAGCCCCATGTTATTCTTATGGAGAATAATTAACGTGTTATCTCCTTCAATTATGAACATAAATTAATAGAACTTGGTATGTGGCTTTACCTAGTTGAGTTATAATGATATTTGTATAAAAGCCCATTTTTAGTGTTCCTTATTTCAGCAAACCTGCATACTCAGCCGCCATGTTATTCTTATGGAGAATAATTAAAATGTCATAAATCGTTTATTTATGAATGTATATTGATGAAACTTGGTATGTGGCTTTATGTGGTATTAAGATAAATTAATATGCATTTGAAATTCTCTGAGTATGCAGGTTTGCTGCTACGGGGGTATTTAGTATATCCTGGAGTTTTATTCAAAATTAAGTTCACTGACATATGTTTCTTCCACATGATGATATATTAATTAACACTGCATTTTATCAAATGAATACGGGGAAGCGAATATTTTTCTACTTACAGTTTTATTAAATGCTATATCTGGCTGTCTTGCTAGATTTGACTTAGACTCTTTCCGTTCCTTATGCATTTAAATATAGGTAATAAAAAGTTAACTCAAAAAAATGCGCTTTACATTGATTTTAAAGTGACAGTCTTTATTGAACGACCTATAAATTCAATAACAAATAAATTGGATGGTTAAAAATAGACATGAAAAGAGTTTCCCTATATTACTACTGTGTCAATAATTAACTCCAGAGGCTGGGAAGAAAAGCATACTTCCGGGCTAGTTTTTTATTTTATTTGAAATATATTTTTAAAGTAACTATGCCAGGCGCGGCACCGGCGCGGCGGCGCGGCGCGCCGTGGGACATAGCACCTTTGGCTATCCGAAGCCCAGTACACTGATTAAAAAATTGTATCGGAGGGTTGTGAGGTTTTTATATATTCATATTGTAATCAAAATTAGCTATCCGATACGCCGACTCGGAGGTAGATCAGACTAACATTGAGCTTTTTTTTATGAAGTTATAACCGTGTTTTGGACGGTTGTTTGAGCATTGCAAAGTGTTATAAAACGTAGTTCAAATAAATATGTCACAAAATTTGTATTTAAACCCGAACAATAACCACTATATATTTAAACTTAATTATTCATGTAAATTTAACACCAGAAATATATTAATATATCATTTGTCACTATTCTCTCCTAAAGACTCTTCTTGACGTCATTTTCAAGCTTATATTCATTGGTGATAGAAAGTTATATTAAAAGCGTTTATATAAGTTCGGTATAACTTGGGAAATTACTGTGGGGTAAGGAAAATATTGAAATCAAAGTATTGTTAAGGTGTTGGAAAATTTATATATAGTGTTTCTGTCATTTAACGTGCCAACCGTTAATACTTATTAAGATCAAGGATTTTGTAAAATAACGCAAGATTTATACTTTATAATTTTTTATGCCATGTACATTTAATTTGAACACACAAACTTATACAGCAGTATTTGTGATGTACTTTTTCATTAATTTATTAATTTACCTGGCCGAAATTCAAAACATTTTAAAGTTTGTTTTAGTTTTTTATTTTTTATGAACAATTGTAACATATATACCAGACATAAAGTATAAGTTATTGTGTTTCTTTATTCTAGATCTTTTTTTTGCGACACCTAACGAAACCCATTCTAGTTATTATAAAAATACCAGGAAATCAAGTTGACGAGAAAGCTTGTCGTAAGTGCGTGTGTTTCAGCTATTGCATATCTAAGTGTAAAACATATCAAATGAACCGTCAAAATAAAAATACAAGAGTATTACGTCGACACCGTATTAAATTACTTTTGCGGCGCGGCGAATGTAGTAGAGTGCATCTGCCCCACGGACATCTGCCTTTGCACCTGCTCCTCTGTCGGCTATAAAAGCGAGGGTCTGGCTGCAGTAGTCTCACAATTTTAGGCTGGCAGCCTAGCTAGCTGTTCGCCTTAGCTGTCTGTAATAGCATCTTTAGTATAGAGGTGGTACCCCTGTATACTGAAGATTCTACTTTAGCATGTTAGTTTGTTATGCATGTTAGTTTATTTGTTAGATTATAGCTTGTAGTTTGCTGCTATAAGATGTAGTTAGTGTTGCTGTTTGTAATTATTTGTGGTGTTGGTCTTTGAAGTGTTTTATTGACTAATTAAATATGTACTTTTCTTTCACGCTTTAAAACTGGCCTTGGGTCAAAACTTGGGTTCGCAGCAGCCTGACGCCGGGTGTTTGGGTCTACGTCCCACCGGGTTTCAGTGATACTGCTGACCTTTGCAAAACCGTCCTTGGTTGGTCTTTGTAAAATTAACTTTAACTAATCAGTATGTTTCTCATCCTTTTCCTAGCCCCTTACAAAAAAAAAGGTATGGCGCGAAAACCGACCTTATGTCAATACGGCGCGCAAACCGGTTGACATTGCCCATCTTAGCCCTTACTCACGAGAAACAGATTCAATCAGTTTGCTTATTTTTGGTTAAATTTAAGGGGATCTTGGTCAGGTAATTATTGTACTTCGGTTCGTAAAACTCTGACACCTACACAGTGATGAACGTCCTTGCGGTTTCAGAGTGCGCGACTGTTGTTAACTGACCATTTTGCTTTTATTTATTTATTTATTTTTTGGGGGGAGGGGAGGGGATAACTTTTCGGGGGAGAGGATAGCGTTCCGTTATCAGGTTTATGCCTATAATTGCGAGCATTAAACTAGGCCTCTTCTCCTAATACAGAGCGGGGAATAGAGCAGTTTGTGGTCAAAGTGAGAATCACTTACTGCTCTATTCCCCGCTTTGGCAAAATGTTCAGATGACCTTAGGGACTTAGAAAATTCAGAAAATTCTCGTTTCTTAAAATAATGGAAGATATGTATTGATTTTTCGGGAGAGATTAATGTTTAGTTATTACAGAATTCAGATTCGACCAAGGGTATAGCAGTAATAGTTAAAAACAACTATTTTGAAGGTCAAATCTAAATAATTTCTTTATTTCTAGTTAAACATATGCCAATTGGGTACTCAAATTACACAGATTGATCAGAGGAACAAGTTGGTGCAAACATAATTCAGATACGACCAAGGGTATAGCAGTAATAGCCAAAAATAACTATTTTTGAAGGTCAAATCTAAATAATTTCTTTATTTCTAGTTTAACATATGCCAAGTGGGTACTCAAATTACGCAGATTGATCAGAGGAACAAGTTGGTGCAAACATAATTCAGATACAACCAAGGGTATAGCAGTAATAGCCAAAAATAACTATTTTGAAGGTCAAATCTAAATAATTTCTTTATTTCTAGTTTAACATATGCCATGTGGGTACTCAAATTACGCAGATTGATCAGAGGAACAAGTTGGTGCAAACAGAATTCAGATCCGACCAAGGGTATAGCAGTAATAGCCAAAAATAACTATTTTGAAGGTCAAATCTAAATAATTTCTTTATTTCTAGTTTAACATATGCTATATGGGTACTCAAATTACGCAGATTGATCAGAGGAACAAGTTGGTGCAAACAGAATTCAGATCCGACCAAGGGTATAGCAGTATTAGCCAAAAATAACTATTTTGAAGGTCAAATCTAAATAATTTCTTTATTTCTAGTTTAACATATGCCAAGTGGGTACTCAAATTACGCAGATTGATCAGAGGAACAAGTTGGTGCAAACAGAATTCAGATCCGACCAAGGGTATAGCAGCAACAGCGAAAAAACAACTATTTTCAAGGACAAACCTAAATATTTTCTTTGTTTTTGGTTCAAAGTATAACATGTGAGTACTTCAATTACACGGCTTGACAAAATGAACAAGAAGGTGCAATCTAAATTTAAATCTAACCAAAAGTATAGCATCCGTAGCGTAAAAACAATAGTTTGAAGGACAAGGTAACGTTGTGGTGGGGGGTAGGTGGCTATCATACACAATAACGCTACATCATTATTCTTCCAGCTCTTAACGGATGAACATCTACCTAGAGGGTCTGAAAAATGTCGCAGTTTTACAGGAACATGAGGAAGGTGACCTTCAGTAGTCCTCTTGACACTACATTCTACTTCCCTGACAATGAAGACAGAAGGTCTACGCTTTTAATGGACAATGAGCGGTTTCGTCGAAGAAAAATCGAGGTTGAAACACTTTTAGCCAGTTGTTTGCTATGCAAAAAGCACCATATGAATACATGCACCGGTTTAGATCATAGTAGCTGTTATACTTATACAGCGTTGAGCAAACATTATTGAAGTTTTCAGTTACGGAGCTAAGGTCTTGACAGTCTAAGAGCTAAACCCTAACTAACACATGTAAACTAGTTATTGTGCGATGTAAAACTTGGTGGGGAGACTGGTGTAGTGGGGGACTGGTGTAGTGGGGGGACTTCCATCTGCCGCGCACTTGCCACCTGCCGCCTGCTATCTGCCGTCCGCCATCTGCTCCGCCCCACCTCACTTTTACCCCCACCGTTTTGTTTGATACCAAAACGCTAGCTAGCGAATAGTCAGTTCACCTCCGGCTCTCGACCGGTGAACATCGAGCTCTCCGAGACGCTCTTCACAAAATAATAATAATATTATGTCACTCAAGATCTGATAGATGTTTCTACTTCATTACCGTCAGGTAATATTTCTACCTGACGGTAATGAAATGGAAACACCTATCAGAACAGATCGGTGTCAAAAAAAAACAACATGGAGTCTGCGCAGGGATCAAAGTATCTACCTTCTTTCAACAGGAAAAAACACGATGACCGCAACTCTCCGGGATCATCAACTTCGATTATAACCAACAACGGCTGAAGATTCGTATTGTAATTAAGAACAAACATTGTAAATAAAATAAAGTAATTTTTGAAATAGTACTACCTCGCACTCGTATCATTCGATTGTTTTCATTAAATTTTTTATATCGATTAACCTATCGAATCACAATCGAATTTTACGCGTGTGAGGTAGTACTTTTTTTTAAATAACCTCCCCGTGACCCTGAACTTTAAACTTTCCCTCATTACGTCACGAAACCGCCTACGTCACTGGCTCAGCCTCAGATGACGTATATATTCACTCAGCCCATGCGGTCAAGTGACGTGTGACGTCACTTTTTAATATATCCTAGATTATATTTATATAATGGTGTAGCTGTAAAGTATATGTATAATATTGTATATACATTGCCATATGATAGTATCAATCGCATAGAGTATATAATAGTCGAACCATGGAACATATATACATATAATTTACAGTATATATATATATATATATATATATATAATGGTGTATATGTAAAATAATGTATCATAGAGCATAGGTTGCCAGAACTGAGCAAAATGAGTTAAAATTTAAAAAGTGAGGTTAGGAAATTTGGCGGGAAATAAAGTGCCATGGGCGCCGCCATCTTGGAATGACGTCACTACAAAATGCTGGCTTCTGATTGGCTTGCTATAGTGGGGCGTATCCTACTTATACCTCCACTTGGCTAAACAGCGAATGCAGAAAATAGTTTACAGGTCCAACTTTATCGCAGGTTGCGTCCAAAACATTACCGTCCTCTTGCAAAATTCTCACTTTCACAACAATCAAGGTTTGAGACAAGTCCAAATATTCGTCACCGTGTCCAGGCACTACAAACTCGATAGGTGAGTCGTCAGTGAGCGAGGACAATGGCTTGTATTGGATCCATTGACCTCCATCGATACTGGTCTGAGTAGGTGGTAGAGAAAACAAGTCCAGTTCGGTTTTAGAACAATCGGCAGAGAGGTTATGTACGTAGGCCATTATGTAAAAATGTCGATGGGTAATTTCCTCTTTGAAGTCTTCTTTGTCGACTTCTTCTTCTTATTTATTGGCACTTTGGTCTTCTTGCGTATCTGCTTCTTTTCTGTTTTTTCTTCCGTGCGAGGTTTCCGTATTGTTTTCGTCCTCTTCTTGGTTGATGACGTAGAGTCAGGACTGATGTTCACGCTGCGACGCTTGGGCAAAGACTGAGCCTCGGTTTTTATAGTACCACCAGATATAGGCATAGGAGCGCGGTCGGCAGCACCAAACATTCCACCGACACCTGACATGTTCACTCGACGGCGTCTCGGACCAGACTGACAGCAGCACCAGTATTCACTGCGTTAAATCCAAAAGGCCGGAGGCGGGAATACAGGAGTTGAACTTTGTAGGGTAGCCTTTCCACTTGACTAACACCTTCCTCCCTTTTCCCCCACCTTTCATTTCCAGTATTTTCTCAATTTTGTAAACCTTGTTTTTCGGAACTATTACTTTTTGAAGTTCCGCTTCGTAAAAGGCACCGTCAATAACTTCTCCGGCCAGGTCTTGAAGTTGGTACACTGGAATTGGATGCCTTATGACGCGTATGACTTTAAAGATTTCCTCTGTCCAGTTGCTTTCGTATCCTTTAGCAAAATGTTTCTTCTCCTTTGCTATACGCACTGTGTCACCGACATCGAGTTTGGGGGCGATATACGTTTCCTTCTTGGAATAGAGCGTCTTCCAGACTCGCAGAACGTTTTCGTCATTGACGTCAGCTGGTGCCATCTTGATTGTCGAATGCACTGTATTATTGTAGGTGCGTACCAAATCTTGAATAATGTCCACATAGCGTAAAGTGTTTTTGTGAGTAAAGTAGCGCCACAATCTTGATTTTATAGTTTTTATAAACCGCTCCACCACTGCAGCTTTGGTATCGGGATTGCGGGTCGTGTAAAAATGTATTCCACGCTGCTTAAAAAACTTTGCAGAGGCCTCGGAAACAAACTCTCTACCTTTGTCACACTGGATATCGCGTGGTTTTCGTCCGTCGGTTTTTAAAATAGACTCAAAAGCCTCATTAACCGTTTTAGCAGTATTGTTTTTCAACGGGCGCAACCAACCGTATTTTGAGAAAACGTCCACCACCACAAGCAGATACTTGACGCCGTCGTTGTATTTGGAAATGTTTTTAAAAATGGCCAAATCCGCTTGCCATAAATCGTCGATATTACTGACGATATACCTGTTTCTGGCAAAGTTTCTTCTTTTTTGCGTATGCAGTGTGTAGGGGTCCTGAGTGAGAAGCCAATCTTTAGTTTTTCGGGTCCTAATTTTATTTTTGGTTGTTGTTATAAGAGGGTGGCTTCCTGCGTAGCAAGCAGAACTTGCCGGGTCGTAGTATATTTTTTCCAGAGTCTTGTTCATGGTTGTTGCCGGTGCATACGAGCCCACGCCTTAGACACTAATCTTCTTCTTCTGTCTGGGAGTGGTGGTGTAATTGTTTTCCGCCTTCTAGCGGTGAGTGTAGGAAATGTTGGTCGCGGTGAGGGAAATGGTCGTCTCGGCGAGGAGGGTCCGGCTTGCTGATGTCTGCGCTGAGGGTTACCGATGAATTCTTGAGGAACGTTAATCTGGCGTAGAGCTTCCACAAACTGCTCCCAACCGACAGGGCCGGCAGCTGTCTTCTTACACCTTACCACATCGCAGACCAGATCGACAATGTTCGAGTTGGGGATTGCGGCTCCATTTATACTGACGGTTCCGTTTCTGTCCCATGAAATTAGTTCGTTGTCAAAAAGCCGTTCAAAAAGGAGTTCTCCTTTTGTTTTAAACGCCTTGGGAATCGTGCGTAAGATATCGTCTCTAAAGTTTCGGGTGCCGCTGTGTGATGCTTCTACAATAGGAATTTCCATAGGTTTGCGCATTTCATCGTGAAAATACTGTCTCCGTTGAAGCATCTGCTGGTACTGCGCCCATTTAGCCCTGTCTTCGAGGTCCGAAGCGTTAAGCACTTTATTCATATCCTCTTCCAGAACGTTCAACGTTTCGTTTTTCGGTGTAGCAGCGTTCAACCGTTGCAAGACGTCGGGTGAAATCAACACCATCTTCTTAGCGTGATTAATCCTTGAAATAGTCCAGGGCCGTAGCAATAACTAGAGGGACCAGTACTTCACTGTGTTTCACCAACAATGCTCGTTTATATTTCCAAGAGCCTTTCGAAGACACTACGGAACGAATAGTTTGCTTGAATCTTTCGAGTTTCCGTCTCACCTCAGAAGTAAGAGGTATGTTGGCGTTTAGAATGTTCAAAAAACACTCACAAATAGCGGTAACCAAACTCTCGTCAGCTATACGTAGCAACTGCAGACGTGGACTAGGCTTCAACTTGACTATGGCTTGTAGGAGTTTGAAATTGATCCGCACTGTACGAGACATTCCGCAGAACTGACTCGGGAAACCAAACGCTGTCCCTATTTATAGAAATCTTACAACAGCTGGTAGCAACAAGGATACAGAAGATAAATATACATATGAGCATGCTAAACGGCAGTTGGATTAATTTAAATAAAAGATAAAACTGCTGCCAAAACCGATATCTCAAAATCGGGGTCGTTTTGTACCGAAAGGTAAAGTGTCAAAGTCACCTACACGGCGACGTTTATTGTACACGACCCTGTACGTTTTTGTTTCAGGACGTGTCACAACAATTCCTGTCTTGGGGCGGGCGATCTTGTGGGGGATGGGTACTACAGTGGCCGGGGCGTCATGAAGTAGCATCTTCTTCAAGGTGTCGAAACATACGATGCCGCGGTTCCTGTAGTTCATTGTTATTCCCCGGACTTTACACACAGTCTTGAATTCATTCGGGCCGATCCGAATGACATAGGCATAGTTCTTGGGCCCTCCGGAAACAAATTCCACGATGTAGGCGTCGGGGTCATACTTGGCCAACTCGTTGGTCATCTGGCCCAAAAACTCACCGGCCTCGATTTCTGCATCTCCAGGCTTCTGTGTGAAGAGAATTGAATCCGTATCAAAATAAAGGACACGTTTTCCCAGTCGCTCGAGGTACGAATATAGTTTGAGACGTGCCTGAGCTGTCACAAACGCCGCAATCACCACGTTTGTATACGGATGGGGCAGGATCGCATCCTTTAGGTCGCGCCAATTGATAAACATCAAGTCGTCACTGATAGGCAGGAGTTCATCCACTTCGATCCCTGGGTCGGTCAAAATGTCTAGTAGCTGACCCTGCGTCTTCACAACGGATGTATGGGGCAAATCACTGCGTTGCCCCCATTTGCCCCAGAAGGAGTTGAGGCATGTCTTCCCAATTGAACGTTTTCCAGGGTTGAAAGCAACGTTGTGCGGGTCGATCTTGATCTTCTCCTTCTCTTCGTACTCACGAACAAACTGCGCTTTTAGCTCGTCCGTGGTACACCACTCGGGCCAGCCACTCGCTTCGACTTTAAGTTTCAAAAACTTGTCGATGTATGAGGCAAATAAACCACCGGAATTATCATCGGGGTTGTATGTGGTCGTCTCATACTGCCACACTTCATGTATCTTGACGATCTTGTAGCCGAGCTCGAGGGCCTTTCGCACTTCGCAGGTCACCCAAGTCCCCGAGAGAATTCGTTGTTCGGGCATGTGGGCGCAGTCTTCTTGATTCGTTGTTTCCGCACAAGTTCGGCACAGAGCAAAGCACAGTTTGCCGTTGAACCTGGCAGGAAGGACAGGGTGGTAGAGCTCATCGGGAGGCAGGATATCAAATCGAACAAGTCCCTCAACTTTTGTTATATCCTGGGGACAGTCGCCACCCACGAAGATCTTTGGATGTTTGACGGGAAAGGTCCCGTACTTGCAGATGTACGGATACAGGCTGCAGACATCCAGATGCATAATCTTCTCGCCTTTTGTCACTTTATGATACAATTTAGTTGCGTTAGTCCTGCCACCGAAGAAGGCATCTCGTGGATCAAGGGGTGGAGCGGCGATGTCGTCTCGAGAGTCAATGAGCCGCTGGATCGCAGGGTTAGCCTTCATTATTGTTGAAAACTGGCAACCCCACATTTCGACGACAGTGTATCCGTTGCGACGAAGTAGCTCGGTCTTGTCCAGCGTCCTCTCGTACCGTGACGCCATGGTATCGCCTTGGGCCCCACCCTTGATTGCGTGGTCACGGTTTTTGAAACATGATGGGCATCCGTGGAACCAGCAGCCGTGGTACTCCCAGACAGTTTTCATGTCACCATCTTCGCTGTAGCCGTCCACTTTGCGTCCACAAATCTTCTTTTCCCGACCGTTTCCGGCATGCTGGATGTCGATGCCACCAGAGTAGGCCTCCCACATGAGCCAACAAAGCGCCTCACGGGATTGACGGTCGGCGAGGCGATATCCACCGGCGGGGATGACGGAGATGGTGTTCCGCGGAAGATGGTTCGTCCTGTATGCTGCCATACATGCCCCGGCGATTGTTACGGCCTGTCTGAAGGGATCGACGTTGTTTTCAGCCAGGAATCCGTCCCTGAATTTCAGACAGGCACGACGCAGGATTCGGACGTCCTCAGAGCAATACGTCAAAAGTTCCGTCCTATAGTTGAAGACGTACGGTCCTGTGCCAAAGGGGTGTACCACTCGAAGAATCTCTTCCTGTCGTCTTCGGGCATATCGTTGCAACCGTACATCTCGGGAGAAGGGATGGGGCCAATGTAGCCAGAGTTCTCGGTTCTATTGAAGAAGTGTGGGAAATATCCTTTGACCGTATTTTCAAGATTGAATGTTTTGGGCAGTTTTGCCAGGCCTTCCAACAGAAAATTCAATGAGTCGATAAAATGTAGATGTGAGTACTTCAACGATTGGATTTTTGACCCTGTCATAATCAGTTCTGGAGCCCAACCGAGTTCCTCAATCATGTGCCGCAGGACAAACTGGCCGTCGTACGCCTTAAAATTGTGGGCAATCACTACAACGTCCTTGTACTGCGGTCGTGGCTCGGCGAGGTACGCCACAAAGTCCTTGACGGTATCGCGACCTTCAAAAACATGGCGTCGCTGTCCGCAGAAATCGCAGTGGTGGTCAGAGTCTGGAACATTGATGCAAGTTGGACAGGCTTGCTCTGTGATACACAAATTGGGGATGTGCTCGAACGAGCCTGGATTCCCAGGAACCGGGGTCTCTTGAGTACACTCAAAGTCAAAGAATACAAACAGATATGGTTTCTTGAGGGCGAATGGCTTGGCAGGCTGCACGTAGCAGAGATGGTTCGGAGGGACGTACATGTCACATATAGTGCGTAGTGACTCTCCACACACATGTATCCTCTTCTTCCGTTCTAAACTATAAGTATGCAGGCAGCTGTTGCACTTTTTCAGTGTTTGGCAAGCTGATTCATTGCCGAATGACGGGAGAAAATGGCGGCGGAAACAATCTTGACCAAAGAACCATCGGTTGCACATATCACATTTAATGCGTTCGCTATCTTCACATAAACCGGGCTGAACACAGGCAGGGCATTTTGTGGGGCAACGATGACGAGTGATGGTATTTGACTCTGCGTATTTGCAGGGTCGGCAGTACGTTTTTGCTGTGAAGGCCCCCGTAACTGACGAAATAACATTGTAGTGTTTATCGCCAAATATCAGATCGATATGCTTGCGAGGGTGGTCAGGAGTACCTAAAGGACCCTCAAAAATTGTTTCTTTACCTCGTCTGTCAGTAAAAACTGTAATACAGTATTCGGTCAAGTGTTACTGGAAGACACGCAACTCCTCGACGCCTCCCCCATGCGTGGTCAGATCAACGTTGGCTTCACAGCACAAACGTTGAGCCAGTACAAACTGTAATCCTCTTTGAATACGTGATCCTGGTTTTCTAAGCTGATTGTATTCAGCAGCAGCTTCGGGAGACTCATCTTTCTTAAGAAAGCCTATCGCAACAACTATTGCTCTGGCCAGGCAGAGATTGTCATCGTTGTTTATTGTGACTATTCCTTTTTTCGTTTTACAGAAGGTATGAAAGTCTGAGGTGTAGTCAATACGTTCGTTGCGAATTCCGCCCATTGGTACTCGGATATGAAGGAATACCACCCGTAAGGGGCCGGCAATAAGGAATTCCTCGTTGCTCTGAACGCAACGTTCAATCAACTGCAACAAAATGTCAACGGAAAACTGATCCATACGACGAACACTAAGGCCGATGGGCCGCTGACCGACACGTGCAGGACTATGGATTGTAAAGCCTACACGGTCTTGGGGGGCAATAGAGTCATTGAGAAGATGACGGGTCAAACCAGTAAAAGTATCACGCAGCCAAACATAGGGATTGTCATGGGGTTGGGGAGGGTCGATGAGGACGGTGATTTCACGTGCCAACAGTTCAAAGTTGCGATATTGTCGAGCACGCTCATCGATGATGCGGAAGGCAGGAGGAGGAGGAGGAGGACTCACTGGAATCAAATCCCCCACAACATCAAAGTCAGGTACAGGGATGGGGTCGGGACTGTCGAGTTGTGGCATGGCACAGGTTAAGGCGGGGCCGGGCATTGAGCGGGAGGTTGACGGAAGGGGTAAGATGTCCATACGAAGCGGAGGACGGTGTACTTCCCGAAGTGGTTGACCCCCCCCCCCAGCCAAGTCTCCAATCAGATTAGATTCACCCTCTTGATCGGGTGAAGAGAGACGAACTCCTTCCGCAGGATCTGTCACATCTTGGGAAGCGAGCTGTAGCCCTGAAAAGGGCTGTTTGTCCATAGAAGGTGGAGGTGGTGTCGCAGACATGATTAAACAAGT
The DNA here is from genome assembly GCA_963675035.1 of Allygus modestus. NCBI lineage: Eukaryota > Metazoa > Arthropoda > Insecta > Hemiptera > Cicadellidae > Allygus > Allygus modestus. Next base: position 189,641,516 of record OY776112.1, on the reverse strand, counting down.
CGATGTTGACGCTAGGAGTGCGGGAACGCAAATGAGCTCCGAGCAGCTCGCCCCTCTATTTATGTAAAATATCGGATCGAATCTAACAACAACCGAATTAAAAATCGAATGACAACTATCGAATTAAAACAACCAAATACCGATGTGGTTTTCCCATTTAACCAACAGTCCAATTAATAAAAGTAGTCGATAAACTCATTCGATATGAACAACCGAATGAAACCACCGAATGGAACAACCGAAAGAAAGTAGTCGAATGATAACCCCTTGGAAATAATAAACCAGTAAATGGAAAATGAGAGTGTACTATATGAAGTGTACATGCCGCCTCATAGCTGTGGGTAATTTGTAATCGTATTAATATGTGCGAACAGTTATTCGAAGGTGAATGTATACTATATAAAGTGCTATCGTACGATTAGTCACTGTGAAGGTTCAGTTTGAGGAGCCCGAAAGGTATAAATGACGTCTCGTTTAATAGAACCGGATCAGTCGCAATCATGGATCCGAGATGGAAACATCCTTTTTCAGCCATCATTAGTGGCCCCAGTATGGCCGGCAAGACACGGTTTGTTAAAAGCTTTATAAATAATATGAACAGAATGTGTGATGCAGTATTTGATAACGTTTATTGGTTTTACGGAGCTTGTAAACCTTCAAATATCAATGCTCCTGTCCATTTCAAACAAGGATTGCCCGACATTGAAGAGTTGGAAGATATTGGATCGCCCAAACTTGTTGTCATCGACGATATGATGAACCGTACGGATCAGAAAGGAGCAGATTTGTTTACCAAAGGCTGTCATCACTGCAATATCAGCGTGTTTTACATTACCCAAAATATTTTCCACCAAGGAAGAGGGCAGCGTGACATTTCACTGAACGCCCAATACATTGTGTGTTTCAAGAATCCACGAGACAAGGCTCAGATCAGGCATCTTGCACATCAAATTTGCCCGTACAATCCAAAATTTATCCAGGACGCTTATGCCGATTCGACGTCTGAACCTCATGGATACCTACTTATGGATCTAAAGCAAGACACACCGGATGAATATCGTTTTAGAACAAAAATATTTCCTTCGGACCCTGTAAACTACGTCTATGTTAGTCGAAAATAAAATGTGTGGAACTATTACTGGTGTTTGACTACTTCCATCCCTTTATGTAGGGCTTTAGGAATACAACTTATGTGTGTCAAAATAAACCAATATTTAAGGTTAAATAAAATGTTGCAAAACTCCGTATTATTGTAATGCAAAGTTTTATTAAGAGATCTAGTTTTACATTATTCTGATTAGGTGGAAAGTGGTTTACAATATGGCCACTATAGGGTGTGGTGTTAGTTATTAATTTCGCTACTATAAAGTAGCGTGACGTAATAAATATATACAAATAACAATCAGTATAATCTAGCGTGACCTAGTATTGCAAGAAAAAATAGGTTGGCAGCGCTACACAGGAAAAAAACCAGGTTGGCAACACGGTCCTAATGTAGGTTAGGTAAAATGATAGGAAGGGGCCGTGAGGGCTTGGGGGAAGGGGGTTGGGGTGGGGGAGGGTAGGGGTGGGGGGAGGTGGAAGGGGGAGGGGAGGGGAGGGGAGGGGGAGGGGAGGGGGAAAGGGGACCGAGCTTTGCTCAAGGAGTTGAGTTTCGCCTCAGGGGGGGTCCATAGTAGTTAGATACAAATTTCTTCCTACTACATAAAGCCACTTACCAAGTTTCATAAAAATATATTCACAAATTAGCGATTTATACAATTTTAATTATTATCCATAAGAATAACATTGGGGCTTGGTTCGCAGATTTGCTGCATAAACGTACACAAAAAATGGGTTTTTATGCTAATATCAATACAACTGAACTAGTTGAAGTCATTTACCAGTTGTTATTAATTTATGTTCATAATTAAGGGAGACATACCATTTAATTATTATCTATAAGAATAACATGGGGCTGAGTATGCAGGCTTGCCGCTACGGAAGCCTTTGCCAATAACTTTTTTTTGAGCAAATATCAATAGACCACAACCAGATGAAGCCAAATACCAAGTTTCGTTAGTATACGTTCATAAATAAGCGAGATATAACATTTTTCTTTCCTCCATAAGAATAACATTGGACAACGTACTGTGTTTAGCACTTTCAATATCTCGGTAATGAATTGACGTAGAGAAATTATCAAAATACCAAATTGTGTGTTTTTTAAGCTGAATCCAATGGTGAAAACTGAAATTTGAATATTCCAAAAAGTATATGTAAAAAATTCAAAAAAACCATTTTTGGGGTACGAAACCCCCCAAAATACCCCTTCGGATTGAGCGATCTGGCTGGTTTTCGAACTTAGTCATAAATGTTGCTTTACACGTTTATACAACTTTTTTATTAGCTAAACGTTTATACTAAATTTCATCAAAATCTGATCATTTTTACGAGAGTTATCGTGCTCACGGACACATATATATACAGTTTCGAACGAATGGTGTTTTTGGGGTTTGGGGACCTCAAAACGAAAATTTATCGTGGTCCCGGGGTCTTACCATGCCCCGGGGGAAAATTTATCGGGGTCTTACCATGCCGACTACGGTAATAGCTTCTTCCCTACAGGGGAAATTCGCTCAAACTGTATATATCACTTATTTGTGAATATATTTTTATGAAACTTGGTTTGCGGCTCTATGTGGTATTAAGAAATATATTAAGCATTGGAAATTCACTGAGTATGCAGGTTTGCTGGAACGGGGGTATTTATTTTATGTTTGCGATATTCCATTGGCTTTTGGTGGTAATTTATGGATCTATTGCATCCTACCCACAAATCGTCGTGAATCAATATTATAGATGTTCTTCAATTGTAGTTAGCCGAGTTTGAGTCAAGAAGTACTATACAACTGCAATAATACGTATTAAAATGCACTTGTAAGATATAAGTTTTCATGCCATTATACATTTTGCTCCCTGTGTGAGTTAAATATAATTTATTTTATTCACCCCTGTCCAAAATTTGTAAGTTAGCATTTGTGAGCTCACATCTCGCAACTTTTCAATCAACTAATGTATCAAATTTCAAAATTATTGGGGGTCGGAAAGCCAACAAGATAACTATTTACATATTTGAATATACAACTGAGTGTATTTGTGTTTTGATTGGACCTATTCATAAAGAACTTGTGCTGTTTTTTTATTAATTTATTTTGATAAAGTATTACTTTAGTTACATAGTTTAGTACATTACATCATAAGTTTTCTGTTCTTCCATGGACATCTACTGGGAAGTTTATGTGTTCGGATTGATTTTGCAAATGTCGGAGCCATTTAGATTTGCAGATTCTGATTTTGCAGTTCAGAGGGGGAGGGGGAGGGGAGGGGAGGGGAGGGGAGGGGGAAAGGGGACCGAGCTTTTCTCAAGGAGTTGAGTTTCGCCTCAGGGGGGGTCCATAGTAGTTATCTACATTGGAAATTCGCTGAGTATGCAGGTTTGCTGCGACGGGGGTATTATATGTTATAGCAGCAAATTAGATATTAGTTTTAGCGAATTTCCCCTATAGGGAAGAAGCTATTACCGTAGTCGGCATGGTAAGACCTAGGCCCGGGACCGTGATAACTTTTCGTTTTGAGGTCCCCAGATGCCAAAAACACCATTTGTTCAAAACTGTATATATATATATATATATATATATATATATATATATATATATATATATATGTGTCCGTGAGCACGATAACTCTTGTAAAAATAATTCGATTTTGACGAAATTTGGTATAAGCGTGTAAAGCAGCATTCATGACTTTAAGTTCGAAAACCAGACAGATCGACCTATCCAAAGGGGTATTTTGGGGGGGTTTTGTACCCCAAAAATGTTTTTTTTGAGTTTTTACACATAATTTTTGAAAGAGTCAAATTCACCATTGGAATCAGCTTAAAAAGTCGCACAGTTTGGTGTTTTGATCATTGCTCTAGGTCAAATGGTTACAGAGATATTGAAAATGCTAAACACAGTACGTTGTCCAATGTTATTCTTATGGAGAATAAGAAAAATTGTATATCTCACTTATTTATCAACTTTTCCTGATGAAACTTGGTATATTGCTTCATATTGTTGTGGTATATTGATATTTGCACTAAATCATTTTTTGGCCGATAGTTCCCGTAGCAGCAAACCTGCGTACTCAGCCCTCATGTTATTCTTATAGAGAATAAGTAACGTGTTATTTCGCTTAATTATGAACATAAATTAATAAAATTTGGTATGTGGCTTTACCTACTTTTGAGTTATATTGATATTTTTTTAAAACCCCATTTTTTGTGTTCCATGCTTCAGCAAACCTGCATACGCAGCCGCCATGTTATTCTTATGTAATAATTAAAATGTCATAAATCGTTCATTTATGAATGTATATTAATGAAACTTGGTATGTGGTTTTATGTGGTATTATACATATATATGCATTGGAAATTCCCTGAGTACGCAGGTTTGCTGCTATGAGGGTATTTCATGTACCGGTAGTGAAATGAATTTTGAAGTAGTATTGATGATCCAAGATTCAAGATTCTTTATTGTCATCAAACAAAAAACAGTGCATGGGCAAGCGTCAAGTTTTTTACTAAATATAAATATAGCCTAAACGATTTATAAACATATGTTTTTTAATAGCGCATGATAATGAAAAGATGTATAATGAAGTTGTTAGTAATATATTTGTCTCATAAAGGGGACCCTGGCTCTATTTTATTAACTTTTTTTTAATCAGCGAGATTGTTTAAATTTTTCAATGGTCACAGTGGAAAAAATATAAAAGATAACAATGGGTGTCTTAATTATATCATGCAGTTTTTTATTTGAATGAGGATAAACCTAGTGTAAATGGATTTAAAAAACTACTTAGGTTGTTTAAATTTGATTACAGTAACACGCTTCAAAAGAGGCTCAGCCTGCCTTGACAATATTAACAAACACTTTTAGGTCAACTCAGTAACTCAGTCTTGCAACGTTCCTAATTTTCCTTTCTTGCTACTGAAAATTTTAACTTACATACCTGTGTATGTGTATCCCAAAAGGCTAAAATAGTTGTGACTGGGCCAATATATGATAACAAGCTGTTTATATATATTTTTTTGTTTGTCTCAGTTTAATCGTTCTAGGTGGTTTTAATCGTTTTTCAAACTTAAACATCAATCTGCTGATGATTTTTGTCTATGAGAATTTGTTTCTGCATTTTAAAGCATTGTTGCAATGATAAGGTGGTGCAGTCGCCTCTATAATGACAAACTATTCCGCCTAGAGGTCGGGCCACTCGCTGCTCACTCACACACATGCAGAGCCCCGGATGCTCACTCAGACACACGCAGAACCCTCCCCTCAACTACTCCCAACCCCCCACTTCCCCAAGTGGTCAAACCACTTTCACTCAGCTGGGCTTGCTACCCACCTGCCCTGAACCGTCGTCGGGCACCAAGATTCAGAAATGGCAAATCGCAAGCAGCACAGTGGCAACTCGACTCAACCAGCCTCTCCGCATGTGTTTATTTGTTATACAATTTTCAGCGGTTAATATACCGGTACCATTTAAAAATGTCATATTTAATGAATTCAGTCTTAAAGATTATTTGTTTAAGTCTCTCAAATCTAAGATATCACTGATAAAATTAATTATAAAACGTATTTTAACAAGTTGAAAACGCTCTATTAACATACAAATAACCCCGTCGTAGCAAACCTGCGTGCTCAGCGAATTTACAATGCATAAATATGTGTCTCGCTACCACATAAAGCCACTTACCAAGTTATATAACAATACATACATAATTAAGTGATATATACCATTTTTATTATCGATTTATTTGGACTTTACCTATCACTTCTAGTGTTATAAACACTAGATACCATAGTGTTTAAACACTAGAAGCGATAAGTAAAGCCCAAATAAATCAATAATAAATTCAAATCCATCGCTATTATGAGTTTCAAACATACAGTATAACATTTTATTTTAGGGCTGAGTACGCAGGTTTTCGCTGAAACAAGGAAGATAAGAAACTTTTTTTATGAAATTATAAAAATAACTCATGAAGGTGAAGCTTTATACCTTTATTAATTTAAATTTGGTTCATAACTAAGGTAGGTAGGCCCTATCAAACATGAACTATTCTGCATAAGAATAACACTAGGGCTGAGTAGCTTGTTTATGAACGTATTGTGACTAAACTTGGTATACAAGTCTTCATCTGGTTGTGGTCTATTGATATTTGCTCAAAAAGAATTTTTGGCCGAAGGCTCTCGTAGCAGCAAATCTTCGTACTCACCACCATGTTATTTGAATGGAGAATAATTAAATGCTATATCTCTCTTAACTATGAACATAAATGAATAAAAACTGGTATACGACTTCACCTAGTTGAGTTATATTGATACTAGCATAAATACCCATTTATCGTGTTTCTTGTTGCAGCAAACCTGTGTACTCAGCCCCAATGTTATTCTTATATAGAATAATTAAAATTGCATATATTGGTTATTTGTGAATATATTTTTATGAAACTTGGTAAATGGCTTTATGTAGTATTAAGACATTTATATCTCCCTTGGAAATTCGCTGAGTATGCAGGTTTGCTGCGTCGGGGGTATTAATGAATGTATATTGATGAAACTTGGCATGTGGCGTCACGTAGTACTGGTATATTGATATTTGCACAACAAATTGATTTTGTTGATTATCCCCGTAGCAGCGAACCTGCGTACTCAGCTTCCATGTTATTCTTATGGAGAATAAGTAAAATGTAATACCACCCTTAATTATGAACATAAATTAATAATACCCCCGTAGCAGCAAACCTGCATACTCAGCGAATTTCCAATGCATATAAATTTGTCTTAATACCACATAAAGCCACATACCAATTTTCATTAATATACATTCATAAATAAACGATTTATGGCCTTTTTAATTATTCTCCATAAGAGTAACATGGCGGATGAGTATGCAGGTTTGCTGAAGGAAGGAACACAAAAAATGGGGTTTTATACAAATATCAATATAACTCAAGTAGGTGAAGCCACATACCAAATTTTATTAATTTATGTTCATAATGAAGGGAGATAACACGTTACTTATTCTCCATAAGAATAACATGGGGCTGAGTCCGCAGGTTTGCAGCTACGGGAACTATAGGCAAACAAAGTTTTTTAGTGCAAATATCAATAAACCACAACGATACCAAGTTTCATCAGGATAAGTTGATAAATAAGCGAGATATACAATTTTTCTTATTCTCCATAAGAATAACATTGGACAACGTACTGTGTTTAGCACTTTCAAAATCTCGGTAACCAATTGACGTAGAGCAATGATCAAAACACCAAATTGTTTGTTTTTTTAAGCTGAATTTAATAGTGAAAACTAAAATCATATTTACTAAAATATTATATGTAAAAAACCCAAAAAACCCATTTTTGGGGTACAAAACCCCCCCAAAATACCCCTTCGGATAGAGCGATCTGGCTGGTTTTCGAACTTAAAGTCATAAATGATGCTTTACATGATTGTACCAAATTTCATCAAAATCAGATCATTTTTACGAGAGTTATCGCACCCACGGACACATACACACACACACACACACACACACACACACACACACACACACACACACACACACACACACACACACACACATATATATATACAGTTTTGAACGAATGGTGTTTTTGGCATCTGGGAACCTCAAAACGAAAAACTATCATGGTCCCGGGCCTAGGTCTTACCATGCCGACTACGATAATATCCTCTAGGGGAAATTCGCTAAAAACCCATTTTTTTGTTCCTTGTTGCAGCAAACCTGCTTACTGAGCTCCCATGTTATTCATGTGGAGAGTAATTAAAATGTTAAATAGTGCTTATTTATGATTAAATATTGATGAAACTTGGTATTTGGCTTCACCTAGTTAAATTCTATTTATATTTACATAAAAACCAATTGTTTGTGTTCCTTGTTTCAGCAAACCTACGTACTCATCACCAATGTTATTCTTATGGAGGATAATTAAAATTGTATATATCGCTTATATGTGAATATATTTTTATGAAACTTGGTATGTGGCTTTATATGGTATTAAGACATATATTATGCATTGGAAATTCACTGAGTATGCAGGTTTGCTGCGACGGGGGTATTTAGCTTTCCCTCTGTTAATTTTACTGTAAACTTCACATTTGCTTCTCCCAATCAGTTCAGCTCTAAAAAACAATCATGTTGGTGATTAAATTGTGACTCTATGCCCAACCGTCGCAGATATATTCAAAGTGCTAAACACAGTACTTTGTCCAATGTTATCCTTTGGAGAATAATTCAAATTTGATATCTTGATTATTTATGAATGTATATTTATGAAACTTGGCTTCATCTAGACTGTTATATTGATATTTGCAAAAAAAATAACTTTTTCCGAATGTCCCCGTAGCAGCAAACCCGCATACTCAGCCCTAATGTTATTCTTATGGAGAATAAGTAATGTTAGCGAATTTCCTCTATAGGGAAGAAGCTATTACCGTAGGTCTCATGGTAAGACTTAATCCTGAGACCATGATAACTTTTTGTTCTGAGGTCCCCAGATGCCAAAAACACTACGGTAATAGCTTCTTCCCTATAGGGGAAATTCGCTAATAAATGCAAGTGCTGTATTCTGTGGTCAAACTTAAGAACTCGATCAAACCATCACCATATGTTTTGTTATAAACAAATGCGAAATGGAAAAATTTCACAGGTTTAACAACAGATAGTAGAACATTCGCTGAAATTTCAAAAGCCTCCTGGACGAAGGCTTTACATGGGATATTTTCGAAACCCGAAAAAGGCACATCTAGAGAGAAGTAGCTTTAATTTGATACGAAATATGTATAGACAAATAGATTTCTAGGGGTCGATATGCTGCGAAGAAAAATCGAGAAATTCTTTTAATAATACAGATTCAAACATTCCAACAAATTTTCAAAAGTTCCACAGCACAACTCTGACAAAATAAGAGCCCCTTCAAAAATGCATATGCAACTACCATTCAGTGCTGCAATGCGTGTAAGGTAGCGAATTCATTTCAGGCGTTATAGAAATGCTTTGTTGATACAAACCAACGGAGTCTATAAATTTAATATTCAATCTGAATGTTTAATAAATAGTGCCTTTACAATCCGTACACTATAATTCTACATAGATTTTATTTTTTACGAAAATACTTTGGGCACCGACCTAGAAAGATTGTACAACAAAAATATATTATTATACACTAAAGCAGTTAACTTTCTATTTTTAAAACACCATATTTTAATCGGTTAATCGCGAGCGAATCCACGACTGTCAACTATAGTTTTGCATTATTCCGTAAGGTTTCTTTTTTGCTTAAACCAGTAGACGAGTAGACACTCTATCGTGGGAACGGAGGCGGTCTCCCCGACTTCGCTTCTGTTCCCATGGTCGTGGTAGCCCAGGGATCGGAACCATTTAAGTTTAGACTATTAATCCCCGGCTTCTGCGTGACTGACTGCTGCTCGCGGACCCGCGGCGCTTCCCACTGGAGACTGGAGAATCTGGAGTCGAGAGTCGAGGTCGAGGGGAGTCGCGCCACACACATCGAGGGGTACGATTTTACGAGACTGGGGACCTCCCAGGTTAGGGGTTGGACCAGCTTAATTTAACGCACATTTCAAATATTAGGCTAACTTTCTTGAAATTAATTCTTATGAGTTAGTTTTGATATTTTTCGTAACAATATTTTAGTTTACCCTCATAGAAGTAATCTTCTCTGAGGTTTACATCAAACCTATTTTATCGCTGACACTGTTTTGGAGTTTTGCTTGGTTAAGATTCGTTAGAAATAGAAAAATAATACTAGTTTTGTTTGTATTTGTTATTATTTAGTAATTAAATATTAAACTAGCTACCCTATATATAGTACCTGGGGCCGGGAATAGTGTTTGTTGCATCTCTTATAAACTATTTGGAATAAATAACTGTATGTTAGTTTATTTATATTCTGTACGGGGAGGGACGGTCTACGTGTTTCAGTTTCCAGACATTTACGACTTTAATAGATCTATTATTTAAAACTATTGAAATTATATAAAAATAACTAGGCTTATCGCCGTTGGAGGCTTCGCCCCCAAACCTCCTTTTGGAGTTCGCTTCGCCCACTTGCACTCCTCAGGTAACACAAGCATCAAACTCACCTAATGTGGCCCTTTAACCAAAGAAAAACTACACGACCATGACTTGGTGAGCACGTTGTAAAGGCGGTCCAATATCGGTTCGATATCAAAACATTTTACTAACTAGTTGCTTGTTAATTTTATTGATTGAACTCCGACTACAGTAGTTGTTTTGAAGTGTATAAAAGAAAAATATAAAGTGCTCACTCAATTCAAAGTTAATCCGATATAAGTTAGATAACAATTTGTGGTTACAATGTTAAATAGGAGTTCTACAAATGGATTTACGTGTAAAAAAAAACAAAAGATTAAGCTACAGTTCACGACAAAATTATAGTAACCTATAACTCCACAGAGCGCTGTATGGTGGCTATTCGTTGTGGAACATAATCCTACACTCTAATATGAGTAAGATTTGCTTGTATGTTTGCTTGCTTGCTTGCGACACTGATCTCAAATACCCCCGTCGCAGCAAACCTGCGTACTCAGCGAATTTCCAATGCATATATATGTGACTCACTACTACATAGAGCTATTTACCAAGTTTCACAAAAATACATCCATAAATAAGTGATATATAGCATTTTATTTATTCTCCATAAGAATAACATTAGGGTTGAGGACGCAGGTTTGCTGCAACGAGGAAGATAAGTAATGTGTTTTTTTGCAATTATCAATACAACTGAACCAGGTGAAGCTACATACCAAGTTCTCTTAATGTAGGTTCATAATTAAGGGAGATATACAACTTTACCTATTCTCCATATGAATAACATGGGGGGCCGAGTATGCAGGTTTGCTGCTACGGGGACTATCAACAAAAAACTTGTTTTTTGTGCTAGTATCAATATACCACAACTAGTTGAAGCCACATACCAAGTTTCATCAATATACATTCATAAATAATCGAGATATAGAATTTTATTTATTCTCCATAAGGATAACATTGGACAACGTACTGTGTTTAGCACTTTGAATATCTCTGCAACGGTTGGACGTAGAACAACGATTAAAACACCAAAATGTTTGTTTTGTAGAGCTGAACTGATTGGTATCAGCAAATGTCAAGTTTTCAGTAAAATTATCTGAGGAAAATCCAAAAACCTTTTTCCCATAAGATTAACATGGACAATTTTATGGACACGTTTTTTTACTTTTCTCTACAACCACTAAACCTAGGTTAATGATTCAAGATACTAAATTATTTGTTTTTTAAGCTCTATGAAATGGCTGTAACCAAAATTGAGTGTTTTTAAAATTTTAGGGGGAAAAGTAAAAAATCTGATTTTTGGAAAATTTAAAATCCCCATAAAACCTTCTTCCCATAGTCCGATCAATCTGGTTTTCGAACTTAAAGTCATAAATGTTACTCTACACATTTGTGCCAAATTTCATAAAAATCGGGCGTTTCTTTCAAAAGTTATCGCGGTAACGGACATATATATATATATATATATATATATATATATATATATATAAATTTGAACGAATAGTGTTTTTGGCATCTGGGGACCTCAAAACAAAAAGTTATCATGGTCTCGGGCTTAAGTCTTACCATGCCACCTACGGTAATAGCTTCTTCCCTATAGGGGAAATTCGCTAAAACTGCTCCAACGATTTCTTTCAAATGTTCCAAATAACTAATTTCTGGGATAAAAATAAGTTCTAGACAGGCCCCATCCCCAGAAAAAATCAAATAATGTAAAAAAACTAAAATGAAAAGTTAACAAAATTAACATTGGGCTTATGGAGTTTCAAATCAAAACAAAAGAATTTTGTAACAGCTGTTCATAATCAACCAGGGAACTGTCAAAGTAATACTCATGTTGTTTATGAGTACCTGGGGGCCGAGCTTTGCTCGGGGGAAGGCCAGTCAGTTTGTTTAGATGACTTGGAGTAATATTTCACGACTTCCCCCTACTGATAATCAGATTTGTATAACTCATTTGCCTCTTTTCTACATTTTTAAGGTCACTCCAGTTGTTATTTATAGATCAATGTCCCTTTGATTTATTTTACTACTCTATTTATGTAATCTACACTCAAATCGTTTAATCTCTGCTCTCAGGAAACCACTTTTTTTTTCTTTTTTTTTATAACTTTATTTGATATTTTACAATCTGTTCAAAAAGGATGGAACAATCAGCAAAAAAGATAAAATAAATTACATAACATGGGCAAGTTGCTGTCCAATAACAGATCTTGCGTCAAACATTCTTCCAATTTAAAATATTAAGTAAATCTGTATGGCAGTTCAAGCACTTTAACATTTTTCTTGAGCCTGTTAGTAAACTCGCTATTGTCAAGGAGGTTAACAGCTAAATAATTTGGATGTTGTTCTAATTTTCTTTGGTAAATCTGGCTGTATCGTGTAATTTCTTCTTTTATGGTTGGAATTTTCAGATCTTCATGAATAGTCTTATTTGAAACGAACCAAGGAGCACAGATAATTTTTCTCAATGTTTTTGACTGGAATCTTTGCAAAATTTCAATATTAGATTGGCTTGCTGTTCCCCACAGCTGTATACCATATGTCCACATAGGCTTTATCATACTTTTGTACAATGTAATTTTGTTAGTCAATGATAATTTAGATTTTCCACAGATTAGCCAATTGAGTTTTCTAATTTTTAGTTCCATTTGTTGTCTTTTACACCATAAATGATTTTTCCAATTTAGTCTTTTATCAATGTGAATTCCTAAATATTTAACACTTTCAACTTCAGTCAAGGCAACGTTGTTTATAAATACGGGGGGACAGTCTACTCGTCTAAGAGTAAAGGTGATATGGGTGGATTTAGCTTCGTTAACCCGAACCCTCCAAATCTTTAGCCAAGCTTGAAAGTCATTCAGATAATTTTGTAAATTATCTGAGGCAGTTTGGGGGTTTTCATGGCTACACAATATTGCAGTATCATCCGCAAATGTAGCGACTGTGACGTCTTCACCTGAGGGAATATCAGAAGTATATATCAAATACAAGATAGGGCCAAGAACACTACCTTGGGGAACTCCAGACTGAATTGGCTTTAGTTCGGTCAATACATTATAAAATTTAATTTGGAAAAACCTTTCAGATAAGTATGATTGTAACAAACTAAAATAAGAATGAGGAAGAACCTTCTTCAATTTATAAAAAAGTCCTGTGTGCCAAACTTTGTCAAACGCTTGTTGTACATCCAGAAAAGCGGCAGAACAGACATTTTTGGACTCAAATGTATTTTTTATCTCATCTACAAGTCTATGAGTTTGTTCAATGGTAGAGTGTTGCTTGCGGAAACCAAACTGATGATCAGGAATCAAATTTTGCTCACTAATAGCAGTATTTAATCTTTTTAGAATCAACTTTTCAAACAATTTAGATACCATGGGTAGCAGACTAATAGGCCTATATGATGAAGCTTCATTTGGTGGCTTGCCTGGTTTGGGAATAACAATTATTTGTGCTACTTTAAGTTGTATTGGAAAGTATTGTAGACGTAATATTGCATTTAACATAAATGTTAGTAATAATATACCCTTTCTTGGTAATTCCTTAAGAATCTTCCCAGTAATGAGATCGTAACCCGGAGCTTTATTTAAGTTTACTTCTTTAGTTATTGTATTTGAAACTTCAGTAGGGGTAAATGACACAATTGGTAGAGATAATTGAAGAGGTGAGTCCAAAAACTCAAGAATTTCACTATCATCATTTGAGGGATTTGGCGTTAAAGGCTGAAATACTTCGGAGAAATAATCTGAAAAGATAGATGCCTTTTCAGTGTTTGTCTTAGCCCAAGCACCATTTCCTGCTTGTAAAGGTGGAATATGTTGTATAGGGCGTTTCAAATACTTTGTAGACTTCCACAGCGAATAATCAGTGGCTTCGGTAGGAGACAGGTTTTTAGTATAATCATCAAACCATTCGTTTTTTAGCTTCATCAAACTCCTTTTTAATGTTTGAGCTGCATTGTTAAATCTATTCTTGTCGATTGGACTTCTGGTATTTTGCCAAATCCTCCGTAGTCTTCGCTTTTCTGCAATTTTCTTTTTTATGAAGATAGGATAGTTGAAACATTTTGTCTTGAAAGCCTCCGATTTCGGAGTTGCCTCCCAAGCTGCTGTCTGAATAGTAGTGTTAAAGTAGTTAATTGATTCCTCCAAGTCATTTGGGGATTTTAGTGGTATTTTTAAGTCAACGTTGTTGCTAATTGTTCTCCTAAAGCATTCCCAATCAGTGAATTTGTTATAAAGAGATGGGGGCTTTTCTTTTAAGCAAACTGAACTACTGAATGTCATGAGTACAGGAGAGTGATCAGACGAGAGGTCAAGAGAAGATTCAACATGAACATAGTTTTGTGAAATACCTTTTAAAACGAAGAAGTCCAATAAATCTGGAATCTTGTTTCGGTCTGTAGGCCAATATGTAGGTTGTCCTGATGAAATACAATCGAGTCCACCTTCTGATACGGCTCTTAAAAGCGTCCTTCCTCTAGGATTTATTAGCCTTGAGCCCCAATACGTATGTTTGGCATTGTAATCACCCCCTGCGATAAACTTTGAGCCGAGAGACGAAAAATAATCTTTGAATTGATCTTTATCAATGATATGGGGTGGAGGACAGTAGACCGCCGACAATGTCAGAGAACTGTTATTTTCATCTTCTAAAACAACAGAGCTAGCTTGCAAAAAGTTATTTTGGATTTTAGGAAGTTCATATTGTTTGATTTTTTTGTGAACCAACACAGCTGTACCTCCATGCCCCCTATTACCAGGGTGGTTAGAACAGTAAACATTAAAATCTGAAATATTGAAAAAAACTTCTATCAGTGAAATGAGTCTCGTAAATTAGGCATATATCTATTTTCTGTTGAGCAATAAACAATTTAATCTGATTATCAGTAGGGGGAAGTGGTGAAATATGCTCCAAGTAATCTAAACAAACTGACTGGCCTTCTCCCGAGCAAAGCTCGGCCCCCCAGGTACTTACAAATAAATGTGTTTGTAGAAACAAAATAAATTCAAATTAAACAGGAATTTCAGACACCAAAAAGTAAACATCAAAAGTAGGATTCGAACCCGAGACCGCATGATCGTGAATCTGACTGGGCTAAATTTATTCGATAGAACAAACCACGGTAAGTAGAAAAAATATTAGGGACCATAAACATAAACAAATGACGTCCGTGGAACAAACAATTGGTTGATGTCATTTTCCAAAATCGAAACAAACGATATTCGCGATATTGAACCTCCCGTATAGGCGATGAACCTCCCGCGTAGGCGATAATGTGCTCCCGATGTTTTTTAAGAGCTGATTTATATAAACCTCATGGTGAGCAAATTATCGCCTATACGGCAGGTTTATTTAAATCAGCTCATACAAACATGTGGTATTAGCCAAAGATAGTGTGCGTTCATAAAACAGCTTTCCAAAACTTTGTAGGTACACATTTAAATATAAGTACCTGAGGGGCCGAGCTTTGCTCGGGGGAAGGCCAGTCATTCAGTTTAGATGACTCGGAGTAATATTTCACCACTTCCCCCTACTGAAAATCAGATTTGTATAACTCATTTGCCTCTTTTCTACATTTTTAAGGTCACTCCAGTTGTTATTTATAGCTCAATGTCCCTTTGATTTATTTTAATACTATATGTATATATGTAATCTTCACTCAAATCTTTTAATCTCTGCTCTCAGGAAACCACATTTTAATAATCGTAAACAACATGAGTATTACTTTGACAGTTCCCTGGCTGATTATGAACAGCTGTTACAATTCTTTTGTTTTGATTTGAAACTCCATAAGCCCAATGTTAATTTTGTTAACTTTTCATTTTAGTTTTTTACATTATTTGATTTATCCTGGGGATGAGGCCTGTCTAGAACTTATTTTTATCCCAGAAATTAGTTATTTCGAACATTTGAAGGAAATCGTTGGAGCCGTTTTTGAGATCCATGTCGCAAGCAAGCAAGCAAGCAAACCTTACTCATATTAGAGTATAGGATACACATAATATCGTATGAAAAATAATGCCAGGATAATAACAGTGAACAACGTGTAACCGGAGGGATTGACGATGTTATTATGCAGAGAAGTTTTTGCGGAAATTACTAAAAAATGGGATATCTTACTAATAAAACGCATATCTAGATAAATAAATGAGTACAAGATGCATCAGATAGGTTTGACGCGCTAGGGGAACATGTCGCCCCCTCACTGAACACTGGCGACTTGGCGTCGTGGGAGGTGGAGGATTATTTGAATTAGTTGTTATGTGAACACAAGTTACAGAATATCCCGTAGCGCTAGAGTTAGCTTTCCCCAAAGCAGTTCTCCCCCTACAAGAGTGCGTGCATGAGACAGTCCTGAACTCCCTCGGTACACAACACAGCACAAGCCCTTCGCCGCCGGTTAAACAGAACTGGGACAACTATAGAACAAGATGAAAACATTTTCTTTGAGTTTGTTTTTCGTCGGGGATAAGTATCAAAACAAACCGTGACCTACTATTTGAATTCCTCCTACACTCTAATACGAGCAATGTCTGTCCGTTTTCAAAATTTATCTAGCGTAACGATTTTGTTAAAACTTTGGAATTAGATGCTTTTGAACCTAAAAATACTATTGGTAGTCTAAAAACCTCAACCTAAGAAAATTCGTATTTTGTTAAAAATCTTATTTGAAAAATGAAAAATTTAACACTGGGTTATGGATATTCAAATCAAAATAAAATAATCATAACAGCTGTGTATAAAATAACGAGTGAACTTATCAACATGTTATTTCTTGAAAAATGTAACTATAACCATTGAATAAAGATTGCACATAGACATCTTTTTCACCCCCGAAACGAATCAAATATCATCATCGAGCATGGCTCGGTCTCCCCGGTAGAATGTTTAACAGGGTAAATTACGAGTAGCTCGAATTCCATATTACTTGCTTATTACTTGATTTAATTAATGTACAACGAAAATATAAGTGCAATGACTGAAAATATACTGTGGTAAAACCCCTGTATGATCCACCATACTTAGTCAGGAATAAAAGAAGTAAGTAATTAAAAACCTGTACTAATTTGGAATGTTGTCCTTTGCATTGGGGTCTCGCCGTCATACAAGTGTTGTATACCCGTTACTGCTGCCATGGTAGTCAATACACAGATCCATTCCAACTTTGAATATCTGTGGGAAAGATCCCTAAGGAACTCTTGAAACGCGATTAGTAGCCTACTGAGGTAACCCGGATAGTTTATAAACTCTACCTCATGAACAAGGAACCTACATCAAGATGACGAAGGGTAAACAGAAAGACACCTCCTGCCTTTTATCAAAGATACATTACCTATGCCTAATATATGCTGTAGAACAACTATTTATACCCTCCGGGAGCCAATTTAATAGCGTAGATTAGATGTTGCAGCTACATTACAGTGTGACGCGCACGTTACTCCACACGCATTGTATCGCGTTAAGCCGCAACCTGTCGTATTCAGCAGGTGGAACAGGGAGCAGGGAGAACACGGAACAGGGTGCAGGGAGTAGGGAGCTGGGAGTGATATTAGAACTATATTTTCATGATTCAACTTGGAATGTCCAGATGTACAGCGGAGCAGACACGAGGCCAGCAGATGTTCGCTGTAGCACACGCGGTGTGCCGACGGCCGACATAGGAAACAGGTGTCGACCGGAGGGAAAAGGAATCTACCTGCTTCTCCCATAAGACCAATATAAACTTTTAAAACCTATATCCGAAATTGTTGATTTAAGGCTAATTTTATTGAGCAAAACAATACCTAGCGATTTCAGTAAGCAGAATTTTCATTTCACCATTGACTATAGTATATCTACTTCAGTATCTATAGTCAATGATTTCACAAACATTACAGTAAACCTCGGATTATCCAGACCCTAATCATCCGGATCCCGAATTAACCGGACGAGGTTGGTCGAAATAAAAAAATAAATTACAGTCTAATCGCGATTTTTGTCCCACTCTAGCACCTTCTAAGTCTCAGACGCAACTGCAATACATTAATTTACTGACGAGGATAAATATATTTAGAGGTCTCGATCCGTTTAAAAAAATGCAGCGTAGATGATCGACCACCATTTGCCCCGCTGTCAACTCTGCTCCAATGGCAAGCAACATAAAGTCCTCTCTTCGCGAGTTATAAGACAGTCAGCTGACAAAAATTTACATTGTGAAGAGAGGATTTGATTGGTTACCTGAAGAAAATGGCGGTCGGCCAAGTACGATTCACTTTTTTTCACCCCAACGAGACCTCTACATACATGAAACCACTTTGGTTGACCGTTCATTACTAACCAAAACTTGTGAGGTTATGTTGCGTTTGTGGCTTTGATTGGATTGTGTGTTACGACAGTCAAACAAACACTGTATCTATTCTGTCTTCTGTCCCGACCGTTATTTATGCGATGGTATAGTACCTTCATATTATCCGGATTATTCACTATCCGGATAAATATGCCACCATATTAGTCCGGATAATCCGAGGTTCACTGTAATTGTTTAATAACACTCCAAAATATTCAATATTTGCGATTTATGTTGTGGGTTAAATATTTATTTGTGATATCAAAATTATGCTTGCTGAAATCACTAGGTATTTTTTGCACTTTAGAATGAGCAATAAATCAACAAATAAGAATAATCCGTTGAGGACGGACGGGATTTGAAAGTTAACATTGTTGGTCTTATGGAATAAGCGGGCAGAAACGCAAAGTGTTACGTGACTGAAGCCCCCTTCAGAATGGAAAAGAGAAAAATGCTTCTTATTAGTGAATTTCCTTTGGAAAGTGAACTATTAGCATGACCCGCACGGTGAAACTTAAGCCCGGGACCACCATAGAAGTTCCTAACGTGACCCCCTGAACACGTTTTGGGGTTCGTTCAAAATTGTATACACACATATATATATATATATATATATATATATGCACTCTAGCGGTCGCATTTTTTGTCCGATTAACTTAAAATTTGGTAGGGACGTTCTTTCTGTAATCAGTTGGACAAGTTCGTTGGGCAAAACAATCGGAAAACTCTAAACCCTTTTTTTGGGATTAATCTTTCAAATTTAGAGTTTTTGGGCCCAAAAAGGGTCAGAGAAGCCCCGCATGTAAAATTAATGCATGTTAAAAGATGGGAATTAGTCAGGCGAAAGCTTTAAGGTCTCTCTCGTCATTCTAGCATAAATATTTACCAAGTTATTAAAGAAAATGTGTTTCGACTAAACACAGTACGTTGTCTTATGGGGGTTTTACACTAGAAAAGCCTGTTATTCCTTTGTTAGAGTACTTTTATCATCCCCAGCAACTCACGCCTACTTTTAAGCCTTTCTGTACCTTCTCCTAACATTATAATGCGCAAAATTGTATTCCCAGCTTTGCAGGTAAATGAAACCAGGAGCATCAGAACAGCCGAAAAATCAATGTTTTCAGATTTGAAAAAATTGGAATACATGTTTTTACACATATTTTTAGTTTTAAACTTGTCATGTGGAAATTCACTTCCCTCACGTCAGCGTGCTGC
Organism: Allygus modestus; assembly: GCA_963675035.1. Lineage (NCBI taxonomy): Eukaryota > Metazoa > Arthropoda > Insecta > Hemiptera > Cicadellidae > Allygus > Allygus modestus. The sequence continues at coordinate 189,621,783 of OY776112.1, read as the reverse complement.
GTGCGAACTCGTCTTTCATCACACAATTTTAATCACACTTATAATACCACTATTTATACAAAAATGCAGAGATTTTTTGTTCTTTTTTTTACTTTAGTGGTTTTTAAATTTAACTAATGACAATGCAAAATAATTAATTGCCTAACAGTTATCAAAATAATTAGGAAACCCAGCCAAAATATTATTTGAAAATACTAACCTAACTATAAAAGTTCATACTACCTGGTTTTCTCGGCTTCATAATTATGGAATGTACAGTCTATTGTATATGCAAGTGAAGTTTAAAAACTGCCCAAAATACAAAATTAGAATAAAGTGAAACATTTTCATTCCTCTTAAATCCTGTGAAAGTCTCCTGAAAAGATAGATAAAAAACCCCGTCGCAGCAAACTTGCTCACTCAGCGAATTTCCAATATATATATATATCTTAATACCGCATAAAGCCGCTTACCGAGTTTATTTAATATACATTCATAAATAAGCAAAATATAATATTTTAATTATTCTGTATAAGAATAAAACATAGGATTTATAATAACCTGAAAGCTTAACCTTGATCTCGCAGGTTTGCTGCGAGGAACAAAAATTGGGTTTTATGCAAATACAAATATAACTTAATTAGGTCAAGCCACATACCAAGTTTCATCAATATACATTCATAAATAAGCGATATATGTAATTTTAATTATTCTCCATGGAAGAACAATTCCCGATTTATAGAAACACTATGATAATGAACGGATCTTGAGAAGGGTGGAGGGGTGGGGGTCAGCTCTTGGATAGTGTAGGGTGTTTTTGCCCCTCCCCCAGACAGGTGTCGTCCTCGACTATATACTACACAGGTGCCTTTGACGCCGTGGGGATGATTCCATGATCCACCCTCTCGGGTTTCCGCCCTCTTATTATCGCCTCCCCCCCTAGTATCCCTCAAACCGTTTAATTTATGTGATAATAAGAGCTGCACACTGTTGAGACTTTATAAACGGTCATGTAAAAATGATTACCAGGGGTACCCGTGTACGGCAATAATTTTCTGAAATATATATTACAGTTTTTACTTTTGAATTACAGTTATACAGTTACAGTTAATTACAGTTATATTCATTAGAATATTTTTTATTCAATCTTATATATTAATTAGCTAAGGAATTTATTTTTTTTCGGCCTACTAGGCCTTTATTTTTCAACCGATTTGGACAATTGATGTATCATTTTAAAGGTTTTACACTGCAGATTAACAGAAAATTGTAAAACAAAAAAATAACGCTTTAGTTTTTAAAATATTGACAGTTAAAAAATTGCTTTATTTTATTTAAATGGGAGAATATTTTTACAGGAACTCGGTCGTAGTTTGAGAATACCAGGCAACGTGAGGTCATGGAATTTGTCCAATTTGCAGCTTAAACATTCCGATACTCCCCAAAATTGTTAGATTTATAATTTTCTCCCTTTAAGTTTGTTTAACGATGCAAAGTATAAAGTACTTAAATTTCCCCATGTTATTCATATGGGATAATTTTGACCAGGAACTCCGCCTTAGTTTGAGAAAACCAGGCAACTTGTGGTCATGGAGTTTTTACCAATTTGAAGCTTAAACATTCTGATACTCCCCAAAATTGTCAGATTTATAATTTTTTCCCTTTAAGATTGTTTAATTATATAAAGTATAAAGTCCTAAAATTTTCCCAGGTTGTTCTTATGGCAGAAATGTTGACCAGGAACTCGGCCTTAATTTGAGAAAACCAAGTAACGCGTGACCATGGGATTTATACCAAATTGAAGCTGAAACATTCCGATACTCCCCAAAATTGTCAGATGTATCATTTTCGCCTTTTACGTTTGTCAAATGACACAAAACGTACATGCCTACAAACCATTTTGGTGGGATTTTTAGTATGTTTTGTTTACAACAAACAGCTGGTTATAATCCCAACTCAGTAAGTTTCACTAGACAGCTGATCAGGTCATCAAGCTTTTGATTTATCTTCGTGTATTATCTATCTATACTAATAAAGTAGTTGTGCGTGTGTGTGTCCCAAGTGATTTCGAAAACGGCGTTGTAGGGGACCAACACATTTTGGCTAGGTATTTTTTCTCCCCTAAACCTCAGGGCTGCGCCCCGGTGGCACCAAAAGCTGCCATGTTATTCTTATGGAAAAAAAGTTTTTCCTAAATGGTTCGACAACGTCTCTTCAAATCTGCTCCCGGGGACTAAAGGTCTTTGGTTAATTTTGTTCGCGGCCTCAAGGCTCCGCCCCACTGGCTTTTTTTATCACTTCCCGATAATTTGGACGTGTAATGGTTCTTTGGATTTGTTTGTAATGCCGTATGTCTTGAATGATATCCCAACGTTGAATACCACCCCCCCTACAAACCTTAGGGCTCCATCCCCTAGCAAAATTGTTGTGTTATTTTTCCCGTGTTTTCGTGAGTTTAGCCAATTGTCAAAGATCCATAACATTTGGGTAGGTTTTTTATGACCCCGACCTTAGGGCTCCGCCCCAGACGCTAAAACATTGCCATGGTTATTATTATGGTAAAATGAGTACTCCAGTTTTTGCAAAAATTGCTCTTTGCTCCCGGACCATAATATGTTATTAGGAAAGGTCTTAAAATATTTTTTTCGCGACCTTAGGGCTCCGCCTGACTGGCTTCTTTTATCACTTCCTGACTTCCAATTTGGACGTGTTATGGTTATTTGGATTTGTTTTACAAACCGCATTTCTTGAATAAAGCCCCAACGTAAACATGTCCTGTCCAGCATCTTTAAGTCTCCGCCTTCTGGCAAAGTTCATTTGTTATGCCAGTTGTTATTAATGTATTGTATCCGTCGAATTTAGACGGGCACCTACTAGTTCCTACTAGAATGCTAAGATAAGAAAAAATAGTTTTCTAAAAAATCTATTTAGCACAAAATCAACTAAATTAAACTATCATTACTGCCAACTGAATATAGTTTTTCCTTGACTCATCATTCAATATTTCTTGAGAAAACTACGTTCGTAGTTGTAAAATCTCCTTCGGATAGTTTTTGTTGTTTTTTGTCTTGTTTAAATATACAATATTTGTATTCCATCAAAATAATTTGACCTGTCCAATGCGACATAAAGATGAGTAAAAACTGGTCTTGGCAGGTATACGGTGTCTTACTTTATTTAGTGTTTGTTCTTGGGTTTTGTTAATTGTCATACAAAATGCTAATGACACCGGAAATTGATTTCGTTGCATTTTAAAAGCCAATGTGGTTTCTGAAGGGCACATTTTTATTCGAGGGATCAGGATGTAGTCACTTTTACTTGCCCCAGTGATAACTTTGCATTGAATTGAATTTGTGAACATTCGTGTAACTTGTAATCTGGTACCGTTTATTATAGTAGTTTTTCTGTATTTAAATTTATCGTAAGTAAAACTACTGCTCCGGATTATACACTGATTTTGTGTTTTAGTAGCCCACTTACTTCTATACGGTTTAAAAACTCGGTAGGCCATTATAGGTGGCCGTCAGTGGGTTCACTTAGTACAGTAATTGCTCTCGTAAGTAATTGAGTCTCCTGGCAGTTTTGACAACACCTCGTAGTTTATGAAGTCACAGTCACTATTTTTTAGAGCCAATATTCCTTTGCTTTTAATTTGTTTGTTCTGTATACTTTCTACTACTTTTCGTAGGTAAAATCTATTGGCAAACCAACTGCAAGCTGCTTTGTTCTCACTCCCAAAGTTAAGTTGCATAACAAAACTGACCAATATTATTCATCTCACCAAGTATATGGATATCTGGATTCCTTATACAGTAGTTAAACCAGGCATTTCATCTTGTACTGTCTTCTCAGACGCGCGAGATGCCTCACCAACTGTCTCCTCCTTCTGTTTTCAATATTTCTTCTTTGAAGCCACGGCATTTTCTGTTCTATAAAACAAAACTGCCACTGAATACAATCAAACTTACTCTTTCTAACATAAAATACCCCCGGAGCAGCAAACCTGCGTACTCAGTGAATTTCTAATGCTTATACGTCCCATAATTCTCCATAATTGGGTAAATGAGTTAATGAGGAAATCGGAATAAGATATTTAATTTTGGTTTGGATTCAGGAAGCGAATTTCAGATGATAATAATGAATCTTTTATTACACTTATTTACAAATTATTTACTTTCTCCCCCTGTACATAGTTTAATACGGACTTATGTAGTCATTGATACGGAGAAAGAATTGTTTTCGCCCAAATGTTAGAATTCAAGTTATCGATGTAAATATTAGTTTTGATGCTCCCAGAACCCAGATTCGTAATTGACCGTGCGGGCGTCGGGGATTTTGGGACTCGTTGACCAGGTAGCAGTCCGTATAATTAGGGTACCTCTAGAATTTGGGGTTTTTGAGACTTGGGGATTTTGAAACTTGGGAATTTTGAGACGACTCGGGCCCGTGGACCCGCGACCGCGGCCCAGCAGGCGGGCGTACCGATTGTCGCTGTGCATGTTTTTATAACCCCCATCACATCTAATCCTCGTCAACCTGTCTTGTACCCGAATATCACCTGTTCCCGTTTTTAATCCCTGTTGAGATATTCAGTTAATTTAGAAAAGCGAGTTTACTATTTATTTTACTCATAAATATGAAATAACATATATTTGGAGGCCGTAAATAAGTACAATTATATAATACATCTGACTACTTTCAACCAACTATAATCATTGCGTACGAGTAAATAGGTCAACAATTTAAACATTTTATCTTGGTGTCATATGAAGATTTCAACTCATTTTCACTTAAAAAAGCTCGCGATCTGTCGTCAATAGCAGTGTGGGCGCGAGATTACACGACCGCGACGACGTTAGGCGAGTGGTCAGGCGGCGTTATTTTAAACAGATGTTGGAATGTAGGGATCACCTTGCGCCGCAGGGGGGGGGGGGGTGGCGCCAGCCGGACAGATATATAACCTTTGTGAGACCGACCGTGCTCGCACACCCTCACGATTTATATAACACACACCATCTCTCCACTATCGGCTCTTTTTCGTAAACAGAAAAAACTACTACGGTATTGAGTTATAGTGTTCAAATTAAACAGCAACCCCTGATTATTCTGCGATTAAAGATCGAATTTACAAACATTCGTTTTGATCCATGATTTGGAGTTAAGTAAACAAAATAAACCGACAATAACTTGGCAGTTTCTTTATGGGCGGGGAGATTGGACAAGCTGGCTGGCTAATTTGTTATTATTATAAAAAATAAGAAGACTATACATATAATAAAATATATTATTTATATAGTCTTCTTATTTTCAATGTTAAAATTTAAAAAAATGTAACCGAGTGAGGTAGCAATTATTGCACCTCACTTTTAAACCGAGGCCGGCCATTCTGAGAAGGGTATGTACGGTTTCTCAGGCAAATGCCGGAATGGTTATATACCAAAAAAAGAAACGTACCCCGCAAGGAAGAGAAGATACTCAGGCCTACCTTACCTGGTTAAAAATTTCCCCATAAATTAATCATATTTTTGTAAATTCCAATACTGTGTTAACCATTGTCAAGGAATAAAAATAGTATTATGTCATTGTTTCAATTAACAACAAATATGCTTCAAGATGCTTGTTCTTTAAAGCGCAAGCCTGAAAAATATTTCCATCGAGTAGCGCTGCAGCGGTAAACAGAAGCCTATAGATAAACAATATGTGGTTAATTGAATGATTGTATTTGTTAGTTTTCGCATCGATTACAATGGTATTGGGAGGCGGTAGGGGCAGTCTGGAGTGTCCCACGAGAGCGCTATACCGGCCACCGCTAACATTTTACAACTGACGTAAGAAGGCTAATTGAATGATTGTATTTGTTAGTTTTCGCATCGATTACAATGGTATTGGGAGGCGGTAGGGTCAGTGTGGAGTGTCCCACGAGGGCGCTGTACCGGCCACCGCTAACATTTTACAACTGACGTAAGAAGGTTAATTGAATGATTGTATTTGTTATTTTTCGCATCGATTACAATGGTATTGGGAGGCGGTAGGGTCAGTGTGGAGTGTCCCACGAGGGTGCTGTACCGGCCACCGCTAACATTTTACAACTGACGTAAGAAGGACGTAATTGTCTTTGGACATGTTTTAAGGGTAATTTTAAAACTACGTACATAATTGTGCTATTTTTGGTTCCTAAGAGCTTGTGAACATTTGAGTTAAGAATAACAACAGAAGATACGTATTACCATTGATATTACAGTCCATTCTCCCATTTTCTCCCTCCCCCAACCCTGTACGAGGAACCCTTCCCCGTCATTCGCTACGAGGAAACTTTAAAAATATGGCACCACCCTAAAGTTATGAGTAATTTTCTAAAGGTTTGCAAAACTGATATGCCGCGGTAGTTTTCAAAGTCGCAGACCTAACAGCCGCTGTCACAGGTTTGTATTAGCAGACCCGTCATCATTGTGCCGTGGGTGTGTTTGAGTGTTTGACACAAGGGAGTGTAGCTCTTCCAGCCTCGTAATGGGTATTCTGGGAAGACCCCGGCGATATCTAGACCGACTAGGCGCCACCTGGTCGGGGAAAGTAGTGACCAAAACATCCCTGAATAGCTAGGATGGCTTTGCCCTGTGGGTTAGTTCATAAATAGCATTCCACAATTTTATTAATTATATGTTACCACTTTTAAATCGCCCGTAATATTTAAATTATGTTTAGGGTAAACAATATTTCTCAACTGATTTCAGAACGATGATTAATAACCGTCCTGAAGTGAGGCCGAGGCGAAATGGATGCGAAAAGGAGAGCATAGCCGAGAACAAGGGCGAGATCCGCGCGAGAGCGCGAGTGATGTTCGACACAGCATTTTACCTTGGATGTGAAATTAAAATTGAGTCTAATTGGGGCTACCTTGTTTCTGAGCCTAATAAAAATCGTAAACATGGATCCAATTTTGTAATAAAACGTCCTAAAACATTTCCGGCGCGTAATGAAATCTTAAAAATACCCCCGTCGCAGCAAACCTGCGTACTCAGCGAATTTCCAATGCATAATACAGTATATGTCTTAATACACCATAAAGCCGCATACTAAGTTTCATAAAAATATATTCACATATAAGCGATATATACAATTTTAATTATTCTCCATAAGAATAACATTGGTGATGAGTACGTAGGTTTGCTGAAACAAGGAATACAAACAGTTGGTTTTTATGCTAATATAAATAGAATTCAACTAGGCGAAACCACATACCTAGTTTCATCAAAAGTCAATCATAAATAAGCGCTATACAACTTTTTAATTATTCTCCATAAGAATAACATGGGGGCTGAGTAGGCAGGTTTGCTGCAACAAGGAACAAAAAATGGGTTTTTATGCAAATATCAATATAACTCAACATGGTGAAGTCACATACCAAGTTTTATTAATTTATGTTCATAATTAAGGGAGTCATTACATTTTATTTATTCTTCATAAGAATAACATGGGGGCTGAGTACGCAGGTTTGCTGCTACGGGGATAATCAACAAAAATAATTTTTTTGTGCAAATATCAATATACCAGTACTACGTGAATCCACATACCAAGTTTCACGAGATATCAAATTTTATTTATTCTCCATAAGGATAATATTGGACAACGTACTGTGTTTAGCACTTTGAATATCTCTGCCATGGTTGGATGTAGAATCACAAATTAAACACCAAAATGATTTTTTTCTGGAGCTGAACTGATTGGTAAAAGCAAATGTGAAGTTTACATTAAAATGAACTGAGGAAAAGCCAAAAACCTTTTTCCCATTAGATTAACAAGGGGGATTTTATGATTACGTTTTTTGGATTTTCTCCGCAACCACTTAACCTAGGTTAATAATTCAAAATACTAAATTATTTGTTTTTTAAGCTCTATAACATGGTCAAAACCAAAATTACGTTTTTTAAAAATTTTAGGGTGAAAAATGCAAAAAACTGATTTTTGGACAATTTAAAACCCCCATAAACCCCCTTCCCATGGTCCGATTTTTCTGGTTTTCGAACTTAAAGTCATGAATGTCACTTTACACATTTGAGCCAAATTTCATCGAAATCGGACATTTTTACTCAAGTTATCGCATTAACGGACACACATTTATATATATATATATATATATATATATATATATATATATATATATATATATGATGTGTGTAATAGTGTTTTTGGCATCTGGGGATCTCAAAATAAAAAATTATCATTGTCTCGGGCTTAAGTCTTACCATGAGACCTACGGTAATAGCTTCTTCCCTGTAGGGTAAATTCGCTAAAAACACACAAGCGCCACAATTACAACATTAAAAGCACACAACGTTCCTAGAAAGTAAGATTGCAGTGAATAAATATATATTTCAAGTTAATTTCTGAGACCCATCAGCCTCTTAAGAATAACAAGAAAAACGCAGAGCCATTTCTGATTCGACTTTTGTTAGTCTGTCGTCGTCTACAAAAGCAGGGATTTCTATATTTTAGAACAACTTGCCATTTTTTAATGCATGAATATCCGTTTGGTGCCATGGTGTGTTCTAAAGTTTAAGTTTTTTATTTTAATATTGTATTATGTCTAAGAATACAATTTCATTCTGATATAGCATTATACAATTGAAATAGAATTCAATAGTAATGTACTTAGAGTTGGTTACTTTCAGGGTTGATGACGGACACAAGAAGACGTAAACCACTAGTATCCTACTCAACCCTGAATTATTCTCAACAAAAATGAATAAGTTAAATGAATAAGTTTGTGTATACTCAATACATCTTTTGACAAGACGGAGAAGCGCGTACTGGACCGCTCGCGCCCGTGGTGAAGCGAACCAAATTTCGGTCCGGCCGCGTTCGAGGTCGCGCCGCAAATGGTGGGCTACCGCGGCAGCGCTTAGCATGAGGGATATAGGGAAAAACACGACGCGCGCTCACTTGAATTGAATTTGCAGCTAGGGAACATTTTTTATGGTTGAATGGCCTTCTGATCCGTATTCCTGAATAGTTTCTCGAATTTTTAATACCGAAAGTAAATATATTCGACCAGGGTTAGTTGCGTAAAAATAACAGAAAGTTGGGAGTTTTGTAAAATAATCTCCTTGATGGCTGATTCTTTCATATTTCCAGTCATATAAATTTATGTACGATCCACTAGGTTTTAGGTGTTGTTCAATAATGATGTTTTGAAGTTTTTGGTACTGGAATGAATTTTTTATGAGCAGTAATATCGTTCTTTGGACTAGTGAAACTTTGAATTTTAGCATATAAACTTCGACGTTCGCCAAAAGTTGTAGATTGTATGAAAGTTAATTGGCCTATATCATAAAATTTTGTTGATGAATGAATACCAAGACAAATACTTTTTAATAGCAAATGTATTCTTAATAAACATTAATTACCAACATGGTTCGTTCACCCGTCCACGTATAGTATTAAGAATGATTACATAATGTTGCATTAATACAACATTTCGCTATTGAATAACAAAAAATTATCTTCAGTGTATGATAACAATTGATTATGATTTATTTAAGAGACGATGCAAGTACAGTATAATAATAATGGGGTATAGTATAAATGTATCCTTAGCATTAGTCAGTTTTAAGAGTATTTTGGAAGGCATAGGATTAAATGAAATGATTTTTCTCAAAATTAATTTTTATTTACTGATTAACTGTTACATTACACATTACAGTTGAATTGTAGAATGTTGTAAGATTACTTAGCAAAATACGACTAAAAGAAAAGTCGTATAACTATGTATTTTATCAAAAAACTAGGCCATGTTGTAACACAGCATCACTGAGTTGAATTTAACAGCGCGGCACGGCGCCGGCGCGGCGCGGCGCGTGGCACGTCTCGGATAGAGCGCGGCGAAAGGTTTCAGCATCTTTCCAAACGAATTGTAGGCAAACCAACAACTTTACCGAAAAATGTTTGAAATAAAAGTTCTATAGAAACTAATTATCTACAACTTTCCCGCTGGAAGTTTGTTTCTAACCTAAAAATAAAAAACTTCCTCGCTGAGTAACTTTTTCATGTCCCTCTTTAATAACACGTAACAGTTTTTAATTATTAAAAATATTAAAAAACGGTAAAGTAAAACAATATTTATACTTTCGGATTCCGTAGTTCACGTACACAAAGGATATATAAATTTCATTACAATTCAAACATGGCAGTGAAGTCCAGGAGCGTGTAAACGACAGCGCGTTCAACGCCAGAAACAGCTCTGAGCACACAGTGGCCCACCATTTCTGTTCCGCACAGACCTACGCGGACCGTTTTTAGCTCACTTGGCGATATCTCCAGTAGTTTTACCTCGATGGAGTTCACTTTAAAGAATACGAATTTTACGAGAAAACTATCAGCTCCAGTATATTGAAAATATGTTGAGGAGATTTTACCTTTTCATCGAAACAAGAATTTCCGGGGTCATAACTAACCCTTGTCAAAAACCTACCACTGGAGAATACCCCGGCGGTAAAGAGCGGGATAGGATCTCCTTGTGACCTTATTATCTACGACTACATCATTGCTGTACTTGCGCGGGCGGTCTCCCATATACCCGGTTACCCTTCCCTGTAGCAAGACCATATTATTCCTCATTTAAAGAGAGAGAAAATTTATTTACAATAAAAAATATAAATAAATTACATCTTCTTGCTCATTGCAAGTTGCTCATACGAAGAAGGGAAGCTCCCAAAGTCTACCACCGACAAACCCTACCACTTTAATTTGGCCCAGTGGCGACAAAGTCTACCAGCGACAAACCCTACCACATTTTTTACGCACGGCTTTCGCCGCGCCCCGCCACGGAGTAATTTAGAGCGTTAAATTAATTCAATAGTTAGAAAGATTACTTAGTACTGTAGGGGAAACGTCAGTGATAATTTATTAATAAATCTTAGTCTAAAATCACGAATAGTTTGTACAAAATATGTACAAAACATGTACAAAAAAGTTAAATAATAACAAACTGCCATGTTTTAAAATTTAGACAAGATCTGGCTTATGCAATATTGTGAAGCTAGGACCCCCCCCCATCATAAGTATGTATAGTACAAAGCACTAACATTTGTTTTAGCAAAAATATTTTCCAGGGCAACTAGAAATATTTGTATTTTCAGTAAATTATAATTATTTATGCTCTTACTAGAGCAGCGCGACTTTAATTGCACAATTTTTTGAGCTTTTTTTTCACAACTGGGGTTGTCTTCGTGTACATCATAAACTAGGAATACGCTCATTCTTTACGTATGAGGATGATATCGGACCTTTAATAATCCCAAAGTTTAATATATTGTGTAGAAATTATGAGAAACTTGTCACGCAATGTCTTTCCGACGATAGAACGAATTCTCTTAACAGGAAAGAAATTATTACTTTAGTGCTCATGGCAGTTTCTAACTCCAAGTCACTCATTAAGTTTCATTTAAGGACTTCATGTATATCAAACACTTTCTAGATGCAGTGAGTACAAGTACAGGCGTGTCTTTGAGTACTGTAATTTAGTACGCGAATACTTTGTACTTGAGTATAAACATCATTTGCGTTTATGCAAGAGGCATGGAGGTGCCCGCGCTGTGACAGCAAATTGCAGCTTACGTGGCCGCGAAGGATAAATTTTGATTTTTCAATAGTTTAAATGTTATTTTAGTGATGTAGGAAGAATAACCTCCTAAACTTCCTAAATTGTATAGTGTGTTACAATTATAGAGAAATTTTATATTACAGAGAAATGTTATATTATAGAGAAACGTATCGTAAGAACAAATGCTTACTAAGGTAAATAAAAATAGTTCATGATCTGGGAAGGGGTAAAAAACACATGAAATGTGTTTTTGACAAATATTTTGCAATGAAATTTTATTTGGGATAAGGATTTTACCACACAAATTATTGAATAGAGACTTAAGAGGCCAAATATGAGTAAGGTTTTATTTTAGTTATCTATTTATTTTAAGACTTATCCAATGAAAAAAATGCGGTGACCTTGAAGTATTTTTAAAGTCTTATTTAAAGACCGAAACCATAGCCGAACAACCTAAATAATAGCTATAGTGTATCGAACAATTTCATTCGATTTTTAGCGAATTTCCCCTAAAGGGAATAAGCTATTACCGTAGGTCTCATGGTAAGACTTAAGCCCGAGACCATGATAACTTTTCATTTTGAGGTCCCCAGATGCCAAAAACACCATTCGTAAAAAATTTTATATATGTTTATATATATATATATATATATATATATATATATATATATATATATATATATATATATATATATATATATGTGTGTCCGTAAGCACGATAACTCTCGTAAAAAAGGTCCGATCTTAATGAAATTTGGTACAAATGTGTAAAGTACCATTTATTTGAACGAGTTCGAGAACCAGATGAATCGCACCATCTGAAGGGGGTTTTTTGGGGGGTTTTGTATACCAAAAATGTGTTTTTTGTGGTTTTCACATGTAATTTTAATTTAAATCAAATTTTAATTTATACCGTTGAATTCAGCTTAAAAAAACAAACAATTTGGTATTTTGATCATTGTTCTACGTCAATTGGTTGCCAAGATATTGAAATTGCTAAACACAGTACGTTGTCTAATGTTATTCTTATGGAGAAAAAGAAAAATTGTATATCTCGCTTATTTATGAACATAAACTGGCGAAATTTGGTATATGGCTTGATCTGGTTGTGGTTTATTGTTGTTTGCACAAAAAAAGTTTTTCGCCTATGGTTCCTGTAGCAGCAAACCTAGGTACTTGGTCCCCATGTTATTCTTATGGAAAATACTTAAAATGTTATATATCGCTTATTTATGAATGTATATGGATGAAACTTGGTATGTGACTTCACTAAGATGAGTTCTATTAATATTTGCACAAAAACCCATTATTTTGTGTGCCTTTTTGCAGCAAACCTGCGTACTCATCCCCAATTTTATTCTTATGGAGAATAATTAATATTTTAAATATCGCTTGTTTGTGAATACATTTCTTATGAATCCTGTTAAGTGTTTTAATGTGTTATGTTATATATTCATTGGAAATTCGCTGAGTTTGCAGGTTTGCTGCGACGGGTATTTAAATTATTGCTTATGAAAGTGTACCAGAACGGGAAGTTTCTGATAAAAACTAAACTTATTTGTAAATTCTGTAGTAACAAATCTTTCAGAAAAAATAAAAAAGGCTATGTATGTTATTGGTCCAATACTTTCTATTTCAACCAGTTATGACGATGCAACAGTTAAATACCCCCGTCGCAGCAAACCTTCATACTCAGCGAATTTCCAATGGATATATAAATGTCTTAATACTACATCAAGCCGTACTTATCAAGTTTCATAAAAATATACTCACAAATAAGCGATATATACAATTTTAATTATTCTCCATAAGAATAACATTGTGGCTGACTACGCAGATTTGCTGCAACAAGGAACACAAAAAATGGGTTTTTATGCTAATATCAATATAACTGAAGTAGGTGAAGTCATATACCAGTTTTTATTAATTTATGTTCATAATTAAGGGAGACAGCATTTAAATATTATCCATAAGAATAACATGGGGATGAGTACGCAGGTTTGCTGCTACGGAATCCTTTGGCAAAATATTATTTTTTGGAGCAAATATCAATAGACCACAACCAGATGAAGCCATATACCAAGTTTCGTCAGTATATGTTCATAAATAAGCAAGATATAAAATTTGTCTTATCCTCCATAAGAATAACATTAGACAACGTACTGTGTTTAGCACTTTCAATATATCGGTAACCAATTGACGTAGAGAAATGATCAAAATACCAAATTGTGTGTTTTTTTAAGCTGAATCCAATGGTGAAAACTAAAATTTGAATATTTCAAAAATTATATGTGAAAAATTCAAAAAAAGAACATTTTTGGGGTACAAAACCCCCCCAAAATACCCCTTCGGGTAGTGCGATCTGGCTGGTTTTCGAACTTAAAGCCATAAATGTTGCTTTACACGTTCATACCAAATTTCATCAAAATCGGATCATTTTTACGACAGTTATCTAGCTCACGGACATATATATATATATATACAGTTTCGAACGAGTGGTGTTTTTGGGGTCTGGGGACCTCAAAACGAAAAGTTATCATGGTCCCGGGCCTAGGTCTTACCATGCCGACTACGGTAATAGCTTCTTCCCTATAGGGGAAATTCGCTAAAACTGTTAACACAATGTGGTGGTCAGGATAAGATTAACAAGGTGTAAATAATTATAGAGCTCTTGTCTCGTGTAAAAAATTGAAGCCTCACTGGAGGAAATTTTTGTAAACAAAACATCTAGGTAGCCAAAGAGTAATAAAGACTAACATAAACATAAGTTGTGAAGAGGGGATTTGATTGGTTAACATATTTGTTGCCATGGAGACCGAAGGGTATAGAGGGTCAAAATGGCAGTCCGTATGTAAGCACAGATTTTTACCCCAGACGAGACCTCTGTAGATATATACCTCGTTGGATGAGATAGGATTTGCTATTTAAAAATAACTAACATAACCTAACCTAACAGCCGCAGCACACTGTAGGCCTACAAGATGTGTCGTAAAAAAACAAACAATCCCATTTCACCATCGGAGGTCATTCCTACCACTTTTGGCAACAAATTAATAAGTAATAGGCTATGATTGGCGCAATTCTGTACTATTTGTATTGCAATGAATAAAGATGATTTGATTTGATAAAAAATATGGAAAAAATAGCTTGGATAAACTGAAAAATACTCATTCCGTTGTATTATCAAAATAAAATTATCAAGTACTTGAACCGCTTATGAAACTCAAGACTCTACTGTAGGCTTAGGCTAGGTAATAACTAGGAGTACGCTCTTTTATCGCGTAAGAGGCTGAGCTCACAGTTAATAATTACAAAAAATGTCAATTCACAATATACGCCACAGGACCCCATTGTAACTGCAGCTTGACAATGCCGTTCAAATATAGAACATGAGAAACAAACAATGAAGTCTGACATCAGTCAATCAGATTAAAAGTGCATTTGAAGTAGTCTCACTCTCACTGGGGGCTGTATCACCCAGACCTCCTTTATTATATTAGTTGAAGATTTTGTTGGAAGTACAAAATTTTGATGACAATGTAGGACCACAATCAGTCAAACCAAGTTGTATTTACAATTTGGTCTACACTGGAGGTCTATACACATCCCAGGACCCACACTGTTATTTTATTGTAGCTTAATATTGATGTTAAATATATCTGTAGAAGTTGATGTGTACAGTATGGTTTAAAATCAGTCAATCGGTCTTAAACGCCTAAATAGTTAAAACTCTAAAGAGGTTTTAATGTAGCACTTTGGTCTTTCTGGGAGGCTATGCCCCCAGGCTCCCATTGTTATTGTAGCTTGATATTGTTGTTCAAATAGGAAATGTTTTCCTTCCATTTTTAAGAAATATTGTAATAGTTCACACATGTAACAAAAATAGTTAAAAATAGTTATGAACATAGTAAACAAATTTCATAATTGGCCTTGAAGGAAGAGTACTGTGATCCATTAAAACATAAATTATTAACATGTCTGGTAAATAGTCGAACTAAATTCGACCGGAATGTTAAATAGGAGCAGCTCTTAAGGTGATAAATTTGAAAAGTAATTTTTTCAATGAGAAAATCATATTGAGTGAAAATAAAAGTATGGTACCAATAAACCTCTCTAGGACAGGACTTTCGATTTAAGACCAAAACTATTGAAATTTATCCAGTAGTTTTTGATAGTGGATTTACAAAATGAATGTTGTTGAGATTTGTCATTTGGTATTAAGAACAACAAATCTCAACTAAAGAAAGGTATTATGACATGAGCGCGGATCAAAACTATAAATTTAATACATAAACTGTTTATATTTTGGTCCAGTAGCTTTTGCTGATATATGCAAGTGATTTGTTGAAAATTGAACACCATCTGTTATGGGAACTATTAACTCAGTAGTTTTGCACCAAAAATCACATAATAAAATGTAGTTGACATAACTATATGCCAAAACCTTCATGATAGACCCCCTACTAAATCCGTTATTGGACCAGTAGTTTTAGCGAATTTCCCCTATAGGGAAGAAGCTATTACCGTAGGTCTCATGGTAAGACTTAAGCCCGAGACCATGATAAATTTTTGTTTTGAGGTCCCCAGATGTCCAAAACACTATTCGTTCAAATTTATATATATGTATATATATATATGTATCTATATATGTGTCCGTGAATGCAGTAACTTGAGTAAAAAACGTCCGATTTCAATGAAATTTGGCTCAAAAGTGTAAACTGACATTTATGACTTTAAGTTCGAAAACCAGAAAAATCGGACCATGGGAAGGGGGGTTTATGGGGGTTTTAAATTGTCCAAAAATCAGTTTTTTGCATTTTTCACCCTAAAATTTTTAAAACACTTAATTTTGGTTTTGACCATGTTTTAGAGCTTAAAAAAAACAAAAAATATGGTATTTTGTATTATTAACCTAGGTTAAGTGGTTGCGGAAAAATCCAAAAAACATGCTCATAAAATCTCCCATGTTAATCTTATGGGAAAAAGATTTTTGGCTTTTCCTCAGTTAATTTTATTTTAAACTTCACATTTGCTTTTACCAATCACTTCAGCTCTACAAAACAATCATTTTGGTGTTTAAATTGTGATTCTACGTCCAACCGTTGCAGAGATATTCAAAGTGCTAAACACAGTACGTTGTCCAATGTTATCCTTATGGAGAGTAAATAAAGTTTGATATCTTGATTATTTATGAATGTATATTGATGAAACTTGGTATGTGGCTTCACGTTGTACTGGTATATTGATATTTGCACAAAAAATTGATATATATATATATATATATATATATACACATATATATAAATTTGAGCTAATAGTGTTTTTGGCATCTGGGGACCTCAAAACAAAAAGTTATCATGGTCTCGGGCTTAAGTCTTACCATGAAACCTACGGTAATAGCTTCTTCCCTATAGGGGAAATTCGCTAATAAAAGAATAATAATAATAGACTAATAATATTTATTCTGTGCCAATGTTTAATAATGTACTGGAATTTACAACAAAATATTTAATTTATGGGGAAATCTTTAAACCAGGTAAGGTAGGCCTGAGTCCTATCTTTCCCTTCCTGGCGGGGTACGACCCTTTTTTGGGAACCATTCCAGCATTTGCCTAAATGAAATAAGAAACCGTCCAAACTCTTTTTAGAATGGCCGGCCAATGATGAAACCCTAGCCTCCCAATAGTGAGGTGCAATAATCGCTACTGGTACCTCACTCAAATGGAAAGAGAGAAAACTGGACGTTGCAGACAATAGTGATCTTGCAGCATCTTGCATATCCAGGCGCCGCTTCTTTTCGCTGCCCAGTCTTGTTTAAGGAGAACAGTCTTTATAAAAAAAACATTCATCAACACCACCTGGAGTTTGATTTGAACCAATTTCAAAGGCAAGTTAAAATCAAAATAATATTTCAAAGCATTTTACGATCGAGTTTTCTCGTCACATAAAAAAGAGTTTGTATCTCAAAAACTATGAGCGATAATTCAGTTCTGTAAAAAGTATTAGAAAGCTCTCAAAAATGTATATTTGCTCTAACCCCAAAATATTCTTAGTGCTCCTATTATATAAGATAGAGGCAAAAAATGCACTTACCCCACTAGATGGGGCAAGTGCACACACTCGGTAGAGAAAAGTTTAAACTTTTTTTTCAACATGAAAAGTTTATTGTATTTTTATGAAAATTTTACGATCTTATATTACGACCTTAAAATTTCACCATAAAAATATTAAGTTTTAACCATTAAAAATGATATGCTCAGACTTGGTCAAAGTTGCACTATCGATTTTACGTAGTGCACTTACCCTACCACACCCTATTTATCAAAATTTGTTAAATACTTTTAACTGGCTTATTTTCAGTGATAGAGTGTGTTTTAACCCTGTAAATATCTCAAACCGCTGTATAGTCATTAAATATTTATCTATGTATACTTAACACTTGGCTACCGACGCGACGGTCCGGAATTCGGGTCGCCGGGAGTTCCCAGCAAACCAAACCTAATACACGAAAACTCTCACCATAGACCAAGTCATTGTGACCAATTGTAACCCAGGGACCGAAATTTTTTTTCCGTATTTTTATATGTTTTGAAGTAGAATACATATATATTTACTCATAAAAGTAGCAATAAAATATTAATTCAGTGCAATTTTAGCATTTTTATTGCGTCACGTATGTGTGACATCGGTCTATAGTAAAATTGTATATGATATTTTTGCGATAGACCGACTGTCTCACATACGTGACGTGAGTTTTCAAACGTGGATGACTTGGAAATAAAATAAAATACCCCCGTTGCAGCAAACCTCCATACTCAGCGAATTTCCAACGAATATATAACATAACACATTAAAACACGTAACAGGATTCATAAGAAATATATTCACAAACAAGCGATAGTTAAAATATTAATTATTTTCCATAACAATAACATTGGGTATGAGTTCGCAGGTTTGCTGCAACAAGGAACACAAAATTATGGGTTTTTATGCAAATATCAATAGAACTCATCTTAGTGAAGTCACAAACCAAGTTTCATCCATATACGTTCATAAATAAGCGATATATAACATTTTAATTATTTTCTATAAGAATAACATAAGGACCAAATACCTAGGTTTGCTGCTACGGGAACCATAAGTGAAAGATTAGTTTTTTGTGCAAACAACAATAAACCACAACCAGATGAAGTCATATACCAAATTTCGTCAGTTTATGTTCATAAATAAGCAAGATATACATTTTTTCTTTTTCTCCATAAGAATAATACTAGACAACGTACTGTGTTTAGTACTTTCAATATCTCAGTAACCAATTGACGTAGAACAATGATCAAAATACCAAATTGTTTGTTTTTTTATGCTGAATTCAATGGTGAAAATTGAAATTTGATTTAAATAAAAATTACATGTGAAAACACCCAAAAAAATCTTGCGGTACAAAACCCCCAAAAAAACCCCTTCGGATAGTGCGATTCGTCTGGTTTTCGAACTCGTTCAAATAAATGGTACTTTATACATTTGTACCCAGATGCCAAAAACACGATTCGTTCAAATTTGTATATATGTTTTTTGTTTAAATATATATATATATATATATATATATATATATATATATTACATATATACAAATTTGAACGGATCGTGTTTTTGGCATCTGGGGACCTCAAAATGAAAAGTTATCATGGTCTCGGGCTTAAGTCTTACCATTAGACCTACGGTAATACCTTCTTCCCTGTAGGGAAAATTCGCTAAAAAGGAAATTGGTTTGTTTGTTTGTATATATATTTGAAGTTTATGGACTCGAACACCGTTGGACCGCTTGCCATGTAACTTGGTATTCAGGGTGAGTCAGACCACCCGTCCAGCATGTATAACGGGAGAACGGTTTGGTCTAAAGTCATCAAACAAAATTCTTCCCTACTAAAACGCATATGGGCTATCTATTTGGATAATGGGGCTATGGATAATATTTCAGTGACATTTTTTTTATTTTTATGCTTCTCATGAGAATATGGTCTGGACCTGGGGCAGTATAAACTTTTATAGACTTTATAAATTCTATTACTTCATTTTCAGAAATATTTGCGCTATATTGATCATCTACATGTGCATGTTCCTCTTTATCTATTTTATTATATTTAGATAATACTTTATTGTTTGGCTCAGAAAACCTATTTGTAAAGTGGTCATACAGTAAAGAAAGATCAGTGTCACAACCCTTAGAATCATTTTCAAGTAATCATCTTACTGCTCGCCTTCTTCTGTTGTAGTATGCAAACTGTAATATATCATAGTTATATTTCTCTTTCCGTTTTTGTCTATCTCTTTTTGTAATTCTTAGAGGGTGGAAGATTTTTTGAAGTCTGATTGTGTGAAACATTTCTTTTATTTTTCTTAATTCATAAAACCTTTTAGCAGGATGTTTGGGGACAGGCATTAAGTGTATATCATTGGCCAGAAAAGAAGTGAAGTCTTTAACATTTTTGTCAAAATCGATGCCATTTATTTATTTTCAAAAAACTTCCAACCATTTTTGACTATAAGACTCTAATTAGTTATAACTTTGCATATTTTCATTTTTAAGTTCTGTTATCTTATATTTTTCTAAAGATTCAAATAACATAGTATTGCAGTACTGATGTTTTGAAACAATATTATGTCTATGTTCCTTGTAATGACTCTTTGATATGTGAATCTCTATTGATTTTTTACTATGGAAATACTTTCCCCAAACATTACATTACATTTATGTTCAGTTTTATGACAGTCCTTCACTGTCGTTGAATCATTGTTTTCTTCATGGAGCAACAACTGTGAACTTGAATAACTTGTAGTTTAGTCTGGTCAACACTGTTATTGTCATCCTCGTCACTATCTTGGTTTTCAATCCCAAAGAAAGGTCTAATGTAACGAAGGTCACGGTTTGGTGGGATGACTATTGCATTTGATGACGGTCTTGAAGTACCAGGTAGTGGATTTTCATTATTATTAGAAATTGTTTCATATGCCATTTTATGATTTAGATTAGAAGAATTTTTATAATCTCTCTTATGAAACTCCTCACTGATTTGCATACAATATGTTGAGTTATTTTGTGACACCATGTTATTCCCCATCGAGCAAGTCGATATTGTAGAGGTTTCATACTTATGGCTAGCTTTTATATGAGATTGCAATCTTTTAAATGATTTGTGACATTATGATTTTGTGTTTGGGTCTGAGTATTTGATTGTGGACCAGGGTTTCGTTCTACATCCCCACAAAGTAATTAAAGAACCAACATAAGTTTAACTCTACATATTGAAATAGAAACGTCTATTTTAAAAGGATAAATGGTTCTTATCTTGGTTTTATAGTATTCAATTCCCGGATTCTTTAGTTAGAGTGAATTTGATAGCTATGAATAACAATATATAAGGTCCTTTGATTAAAATTAACACTTTTAGCGAATTTCTCCTATAGGGAAGAAGCTATTACCGTAGTCGGCCTGGTAAGACCTAGGCCCGGGACCATAATAACTTTTCGTTTTGAGGTCCCCAGACCCCAAAAACACACCATTCGTTCGAAACTGTATATCTATCTATCTATCTATCTATCTATGCGTGTGTGTGTGTGTGTGTGTGTGTGTGTGTGTGTGTGTGTGTGTGTGTGTGTGTGTGTGTGTGTGTTTGTGTGTGTGCGCGCGCGCGTGCGTGCGTGCGTGCGTGCGTGCGTGCGTGCGTGCGTGCGTGCGTGCGCGCGCGCGCGTGTGTGTGTGTGTGTGTGTGTGTGTGTGTGTGTGTGTGTGTGTGTGTGTGTGTGTGTGTGTGTGTGTGTGTGTGTGTGTGTGTGTGTGTGTGGGTGCGATAACTCTCGTAAAAATGGTCCGATTTTGATGATATTTGGTACAAACGTGTAAAGCATCATTTATGACTTTAAGTTCGAAAACCTGACAGATCGCACCATCTGAAGTGGTATTTTGAGGGGGGGGGGTTTATACCCCCAAAATTTTTGTTTAAGTTTTTAAATGTAATATTTAAAAAAGTCTAATTTTAGTTTTCACCATTAGATTCAACTTAAAAAAACATACAATTTGGTGTTTTGATCATTTCTCTACGTCAAATGGTTACAGAGATATTGAAAGTGCTAAACACAGTACTTTGTCCAGTGTTATTCTTATGGAGAATAAGGCAAATTTTATATCTCGCTTATTTATGAACGGATTAATGAAACTTGGTATACGGCTTCATTTGGTTGTGGTCTATTGGTATTAGCACAAAAAAAGCAATTTTTACCGATTATTCCCGTAGCAGTAAACCTGCGTACTCAGCCCCAATGTTATTCTTATGGAGAATAATTAAAATTTTATATATATCTTATTTGTGAACATATGTTTATGAAACTTGCTATGTGGCTTTATGTGGTATTATGATTAAGACATATATTGTGCTTGGAAATTCGCTGAGTACGCAGGTTTGCTGCGACGGGGGTATTTTAATTCTTTACATTCAAAATATTTATTTTTATTGATATGGGAATAACACCAATATAAAACAGTAATTTTGTAATAATGGTATTTGATTTTGTAAAATTCAATTGAAATAAGTTGTCATAACATAAGAATGTTGATTTATTTACTTTCAACAAAATTGTCATTCCGACTGAACTATCATTACCCTGCATACTCTGAAACTCGAAACCCCCCAAAGTAATAGTTTTAGACAGGAGCCGTTGATATTTTTATCAGACCGGAAAAAGCGACTTAAGGAGGCGCGAGGCGGAAGAGGAAGAAGGGTTGTGTACCAACAGATGCGAGTGTGGACCGGAAGTAACAAACGAGGCCGTTATCGCGGTTTCCGGTGCACGCGCGGGCGGCACGTGCCCTTCCACCTGTGGTCGCATCTGCCCGACACCTGTGTCTGTACTGGTGTCGTGGCCCGCATCTGGCGTCGGCAGCCCCGGCAATGAACGACTCGAATAAGGTAACAATGTGCTCTCGCAGAAAGTCATTTTTAAAGAAACTGATTCGTTTCTTGCCTTGCGAAGATGATATTATTGAGTGAACTGTGCTAGTGCGAATGAAAAACTGCTCCCTGTTCCCTGCTCCCTCTTCATTCTGCTCCGTGTCTTCTGTGCTCCCTTTTCTCCCTGCTCCCTGTTCTCCTTGCTCCCTGCTCTACCTGCTCCCTGCTCCCTGTTCTCTCTACTCCCTGTTCTCTCTACTCCCTGTTCTCCCTTCATTTCGATTTTGGTTTAACGGGAACTATACAGAATCTTAGGTATTGGAACAAAATTCAAATCCCTATTTTAACCTTGCACAAGAAAGCAGCCATTAAATATTGCTCGGATTTGTAAAAACAATTTATCATTACGGTTAAGGTCAACACTGATTTTGCTACTTTTTACTTATGTCAACTGAGTGTTTGTCAATTTGACTATTTAAACTGAAAGAAAACAATATTTTAGTTAAAATACGCCATTAATCCATTAAAAAACACAAATTTGTCCATTCTAATTCATAGGTTTAAGAAATGAAAAGTTAGGAACGGCACCAACACGTCATTCTAAGCCAAGAGGTTAAATAGGGAAGCTCCACGGACCCCGATTGTATTATGTTGCCTTATTTTGTAACTTTATTTTGTAACTTATTTTGTATGTTGCAAACACAATTTTAAAACTTTAAAATGAATGAATAATACAGCCGTAATTGTTTGTAATGTAATTTAAGCTTCTGCTTTGTTAGTGAATTTCCTATGGAAAGTGAACTATTTATTAGCATGACCCGCACGGTAAACCTTAAGCCCGGGACCACCATAGAAGTTCTCAACGCGACCCCCTGAACACGTTTTGGGGGTTCGTTCAAAATTGTATAAAATGTATCTTCATATTTATAATACGTAAATCTTCATATATATAGGCCTACATGTGTTTACACTCTAGCGGTCGCATTTTTTGCCCGATTTACTTCAAATTTGGTATGGACGTTCTTTTTCTACAATCGGTTGGACAACTTCGTTGGGCAAAACAATCGGAAAACTCTAAACCCGTTTTTTGGGGATTAATCTTTCAAATTTCGAGTTTTTGGGCCAAAAAAGGGTCAGAAACACCTCAAATGTAAAATTAATGCATGTTAAAATATGGAAATTAGTGAGGCGAAACTTTAAGCCCTCCCTCGTCATTCTATTATACATATTTACCCAGTTATTCAAGAAAATGTGTATAGACCAAACACAGTACGTTGTCTTGTGTGGGTTTTACATTAGAAAACATTGTTATTCATTTGTTGGTGTACTTTTATCATTCCCAGCAACCTCACGCCTACTTTTAAGCCTGACTGGACATTATGCTAACCTTATAATGCGCAAAATTGTATTCCCAGCATTGCAGGTAAATAAAACTAGGAGCATCAGAACAGCCAAAAACTTAATATTTCCAGATTTCAATAACAATTGGAATAAATGTATGTTATTACACTGATTTTGAGTTTTAAAAGTTTGTTAATGGAAATTCACTTCCCTCACATCAGCGTGCTGCGTGCGAACTCATTTACTATTAACATGTGTTCATACATATTGACTTATTTTCCTCCGCATGAAAACAGTGATGTCACACAAAAGCCAAATTATAGGCCTCTACAAGCCACTAGTATTATATTAGTAAACTAAACTTAATTAATACTTCGAACTCAGTAAAGAATAATTTGTCACCACACAAGATATTGCAGGGGTGATTTACATGTCCGTTGTTCGTTGTTTGTTGTGGCCGCCAGCGTGTGGTGGTCGATACTCCGTCCGGTGCCAATTCACACTCGGCCAGTGCTCGGATCGCTCGCCAAGTCCGTGGCGCCGGCCGTCGTCGCCTGGGAGACAACATCTGGCACTGGGACTGGGGACGGGGAGGGACAACCCCCTGCCAACCTCCCTCGGCGATGAGTAAAAACAACAACCGACCATCTGGATCTGGACCCTTCATGAGTCACCCTCCCTCTCTACTATCGTTTTGGCTAATTGCTCTTGGAACATTGGGGCGTAAAAAACAGGTGAATTTGCAGAGTAAAGTTTATGGTGAATTTTGCATTGATCGATGGTCATTTTAGAGCTCTGTGGTGTGTGGTCCATTGGTCGAGCGATGTAACATTTTCATTTTTTAGGATTGACATTTAGCTTGAATGTCAATTATAAAAATCCGGTGATGTGTGTAGAATTGTTCTAGTCAACATTATTAATAAGGTAGTTTGAAAGCATCATTCGCATCTTGATTTACCAAATTTGACTTGTAAAATGGAAAGTAGCAACACAGTGTATTTTATAAAAAAAGACGTTAATATTTTGTTGTAAAATCATACTACATGTTAAACAATTTTGTATTTCTGTGCTGTACTTGCCAAAATGTATTCGTATTGTATTTTTAATCGATGCTTTTTCCTCCATGCACTAACATAATGTACATGTAAAGTTCTTTATTAGAAAAACATTTAGGCCTAAATAAATAGGCATAGGTCTTTAAATTTAAATTACGTTTTAGTATTCGTCGTGTAACTGTTAAAAACATGTTTAGCATGGTCCTTGTTGTTTTAATAACGGGATGAAATTAAACAAAGTCTTACAATACTTCAAAATAGATTTCAACTCGTACTGTCCTTGCTTACAAGAAGCAAAATTCAGTATAAATAAAGTATGGTTCAAGACAATCTATTTCGACCAGGCCCACCGATTGCCATCAGGCTCCGTTGAACGAAATACCAGAAAGCAGAGTGTCAACAGGATATAAATGCAGGGGCGCAATTTTGGTTTGATCATTCTTTGATTGCGCTTGATGATAATCGGTGTGTTCGGTCAAAATCGACTGTCTTTTAGCATCTCAATGTAACAAATTTTGTATTTATGTTTCCCTGCCCTTTATGGTCTCAGATACCTATACCAGTAGGGTATATTGGACAGTCCGACTCCAGGAGGGACAGGAGGGACGCCCCCCCCCCCCCGAGGTCTCGTCTGTGACACTTTGCGAATTTTTTTTTTGCGAACTTTTTTGCGAACTTTTTTGCAAACTTTTTTTGCGAATTTTTTTTTTTGCGAATTTTTTTTTTTTTGCGAATTTTTTTTTTTGCGAATTTTTGTTGTTGCGAATACTAACCTAACCTAACCTAACCTAACCTAACGTAACGTAACCTAACCTAACCTAACCTAAGGTAACCTAACCTAACCTAACCTAACGTAACCTAACCTAACCTAACCTAACCTAACCTAACCTAACCTAACCTCGGATCAGATTTCTGATTGCAGATTCTTGTTCGTCTAGTCGAGCCGAGTCATTTGAGTACCCACATCGTACACTTTGGATGATGTTTACAAAAAAGGGGCCCGCACCACACTTTTGACCTTTTTTTTTTTTTTTGCATTTTTGGAATCTCCTCGTCAAGCCGAGTATTCTCAGTACCCACATGACATACTTTGGATAATTAATACAAGAGTTCAACAGGGTAACGCTACAACCAACAGAGCTAGCCCATCAGCGCTTGCGGTCAATTGAACTAACAGTGAATGCAAATTTTAAGGAGAATATAATTGCAATGCTTTGAACATATACTGCATATACCTTCAAGTACTCTGCACCGAGGCAGCTGTTCGCACAACCGACTGACGCGTCCAGTCTACTGTCTGGGAATGCGGATGTTGTAATTTGATACCTCGACTGGAGGGTGCAGGTGTTCACACAAAAAACCGACAAGTTGAGACCTGTCTGGGAATGCGGATGCTGTAATTTGATACCTCGACTGGAGGGTGCAGGTGTTCACACAAAAAACCGACAAGTCGAGACCTGTCTGGGAATGCGGATGCTGTAATTTGATACCCCGACGGGAGGGCGACGCGACCCTTCCAGGAACCCATTATGGTCCGCCCGTATCGAATTCCGAGCAATAAATCACCAGTTGTCAAACACCCACAGTATCATTCTTGTTTTAGGCTTCAACAATTCCTGACGTATGGGGGAGCGAAAATCTCCCCCTAACCCATTATGTGTTAGGGGGAGCGAAAATCTCCCCCTAGTAATTAAATCAACAGAACACCAGTTGTCACGGTCTCATTCTTGTTCTAGTCTTCAACAATTCCTGACGTATGGGGGAGCGAAAATCTCCCCCCTAAGCCATTATGTGTTAGGGGGAGCAAAAATCTCCCCCTAAGCGGTGCGCGGGTCGCGACACGCCACAGTCTCTTGATAGACTTCTTCGAAGACGGACGTCTACATTAATTCGATAACAATGTCGTTTATTCATCAGAAATCGTGTGAATGTGTGAAGACTGAACTGGACTTGTTTTCGTTACCGCCTACGCAGACCAGCATCGAGAGCGGTAAATGGGTTCAATACAAACCGATCTCATCGCTGACGGACGATTCGCCAATAGAGTTTGTAATACCCGGTCACGGTGACGAGTACACGGACCTGACACAAACGTTATTACACGTGAAAGCCGCTATTGTGAAACAGGACGACACTAAAGCGGACGGTGGGCAACCTGCTAAAGAGGTGGGCCCAGTGAACAATTGGCTCCACTCGATATTCAGTCAAGTGGATCTCTATCTCAATCATAAACTGGTGTCACCACAAAACAACACGTACGCTTACCGTGCCTACTTGGAAAACCTATTGAACTACGGATGTAGTGCGAAGAATTCGCACCTGACTAGCGAGCTGTTTTTTGAAGATTCGGCCGGACAAATGGACGATTGTGACGAATTGAACGAGGGATTGAAAAAGCGTCGCGATCACACGAAAGAAAGCGATGTTTGCGATATGGTCGGTCGATTGCACATCGATCTGTGCAATCAGAACAAATTCATGTTGAACGGTGTCGAGATGCGATTGCAACTTAACAGATCCAGAAACTCGTTTTGTATAATGTCCAAAACGCTAACTACCTACAAGGTGACAATTAAAGAGATTAGTCTTTTCGTACGTCGATGTAAGATCAATCCGAGCGTATTGTTGGCGCACAGCAAAACTCTCGAGACCGGCACGGCCAAGTATCCGATCACGCGTGTAGAAGTGAAATCCTTCACACTACCCTCCGGCATAATGAGTAAAGCTTTAGACAGCGCATTTCTCGGTCAGTTACCGAAACGTGTGATAATTGGACTGGTCAGTAATCTTGCGTTCAACGGAGATTTCAAGAAGAATCCCTACAACTTTCAACACTACGATATGAATTATCTCGCATTGTACGTGGACGGTGAACAAGTACCGGCCAAACCGTTACAGCCCGTTTACACATTGAACAGTGAGACATATATACTCTCTTATTACACATTGGTCACTGGCACCGGAATCCAGTTCTCCGACGCAGGTAATGAGATCAAGAGAGGTGACTATCCGTACGGTAATTGTCTTATGGCGTTCGACTTGACACCGGACATGTCCGCGGCTGAGTCGAGTCACTGGAATCTCCTGCGCAACGGTAATCTACGTATCGAAATCGGATTCTCCAAAGCGTTGTCCGAGACCGTCAACTGTATAGTGTACGCCGAACTGGACAACGTCATCGAGATCGATCGTCACCGTAACGTAACAGTTGACTTCAGCGGGTGAATAAAAGCGAACGCCAAACAGAAATATTGTCTGACAGCGAGTGCATACAGTTTACTTCAAGGGTGAGCAGACGCAACACCAGTCAGTAGTACGGTTGAAGTCACACGGTAAGGACGTGAACATGGACGCTTACGCTTCTGCGGACGACTATATCAAATCGTTTATTCAGGAGATTGAGGTTATGAACAATAATGCTAGTGATCAGACGTTGGCATCACCTCAGTCTCAGCCCCCCCCCCCCGAGGTCTCGTCTGTGACACTTTGCGAATTTTTTTTTGCGAACTTTTTTGCGAACTTTTTTGCAAACTTTTTTTGCGAATTTTTTTTTTTGCGAATTTTTTTTTTTTGCGAATTTTTTTTTTTGCGAATTTTTTTTTTTTTGCGAATTTTTTTTTTTGCGAATTTTTGTTGTTGCGAATACTAACCTAACCTAACCTAACCTAACCTAACGTAACGTAACCTAACCTAACCTAACCTAAGGTAACCTAACCTAACCTAACCTAACGTAACCTAACCTAACCTAACCTAACCTAACCTAACCTAACCTAACCTCGGATCAGATTTCTGATTGCAGATTCTTGTTCGTCTAGTCGAGCCGAGTCATTTGAGTACCCACATCGTACACTTTGGATGATGTTTACAAAAAAGGGGCCCGCACCACACTTTTGACCTTTTTTTTTTTTGCATTTTTGGAATCTCCTCGTCAAGCCGAGTATTCTCAGTACCCACATGACATACTTTGGATAATTAATACAAGAGTTGAACAGGGTAACGCTACAACCAACAGAGCTAGCCCATCAGCGCTTGCGGTCAATTGAACTAACAGTGAATGCAAATTTTAAGGAGAATATAATTGCAATGCTTTGAACATATACTGCATATACCTTCAAGTACTCTGCACCGAGGCAGCTGTTCGCACAACCGACTGACGCGTCCAGTCTACTGTCTGGGAATGCGGATGTTGTAATTTGATACCTCGACTGGAGGGTGCAGGTGTTCACACAAAAAACCGACAAGTTGAGACCTGTCTGGGAATGCGGATGCTGTAATTTGATACCTCGACTGGAGGGTGCAGGTGTTCACACAAAAAACCGACAAGTCGAGACCTGTCTGGGAATGCGGATGCTGTAATTTGATACCCCGACGGGAGGGCGACGCGACCCTTCCAGGAACCCATTATGGTCCGCCCGTATCGAATTCCGAGCAATAAATCACCAGTTGTCAAACACCCACAGTATCATTCTTGTTTTAGGCTTCAACAATTCCTGACGTATGGGGGAGCGAAAATCTCCCCCTAACCCATTATGTGTTAGGGGGAGCGAAAATCTCCCCCTAGTAATTAAATCAACAGAACACCAGTTGTCACGGTCTCATTCTTGTTCTAGTCTTCAACAATTCCTGACGTATGGGGGAGCGAAAATCTCCCCCCTAAGCCATTATGTGTTAGGGGGAGCAAAAATCTCCCCCTAAGCGGTGCGCGGGTCGCGACACGCCACAGTCTCTTGATAGACTTCTTCGAAGACGGACGTCTACATTAATTCGATAACAATGTCGTTTATTCATCAGAAATCGTGTGAATGTGTGAAGACTGAACTGGACTTGTTTTCGTTACCGCCTACGCAGACCAGCATCGAGAGCGGTAAATGGTTTCAATACAAACCGATCTCATCGCTGACGGACGATTCGCCAATAGAGTTTGTAATACCCGGTCACGGTGACGAGTACACGGACCTGACACAAACGTTATTACACGTGAAAGCCGCTATTGTGAAACAGGACGACACTAAAGCGGACGGTGGGCAACCTGCTAAAGAGGTGGGCCCAGTGAACAATTGGCTCCACTCGATATTCAGTCAAGTGGATCTCTATCTCAATCATAAACTGGTGTCACCACAAAACAACACGTACGCTTACCGTGCCTACTTGGAAAACCTATTGAACTACGGATGTAGTGCGAAGAATTCGCACCTGACTAGCGAGCTGTTTTTTGAAGATTCGGCCGGACAAATGGACGATTGTGACGAATTGAACGAGGGATTGAAAAAGCGTCGCGATCACACGAAAGAAAGCGATGTTTGCGATATGGTCGGTCGATTGCACATCGATCTGTGCAATCAGAACAAATTCATGTTGAACGGTGTCGAGATGCGATTGCAACTTAACAGATCCAGAAACTCGTTTTGTATAATGTCCAAAACGCTAACTACCTACAAGGTGACAATTAAAGAGATTAGTCTTTTCGTACGTCGATGTAAGATCAATCCGAGCGTATTGTTGGCGCACAGCAAAACTCTCGAGACCGGCACGGCCAAGTATCCGATCACGCGTGTAGAAGTGAAATCCTTCACACTACCCTCCGGCATAATGAGTAAAGCTTTAGACAGCGCATTTCTCGGTCAGTTACCGAAACGTGTGATAATTGGACTGGTCAGTAATCTTGCGTTCAACGGAGATTTCAAGAAGAATCCCTACAACTTTCAACACTACGATATGAATTATCTCGCATTGTACGTGGACGGTGAACAAGTACCGGCCAAACCGTTACAGCCCGTTTACACATTGAACAGTGAGACATATATACTCTCTTATTACACATTGGTCACTGGCACCGGAATCCAGTTCTCCGACGCAGGTAATGAGATCAAGAGAGGTGACTATCCGTACGGTAATTGTCTTATGGCGTTCGACTTGACACCGGACATGTCCGCGGCTGAGTCGAGTCACTGGAATCTCCTGCGCAACGGTAATCTACGTATCGAAATCGGATTCTCCAAAGCGTTGTCCGAGACCGTCAACTGTATAGTGTACGCCGAACTGGACAACGTCATCGAGATCGATCGTCACCGTAACGTAACAGTTGACTTCAGCGGGTGAATAAAAGCGAACGCCAAACAGAAATATTGTCTGACAGCGAGTGCATACAGTTTACTTCAAGGGTGAGCAGACGCAACACCAGTCAGTAGTACGGTTGAAGTCACACGGTAAGGACGTGAACATGGACGCTTACGCTTCTGCGGACGACTATATCAAATCGTTTATTCAGGAGATTGAGGTTATGAACAATAATGCTAGTGATCAGACGTTGGCATCACCTCAGTCGTCATTTGTAAAACCGACAACTGCCTGCAAGAGACGAAGGAGACCAACTCCCATCGAAGTGGAAACCAAGAAACCAGGATGGGTGCCAAAACCAACAGATGATTGTCCCATAGTGTCATGGATGGACGATGGGAACACGTTTGCTGTTCAAAACCCAGGAAACAAAGGACAAATTTTATTGAAAATGGAAATGTACGATGGTACAGATATGGTGTTCATGTGCGGTTTATTTTTGGACAAAGATGGTGAAATGCACCAAAGTGTTAAACAAGTAGTTGATAAAGTGGAAAACATGTGGATCTATAAATCAACAGGAGTACCGAAAATTACAGGCTTAACTCAAACTGTTACACAACGCAGTGCAGTTTCGCAGCCACCGCCTAAGAAGCGAGCTGTGAGGAAGAAACAACGAGTGGCGTCGGCATTCAACTAGAGCATCCGCATTCCCAGACAGGTCTCGACGAGTCGGTTTTTTGTGTGAACACCTGCGCCCGACCCTTCGGACCACCCACGTAGAAGAAAATGGCGGCGAGGGTTTATAAGGCGGGGCCCCGCCCGATTGAACATCATTCGCCACCAGACCACCACCTCACATAGACCTACTCCAACTACTACTACTAGAGATGTCGAGCAGCAGCACTTTCAAGCTAGAGTTTCCGGGCGTGAACGGCACTGCAGCAACCGCGGACCTTAGAGCTACCCTCAACAACTGCAAGTCTGACTCTCCGCTCTACACCAGGATAGCCGATCTCCGAGAGGAATGCGGCTATCTCATCACTGCGATGGAGCGAGCCACTACACCCTTTGGCGAGACAATCATCGTGATCCTGGAGGGGCAGGTCGGGGATGACTTCTTTCTGCGAGTCTACCTGCCTAGGCGCTTCAACGAGGTCCTGAGCAACACCGACATCGAGCGCTACAACAGCGGGTTTGGAGAACGCCTTCGCTTGGTGAAGCGCAGCCCTAGGGGTTCCAATAGCAGATTCACACCGTTGGAGTTTATGTAAAGCAAGACTTGAAGATTTTGTTAATACCTTTGTAAATTAGTTTTCGTAGTCAATACTTATAGTCACGTTCAGAACATAACCACTGTGTTATTTATTTCACTTAACCCCAAAAATGTCCTTTGGTAGTAAGTTTAAGAGTGTGAGTATGGTAACTGTGAGGTGTTTAGTAGCTCAGTAGTAATCATGGGCTTGATGTGGAAACATCCGTTCTCAGCCATTGTGGCGGGACCTTCGGGTTGTGGCAAGTCTCAGTTTGTGTCAAAGTTTATAAAACACATTACAGAAATGTGTGACACACCATTTACCAGTATAAACTGGCATTATGGTAGTGGTGGTGGTGATGGTGGTGGCGACCCGAAAAATGTCACCATTAACCACGTAGAAGGTCTACCAAACTTGGAGGATTTTTCTGGTAACGAGCCGATACTTGTGATTATAGACGATATGATGCGTGAGGCCGACAACCGTGTGGTGGATCTTTTCACAAAAGGTTGCCATCATCGCAACATTAGTGTGTTTTTCATTACACAAAATTTGTTTCATCAAGGACGCGGGCAGAGGGACATCTCACTGAATGCGCATTACATTGTGTGTTTTAAGAATCCTAGAGATAGAGTTCAGATTAGGTACTTGGCCAGACAAATATATCCAGACAGCCCGAAATTCATCGAGGAGGCGTACGCTGACGCTACGAGGAATCCACACGGCTACCTACTGATAGACTTGAAACAATCAACAGACGAAAATATGCGAATACGAAGTTGCATATTTCCAGACGATTCTACCAACTATGTGTACTTGCCAAAGAAAAGGTAATTTCGCCATCAGTAGTAATCATGTCGTGCTTGCGGAAGGACGCAGCTCTGCTTACGGCTTTCATACACGCAACACCCAAGGAGCGGAAGGCACTGTTAAAGGTGTGTGACAAGAGCCGCATTCGCTCAGTGTGTGAGTGCGCATACAACGTGTTGCGAGGTAACGTTCCTCTGGCGAAGAAGAGTAAAAGTCAGCTAAGCAAACACAAGGCGACGCTACGTAGATTGGTGAAACGCGGCGAAGGCTGGTCCAAGAAACGAAAGTATCTCATACAAAAAGGCGGTGGAATCTTTATACCATTACTCTTGAGCGCAGTACTACAAGCAGCACTGAGTAGATAAAAATGGCTGGCATCAACAATCAGTTCTATTTGACACTGCCCAGCAACAGTTCGATGCAGTATTATCCGAAAAATACAGTTGCAAATTATATAACACATTTGCCGAGAGCTATTCAACTGGACGCCGGCGACTGGGAAATTGCACTTGTGGAAGCGCACTATCCAATGACATTTCTATCTGTCGGTAATGACGAAACAATTGACATTTGCATACAACCGCAAGAGGAAGCAAAAGTGAACATAGAAGCGTTGGCGCGGGTTATGGACAGCACTGCCGATGTAACACCGGTAGTGTCTGCTACTCCAAAACAAAACCACAGAATTAAATTGAAGACTGGTGATTACGCAAATATTCAAGAATTGTGTGATCATATCAATTCACAAGAACTAGCGATTACTTTTGGTGTAAAGTTCACCGTTGAAAACTCATACAACAAATTCATTGATGTATCGATGGGAACTGATGTTGGAAAAATTACATTAAGTCCAACGTTAGCGCTTCAATTGGGGTTCGATCCGAATGAATTGACGCTGGAAGGTGATGCAGTTAACAAAAGCATCCGTTCGCCCAACATTCGTCTTGGCTTACCGTCACACATGTACGTGTATTGTGATTTAGTCGAGCCGCAGATGGTCGGCGATACAGTCGCACCGTTATTGAAAATTGTCAATATATCCACGTCTACTTATGTATACGGATTGCATAAATCAACATCATTCATCGATCCGCACTATGTGCCTGTTATGAATAGATCTTTTGACAGTGTGGAAATTGACTTAAGAGATAACATTGGTAATCATTTGCCATTCCACTTTGGAACGTCGTGCGTGAAGTTACACTTTAGAAAAGTAGCTAGTCATTAGTGCAAATATGGAACATGCAAAGAAGATGGTAGTTGTGCCGCAAGAGTTGATTGATCGACTGCAATCAAATGCTACGGATAACAGACCGACTAATCTATCCAGTGAAAACAGCCTCGACGCGGAGATGCAACAAATATTGAATAACAAGCGTATGGACGATAGTGAAAAGTGGAAATTGTACAAACAGGCGTTACATCGCTTCTTGCATATTGCAGAGAATAGACGCCAACCGATTAGCATACCAATCGTGGAGACGGGTGGGATTGAACATAGTCAACGATCGCACCCCGCTGCGGAAGGTGGTCCAGTGGAAGAGATTGTGGAAACGTTTTCCAAAACTTACAGATCTGATGCCCGCAATCTTTTACGTTTCATGAAACGTGACGGCAGCTTAATCAGTTGGGACAGTGGCTATTCAGTGTACATCAACGGTGTAAAAATCCCAGACTCAAATCTAGTGGATATCTTAAATTGCATAGTAAAGGTGCGTATGCGTGATTACATACCGCCAGGATGGCGGGAAGTGCTCAACGCATTGAAAGCGATGAACGTGCCAAAGGACTATATGAATAATCTAAGAGCACTAAAGGAAATAAATGCCGAATATCGATCATCATTCACAGGAGGAGAAGGATCAGACGATGACGTGGAAGACACATCAACTGAATCAATACTGAGAACACCGCTAGTAAATCGGCTTCGATCGGCAAGAGGAAAACGTGTAACATCTACACCGACAGGGCAGTTTGATCTTCTAACTAGAAACAAGCCGTCGTCAAATTTGGACAAGTGGGAAACGTACACAGGATAGGTTTTCAGTATTATGGAGCGTTTGTATTACAATCCCATCGAACCTTCGTCGTATGGCGGTGTAGCTCCTTTAGCGCGAGCTGCAAAACCAGTTTCAAAACGCAAAGTGATTGAATGGTTACAAACACAGGACACTTACACATTGCACAAACCAGCACGCAAGCGTTTCCCGCGCAATCCTTACATAGTGTATGGTCCATTTGAATTGTGGCAAGCGGACTTGAACGATATGCGTGGTCTTAGTAAACACAACGACGGCGTCAACTACCTACTGACTGTAATAGACGTGTTTAGCAAACACCTGTATGTGCGAACGTTGAGGCGAAAAGAAGGAGCTGAAGTGGCCAACGCTTTCGAGGAGATATTTGCCGAAGCGACCGATACACCTCGCTGTTTACAAACCGACAAAGGTACTGAATTCACCGGTGCCAAGACGAAAAGGTTATTCAAACAATACGGAATCATCTATGTCACTACACAAAACCCAGATGTTAAAGCGGCCGTAGTGGAACGCGTGAATCGCACTTTGAAAACACGCATGTGGCGATATTTGACTTACAAAAACACATATCGTTACGTAGATGTGTTGGACAAACTAGTTAGCGCATACAACAACAGCGCTCACAAGAGTCTAGGCAACAGAATACGACCAGTCGATGTGACTGTCGACAACAAGCGAATATTGCATCAGGTATGGCGTCGCATGTTCGGTAAGATACCGCGTCGTGTTAAGGCAAAACTGAAAGTTGGCACCACAGTGCGCATATCTAAGGAGAAGGGTACATTCGCAAAAGGTTACGAGACTAATTGGAGTAAAGAAGTGTTTGTGGTGCGTCGTGTAAACACATTGATGCCTCTGCCAATGTACACTTTGGCGGATCTCAACGGTGAACAAGTGACTGGTCAGTTTTACGAATACGAATTACAAAAAGTGACAATATACAACGACCATCTGTTCAAGATTGCTGAAATACTAGACGCTAAGGGTCGTGGTCGCAGTAAGCGTTATTTCGTCAAGTGGGCAGGTTACGGAGACGAGTTCAATTCTTGGGTAAGAGCGCAAGATTTGCAAAATGCCTAATAGCAACCAGTTCTATTTGACATTGCCCAGCAACAGCTCAAAGGATTATTTTCCAAAAAACACAGTGTCCAAGTACACTACACATCTGCCGAGACAAATTCGATTAGAAGGCGATGGCGAGTGGGAGATGGCTTTGGTCGAAGCGCATTATCCATGCTCCTTTATGACTGTGGACGAAGAATCGTGTATTTGGCTCGACTATAAACTCGTTCTGCCGAGTATACCCGTCACACTCAGCGTCGAGCACATTATGCTAAAGATGAAACCCGGTTATTACAAGAACATAACCGATTTATTGAAAATGATCAATAAAGCGAAGGATGTAACCCAGTACTTGTACTTTGAGTATGACAAAGAGCAGGACAGAGTCAAGATCACGACAATGGTGGACGGTATAAGCAAAGTGCATTTCACCGAAGCGCTGTCTCTCCAGTTGGGTTTCGATCCGTACGAGAACGTTTTGACAAATGACCTCACAGCGATATGGCCACCAAATCTGACTATGGGACTGCCGACACACTTGTACGTGTATTGTGATCTGATTGAACCGCAGCTGATTGGCGACACTACAGCGCCGCTTTTGAAGATTATCAACATTGACAGAGATAACTACACACACGGCGCGCATAAGACTGTGCATTTCATCAGTCCTCATTATGCGCCAGTTATGAAAGGAACATTTGAAACGATCGATATTGACCTAAGGGATCACGCTAGTAAAAAAGCGTCATTCCTCTTTGGGACGTCGTACGTGAAGCTTCATTTCAAAAGAGTAGCTCAGCAATTATGAATACAAACGATCCCTACTTGGCTTACTACCGTCGCCAACAGTTGCAGCAGACCGGCGGCAGTATCGATAGGGTATTTCGCGGTGCACCCTACCAGCGCGGACATGGAATTGGCAGTTTCCTAGGCGGTATGTTCCGCACCATCACACCGCTGCTCAAGTCGGGAGCCTCTGCTGTGGCCAAAGAGGCGTTGAAATCCGGTGTTGGATTCTTGGGCGACATGGCCATGCACCAGCGGGATCCCAAAGAAGCCGCTAGAGATCATTTCAGCCAGTTTACAGACTCGCTAAAACGCAGGGCAGACGGCAAACTTCAACGTGTGCTAAGTGGCGGCGGCGGCTCTCGCGCGAAACACCGTCGCGTAACGCGAAAGAATACCGCGAAACACCGACGCGCTACTCCTGCGCGAAAGACTAACGCGAGACTCTCGCGTAAGAGGAACGCGAAGCGCGCCATGTTCGGCGGCCGTCGTGTCACACCGCAGTCTTTGACGAAACTCCTTCGAGGAAGGTCGTCGTCGTCATCCAAGAGCAGCAGCAAGAAGAGAAGGACAGTTAGGAAGAAGACGAGGAAGACGAGGAAAGCAGTGAGGAGAACTTCCGTACGTGATATATTCAATTAACACACACGCTAGCAATGTCGTTTCTACATCAAAAGTCGTGTGAATGCGTCAAGACGGAATTGGACTTATTCTCCCTACCGCCGACGCAGACCAGTATCGAGAGCGGCAAATGGATTCAGTACAAACCAATCTCCACACTGACTGATGATTCGCCCATCGAGTTTGTTGTGCCCGGCAACGGCGAAGAATACACCGATCTTTCGCAAACAATGTTGGAAGTTACAGCGTCTATTGTCAAGTCGACAGGAGCGGCAATCGCAGATGCCGATGAATCGAACAAAATTGGCCCAGTCAACAATTGGCTGCACACGTTATTCAGTCAAGTCGATATGAGTATGAATCAGAAACTGGTCACACCACAAAACAACACTTATGCATATCGAGCTTATATTGAAACATTGCTGAATTACGGCTATGATGCTAGGAAATCACATTTAACATGTGGATTGTGGAACGCGGACGATGCCGGCCACATGGACAATACTCTGGACGATAACGATGGACTAAAGGCGAGACGAAAAATGACAAATAAAAGTCGTGAAATCGATATGCTCGGTCGCCTACATGTGGACATGTGTAATCAGAACAAGTTCCTGTTGAACGGTGTGGAACTGCGTTTTAAACTTATCCGATCAAAAGATTCCTTCTCCATTATGTCGGATGATGGTGACTACAAGGTGCACATTGTTGATGCGAATCTCTGGATACGAAGGTGTAAAGTTAGCCCCACTGTACTGTTGGCGCACAGCAAGACGCTTCAGACCGGCACAGCTAAATACCCAATCACCAGAGTGGAATTGAAAACATTCACACTGCCGTTTGGAGTGAGGAGCAAAACTTTGGACAATGTGTTTCTAGGTCAAGTGCCGAAACGAATCATTGTCGGACTGGTCACCAACGCCGCTTATAATGGCGATTTAAAAAAGAATCCATTTAACTTTCAAAATTTCAAAACCAACTACTTCTCGCTGTACGTGGACGGTGAACAAGTGCCGTCCAAACCGCTACAACCACACTACGAAACCGGCAAGGGAAA
This sequence comes from Allygus modestus, assembly GCA_963675035.1. Taxonomy (NCBI): domain Eukaryota; kingdom Metazoa; phylum Arthropoda; class Insecta; order Hemiptera; family Cicadellidae; genus Allygus; species Allygus modestus. The sequence continues at coordinate 189,583,175 of OY776112.1, read as the reverse complement.
ATACGTGATGGCGTATCACAGTCTGTTTTCAGGCTCCGGCATACACTTTAGCGATGCTGGTAATCTCATAAATAGAGACGATTACGACGATGGATACTGTCTGATGGCATTCGATCTGACACCTGATATGTCAGCAAGCGATACGACTCATTGGAACCTAGTGCGCAACGGCAGTGTGCGTATGGAGATTGCTTTCGACACGGGGCTCACAGAGACTGTCAACTGTCTGGTATACGCAGAGTTTGACAACGTCATAGAAATCGATCGTCATCGCAACGTGTCTGCGGACTTTGGTGGTTAGATCGTCGGCGGCGGCGTCATCGTCCTCAGTCTACAACCAACATTCGCACAAGATGGATCGTTTATGCAGAGTACCGCGTAAAAATTCCGCATCTCCAATTATTGTAGATTTTCAATGTTTCAAGGACAACGCAAATGACTACATTCTGAAGGAAGTGTGTGTCTTGGAATTGGTCAGTGGAACACTGCTAATGCATCATATCGCCAAATCACCATTCAGTCGAGGTTTCCTATCACAAGAGAAACTGCGTGAAAGCTATTGGCTCACAAAACACTGTCACGGATTAGAATGGGACCAAGGTGATATCTGGTATCATGTGCTAGAGGAAAAGTTACGCGCATGTATCGCCAAACGACCGATTGTCTACGTAAAAGGTGCTGAGAAAAAAGAGTTTGTACGATACAATTTCATCACGGATCACTGTACTACTAATGTCATGGATATCAACGATATTGGCTGCGGATCACTATCGTCAATCAACAGTCTACTATCAACAAACGCAGTGCGATGTCGCCACCACAGAACAGCTCACACACGATGCGCTCTAGCCAATTGCATCACATTACGCAGTTGGTTACATCTAAGTACAAATATCGCTGACGCTGATGATTACGCTGACGATGGTGAGAGTGATACCAGTTCCTGCTTTTGTTTTGCTACTAGCACTACTACTCCTACTACTGACTGTGGCGTCGACACAGTAGAATGAATACCTTAGAGATACAAAAGTGTATGTCTAAACTGTCCGTACAGAATGTTGGTGTCTACGCTGCGGATCAATTGCCCCATTATATTTCACCATCTACTGCTATGATTGTGAACACTGATCCACACAATGAAGACGGCACTCACTGGGTCGCTTTCTACCTTAACAAAGGAGGAGGAATAATTGAATTCTTTGACAGCTACGGTCAACCGTCACATCTTCAATTCTACCAAGGATTCCTGAGACGCAACGCTCGTCGCTACCTGTACAACGAACATCGCCTTCAAAGTGACAACACTCTGGTCTGCGGTCAATACTGCCTTGTATTCCTGTACTGCCGCACCCACTACGGCATGAAGATGAAGGACTTTGTGCAGCTCTTTGAACACTCTTCTGTCGGCCACAACGATGCACTGATCAGAAGACTCTTTGCACAAATGTATACCAATTGAGTTTTGAAATTTTGCATTTTTCTCAATAAACTAGTTGTGTACTCAGAATAAAAAAAGAAACATTCTTATTATTTCCCATCCTCGCCTCCTTTAGTATTTACTTTTAGCAATTAGTCAGACAGACACATATTGAACGAGCAAAACAGATATTGGATGCAAATTTTGACGTAAAAGATGAATGTAATGCTTTGAACACATACTGCAAAGGGGGGTGAAAGGGGGGTGTATCGATACACCCCCCTTTCACCCCCCTTGCGTGTTGGTGAAAGGGGGGTGTATCGATACACCCCCCTTTCACCCCCCTTGCGTGTTGGTGAAAACACTAGGTCTGACCCAATTTTGGACATACCTATCATACAATGATTCTAAAGTAACATTCATATCCTAGCCTCCTTTAGCAATTACACTTTTAGCAAGTAGTCAGACATTTGAATTGGTAGTTTACTTTTGAATCTTAAGACTATGTGAGGGGAGGAAAAAAAAGACAAATGTATATACGAACAATTTGGCTATTTATTTACACACCTTATATATATTTTACATCGAGTATGTGCTCCTGAACATTTGTGTTTGGCTAGCAAAACGAGACTCGACACAAACTAACGACTAGAACAAAAAGAACAAAGGAGCACATTTCTAAGTTTTACGAGACTCGATACAAACTAATGACTAGGTTTAGCAAAATCGGAAATTTACAAGTCAAGTCAGGGTCTTTGGTAATATGACACAACCACTCAACGCTCCTCATCCTCCGCCTCTTCATCGTCTTGAGGGATGTCTTCGGGCTGAGGTGGCACGTCAACATGTCCCCAAGGCAGTGTGTTTACACCGTCCGGAAGGATGTAGCGTTTGTCATCGTTACAGCTCAAGGATAGCTTGTCGACTTGAACTGTGAAGACGCGGTGGTTTCGGGACTGGAACCTGGTGTTGATGGTTCTCTTCAACACGCCATTGAAGAGGCATTCCCGATAGTCGTCAGAGGTTAGATTGTGTTTTACAACACCTCTAGCGACTCCCTTGGCGCGCTTCACCGTCATGACCTGCAACTCGTCATCTTCAGTCCTCTCCTCGAACTCGACTATATCCATGAAGTATAGTTTCGAGCGAAGACCGAGGTACTCGAGCAGCGGAAGACCGTTCGCTTCATCCTTAAACTTTCCGATGACTTTTGCGTTTATGGGGCTGTAGCAGGGATGGTTTTGGGGGTACGCACTGGTGTCGAAATCGTCCAGGTGCTCCAACATGTCCTTATAAACATCTTCAGTCTGGATGTCGAACACGAAACTGTCAGTGTCCATGTAGTCAACCTTCAGACGATCGCCGTAGCGGTTCTTCATCTTTCGAAGGAAGTCGTACATGAGCCACTTGCTCAGATCGAGGACACACATTCCGACGTAGAGCGGTTTGTCCAGGACGATATTGACTTTCGACATGTGTACAATGGCGACGTCATCGTTGAAGTAGGTTCGGTCCAGGAAGTTTGACTTGGCTACGTACTTCCTGAACATCTCCGGCGTACACACCAGCTTAGAGTTCATTCGCTTGCGAACATTCTCGATCGTCTTGCCAAAGACCGCATTGTTCATAAGCTTGAAAAAGTCTTGCTCAAACTTGGTCTTGGCCTTCTTCCTCAGTTCGGTGTTCATTAGGATGTAGCTCTCTAACCACCGAGACTGACGGAACGAGATGACGCGATGCACGTTCGCAAGCTCCAGTCCGTTTTCCAGCGCCTGCTGCAGGATTCTGTAATGACAGATGTAGTTCTTCTTGTCATCCAGAGTCGTAACGAGCTTCTTGAATTTCCCTCCTGGCGGACGTTTGGTCTCGCAGCAGTAGGGGAGATCCTTGTGAAGGTCGTGCAGGTGGGCGGGGTAGCGAAGGTCAACTTCCAAGACGTAGCCCGTGGGTCCTTCGGGGTCCAACGCTGCAATATCCAGGGACGAGATCTCCTCTCGGCTGAGCCATTGGAAGTGCCCCTGTGGAAGACACTGGGACATGGCCCAACCGTAAAGGTTGTTGGCGTCCAAGTATAGCAGGTGATTCGTTGGCTCTTCAGGTCGTCGATCTTCAGGGCGACATCCATCATGGTTGGCCTTGGCGTGTCTGGTGATCGCCTGGGAAATACCTCCTCTGATGCCTTGCTCGAAGAAGAGGTACATATCAAAGTCCTGTATCGTATCAAGCTCCACTCGACAGGTCCTTAACATAACATCCCAGGCGTATGACGGTAGGGTGTAGTAGTGCGCAGGGTCTAGTTCGTATTCAGCCATCGACGTGTCCCTGAAGCGTTCAAAGACGTCAGTCAACAGCGCAATGTCACAGCGCAGGTACTTCTCGGCGTAGTCCTTGAGGTTCCTACAACCGAAGGTTTCCCACACGTTGCGAGCATGCTCGTAGTCTGCATCCGTTATGTCCTCCAGGGTCAGGTCGTTGTGGAAATCTCGCTGCAGAGGCAGTTCCGTAGTATCTTCCAATACGGCGTTCGACGTTACAAAGTTGTACGGGAACACGCCTTTCCTACGGACTAGATCGAAGAGGTGGTCTTCGGGGAATCTCTTCCTCGTCTCCAAGAGTTGAGCTGGTGGAAGTGCGGCTGCGAGGCTGGCGAGGCTCAAAGCCAGGAACCTGTAGGTGTCGAGGAACCTGACTCTGAATCCTGGCTGTCTTTTTCCACGCCCTTGCATCCCAACCGGTGCCGCTGCTCGGTCGAACAGGAACCGCTTCGTGAAAGCGATGTACCGCTCTTCCGTGTGAGCCAACACCTCAACATCACCAGGGTCGACCGCCAACTCCCGCACTATGAAGTGAGCGTCGTAGTTGGAGAGATTGTGGAAGTAGCAGTTGACTACTCGCTGCTCCCTGTAGCGTAGGTTACATGATCTGTGCGCAGCGCCACGGAACTCGTAGGGCGGCGCGTGGTTGTGATCGCGAACCTTTGGGTCTTCGCTTGAAAATGCCGATCCGCAGAGGTAGCAATTCGCTGTCGAGTTGTACTGCATCGTTTCCGCTGGGGTCAGGACAGGGCGCAGATTTCTTGCTTCGTACAGGAAGTTCCACAATCGCTCAACATCAGTTTTTAACATCTCCATAAATGTCTTTGACGCATCATCCCCGAAGTAGACTCGAGGCTCGAACTCCTCAAGTCCGTACGAGTCGATAATCTGGTACGCAAAGGCGTATGGGATGTGGATGTGGGTGGCTACTCCTCCGTGCGGTTCATCCACTTGTTCATCCATCTCCGCGGTCGGCAGTAGAGCACACTCAAAGTCCGCGTAGATGGTGAAACGCTCGCGTCGGGTGAACTCTGGATGGCTGAATTTGATTTCTGTCTTCTTCGGCGTATCCATGCGAATAGGGGCTGAAGCGGAGCAGTATCGCCTATGCTCCTCCAGACGCTGTGCACCCGTCAGACCGAGCTTGTTCGGACGGTTGTCAAAGTGCGCGAAGCACCGCTTACAGATGAATATCCTACCAATATGTGCTGTAAGCTGGGGACGGATCAGTCGACCAAGGTCCTTGATGTAGGCGTAGTGACTATCACCGTCCGTTGTCACGTACAAAAGGTCGCAATGGTCTTCACGCTCCTGCCTACAAATCTTCAAGGGGAAGACGGTGTCCTGATACTTTGGTCGTCCGTCAGGTTTCTGACCCACGCACGTGCGATCAATACCATAGACGTTGATGCTGATGTTGTTTGTCCGCTCAAACGTCTTGATACTCTTCAGAGCAACGGGGAATTGAAGGCCGGTCCAATCGTATCGGGCGATGATGTCGTCGGTGTACGATGCCGGTCTATTGGGGTGATCTTGAACAAACTTTCCCAGGACCGCATACATAAAACACCGCTCATCGGCGTTCAATACGTTGACGACTGCTTGGGTGTTCTCCAGAGACGTAGGCAGTGGGAGCCAAGCTCGACCATCTTCACCTAGAGGAGTGTATTCGTTGATGCCGACCTCCAAATCACGAACGCGAAGGTATGTCCACCCGGAGCCGATATGATCACACTCAGCCTTCTCTCTGATAAGCTTCGCAAAAGCTGTTGTGATGTACTGGTTCAGGTCCGAGGTCACCGTCAGCGGAGTCATCTTCGTTTTGAAGTTGCGCAGGCAGGTGTTGTTGTGAATATTTTGGAATTCACACTCCAGCTTCAAGTTGACCTTAATGCTGCGGTGTTTCGCCAAGGTGTTCTCAAGCAACTCCGTAAGGCTAACAATCAACAACGCCATCACTTCTCCGATTGTGACGAGATTCTCCATCGGTCGCTGCAGACGGTAGGTTAAGAGGCGGTTGCGAAAACCCCGTTGAATGATTGAGAATACGGGGCTTGACTGTCCTGCTCCAGTCATCTCAACATCATCGGGTTGCGGGTGTGTGCTCGTTCCAGGTTGTGGCTCCGTGCTGGGTCCTGGCTGGGGTTCGTCCTGCACCATAGCCACTCGGTTCAGGATCAGGTCCTTCATGATCGGGCAGGTGAACCGCTCATGATGGTCCTTGTTGAACCCCGTGTTGAACTCCTGACCGCAGTATGCGCAAGGGAATCTCCGTTCTTGACCATCACCGTGAAATTGCATGGTGTGTCGATGCAGGTTGTCTTCCCTCTTAAATTCGGCGCCGCATGTGCCGCATATGAACCTGCGGACTCTGCTGTGTACCGAATCCACATGTCGACGCAGGTGTATTTCACGACGGAAACGGCGACCGCATTCATGGCAGGTGTGGTGGTCAGGACCCGGTCCTTCACCTGAAAATAAAAATAAAAAACAGATTAGGATAACTAAAGATACAAATCCCCCTCTCTCGAGAATCACATTTCAAAATGGAGTTGTTAATTAAAAATATCAATTTTCAAACAGGGAATGTAATCTTCTGTACTGTTTGTCTACATTCATGATTCGGGGTTCAAGGCTAAGGATGTTGCCTCAATATTGAGCTGCGCCAACCCTAAAGAAGCATTATGTTTTAGGGGGAGCGAAAATCTCCCCCCTAGCAATTAAATCAATAGTACACCAGTTGTCACGGGCTCATTCTTCTTCTTCATGTACCTAGTTAAATAATTATAAAAAAGGTAATTAGTTTCAAGGGGAAAAAGTTATTTTAATGTGGATTCTCACCTTCAACGGAGTGTTGATTGACATAGGCAGTCGTCTGCGGAGCATCAATCACCTGCCGGGGTGGAATGACTCGGTGGTTCGCTTCCATGTGACGCTCTAAAGCTCCCCGGTCTACGAAGGTGGCTCGACAAAGCCGACATGCAGCTACTCCATCTGCAAACGCACAAAACGATTAGATTGTGAAATGTTTAACACCTACCTTTTTTTAAAGTATGTAATGTGGGTACTCTGATGACTTGGCTTGATGGGGCGAGCAATAACATAAGTTATTACAATTAAATTATATTGATATAGTCATGTAATTTTAAATTTAAAAAACAAAGAGTTCTCTATTCGCGCTAAATAGTTAAAGCTGTTAAATAAAAATAATAGTATCACTCTGCGGTTATATTGCATAACGTATTTCTATATTACTAACATTTAGGTCTGATTAAAACAATAATGCAACGCAAAAAACGTACCTTGCTGCGTTGGTGTTGGTGTTGGTAGTTGTGGTCTCAAGCCGTGGAATCTGATGTGGTGTTGCACCAAATTGTTTCTACGCACGAAAATACAACCACAAATGGTACAAACGTGTGTGGCGTTCATCTTTAATATGGATTATAAGTTTTGATAATCACAAACAATACAGCACAACACGTACGTTTTAAATAGTTCAAAGGTGCTTTACGCAAATCGCTAATCGCAAATGATGATAATCAGCAACTAACACAAATCGCGTAGAACGGAACAGGATCGGACTAACACGTCTTCACGCACTGAACTCTCGAACTGAACTGAAGGAGGGTTGGTGATGTGGGTGACTATCCCCACTAATGGATTTCGGAGAAGGTCGGGGCAAAAACTCTCAACCGCTGTCTGGGGTAAAGACCACCCTGCTCGGAATTCGATACGGGCGGACTATAATGGGTTCCTGGAAGGGTCGCGTCGCCCTCCCGTCGGGGTATCAAATTACAGCATCCGCATTCCCAGACAGGTCTCGACTTGTCGGTTTTTTGTGTGAACACCTGCACCCTCCAGTCGAGGTATCAAATTACAGCATCCGCATTCCCAGACAGGTCTCAACTTGTCGGTTTTTTGTGTGAACACCTGCACCCTCCAGTCGAGGTATCAAATTACAACATCCGCATTCCCAGACAGTAGACTGGACGCGTCAGTCGGTTGTGCGAACAGCTGCCTCGGTGCAGAGTACTTGAAGGTATATGCAGTATATGTTCAAAGCATTGCAATTATATTCTCCTTAAAATTTGCATTCACTGTTAGTTCAATTGACCGCAAGCGCTGATGGGCTAGCTCTGTTGGTTGTAGCGTTACCCTGTTCAACTCTTGTATTAATTATCCAAAGTATGTCATGTGGGTACTGAGAATACTCGGCTTGACGAGGAGATTCCAAAAATGCAAAAAAAAAAGGTCAAAAGTGTGGTGCGGGCCCCTTTTTTGTAAACATCATCCAAAGTGTACGATGTGGGTACTCAAATGACTCGGCTCGACTAGACGAACAAGAATCTGCAATCAGAAATCTGATCCGAGGTTAGGTTAGGTTAGGTTAGGTTAGGTTAGGTTAGGTTACGTTAGGTTAGGTTAGGTTAGGTTACCTTAGGTTAGGTTAGGTTAGGTTACGTTACGTTAGGTTAGGTTAGGTTAGGTTAGGTTAGTATTCGCAACAACAAAAATTCGCAAAAAAAAAATTCGCAAAAAAAAAAAATTCGCAAAAAAAAAAATTCGCAAAAAAAAAAAATTCGCAAAAAAAAAAATTCGCAAAAAAAAAATTCGCAAAAAAAGTTTGCAAAAAAGTTCGCAAAAAAGTTCGCAAAAAAAAAATTCGCAAAGTGTCACAGACGAGACCTCGGGGGGGGGGGGGCGTCCCTCCTGTCCCTCCTGGAGTCGGACTGTCCAATATACCCTACTTATACCACTAGTCCAATTGTGGTCAAACGACGCCTAGACATCTAGGATAACCCCTATGATGGTTTCTAAATATTAACCGAATTCCTATATAAACCTTGTAGATTATGGTCGTGTCTCCACTGGAATCTTTTGGCAATCTAATGGCCATTAGTGGTTCTTTTGAGTTAGAATTCGATAGGAACGTAACCAATATATCTAGAGTTACCATATTCTCTGGGCTGAAAAAGAGGATACCCGTATCCGTTGACAGGCGTATTAATAAATAGGGAATATATAACACACCCTCCCCCCCAGTTAATGTTGAAAGTCGGGTAATTAAAATAACTAGATGTTTTTAAATTCAACATTATGTGTTTTGATATCTTTTCAAATCATAAATTTAATCTTTGGGGGCTTTATATAAGCTGCCAATTTCATAAAAAGAACATTTTCTTTTAGGCATTGCAACTAATTAACATAATTTTGCGAATTTCAAACATAACCTCACTCAGGACTCAGCTAGATGACATGCAAACGACATCAACAAGATAAATTTACCGTGAAGTCGTAAAGTAAACAACGAATAACCACCTGATTTCATTGAGTAAGAACTAAAATTTAAATTTTTCATAACAACGTAATGACTTTTTTGCGAAAACTGACAATGCTATGACTACCTTGACAAAATATCAACTTAATTATAACTCGATAACAACGTAGTTCCCGATATTCAGTTTGCTGCTTGTTGAAACCCGGACAAATTGTGGGTTTCTCAAAAATCCTCCTGGACGTTTTCGAACGATCCATAAAGTGTCCATGTCCGGGGAAAAGAGGACATATGGTAACCCTAAATATATCAGAGAGGTTGTCATATCATAGGGTGCTTAATAATAAATCGTATATATAAATACACAGTGTACCGCTACAAGTTCTTAGTGACTACTGAACCGAATTACAATATTTAGTACGTGTCAAATTAAAGGGGCTAATGCATAGGTTTATCGAAATTGCTCAGAATTCACCTCCGTTCTTAGGGCTACACCCCACAGCACTTCAGTTGCAATGTTAACCTTATGAAAGAACAGTAATCATTGGAAAAACGAGTATTTTGCAGTTTAAGCGAATTCCCCCTATAGGGAAGAAGCTATTACCGTAGATCTCATGGTAAGAATTTAGCCCGAGACCATGATAACTTTTTGTTTTGAGGTTCCCAGATGCCAATAAACACTATTCGTTCAAATTTATATAAATTTATATACATATATTTCCGTGAATGCGATAACTTGAGCAAAAAAATACCGATTTCGATGAAATTTTGCTCAAATGTGTAAAGTGACATTCATGACTTTAAGTTCGAAAACCAGAAAAATCGGACCATGTGAAGGGGGGTTTATGGGGTTTCATAATGTTCAAAAAATCAGTTTTTTGCACTTTTCACCCTTAAAATTTTAAAACACAAAATTTTGGATTTAACCATTTTATAGAGCTTAAAAAACAAATAATATAGTATTTCGAATCATTAACCTAGGTTAAGTGGTTGCGGAGAAAATCCAAAAAAAGTGTTCATAAAATCTCCTATGTAAATCTTACGGGAAAAAGGTTTTTAGCTTTTACCCAGTTAATTTTGGTGTAAACTTCACATTATCTTTTACCAATCAGTTTAGCTCTAGAAAACAATAATTTTGGTGTTTAAATTGTGATTCTACGTCCAACCGTTGCCGAGATATTCAAAGTGCTAAATACAGTATACGTTGTCCAATGTTATCCTTATGGAGAATAATATTTAAAATTTGATATCTCGATTATTTATGATCGTATATTGATGAAAATTGTTATGTGGCTTCACCTAGTACTGATATATTTATATTTGAACAAAAAATTAGTTTTTTGTTGATTATCCCTGCAGGAGCAAACCTGCATACTGAGCCATAATGTTATTCTTATGAAGAATAAGTAAAGTTTTATACCTCCCTTAATTATGAACATAAATGATTAAAACTTGGTATGTAGCTTCACTTGTTTGAGTTATATTAATAATTGCTTAAAAACACATTTCTTATCTTTCTCGTTGCAGCAAACCTGCGTCCTCAGCCTAATGTTATTCTTATGGAGAATAAATAAAATATGCTATACATCACTTAATTATTCATGTATTTTATGAAACTTGGTGAGTGGCTATATGTGGTAGTGAGAAAAATACACATGCATTGGAAATTCGCTGAGTACGCAGGTTTGCTGTGACGGGGGTATTTGAAGGTAAGAAAACAGTGCAAAAGCATGATCAGCTGTTCAGAACTTCTGGAATGACATCAAAATTAAACTGATCGAATTTGAGCATCTCCATATACATAAATTGATATGCGTATTTTGTCCTGCCTTTTATGCTCTCATATATCTAACCACTCGTCCGATTTCGGTGAAACGTGGCATAGTCATTCAGCATAACCCTATATGATTTTAGGATGGTTTCTAGCCGAATTCCTATATAAACCTTGTAACTTAGGATCGTGTCTCCACTGGAATCTTTTGACAATCTCATCCTCATGGCCATTAGTGGTTCTTTTGAGTTGGAATTCGAGGAACGTAACTAATTCATCAGAGAGGTTGCCAGATCATGGTGTGCTTAATAATAAATCCTATACATTAATACACGGTTGAAACGCTATAAGATCTTAGTGAATACTGACACAATTGCAAAGAAAAACGGGTTAAGGGATTACAAAGCATTTACAAATTAAAGGGGTTAATGCATAGATTTGCTGGATTCCCTCAGAATTCACGCTCGTTCTTAGAGCTACGCTCCACTGCCCTCTAAAACTTGCAATGTAGCCTAATGGTAATTTTATGGAAGAACCGTAATCATGGAAAAATGAACATTTGGCAGCTACTGAAGGTAACAAAACACGGTACAGAAGCAGTATCTGCAGTTTTAAGCTAACTTCTAGAATACAAAACTTAAACTGCTCGAATTAAAGCAGCTGGATTTGCTAGTAATTTAATATTGCACGGTATCCACTGCAGTCACTAAAGAATTATAGAGTGGAGTGGTGATTTGATCATGAACATATAAAAAACAACAAGCTTTGAGATTAAATAGATCCTAACACAAATAAATACAATTTTATTGATTTATTTGTGTAAGGGGAGAGGCGGCGGCGCCCGGCGGGCAGGTGCATGGGTGACGGCCAAGAGTAGCGGTTGCCAGAGCGGCTCCAATACGGGGATCATCACCTAGCCAAGGAACACCAAGCAAACTACTGAAAACCAACATTACGTCTAATTTTCGTTAATTGTGTAAATTGAAAACTACAGCCTATATATAAGCCATAGTTTGAAGAACAACTTGTGATTTCATGAAACTTCTTTGAGGAGAGCAATTTCTGATAACTTTCCGATATTTTTATAATCGTATACTCATGACGCCAAAATTGGGAATTACTTTTCCCTTTTCGGTTTATAGGCCAGGGAAATTAAGATAAAAAATTGGATGATAATGAAAAAATTACAAGCAGAAATATTTTTGATGGAAAATGTTCCCTTAGGTCCCCTCATTCAAATACTGTACCAAGTTTTCTACTGTACTTCGAGTGAAGTAAGCTTTCGCCACCATATTGGATTTTTCAACCATTTTATATAGAAACTAGCTTCGCCCCGCAAATAATTTATAAAAACTATGACAGTTGTGTGTGCTGCATTCTGTTGTTAGCCCGTGGAACTATACTACGAATCAAGATCAGTTTTTTGTATTTTCATCAGCTCAAACAAAATTGAATGTCCATAAGGAATACCCTACATGGGATTTTTGTTGGGATCTCTGGCGGAGCCCTAAGGTTAGATCAGGATGAAAACCATTTGGTTTTCTTATTTTATGCCTAAAGAATCAGTGTACAAAATTTCAGCTCTCTACCTACTGAGTCAGTCAGTCAGTCAGCCAGGGCTTTTCCTTTTATAGATATAAAATGTATGTTACTATTTATAAAATTTCTCATAAGTAGTACAGATTTTATCTGATTTCGACCAAATTTAGGCAGTATGTGTTGATCTTGATTAACTTGTCAAAATTACAAGGACAAGTAATTTAATTGACTAAAAAAATGCAAGAATGACCCAAAACACTTATTAATTATTTTATATTTAAATTTTTACTAATTTATCGAAATATAACTTTTGTATTAAAACTAGCTATAAAAACTACAATTATTTAAATCATCATTATACGATATTAATGTTCTAGAGAAAAGTTAAAAATACACATTTGATAAATACAGTGCGTTGCCTCAATCTTCTTTCCTCTACTAACCTGTTGAAAATGGCTTATATTGCTTTATGAGTGCTAAGGAGTTTTATTTGTAGGACTCAATTTAAATAAATGTTCAACTGACTTTGGTCTGAAAATTTATTAATTTCCCATAAGAATAACATTAATAGACAACGTACTGCATTTTGCATGGTCAGGCTTACTTCACTTTTCTCTAGTACCACCCAAGATAGAATCTTCATTCAAAATACTAAAATGTTCATTTTTTAAGCTCTACAACATAAAGGTAAGCCTTTCAAAAAAATATTAAAATACATGGTCAACAAATTTATAAACCACACTTTTAAAGGTGAAAATACACAACAATACTAGTTTAATCATGAAATGTAGGTTATGGCTTCTTCAGATCCCAGATAAAGTAATTTTACGTGTTTATTCCAAACTTTAGCAAAATCGGTTGAAAGGTTAACTTTTTATAACACAAAACACATGCCCGCCATTTTCCAATATGGCGGCAAAAGCTCGCCTGACCGTAGAAAACTTGGTATTTGAATCATAAGACCTCAGTGCACATTTTCCAGCAAAAATATTTCGGCTTGCAATTTTTTCATTTTAAACCCTATTTTCACTGGCCTATTAGGCCTATTAGTAGATATTAGATAGTATGTGTATCAGAAAACTCACAAACAGTGATAGTAAAAATATTAATATTTTAAAATGCATTTGATAAAATACCAAAATATTATTTTAGAAATGTATAACTTCAGCTTCCCGTTGCTATGGGGCGAATCTATGGTATTACTGCGTTGATTTAAAAATAGTAAGATTCACGGATACTAGAGTATCTGTGGTAATATGTAACCAATGACTACAAACTCATTACGTACTGCAAATACAAAATAAATATATGTAAGACAGTTAGGTACCACAACGGCAAAAGAATGGCCAAGATATAATAGTAAGGTACTGGCAATGCTATCAGTCATTGTATTATGGAAAAGTCAGTACGGTTCCCATATTGTATCAGCAACAATTGTTGGTCAAGCCAGTGAGGTACTGTAATAACATAAGAAATAAGTGCGCGTAAGCCAGTTAGGAATCGCCATTACATAAGAGCAATAGGCAAGCCTGTTGGAGCTGTCGTGGTATAAGAACAAAGGGCAAGCAATCTAGGTACCTCCATGGCATGAGAAATGTGGGCAACGCAGTTAGATCCCGCAGTGGCTTAAGAACCATTGGCAATCCAGTGAGGTACTGCACTTACATTGGTAATAATACCGGGTGTCCATACAGTCGTGGACTGATTTTTATGTGTTATCAAATGAAAACCACTAGAGCTACAATTATAAGCTTATATTTAAAAAAAGTGCAACAAATAGATTTGTTTGCAATGCATACGATATCAGTACACTTCCAAGTGTGACCCACTGGTGGCCTGTAGAATATCTAGCGGAAATTCAACAACATCTCCTCAGTGATTGTTGATATTGCTCCACGGATTCTGGTCTTCAGCTCGTCCATATCAGAGACAGGTGAAGCGTACACAAGTCTTTAACATAGCCTTGAAAGGAAATGTCTATTGGGGTAATATTCGTTGAATGCGCCACCGCATTGGATTTTGGATGTTAAATTAAAGCGGTTTCCTAGATGAAACGTTCCCCAATCGGTGAATCGGTCACAGCCCCCTATAGCTTGGCCTCTTCGCTCACTGGATGTTACCCCAATAGACTTTTCTTTTGGAGCTATGTTAAATACGTTGTATATGCTACCCCTGCCTCTGATATGGACGAGGTGAAGACCAGAATCAGAGGAGAAATATCATCAAACATTTCGGAGATGTTGGTTAATACTTGGGCGGAAATTGAATTTCCGCCAGATTTACTACAGGCCACCAGCTGGTTCACACTTGGAAGTGTACTGGTGTTGAATATACAGCAAATAAAACTTTACTTGTTGCACTTCCTTAAAAATAAACATATATCTGAAGCTCTAGTGATTTTCATTTGATTACACGTAAAAATAAGACCAGAACTTTATGGACACCTGGGTATATCTGAAAGCGATTGGATGTAGCGCAAATCTGTAGGCACAGGCTATAGTAGTATTATATATTTGGGCAGATCAGTGCGATACTATAATGCAATGACATCAGCCGTAATAATATATTCCCCAGTGGCATCGATCATAAAGTATGGGCTAGCAAATAAGGTCCGCAATGGTATCATATATGTGAGCCTGCCAGTGTGGTACTGCATTGGGATTTTCCTTCCTCAAACTTTCCTGGGAATGTGGTTTATTCATTCGCCTAATTCCGTAACCGATATACAAATATCCTTCCCCGTTCGTTGTTGTTTATAAAGTGTATGAGAACCCCTCCCTCTCTACTGCTGCAGCTGGGTGTCTGTTACCTTCGTACGTCCTTGTAAAGATCCTGATTTAGAAATTGTTCTTGCAGTAACCAGCGTGCGTGTGTGTGCGGAGGCGCGATAGTCTGCCAGGTGGCGCCACCATCGCAGTCTGCCGCATTCCTGAGGGCCGCCGCGCCGCCGACACGGTCCGTCACACCTCCGGACCACGGACCATAGTGCCCGCCGGGGCGCTGGAGCGTCAAAGGAAACCCCAAACCATTAGAAAAACATTATACATTCTAAGCTCGGAAATGTATTGAAGAAGCGAATCGAAAAGACCAGTTGTAATAATTATGCTTATATCCTCATCCTATATAATATGAGCGATGTCTGTGTGCAAAATGAATCTCAGAATCTCGCGGAAGGATTTTCTTAAGCGCTTAAGCGTTAAAAATAGGGGGTTTTCGGACTTAGGGGTAGGAGTTAGCCTTAATACCCATTACTGCGGCTCTGTCGACTAGAGAAGCCGTGTACTGCACCAGTAATTAAAATGTAAGAATAAGAACTTCTCTTTTCACCCTCTGAGACCCAGAGCCAAGACTGGACCTTATCCCAAAACTCTGCTAGACTAATTCACATTCAATCACCATAACATTACCTATAGGAGCTGATGAGCTGTGGATAAAACAAGCAGAACGCCCTTAGGCGGATTGTATTTTGCTACCACTTCCGGTTTCTGGTCTCTTGGGCCACTCATATAGATCGCCTCTTTTGTCATGGACACCTTATGCACAGCAGGCCCTCTTCCGGCCCCCGCCATACGTTTTGCTTAATAGCTTGGTAACGGTTAAAGTACTAACCTTCATATTCGAGTACTAACTAGTACTAACCTAGTATTAACTCGTGGTATAGTTGAAATTTTCACTTTCGCACATGGCCGGGCTGGCACTTCCGGCCCCCACTATACGTTTTGCTTAATGGCTTGGTAACGGTTAAAGTACTAACCTTAATATTCGAGTACTAACTAGTACTAACCCGTTATTAACTTGTGGTATAGTTTAAATTTTCACTTTCGCACATGGCCGGGCTGGCACTTCCGGCCCTCACTGTACATTTTGCTTAATAGCTCGGTCACGGTTAGAGTACTAACCTTCATATTCGAGTACTAACTAGTACTAACCTATTATTAACTTGTGGTATAGTTGAAATTTTCACTCTCGCAAATGGCCGGGCTGGCACTTCCGGTCCCCGCCTTAGGTTTTGCTTAATAGCTCGGTTAGAGGTATAACTTTCATATTCGAGCACTAACTATTACCAACCTAGTATTAACTCGTGGTATAGTTTAAATTTCAAATATGACCGGGCCAGCGAAATGGACCTATACTCTAGACCACAACCGAGTTCGAACCCGTTCCAGGTACTTAAACAAAAATGGAAAAGTTCCCATTATATCATAGAAGATTACAAGCGTAAAAATGTGAGGGGGGGGGTTATTTATGCACAAAACAAAATTGTATGGGAAAACGATACTTTTCCAACATAAATTGTCTATGCAACTGACAGTAATTATATGATCCTTACAACCATTATGCACCAATGCACCTACTAATGTTAAAAAAATAACCTTTTTAGTCCTCGACCCACACTCATCTGCAATAGCCTAAGTACCGCAGCCACACAACGAACTGTATTTTAATTACCCGACGCTTTAAACCTTTGCCAACTATTTTCCTACGTTTGCATTTCTTGCACGATTTGTTTGACATTGTAAAATCGTGCAAGTTGTTACAAACGGCGCGGCGGCTATGGTGGTAGCGGCCTGGTGGTCAGTGAGCGGACCACGGACCACCGCGAGATGCGAGACACAGTGCTGATAATAGGCCGATAAACAAGCTGGTGTTTGGAACATCTGGCCAGAGGGGAGGGGAGGGGCGCCAGCCTGCCGCCACCCCCTCTCCCGCCCCCCTGACTGGCGCTAGTCTCACAGTCACACCACAACAGTCGCGACTGCCGCCGCACCGCCTGTGCTGCAAGTAGTGGTTGACAGTCGGCTCCGGATCATTACGTCCGTTTAGTGATAACGAACATTGTTTACAGTTCAAGCGACATTGGACTTTTTTAATTTATGAATTTGTGCGTGTGGTAAAATTTACTGGTACTTTCACATTGTGTGAAGTTACAGAGTTCCTGAGTGTGTGCACGTGTGAACATGATCGTGTGTGAAGGGTTTACTTGAGGATATCATGACGATGGAGGCCCCGGCCAGGAAGCGGCTGAGGACAAACTCCCTGGGAGGTAAGTTATGAAATATCACTTTGATCTACTCTGATGCATCTTATAACAATTACATTTCTACAGGACTTGTGATTTACCAGGAGTAAGTTAGTGGGGGGAAAAGTCATCGCAAGTAGTGCCTATGTTCAGGCTGTCCTAAAATAATAGTCAGGTATTTAAAGCCTACTATGGAACACAACCCTACAGATCCATACTGTAAGCGTAATATGAGTATATAGATTGGGGGGACTCTTGATGTTGATTTTCATGATTTATCATTTATTAAAATATATTTTCTCCAATAATTTGGGGGGAGGAGAGGGGGGGTTAACTGCCCTCTCTTTGACACCCCCGAATCCCACCTATGTCCATTAAACTTTTAACTCCAAAATGACATATCTCTAGAGTAAAATGGCTATTATATATCAATTCAAATATTCAAATATATATTTGAGAACACTGTGCAGTCAACCGCGCGAAATAACCCCTCATATTTGGTAGTCTAACTAAAATAAATAATCCTTCGACCGCGAAATTTACATACATGAATCACTTTATAGGCTACATACAATATGTCAAAAATAAATAAATTAAGAGTCTGAGAAACGTCGTTTTACAGATTATTTCTGAATTTTGTAAAGACAATTTGATAACAGGAAGGATGACTTCTCTGACCCCCTCCCCCCCATTTTTCCTGCTATGTTATATCCAGCTTAGTTATGAACTTAAACCAACGAAACTTGGTATCTGGTTTTCATCCTTGGTCTTCATCTGGTTGTGTTTTATTGTTGTTTGCACAGCAAAAAAAAACCAATTGTCGCCTATGGTTCTCTTAGCAGCAAACCTAGGTACCGGTTCCCTTGTTATTCTTACGGAGAATAATTATAATGTTATAATTCGCTTATTTATGAATGTATAGGCTAGATGAAACTTGGCATGTAACTTCACGATCACACTTATCACCATCAGGCGCAATGATGTTTTAAGTTTTGTCCTGATGATGATCGGTGAGACCAGTCAAACGGCTGCCTTACACCATATTTATCGTCTTGTTAGTGAATACACAGGACAAGAGTAAATATATTTTGAAGTGTTGATTATTTTAACTATATCCTGTATATAACACTGCCATACTGTTAAAAAGGTTGTTTAGTTATAACAGGGATGCGAGCCAGAAAACTATATTTTTACAGTAATTAGAAATATAACTTTCAACTGATGTAAATAGAAACATAGGCTAGTAAATGTTGAGAAAAACCATGTTTGGCGATATTTGAAAATAATGTTATGATTTTTATGCTAAAATTAAGAATCATGCAGTTTATAAAGGCTCATTCCAGTTTTTACTTCTAACTTATTATTTAAACATGGAGGTAACATTTTCTAACTTTTAGCTATTTCAAATCGGCGCGGCGGCCACTTGCTTGAAACTTAAATTCATTTTTCAATTTCATTTAAAGAATTCGAAACGGTAACTTATACCGTAGAACTCCTATCATTTTTAACCATTTCGTTTAGTATCCAACGTTGTAAAATTAAGCAACACAAAGAGTGGTTTACAATTTTTGAAATTACACCTTTTTATATTTAAACTGAATAATTAAGAGTTTCTTTAGAGTGTTTCGATTACATGGTTAGGTGGAGATTTTTTATGACCAAGGAAGGAAAACTCACTTAGCAGTAGAAGGATGTGGTATGTTTCAGCCAGGTGTAAAATCTATAAATGGGAGTATTAGGGATAATAAAACCATGCTAAGTTGTGTAAACCGCCATTTTACAATACTCAATAATCCAATTTCCATTTGCTTTTTAATATCTCGCTAAATATTAGTGCTAGAATGCTGAGAGAGCGCTAAATTGTATTCATCGTTTACAGCGGAACACAAATGCATATTATAAACCTATTAATGTCTGTCTAGTCTAAGGATACATGCAATATACCGTATTGTTTTTATAGTTATATGTTTTTTTAATGCAGGACCTGAAAATCCCCAGATCAAACTGTCACTATTCTTTCTGCAACGTGTTATGTGAAAATTAAAACATTCTGAGAGCTTAACGCGATTTAATACAAATCTTAAATATAGGTTATCAATGAAAATTATGACTCACAACACGCTAAATAAACTACTCTATGCTACTAGCATATAAGTAAACGTATGTGTGAATGCGAATCAAAGTTTATTAATTTATTAAAAAAACTCGACGGGTCCCCAAAATTATCATTACGGTCCTGCATATTTCGACTTGGGAATCAGATAACGCAACCATTCGCTTTGCATGAGCTTAGCTGAACATATACGCATGTTGGGGCCTTTACAATGTCTCGTCATCCCCTCTTTTTGGGATTGTCGGGGAGAAGGGGTAACCGGGGAGTTGCGAGCGCGCCCACGGCCGAACAGGTCGCACATTATGTTCTAGGAGACTATTTGTACTTTATAGTTTTAACATCACAATAAACAACAGATTTACAGTTACATAAACAATTTTTATTACAATTTATTAGTACCTCATAGTCGGAAGTTCATTACCAGTGCTTTAATTACAATCAGTGACTATTACACATAAATACAGTCCACTACAGACAGTTCGCTAAATTGAAATCGCGAACAACGCAGAACATCTGTGTGTGCAGTATTTTCAATCGCACGCCGCTGGAAGGTAGGTAGACTGTATACTATGTATACTGCAAGCAAACACCTCCACTGTTCGATCGCGCCTTGATATTTATTGGTTGCAAACATTTTATTCCGATATCATATGATTGTTCTGTATGAATGTAAGAAACGCGATCTAATAGATTACGGTTTCCATTCGATTCTCAGGTTTTAATAATCATGGTTGAACAAGCCTCGATTGCCGAAGAACAGTCTCTTACGTAGCTTTTAACATAGCTAGCCCTCGAGAATCCGCCCGTTTATCAACAGTAATACACCTACGCAGTTTTGTACAGTTTTCTGTATAAACAAATTCACGTAGTTTGTTTTACATTTGAAGGTATGTCGGTCGGAATTGTCTAATCATTATCTGTTCCCAAATTTACCGTGAGTTTATTGAGTAGCCTATAGCCTACTAAGCAAGACTCCTTGCTTGTAATTATACGCACCACTCTTATTATTGTCTCTATAAATCAGTTTTCGGGGTCTCTTAATGACAAACTTCCGTTTTCATGCTCTCCGTGTAATGTGAAGAGTGCAGCCATGTTTTATTTGACTACATGTTAGTTCAAATTTCAAATTTATTTTGTTTCAATTTGATTGCGTAAAGGACGAAACTTATCAGCTTAGATAGTGTTATATGAGTTAAACCCATAAGATATTTTAAATGACATAAGATAGAACCATGACGCTCCTTAGGGCATATACCATTAGAATTGCTGTATATTCGTTTTATCTGCGTATTTTCTATAGCAAATTTAAGTTTTTAAAACTGGTAAAAAGCATAATTTTTATATTTAAATTAAATCGAAATAAAAAAATTGAAAATAGAATATTTGTTAAAATTGTTTTTTATATTAAAAATCAATAATTTTTGAACCTGTCAATTAGATAACCAATAACGACTTCTAATTCGTCTTGAATTCAAAATTGTGGGAGTTTGGCAAATCGCAGGATGATGGGAGATGGTTCAAATTAAAGTTCTTAATACCACGGACTCAGGAAAAAGCAGCATTTCCATAAAGTTACCAGCAAACGAGAAATAACGTAAAACGTCCTCCATAAGAAAATCATGGGGATTTGAAGACGTCTGCTTTGTTTACATTAAAACTTGTGATTGCATATCTACTTTGTTTATGAACAAAGTTAACATTGTGTTAACATACATGAGAGAGAGTTAGGAAAAAGGTTTGAGACTATAGCCCCTTCAAGCCACCCCCCTTCAAGTATTGTTTAATTTTCCTCGGTATGTAAAATTTACATCGATGGTAAAGGTGAGCACTTTTTCGCCTACACTGACGGACCAATATCGGTTCGATAGAGAAACATTTTACCAACCGGCAACCGGTTACTTCTTCGTTTTATCGAATTATGTTTCGACTACGATATTTGTTTTTGTGGTGGAAAAATATAAACTGTGATTCGATTAAAAGTCAAGCAGATATAAGTTAAATAAAATGTTGTGGATATAATGTTAAATTAGATCTACAGATGGATTTGCGTGAACAAAATAACGAACAACTAGGTTTCTGTGCACGACAAAATTATAGTAACCTGACCTAACCTAACTCCGCAGAACCAATGACTACATAACTACAATTGTAGTTATGTAGTCATTGGCAGAACGCTGTATGGTGGCTGTTTGTTGTTCAACATAATTACAAAAAATGGATTACCATAAATAAATAAAAGTAAAATTAAACCGGAATTTCAGACCTAAAAAAGTAGATAACATAAGTAAGATTTAACCCCGAATAAATTAAAATAAAATAAAAATTAAAATTTTAGGTCTCAAAAATTAAATATCAAAAGTGAGATTCGAACCCGGGATCGCACGTTCATGGATCTGATAACCTATCTACTGGGCTACCATATCTTGCCAAATTCCCTGATAGTTACAACTCATCAAGCAGTGAGCGACGATTATAAATTCATTCGATAAAACAAACAAGCAGTCGGTTGATGAAATTGTTCGATATCAAAACAAACTATATTAGCGACATTGGACCAGCGAGCACAGCTGTGCTCGCTGCATTGGACCGTCAGCGTAGGCGAAAAAGTGCTCACCGTATGGAAAGAGAGAAAAAAACTGTTGCGAGGCAAAGTGTTGGAGCAAGGTGTAGGGACCATGCCGCCATGGCCCCTTCAAGCCACTAGTTAATAATTTAATCGAACACCATTTTAATTTTTACTAAGTATTCGTTTATTACTTATTTGTTATTAAAACCATGAAATATACCGTCTAAATTATTTACGCAAATTAAGAAATAGATTTGGTTTTATTCCGTTTTTATTTGATTTTAAAACTGCCACCATTCAGTCGACACCAGAGAGGTTTAT
Organism: Allygus modestus; assembly: GCA_963675035.1. Classification (NCBI taxonomy): domain Eukaryota; kingdom Metazoa; phylum Arthropoda; class Insecta; order Hemiptera; family Cicadellidae; genus Allygus; species Allygus modestus. Next base: position 189,560,838 of record OY776112.1, on the reverse strand, counting down.
TGTATAACTGGAGGTAACACTGCTTAACGATTTTGGTGAAAAAAGCGAGCCGGTGATTTTGATAGGTTGGTACACTGGTGAGGCAAATTTACCGTTCTTTGGACTATCCTGATTGGCTGTTTTATTCCTATAAGTGAATCTACTCATGCAAATCACTGGCGTAAAAGTAATTAAAGTTGGAATTCATTTTTTCGTTTGATTTATGTATCTAATCTTTCCGTGAAACATGATTAATTATGAGGAAATAAACAAATACAAGTTTATTGAGTTTTAAATCATGGATAGGTACTTGTTTGATTCACCTTGTCGACTCGTTCGATTTCAGCGAGTAGTTCTTTGCCTCACAAAAATTTGGAAGGAACCGCTCGCAGTTTTGTTCTTCAGGGTTACTTCCAGTTATACATTAAACCTCCCTGGTCGACACTCATCGCAATCCAGCTGGTTGACGTCACATCTCCAGCTGGTCGTCTCTTTGTTACAATTGGTGTGTTACTGTGACAGAATCATTATCGCTCCGTGGCTGATAATCACTTATAATCAGGTGAATACCGGGTGTCCAAAAAGTCAGGGTACCCCTGAATAGTTTTTTATAAATAAACGTATAACAATGAAACTCTGGGATTGGTATATATACGTTTTCATCAGACATAATAAAGTCCAGGAAAATGTTCACTTTTGTTATTTTAGTTACGGAACTGAAACTTTGTAAAGGTAATTGTGTAAAACTTGATCTGAACCAACCTATGGTTTTCTTAGGCTATTAGGAGTACTCTGTTAAAAACGGACATTTTATAGTTAAAAAGACTGATTTTCAACGTATATAATTAATGTTTCTAATCTTATTTTTTGCAAGCCCTAAAGGTGCATTCTCCGTATCCTCTATGTTAATGTTAAATTGTAACTAAGCCTATTTGGTTGAACTTGCTAACTCAACATTTTCTCAGGGCCGTTGATGTTACGGTATAGTGTATAGTATATGTATGTGTGGCTGGAGTACAAATAACTCTCTGGTAACATTGTTTAAGAAGTTTATTAGTTCATTAATATGGTATACATTCTAGATTTAATAAGTAAGCCGATCTTAAACAGTGGTGTTGTATGGTCAAGATGATAAATGCAGTCAGTAAAGATCAAGTTAGATTTCTAAAGTAAAACCAATATTTTCGTTTATAATATTTTAAACTTGAACCGCTGTCAGAGAGCTGTTCAACAGTTTATAACCGAAATTCGTCCTTTTGATTATTATGTTAAGCAAAATCCCTGCCTCACTCACTCTAAACATGTTTTTCTTTGTAAACTTACTAAAATAAATATCACTTTCTCATATTCTAAAGTTGATATAAGAAGTCAAAGCACTTTAAACTCACAAGAGTTTGGCAATTTATTAGAAGGTCGACAGTTTATACATAGTTTATATGTTATTATAGAAGAAAAGAGTCCCTATGAGCCAAGCAGAATGATCGTTTTTAATACGTTTACCGCCAATTTCCGATTATATTTATAGAACACTAATCTTGTCCTATGGATTTTGTATTTTGTTTCTGCTCTATTAATTGTATGATCTAATTTAGTACGTCTTTTCATTGCTTAGCTACATATTTTATTTGGAACTATTTTGTATCAATCTAATCGAAATTGCGTCACATGTTACTGCAATGCCGCGTATTTAATATCCACCAATCATATAACAGCGTTCAGCCAATTACGTACGCAAAATATGTCCCTCCGAATTATTCAACTTCATGACGTTCATAGCGCTGCGGTAGCATTATAACTAATTATTGTACATATTATGTTTTATATTTATATTATTATGTTTATATGAGATTTTGAGTTATGATGACGACGCTTATATAGATATCATTATCACACTGTTAATTACACTAGCCTTAAATTTTGTTTTTATTTTAAAGTTCAACGTATTATTGGGAATACTGTAATTATTAAAAATATGAATATTTTTTTTCTTTTGACACTTGCTACAACTTATTTGGACGGTTTCATAATTTTAAAATATTTGTTTAGACTATATGCTCCAGAACTAATTGATATTGTTTGTAAATAAGCAACAGATAACTCTTTTCAACAAATCTGAAAGTCAATAAATGAAGTAGGATTGTCATCTTAAGAACTTGTATCTTGTATTGATTGTAACAGCAACTTTGGTTTATTGAGTATAGGGATAGCGTGAAAAAACGTAACATAGGGAAATTCGCTACATGAATGTAATTTTCCTAAATTGTAGTGTCCAATATATCATTATCTTATTAAAAAATAAGGCGATTTTTGTGAACGTGCTGCCGGCGGAATTATTAGGTTTAAAAGCATTGTTGATGTGTTATTTGAAAGCCCTTGGCGTCTTGATGCGCCTTTTAGGGGTTTTGAAGACGTCCACCTTCAAGGCTCTGCCCCCTAGGCTTTCAAAGTTCTTATGGAAGAATAGAAATAAATGTAATTTAACATCTAACAACAGCTGTTGATACACTAACAAACAGTACAGAAGCAAGATCAGCTGTTTTAAGAAAACTTCTGGAATGGCATCTCAATACTAATAAGGCGGTATAGAGCTGAATATTCCGGAAATGAAAAAAAAAATATATATATATTTGCTCGAATTCGAGCTGCTGGATTTGTTAGTATACTTTAAACTTATTTTACCATACCATAGCTTCCTGAAGTCTTGACGTCCTTCGATGCTCGGTCTGTCAAGGAGCACTCAATGGCGGCGACTCATGGTTCTCCCTCGGTTCATGCTCCGCCCCACTGGTTCTGATTTGAGTTTACAGGTAGCAAGTCCCGCGGCATACAATTGATGTATATTATACATGCTGGAGGCGTCGGAGCTGGCTGTATATGGAAGCATGCTCGGACGGCGCGGCGCCACGCCTGCGGTGCGAGACTTGTGTTGCTCGTCTACTGGAGGCGTTGCTCTGCCGCTAGCAGTCTCCGGAGCTACTAGTAGGCTGGTAGCTATTACTACCTGGGGAAAAGCATAAACAACGAAGAATCGGGTGGTACGCTCGCAATTTGCACTCGTTTTCTCGTAGACCAGCGATGTTGGGTCTTTATAAATATTGAAAAGCTTTAGTTTAATTAAGACAATTTAGCAAATACTTCACCACTATTAAAGGTTAATGAAGCAATGTAATTAACTGGTCGACCCTTTTTTAAATGTTAATTTATACATTATATGAGGTAATCTACATTATTAAAAGAATTTCTTGATTTTTCTTCGGCAATTTTCGACCCTTAAAATTATTATTTTAAATACAGTAGGTACATATTTTGTAAGCTACCCTCTAGATGTGCCTTTTGGGGGGTTTGAAAAACATACACGTTCAGGGCAACTCCATAGGCTTTCAAAGCTCAAATGATAATCTTATGGAGTTATATTTTATTTAGCAAGTCAGCTGATCAATGTAAACTTTTCAAAAAATATGGCTCTATGTCTACTAGATTCCCGTATCCCGAGCGTAGAACTCACATCAACTAGTCTGTAAAAATTATTGTTTTAATTTCCTATTTAAGATTTTGTCAATTAAGATATCCTTTACGTTATAAAAATATTACCAATCAGGATATTGTCAAGTTTAAATTTAAAAGTGTCCAGGGGTAAACAACGGAACTCCACTGATAATTTACTAATTTATAACATTCTTATCCGTAAATATTTATGAGTATTTTAGAATTCCAACCTCGGCGAATAATTTATAAGAGGCGATTAATTAAAATAGTTACGCCAAAACTACTATATATGCACCTTGGCGAGTGGCCCAGGGTTACTGTTCCAACTGAGAACAGAAGACACTAATTTGAGCCGGTTGTTATGCCGATGGAACCACAATCAATTATTTTTACCAGTAACTAACATTTTCAGCCCCCATTCGATCACGCCTGCGAATGAAGTAGTGATCTTCTGAACTCTCCACACTCCACTCACGCCGTAGATTCACACCAGAGGCGTGAGCGGGGGCGAGTTGTGGTTGTGTGGGGGGGGGGGTGGGTGAGGCGAGTGGGCAGTGGGCCGCGGCGCCAGATGTGTGGAGACAGGTGGCGGTGCGGCGGCGAACACAGACACGATGGAATGTCGACAGGCGCCACACGAACAGATGTGAGTCCGGCCGCACTATTCCTGTACACCGCTCGCTCACTCTCTCTCTCTCTCTCTCGCACACTCTCTAGCGCTAGGATAGCGATGTTACAAATTACAAATGTACCTGGCTATAAATTAGTTAAACTGTCCTTATCATATAGCGAGAACTACGAGTCTGTCTTTATTTCAAGCGTATTCTTGGTTTATGGGCAAAACCTTGTCCCGCAACTGGTATTGTAAAAAAATAACGAGATCGCACGCAGCACGCTGACGTGAGGGAAGTGAATTAAACCCTTAAAAATATCAAATTAAGGGTTTAAACGAACACTGGTTACATTTTTTTAAAAATTGAAACATTTTATTTTTTGGCTGTTTTGTTGCTCCTGGTTATATATATATATATATATATATATATATATATATATATATATATATAAATTAACAAACCAACACAAACACACATTGATAAAAACACCAAATTGTTAAGCCGAATCCAATGGTGAAAAGTAAATTTGACTTACTAAAATATTATATGTTAAAAACTCAACAAACCCATTTTTGGGGTACAAAACCCCTCCAAAATACCCCTTTGGATATAGCGATCTGGCTGGTTTTCGAACTAAAGTCATAAATGTTGCTTTCAATGTTTGTACCAAATTTCATCAAAACCATTTCATCAAAAAATGGTCATCAGACCATTTTTACGAGAGTTATCGCACCCACGGTCTCACACACACACACACACACACACACACACACACACACACACACACACACACACACACACACACACACACACACACACACACACACACATATATATATATATATACAATTTTGAACGAATGGTGTTTTTTTGGAATCTGGAGACCTCAAATCGAGAAGTTATCATGGTCCCAGGCCTACGTCTTTCTATGCCGACTACGATAATAGCTTATTCCCTATAGAGGAAATTCGCTAAAATTTGAACGAATGGTGTTTTTGGCATCTGGGGACCAAAAACAAAAAGTTATCATGGTCTCGGGCTTAAGTCTTGCCATGAGACCTACGGTAATAGCTTATTCCCTATAGGGGAAATTCGTTAAAAGGAGGACTTTCAACAAAAAGGAGTATATTTTACAAAATAATCTTACTTCCTACAAAATCAAATATAACTCGATGTAATTACATTTATAAAATCGTAAATAGTCCTAACTTCTATCTAACATGTAAATAAAAACAATACCTCCGTCGCAGCAAACCTGCGTACTCAGTGAATTTCCTATGCATAAGACATGGCTTAATACCACATTGAGCCGCATACCAAGTTTCATAAAAATAAATTCATAAAAAAGCGATATATACAATTTTAATATTCTCTATAAGAATAACATTGGGAATGAGTACGTAGGTTTGCTGAAACAAGGAAAACAACAAATTGGTTTGTATGCAAATATGAATGGAATTCAACTAGATGAAGCCACATACCATGTTTCATAAATATTCATTAATAAATAAGCAACATATAATATTTTAATTTTTCTCTATGAGAATTACATAGGGCTGAGTAAGCAGGTTTGCTGCAACAAGGAACAAAAATATGGGTTTTCATGCAAATATCAATACAACTCAACTAGGTGAAGCCACATACCAAGTTACATCAATATACATTCATAAATAAGTGTTATATCCCCTTTTGATTATTCTCAATAAGAATAACATGGGAAATGATTATGCAGGTTTGCTGCAACAAGGAACAGAAAAAATGAGTTTTTATACAAATATCAATACAACTCAACAAGGTGAAGCCACATACCAAGTTTTGTTAATTTATATTCATAATTAAGGGATACATTACATTTATTCTCCATAAGAATAACATGGGGCTGAGTACGCAGGTTTGCTGCTACGGGAATTATCCATAACAATTTTTTTGTGAAAATAACAATAGACCACAACCAGATGAAGCCGTATACCAAGTTTCGTTAGTATAAGTTCAAAAATAAGCGAGATATAAATTTTGTATTGTCCTCCATAAGAATAGCAATTGACAAGTACTGTGTTTAGCACTTTCAATATCTCTAACCAATTGACGTAGAGAAATTATCAAAACACCAAATTGTGTGTTTTTAAAGCTGAATCCAATGGTGAGAACTCAAATTTGACTTTTTAAAATATTACATGTAAAAACTTCAAAAAACCCATTTTTGGGGTACAAAACCCCCCGAAAATACCCCTTTGGATGGAGCGACCTGGCTTGTTTTCGAACATAAATCATAAATATATAAATCATAAATCATAAGTCATAAATGTTGCTTTACTCGTTTGTACCCAATTTCATCAAAATCGGACTATTTTACGAGAGTTATCGCACCTACGGACACACACACACACACACACACACACACACACACACACACACACACACACACACACACACACACACACACACACATATATAGATAGATAGATAGATAGATAGATATTTATATACAGTTTCGAACGAATGGTGTTTTTGGGGTCTGGGGACCTCAAAACGAAAAGTTCTCATGGTCCTGGGCCTAGGTCTTACTATGCCGACTACGATAATAGCTTATTCCCTATAGGGGATATTCGCTAATATTTTTATAAATCTGGACTCTAGTATTTATGTTTAAAAAATCCTATAGGCCTACATTCAAGATAAACTGCGTCCCCCATGATGAATACCTCACATTAGAGGATATTTTCTTTAGTAATTCTGGTTTGGATTTAAAATACTTTTAACAATCTGTTCACGTCATGTCTTTGAAATTACAGTCCTATAATTCCCTTTTCAGACCCGACATTTCACTTATTTCTCTCGTAACTCCACTCCCTCTCTCCCAAATTCTTTCACCATCAGTCTAACTGGAGGTGCAGAGTCAATCCGAATTTTTTTTTCGAAAAACTTTAGATTCTCTTAATTACCGTTAAGAACCTAAAAAATATTTAAGTTCAGGTATATTGACCAGCCCTAATCCTGTGTGTTCAAAACACTGGTATCATTGCGAACCCGAGCGTCGATCCGCCCGAGATCTGCGTCCATTGCCACTGACATCCTTAAATTTCCACAAATAACTTGGTTCAGTAAAATATTACTTAAGTACCATGAAAACTAATTGAATTGTTTCAGAATGTACAATTTGCATCCCTCGAAATGTGTTTTCTTATTTATTTTTGCAAAGAATATTTCATGTTTGCCCACATACATTTTCTATGCATAGTATTTTTATTGTGACTAAGTGTACTAATTTTAACTTTCTCTATATGTACAAGTTCACTATTATGATATAAAGCATATGCTAATCATGAATACTGTGATAATATTTTATCATAAACTAATAAAATCATGGAATTCAACTGGACACACAATAGTTGCCAGCTACTCTCCCCCTTGCGGAGCAAAAGAGGTGTTTCCAGCGGCCCCAATTTCTACCTGTTCTACCCCTGGAGCAAAAGATGTGTTTTAAAATTACCCTAAACCGCGGAGCAAAAGGCGCACATGCTATAAGGCTACCTCTGGAATTTGGAGTTTTTGAGACTTTGGGATTTTAAGACGACACGATTCTAAACAGTGGCCTCTGTGGTCGCTTATTCTAAGCAATCACGGATACCCGTTTGAACCTTAAATAAATCACGGTACCTCCCACCACGCACGACCACGGCTGGTGGCGGTGACGACGTCAGGAGGGCGATATGCACGTCGTAGGCAGGGCGATGATGAATACACATGACACTGTAATGAATGGCCGGCGCGGCGCACACCCACACAGCTGTTCAGGGCCACACAAGCACAACCTCCGGGGTAGCAGGGCTCGCGACTGTTTGGTGTGTAGGGCAAAGGCAGACAATGGGACAGTTGACCACTACCCCTTGCGTTCTGCAGCTCATGGGCCACACAAGCACAAACTACGGGGTAGCATGGTTCGCGACTGTGTACTGTGTAGGGCAAAGACTGACAATGGGACATTGTTGACCACTACTCCTTGTGTTTTGCTGCTCACGGGCCACATAAGTACAACTTTCGGGGGAGCAGGGATCGCGACTATGTAGCGTGTACGGAAAAGACAGACAATGGGACATAGTTGACCACTACTTCTTGCGTTCTACTGCTCACGGGCCACACAAGCACAACTTCCGGGGTAGCAGGGCTCGCGAATGTGTAGTGTGTAGGGCAAAGGCAGACAATGCTAGCCGTGCTACCCCTGAGATTATGTTTGTGTGGCCCGTGAGCAGCAGATCGCAAGGTCTAGTGAGCAGCAGAACGCAAAGCCAAGGTCTCTTGGTCAGCTATGTCCCATTGTCTGCCACTGCCCTACACACTAACCAGTCGCGAGCTCTGATACCCTGGAGGTTGTGTTTGTGTGGCCCGTGAGCAGCAGAACGCAAAGCCAAGGTCTCTTGGTCAGCTTTGTCCCATTGTCTGCCACTGCCCTACACACTAACCAGTCGCGAGCTCTGCTACCCTGGAGTTTGTGTTTGTGTGGCCCGTGAGCAGCAGATTGCAAAGTCTAGTGAGCAACGCAAAGTCAAGGTCTCCTGGTCAGCTTTGTACCATTGTCTGACACTGCCCTACACACTAACCAGTCGCGAGCTCTGCTACCCTGGAGGTTGTGTTTGTGTGGCCCGTGAGCAGCAGATCGCAAGGTCTAGTGAGCAGCAGAACGCAAAGCCAAGGTCTCTCGGTCAGCTTTGTCCCATTGTCTGCCACTGCCCTACACACTAACCAGTCGCGAGCTCTGCTACCCTGGAGGTTGTGTTTGTGTGGCCCGTGAGCAGCAGATCGCAAGGTCTAGTGAGCAGCAGAACGCAAAGCCAAGGTCTCTTGGTCAGCTATGTCCCATTGTCTGCCACTGCCCTACACACTAACCAGTCGCGAGCTCTGCTACCCTGGAGGTTGTGTTTGTGTGGCCCGTGAGCAGCAGATCGCAAGGTCTAGTGAGCAGCAGAACGCAAAGCCAAGGTCTCTCGGTCAGCTTTGTCCCATTGTCTGCCACTGCCCTACACACTAACCAGTCACGAGCTCTGCTACCCTGGAGGTTGTGTTTGTGTGGCCCGTGAGCAGCAGATCGCAAGGTCTAGTGAGCAACGCAAAGCCAACAAGGTCTCTTGGTCAGCTATGTCCCATTGTCTGCCACTGCCCTGCACACTAACCAGTCGCGAGCTCTGCTACCCTGGAGGTTGTTTTTGTGTGGCCCGTGAGCAGCAGATCGCAAGGTCTAGTGAGCAGCAGAACGCAAAGCCAAGGTCTCTTGGTCAGCTATGTCCCATTGTCTGCCACTGCCCTACACACTAACCAGTCGCGAGCTCTGCTACCCTGGATGTTGTGTTTGTGTGGCCCGTGAGCAGCAGATCGCAAAGCCAAGGTCTCTTGGTCAGCTATGTCCCATTGTCTGCCACTGCCCTACACACTAACCAGTCGCGAGCTCTGCTACCCTGGAGGTTGTGTTTGTGTGGCCCGTGAGCAGCAGATCGCAAGGTCTAGTGAGCAACGCAAAGCCAAGGTCTCTTGGTCAGCTATGTCCCATTGTCTGCCACTGCCCTGCACACTAACCAGTCGCGAGCTCTGCTACCCTGGAGGTTGTGTTTGTGTGGCCCGTGAGCAGCAGATCGCAAGGTCTAGTGAGCAGCAGAACGCAAAGCCAAGGTCTCTTGGTCAGCTATGTCCCATTGTCTGCCACTGCCCTACACACTAACCAGTCACGAGCTCTGCTACCCTGGAGGTTGTGTTTGTGTGGCCGTGAGCAGCAGATCGCAAGGTCTAGTGAGCAACGCAAAGCCAACAAGGTCTCTTGGTCAGCTATGTCCCATTGTCTGCCACTGCCCTGCACACTAACCAGTCGCGAGCTCTGCTACCCTGGAGGTTGTTTTTGTGTGGCCCGTGAGCAGCAGATCGCAAGGTCTAGTGAGCAGCAGAACGCAAAGCCAACAAGGTCTCTTGGTCAGCTATGTCCCATTGTCTGCCACTGCCCTGCACACTAACCAGTTGCGAGCTCTGCTACCCTGGAGGTTGTTTTTGTGTGGCCCGTGAGCAGCAGATCGCAAGGTCTAGTGAGCAGCAGAACGCAAAGCCAAGGTCTCTCGGTCAGCTATGTCCCATTGTCTGCCACTGCCCTACACACTAACCAGTCGCGAGCTTTGCTACCCTGGATGTTGTGTTTGTGTGGCCCGTGAGCAGCAGCATAACGCAAGGCGTAGTGGTCAACTATGTATGTCTAAGAGTGGCATGTAAATTTAGATTTTGGAAGATTAACCTTTTACTGTATCGCTTGGTCGAGCTCAGTTTATTTTCCCATTCGCTCTTCTTTATTTAATAATCAGGGTAAAGTTTTGAAATTCCGCGTGATACAAATAATCATTAATTCATTCATATTATGTTTGCAAACAGATTGCATCTCAAATGTCCCAAGTAACGCCAAAGAGACTCATGTAGAATGTTGGAAGACTTGTGGCTGAGCCTATGACGAGTGGACTCTATAACAGCCATTATTTTAAAGATTTTACAGTACATTTTAGTGTACTTTAAAACCTTCGACTCATGAAATAGTCATGAAATTGTGTTTCTCCTATGAAACAATCAGTAGTCCTAAATAACATATATTTATTTAAATAAACGTATGGAAAATATATATTTTCAATATTGTTAGTGCATTGTTTTGCAGAGCACCGGTATTTTAAAGAAATTAACTAACAAGAGTACGACTCGTATTTTGGGAAACGGTAAAATTATTATTTGTGTTTATCATTCGTGAAAGTAAAATCAGTTGTACCTCCAGTGAACGACAACTACTTGGTACGTTTCTTCTGGGTGTAAAGGGCGCTATTTATTCAGCGGCAGTGTGTACACATTTTGAAGATTGGACAGAGGGAGAAAGTGTGAGCGCGGTGATAGGGACGGCGCGGCGGCGGAGGGTTCAATAATAGCCACAGATGTTCCGGACGCATATTGTCCGCCATCTGTGTCGTGTATTAAGTCAATAATATCCCCCTTCATTGCTCTGTTGCTAATTCCGTATGGGGACGACACGCGCTCATTCACACACGCGCACACACACGGCAGTTGTGCAGCCCCTGTGAGCAACCCCTACTGTCCGGACGGTGGTGGGCACTTCACCACAGAGCACAACGTATGTGGCACTAAGGTCCAGAACCTCTCATGTCAATTTATCTTGTCATGGTAAATCACTAGGAGTACTACATTATGAGGCTCTTTGCAATAACCCAAAAGAAGGATTCATTTTCCGAGAAGGATTTTGTGACAATCCTTTTATGCAGTGTGGACACATACTAAGTATAAATGTTATGGTTGTACAATGTTTAAAACTTGTCCCTTAAAAATGTATATTCTTTATTATTCGTTATCAAAGTTTCAGCAGTCCATGTTGTTATATGTACTTTCAAGTGAAAGTATTAACAGCATAACTGCAGTCTCAGGAAACATTCCGCTGTAACATTTACTATTTAGCATGCGTTTTGTAGTGAAAGGTCGGTGGAAATTAAAATTCGACAGTTCATTTTATTCTCTGGATTACTTAAATTTATATATTACAGTTTTACCTTAGCAATCGCAGTTTTTGCGATCTGATAAATCGATTGAGAAAACTAGGATCGCCAAGGTAATACAGTAATGTATTAACATCCTAATACAGTAAATCGGTCGCTGGGTAACAACAATTTGGCACAATTCGTCATGCATTTTGATACTTTACTTCTGTACTTTGGCCAAACATAAACCGTTTATAATATATTTGTTACTAAATAAGTTTGAGTGGTCTAATAAAACCAAATTGAAAAATCCAAAAAACATAAGAGTGTCTGTTTTATCATGTTAGTAGGGCCTAATCTATTCCACACCCTCTTACACTTTATCCCCTCGCCAAACGATAGAAATCAACCTGAGCGAGTGAGTGTACCTTTGACCCTAAACACCAGTGTTATACAAATAATATTATTTCTCAGTAGCTTAGTTTTCAAACTCCGATGACACGAATAACCCGTTTATAAGTGTCCTGCAACAAAGTATACAGTTTTAGGGAATTTCCCCTATAGGGAAGAAGCTATTACCGTAGTCAGCATGGTAAGACCTAGGCCCGGGACCATGATAACTTTTCGTTTTGAGGTCCCCAGACCCCAAAAACACCATTCGTTCGATACTGTATATATATGTGTGTGTGTGTGTGTGTGTGTGTGTGTGTGTGTGTGTGTGTGAGCGCGATAAATCTCGTAAAAATGATCCGATTTTGATGAAATTTGGTTTAAACGTCTAAAGCAACATATGACTAAGTTCGAAAACCAGCCAGATCGCTCTATCCGAATGGGTATTTTGGGGAGGTTTTGTACCCCAAAAATGTTTTTTTTGAATGTTTTACATATAATTTTTGAAATTTTCAAATTTTAGTTTTTACCGTTGTATTCAGCTTAAAAAAACACACAATTTGGTATTTTGATCATTCCTCTACGTCAATTGGTTCCCGAGATATTGCAAGTGCTAAACACAGTACGTTGTCTAGTGTTATTCTTATGGAGGAAAAGACAAATGTTATATCTCGCCTATTTATGAACGTATACTGACGAAACTTGGTATACGGCTTTATCTGGTTGTGTTCTATTGATATTTGTTCAAATTAATAATTTTTGCCAAAGGCTCCCGTAGCAGCAAACCTGCATACTCAGCCCCATGTTATTCTTATGGATAATAACTAAATGCTATGTCTCCCTTAATTATAAACATAAATGAATAAAAACTGGTATATGACTTCACCTAGTTGAGTTATATTGATATTAGCCTAAAAACCCATTTTTTGTGTTCCTTGATGCAGCAAATCTGCATACTCAGCCCCAATGTTATTCTTATGGAGAATAATTAAAATTGTATATATCGCTTATTTGTGAATATATTTTTATGAAACTTGGTAAGTGGCTTTATGAAGTATTAAGACATATATATCTCCATTGGAAATTCGCTGAGTATTCAGGTTTGCTGCTACGGGGGTATTTAAGTATCCTACAGCAACTTACAACCCACCTGGAAAAGCATTGATTGTTAATTAATAGTATTAATAGTTTATTTCGAAGATAAAGAGTAGTTTGTTTGTCGGAAGCATTACAGTCAAGTGCACAGTGGTGATGTGGGTGTTGATGTTGTACGTGTATGCAGATGCAAGTGCTACACCCACACATCCACACTCGAGCTAGGCGCCAGATGTGATCAACCAACACAGCTGCTCCACCTCTGCCTCGTGTGTCGATAGCTGATCAATATCCACATATCAGTCATATTACCTAAAGAGTACCTGGGGGCCGAGCTTTGCTCGGGGAGGGCCAGTAAGTTTGTTTAGATGACTGGGAGTAATATTTCACCACTTCCCCCAGCTGATTATCATATTTTTATAGCTCAATGTCCCTTTGCTTTAATTTGGATATGAACACTCTATATATGCAATCTTCACTTAAAAGTTTTAGTCACTGCTCTCAGGAAACCACATGATAACAATTATAAACAACACGATTTTTTTTTTTACAACATTTATTCCCGAGTATTACTTTGACAGTTCCCTAGTTAATTATGAACAGCTGTTACAATTATTTTGTTTTGATTTTTAACTCCATAAGCCCAATGTTCATTTTTTAACTTTTAATTTTCTTTTTTTACATTATTTGATTTTTCCTGGAGATGAGACATGTCTAGAACTTATTTTTATCCCAAAAATTAGTTATTTGCAACATTTGAAGTAGGTCATTGGTGCCGTTTTTGAGATCAGTGTTGCAAGCAAGCAAGCAAGCAAACCTTACTCATATTAGCGTATAGAATTTACTGATTTTTGGTCGGCGATTTTTGACCTATTAGTATTAATTTGTACACATGTTTGGTACCAATAAAACGATTACCCTATGGATCCTCCTCCAAGGCTCCGTCCCACAGGCTTTCAAAATTCCGATGTCAATCTTATAGAGAAATTGTAATCAACGGAATTGGGAAATTAACAGCTGTTGGCACATAAACAAGACATAGCACAACAACGACAGGTGTGTCAAGTTCTGTATTATGTAAATAAAATACACACTGGGACGGCATAACAAATATAGGACCTTTCTCGAATTTTGTAATCCGTTAAGCAAATAATTTGCTCAAATTTGAGAAACTGGATCCAATTGTAACTGTGTAAAGAAGATTTCTGAATCAATTTTAGACACTTGGAAAATCATATGTCTCGGGGGTCAAACAGAAATCTCGCAGTTAGAAATAAACGAACTGTTCGTTTACCTGTATTCTTAACTGAAGGGTCTGTAAGAAATATAAATTTAATGAGCAGCAAAAGAGTTAATGAGCTGTCATTGGCTATAGGGTGCGGTCTGAGGCATAAGGCTGCAAGGAGGTAAAACTGATTGAATTCCTACAGAAAGTGTTGAGAATTAAGAGAGTTGCGTGCTGAGTCAATTCTTGCGAGCCAATTCCACGCTCCTACGAATTAAGAAGTAGGCAGTGGCGACATCTCCGCTCAAAAATTCTACTCAGAATTTCGATGACAAAGTATTAAAACATTGGAATTAAAGGCTCTTTAAATTGATAAAAATCAATGCCTTCTAATTTTTTACGTAAACCCACGCAAAAAAACTAATCGATAGGGAAGTCGCTATCGCTTCCCTAGTTCGCTGCGGCTGCGATACCACCAGTCCACCAGTCACGCACTGCTAGTCCTCGCCGCGACAATATTTTAGTACAGTTAACGCAATAAATAATTATATTTTCAAAATGCGTAATAATGTATATGAACAAGTACTAGGTTAACACACCTTATCCGCCGTCAATCCTGAACCACTAGTAGATGACTAGTTTCGGTAGTGCTATCCCATTTTCAAATCTACACGTCGGAATCTAGTTGTAAAACACGTAGTCGTTGTCATTTTGTCCCTGTCCGAATGCGTGTGACATGTGTAATTTTATAAACTTTAACAACGACTACGTTGTTGTTTTACAACTAAATCGTGTTTTACAACTAGATTTCGACGTGTAGATTTGAAAATGGGATAGCACTCCCGAAACTAGTCATCTACTGGGGGCCATACACATGTTATTTAACGCATTTGTTCGTCATTTCAGACCCCCCTCCCCCATGTAACGCACCATAACGCTTGACCATACCCCCCATCCCCTCCCCCCATATGTGTTACGTAACTCAATTGTAGAAGGATTTAAAACATCTTAAACCTTTTAAACATAGTTTTATTAACAATTTGGAGTGTGGATTTCAATGAATCATTAAACTTTGAATGACTTTCTTCTAACAACATTTTTAATAACTTATTTAAAAGCAAAATGTATACAAACAAACAAGACTGTTACTAATAATATAAACAACAAAATAAACTCTATCAGCTAAAAACGTAACAAATCTTATTTATAACTACAGTAATACAAATACAAAACGAATTCGCACGCAGCACGCTGACGTGAGGGAAGTGAATTTCCACATAACAACTTTTAAAACTTAAAATTAGTGTAAAAACATACTTGTATTGCAATTTTTATTGAAATCTGAAAACACTTATTTTTTGGCTGTTCTGATGCTCCTGGTTTCATTTACCTGCAAAGCTAGGAATACAATTTTGCGCATTATAATGTTAGGAGAAGGTCCAGTCATGCTTGAAAGTAGGCGTGAGGTTGCTGGGGATGATACAAGTACTCTAACAAAGGAGTAGCAGGCTTTTCTAGTGTAAAACCTCCATAAGACAACGTACTGTGTTTAGTCGAAACTCATTTTCTTTAATATCTCGGTACATATTTATGCTAGAATGACGAAAGAGGGCTTACAACTTTCGTCTCACTAATTCCCATCTTTTTGCATGCATTAATTTTACATTTGGGGCTTTTTAGACCTTTTTTGGGCCCAAAAACTTGAAATTTGAAAGTTAAATCCCCAAAAAATGGGTTTGGAGTTTTACGATTCTTTTGCCCAACGAACTTCTCCAACTGATTTCAGAAAGGAACGTCCCTACCAAATTTGAAGTTAATCGGACAAAAAATACGACCGCTAGAGTGCAAAAACACACACACACACACACACACACACACACACACACACACACATATAAAATTTTGAACGACCCCCCAAAACGTGTTCAGGGGGTCACGTTAGGAACTTCTATGGCGGTCCCGGGCTTAAGTTTCACCGTGCGGGTCATGCTAATAGTTCACTTTCCAAAGGAAATTCACTAACAACTTAAAAACGAAGATGTGGGCGGCATTACTGTATCAAGTCATGATTTTACACTCTAAAACAACACAAAACATAGGTGTAAAGCAATACAGAACTTACTCAAAACATGATATGCCTTTATTTTTTGTTTAACTGTTATTAAGTAGACGGAGGTTTTTTATATAACAAACTGTAACCTTGATTTAGATATCAATGTTATTACTATTTAATTTTGAAAGATTTATAACAGGATCAGTAGATACCTGGGAGTGCGCCAGCTCTTTGGGTTAATATGTGTGAGCTACATAACGTTGGTTCAAACGCCCCTACCACATAACGCAGCATAACGCTACACCATACCCCCTCCCCCCTTTAGTGCGTTACGTAATATGTGTATAGCCCCTAGTGGTTCAGGATTGACAACGGTTAACGTACGTTAACCTAATACTTCAAGTCGATTTTTCAATTCAGGAGGCTAATTTTGAAAACTACTTCTTAAATTAATTCAAAATAAAGCCGAACATTTTGTATACTGTACCTTCAACGCTTTAAATCATTATCTTCTCGTCCGTCAATCTACAACAGTGTTTGAACATATGTTCATGAATGGGTGATTTATTTTTGGAAAACCTGATGTTAATGAGAATCACATGCATCTTGGAGAAGGTTGATGCATGGAGTCTTTATACGTATAAACATTTTATCATACTTTGTTTACGTCGAATAAACCCTTTGTACAAAATAGATAACTGGACTTACTGTCCTCCAACTTTCGTAATTTACGTTGGCCCCAATTATTTTTGAAACGTGTATTTATTTGAACTCCTGTACAATGCAATATTGATATTTTGGGTATTATCTCGGGGTTGCTCACTACCGCATTAAGCTTTAATTTTAGAATTGGAAAAACAAAGAAGCTCCATAAATTAGTCCTGAAAAAGTAGCTTCAGCACCGGGACATAGAAAGAACATTATAATATGAAATAAATTATTCCCCAAGGGAATACACCCGCGATGGATTGGTGAGGGAGGGGCGCATCGTAGTAGCAGAGTTGACCAGGGAGGGGCGCATTGTACTAGCACAGCTGACCAGGCAGGGGCGCATCGTAGTAGCACAGCTCACCAGGGAGGGGTGCATCGTAGTAGCACAGCTGACCAGGCAGGGGCGCATCGTAGTAGCACAGCTGACCAGGCAGGGGCGCATCGTAGTAGCACAGCTCACCAGGGAGGGGCGCATCATAGTAGCACAGATTACCGGGCAGGGTCGAATCGTAGTAGCACAGCTGACCAGGCAGGGGCGCATAGTAGTAGCACAGCTCACCAGGGAGGGGCGCATCATAGTAGCACAGCTGACCAGGCAGGGGTCCATCGTATTAGCACAGCTGACCAGGCAAGGGCGCATCGCAGTAGCACAACTGACCAGGGAGGGGTCCATCGTAGTAGCACAGCTGACCAGGGAGGGGTGCATCGTAGTAGCACAGCTGACCAGGCAGGAGCGAATCGTAGTAGCACAGCTGACCAGGGAGGGGCGCATCGTAGTAGCACAGCTGACCAGGGAGGGGCGCATCGTAGTAGCACAGCTGACCAGGGAGGGGCGCATCGTAGTAGCACAGCTGACCAGGGAGGGGCGCATCGTAGTAGCACAGCTGACCAGGGAGGGGCGCATCGTAGTAGCACAGCTGACCAGGCAGGGGCGCATCGTATAGTCTGTCCAAACAGCCGTGCGCCCTGAAGGATTAGGAAAGAAGAAAGAAAGAAAGAAAGAAAGAAAGTATTTATTTCTATTCAAGTACATAACATAACATTGAATTCACTTATTACATAAATAAATAACAAATCAATAAACAACAAAATGATTCAACATAGAGTCTTAACCTAACAAAACAAAGATAATTAAGTGCTAGTTAATAAGTAAACAAAGTACCTAAACAGAAATTAGGTCCCCCAAAGGCGAACCTGTGTCGGGGTGACCATCTTTTTAATAAGAAAGGGATGCAGGCCGGTGCATTACAAAAACTGAATTAACAAAGTAACAGTAATGACAATAAATAAAAAGTGCTAACTATCGTAATAAAGAAACATATATCGTACAAATAATAAACAGTATCAGGCATAATGACATAATACCGAACAATTTTAACAAACTAACTTTACCTGGCCAAAGCGCTATACTCAAACATTGAATTCAAAAAGAATATTTATATCTGGAATATCAAATAGCCAAATAATTATTAATTTTTGAAACTTCTTTAAACTAAAACAATTCCTTATGTGATTTGGTATTTTACTGAACAAAGTTGGACCAATGTATTCAAAAGAATGTCTAGAACATTCTAACCTAGGCAATGGTATAAAGAGTGAGTTCGATCGTTGGTGCCTTAATTCATAACCTCTTTCAATTGAAATCCATTTTTGAGATTTAATAAAAAAAGTGCTTACTATTCTAAAAACGTATAAGTGTTTTAAGGGGAGGATGTTTAACGATTTAAAAAGAGGAAAAGAAGGTTCCATCATAGTTTTTTTTAGCATGCATCGAACAATTCTCTTTTGTATATTTACAACTGGTTATAATAAATTTGAATTAGTATAGCCCCAGCACACTATTCCATATTGAATTTTAGAAGCTATTAGACCAAAATACACATTTTTTTAAATATCAATCGAACAAAATGTTCTTAATAAAAATATCTTCCTAGCCATCATCAAAAGAGATTTTTTCAGATTTTCCAGATGAAATTCCCATTTTAATTTATAATCGTAAGTAGCTTCTAAATACTTCATATCAGATACCTGTTCAATTTTGAGACAGTTAACATTACACAAAGAATCTGTTTCTAGGCAGTTTGAACATTTATATAAAAGGTGGTTGTCAACAGTGATTTTATTTCGCAAACTGAAGGTCATAAATTTAGTTTTAGAGCTAAGAATAAAAACATTTGAATCGAACCAATACTTTAACTTATTTAAATCGTTCTGAATTTGTAAAAATAAATCAAACTTTGATGAGGCAGCGTATGAAAAAGCCGTATCGTCAGCAAAAGCTGTTAAGTTGCCATTGAAAACACCCTGACACAAATCATTACAATAGATTAAAAATAAGATGGGCCCAAGAACTGACCCTTGGGGCACACCACAAGTTACTTTAACAGGTGAACTAAACACGTTTTTAATTTTGACAATTTGACTTCTGTCGCTTAAATAGCTCTTGAACCAATAGAAAGCATTTCCTCTGATACCGATATTCCACATCTTTTGCAACAGTAAATCATGATTTACAGTATCGAATGCTTTGGTGATATCAACGAAGAGGCCAGCTACAAATAAATTGTTGTTTATACCATTGTACAAGAAAGAACAGAACTTGATCAGCGCATCTTCAGTAGATCTACCAGAAATGAAACCAAACTGATTTTCACTAAAAAAAGAATGTTTGCTTAAAAAGTTTAACAATCTAGATTTCATTAGTTTTTCCAATACTTTAGAAAAAATTGGTAACAAAGAAATTGGACGATAATTATTCAACAAAATTCGATCCCCTTTTTTATGAATAGGAACAATGATAGCCGATTTCAGCGGATTTGGGACAACTCCCTGTATGAAAGACAAATTGAATAAATAGCTCAGCACATCAGCTATATGAGGAGAAATTGACTTTAAGGTGAAAACTGATAGACCATCAATACCTACAGACTTTTTATTTTTCAAACTGTTAATAACATTAATAATTTCAACGACGACCCTCGCTCCCCGACGCGCAGGCACACTCACACGCGCGGCCCGGCCTACCTGCCGCTAATGGTTCTTCTACGAATCACCAACTAGCCCTTGTGCTACAAAATCACATTTTTCTAACTGTCAACTTTACTTAATTTTCACTCTAATTACTGAACTCTAAATATGATTCCTAGCAAAATGAGTCCAAACACGGTACAATTGTGACAACTCTAAGTGGTTTTAGTGAGTTTAGAAATTAGAAAATAAATAAAATGTGACTTTTACCACGAATTTATATTGTAAACATCAGACGTCTTCAATTATTAAACAGTAATCAGATCAATAACATGGAAACAGTTTAAAATTATTCTAGGGCTGACTTACATTGTTTGCAAATTAGCCGTAGTCCTATATCTTTTAATAAATAAACTAAGGAAAAAGTTAGAAATTTTAATTGACTAGAAAAGGAAGAAACTATGATCAATTTTAGTTAAATAACATAAAACTGAAACAAATTATTACACTACAAACTAGTTTGATGTTACGCGTAAATAGTTGTAACGCAAAGTGCTGAATTCTGGCCGTTACCCCGGTATTCGTCATAAGTGTAAAGTGACTCACACATAACAAAAGCGAAATCTGTAAAGTGACTCACACTTAAGGGATGTGTACTCTATATTATCAGCTAAACATGTTAGTGTTGAGTTAAACTCTGAGGTGGTCGGTACAGTATATCGGGAGAAGTAGCGTATTTCTGTTCTCATATTGACTGTATTTGTTTGTTATAAGTGTAGTGTTCCTTATGTGTGTGTTATTATTTGACAGAAATGTCTTCAGGCAAATCACAACAAATTTTACATTCTCAAGCAAGAACAATAGTAGCTTCAGTGATCCAGTACTTTTATTTAGAAAAAGATAATATGGTAAAATATGTAAAATATATATATACTCGTGTTAGTTTAGTAATATTATA
Source organism: Allygus modestus (assembly GCA_963675035.1). NCBI lineage: Eukaryota > Metazoa > Arthropoda > Insecta > Hemiptera > Cicadellidae > Allygus > Allygus modestus. The sequence goes on along the minus strand of OY776112.1, from coordinate 189,539,861 downwards.
TTTATTTTGTTTTACTTCAGTTTACGTTCCCTGTTATCTTGATTCTGTAATTATGAATTAGTTTATTTTTTCATACTTATGAAATCACTACTTGAATTACTGAAATGATGTATGTTATTGTGATCGTGCGAATTCAAATAAAACGTCCATACCATTTTTAAGAAGTCAAATTTATTATTTTGTAACCTACTGACCATAAAACCGCTTAGAGTTGTCACAATTGTACCGTGTTTGGACTCATTTTGTTAGGAATCATATTTAGAGTTCAGTAATTAGAGTGAAAATTAAGTAAAGTTAACAGTTAGAAAAATGTGATTTTGTAGCATAAGGGCTAGTTGGTGATTCATAGAAGAACCATTAGCGGCAGGTAGGCCGGGCCGCGCGTGTGAGTGTGCCTGCGCGTCGGGGAGCGAGGGTCGTCCTAATCCTTCAGGGCGCACGGCTGTTTGACAGACTATAGTAGCACAGCTGACCAGGCAGGGGCGAATCGTAGTAGCACAGCTGACCAGGGAGGGGCGCATTGTAGTAGCACAGCTGACCAGGCAGGAGCGAATCGTAGTAGCACAGCTGACCAGGGAGGGGCGCATCGTAGTAGCACAGCTGACCAGGCAGGAGCGAATCGTAGTAGAACAGCTGACCAGGCAGGGGCGCATAGTAGTAGCACAGCTCACCAGGGAGGGGCGCATCATAGTAGCACAGCTGACCAGGCAGGGGTCCATCGTATTAGCACAGCTGACCAGGCAGGGGCGCATCGTAGTAGCACAACTGACCAGAGAGGGGCGCATCGTAGTATCACAGCTGACCAGGCTGGGGCGCATCGTAGTAGCACAACTGACCAGGGAGGGGCGCATCGTAGTAGCACAGCTGACTAGGCAGGGGCGAATCGTAGTAGCACAGCTGACCAGGCAGGGGCGCATCGTAGTAGGACAGCTCACCAGGGAGGGGTGCATCGTAGTAGCACAGCTGACCAGGCAGGGGCGCATCGTAGTAGCACAGCTGACCCGGGAGGGGCGCATCGTAGTAGCACAACTGTCCAGGGAGGGGCGCATCGTAGTAGCACAGCTGACTAGGCAGGGGCGAATCGTAGTAGCACAGCTGACGAGGCAGGGACGCATCGTAGTAGCACAGCTCACCAGGGAGGGGTGCATCGTAGTAGCACAGCTGACCAGTCAGGGGCGCATCGTAGTAGCACAGCTGACCAGGGAGGGACGCATCGTAGTAGCACACCTGATCAGTCAGGGGCGCATCGTAGTAGCACAGCTGACCAGGCAAGGGCGCATCGTAGTAGCACAGCTGACCAGGGAGGATTGCATCATAGTAGCACAGCTGGCCAGGCAGGGGCGCATCGTAGTAGCACAGCTGACCAGGTAGGGGCGCATCGTATTAGCACAGCTGACCAGGCAGGGGCGCATCGTAGTAGCACAGCTCACCAGGGAGGGGCGCATCATAGTAGCACAGCTGACCAGGCAGGGGCGCATCGTAGTAGCACAGCTGACCAGGGTGGGGTGCATCGTGGTAGCACAGCACAGCTGACCAGGCAGGGGCCCATCGTATTAGCACAGCTGACCAGGCAGGGGCGCATCGTAGTAGCACAGCTCACCAGGGAGGGGCGCATCATAGTAGCACAGCTGACTAGGCAGGGGCAAATCGTAGTAGCACAGCTGACCAGGGAGGGGCGCATCGTAGTAGCACACCTGACCAGTCAGGGGCGCATCGTAGTAGCACAGCTGACCAGGCAGGGGCGCATCGTAGTAGCACAGCTGACCAGGGAGGAGCGCATCATAGAAGCACAGCTGACCAGGCAGGGGCGCATCGTAGTAGCACAGCTGACCAGGCAGGGGCGCATCGTATTAGCACAGCTGACCAGGCAGGGGCGCATCGTAGTAGCACAGCTCACCAGGGAGGGGCGCATCATAGTAGCACAGCTGACCAGGCAGCGGCGCATCATATTAGCACAGCTGACCAGGGAAGGGCGCATCGTAGTAGCACAGCTGACCAGCTGCCTCTCGGACGTCGCAAGTGTCCGGAGGCACACACACAACACCAATAAAGCCATTAATAAATAGGACCTAATTGTCCCCTATCTCTCACACTCACCTGGCGACTCTATAAGTGAGGTATCTTTATGTTTACCGAATGGTAGATTTTGGTTTACTGATTCATAACTCCCAATGATAAGAAAAAGAGCAAATTTTTTACACTTTTGATTCGTCAATCCTTCTGTGTATTTCAGCATTGTACTGTATTTATATTTATTGTGCTGATTTATTATATTTACTAGCGATCGCCCAGCACATCGAAATTCGACCAAAAATAATGCTCCATAAACCCAAAGCGGCACATACGAGTAATGGCTGTTTGCGTGAATGTTTTGCCACATTCTGCGTGAGCATTTAATCCAGAACCCTCATGTTGAACTTAACGAATAACCTCTTTTTCTCTCTCCCCCTCTCCCCTTCCATCACCCTCTCCGCCCTCACACCAAGGTTTAATTTTTCAACTTGGAGTTAAAACGGATAAGTGAAGGGTGTTACCACTCCATTGGTCAGTAGTATTTTTCATTTACATTAGTTCTGAAACATCTGTTTTCGCAGTTGTGCCGTTGTGCTATATAGAATTTGTTATTATATCAGCTGTCAAATATACAATTCAATTTATTACTGTTCTTCCATAAGATTAACATTGAAAGCCTGTAGGGCGTAGCCCCGAGGCCGATATAAATTGTAATGGGTTTCTGTTTATCTACAGAACAATACCTTTCTAAAGGTATGTGTGAATTTCACACACGCTGAGAAAAATGAGGGACAGTTTGTGCTTGCCTATTAATATCAAGATTTATATTTATTTTACTTATATTTATGTTGTATATATCTTTATATTTAGGCATATTCAATAGTTGAGCGTGGTTGACACATCAGATTTAGTTACTATTCTTAATGATAATGTGGTTGTTATACTTAAACAGCACAACACAAAGCCATGTTTTATTTCTAAACTATGTTTTAATTATCTAATAATACCGGGGGACCGAGCCATGCTCGGTGTTTGATTCCGCAGAATAGGCATTGAATTTGTTTTATTTAAAATACTCGTTCATTTTCAATATGAGCTCGTTCGCTTCGCTCACTCGCCTCCCGGATTACGACTAAATAAGTTATTAAGGGTGGGTGTGAAGGAGCTTTGTTTGAAAATGCTTAACCGCAAGAAGAGACGTTGGTTTTTTTACGAATGTCACCTACTAAGTTCCAAGAATTGCTGGAATTAGTTTAAATTTTGATTACAAAAGAAGATACTAGTTTGAGGCAGGCGCTTTCTTGTAAAATCAAGTTGGAAATTAGATTCTCTGCCAATGATAGCTCCATGCCAGAATACTTCCGCTGGTGAAAACCACACAAGCTTTGGCTTGTAAAATTTGCTAGCACCAGCACCACTACTTTTTTATCTTTGAAAGTTCGTTTCTATATGTGTCCCGTAAACTTTTAATCTTCTTTTTAACCAGTTTAACTGTAGCAGGCATCCCAGCATCCTTAGGGTTTCCAACAGTTTATTGTAACAGTAGATTACCCAAAGTAAACAAAACATTATTTAGACACTCTTATCAGTACAACGGACCTAAATACTTCAACCAGCTCCCACAAGAAGTTAAAAACTGCTTGAGTCTTAAATCTTTTTCTGTGCAATTAAAAAAATGGCTTTTCAAAATTTCGAATGTTGATTTCATGAATAATGTATTAATTTAACCTATATTTGCTTATTGCACTACTTAAAACTTATATTGAAACTATTTTTTGATGTCATTTATATACTAAGTGTGTTAAAGTTTACTAGTATTTGGAGAGATAAATATTAAGTTGATGTCATGTCAGACGCCACGGAGAGCGGCAAGATGTGTTTGTGCATAGAAGGACTGGACTCAGTTGTTAATGTAAAGTTTATTTTGTTTGTTTTTTTTCAACGTTGTCACAATAACTGGTTGATGTGACAACGTAATTCCAAGAAAATTAATGTGTTTGAGTGTTGTAAGTTTGGGTGGAATAAATCATTATTTCATTATTTCATTTCATTATTTCATTTCTTTTACATTCCTATTGAGATACTCCTTTGAAGAAACGTTCCACAAACAAGGATAATTTTGAAACAACGAGTTCACACGCAGCACGCTGACGTGAGGGAAATGAATTTCCACATTCAAAACTTTTAAAACTCAAAACCAGTGTAAAAACATAAATTTAATCAATTTTTATTGAAATCTGAAAACATTGATTTTTTGGCTGTTATGATGCTCCTGGTTTCATTTACCTGCAATGCTAGGAATACAATTTTGCGCATTATAAGGTTAGGAGAAGGTCCAGTCAGGCTTGAAAATAGGCGCGAGGTTGCTGGGGATGATACAAATACACCAACAAATGAATACAGTAACATGCTTTTCTAATGTAAAACCCCATAAGACGTACTGTGTTTGGCCAATACACATTTTCTTCTATAACTTGGTAAATAGTTATGCTAGAATGACGGGAGAGGGCTTAAAAGTTTCGCCTCACTATTCCCATATTTTGTATTGCATTAATTTTACATCCGGGGCTTTTCTGACCCTTTTTGGGGCCAAAAACTCAAAATTTGAAAGATTAATCCCAAAAAAGGGGTTTAGAGTTTTCCTATTGTTTTACCCAACGAATTTGTCCAACTGATTATAGAAAGGAACGTCCCTACCAAATTTGAAGTTCGCTGAGTACGCAGGTTTGCTGCTATGGGGGTATTTTTGTTATTCATAGAAACGGTGTTATAAGCCATGTTTCAATTTTCAAATAAGTTATTTAGTTAAATACGAGTTTTCCTGAGGTATTGGTTTTCACCAATCGATTTTTTAGACCCAGAAGCCCCTAATCCCAAACTTTCAGCAAAATCCTTGCGCTGGATCTCGAGATAAATTTTGCAAACAAACAAACATACGTTGCTCGTATTAGAGTATAGGATTTTCGTTTTTTTTTTATTTATTATTATTTATAATAGCTTATTTATAACAGCATATATGTGCTGTATAAGAACCAAAAAGACAGTATTTAATATTTAGTTATTCACTATTCACTCGTTAAAACTAACACTGACTGACAAAACAGATATCGCACAGCCTATACCGATGGGTCTAGAAGCAGGACACGTAGGTGAGCAGAACGAATGTATTTTCCGATCAGGCCAGGATTCTGCCTCACGGAATAATGACGTGGATATTCATTTTGTTAAAGTTGTACAAGAAGTTTTTACGTTTAACAAGTTTCCTTTAAGCTATTGAGATTTTGAATTATTCATTTCGTTCACATTCAGAAACAACCTCTTGTAGCCTTGCCCCCCCCCCCCCCGAGTGATTAAACTGGAATAATACACTGTCAAATTTAAGTATAACTTTAACAATTTGACTTACGTTAGTTCAATTATTGTATACACATCTATTTGCAATAAGTTATAACAAAATGACGCCTTGCAGAACAAAATTAATGTCATAAATTATTTGCCGATTTACAAATAACACCCTATATTTCTGATAAATATTCGTCGATAAGAGTATGAATAGGTAGACCTCTGACGGACTGTCCAAATTAATATATTTATTTGTCTAAGTTGAATGATGCTTATTTAAAATCATTTTTCAGAGCTGTTGTTTTTAATTTTTTGATAAACAAAAAAAAGTATGTAAACAAATTCAAACATAAACCTAGTTAATATTTCTACATTTTAAACAGAGCTCTAATCACTAGAGACCTTGATCTCCCGGAGAGATTTGGTGTCAGACAGCGCACGCCGTGCTATAAATCTATTATTTCAGGTAATGAGAAATAATATGACAAGTGAGCGAGTTATTGCCGAGCCCCACACTCATTAGCAGAGCCGCTGAGCTTTTCTGCATTACTCTGTGGCATGATGATCGTCATCGCATTACTCTATGCTCTGCCATTAGCGTCATTACAACAATATTAAACCCGCATATCCGGATCATGGAGGGTTATCGAGTTATTTAGCAGTGTTCCTAAATGATTGGAAATTAAATCAGTCAGTTAAATACTTTGTTGTTGTGTTTTCCTTCGAAATTTACTGAAAGTAGTTTGGTTCGGAGTACACGCTAAATTAATAATAAATATATTCAATTTGAATGTTTATACAATTTACTATTATCTGTATTATATCATTAGAATTTAATGGATGATTACATGATCACGTGATGGTTTGCAGCAAGACTATTGGTATTACTGGAGGTAACACTGAGGAACAAAACTGCGAACCGTTCTTTCCAAAGAGGGTGAGGTAAAGAACTACTCGCTGAAATCGAAAGCGTCAGCATAGTGATTAAAAAAATACCTACTAATGATTTTAACATTAATAAACTTGTATTTGTTTGTTTGCTCATAATTTATCATATTTCACGACAAGAGTAGATGCATAAATCAAACGAAAAAATGAATTTGTTCCAACTTTTACTACTTTTATTCCAGTGATTTGCATAAGTAGATTCACTTATGGGAATAAAACAACCAATCAGGATAGTTCAAAGGACGAAAAATTTGTCTCACCATTGTACCAACCTGTCAAAATCACCGGCTCGCTTATTCGACAAAAATAGTGAAGCAGTGTTACCTCCAGTTATACAATAAACCTCCCTGTTTTGCAGTAATTGAAGAAGTCGCATGTTGCATCATATGCTGTGTTTGGTAGGGTTAAGGCAAAACTATAGAGTAGCCTATAATAAATAAAAGTTATTTATTAAAACCATGACAGTTGTGTGTGCTGCATTCTGTGGTTAGCCAGTGGAACTACTACGATTCAAGATCTACTGTTTGTATTTCATCAGTTCAAACAAAAGTGAATGTCCTTAAGGAATACATGGGAACTTTGAACCCCCCAGGAGCAAAGCCCTATAAGATTTTCTCAACTTTAATATGCCTATATGTTACTCAGGACTATCAAGTGTATCTCTCTGCCAAATTTTAGCTCAATCAGTCCAGTGGTTAAAGCCACTGAGCCACACAAATTAAACAAACTTTCACATTTACAATATTACAGTAGTATGATTATTGCACGTGGCTAACAACAGAATCCTACTAGGGAATTTCCACATTTGGATAATTATGTGGATAACTTCCACATAAGGAAATCATCGATTTGAGAATGTGTAGCAAGATAATAATACAAAAGAACAGTTTTAAAACGTCTGTAAATGATAATCGAAGCTGGCCTCGCTTTGTCAGTTGGTGTTATTAATTTTAAGGTGTCTGGCACACCTAGATATCATGAAATACCTGGAATTGTCAGAAAGGTTTAAAACCGGTGAAAATTCAGTAAATGTTCACACACTGAGACAATTAGGAAGTGTTAAAGAAGTTCCAAAATACTGATTTTCGGACTTCTGAATTAAAATATAATGATTCAATTTTTTAAAATGAGTTTTTACTAAGTTTGAACACAATTGAAGTAACTTCAATAATTTGTTTGAAAATTAAGTAAAAATACGGAATTTATCTACAATTTTAAACGAGTTCGCACGCAGCACGCTGATGTGAGGGAAGTGAATTTCCATTAACAAACTTTCAAAACTCACAACCAGTGTAAAAACATACATTTATTCCAATTTTTATTGAAATCTGAAAATATTAATTTTTTGGCTGTCCTGATGCTCCTGGTTTCATTTATCTGCAATGATGGGAATACAATTTTGCGCATTATAAGGTTAGGAGAAGGTCCAGTCAGGCTTGAAAGTAGGCGTGAGGTTGCTACGGATGATAAAAGTGCTCCAACAAATGAATAACAGGCTTTTCTAATGTAAAGGTCCCATAAGACTGTGTGCGCGTACTGTCTTTGGTCGATACACATTTTCTTTAATAACTCGGTAAATATTTATGCTAGAATGACGAGAGAGGGCTTTCAAGATCCGCCTCACTAATTTCCATAATTTTCATGCAATAATTTTACATCCGGGGCTTTCCTTACCCTTTTAAGGCCCAAAAACTCGAAAATTGAAAGATTAATCCCCAAAAAAGGTAATTAAGTTTTTCGATTGTTTTGCCCAACGAAATTGTCCTATCCAAATAGAAAGGAACGTCCCTACCAAATTTGAAGTAAATCGGACAAAAAATGTGACCAATAGAGTGCAACACACACACACACACACACACACACACACACACACACACACACACACACACACACACACACACACACACACACACACACACACACACACATATATATATATATACAATTTTGAACGACCCCCCAAAATGTGTTCAGGGGGTCACGTTAGGAACTTCTATGGTGGTCCTGGGCTTAAGTTTCACCGTGTGGGTCATGCTAATTGTTCACTTTCCATAGGAAATTCACTAATAAGAAAATACCTGGAATTTCTTGATGAAACAACTGGAAAAACCAGGGAATGTTACGCAGAGGGTTTCGGAAATCAATATTATCCTGGTGTTTGAGGGATTATATGACAAACATCATGAATATGTCCAGTTACTTACAAAATGATTGAACCTTGTATTGGCTGATACCCGCAGCATTATCTGAATCATTAATTGTTTTAGGTTTCAAGATGGCGGACGGGCTGTGTTCAGCAGACGAGGAGGAGGATCTGGACACGGACATGCACTCGCCCACAGACGTCAGCGAGGACAGCATCGAGGTCAAGGTCAAGCCGATAACCAGCCTCATCGGTAGTTGTAAGAGCAAAAGGAAGTGCGCAGAACCGAGGAAGTTTGGGGAGGAAGTGAAACGGAGAGTCGTTGACTTGCGGAGTGCGAATGAGAGCGAGTACGGACCATTCCGCCCGTGGAGCCAGACACCGTCCGGTTACGTGCCTCATGGATACTCAAATAAACCACCTGGTAGAGACCAGGACGAGCCTTTGGCTCTGGTGTTACGAGGAAACACTCCACGGGAGACACCGCTGAAGCGATTGGCGCCCGACTCGGGGCACTCGAATAACGCCAAGTGCCAACCCAGGCCCCAAGAAGTGGTGAGACTGCACAACCACACGCTTAGTTCTTCGGCAGAAGAGTCTCGCTCAATATATCGTGTTCAAGAAGACTTTTGTGATAAATCTCGCACGTTTAGTGTAGACTCGTTAATATGCGCGCCCGGGCCGTCTTCGTCGACCTCGTCGATAGCGGGAGACAAGAGGAAGTCGTCTATACCTCAACAACAGAGAAACTACAAAAACATGACTAGAGAGAGAAGGATCGAGGCGAATGCAAGAGAACGCACGAGAGTGCATACTATCAGTGCGGCTTTCGACACGTTACGACGAGCAGTCCCTGCGTACAGTCATAACCAGAAGCTATCCAAGTTGTCGGTGCTGAGGATAGCGTGTTCCTACATACTGACGCTGAGTAGAGTCGCCGGGTCCGACTACAGTGCCGACAACAGCCAACCTTCCCTGTCCGACTGTGTGGAGAATGTGTCCAGGACCATACAGCTGGAGGGGAAACTGCGGAAAAAGAAAGACGACTAGATTTGGACTTACCCTTAGACTGGTGAATACGTAGGCAGTGAAGAGTTAGATTGAAGTAAATTGGTGAGTTGAAGTAGTAGGTTGCTCAAATGGTTTTATTTTTCTTTTTGATGGCAACTTCCCACTTCAGAGTTAATTGCTCTTATCACCATTTAGGAGAACTTGGCTATATGCACAAGCACCTAAGTTTTTAACCATTGCAACTCAAGTCCACAGACATCGCTATTCTTTAAATAAATTAATTTAAATATAACTTTTAAAAATTTTCCTGAGACAAAAATAATTTTGTTTACATGATAAGTAAAACAGTTCCTCTAATTTTAATAATTTATATTTTTGATTTTGTTCCTAATGATATGTAACTTTTGTTCATTTATCTGGGAAGAGGTTAGAAGTCTGTGTAACAATTGATGGAGTATGCTATCGTGATTGAGTGCCATTCAAACACTTTTACTTGTAAATAGATTATAAGGTAGTTTCATCAACTTTTTGTTTTTCTAGAAAATCCAAATTTACTATTTTCTCCAACTTCGGGCAATATCAACCGTTTAAAATAATGTTTCCAGAAAATCTTTAAGTCTAAAAATTCAACATTAAATTCATATGAATGTAAAACGTACGCGATGTATTGCAATTAGTTATAAACGAAAATTGTTTGCTGATACTTTATCCGAAGATCTCTATTAGCGGATTGCATTCTTTAATAAGCCAGACTAGTTTAAATACCTGACATAACTGACTTAAAATCACCCTCTTAGTTTTTAAGAAATTATCTTTGTGCTGCTTCAAGCCTACTTTGAAAGTTATCTAGTATATTTAATGTAAATATGTTTATATATTCTGTTCGATTATTTTGACGTCGTTTTGGTTTATGTCCTAAAAAGGGTTTTCCATTCAGATTAACCTTTTAAGGTCAGCGGTGGAAATATTGGCTTGAAAATATACATTTAAAACATTATATACAGAATAACTATCGAGTCTTATATGTGCTTCATAATGATTCTATTTTGTATGAACCAAATGTCAGCCAACTTTTCAAGTGAGCACTATCATTGTAAATTAAAAACAATGTAATTAACTACCGGTTTAAAATATGAGACTTGCTAATATTTATCGTATAATTCGACTCTATTTATTATAAGTTATGTTATTCTCTGTTCAAATTTTTACAGTGCATAATTTTCAGTAGAAATAAATAGCAGTTGGAAAACGTTTTTAAATCAACCATTACTGCATAAAAAAAGGTTAAAACTCACATAATGATCTCTGGTATTTTTAAAATTGATTTTGTTATTTTTTATTATAATAAACGTGTGACGTCTGCTAAAGCATATTTAATATGTATTTGCAGCCATCAACAATTAACAACAATATTCAACTTACGATTTAATGAAATATGCATGGTTTTTTATTTAAAACTGCTAGGAAATCTCTTAAAAAGCAGGAGAACCCACCCAAAATATTATCTATCCTTATGTTACTATTACTGTTTATGTTATTTGTACCATAAAATGTTATGTTAAATGATTGTTTTAAAATGTACATACAAGTTATTTTTGTACAAAGTTATGATTTTTTAGATGTTTTAAATTATTTTTGTGTTATTGATGTGATTGAAATTCTATATTATTTTAAGTTTTGTGTTGTCTACGTCCACTATAATGAAATTTTATTTTGAAATGAATGTTGATGTCAACTAATAAAACGCAGCTTTTATTTTTAGCGTTTTGTTGGCTTATCCCTTATGCATTACCAAATATCTTGCTGAATATTACTACTAGTATTATTGTATTCTACTATTGTATGTTACTATTGATCAGTTAAATTATAATTATATATTTATTGTAGTCCTAGCCTTAAAAAACGATTAAAGCAAAAACTAAGCACATTAAATGTTGTAATCAAAAGTGTGCCATGTATTAACGTAGCGCGCACCTCAAGAATCTTATAGTAAAATTAGTAAGATAACCACTTTGATATTAACCATGCGTAATGTGATGTTTATGTATGGTTATTAACGTTATGCAAATCAAATATGCTACCAATTTAAAATATTACTTCTTTCCTCCTTTGGGAGGTGCGTACATGAGATATTCCACTCCTCTGCGGATCCCTTCGTATATATGATTTGGCGAGTGCATAAGATTTCCTTGAATATAAAGAATAAATAATGATTATAACTAGTTGTCCTGTTGCACGAACCCGAGCAAGTTTGTACTCAAGGAAAGGTTTCTCCAGTAGTAAACAAACAAAACATAACAAAACATCTGATATTAAAACGGATGATAACATCTGAGAAACGTACTTTCAATCAACACGCAGTTTACGCTTCCGCCGTCGGATAGCGCCACTGTTCCGAAGATTCAGCCCTTTCCTGCATTTAAGTGATGCCCTTTCTTAAATTCTGAGGCATATTGGCAAATCTACGTAAATATACAGTTCGGTTCACGGTGCTTGGCACCTGGGAAAGGCGAGAAACTACTGAAATCTATCGTAAATAAAAGTAGACATTAACAAAAACAACCACAACGATTTCTTTTTGAATTAAATAAGTGATTTTTGCTTTCTGTTGACAATAGACTGTAACACTAACGGTACTAAGCCAAATAGAGGCGAAAAGTCATTCCAGAGCATACGCTAACCAGATGCCAAGCACTGTGACCTGAACTGTATACCTTCAATTTGGCACCTCAAACGTAAACATCCGTCCAGCCGTTATCGAGTTATTACTGATGTGGAGAAAACACCCCTAGCATATTAATATAGGACTAGCTGTCCTGTTGCTCGAATCCGAGCAAGTTTGTACCCAACGGAAGGTTTCTTCAGTTGTAAACAAACATAACAAAATATCTGATATTAAAACAACGTAGTTTAGACTTCCGCCGTCGTAAAGTGCCACTGTTGTGTTAAGCCCTTTACTGTTTTAGGTGATGCCCTTTCTTAAAATTCTGAGTCGTATTGGCAAATCTACGTAAAGATAACTTTAATTTGGCACCTCAAACGTAAAAATCCGTCCAGCCGTTATCGAGTTATGACTGTGACTGTGAAGAAAACACCCCTAGCGTATTATAAATATATTGATACTCAATATTAGTATAGTAATAGTTCAAAGCGTGGAGTTTATGTTCAAACACGCCGATCGCAGAAAACCTGCGTACTCAGCGAATTTCCAGTATATAAATAGATGTCTTAATTGTATATAAAGCCACTTAACAAGTTTCATAAAAATATATTCACAATAAAGCGGTATATACATTTTTGATTATTCTCCATAAGAATAACATTGGGGCTGGGTACGCAGGTTTACTGCAACAGGGAACACAAAAAATGGGTTTTTATACATATATTAATATAAATCAACTAGGTGAAGCCACATACCAAGTTTTATTTGTGTATGTTCATAATAATTAAGGGAGACATATCAGTTTTATTATTCTCCATAAGAATAACATGGGGGCTGAGTAAGCAGGTTTGCTGCTACGGGAATTATCGGTAAAAAATGCTTTTTTCGTGCAGATAACAATAGACCACAGCCAGATGAAGCCGTATACCAAGTTTCGTTTGTGTCCGTTCATAAATAAGCAAGAGATATTTTTTTCTTATTCTCCATAAGAATAGCATTGGACAACGTGTATTTTTAATCTGTATCTAATGGTGAAAACTAAAGTTAGATTTTTTTGATATTATGTGTAAAAAAAACTCAAAAAACCCGTTTAAGGGGCAAAAAACCCCCTTCCCGCCCCAAAAAATACCCCTTCGAATGGGGCGATCCGTCTGGTTTCCAAACTTAAACTCATAAATGTTGCTTTACACGTTTTAACCAAATTTAATCAAAATCACACACACAGTTTTGAACGAATGGTGTTTTTGGCATCTGGGGACCTCAAATGGAAATTTATCATAGTCCCGGGCCTAGGTCTTACCATGCCGACTACGGTAATAGCTTCTTCCCTACAGGGGAAATTCGCTAAAAGATATCGCCATGTGACATCTGTCTAAAAAATTCTATGATGAAAAATATCGCGAAAATATATGTTTATTTAATCTTTCCTAGTTAGTAGGATCTGCTGCTCGAACTCGACCAAACGTTCTTCTGATATAAATTCAGAATTTACATTAGCCCCCATTACGTAATAGTCTTAATTATTTATTTGACATTCTGTTCTTGCTGGCGTGCTGTATTTTGTCTGTGTGTGAGTAGCTGTTGAATACTCAATTGTATTGATTTAAATTCTTCTATAAGAATTTCTCTGAAGCTTTGAAGGTCTGAGGGTATAAATTATGATTAAATAAGTAGCATCTACTCCTCGACCCCTTTAAATAACACAATGAGCATAAATATCGGTTCGGTAGTCTCTTACAAATAAATCATTTATTGCCAAAAGTACAACCGGTACATTGCATATCAGTCGTCCCTGTATCTATAATTTAAAGTCAATCCAAATTACAATAGGCCTACTGAATAAAATATGAAACATACGAATCAAAAACAAGCAAAACAATTAGTCTCGTGGTTTTATAAAAATTTTATGTGTTAAAATATAGGATATAATAACACAAGGTGTTTTTTTCTTCTTAATAAGAGCGAGATCTGAGGGCCTACTGAACGGATTTCTTTCTTGATGTGTTATTAAAAGATGCCAATATGTAGACTCTACAAATTTCCTTATAATTTGAATTCGTCTTTAGGGCTTCGCCCCACAGACCTTCAAAGTTGCAATGTAAATCTTACGGAAGAACAGAAATCAATCGCATTGTGTGTTTAACAGCTGTTGATACATTAACAAAACACAGAACATCAACTAGAGAAGATGTTACAGGCTGGGATAACATCGCAGTTTGCACAATACGTTTCGAGGGGTGATGTTAATTCAGAAGGAGGAGTTAAACTGCAGCTGGGTCAAGTTTAGGGTACTAATCACAGCATTTATGCTTAATCCTCCACAGATTCGTCCAAACGTCAAATTAACACAAGGAATCTCACCCATTCTTCCTACACTCATGATTCATTCATATTCGCCTTAAAATACGCCCAGGTTGCGTCGGCGTCTTAAAAAGATATTAAGATATTAAATGCGCCCTTCTTGTTACGGCAGTTTTTTGTGCCACTGAGTGCTTAAACGGACTTTAATTTGGTAGGCAATACACCACCGGGATTTTATTAAGGGTATCTAAAGCATCAAAATAATAATATTGACACAAAACCAGAAAGTCGCTTTACGAGCATTAACTATTTATGCACATCAATCGGTATAAAAACGAGTTCGCACGCAGCACGCTGACGTGAGGGAAGTGAATTTCCACATAAAAACTTGTAAAACTCAAAATCAGTGTAAAAACATCTATTTGTCCAATTTTTATTGAAATCTGAAAACATTTTTTTTTTGCTGTTCTGATACTCCTGGTTTCATTTACTTGCAAAGCTGGGAATACAATTTTACGCATTATAAGGTTAGGAGAAGGTCCAGACAGGCTTGAAAGTAGGCGTGAGGTTGCTGGGGATAATAAAAGTACTCTTAACAAAGGAATAACAGGCTTTTCTATTGTAAAACCCCCATAAGACAACGTACTGTGTTTAGCCAATACACATTTTCTTTAATAACTCGGTAAATATTTATGCTAGAATGTCGAGAGAGGGCTTAAAACTTTCGCCTTTCTAATTCCCATCTTTTATCATGCATTAATTTTACATCTGGGGCTTTTCTGACCCTTTTTGGGCCCAAAAACTCGAAATTTGAAAGATTAATCCCAAAAAAATGGGTTTAGAGTTTTCCGATTGTTTTGCCCAACGAACTTGTCCAACAGGTTATAGAAAGGAACGTCCCTACCAAATTTGAAGTAAATCGGACAAAAAATGCGACCGCTAGAGTGCATACACACACATATATATATATATATCTCTCTCTCTCTCTCTATATATATATATATATATAAAATTTTGCACGACCCCCCAAAACGTGTTCAGGGGGTCACGTTAGGAACTTCTATGGTGGTCCCGGGCTTAAGTTTCACCGTGCGGGTCATGCTAATAGTTCACTTTCCAAAGGAAATTCACTAATAACAAAGTAGCCCCTATATGAAAGTCGCTCTATGTACCCTTGTCCAATAACATTAATAGTTTTTACAGCAGTAATCTTTTACTGTGGGGTTCCAATTCAACGAAGCTTTTCCTTCGAGACAAACCAAGAGAAATGTAACATCTACTAAGTGGTTTAGTTGGTATAAGGCTCTTGTTTGTTCCTTCTTGTTTAGAGAAGGGACTCGCCAGCCGCCAACCCGCCAAGACGCGGATGGTATCAGTTAACAGGGTTGTTGATTGTTGTTGATGTTTAGCTCCTGTGCTCAACGCGCATTACACACGCATTAGTGGTTGGCTAACCCTAACCTTACCTTTCTCTTATGCCACCCTTCTCGCATGGGAATAGATCGGCCTCCTGGAACGGTCTGGGTAAACATTGGAGGGAGAACCTTAAATATTTATTGGACAAAAAGAGCACTAAACTCTTTTAACTTCAGGCAGAGTGATGGCAGTGCACTATGGTTTCTCGTGTTGTATAGCGGCAGCGTCGAGCCAGCGAACACCCGTGTTCGTAGCGTAGCGTTGGGCATATGTATTGAATGTAATTGTGGAAAATTAACACTTTTTGCTCTCAGTTCTCGAAATATTGAAACAAACATGTTGTTACCATCAACTGACGGGGGTACCCATCACCTACCTTTGTCGACTGTAAAGTGAGCGGTTTGTGCACCTGTTTACCCTACTTTGGTTTTAGATTTTAAATGTGTATATCCCGTTTTGTTAAGTGCGGGCTAGAGCTACGAAACGGGATAACAATTTATAAAAAAATGGTTATGATTAGATAACAATTCCGTAAAGGTAAACTCCCAAATTGAATATTTAGTGCTTAATACTTACTATAGCTTATGGGATAACCAATTTTCTGTTCTCTAATGAGTCATTAATAGAGAATTTCTAATAATTCCTTGATGATCTTCGAGAATCAAGCATGCGAATCTAGAGAGTAGTGAGCACTATTAACAACACTATACTTACTAATGATGTCGTGGTGTTTAACTATTAATTGTTGATAGTGTGTAGTGTGCAATGTTTCAATTTAGTGTTTTAGTTAAAACATTTTCATAACTTAATACTCATTTGGCTTTCACCTAAATGCCAATTTTTAAGTTCACCTAATGCTAACTCGTCGACGTAAGTAATCTGCAAATGTACACATTCGCATTTTAATGTACTTTACTTTAGTCACCGTTGCTCTTGTCGTTCCTATACAAACAATCGTGACAACTGACTACTCTGGGTGTCGGTGATGAAAATACAACTGTAAATATATACAATTCCTCTGAAAACAATTATTATAAAACAGTCATAATTTTCCTTCACAGCAAAATTGTTTTCAACACGATAGTCACAAATTAAAAACAGAACATTTCTGAACACGACGGTTTACAAGTCAACCTCCTCAGAACAAAGAACTGTGGATTTTCACACCACGGGGCGGCCAGACGGGGCCGGCTCGTTTGAGGTCGTCTGGAGCCAAAGTTAATAAAATACGGTCGGTGGAGGTAGCCACGGCCGCACTTGTCGGGCGCACCTGTTGTCCTGGGGTGATGGGGGGGGGGGGGGGTTGGCTGGCGCCGTCCGTCTGACGATACACCTGCCGCCTGCACACCTGTTCACACGTCCCCCCTCAGACACCTTCCATGGAACATACCTGGCGACGCGACTCTAGGGGAGTGGAGTGAAGGGGGACTATATGTAAATAATATGTATTTTTTTAAGAATCTGAAAATATAAATTGTTTAAAGATTAAAAGAGAGCAAAACAATTAATTAATCATTGACAGTTAGCGAATGGATTACCATCACATCGTCAGTGTTGCAGTAAAAAATAAACGGTATCAGGAAACTGACACATACTTTCTCCCTTTTAGCCAAACTTTAATGAAAAAAAGATTTTTTATTTACTAAATATAGAATATGAACTACAGATAAATGAACTTAAAATTGTCTAAAATAGTTGTTTTCAGAAATATTCACCAAAATCCCTTTTTAGGAGTGCTATAGATTCCGTTGCTAAACAAAGAGATTTTGAGAGGGGAAATGCCCCCTTGTCCCCCCCAGGGTTATTAAGGGGCAACATATTTCGAACATCCTCTATTGGTCAATGCTAACTTGACCTGCATATCAAGTTTTAATTAAATTGATCAGTAAATACGAGAGAAATAGTAATTTATGTATTCCCCATAAGAATAACATTGGACAACGTACTGCGTTTACTGCTAAATGAAAATTTCAATTTTCTCCGCAACTAGCAATCGTAGAATAGTAATTCAAAATACAAATTTATTTATTTTTTTGAGCTCTTTTCAATGGTGAATATTAATCTTTTGCAGCACTTATGATTTTTCATGAAAAATCCAAAAAACTGAATTTTGGATGTTTTAAGTCCTGTAACTTCTGAACCCGAATTTTTCCAGAAATGCGGGTGGTGTCATTTTGTTGGAAACCTAAAGCTCTACAAACCACTAAAGTTTAATCAAAATCGTTAGAGCCGTTTTTGAGAAATTTGGATTTTACATGTTTTTTGGCGATTTTTGGGGGATAATTACCCTTAAAAATCAAAAATTCAAAAAAATGAAAAAAACACCTGGAGATATCGTGGATTAGTACCTACATACCAAATTTCATAAAAATCGGTCCATTGGATAGGGCTCTAGCTCTGTACACATCCACACAGACACACACACACACACACACACACACACGGACACACACAGACAGACATCACGTAAAAACCACTTTTTTGGGTTCAGGGAGCACCAAAACGAATATTTCCACTAACAACTCAAATTCGAAAATTTTGACGAAAACAATACTTTCTCCATATACTATGTATAGAGGGAGAAAGTAAAACAAGGTCTGGTAAAAATTAAATAATCAAATTGATCAGAGGGAACCTCCCGTGTTACGCGGGGCAGATAGTGACCCTTTAACTACGTGGCCAGGGCGGGAAATGCCATGTTGCGCGGGTCAGCTAGCTAGTGGCTCTGTGATGCGTGGCCAGGAGTGGGAAATAATCACCGAGTCTGACCACCTGGAACCTCTCATGTTGTGAGGGTGGGCTAGTGGCTCTGTGACTGCGTGGCGAGGGGTGGGAAATGATCACCGAGTCTGATCAGATGGAACCTCCCATGTTGCGAGGGTGGGCTAGTGGCTCTGTGACTGCGTGGCGAGGGGTTGGAAATGATCACCGAGTATGATCACAAGGAACCTTCCATGTTGCGCGGGTCGGATAGTGGCTCTGTGACTGCGTGGCGAGGGGTTGGAAATGATCACCGAGTCTGATCACAAGGAACCTCCCATGTTGCGCGGGTCGGCTAGTGGCTCTGTGACTGCGTGGCCAGGGGTGGGAAATTATCACCGAGTATGATCACAGAGAATCTCCCATGTTGCGTGGGTCAGCTAATGGCGCTGTGACTGCGTGGCCAGGGGTGGGAAATGATCACCGAGTATGATCAGATGGAACCTCCCATGTTACGCGAGTCGGCTAGTGGCTCAGTGACTTTGGCCAGGAGTGGGAAATGATCACCTAGTCTGATCAGATGGGACCTCCCATGTTACGCGAGTCGGCTAGTAGCGCGGTGACTGCGTGGCCAGGGTGGGAGATGATCACCGAGTCTGATCACAAGGAACCTTCCATGTTGCGCGGGTTGGCTAGTGGCTCTGTGACTGCGTGGCGAGGGGTTGGAAATGATCACCGAGTCTGATCACAAGGAACCTCACATGTTGCGCGGGTCGGCTAGTGGCTCTGTGACTGCGTGGCCAGGGGTTGGAAATGATCACTGAGTCTGATCAGATGGAACCTCCCATGTTGCGAGGGTGGGCTAGTGGCTCTGTGACTGCGTGGCCAGGGGTTGGAAATGATCACCGAGTATAATCACAGAGAATCTCCCATGTTGCGTGGGTCAGCTAGTGGCGCTGTGACTGCGTGGCCAGGGGTGGGAAATGATCACCGAGTATGATCACAGAGAATCTCCCATGTTACGCGAGTCGGCTAGTGGCTCAGTGACTTTGGCCAGGAGTGGGAAATGATCACCTAGTCTGATCAGATGGGACCTCCCATGTTCCGCGGGTGGGCTAGTGGCTCTGTAACTGCGTGGCCAGGGTGGGAGATGATCACCGAGTCTGATCAGTGGGAACCTGCCATATTGTGTGGGTCGGTTCCTTGACAATCGGGTATACAAGAGGGAACATCCCAAGTTACGCGGATTGGTAGTGACGCTGTAACTGCGTGGTCAGAGGCGGAGGAAATATCAGTCTAGTCCTGATCAGAGGGAAACTCCCATGTTGAGCTCACTTGTATATCTCCAACGCAATCATTCTGTACTTTATTAGTAATCATTTTCCTTTTATTACGGGCGGGCTATTAGAAATTAACCCATGCATGTTTTGTCGTTGGAATTTTTAGAACATGATGGTGCATTATTTTATTTTGAGTACAAGATTATTGATTTAAATGATTTTGCTTTCATTTGCTGTATACCATAACAACGTGTTTTTTGCAAATAAATTATGGCGTACCAGTTACCGCCCTTGGTGAAGGGGAGGGGGGTCTCCGACCAAACCTGACCTCTGGATCCGGCCTTGGTTAATGGCATTCTTTAAAGTCTATGATTTTCGATGTATTTGTGTTAACGGAAAGATTGTTATCACTAAGCCAGTGCCAGAAGAAGACTACAGATACTATATAAAGGTCCATATATTCAGATAATCCCGAGAAAAATGTATAATACTCAAAGACATCGTGTGCAAATAAGCAGACGTCATATCCGACATATCCGACACACAACTTTGAATATCATTAACAAACAGTAAAAAAGAGTCGGCCCAAGGACTGAACCTTGGGATCGCCACAATTTATGACCGTTTCATCAAATATATAACGCCCACACCTATTCACCTATTTAATATAGTATTATATATATGTGTGCTCAGAAAAGTTCAGAATGAGTGGGGAAATTACGGAAAGAGTAGGAAATATTCGGTTTTGTTAGTGGGGAAAAATTTGTTTCCACCTAGTCACCCTGAATATACTAAACTAAGGGAGGGTTGAATTATATTTAGGGCGGGTTTCGAAGATCGGGTTTAACACTAGTCTCGGTCTAAAAACCGGTTTATAGGCTAGGACTAAGAAAATGGATTTCGGAGTTCGAGTTTAGCGCTAGTCCAGGACTAACGTTAGACCGAGTCTAAATTGGGGAGGGATAAACCCGGACTTGATCTCTTGGGTTTCGAAGTCGAAGATTACATAAACCTCGACTACAATTTTAAACTCTCCGGTTTCGGAGCTAAAGTGTAGACCTCGGCTGAGTGAAAATTACATAGTCCAGGTCTAAATTTGTGCTGGTTTTAGACCTGGTGAGGGGCAGGTCCAAGTTGTGGTTTATCTTTATTTTCCTTATAATTAATTAATTAATTAATTAGTGAAATTACAACTTTGTGATTATTCAGTTCGTTCTCAGCGGAAAATTTACTACCGATTTCATACCTAATTTTATTATTTATGAATATTTTATTTTTACCATGTTAGAGCAAGAAGAGCAAATGTATTAATTTTGTGGTCTTCTGTGGTTCTTATTAGGGGTCCCAATCCCGGTTGTATTTTAGTTGCCAGAATTTTACTAGTAATAGAGGTGTTGAATAGAGGTCACGCGTTTTTATTTGTTGTTACTACATGCAAGTTCTTGATAAATTATTTTAACATAACGATACAAATCCATTATTTTTTATCCTATAAAATCTTATAAATCCCGCGATTGATGGCTTTAATCAACGATTTTAATTTACTGATTATAGTGACCGGGATAGAACACTTTAAGATTTAGCCCAAAACGTTCTTGCATTCGCTATACTCCATAACATTGGAAAACAAAGATATAACAATTTTGAGGACTTATCCGACTGTCATTTGACGTCACTTTCCGTAATTTGTTTGAAGAAAACTTGTTATTATACTAGTTTTTACACAAGTATTAGTGATAAAAAGATAGTCGATTTAAAGTTTTGTTATTTTTACTTCACGACCTCACTATGTGCTATATTTATTTTAATTATAATATTAAAATAGCAAATATAACAGTGTATAAAGATATAAAAATATTTATAGTATGTAATGGTTAATTAAGTTGATTGAAATACTGTAAGAAATGTCTAATGTAGGCAATACAAAAGTAAATCGTAATTGTTATTTAAATACATCAGTACTATAGTAGTACATTCTAAAACCAATCAAGCTGTCAGAAAAATGTACTTTAATTGAGTTACATAAAAACGTTACATATAAGGCCTACATGTACAGAATTATATAAAAAGCAGAAAGTTAATCGTAATTGACTTGAACACACAAGCGTACACCGTGCAAACGAATTAAGCGCAAACTTAATACAGAAAAACGCACACAATAACACCCCGTAGCTATTAATAGCAATTAGTTCAACTGAACCCCAAGGCAGAACGATCTCAAATGTCAGCTGATAAACTAACAATAGCGGAGGCGCGCAGGTAGTAAAATACCCCTGTCGCAGCAAACCTGCCTACTCAGCGAATTTCCAATGCATATTTATGGGTATCACGACTACCTAGAGCCACTTACCAAGTTTCACAAAAATACATTCATTAATAAGTGATATATAGCATTTTATTTATTCTCCATAAGAAAACATTATACTTGAGTACGCAGGTTTGCTGCAACAAGGAAGATAAGAAATGTGTTTTTTTTTCAATTATCAATATAACTCAACCAGGTGAAGCTACACACCAAGTTTTATTAATTTAGGTTCATAACTAAGGGAGATATAAAACTTTACTTATTATCCATATGAATAACATGGGGGCCGAGTATTCAGGTTTGCTGTTACCGGGAAAAATCAACAAATACCCCCGTCGCAGCAAACCTGCGGACTCAGCGAATTTCCAATGGATAATATTTGTCTGAATTCCACATAAAGCCGCAAACCAAGTTTCATAAAAATATATTCACATATAAGCGATTTTAATTATTCTCTATAAGAATAACATTGGTAATGAGTATGTAGGTTTGCTGAAACAAGGAACAGAAACAATTGGTTTGTATGCAAATATAAATAGAATTTAACAAGGCGAAGCCACATACTAAGTTTCATCAATATTCAATCATAAATAAGCGATATATGACATTCTAGTTATTCTCCATAAGAATAACATGGGGGCTGAGAAAGCAGGTTTGCTGCAACAAGGAACAGAAAAATGGGTTTTTATATAATTATCAATATAACTCAACCAAGTGAAGCTACATACCAAGTTTTATTAATTTATGTTCATAATTAAGGGAGTCAGTACATTTTACTTATTCTCCATAAGAATAACATGGGGGCTGAGTACGCAGGTTTGCTGCTACGGGAATAATCAACAAAAAATCAATTTTTTGTGCAAATATCAATATACCAGTACTACTTGAAGCCACATACCAAGTTTCATCAACATACATTCATAAATAATCAAGATATCAAATTTTATTTATTCTCCATAAGGATAACATTGGACAACGTACTGTGTTTAGCACTTTGAATATCTCTGCAACGGTTGGGCGTAGAATCACAATTTAAACACCAAAATGATTGTTTTGTGGAACTGAACAGATTGGTAAAAGCAAATGTGAAGTTTACATTAAAATAAACTGAGAAAAAGCCAAAAACCTTTTTCCCATAAGATTAACATGGGAGATTTTATGAGCAGGTTTTTTTGGATTTTCTCCGCAACCACTTAACCTAGGTTAATAATTCAAAATACTAAATTATTTGTTTTTTTAAGCTCTATAACATGGTCAAAACCAAAATTAAGTTTTTTAAAAATTTTACGGTGAAAAATGCAAAAAACTGATTTTTGGAAAATTTAAAACCACCACAAACCCCCCTTCCCATGGTCCGATTTTTCTGGTTTTCGAACTTAAAGTCATGAATGTCATTTTACACATTTGAGCCAAATTTCATAAAAATCGGACGTTTTTTACTCAAGTTATCGTGTTAACGGACACACACATATATATATATATATATATATATATATATATAGATATATATATATATATAGATATATATATAGATATATATATACATATATATAAATTTGAACGAATAGTGTTTTTGGCATCTGGGGACCTCAAAACAAAAAGTTATCATGGTCTCGGGCTTAAGTCTTACCATGAGACCTACGGTAATAGCTTCTTCCCTATAGGGGAAATTCGCTAAAACCATTTTTTTGTGCTAATATCAATATACCACAACTAGTTGAAGCCACATACCATCAATATACATCAATAAATAATCAAAATATAACATTTTATTTATTCTCCATAAGGATAACATTGAACAACGTACTGTGTTTAGCACTTTGAATATCACTGCAACGGTTGGACGTAAAGCAACAATTAAAACGCCAGAAAGATTGTTTTGTAGAGCTAAACTGATTGGTAGAAAGAAATGTGGAGTTTTTAGTGAAATTATCTGAGGAAAATCTAATAAACGGGATCAGGAAACTGACACATACTTTCTCTCTTTTAGCCCAACTTTAATGATTAGATTACTTTTTATTGACTAAATATAGAATACAAAGCACAGTCGAATGTACAGAAAATCTTGTAAATAAGTTGTTTTCAAATCCCTGTTTTGGAGGCACTACAGAATCCATTGCCACACACGTGGTTTTAAGAGGGGAAGTGCCCCCTATCCCCCCAGGGTTGTTAAGGGGCAACATATTTCGGATTTTCTCTGTTGGTCAATGCTAACTTGACTATCAATTTTGAACGAAATTGATCAGTAAATAAGAGAGAAATAGTAATTGTTGTATTCCCCATAAGAATAACATTGGACAACGTACTGCATTTACCGCAAAATGACAATTTAAATTTTCTCCGCAACCAGCAATCGTAGAATACTAATTCAAAATACTAAATTATTTAGTTTTTTGAGCTCTTTTTAATGGTGAGTAGTAATATTTTTTAAAATTTGCTATGTAAATTCTAAAAAAACTGAATCTTTTATGTTTTAAGCCCTATAATTTCTGAACTCGAATTTTTACAGAAATTCGGGAGGTGTCATTCTGTTGGAAAACTAAAGTTCTACAAACGGCTAAATTTTAATTAAACCGTTAGAGCCGTTTATGAGAAATTTTGATTTTTCATGTTTTTTTGGGACCCGGACTAAATTAAACCTGTTCTAAAAATCGAGTTTCGGAGTTCGCGTCTAATTTTCTAATACCGGGGTTTATCTTACTCCTGGTCTAACTTTGGACCTCAACTAAGACCAGGACTAAGGCGGGGATCATAGGTAAATTTTAGTTTTTGAGTAGTGGCACCACGTCCGAACAGCTGACAACTGTCAAAGTTGTTTTACTACCTGCGCGCCTTCCCTATTGTTTGTTTATCAGCTGACTTTTGAGATCGTTCTGCCTTGGGGTTCAGTTGTACCACAATTGCTATTAATAGCTACGGGGTGTTATTGTGTGCGTTTTAGCGAATTTCCCCTATAGGGAAGAAGCTATTACCGTAGGTGGCATGGTAAGACTTAAGCCCGAGACCATGATAACATTTTGTTTTGAGGTCCCCAGATGCCAAAAACACTATTCGTTCAAATTTATATATATGTGCCGTTACCACGATAACTTTTGAAAGAAGCGCCCAATTTTGATGAAATTTGGCACAAATGTGGAGAGTAACATTTATGACTTTAAGTTCGAAAACCAGATCGATCGGTCTATGGGAAGGGGGTTTTATGGGGGTTTAAAATTTTCCAAAAATCAGTTTTTTTAACTTTTTACCCTAAAATTTTAAAAACACTAGATTTTGGTTATAGCCATTTTATAGAGCTTAAAAAACAAACAATTTAGTATTTTTAATCATTAAGCTAGGTTTAGTGGTTCTGGAGAAAAGTAAAAAAATGTGTCTATAAAATTTCCCATGTTAATCTTATGGGAATACGGTTTTTAGGTTTTCCTGTGATAATTTCACTAAAAACTCCACATTTCTTTCTACCAATCAGTTTAGCTCTACAAAACAATCATTTTGGCGTTTTAATTGTTGCTTTACGTCCAACCGTTGCAGTGGTATTCAAAGTGCTAAACACAATACGTTGTCCAATGTTATCCTTATGGAGAATAAATAAAATGTTATATTTTGATTATTTATGTATGTATATTGATGAAACTTGGTATGTGGCTTCAAATAGTTGTGGTATATTGATATTAGCACAAAAACGTGTTTTGATTATTTTTCCCAGTAGCAGCAAACCTGCATACTCGGCCCCATGTTATTCATATGGATAATAAGTAAAGTTTTATATCTCCCTTAGTTATGAACCTAAATTAATAAAACTTGGTATGTAGCTTCACCTGGTTGAGTTAAATTGATAATTGCAAAAAAACACATTTATTATCTTCCTTGTTGCAGCTAACCTGCGTACTCAAGTATAATGTTTTCTTATGGAGAATAAATAAAATGATATGTATCACTTATTTATTAATGCATTTTCGTGAAACTTGGTAAGTGGCTCTAACTACTAGTGATACCCATATATATGCACTGGAAATTCGCTGAGTACGCAGGTCTGCTGCGACGGGGGTATTTCTGTATTAAGTTTGCGCTTAATACGTTTGCACGGTGTACGCTTGTGTGTAAAATTTAATTGCGATTAACTTTCTATTTTTTATACAGTCCTGTACATGTAGGCCTTAGGTGTAACATTTGTATAATTTTTTCAATTTTATTACTTTAATAGTTGTTTATCTGAATGAGTAATGACCGTTTACTTTTGTTAAGGTTTTTCATAATATGGAATCTATAAACTTTTGCACTTCACTCGTAATTCTTTGTCTTTTAAGGTTGTAATATTCCAACTAGACGAACATATTTTAAATTGTATTTAATTCTATTAACTCAATTAAAGTACATTTTTCTGACAGCTTGATTGATTTTAGAATGTACTATTATAGTATTAATGTGTTTAAATTAATAAGACTTTTATTTTATTTGAGATAGTGCGTATTCATTTTTCATACGGGTTGTTATTATTACGATTTACTTTTGTATTGCCTATATTAGGCATTTTTACAGTATTTAAATCAACTTAATAAATCATTACATACTGTAAAAATTTGTATATCTTTATACACTGTTATATTTGCCATTTTAATATCATAATTAAAATAAATATAGCACATAGTGAGGTCGTGAAGTAAAAATAAGAAAACTTTAAATCGACTCTCTTTTAGTACTAATATTTGTGTGAAAACTAGTAATATAACAAGTTTTCTTCAAACAAATTACGTAAAGTGTCGTCAAATGGCAGTCGGATAAGTCCTCAAAACTGTTATCTCTTTGCTCCCCAAAGTTTTGGAGTATAGCGCATACTACAATTAGAATGCAACAATGGCTTGGGCCGGATCTTAAAATGTTCTATCCCGGTCACATAATCAGTAAATTAAAATCGTTGATTAATGTCCTTCAATCGTGGGATTTATAAGATGTTATAGCTTAAAAAGTAATGGATTTGTATCGTTATGTTGAAATAATTTATCAAGAACTTGCATGTAGTAACAACAAATAAAAACGCGTGACCTCTATTCGACACCTCTATTACTAGTACAATTCTGGCAACTAAAATGGATTCGGGATTGGGACCCCCAATAAGAATCACAGAAGACCACAAAATTAATAATTTTCTTTGCTGCGCTTGGTTTCTCAAGGGGAGGTCCCACTGAAAATTATAAATCCTTAACTGTGTATAAGTTTGAGCAATTTTGATGTTTACTATCTGTATTAACTCTACTTGAAACAAAGTAACCATTTTTTGACCACCTATAAACCACCCCCCCCCCCCTTTTAGGCAAATTTTTAGGGTTTCACAATAATCGCTAAGGCTTTGTAACTATAAGTAGTAGATACATTGTTGAAGTGTAATTTGAAAGAGTATAATACTGCCAACAAAGTTATGTACGTATTCATTTGAAATTATCTGTTTCTCTAATACTTTTTGAGCCTTAGCGTTTTTAGGAAACTAACTTATGATTTTCTTTACTTTCGGGAATACCGCGTTTTCTAAAAATAATGGTTATTGCTTTATTTTAGCCAAAATAAATGGTCCTAGTTCACTATTTAAGTTTGTATTGTTTACAAGACCTGCTAGTATTACTTTTAAAAACATTTTTGGTCAAGATCCTTACATCGAAATATTTTTGAGGCATAAAATCTATGGAAATATACTCCCACACATTCTTCGGTAACAGTTTAAAGACTAAAATTTATACCACTCAAAAAAATTTTTCTCCATAAAATATGTATATTTACATCGCATTAATGTGTATTTTGAATAGAGAAAGATATAAATAAAATTTTGGTAAGAAAAATAAAATTTCAATATTTTTGAGATTTTTGAGATGTTGCCGATTTTTTCTCCTTTGCTCTATCTAACATGGTAAAAATAAAATATTCATAAAAATTAAAATTAGGTATGAAATCGGAAGTAATTTTCCACTGAGAACGAATTGAACAATCACAAAGTTGTAATTTCACTAATTATATATTTATAAGGAAAATAAAGATAAACCGCAACTTGGACCTGCCCCTCGCCAGGTCTAAAACAGCACAAATTTAGACCTGGACTATGTCATTTTCACTCAGCCGAGGTCTACATTTTGGCTCCGAAACCGGAGAGTTTAAAATTGTAGACCAGGCTTATGTAATCCTCGACTCCGAAACCCAAGAGTCCTAGTCCGGGTTTATCCCTCCCCAATTTAGACTCGGTATAACGTTAGTCCTGGACTAGCGCTAAACTCGAACTCCGAAATCAATTTTCTTAGTCCTAGTCTAAAAACCGGTTTTTAGACCGAGACTAGTGTTGAACCCGATCTCCAAAACCCGCCCTTAGGAATAAGATAAACCCCGGTTTTAGAAAATTAGACGCGAACTCCGAAACTCAATTTTTAGACCATGTTTAATTTAGTCCGGGTTTAACGTTAGACCAGGTCTACGTAGACCCGAATTCCGAAACCCGCCCTTAGGAAAAAAATATTAAGTACTAGTAGTACTACCTGTCAGTGTTTCCACTTTCGCCGTGAGCTTTTCCCTTTATCTAAACGAAATTTTCCCTCTTTTTCCCTCACTGCTCATACAAATGTCCCTCTTTTTCTCCTCCTTGTTCATAGTTTTCATATTACTCAAGCCCCGTTTCCAATAAACATTTGCTTGAATAATGTTTTGAGCTAAGCTACAAACATTGGGGGATAATGGCCTCCAACATTGTTGGAGGCCATTATTTTAGCACTTCTTATATTAGATCTTTCGTCTGGGCTGAAAAAAATCAAAACCTACAAGCTGACAGCATTTGTCCTCAGGTAACCAATGAAATCATATACCTTCACAAGTTATCTGTCTGTCAGCTGACAAACAAAACTTGTGAACAGAGGATTTGAATGCATGGTTACCATGTTGGTTTCTATGGTAGCAGGAGGGACAGAGGGGAAAATGCGGTGGTCGACCATATTGTAGGCTTTACTTTTTTACCTCAGAGCTCTATATATAGGCTGTTAACCTCGTTGTTTAAAAGCTATCTTTCTCTTTAGGCAGTAATACTTATCAGCTGAACTTTAAATGAACCAGCTAATACATATCAGGCGGAATTGCGGTATCGGAAGTGAATTAAGCTAGTAAAGCCGCGTTTACACCGTAGTTAGCAACACGTGTTGCTAACATTTGCTAATAACAGTTTATAAAACACCTCTGAGTTCGTTGGTAACATTTCATGTTATGAACAAAAATACCGTGTTAGCAAAACGAATTTTGTTATCCTCCGAGTGTCGGTAAATTCTGGTAACATTCTTTGATCTTTTCAAATGTTGATAACATTTGTTAGCAGTGAGGGAAAAAGAGGGAAAATTTCGTTTAGATAGAGGGAAAAGCTCACGGCGAAAGTGGAAACACTGGCAGGTAGTACTACTAGTAATTAGTATTTTTTTTCTAAGGGCGGGTTTCGGAATTCGGGTCTACGTAGACCTGGTCTAACGTTAAACCCGGACTAAATTAAACCTGGTCTAAAAATTGAGTTTCGGAGTTCGCGTCTAATTTTCTAAAACCGGGGTTTATCTTACTTCTAAGGGCGGGTTTCGGAGATCGGGTTTAACACTAGTATTGGATGTTAGCAACTTTCACCCTTTCTCTTGCGTTGAGGTTGTGAATCTGTATTCCAGTGTTTCGTTTTGGTTTACTGTTTTTAGCGAATTTCCCTTACAGGGAGAAGCTACTATAGATACTTCAGTATCTATAGTCAATGCTATTACCGTAGTCGGCATGGCATGTATTACCTAGGCCCGGCACCATGATAACTTTTAGTTTTAAGGTCCCCAGATGCCAAAAACAGCAATCGTTCAAATTATTCAAATCACAGCAGCACATATATTCCTGATACAAACAAAGAAATTGTCGATTTTCGAAATCTTAAACAAGTTTAAACTTGTGTACAAGTCTCCCCCTCCGGTCGCTAAAAAATCCAAAGCCACTGCAAGTTTTTCCTACACAAGAATTGATTTTATACAATTAGTGTATTGTTTAGTGATCATGTCTCCTAACACTAGAATTAAATATGCGAAATCACTGCTTGAAATGCGTAAATTATTTTTAAAACTACCGTCACGTTGCAGCTTTCCATACAAAGGATCGTCGGACTTCACACTCGTCAAAGTCTCATAGCATATCTCTGCCACTACACCTATCTCCTCTGTTTCGCCAAAATAACACAGGCAGCTGCAGCGAGAACTACATCTTCCTACACTCGACATTTTTCAAGCAATGTGACCTAGGTGGAGACGGCTTGGGTGGGAAAAATTTACGTGGAAAAATGTTGGTAACATTTAAAAGTCTCAAAACGAAATGTTACTAAAATTTTTGTTAATAACTTACGTTATTAACTTCTGTTGATAGCACAAAAGTTAGTAACATTTGTTGGTAACTCCGGTGTAAACGCGGCTTTACAATTAATGCTAAACGTGAAAGATTATTCTGACGGCTGATGCAGAAGGTTCTAGGAAGTTTACGTTATTTATCTATATATTAATACGCTAGGGTTTTTTCTTCACAGTCATAACTCGATAACGGCTGGACGGATTTTAACGTTTTAGGTGCCAAATTAAAGGTATTTCTACGTAGATTTGCCAATAGGTCTCAGAATTTTAAGAAAGGGTATCACTCAAACACAGTAAAGGTCTGAATTTTCGGAATAGTGGCGCTATCCGACGGCGGAAGTCTAAACTACGTGTTGATTGAAAGTACGTTTCTCAGATGTTATCATCCGTTTTAATATCAGATGTTTTGTTATGTTATGTTTGTTTACAACTGAAGAAACCTTTCGTTGGGTATAAACTTGCTCGGATTTGAGCAACAGGACAATTAGTTACTTAATTACAATTTAAAGTTTGTAACTTTTAGCAGTTTATGTAACTCAATTTAATGTTTTATGTTTTGACAATTTAATGCAGTGATAAATGTATTATTATAAATATATGTATTTCTTATTTGATGGCCTATTGCTTTACTTTTTCCCAAATTCTAGTAATTATTTTAACTTTTCCCATGATTTCCCTCAACCCCTTTTTCTCTTTTGGTTTCCCTAATGGAGCTGATTTTCCCCCGAAAGGGAAAATTTTCCTCAAAGTGGATACTGGATACTGGACTGACTACCTCAGTCCAGTGTTGCCACTTTTAGGGTAATTACCCTTTTTTAGGGTAATTTTACTGGTCCTAGGGTAATTTTAGGGTAATGGAAGTAGTGTGGGTTTGCCGGTTTTGGACCGGAAGTGACGTCATCCGGTCACGTGACCGGATGCGCTGAGTCATGAAAGACGTCATCTGAGGCTGAGCCAGTGACGTAGGCGGTTTTGTGACGTAATGAGGGAAAGTTTAAAGTTCAAGGTCACGGGGAGGTAATTTTAAAAAAGTACTACCTCGCACGCGTAAAATCTGATTGTGATTCGATAGTTTAATCGATAAGAAATATCGAATGAAACAATCGAATGAAGCAATCGGACGATACGAGTGCGAGTTAGTACTATTTCATTTAACTTTATTTTTTACTTTTCTTTTTATTTACAATAAGTTATGTTTACAATAATTTATGTTTACAATAGTTCCCCGTTGTTTGTCGTCATCGATGTTGTTGATCCGGAGTCGCAGCCGTCAGACGCAGTTTTCAAGTGTTGCGCTTGTTTGTCCAATCGGCCCATCCCGACTGTGTGTTCCTTGCCTATTTATGTGACCGCAGGGAACACACAGTCGGGACGAGCAGCTCGATGTTCACCGGTCGAGAGCCGGAGGTGTACTGGCTATTCACAAGCTAGCGTTGTAATCGTACTAAATGGTGGGGGTAAAAGTGTGGTGGGGCGGAGCAGATGGCGGACGGCAGATGGCAGGCGGCAGATGGTAGGCGGCAGGTGGC
The DNA here is from genome assembly GCA_963675035.1 of Allygus modestus. NCBI lineage: Eukaryota > Metazoa > Arthropoda > Insecta > Hemiptera > Cicadellidae > Allygus > Allygus modestus. The sequence goes on along the minus strand of OY776112.1, from coordinate 189,507,833 downwards.
AAGTGCGCGGCAGATGGTTGCTACTCCATTCGCCGCCAAAGTAATGCAAGCCGTCGCCGTAATTCTTGTATTTTATCTTGACGGTTCATTTGATATGTTTTACATCTACATATGCAATAGCTGAAACACCTGCACTTATGACAAGCTTTCCCGTCAACTTGATCGCCTGGTATTTTAAAACATTGCAACTCGCAACAATATGTCTTCAAATTGTTATCGAAAAATAAATTGTTCATCGGTGGCACCGACATGTTAGCTGCAGCGTGTGTTAGACAAGACTGAGACTAACTTCACTGCTCCCTCTCTTTTATACCCCTTCATAAGTTAACCCTGAATGAAAGTTCAAGGTCATCCATTTGAATTTTTAAAAAAAGCAACACAGCAGTATATAAAATAATATACTGCTATGTTGCTGTTTTTTTTTTTCTTTTAATGTTATTCTTTTTTTATTTTTCTTTCTTTATTAAACAAACATTTTACAATGCAATAAGCTTAAGTCTAACATTGTTGACTAGAAATACAAACAGAGAAAAACAAATAGAGACATTATGTACAATGATGCATGATGTGCAGAGTGAGTTCCGTCGAGTTGTTGCCGCTTACACCGTGTGATACCAAATACAACGTCCCCGGTTGAATATCTCGCAAGTCTTCATTTTGTAGCAGTTGAACAAATCGTTTTGGAAGAAATACTTGAAACTTCGGCTCATCTCCTGAAGTCATAGGTCCTTCGCACAATGATACTAGAATTGCTTCTCCATGTGTGGTTTCCACTTTCTTGATGCTATGAATAATGTAATGTCTTTGTTCTTTTAGTTCTGAACATTTTTTAGTTAGCAGAAGGTTCGATTTTGAGTGAGTGTTGAATTGATCAACCAATGTTTGTAGATATTGTTGTGATGCCATCTTCGTCAGTGGTGGTGTCTTCTGTGATGTTGCCTCTTCGGAGTCTCGAATAATACTCGTGCTGAAGCGGTGTTGTGTCCTCGTATTTATAGGCCCCGCTACCCCCACCACATTTCTGTTCTCCGCTACCCCCACCACATTCCTGCGTTTGTTTCAAGTAAGCAGCCAAACGATATGCGTTGTACAATGCACAGTTTGTTTGACCGTGTTTAAGATCTTTTGCAGCGACACAAATATTACCGAGATTAATGTTAAAGTCCTTACTGATAGTTATATCGAAAACATTACCGTGCGTATACTTTTGTATCCAGTTCTTTTTTTCTAATCCTCTTGTGTATATATGTGAATATTGTTTGCAAAAGTTAAACATAATACTGTGCAGATTACTGTAGCTTATAAATCCTTCATACCAATGTATGTGATGAAAGTAGTTTGTTATCCATTTGTTTGTACTTTTTGCTTTGGTGTTAAGTTTGTTAAAAGAAAAAGGAGCTTCAAACGTGAATGGGTAGCCTACAAATGTAAGCAAGTCTAAAATTACTAATTCCTTGATAATAAACCTATCGTCATTATTTCGAAATGCTTGAAATTCTATTACACAAGGCTTTACACTCACTTCTTCATCCCCTCCGCTCATCATGGCACCTAGCGATCAACTAAACTGTTTTCCACACCACGGTAGGTTAAATACCAGGCCGTACAGTTGCAGGCGCGTTGGTGTATATTTAACGTGGGCACCGTCCCCAATAGGCCTACCCCACGTGTGTTCTTCTTTACTAAGTCAAACTTTAGTCTTTTTTAACTTCTTCTTCTTGTGTTTCGTTTTCTTCTTCTTCTTGTTTCTCCGTTTCTTCTTCTTCCTGTGTTGTTTCTTCTGTAGCTTCTGTAGCGATTTCTACAAGTGGTTCAAAATCCTTTAACTTTCTCCACATGCAAACTTCATGAGGTATTCTATTAAAAATAGATGTATCCACAGGTCCGTACACGATGGTGCTATCAGGTTGTTTTTCCAAAGTATCGACCAAATATTCTTTAATAATAGCGCTTGCAAATACCAACTGTCTCATGTACCTTGTAATAGGTTCTGTTGCGTAGTTTAAAACGTAGAATTCTTCACGTGACAGTAAAATCTTATTTTCATGTTGAGTCAAGTCTCTAATTCACACTTGTAGTTGTCCGCGATGTTTAACAATATCGATTTCATTGTCACAATCCAAAAGTCGAATATGTGTTTTCCTTCCACACAAACTGTTAGTTAAATAACATTCTATTAAATGTACATGTTTCAAAAATGACTCCCAAGCATTTTGCGAAAATAAAACCTTTTTTGTTCTATGGTGTAGTATTACTGTAGGGGAATAATCCAATGATTTCATCAATCCAACTGATACACTTTTACTGATGCATGCTGAGATGGGGTAAAAGATTCGCAGAAAAACTTCAGTTAAAATGTGAGGAGGAATATTTTCTTCAACTTTCTTCTTCCTCTTTGGTACTACCTTTGATGGGTCTGCATTAATTTCCTCCTCTCTATCTCTTTTACCAAACTTTAAAAATGCAGTTATTTCCTTGATGATTTCTGCTTCACTAGTATTATCACGTTCCAATAACGGTGCTACCTCTGCATCACCTTGTACAACAGATGGAGAACTCATTTTGTAGAAGATGTTACCCATGCGCCGATAGACGATCAACTGAAGACCTGCATTGCTGCTCCGCTATTTATAGGTTAGCGACAGTGGCGGTGCCGGTGGTGGTACAACGTTTTACAATACTGTCTTTACAATACCGGTCAACGGTGTGTATGTAACAATTTTATCGTGCAAAATTAAACAATACGCAGATGTATTTTCAGGTACGTTTTCTTGAAATTCCATTTCTATTTTTATATCAACACTAGACGATTTTACAGATTCATTTTGTTTGGAACAATCAATTACAACAATCGGAGCTTTCGATTCAAACTGAACGGGAGATAGTAGAGGTGTATTTGTTTTGCCGTAATATGAATTTTGGAACCTAGCGTACATGTCGTATAAAACACTGTATCTTTTCTTATCAAAAGAAATATTAAAGTTGTCGTAGGGAAAGAATTGTGAATTCAGGAACACTTTACAGTTTGTTAATTTACAATGGTCAAATTCACCAGCATTTTCAGTTATTATACTTTTCTTCTTCGTTTGTAATCCAAATATTACATATCTCACTTTTTCCAAATGAGTAGAAGTTTTTACAGTCCATGTATGCCGTTGTGTTGTAGGTAAAACGGGGTATTCATGAAACTCCCAGCTTCTGAATGGCATTACAATGTCTCGATCTGATTTTAACTTTCTTAATAATGTAATCCTGTGTTCATCATTTAGTCGCACATGTGGTACTCTCCAAACAATCTTGTCTAATGTTAATTTCCAGTCTAAATTGGCATCAGTTGTTCCAGTAGCTGCTTTAATAATATCTTTATCGTTTGATGATCTTAATAAAACTAGTTCTTGTTTTACATTTATTATTATTCTTCTGTAGTCTTCAGCAAATCCTAGGAGTAATCTTAAAGGTACGTAGAAATCAAAGTTTCCCGAAGAGTCAGGAGCGATTGTACTTTTGTCTGGTGCAACCCATCCTGCAACAGCTAACAGATTCTTCTCATTTGGTGTTAAAGACGCTAATCCTTTCAATGTACTGGAAATTCCAACCTTTTTTGTTGAATCGACTGTAACTCCTGAAATTTCATATCTAATCTCGTCAAAAAAAAAATGCCATAGGATTATTTATGAACGGAACAGTGGTTCCAGCAGTACCATCATTTTTTGTTACTTTTCCTTCAATATATAAATAACTTTCGCATGGAAGAGTATAAATGTCTTGTTGTTGTATAGAAATCCTAATTTCATCGTTATTGTTTAATTTGGACGAAGCGTAAGGGTTGTGCGTGTGATATTCCTTTTCCCATAAGGTCTCGTCGAATGTTGGACCCTGCGCTATATCCAGTATATCCATTGTTAATGACTTTTAATCCAATTTCTTCTAGAAAACGAATGTTGTCACTTGTTAACCCTTCTACAGCTGATGAGCTACTGACCTCTTTGCTTGTTGGCTCCCTCTTTTTAAATGATAACCCCATTGTCTAAGCGGATGATTTTATATGTATTCTTACAGTAATAGCTTCTCCTCTAAAGTCAATAAGGTTTCCGTCTTGATCGACTATGTTCAGCACGATGTCTGAAATGAAACTGGTGTTTAACGGTAGGTACACAAGGTTTTGAGGCTTTTCTACTATCTTGAAACCCGGTGCAACTGATGGGTAGAATGTGTGTAATATATGACGATTCTCTCCATCTCTGTAGGATCCTTGTATAATGTTACATGTAATGTCTATGCTATTAACTTTGATGATCGTCACAGTTTTATTCCCAGAATGAGTTTTATTAGGTTCTAATACTTTTGTTTCCTTAGAAAACCCCAATAAACTACCAATTGAATGTTCTTGACTAAAATCAATATAATACTTAGACGTAATTTCGGCTTTCATTGTATTGTTATTGCCTTTTATCGTTATATTTTCTTTTCCCATATGTTTTTGTATAACTTCATTTATATTATCAATTTCATAAGCTCCTGTTGGTAAACTGAATTCTTCCAAAGCTGAATACTTTCCTTTATCATCTTTTGTCTTGTAATAATGTATTTTGTTATTAATTCCTTCACTAACGTTTGGAATAGAGTTATATGTTGTTAAATCCAATAATGCGGCTTCCCATAGTCTTCCTTTTTGCAAACGTAGCGCTGGAAACAGAATACTGCGCAAAGTACATGAGTTACCGGTTAATGACACTTTATACGAGGACATCTTAAAGTTGACTAACACTTTTAGCTAAAAAGTCTAAACATAAATGACCGCAAATGGATGTATCATCAGGTTGTTTTCTTGTATGATTGTAAAAAACATTTTCTGCCGCACGAAAGTATTGTTGAAGTTCTTTCGGTGGTGGAAGGTCTCCAAAACTGTCGAAATAATAAATGGTTTTACCAAGTTTCTTGTAACACACCCAATGAGTGCCTAATCCTTCACTATTATCCAAATTTACAATACCAGTCTCATTTTTCCACATTTTAACCGGTAACTCATCTTTCATAAATACTCCTCTAAAAAATGGGATTTTCAAACAAGAAGCATATGTAATCAGTTCTTCATTGGTCAATTCTTTGTTTTTAATTATTAATTGCTCTTTCTTATTTAATACACACGATACGGTCTTAGGTATAATCCTCCTCCCTTTTTTATCATTGACCATATTGTTGGTTTCTTTTTAGCTTTACCACTGGTAGATCGACGTTTTCTTCTGATATTACCTCCTTGTTTTTTAGCGGGGTTTTTCCCACGCCTTCTTCTCTTTCCTCCTCCAAACGTAGTTTTTGCTTTCATTGCTGCTGTTACTGCTAAAGACGCTGCTTTTTCACCAATACTCGCGTCACTAGATTTTACTCTTTGCCAAGCTTTCTCAGCAAGTGCTTTATCCGCTATTGATCTATTTTTAGTATCACCAAATTTGGAATACGCTATATCGTGCTGTTTACAAGCCTGATCGAGCTTATTTATTCCAGGATCTCCTCTAGCAAGGCGTTTCTCTAATTTGGTTCCAGGACCACAATATTGATATCCTCCAGGTAAATGTAATTCCACAGGTAATAAATCAATCGCCTTGTTAACTATAGCTCCAACCGGTTTACTCAATAGAGAAAATGCTGTTGATGCTATTCCCCTTCCTCTCTGTAATCTCTCTCGATTATGACTGATGCGTTTAACCCTCGACATGGCTATTTATAGCAAAACTTACAATCGATAGGTGCACTCTATAAATGTTTTACAATGAATGTAATATCAGTTTTGGTTTCTTGTATTATATAATGTTTAAAATCCATTTATTATATCGAAATGGATTTATTAATTAAATGTAGACATATTAAATAAAAGTAGTAAAAAATAGAAATATGCTGTAATTGAAGATGTTCCAGATGTTTCTCCGCTGGTGATGGTATCGTTGTCTTCGGTAAAATGAATAAACTTTAAATAGTTGTCATGTTCCCTTAGAAACTTGCCACTTAATCGTTGATAATTGAATAACACATCCCAGTCTAGTTTATCTTTAAAATTGTCAATGTAATTCTCAGAGAGATTTTGATATTTACTTATTACTTCCCAACAGTTATTAAAATTTGATGTCATCTCTACGAGGAAGTCTTCTGAAAACTGTTGTCTTTGTAAAATATGGATCCAGTTAACTCTGTGAAAATAAATTCTTAACATAGTCATTGTAAAGAGGTAATGTATGGAAAGTTGTTCCCAATCCATATATCTATCAAACCGTTGAACAAAACCATCTGTCAACACTCCTTGGGGAAATCTCGGCTCTTGAGATATTAAACTCCACGCAGTAATATTGGATTCCATCATCCTCTCTGTATCGTCTCTCGAATATGACTGATGCTTTATCCCTTATCATGGGGGGTATTTTAAATTCTTTTTTCTCTTATGTAATCTTCATTGTTTTCTGTTGGTTCATTAATCACATTCACTTTATCCTCCTTTCCTAATGTCTTGACTTTAGAAGGCTTAGACGGTTTATCTCGTTGATTAGGTTTCTCTGGATTGTGTATATTTTTCCAGTCTAAATAATTGTGACTGTCAACATCTGAAGCTGCATCTCTTTTCTTGCAAACATTTTCTTATTTACAGCGTCTCCATCCTGCTCACAATCACCTACATTTAATAATTTTAATTTTGTTACATCATAGCTTGTGTCAGTTTTATTCCTTTTGTAAATCGTTAACAATTTTAGAGTAGCTAAATTTACTGCTTCACCATCATAAATGGGATATTGTATATCGCTTAACCTTTTACCGGAAAACCCCCAATGATCTTCGTGTACAGTTGGGGTTCTTTTTTTCATGTACTGTACCGTAACCGCATCAGACGACATAAGCGGATCACCAACATTTTGAATTACTTTTCCTTCAAAATTATAGTTGCCGTCAGATGTTAACGGAAACCCAGCTCTTTTTTCACTATATCCAGATTTTACTCCAAACTCGGAATACCGTCCAAACTTGTCCACACTCATGATGTAACTGAATCGCTATCGTTTAGGTTATTATTATATATATATATATATATATATATATATATATATATATATATATATATATGCGTCTACTGAACAATTATTCCTTGTTTTCGCAGTTCATCAACCAAAGCTACCCATTCGTTTCTAAACCAGTGTGCCCGGCTTCCATGGCTTCATGTAATAATCTCATTCGATCAACTAACTTATTTATATCGTTGTAATATATTATATTAGTTTTATACAAATTTTTCAATAATCCCCTTCCAGATGTGGTAGGATCAGTTGTTTTTCTCTTTTTATGCAAAACATTTAATTCAGCAGAAGATAAAGCTCTTCTTTTAATTTGAGCTTTTTTTGATTTTGAGGGGAAAAGACTAGATATAATACTTGTATATTTTATTGACCGATTTCTATGAATAGGTAGGTCTTTGGAATACTTTTTTCTATGTGCATTTGTATACTCTAATATATTTTTAAACAATTGTAAATCCCTTTTAGTATATTTACCAGGATTATTTTTAAAGATAAGTTCAAACAAACCTTTTGTACCTTTATATTTCTTATCTCCAATAACTATATCATCATTTTCGTTTATATCTAACTTGCTATCTCCAATCATTAATCCTTTATCCTCTATTCTAGCTCCATAGGTATGATAACTTCGATTAGCATGTGCGGCGTGTAACATTTTTAACGTATATGTTCTTCCAAGTGTTCCTTTAAACATAATATCCGTGCCTAATTTGCTTAAGTTGGATGGGTTAATATCCTCTTCTTCTGCTCTTGTATCTTCTACACTTGTATCTTCTGTACTTGTATCTTCTGCAATATCCTTTTCCTTTAAATCCTCTATATCTCCGCTTTCTTCATACTCGTCGCTTTCTTCAGATGTATGTAACTGGCCAAAACTTTCATCATTCTGAAATTCTTCTTCATATTTGGAAATTGGTAGCATTTTGTCTCCTTCGAAGCGAATTGAAGGTTTTTCCATATTTTGTGCTTATCGCTTTAAAGGTTCAGTAACAAGTTTGAATGTTGTTTCTAAAAATTGCTCTCTTTCATTTATACCTGATTTTAAAGCTCGGTTTTTTTGTCTAATAGAATCACTAAGTGATTTTATTTCCTTTAATAGCTTTTCCTGGTTAACCATCTTCACACCTTGACGACTTGTACAGTAATACCGCTAATCAGTGTATTAAAACGAATTTATCAAAACCTATTCTATAACGACCATCTTTTATAGCATGATCTTTCATAATAACCAAAAATCCATACTTTTCCGCCCATGCTTTTCCGCAAAGTTCTTTAAACTTTTCAAATGGCATATCCGCATTCACATGATCGTTATATATATGTTTTAGGTTAGTATCATCTTGTTTGAATACAATCAGAATATTTGCATTATCTCTGATAAGTTGTTTTGGGATTTTGCTATAGGTTTGTCCTATATATATGCTGTCGATGTTATTGTGTCTTCCCATGGCAAAGTAGTTTCTAATAGTATCCTGATTTTCACAAGATACATCGTCAAATATAAATACAGAATACGGTTTCGCTTCGTTTGGTTGCATAATGCTATCACTAGCGTTAAATTTGTAAAAATTAACATCAGACACATCAGATAGGATTTTATCCAGCAATTGATACTTTGGTTGATGTAGAGACTTTGAAAAAATATATAGGTTATTAAACCTTAATCCCTGCGGATTAGTGATCAAATTAAAGACAACATTGGTCTTTCCGCAGTTTGAGGGGCCACTTACTATACATCGAACAGTGTTTGGAAGTAAACTACCGTGTTTACCATTGTTGATTTTAACGTTATCCACAGTTAAATCATCTATGTTATTAATATTGAATCGATCTTTATGGTTAATAATCTCCATCCTGCTCAAAGGTTAACGATGAAATGAGTTGCTTGCATTAAACCAAGTCCTTTATAGGTATCCATGAATCCTCAGTTTTGTTAAACCCTAACCACCGCACTTTAACTGCGTCATTTTTTCTTTGTAACTCTTTTTCAACAAGATATACATCACCTACTGTTGACTTTAACATTTCATGTCCATAAAATGCACCTTGCAACAAATCTCCTTTGTTATCTTTTAAGATATACGTTTCAGGTACAGTCGGTTGCACTTTATACACTGTAAAAACTTCATTCGTCCAATTGGGAAGGTATTTCTTGGTAAACACTCCCTTATATTTACTAATCCGTACTTTATCACTTACATTAAATTTTCTTGGCTGCATTTTTTCTACTTTAGGCTTTGTATTTTTCTTTATGCGTTTTAATACATCTTTTGCATTTCTTCTATTTACTTTGTTAGGTTTCATACCGATAGTTCTATGAAACCTGTTGTTATAATCATTTATTAATTGTGGTAAAACATCATACCATACGTAAGAACCTCTTTTTGAAAATTGTTTATACAGTGCTCCTTTTAAAGTTCTATTGAATCTTTCTACAATAGCTGCTTTTTCTCTGAATTTGTAGAATAATGATTTATTTTATATTTATTCATTAACTGTGCAAAGTTTGTATCAAAGTATTCTGTTCCATCATCAGTTTGTAAATGTTTAATTTTGTTTTTATCTCTTTTTATGGCTATTTCCATGGCTTCTGTTACGCTTTTACCAGTCTTGTCCTTTAGAGGCAAAGCGTCTGCAACTTTTGTAAAACAATTAATAATTGTGAGTATATATTTAAATCCTTTGTTTATTCTGCTATGCAGTCGCATTTCAATTAAATCCGCTTGATATAGATCATTTATCCCTTTTATAACAGTATTTCTTCTTGGAAACTTTATTCTTGCAGGTTTGTGTAGTTCATTAATAATCTTCTCCTTCAGGTCTGACATGATGGTTTCACGAAGGCAGCTGATATGGTATTAAATATTCTTTGGTATAAATCTGCTTATATATATATAGTTCAAGGTCATTCAAAACTTGTGTAAAAAAAGGGGAAACACAGCTTAACATTGCTGTGTTTCCCCTTTTTTTACGGAAAGGAAAAGGATAAAGGATCTAGGACGATGAAAAGGTTACTCGTCAATAGGGTTGAGGGAGTAGTGGCCGAATGGCAATGTGTTGATTTTGTCTGGAAGGGTTTGTCTTTTGTCGTCATTACAGGATAGCGCCTTTTTAACTTCAGTCACGCTGTTCAGCTGATGGTTAAAACTTCTGATGGTGTTGAATTTAGCTGTAATGATGTTATCCTCAAATAAGCATTGCTTGTAGTGTTCAAAATGCACTTTCTTCTTTAAATATAAACTCTTTACACCTTTAGCTTTCTTAATATAGCTATTCTTCTTTTCTTCTTCTTCTTCTTTTTCATTATAGAGTTTTAAAGAATATAGTTTAGACATCAGTGCAACAATCTCTTCAAGTAGAACACCATTAGTCTCATCCTTGAATTTGCCTAGTACTTTTTTGTGTCTGCCATTGTCGTAGTTTGGATGATCTTTTGGATAATCGGAGAAATCAAAGTCGTTCTTGTAAATAAATGTACGTAAGTCTTTATACATGCCCAATGTTACTATGCGTTATATGAAAGCGTCAGTGTCCATATATGTAATAGATATATTTTCTCTTCCGTAGAACGCCACCATTTTGTTGTAGTGAAAGTCGTACATGTGTATTGACATGCCTATATACAAAGGACGATCCATCTTCACACTCGTCTTCTTCATGGACACTGCTACAAGTTTTTCATTAATAATTATAGATGTTCCAAAATTTGGCTGCTGTACTAGTTTCTGTAATTTTTTTGCGTCGGTAACAAGTTTAACATTTTTATGTCTTCTTTTGTTTTCCAATGTTTTTCCAAATATCGCATTATTCATTAATTTAAAGAAATCTTTTTGAAAGTCTGATGTAGCTGCTGCTCTTCTGATGGTATTTGAATCAATGTAGTGTTTCAACCAGCATGATTGAGAAAATTCCAAAACTCTATTAATTTTTGTTAGACGCAGTCCTAATTCGATAGCTTGTTGAACCACCCAAAAGTGAGCCACGTAGCGTTGTTTATTATTTAACGTCATCATTAATTTGGGGTGTTTTCCAATTGGTGAAATTTCTGTTTTAGCAAGAAGTGGAAGGTCATAATGAAGATCATGTAAATTTTCTGGGTATTCAAAATCGCAATCCAAAATATATCCAGTGTCACCATGTTTCGGAATTTGTAAAATATCGCCAATAGAGTCGGGATTAATCCATTTAAAGTTATCAAAAGGAAGTGGGTTTGACATTGCCCATCCGTACAGGTTATTTGCATCGAAATATCCTAAATAGGTTGACGGTTTGGTTTCATCGTAATCGGGAAGGTATTTGTTGTTGGCTTTAACATGTCTGGTAACACTTTGGGTCAATCCGCCTCTTACTCCAGCTTCAACCATTAAAACCATGTCAATGTCTGTTAAAAGTTGGAGTTTGCATTTTGTTTCTTTTAACATGGCTTGCCAAGCTAATCCTGGTGAAGTATACGAATGTAGAGGGTCCAAACCGTATGCAGCAAAACAGGTGTTTCGGAATTCTTCCATTACATCACAAAGAAGAGTTACATCTAGTTTGACATAAAAGTCCGAGTAATCTCCTAAGGTCTTCATATCTAACTCGTTCCATACTCGACGTGCTTGTTGATAGTCCTCAAGTGATAGTTCCGAATCATTAAGTTTTTTTTTGAAGTGTTCTGGTGGAGGTAGCGATGTTTCATCAAATCTATGCAGTCCATCGATGTAATCATAGGGGAAGACTCCTTTTCGAAGAACCAAATCCATTTTACTATTGGGTACGATTTTGCTTGTTTCTATCAAATCTGTTCTTCTTAGATTTTCAGATAATTTCATGAGGCTTGAAGGCATAAATCTAAATGAATCAACAAACCTTAATTTAATTTTACCCACCTTTTTTGAAAAGCTTATAAATTTTTCCATTGTCGTAGCCAAAACGTCTATTGCTCCATTATCTCTTCCTAGTTCGGGGATTATAAAGTGCGAATCATAACCACTCAGATTGTGCAGAACTACGGGGATGAAATATGGCAGTTTGTAGTTCAAGTTGCAAGCGTTACAGGCTGCACCTCTGTACGCTCCCGTAAGATGATCGTGGTCACGAACTTTAACGTTATCCAGTGTAAAGGTGTTATTACACAGATAACACGTTGTTGTTGAATCATAATGTTGAAGCTCTTCTTCTTCCATAGGTGACATGGGTACCTTTGTTCCATACAGTTCTTCTACCTTTGCAGCTATGTCATACAGATCATCGACAAAGTATTTGGCTGCTTCTTCACCACGATAAATCTTTGGAGAAGATGATAGTCCATATTTTTGAAGATGGTCTTCAGTCAACGTGGATTTAATTAGTATGCAATAACTGTTTGGTGAATGAAGTTGGTATTTGCTTCTTCTTGTAACGTCCTCTTCTTGTTGTTCAAGCGGATGTAAAGAAGACTCGAAATCAGCGTAAACAGCAACAGGTACACGGTATTGTTGTATTATTTTGTCAAATTTTATCTGCGCTCTGCTAGGATGCGGCAATTTAATTCTTACTTCATAGTTTCCATTACATAACCGCTGGTGTTCTACTAGCCAATCTGACCCTCCCCTTCTTAGTTCTTTGTTCACGTGACAAAAACATCTTTTGCATATTGTCATTTTTTTTCATGATTGGATAATTGTTTAGAAACAAGACTTTCAAATTTTTTGATATACACAAAGTGTGAAATATCGCCTTTAGTAATCAATAACAAATCGGTATGATCTCTGCGCTCATTTTGTGTAATACGTAAGGGGTACACATTGTTTGACGAATCCAATCCGAATAGGTTGACAGAAGCTGAAGGATTTTGTTTTTCAAATTTTGAAACGTCTGTTATAGCAACAGGGTAAGTTATCCCTTGAAAATTATATCTATGTTGTACTTCTTCATAATGACTTGGTCTTACCGGATGGTCTGTTACATATTTGGCCAACATAGCATATTTAAAACACTCAGTATCTTGATTTTGTACGTTGACGCAGGATAAGGTATTTCTAATCTTTGTTGGTAGATGGATGTAGCTACTTCCTCGAATTCCATAGCCGTGTTTGTGTACTCTTAAGTCTAGCCCTATGATGCTTAACAAACTCCATCCAGAGCCTCTTCCTTCATGTTCTTGTATTTTCACCATTAGGTCATCAAAACATTCAGATACGGTTGAATCAATATCTGACGAGAACATAATAGTTCGGTTTTTTGTTAAGAAACCTCTCGGTGAGGTTTCATTTTGAATGTTTGTAAATAAAGTATCCAGTAATAGTCCAAATTTAATCAAATTTAATCTTTTTAATTCATTTTTCAGAGTTTTGCTAACCAATCCTATTGCGTTATTTAATAATTCTTCAAGTTTCAATTTTGTATTGTCAATTTTAAAGTGGGTTACAATATTACCCGGAAGTGCTCGGGCGTGTAGTTCCACATTTACTGATGGTCCAGGCGCATAATGAATGACACTTGGTCTTGAAACTTCATTTTCTTCTTTTTCTTCATTTTCTTCTTTTTCTTCGTTGTGTTCTTCTTCATTTTGTTCTTCTTGATGTTTTGCTAATTGTTGGTCGATTGAATCTAATTCTTCTTCATTTGGTTCTTCTGTATTTGTATTGGTGTTATGTTTCAATTCTTTATGAATGGTTCAAAGCCATTCATCTCTGAAAGAAGCTTTACAAATATCGCAGTGATTCATAATGTAGGCGTGCTCTTGACAAGGGTCAACTCAATAATGAAAAAACACTGCAAATGCACCTCTATTTATACCATAGAAAAAGTGGTGGGGGTATGTTTTAGATTAAGTTTAAGTTTGTAGCTGGAGGCTACAAAATTCTGTATTTGGGTCAAGGACATTGAGCATACTTGCCAAAACGGGGAATAGAGCAGTAAATGATTTCATTTTAAACCATAAACTGATCTATTCCCCGCTTTGTATTTAACAAGGACAATTTTCTCCAACAGGAGAATTTAATATAATTTAAACTGGTAAATATTTTCTGTCTTGTAACTGGGTCAAGGTTATACAACGATATTACCAAAACGGGGAATAGAGCAGTAAGTAGTTCTCACTTTGACTACAAACTGATCTATTCCCCGCTCTGTATTTAAAGTTTGACAGTTGACAAGAAAATAACAACACTTAATCAGACTCATTTGATGAATCGGAATCAGTTGTATCAGAAGCATCGGAAAGAAATAGTCGTCGACGAATATAATATACCCCTCGTGCGCTATCTAAAAATATCCCATCCAAACTACTACTACTAGTGGTTGGAGTTTCATCATGTATTTCTTCAGAACAGAGAAGATGCTGATAGATTCTATAGGTTTCAGATTCCACGTCACTTAACGGTTCGGATATCCTGCTTCAAGATCATCACTGTTAATAATTCAAGATCTTCCATTGCATCCATATTACTTAATAATTCAACATCTCCTACTCCTAATTCGTCTTCATTTTCATCCTCACTTTCAATCACAATATGTATTATATTTCCCACGATTGATTTTGCAGAAGGAAATATATTATCCTTTGGTGACATAGCTGCTATATATCCTAGTGCTAATACAAGTAGCAGAATGAGATAAGCACTGATGAAAAACCTCTTTTTATACCCCCCCGATTTAAGTGGTGGGGGTAATTAGTGATAGGGAAGGGGTATTATTGTAACAATATATGAACAATTTAATACTAACAGAGTATAAAGTTCTGTAAGTGGGTCAAGGTCACCTTAAACTATTACCAGAACTGGGAATAGAGCAGTAAGTGATTCTCACTTTGACCACAAACTGATCTATTCCCCGTTCTGTCTTCCGCTGTTCAGTATTTCCAAAGACTCTTAGTTAGTTGAAGAAAGTTTTTCAATTTCTATTGCTAGCAATTCTTCAGGCAGTTGAAATGATGTATTTTGTGACAACATTTCCAACATTTCAATGTATTTTATGGCGTGTGCTATAATAGTAAGTTTTGAAGCTTTTGGTTCAAGAAAAAATAATTTTGTTCGTAATAAATTATAGGCTTCATTCAATATTGCAATCCTTCTTCTCTCTCTAGCACACCTTCTTTTCTCTCTATTATTCTCCTCCTTGCCTTTAGCATCTAAGTTAGACGAACCTCCTGGGCTATCCATAGTTGAATAATAACTATACCCTGAAGCCGACTGCCTTATATTTGTTTACCCCCACCCTTTTACAATGAATATAGCTGGTTCGGTGTCTTGTTCGGGAAAAAGTCGCTAACTTAACGTGTAGTGTAATAAAGGCACAAGACAAACCCCTATTGCATTAATCGGTAAATTTCTCTCTTCAAAAGGATTGGTGATGACCTCTAGCCTATGTGACCCTAGTTTTATTGTAGGAAATAAATATATCTTCCAATATCTTACCAAACAAAAATTTCCCGAAGTGGGTCAAGGTCATCTGAACATGTTGCCAAAACGGGGAATAGAGCAGTAAGTGATTCTTATTCAAACCACAAACTGATCTATTCCCCGTTCTGTATTCCCCCCCCTGGCCTTGTATGTAGTTTATGAGGTTGTGTAATAAAGACACTGGATGTAGCCTTCTTGTAATAATTGGTAAATTTTGTTCTTCAAAGGAATTGGTTTCACATCTATTTTTACTTCTTCTGTTCCACGAATACCCAATCCTTTGATCTGAACATGTTGGTACTCCATTAACAGTTGGTACACATGGGTAAAAGTATCCGCTTTAGCAGGAGAGTCAATATAGTGGAGGTATACAATGGCAGATGCTCTCTTGATGCAATTCACAACCAAAGTGATAACTGACTCTGCAACATCGCGCTTATATACCCGCGCCTATCTAGGTCAAGGTCGTTTTAAGATTATAAAAAAAGTGTGGACAACCTATTTACCTTCTGCAGCATGCTACAGAATTTAAATAGGTTGTCCACACTTTTTTTAATTTGGAAAAGAAACAAATATTTACTTAAATTTGGAAGATAGGTTTTTGAACTTTGATTTTACGGTAATGATTTCCACACAGTGACTCCCTTTTCGTTTAGAATTAAATAGTCTCGTCTGGTAGGGTTTTCAGGGTGGAACATACCCTTAGGTAATGCTAAATAGAACAGTTGGTCTGCGCATTTTAGAATCACCTTTAGAAAACCTTTCTTTTTAACAAAAAAGTAACGTTCGTTTTTACGAAGCCTATTAATTCGAAGTTTTTGGGGTTCACTGTTGATATTGGTGAAGATCAAGGAACGCTAGTCTTATGTTTCAGTTTTAAATGATACCCGCATATTTCCTCATTTGAAACACAAGACCTGTGACAGCGTTCACCTTTCTTCGGACCTTTTTTGAAGATATATATACATTGACATTTTAATTGTTTTAAATTATCAGAAGGAGATTGCGGGTTATTAAAAATTACAGACGGACGTATAGAAGAGCCTGATGTAGAAGGTGGGTTCTCATCTCTGATTGGCTTCGGCTCCAGTGGAAGAATGTCTGCCAGCGCCTGCTGAAGAATGGAAGGAGCTGGTGAAGCCAGAGATGAAGAAGGTGGTGTTTGTCCAACCTTCCTCGGCGATGTAGATAATTTGGAAGAACTTGAACTAGCCGGAGAAGGTGGGCGAGAAGTAGCCGGAGAGGATGAAGAAGATGACGATGAAGACGATGAAGACGATGAAGAAGATGAAGACGATGAAGAAGATGAAGAAGCAGACGGGGGAGCAACAGGGTTTGCCCGAAGTGGTGGCGATACGTCAAGAGCTGGCATCGAACGTGGTGCCGGCTCCGCAGGAACAACGCATGCCAGCATCAACGCCTGCCGAAGGATGGAAGGAGCTGGCGGAGCAGGTGGAGAATGTTCAACCTTCCTCGGTGAAGATTGTTTCCTACGGCTGGACATGTCGGAAACTGAACTGCGCTCGGAAAGTGTAAGCAGCAGAATGATTTTACCACTGGTGGAAGCCCTCCTATATACCCGTTTTACGGGGTGGGGGGGTTAGTGATAGGGAAGGGGTATTATTGTAAGAGTAAATGTTTTTACCAAACAATAATTTTCTCTAAGTCCCGAAGTGGGTCAAGGTCATCTGAACATGTTGCCAAAACGGGGAATAGAGCAGTAAGTGATTCTCACTTGGACCACAAACTGCTCTATTCCCCGCTCTGTATTAGGAGAAGAGGACTAGTTTAAAGCTCGCAATTATAGGCAATAAACCTGATAACGGAACACTAACCTCTCCCCCGAAAAATTATTCACCCAACAAACAAACGATATGGTTAGTTTACAACAGTCGCGCACTCTGATACCGCAAGGACGTTCATCACCGTCTAGGCGTCAGAGTACTACGAACCGAAGTACAATAATACCTGACCAAGGTCCCCTTAAGTTTATTTCCCCGAAGATGTATCCCCCAAGATAAGCAAAATGGTCAGTTAACAACAGTCGCGCACTCTGAAACCGCAAGGACGTTCATCACTGTGTAGGCGTCAGAGTTTTACGAACCGAAGTACAATAATACCTGACCAAGGTCCCATTAAGTTTATTTCCCCGAAGATGTATCCCCCAAGATAAGCAATATGGCCAGTTTACAACAGTCGCGCACTATGAAACCGCAAGGACGTTCATCACTGTGTAGGCGCCAGAGTACTACGAACCGAAATACAATAATCACCTGACCAAGATCCCCTTAAATTTTACAGATATTTAAACAAGATTCCCTTAAATTTTACAAATATTTAACCAAGATCCCTTTAGATTTAACCAAGATAAGCAAACTAACTGAATCTGTTTCTCGTGAGTGAGGGCTAAGATAGGTAAAAAAAGTCATCCGGTTTTCATGCCGTAATGACTCAAGGTCGGTTTTCGTGCCGTACCTTTTTGTAAGGGGTTAGGAAAGGTGTCTATTTGAGAAACATAATCCCCCCTGAGATATTTTAAGATATAAGGTCGGTTTTCGTGCCATACCTTTTTGAATGGGAGCGTGAAAGAAAAGTACATATTTCATTAGTAAATAAAAACACTTCAAAGACACTTTAAAACCAACACCAAACTAACTACATTTACTAGCAGCAAACTACAAGCGTTATTATAACATGCTTAGTAATAAACAGACATGCCTTAAGCTAAGGTAGCATCTCTAATATACAGTGGTACCAACTCTATAGTAGAGATACTATTGCGGACAGCGCAGGCAAACAGCTAGCTAGGCTGTCGGTCTGCGACTGCGAAACCTATGCGGGCTGCTCCCGCTTTATAGGAATATTCAAGGGGGGGCAAGGACTTCGAAAGTAGTTTGTTGCAACGCTGTATCACATACTCTGAATTGCTCCAAGTCCGGTAACTGGGTCAAGGACGCGTTAAAATATTTTGTAAAATAGCAAAGGTGTTACCTTTGCTATTTTACTTTGGAAGCAAGCTTTAAGTTCTACTACGTTTAAACAAGGGAGACTGTTATCCGTTTTACACAATACTCCTTGCACGATCTTTTGATAAAATAGAAAAGTTTAACGCCGGAGGGCGATTCCCATTCCACCAAAACACAATGCATATCGTTTCTGTATAACGGTCTAAGCTCTATCTTTACTTTTAATTTAATCCCTCGGAACTCATAATTAAGGATAGCCAGAAACGCTTCTGAAATAGCAAGTTCGGAAGGAACAAGCCAAGTGTTTACATCTACAGCTTCCATAGTGATATGATGATTTTCACCACGCTGTTGCGGTATTTATTACATTTCCCCTCCCATAAGTGTTGTGCTAAAACGTTGTTGTGCACATTGGATATTTTCTAAGTCCTAATCTGGGTCAAGGTCGCGGTGAAAATAAAAGCATTAGGTGTTAGGCAAACAACTTCCATCTACAAAGTATTGAGTGTTATTACTATAAAGCGAGTTGAAGGCAAAAGCAACAAGTGTTAGGCAAACAACTTCCATCTACAAAGTATTAAATGTTATAACTATAAAGCGAGTTGAAAATAAAAGCATTAAGTGTTGGGCAAAATAAAAACATTCCATCTACACATGCAAATGCGCATGATCTCTCAATTGCGCGTTGGGCCCACACACACTTAAGAGACCTACGCTGCAGCAGGCACTGCAACCCAGTGGGACGTTCATCGCAACGGGCGGCAGGCTACTGCGAAGAGACGCTCGAAATCTCGGGTTATATAGACGGAGATCGGGAAATCGGGATATTTAGGGGAAAGCGGGATAAGGGATAACCCTGCTTCGTTGTGGTATTTTATCCCGCACTTCCAAGAACATTTTCCCTCGACCTTGACCTTGACCTTGAACATGACCCCAAAGGGGGGGGGCTCGAGGGGGGGCTTGAAGGGGGCTCGAGGGGGGTGCTCGAGGGGGCTCGAGGGGGGGGGGCTCAAGGGGGCTCGAGGGGGGGGTTGACGTAACCGGTTCTAAACCAGTCCTCAGCTTTCTACCCATGTATGGATAGGGCAAGGTTTCACTTTACGACCTGCTTCACTCTGTCTGCAGCCTCATTCCGGCTTTGGTTTGCAACCAGTACACACGTGCTCTATCCAACTCTATCTTATCCATTTTTTCTTCCATCCTATTTACACCATGTCTTCTCCTCTGACTCCCGAAAAACTCCAGCGCTTAAAGGAATCTTTGAAGAGGTCGACGGAAAGAAGGAGCGGGTTTAAGAGATCTTCAACTTTGAAGTCTCTCAAACGGAATCTCCGTGGTCATCCGCTGTATTTTGAACAACGACCCTCGACTCAGCCTCGACCTTCTACATCGGCTCAGCCTCGGCCTTCTACATCGGCGGCTCAACCTTCGTCTCCAACACCGACTGTCGATGAGGTGATGCAACGGACAAGGGTGATGGGGCTGAACGACTTGGTGACGCCGTTTGAAGTCTCCAAGGTCGAGTTTCGAAATCTGAAGCGGATGACGGAGTATAAATATGTGGCAACCAACGGGGACCACGTGTTCCTGTTTCAACACACCGTCCACTACATCGAGGTGCGTCTGCCGCAGTCTCTCCCACCGCCACCCCCTCTGATACCCGACACACAGGAGTTATTCTTAACCAGAAAAGATGGGAGGGTAAAGTGGGTTTTGAAGAATAAAGTTTGAACCGATCCTGATCCCGACCATCCCTATCCCGACCACCTTTCAGCGCGCAAACGGTCCTTTTCAGGACCACCCTAAGCATTTCAAGTTAAGGACTTGGCCTGTACATAGGCAGGAGATTTTGTTTGTGCAGCCCACTTTGTGAAAATTTCTAAGTCCCAAAGTCCTTGAACTTGACCTTGACCTTGAACATGACCCATGTGGGGGGGGGGGTACAAAGTTTTTCCAAAGTATGTCATTTTGGTACTCAAATTACGCGAATTGATCAGACGAACAAGGAGGTACAAACAGAATTTTGATCCGGCCAAGGGTATAGTAGCAGAAACGAAAAAACTACAAAGTTTGTCCAAAGTATGAAATGTGGGTACTCAAATTACGCGAATTGATCAGACGAACAGGATGGTGCAAACAGAATTCAGAACCGACCAACGGTATAGCAGAAATAGCGAAAAGACCAATGTTTTCAAGGTTACATACTAATAACTTCTTTATTATTGGGTTAAAGTATAGCGAGTGGGTACTCAAATTACGCGGGTTAATCAGACGAACAAGATGGTGCGAATAGAATTCAGATCCGACTGAGAGTAGGGAAGAAATAGCGCGAAAATAACACTTTCAAGGCCTGACATAAATAAATACTTTGTTTATGGATTAAACTACGACAAGTTATTTATAGTTTAAAGTATACCGAGGTAACGTTGTGGTGCGGGTAGGTCGGGTGGGTATCATACACGCTAGCGCTATATCATTATACTTTCAGCTCTTGCAGGATTAACGTCTACCTATAGAGTTTGTGTTATTCTAAAGATGTCACAGTTTTACAGAAATATGACGAAGGTGTCCTTCAACAGTCCGCCTGCCACCACCTTCTACTTCTCCGACTGTGAAGATAGAAGGTCTACGCTGTTAGTGGATTGTGAGCGATTTCGCCGTAGAATACTCCAGGCTGAAACATTCTTAGCAAGTTGTCTGCTACGCAAGATGCATCATATGAGTACATGCAATAAATTAGATCACAGTGACTGTTATGATTGCGTAAAAACAGTGTCGAGCAAGAATTGTTAATGTTTTCAGTTACGGAGCTCCGATCCTCACAGAGTCAGAGCTAGACCCTAACTAATGCATGTCCCGTAGTTATTGTGCGATTTGAAAACTTGGTGGGGGAAACTGGTGTGGTGGGGGGTAAAGGCGAGTGTCTATCCTACATGCTTGTATCACTTCAGTATACCTGCGGCTCTTGCATAGTTCACATGGATTCGCAAATACAAGGCACTACTGTTTCTTCCACATGTTCTTCTTTTAATATTGAGCAAGCTGACAATACAAATGATGAAATACAAGTACATGAAGTTTCTAGCACAATATCTTCTGATGCAGAAGCAATAATGTCATCCCTAATAGGGTTTGACTAATGATGGTGAATGTAGTAGCAACCATCTGCCTCGCACCAGCTGCCACCTGCCGCCTGCCATCTGTCGTCCGCTATCTGCTCCACCCCACCACACTTTTACCCCCACCATTTTGTTTGATACCAAAACGCTAGCTAGCGAATAGTCAGTACACCTCCGGCTCTGGACCAGTGTACATCGAGCTCTCTGTTAAAATGTCCATCAAAATTAGGTGTATTCATTATGACTCTATTCATCTGGCGACTTTCCAAGACCTCGAGGTTTTTAATGAAGAGTTAAGACTTCTCATTGCGTCCGGTTACGATTTATCTTTGGAACTTTACGCATCAAAAAACAACATGGACTCTGCGCAGGAATCGAAATATCTACCGTCTTTCATCAGAAAGCGAAGTGATGGCCGCAACTCGTCCGGATCAACAACATCGATGACAACGAACAACGGGGAACTATTGTAAACATGAATTATTGTAAATAAAATAAAGTAATATTTGTAATAGTACTACCTCGCACTCGTATCATTCGATTGCTTCATTCGATTGTTTTCATTCGATATTTCTTATCGATTAACTATCGAATCACAATCGGATTTAACGCGTGCGAGGTAGTACTTTTTTAAAATTACCTCCCCGTGACCTTGAACTTTAACCTTTCCCTCATTACGTCACAAAACCTCCTACGTCACTGGCTCAGCCTCAGATGACGTATTTAATGACTCAGCGCATCCGGTTACGTGACCGGATGACGTCACTTCCGGTCCAAAACCGGCAAACCCACACTACTGTAGTCACTTCGTATTTTGGGTGGTAATGTCTACTAGGTGGTAATTTGGTGGTAATTTTGCGGCAGTCTATTAAATTGATTAAAATTTAAAATTTGTGATTCTTGCGTTTAACAATCCTGACTTATTTCATAATCCGCAAATTTCCGTCATATAAATTCATTTAATTTTGATTTGACATGCTTTTTTCATACTCTATGCTTTTAGTTCTTGGGGATTGTTGGGACCACTAAGCTCTATTTTATATCTGGAGTCACCACTCCATGGTGAAAAAGCGTGTCGTTGTGTTTATGGTCGTTATGTTGGCCAGATGTGTTTTTGACGTCTTGGTGGTATATTTATTTTATTTCATATTGGTGGAAATTTTGACATCTTCCACCCAATGTATTTTGATTGGTCCAGTTAACGTCAAGGTGGCAACACAATAGAGTAAAAAGTTAGTGTTGACGGCACGTATTTGGAAAATATTTAGTCACAAAGTAGTGACTCCAGATATAACATAGAGCTCAGTGGTTGGGACAATATTCTCGATTTTAGTACTCTATGTAGTGTCAGTGTTGTGGAGTCAATTCTGAAAGAATTTATATTTGTAACCAAGTTCTTTGCTGACTATGTAATAACGAGTAGAAACTGATTCAAAATTATTAACTTATTTAAACTTGATTATTTATTTTACTAGATGTTAACCGCAGGCTTCGCCCCGCGAATGATTTATAAATACCCCCGGCGCAGCAAACCTGTGTACTCAGCGAATTTCCAATGCATAATATATGTCTTAATACCACATAAAGCCGCATACTAAGTTTCATAAAAATATATTCACATATAAGCGATTTTAATTATTCTCCATAAGAATAACATTGGTAATGAGTACGTAGGTTTGCTGAAACAAGGAACACAAACAATTGGTTTTTATGCAAATATAAATAGAATTTAACTAGGCGAAGCCACATACGAAGTTTCATCGATATTCAATCATAAATAAGCGCTTTATAACATTCTAGTTATTCTCCATAAGAATAACAAGGGGGCTGAGAAAGCAGGTTTGCTGCAACAAGGAACAAAACAAATGGGTTTTTATATATTTATCACTATCTCAACCAAGTGAAGTTACCAAGTTTTATTAATTTATGTTCATAATTAAGGGAGTCATTACATTTTACTTATTCTACATAAGAATAACATGGGGGCTGAGTACGCAGGTTTGCTGCTACGGGAATAATCAACAAAAAAATCAATTTTGTGTACAAATATCAATATACCAGTACTACGTGAAGCCACATACGAAGTTTCATCAACATACATTCATAAATAATCGAGATATCAAATTTTATTTACTCTCCATAAGGATAACATTGGACAACGTACTGTGTTTAGCACTTTGAATATCTCTTCAATGGTTGGCGTAGAATCACAATTTAAACACCAAAATGATTGTTTTGTGGAACTGAACAGATTGATAAAAGCAAATGTGAAGTTTACATTAAAATAAACTGAGGAAAAGCCAAAAACATTTTTCCCATAAGATTAACAAGGGATATTTTATGAGTAGGTTTTTTGGATTTTCCCCGCAACCACTTAACCTAGGTTAATAATTCAAAATACTATATTATTTGTTTTTTAAGCTCTAAAACATGGTCAAAGCCAAAATTAAGTTTTTTTAAATTGTAGGGTGAAAAATACAAAAAACTGATTTTTGGACAATTTAAAACCCCCATAAACCCCCCTTCCCATGGTCCGATTTTTCTGGTTTTCAAACTTAAAGTCATGAATGTCATTTTACACATTTGTGCCAAGTTTCATCAAAATCGGACGTTTTTTACTCAAGTTATCGTGTTAACGAATATATATATATATATATATATATATATATATATATATATATATATATACCCCGTAGCAGCAAACCTGCGTACTCAGCGAATTTCCAATGCATATATATGTATCTTAATACCACATAAATCCACAAACCAAGTTTCATCAATATACATTCATAAATAAACGATTTATGGTATTTTTATTATTCTCCATAAGAATAACATGGCGGCTGAGTATGCAGGCTTGCTGAAGCAAGGAACACAAACAATGAGGTTATATACAAACATCAATATAACTCAAGTAGGTAAAGCTACATACAAAGTTTTATTAATTTATGTTCATAATTAAGGGAGATAATAGGTTACTTATTCTCCATAAGAATAACATGGGGCTGAGTACGCAGGTTTGCTGCTACGGTAACTATCGGTCAAAAAATGTTTTTAGTGCAAATATTAATAGACCACAACGATATGAAGCAATATACCAAGTTTCATCAGGAAAAGTTGATAAATAAGTGAGATATACAATTTTTCTTATTCTCCATAAGAATAACATTGGACAACGTACTGTGTTCAGCACTTTCAATATCTCTGTAACCATTTGACGTAGAGAAATAATCAAAATACCAAATTGTGTGTTTTTTTTAAGCTGAATCCAATGGTAAAAACGAATATTTGACTTTTTCAAAAATTATTTGTAAAAAATTCAAAAAACCCATTTTTGGGGTACAAACCCCCCCCCCAAAGTACTCCTTCGGATGGAGCGATATGGCTGGTTTTCGAACTTAAAGTCTTAAATGCTGTTTTACACGTTTATACCAAATTTCATCAAAATCGGATCATTTTTACGAGAGTTATCGTGCTCACGGACACACACACACACACACACACACACACACATATATATATATATATAGTTTCGAACGAATGGTGTTTTTGGGGTCTGGGGACCTCAAAACGAAAAGTTATCATGGTCCCGGGCCTAGGTCTTACCATGCCGACTACGGTAATAGCTTCTTCCCTATAGGGAAAATTCGCTAAAACTATTGCAGTTGTGTGTGCTGCATTCCGAGGTTAACCCGTGGAACTACTACGAATCAACATCAGCTGTTTGTATTTTCATCAGCTCAATCAAAAATGAATGTCCATAAGGAATGCATTGGAACTTTGAATCCCCGTAGGGCAAAGCCCTATAGGATTTTCGCAACTTTAATATGTCTATATTATGTTACTCAGGACTATCAAGTATCTCTCTGCCAAATTTCAGCTCAATCACTCCAGCGATTAGAGCGTTATTGAGCCACAAATATCTAAAATACCCCCGTCGCAGCAAACCTGCATACTCAGTGAATTTCCAGTGGATATATAACATAACACATTAACACTTAACGGGATTCATAAGAAATATATTCACAAACAAGCGATGTTAAAAATATTAATTATTCTCCATAAGAATAACATTGGGGATGAGTACGCAGGTTTGCTGCAACAAGGAACACAAAATAATGTTTTTTTATGCAAATATCATTAGAACTCATCTAACTAAAGTCACATACCAAGTTTCATCCATATACATTCATAAATAACTGATATATAACATTTTAAGTATTTTCCATAAGAATAACATGGGGACCAAGTACCTAGGTTTGCTGCTACAGGAACCATAGGCGAAAAATGGTTTTTAGCGAATTTCCCCTATAGGGAAGAAGCTATTACCGTAGTCGGCATGGTAAGACCTAGGCCCGGGACCATGATAACTTTTCGTTTTGAGGTCCCCAGACCCCAAAAACACCATTCGTTTGATACTGTATATATATATATATATATATATATATATATATATATATATATATATATATATATATATATATATATATATGTGTCCGTGAGCACGATAACTCTCGTAAAAATTATCCGATTTTGACGAAATTTGGTATAAACATGTAAAGCAGCATTTATGACTTTAAGTTCGAAAACCAGACAGATCGACCAATCCAAAAGGGTATTTTGGGGGGGTTTTGTACCCCAAAAATGGGTTTTTTGAATTTTTTACATATAATTTTTGAAAAAGTCAAATTTTAGTTTTGACCATTCGATTCAACTTAAAAAAACACACAATTTGGTATTTCGATCATTCCTCTACGTCAATTGGTTACCGAGATATTGAAAGTGCTAAACACAGTACGTTGTCTAATGTTATTCTTATGGAGGAAAAGACATTTTGTTTATCTCGCTTATTTATGAACGTATACTGACGAAACTTGGTATACAGCTTCATCTCGTTGAGGTCTTTTGATATTTGCTCTAAAAAATTGTTTTTGCATAATTCTCCCGTAGCAGCAAACCTGCGTACTCAGGCCCCATGTTATTCTTATGGATAATAATTAAATGCTCTGTCTCCCTTAATTATGACCATAAATTAATAAAAACTGGTATACGACTTCACCTAGTTGAGTTATATTGATATTAGCATAAAATCCAATTTTTTGTGTTCCTTGTTGCAGCAAACCTGAGTACTTAGCCCCAATGTTATTCTTATGGAGAATAATTAAAATTGTATATATCGCTTATTTGTGAATATATTTTTATGAAACTTGGTAAGTGGCTTTATGTAGAATTAAGACATTTATATCTCCATTGGAAATTCGCTGAGTATGCAGGTTTGCTGCGACGGGGGTATTTTGTGCAAACAACAATAAACCACAACCAAATAAAGCCATAAACCAAATTTTGCCAGTTTACGTTCATAAATAAGCGAGATATACAATTTTTCTTTTTCTCCATAAGAATAACATTAGACAACGTACTGTGTTTAGCACTTTCAATATCTCGGTAACCAATTGACGTAGAGCAATGATCAAAATACCAAATTGTTTGTTTTTTAAGCTGAATTTAATGGTATAAATTAAAATTTGATTTAAATTAAAATTACATGTGAAAACCCCAAAAAACACATTTTTGGGGTACAAAAACCCCCAAAAACCCCCCTTCGGATGGTACGATTTGTCTGGTTTTCGAACTCGTTCAAATAAATGGTACTTTACACATTTGTACCAAATTTCATTAAGATCGGACCTTTTTTACGAGAGTTATCGTGCTTACGGACACACACACATATATATATATATATATATATATATATATATATATATATATACATATATAAAAATTTGAACGAATGGTGTTTTTGGCATCTGGGGACCTCAAAATGAAAAGTTATCATGGTCTCGGGCTTAAGTCTTACCATGAGACCTACGGTAATAGCTTCTTCCCTATAGGGGAAATTCGCTAAAAACAAACAAACATACAAACTTAAAACTTTTACATCCATAATATTAGTAGGATCATAGACTAACTACAGTATATAGTTACTATAGTTACTATATAGTTACTATACTACTATAGTTAGTCTATGGTAGGATTAACTTGATTAACTGTAGACCTTTTACCTTCTACTGTAGTAGAGCTCTAAATATCTCAATAATACATTATTTTAAACTTCCAAACTAATAAAATTAAAATTAAATAATGCACATATTGAAGCTAATTACAAAGTACCAACACGTTTTTAATACGATAACGCCGATGATAATGCGTTCGCATTGGTCCTAAATAGGTATACTTGTGTGAGGTGGTAATTTGTTGTAACAGGTGGTAATTTTTTCAGGGCTAGGTGGGAATGTAGAAGATTTGGCAACACTGCTCAGTCACTTTTGACTCAGTCGTCACGTCAGTCCTTAGTCCTAGTCCCTAGTCCAAGTCCAACTTCAACTGCAACTCCAACACTCCAACTGTTCTAAAATTGTGTTTTGTTTCATTATCGTAATCGTGTAATAATAAGGTGCTAAAGTTCCAAGTTTTCCGAGCTTATTAAAAGGAGATCTATATAAAACATCATACTTTTTGATCAGTATTCAACCGATTTGAACACTACAAGTAGGCCTGTAAGCATATACTAACTATGCTCTAAGGTTTAGTGGAATTTAGATGGAGCCAAAGTGTCAGCATGACTGCTTAATACGGCATTGGCATTACACTTGCCAAGTGAATCAGAAGAACATTTCGATAAAAAATATCACTCTCCAAGTCTCCTTTTCCGACTTTTCGAATAATAGGTATAGCAGTTTTTTCAATCACAAGTTACAGTGAAAGTAATACAAAATGAGTGGATGTTTAGAAATGTCTCAAATAACCAGGTTAGGTTTTGGCTGGTAATTTAACTGCATTTATTCAGTAACAATTTGGCCTAGACCTTGTTCAAATGTCAATTATTTAGCTTTAATAGCCATTACATAAATTTAACTACCGGTACATATCTCCAAAGGTAGTGTTGCCAGATTATGTTAAGAACACTTGAAGTGAATAGCAATTTATGGAACAGGTTTAAATTGAACAGTGTGTACACATTTTACAAAATCTACAGGAACTAAATACACAATGAAATTTATGTGGATACTGTTGTGTGTAGTGTTGATAAATTATCAGAGACCGTATGAGTGTGAATGCCTTCATGATGATTCACGTCTCATCGAGAGGCCTGGAAAAAACTTGTGTGCAAAGGAAAACTATTACAAAGATGTAGACTGTTCCAATCAGGTAAACTTAATTACCTTATTGTAATTTTATGCCCGACCCTCGCCTAGACACATTAGTTTGAACTGTTAGTGAAGAAGCAGGCCAAAGTTGGGACTCTATGGGGCTCCACCATAAGATAGGCCTATGTTTCTAATTGACTTGAAAAACATAGGTCTAAGTTATGTTTCTTATTGGCCTGCAAAACATAGGCCTAGGCGACTGTCAATATCGTCTAGTTTAGTTGCCTTCAGCACTACCCAAAGGAAACTCTTCATCAAAGTAGAAACCCTTAGATCTAAGCCACTGAGTCACTTTGTTTCTGAAGCAAGGTGTCCTTAGGTTGCGCACACTAACCGGCAGTTTGTTGAAGAGTTTATAGGCCAGAGTAGGATTGCTATCCAAGCCCAATCTTCATCTGGGTATTTTGTCCATCTTATTCCGAAGGTTATACTGATGAGAATTCTGACGGGTCTTTAAATCCCATTTAGGGCTAGTTTTCACTTTAAATAGAGAGTTTAAAATGAACTGGCTGTGAAGAGTAAGAATCCCTCGGAAGTCTGTTGAAGAGTGGCTTGCAATTATCTAGGTGCCTGCTAGATGTTAAAATTCTCACTGTGGCCTTTCTGCAAAAGAAGAACCCGCTTACTACAGGGAAAATGCCCCCACAGCTCAAGGCCATGATTTGTATGGCAGTGAAGAGTCTCAAAATATGCAGTAAGCAGATAAGCATGTGTGACTAATAAGTTAATTTGAGTTTTCTCAGAAGATAGTTGTCCCCCGACCAACTTATTACAAACTTCATTCATATGTGAACTCCAGTTTAATTTATTATCAAGCACAAATCCCAGAAGCTAAACAGCAGTCCAATCGCCCTGGATGTTTTCCAACTCTGGCCTAGTCCACAATGAACAGGATGTTTTGAGTTTTGTCTTCATTAAGTTGTAAGTTATTGAGAACCATTCCTTGGCTTCACTAACCCATTAACGTTATAATTATATTGTATTCGCAATGGCCGATAAAAGGGTTTTGATTGGTGCCGCACTCTAGTAGCAAAAAATCTGTAACTAATGGCTGCGGGCAACTACAGTTCTCTCCGCTAGGGGCGCGGACTGACTCTAAAAACCTAAATAACGCCGCTAGACCACTAGTCGAGGTAGCTGAGTTAGCTAAGTCATGGAAACACCTTGGTCAGGTGTTGATACGAACTTCGTGGGTTCGAATCCCGCACACGACCAAAACCGACCAGTCGTACAGCTCATTTCATAGGTTTAAAAAAAATACAATTAAGTTAAGGAACGAGACCAGCTCGTATGTCTACGCCAATGGGTTAAAGAGCTGGGAAGCTTCAAACAAAATTGAAGCTACATCTCTTTTAGAAGATGAGTGTGGTGTCGTTGGCGTCCAGCAGGGCTTTTTTTTCAAGCTCAAAGTCATTCATAAGGATTAAAAAACTATATATGTTGTTAGGTTACTACCAGCTGCGCCGCGTGGTCATAGGAATTCGGAAGGTACCCCACATTCCTGAAAAAGGCTATGCCAACTGCGGCGGGAAACGCCTAAATCCCTTTAAACCGAGGACTGCGCAAAGAATCCTTGATTGGATGGTAATATCTCCAGCAAATAACTCATAAAGTTAAACACCCAGAAATAAAACAGCTACCTATGTATGTTTGGCATGTGATCAAAATTATATCCTACTCTCCCTTACTATATAAAATTAACACGCACATTTTAAAAGATAGCCCTCAAAACGATATAGGGCCTAATTTAAATACGTGATGACATCTAGTCATATATATCTATCATGATAAAAAACTCATATTTGCACTGGATTTTTTAGTTAGCCTAAATAAATTTTTATGGATAAGACGTCACAGATATAAGCTCGAACCCCAATGTAGATTATGTTTTACTTATTCAATATTTATGAAAAAAAACGATATTCCGTTGGTGGATATTGCTATTAATTGATAGTTTGATCTTGATATATTCGTAAAAATAGTCTAAACTCTATCATACTGCCCAGGGAGACCTTAAAAATATATTACAATACCAATAAATACTTTGTTTTACTATAAAACATTTATTATAGTCCAGATGTGTTATTTGACGTTATTTATTCAAAGATTAAATCCAACATTTGGAACTTGTTGCAATTGGGAAACATTGCTTTAATAAAAACCATTCTAGCTCAATAATAATATGCATACCGGTACATCTAACCAAGAATAAGTATACTTCTGTTTAATTTGTTATATTCTTCTGCACAGTGACCGCGCAGCGCAGTTGGTATATTGCCCGAAGAGGAATCCTTATGACCGCGCGGCACAGCTGGTGAGGGTAATTAGGAATTTGCTGACCGCGCGGCGCAGTTGTTATATCCTCATTAGTATGGATGATAGGTTTTTCCAACCTTAGGACTCCGCCCCAGTGGCCTTGTTATAGTGAAAATATTGTTCTTGGAGCGATGAAAGGAGCTCGGTCTAGGTACTGTAAATAAAAATACTACTGGTACTGACTACTAGAATGGCAATGCCCTTCAGTTATCTACTTTAATTCTTTGAGGAGAGAGGATATTCGTGAAGTTCAGCATATAATGAAACTGGTTTAATGCTTATGTTTTACTGTTCATGCAGGATATGATAAAATATTCACACAAACAGCCATTATTCGTGTGTGCTGCTTTGGGTTCACGTGGAATAATTTTTGGTTGAATTTCGACCTCTGGGTGATGGCTAGTATGTTATCAAACCACAGCAGGACATTTACATCTGTAGCTTTGCTGCAGTACATTTAAGTTAACCAGCTGGTCATTTATCTACCTTTTTAAGGAACAGTATTGATAGAGTTTGAGTCAAATGTTCAGCCTATTCAAATACAAAATCAATTAGGCCTATTTTGCTTTAACAAATTTGCGTTTTAAAATGTTTACATTCCATTAATTTTTTGTTTGCCTGTGAATTCCGTAATGACTATTTACTTAGGTACTGGTAGTAGTATTTTCCTAATATTTACAAGAAAATGTCAAGATTACTTTTTTCAAAATGTACTTATTATAAATTATTTGTTGTATGTTTTTTGGGCCTAATAGGTAGTTTCCTACCAAATTACAGGATACTTGTCCACATCACAATAACATTATCCCTCTTTGAATAACATTATCTGTCTTGTTTAGGTGAACCAAAATCCTGGCGTGAGCTGTTTGATGAAATACATCAACAAAACGTCAAAAGGTAAGATTGGGCTACACTTAATTTCGACAGGAATTACTTATATATTTTTTTGTTTCTTTATGGAAACTGTTATGGTAAACTGAACAACGCAAGCAGAAAGCTTTTATACCTAATTTGAGCCAAGTCATATCATCGTCATTTGGAGCAGTAACCGATTTTTCAAAATTAAGACTTCTAAGCTAAAACGTATCCTGGGAAACTAATTGGTTCCTGCCAGTTTAGGTACAATTAACTAGCATATAAAAAATCACACGAACAACTGGAAGCGGAGACTTTGCCACCCGAAGGAAGCTGAACTTGTCCGATGACGAACAAACTATCTGAAACAGATGCTTTATTATGAGAAAACAGTGAAATGTAGTATTTTAAAATGTAAACAGAGAAAACCTACTTATATTCTAAAAAATTACGTTATATTTACGAAAAAATTATAGTAAAATAAACTAACCTAACCTAAATCTGCAAAGCGCTGAATCGCAGCTCTTTTCTCTGTACAGTGGAACCTTGATAACTCGAACCTCAATAAGTCGAATACCTTGATAACTCGAATTTTTGTCATTCCCCTTGAACTTGCTTACCAAATGCTATGTTATTTTATCTCTATAAGTCTAAGGGTTTACAGGAAACACCTCGATAACTCGAATTCTTGCAGTATTCTTAGCCTGTCGCCGCACCTCTATAAGTTGAAGTTTTAGCTGTAGAACCTCTATAAACCGAATAAGTATAATTGCCGTACCTCTATAAGTCGAAGTATTGACTAGAGAACCTCTATAAGTCGAAGTTGTTCATTCACCAAACCTCCAGTGACTTTGCAGCCGGATATTTCAACCTTTCCTCCCCACTCTCTTTCCCAAGTGCTCCTGGTGTCGGTAAAACAACAACAAATCTATGTTGATGAGTAACACGCATACCAAACACACTCATCTCACGCACGGGTTTCACCTATGTGAGGATTTCATTTCATAAATAAGGAACAGTCTCATATTGTTGTGTAAATTATAGTATATATTTTAAATAAAATGGTTTTGATTTGATTAGGTTTGTGTTCTGAGTCGTTAGTTGGTGTGAGTTCAGAGGTTATGGATGTAGTACGTGAAACGTAGTTTTTAGGTTGTTTTTTACAAAGTGTTTGTATTTTGGTAAAACGTGTTGGCAAAACTATACCCCTTGAGGAGTATATTAGTTCAAAACTATTTGAGGTTATTGACATAGGAAATAAAAACAGTGACATCGGGAAGCAGTTTGGAACACCTGTGAACACTACTGATAATTTTAAAACAAAAAGAGTGTCGTACTGCTTCACCCTAATTCCAACAATGCTCTGAAATTTCAATTGTTAGCATGTTTTGTTCCCTTTTAGATTTGCAAATTACTTTAAT
Source organism: Allygus modestus (assembly GCA_963675035.1). Lineage (NCBI taxonomy): Eukaryota > Metazoa > Arthropoda > Insecta > Hemiptera > Cicadellidae > Allygus > Allygus modestus. The sequence continues at coordinate 189,474,524 of OY776112.1, read as the reverse complement.
AGCCTACAGTACATTAATGTTCAGCTAAATGAAATTGATGCGTAGTTGGTCAGAACTGACTTCCGTAAGGTGGAGGGATTTGTTTGGGGCAGGTGGTAAGAAGTGAGCAAAAAAGTCTAGAAAATAGACAGGAAGTAGTCGAACGGGCAAAAAATTACCAAATACCAAACTATTTCTTTATTTCTTTACTCTGACCAGTCATTATTTCTTTACTTTCCTCCTCTACAATATTTTCATTGAATGAAGTATTTAGTCCTCTACTACGTTAACCAAAGAATCTTTACAATATATTTCCGGGCTCATTTTAGACATTTAAACTTGTTCAAATCTATTTTAATTATAATAATAATTATTATAGGTATGATTATTTTTTATACATAGCTCGAACTTCTGTAAGGATTATACCCTTCCATGATCCATCTATTGTGTTACCGTGACCCTCAATAAGTCAGTCTGTGGAAAATCACCTTGGTAAGTCGAACCTCGATATTTCAAAATATTCGATAACTCGAATTTTTGCCGTTCCCCCTGAGGTTTGAGTTATCGAGGTTCCACTGTAACATATTATAAAAATGGGTTTGTGTCAAATATAATAAAAATTGGTACTGTACCTCAAAAAGTAAACACAAAAAGTTGGAATTGAACCTGGGACCGCATGATCGTGAATCGATTGCCATATCCATTAGACTACCATAGTGTATCAAACTAAGTAAAAGTTACAGTTGATCAAGCAGCAGACGGCGCTGTGATTTTAAAATTTGCCACGGGTAGCGCTCGGTTTGATTTCAAAGGTTTACACTTGGCAGCGCTTACGTAGGAAATGTCTCCGCTTCCAGTGGTTCGTGTGTCTTTTTAGCTGCTAGTGGTGCAATTACTACCACTAGTGCTTAACACGTGCTGCTAGTGGTTAACACGTTCGCTACCGAGCGACGCATATTTGCATCGGTCTGGTCACTCCCACAGACCAAAATAAATAATCTGAACGTTGCAAACAGACTGGGAGGTACTGGAGTAACATTAACAACAGACCTTGAGAGAAATTGGATTTAAATGGACTAATTCACTTCATAAGGATCTAAAATGCATTTGTAAACAATAACAATTACTTAATTTTTATTTTACTCTGAGCAATTTTAAAAACGTTGCATATATGCGTCGGGTCAGTCTATAGATTGGAAAATAGTTAAAAAGATGTATTTTTGTTCAATAGACCGAGCGACACACATTTGCGTCGTAAATTTGATCATTTGTAGGCCTATTCCGTTTCATTGTTAATGTTCTGCACAGTAATCAAACAAACACCACTAAAGCACGTCCAAAAACTGTAAGGTTAGCCACGTGGACAGTTGTACAATGATGCATCGAAAATGATAATGTAAACAACAGCTCTGCCAGTTGTAATATGACGTCACCAATCGTCATATCCACAGACCAAGCAACGTGCATGTGCGTCAGATATCCCTACAGACTGATACAAAGTGATCAGGGCTTTAAAATAGACCGTTGCTAAGAAATACACGTTTGAAAAACAATGGGACACTGATGCAAATTCGTGTCGTCAGTCTATTTCAGTGAGACCAGCCGACGCAAATATGCGTCGGTGGTCTATCGGGAGAAACCACTCGACGCACAGCTGCATCGCTGGTCTATGTGAATGACTAATTCCATATAATTGCAGTAGCGAACGTGTTAAAGGAAATGGATGTTGTCATAATGGAAGGCAACTTAATAGTTGTTTTATAGAGAAAAACTTCAGTTCCTCAATGGGGAAGTTGGGCTTGAGGCAGGATGCGCAGGGGTGTGCTGGTAGCCATGGTGGTTAAGAGGAGGTAACAGTTCTCATTCTATGCCCATTCGGTCACAGCCTGGCCAAGCCTATCCTACTTATCTTACCTATCCTCAGTGTCCTTCCACTTTCTCTTTATTAAGAACTAGCTGCCATTATACCCGGTTTCACCCAGGAATAAAACCTGTGGTGTGTGCTGCCTTCTGTGGTTAACACGTGGAACTACTACGAATCATGATCAGCTGTTTGAGCTTTCATCAGCTTAAACCAAAGTGAATGACCATAAGAATAATATTAGATTGGAATTTTGACTCCCCGTGGGGTTGAGCCTTACGGGAATTTCTTAAAATCCTTTCTTAATGGTTGCCTACGTTATGGAAAGAGTATACATGTCGAATTTTGTGGTTGTAGATGTAGAGGTTTGGCCTGGGGGTTGATCTGTTTTTCATATTTATAGACATAGATTAATCCCAGTTAGGAAGTGTTACATACCTCTGTGAGGCATAGGGAAAGTTTCCGCTTCTTTTTGGTAACCAGCACAAAATGATGAATCACAGGCAGAAGTGCTCTGTAGGTGTAGGATAACCCAGGCTTCTTAGTCTTCTAACATCCACAAAGAAGCTAAAGCATACCGAATCTGCTTCTTCAAGGAAAGTTTATAATTGACCTGAAGAAATTCTTGGGCACAATATCAGTAAACGGGGAGGTCCATTGATGATACCATAGATTAAAAATACTCCTAATACTCCTTAGGGTATGTTTAAACATACATACTAGCTTCGCTGTGGCCTTCAACATACAAGTAGACCATGTACGCCTCTTCCATTAGGATGCGCTCTGTACTAAAGAGTATGTTTAATCTATGGCAATACTCACTTGGATACTTGGTGCTCCATCCTAATGACCAATATATATCACTGGTCCCCAAGGCAGAATGATTTCATTCTTTCTGCAACGGAATATGTAAAATCCCAAAATTTTCTGCCATTCTAACGGGATTTTTCATGCGCCTACAACAACCATTGGAATCATATAAGGCCACTTGTAAAAAAACTATAAACTAAGAAAATTATTTAAATAAACCAATCTTTTTAGAAAACTCTCCGAATAATTATCTTTTTTGCAATCCAAAAGAAAATCTTACCTTTTGACGTTTTGTTGATGTATTTCATCAAACAGCTCACGCTAGGATTTTGGTTCATCTAAACAAGACAGATAATGTTATTCAAAGAGGGATAATGTTATTGTGATATGGACAAGTATCCTGTAATTTGGTAGGAAACTACCTATTAGGCCCAAAAAACATACAACAAACAATTTATAATATGTACCTTTTGAAAAAAGTAATCTTGACATTTTCTTGTAAATATTAGGAAAATACTACTACCAGTACCTAAGTTAATAGTCATTACGAAATTCACAGGTAAACAAAAAATTAATGGAAAGTAAACATTTTAAAACGTGAATTTGTTAAAGCAAAATAGGCCTAATTGATTTTGTATTTGAATAGGCTTAACATTTGAATAGGCTTAATTGAATTGCAACAATTTGTTAAAGCAAAATAGGCCTAATTGATTTTGTATTTGAATAGGCTTAACATTTGAATAGGCTTAATTGAATTGCAGCAATTACAACAAGATACTGTATAGCCTGAACATATTAAACTAATATCTAAATAGTGTTAATAATAATAATAATATTAATCAGCTAGTACAGTATAATAACCACAGTCAAAAATAAGCACTTGCTTCTAAATTAATTTATAGACTGAGACTCAAGGACTATAGGTATAATTTGCTGTATTAGAACATATATATTTGTTTAATAACAGATTTGGAAAGCAATCCAATCAAACCAATCAATAATGTTTTGTTCTTGAGTAGGTTTTTTGTAAATATAGAAATGATCCAGTCACAATCCTATTAAAAAAAAAATTAAGTTGTACTGATAATAAAAATGTACTTGATTTATTCCCTAACACTTAAACAAATATTTAGGTCTTCTTGTTTTCTCCTAACAACTTTCGATGTCAGGGGTACCCAGAAGGGGGGGGATATGGCACTCAGAGCCCACGAAAACAAATTTTGGGGTGAATTACAAATTTTTAGGGGATTTTTGAAACTATAAATAAATGTGACAATTTATTCAATCACAATTGAAAATTTGTGTTTGTACAGGAGGATGGCAATAATAAATAATTATATTATTGGCAAAGTATTTTTCTATTAGAGAATGCACAAAATAACCTATCTTTTGAGAGATGACAAGTGTTCCTGTACTGTACCTAATAAACCTAGACATTTATTCTTCTGATTATAGGACCGGATTGGATTGAAACATTAATCTAAAAATCACTTGAAACTGTTTAATTTTTATGCTTGCAACGTACCACACTTTCTGAGCTCTATGTGGTCTTTCATTTAAAAACAATAATTTTGTTGTGAACAAAACGGATTGTTATAAATGTAGTTGCTTATGTTATGTTTTTACCTTGTTAAAATACTAGGCCTACTGAATGCAGGTCCTAAGCACTTCTTTTTATTCATAGCCATACAAAAAATTAAAGGTTTTTTCCATCCAATATAAAATATAGGGAGTAGTATTATTCAACTTAATGATTTGTGATTTATAGGATTTACATATTTTTGTATTTTGGCCCATACCTAAGTGTGCTGATAACCTGCTCATTTCCAATTAATTTATCTTAACGACTTACAATATTCATGATAATTAAATGTTTGTTTAGGTATGTGAGCGTGGCGTAAACACGTAGCAAATTCTGTAGTATAAACTAAATAAGTTATAAAATTACTGGCCTACAGTATATTAATAAAGGAAAATGAACTACGACTAAATAAGTATATATGAACATTTAATTGTGTACATTTTCTGTATTGACTGTTTTTTAAAGTAGATTCATGGAAAACGGCTTACTTAAGTTCGTCATCATTGTCAGTGAATTCATTCGTCACTCTAGTAGCTCCTGCCTAACCATAATCCTTTTACTTTAACTGTCTACTTACACCAAGAAATATGTTCTTTCTGTGGTATTAATTTTCATCTTGCCACCTCATTCATTTCCTCCCATACATTTGTTTATTATACAGTCTATATTTTATAAATTTATTATTTTGAAAATCTTTTTGTAAAATAGAATAATGTCTTCTCACAAATTCACTCATTGATTGTCATTGAATGCTGGTGCTTCTCGACATTGGTCTCCCTTTTCCAAAGTTGAAAATTAGCTATATATGCTTCTTGCTTCTTATGAAACGAGCTTCCAAAGTTTTCTTTTATAGGCACAAAAATTAGCCACAGATTTTCTGCAGCAAAAGTTCACAAGCCAAAGTCAAGTCAAGCCCAAGTCCACAAGCATAGTAGCTGACCTGCATATTAAAATATGTACTTTAAACTCAAAATAACGTAAAACTACTAATAAAACACTTAAGTTTCAGCTAAAAACTGTAATTTATGGTATAGATATTGTATAAGTAGCAACTGCAAAAAATGTTCCAATGCTACTTGTAGCTGCTTTTCCAATATCTATCCCTGCTGCTCCTATTGCAAATGCTGTGACAATTGTAAGAACCCGAAAACACCGGTGTTACATATAGAAGATGAAAATGAAATCAAAGAGAATGGAATCATCCATGGTTTTAGTTGGTAACACTGTTTTGTTAGTAGTTTTAAGTTTTTTGAGTTTAAAGTACATATTTTAAAATAAAATGTAAATTACTTAGGCTAATTTATATTACGGGTACGGGTTTTTTGCTCATAACATTTATTAAAGAACATAATGTGTGTAATAAAATGCCGTTTAGAGCATTATTCTATTATTCTGTCTCATTCCCGAGATTTGAGCGGTTTTATAGATCGCATCCGCACGCTACTTCCCCTCCTCCCCTCAAGTTGTGCACCTGCTGGGAGGGTGACAACATCGGTTTTGGTCATCTCCAAGATGCCCCCAACAACAATCAAAATTCAAAATGCGTTACACTTTCAGTGCATACCCAACCCCCTATGGATACCGGACTAGTGCGTTTGGACTGCAGAAAGTAGCAAACTCAATCAAGCTATAAAAACAAAGGTTGAATAAAACAATTTTAAAAATTGATTTATTTTAATTTGATTTTTGATAAAGGTTGGTAAAAGCTGAAATATTTTAAGACCAGAGTACTTCGGCATCTTTTTAAGCTGAGATAGGTTGTGTTGGATTGCAAATTTGTTTTTAAACTAAACTGTGAATTGTAGTTATGTGTTGTATTATTGTATTCTAATGCGTGTGACTTAATGTAGGTACGGTAGCAAGCTGATAGCGATACAAGCATGGGACGGTGAGCCTAATGAATTGATCTTTGCAATGGAAGTCGTGAGACAACCTAAACATACTCCTCAATCAAGGCTTTCTTTTTCTACTCCAAAATTCGCTTGAGATTTTATTCTGTAGCCCCACACAAAATTATTCAGTAAGATATATGTAACTGGAGCAAGCAAAAGTAGACAGATTTTAAAAGATTACAATTTTTGAATTTGGAGAGATTTTTCAAAACAAATTTTCCTTTGGCCAATTTGTTTTTAGTCTTATCCAACTGCTGACCCCAGTTCATACCACCCCCAGAAAGTCAACCACAGTTGCACAATCAATTTCATTGTCACAAGTGAAGATGTTTGGAATTTTTATTTGGAATTTTGTTTTTGGTATGTTTGGATGCAAACATACAGTGTTTTTTTCAGGATTGAGTTTATTTGTTTTTAACAAAATATATCAAAGGGATTTTTAGTTCTCTTACTCCAATTTAAGTACGGTACCTTTTTTCACAAGGGCTTTATGTTCCCCTAATGGATGGATTGTTATTCTTGCTCCTATAAAAGGTAATGTGTGTGCTTACCATGCAGAGAAAATTGAACAAGATTAGTGCTATCACTCACCCTGATAAGCTATTTAGATTTTTATATTTATATGGATACCTAATAAAAAGTAGGTCCTAAACAGTCGGTAGGTAAAGTAATAGCATCTTGTACAGTTGGCACTTTATTCTTGTAATGGTTATTTTCATACAAATACTGTAGATAATAAGTTAACCTAATAACTTTTGGATTGTTAGTTGTAATCTCTTATCTCATAACTATGGTCTTGTACAAGTAAAATTATTAATAACAGAGACATTTGATTTGATTGGGATCTTTATTATCCAGCAAACATGTAATTATTTAATTTGTTTATTATTTTATTCTTTCACCAAAATAAAAGGTGGGGTGTTCAAAAAAGTATGATTAGCATAATTTATCTAATAAAGATTACATTTTTGCAGATTGTTCAGTTTCTGAATTCAGTGGAGAAATCGACACCAGTGAGCATCTTGGAACCGTAAAGCTGAAACCTTTTGCCTGGTTTGATAATGGAATTTTATTTCCATCATTGAACATTACCTTTTCAAGAATCCTGTGGGAAAGTAAGTGTTCTTGCGTTTTAATATTTTCTGTAGTTTTAAGACTGTGTTTGTACTTTAACACGTTGGCTGCTGCGGACCCTGATCGGTTTTTATTCTCAACACAGAAACTTATGCAAATTTCATGTTTAAACATGTTTGCAGCAGCGAAAGTGTTAAAATACAGTGGAACCTCAATAACTCGAACCTCAGTAAGTCAAACTCCTTGATAACCCGAATTTTTGTCATTCCCCTTGAACTTGCCTACCTAATGCTATGTTATTTTTCCTCTATAAGTCGAAGGGTTAACAGGAAACACCTCGATAACTCAAATTTTAGCAGTATTCTTAGCCTGTCGCCGCACCTCTATAAGTCGAAGTATTGACTAGAGAACCTCTATAAGTCGAAGTATTGACTAGAGAACCTCTATAAGTCGAAGTTGTTCATTCACCAAACCTCCAGTGACTTTGCAGCCAGAAATTTCAACCCTCCCTCCCCACTAAATCTTTCCCGGGTACTCCTGGTGTCGGTAAAACAACCGACAAATTTATGTTGATGAGCAACACGCATATCAAACACACTCATCCTCACACACGGGTTTCACCTATGTGAGGATTTCATTTAATAAATAAGGAACAGTCTCATATTGTTGTAAATCATATATATATTTTTTAAATAAAATGGTTTTGATTTGATTAGATTTGTATTCTGAGTCGTTAGTTAGTGGGAGTTCAGAGGTGTTGGCAGAACTCTACCCCATGAGGAGAAGTTCAAGACTATTTGAGGCTATTGAGACAGGAAATAAAACAGTGACATCGGGAAGCAGTTTGGAACATCAGTGAACACTGTCGACAATTTTAAAATAAAAAAGTGTCGTACTGCTTCACCCTAATTCCAACAATGCTCTGCAATTTTAATTTTTATCATGTTTTGTTCCCTTTTAGTTTTGCAAATTATTTTAATAGCCTACATTATATTTATGTTCAGCTAATTTAAATTTATGCGTAATTGGTTAGAACTGACTTCCGTAAGGGCGAGGGATTTGTTTGGGGCAGGTGATAAGAAGTGAGTAAAAAAAGTCTAGAAAATAGGCAGGAAGTGGTCGAACGGGCAAAACATTATCAAAATACCAAACTGTGAGTCATTATTTGTTTACTTTCCTCTACAATATTTTCACTGAAGGAAGTATTTTGTCCTCTTCTACATTAACCAAAGAAGTTTTACTCTATATTTCCGGGCTTATTTTAGACATTTAAAATTGTTAGAATCTATTTTAATTTTAATAATTATTATTATACAGTATGATTATTTTTTATACATAGCTCGAACTTATGTAAGGATTATACCCTTCCATGATCCATCTCTTGTGTTACCGTGACCGTCAATAAGTCGAAGTCTGTGGAAAATCACTTTGATAAGTCGAACCTCGATATTTCGAAATATTTGATAACTCAAATTTTTGCTGTTCCCTCTGAGGTTCGAGTAATCGAGGTTCCTCTGTATCTCGCAACAATGTTTATGTAACGTGGTATTCATTGTATAAGGTAAGCAAAGTTATATGTAGAAAATAACTTGTGAACACCGACATGGGTTTTTGAAAATTAATTGCCCAATTCTAAACACCATCAATTAAAAAAATGCTGTGTTCTTCAAGAAACTGAATATAAAAATAAAAATACTCATAAATCCATCAGGTATAAGAAAATCGATCACAAATGTTTTATGTGCTCTCATCTGTTAGCACATACAACATCTAGACAATATCTGATTTAATATACCAAAATCAATACTACCGTATATCAATTCCTGTGTAATCTATGTGACTTTTAAAACTCAGACCGCCACCATGCTTCAAAAGGCATGTTAACCCATTGAGGTAGTAATTTTATTCTATTTGCAGTAGCCTATAACGGGAATTGATTGATGCTGCACTCTAGTAGCAAAATATGTAACTAATGACCGCGGGCGTCTACGGTTCTATCCGCTAGGGGCGCGGACTGACTGAAAAACCTTAATATCGCCGCCAGGCCTTTGGTCGTGTTAGCTGAGTTGGCTACGTCGTGGAAACACCTTGGCCAGGTGGTGATACGATGTTCGTGGGTTCGATTCCCGCACACAATCAAAACTGACTAGTTGTGCAAATCTCAATGAGTTAACCGGTCTGTGGCAACGTTGGTGGGAGGGCCCAAGTAAAACAAACAGTGGCAGGCTTGCTTGGAAGTTGACGGGATCGGTTAATTCTTTGAGACTTGCACATGGTCAACACTGCTTTTGCTAATTTTTACTTATGTCTACTGTGTGTGTGCCAATGTGACTCTCTAAACTGAAAGAAAACAATATTTTAATTAAAATACGCAATTAATCCATTTAAAAACACCAATTTTATACTCCAATTCACAGGTTAATAAAATTACAAGTAAGGAACGAGACCAGCTCCTATGTCTACGCCAATGGGTTAAGCCGTTGGTCCCTGCTACAGTAGTCATCGGTCATGTCAGACCCTCTAGTGTGACCAGAAAGTCACACTGCCTTTTCTTTACCTAATACCAATCTGCATGGAAGGTGTGTTTACAACGTGTTAGATATGTAAGTGGATTCAATAATATTGTGACTCTTTTATAAAATATCCTGTTGTGCAGTAAATAATTGTTAAAAAGTATATGATGAAGTTTATAACATTTCATATTTTTATTAGGACTAACATAATTCAGCCTGAAATGAATTCCTAAAACAGTGTTCTCATTTAGACCCTTACAACGCTTTCTGTCTGAACAATCAATCTCATGTTCATTTACAATTGTCCCCATCTATTTTTCAGACCTGAAGATGCGATTTATCAAAATCGGTTCACCAACTCCTACGATCTGCAGGGAGTTCTGGTTGTCGGGAGAGGTAGGGCCTGATACAGAGCTCAGCTTCGACTGCCTATGGGGCAACGGCGCGACGGCAGGCGAACACTACATGTTCCACTACACAGTGACCAGCAGGGAGGGCCGTCGATATCTGTACTCGTATCTCCTGCAGATTCCCAAGGACTCTGACGTTGAGGAGGGTTAGTGCCTCATGTATTATCTTTGGAAATATTCATGTGGTATTACATAAGATGAAAGTTAAACTTTTTCATCACACTGTGCTGAAACTATCTATTTTCGGTATCACCTGTGACTACGAATGAGATACTTTTTCACCCTAGTGCTGTAAAAACAGCTGTTGATATTTGCCACATTGTTATTCATTATTCTGACACCAGTAGCACTAGTAGCTTGCTACGTCTATCAATAGCAGTGATGCATTCGAAATCAGCTGTTCTTATTTCATTTAGTTAGCCGCATAAATTTAAATGTGATTTGTGCATTAAAAGTCAGCTGTTCTGAGCTGATCACTTGTAATATTAATTGATTAACGTAAACACTATTTTTGTCATTATGCTGTGAGAAATATTACCCAGCAAACCTGATAAAAATGTCTGACAAGATGTTTCATTGTTATTATCATTTACAGTGTGATGAAATCTAGCATTTATAACTCGCACCTTAAGTGTTTTTACGGCAGTGGCGGATCTATGGGGGGGGGGGCTATAGCTCCCCCATTGGGTCCGAACTTACACTGGATAAAAAGGATATTTTTTGAGGTACCATTACGCAAGAGAGACATACAGTATTTTTTAAATTTTAATTTTAATTCGTACATTTTAAGTACCAAAGTTAAAGTGACAATGTCAACATTACATCAGCTCAAAGTTAACTTGCAAAATAAATGTGGCAAGCGGCAAATGCCCATGAATGAGCCCAACGCAGTGGCGTTGCAACAGCCTTGCAATCTATCCAGCGCTAGGCACTACCCTAAATAACCTGGGTTTCCCTAAACTTCCCTCCCCTCAGTTGCAAAATGAACCGTTCCACCCGGCCATACGACTCACCTCTCATCTCTCATCCCCATTCATTGTCTATTTGTGCATTTTCGGTTGTACCGGTTGTAGTTTTAAAGTGCCGAAGGGTCGTTGTATCGTCATTACGTCTGGGTTTGCAAATGAGAGCATTAGTTCTGTTGTTTGGATCGTTGGGAGAGTGATTATAAGTAGGTTTATCTGTCTGTTTATTATGATTTGTTTGTTTTTAGCGAATTTACCCTATAGGGAAGAAGCTACCGTAGGTCTCATGGTAAGACTTAAGCCCGAGACCATGATCAATTTTTGGTTTGAGGTCCCCGGGTGCCAAAAACACTATTCGTTCAAATTTATATGTATATATGTGTCCGTGAATGTGATAACTTAAGTAAAAAACGTCCGATTTCGATGAAATTTGGCTCAAATGTGTAAAATAAAATTCATGACTAAGTTCGAAAACCAGAAAAATCGGACCATGGGAAGGGGGGTTTATGAGGGTTTTAAATTTTCCAAAAATCAGTTTTTTGCATTTTTCACCCTAAAATTAAAAAAAAAACTTAATTTTGGTTTTGGCCATGTTATAGAGCTTAAAAAACAAATAATATAGTATTTTGAATTATTAACCTAGGTTAAGTGGTTGCGGAGAAAATCCAAAAAACCTACTCATAAACTCCCATGTTAATCTTATGGGAAAAAGGTTTTTGGCTTCTCCTCAGTTTATTTTAATGTAAACTTCACATTTGCTTTTACCAGTCTGTTCAGTTCTACAAAACAATTATTTTGGTGTTTAAACTGTGATTCTATGCCCAACCGTTGCTGAGATATTCAAAGTGCTAAACACAGTACGTTGTCCAATGTTATCCTTATGGAGAATAAATAAAATTTGACATCTCGATTATTTATGAATGTATGTTGATGAAACTTGGTATGTGGCTTCACGTAGTTCTGGTATATTGATATTTGTACACAAAATTGATTTTTTGTTGGTTATTCCCGTCGCAGCAAACCTGCGTACTCAGCCCCCATGTTATTCTTACAGAGAATAAGTAAAATGTAAATGACTCCCTTAATTATGAACATAAATTAATAAAACTTGGTATGTGGCTTCTTATGTACTTCTCTTGTTACTTAATTACTTACTTATGATTCTAAATTATTAACTCTTGACTAATTATCTGCTCGGATGTGATCGGGAAATGTGGATATAAAAGTGACGCTATCGGATCTGTGGGCAATGGCTACCATGTGCTTAGCATAGCTTGTCTTCACAATAATGAGTGTTACTACCTACAAAATTCACTAGGCTATTTAAATATAGCTCACAAATGCTCTTACTTGACTTATCAATAAATATATTTCTACCCATGGTCTTCTTTGGTTTATTGTAGTGAGTAGAATGTGTTTTGTAATTAACTTGGATATCAACAGAAGGTAGGTGTACAATTTCTAGAATGTCTTTGAACTATTTAAATGAAATACAAAGTACAGAGGAACAATATAATATTTATTTATCTAGTAATAACAATTATGTTTTAAAAGGTTATCAATCAAAGGGGATTTACAAATAATCTACAATTCAGGGGAAAGTTACAGTGAGTGGCCTAGGCTAGAAGATGGATGGCAATAATACATGTAGGCTTAAGACTAAAATGTTCATATTTTGATTCTAAATGGGGTTCTTTTATAAATGAGGGCTCTTTTTCTCAGGGGGGAAGTATCGTGCTGACTTGAATAACGTTGAAATTATTGGTGAAAGAATATTTAGTCCAATTAGGCTTATGCTGTTTACAAATTGCAACAATGATAAATTTTGGTGTTGTCCAAAAGGAAAGTCCAATGGTTTTCACTGAATTTACTGATGATTAAAATACTTAAATTAAATTTAGAAAAGATAGTTCAATGTAATAATATACTCTTGATGTTAATTTAACTTTCAGAACATTAGACTTGTTCTATTAAATGTCTGTATTCTTTCAAGTCCCTAATAGAATACACAATGAAAGTGGTTTACCCAGCAGCTTACAATGTTCTTCGCTCAATACCAATTTTGGGGATAAAACAAAGAAAAGGGAGTGAATTTAAAATGGTATTATACTGAGCAGTGAGTCCCTAATAAATGAGCACTAAGCAATTCAAAACTTAGGCCATACTGGGTGAATTTAAATAGGAACTGTGTCCTGCACAGATTTTAGGTCTTAACACTATGGCATCTGGAACAAGAAGAAAAATCTAGCAGAGATGAGGTCTGGAAGCATGGTCCATTGTTGAAAGCACATGGTACACACAATTGTTAACACTGGTCACTGTAATTTAGATTCCTTAAGGACTATTTTTGAAAAGTATATTATATTAAATTTTAATTCTATTGCAATCCTCTCACATAAATTATATCTAAAATATTATTATTAGCAAACATATTAAATTAAGTGAGTAGGCTAATAGATGTGGATAGGCTATGAATAATTATTGGTGATTAATTAATGAAATACATATTATTTTACAATTGCACGGATAAATAAACATTAAATACATAGAGGGGAATGGTTTTCTGAGGAGTGGTGGTAAGGATGGTTATTATTAGGCATGAACATAGGGCAATTAATACAAATAACACATTTATGGGAAATTAATTAATTAACACATTGATAGGGAAACTTAAATATAAAATAACACATAATAGGAAAATTATCACTAAATAATGAATGGATGACATGTAATACTATAATTATCTCCTCAGAAATCTGTATGATATGGAATTAAAGACAGATTTAGATCAAGTATGAAATGGAATACATGAATTATTTAGTAAACATATTTACAGCTAGTTATGAGGTACATTAAATGATTGATGTTGGTTGGTGATAATACACTTCTTATTCTAAATTTACATAAACATAGGAACAATACATAAATGGGGAAATATGGGATGAGGGATTAGGATAGTTCATGACCGGGCACAAAGGGGATTGGGATTAAGGGAACATTTCATATAACAATTGTTTATTGGTATGGGGATGAAATTCTTCACTTGCATAACAACACTATCGGTTTATACATTGTTTATTACAAGGGCAAAATCACTGTTTATAATCATCGCATTTAATAAATAAATCAGTATTCAACACTGTTTTCGGGGAATAATCGCACTGTTCACACTTGGGGGATATGGGAAGGGGTACGCACTCGCGGTTAAGGTTCATGACGATCTCCTCATTTAAAATTATTACACTTGATGATGATGATGAACTATATACACTGTTTTTAAGAGTTTATGTTGTCAGGGTCTTCTTCTCTATTTACAGTATCCTCTTCTACTATGGGTTCTATGTATCTTTTTAATGCAGATATGTGGTATGGTCCAAATAAGATGTCTTCGTTTTCTCTGGTTAAATGAAAAGTAGATTTTCCTAATATTTGCTTAATGATGAATGGTCCTTCGTAAACCTCGAAAAGCTTTGCAGTTTCTTCATAAATAGGTCGGGAGAGGGGATGTGATTTGATTAGCACTTTATCATTTATCTTTAATGTTTGTGGTTTTCGATTCTGATTTAATTTTGCTGATCTTTTAATTCGTTTGGCATCTAACCTGCGTTTAGCGATAAGTAACTTTTGTTCTATTGGAGTATCGATTATGAATGGATTTTCAGACAAATATTTTTCCCAAAAGCGGTGATCTCGAACGCCGAATTGTAGTTCGTTAGGAGTGAATCCGGTCGATTCATGATATAATTCATTGAGACATGCGTTAATATCAGGAATATATTTCGCCCACTTCTTGTGTTGACGGGAGCAATAGGTGTGTAGACATCTCTTAATTTCTCGAATAGGTCTCTCGGCAAGGTTGTAGCATGGGTGGTACACTGGATTGAAAATTAATTCGATATTATTCTGCTCCATCTGCTGGATGTATTCTCCGCTCTTGAATTGTGTTCCATTATCAGATTGGATTCTTTTAGGGTATCCATAATTTGGGAAGTGTTGAGTAAATAGTTTATTTAATATTGTTTTAGTGGTGGCTTTTTGCATAGGGTATAACTTGATGAATTTGGTGAAGATATCAATGACAATAAGTACATATTTAACGTTTGACACACTGGTAGGAAGAGGTCCGATGATATCAACGGCTATCTGTTCATTCTTTCCTGTACATAGCACTCCTTTCGCTGTGGCCATCAGCGGTCGGTTGCTGATCTTACATTTCTGGCAGGTATCGCACGTAGATAAATGTTTCCTTATGGTTCGATTCATGTTTCGAAATATGAAGGTTTCTTGTAATAACTGAAAGCATTTCTTAGCTCCGCAATGTAGGTAGAATAAGTGACATTCCCAAATGAGGTCTTGAATCATGTAATGAGGTACAGCAATTAACCATTTATTTTTCAATTTTTGGTAAAGGGTATTGTTATGAATGCGGAAATTGTTTGATAACTTTTGTGCGATTTCTGAATCTGGTTGTTTTTCTAACGTTTCAATTATGGGTTGGAGTTTGGTGTCTTCTCGTTGGAGTTGGGGTAAGTTTTGTAATGCGCTCTTTAGATTTTGATCGGGGATATTCTCAATGTAATAGATAGTTAATTCTTTTGGATTGTTGTATGAAATAGCGGATTGATCGATGGAGATGCGACTTAGCGTGTCTGCAGTGATGTTATCTGTACCTTTACAGTGGACAATTTTAAAGTTATATTCCTGTATGGTGAGTATCCATCTGGCCAATCGATTATTTAATAATCGGCACGTTTTTAAGAAGGTGAGTGCGTGGTTATCTGTGATGATGGTTAATTTCGTTCCCAGGACAATGTATCGAGACTTTTGTAGGCAATAAATGATGGCAAGGAGTTCCTTTTCAGTGGTGGTGTACCTTTGTTCGACTGGTTGTAACGTTCTCGACATAAACATTATGGCAGCTTTCTCACCATTTTCTCGTAATTGATATAAATGTCCGCCTATAGCATAGTCAGAAGCGTCAGTTTGTAAGAAGAATTCTTTAGATGGGTCTGGGTGTTTTAAGACGTTGGTTTCCAGAAATAGTTGTTTAATCTTCAGAAAGGTGACATCATCTTCATTAGTCCAGATAAATTTGTTTTTCTTTGAAGTTAATCGCATCAATGGTTGTGTGGTTGCAGAGAATTTATCTATGAATTTATTATAGTAATTTATGCTGCCAAGGAAAGCTTTAAGTTGAGTTCTGTTTTTTGGTGTAGGGATTTTGGTATTGGTTCTACTTTGCTCTGGTCCATGTTGAGTCCATCGTTAGTTAAGGTGTATCCTAGGAATGGTACAGAATTTTGGCAAAACTTTGATTTGTTGAATCGAATGGTCATGTTGGCTTCTTCTAACTTGCTGAATATGTACTCTAAATGTTTCATGTGAGACTCGAAATCGGGTGAAATTATGCAGATGTCGTCAACGTAGATTGCGGTAAAATTCTCAGCTTCTGAATCGAATACATTGTCTAGCGCTCGAACTAAAGCAGCTTGTGACGTAGAGATACTAAATGGTGTCACAGTGTACTGGTATATCTTGCCTCTGAATTGGAATGCCGTATATTGTTTGGAATTTTCAGTTAATGGTATTTGCCAATATGATGCGGTCAGGTCGATACTACTTATAAATTTTGCATTTTTGCATTTTCCGAGGATCTCATTTACGCTTCTATTACATTCAAAATCAGGTATGATGATTTCGTTTGCTTTTCGGGCGTCAAGGCATAATCGTATTTCTCCCGTTTTCTTAATGACTGGAATTATCGGGTTAATAAAAGTGCTTTTACTCCTCTCAATTACACCTAAGGATTCCATTCTGTCGATCTCTTGTTGTACTGCATCTTGATATTGTTGTGGTACAGGATAAGTTGTGCTTTTAAAATGTTGTGGATTGTCTACTCGTAACTCATGAGAATATTTATTGCATATGCCTGGTTGTTCGGAGAAAACATGTTTGTACTTATTTAATAACTGACTTAAAATTGTTTGTTCTTCTTTCTTGATGTAATCATTTGATGTTAAAGATGTATTAATTTCTTCTTGTGTCAATGTGCTGTCGTTATTGGATTTGTTTGTAATTCATTGAAGTTGTATGCTGTGCTATCATATTTATCATATATTAAATCATCATTGTACTCATCGTACATCATATTATCAAAATTATTATTCATATTATTATTTGGCCTATGGCTATTATTAATTATTATTTGACATAATTGTCCTTCATGATGACACATATTAAACTTCTTTGTAACATTATCATTATTGATTTTCATATTTATTTCATTTGTGTTGAAATTCAAATCCATTTTGAGGACAGATAGAACATCGACTCCGAGAATTATAGGTTTTATTAAGTGTAGTACTATCAAATATTCAGTTAACATCGTATGTTTATCAATGGTGGTGGGAACATATATTGTGCGGGAAACACGTTTAGACTTTTCTCCAACAGCTGTCTTGATAACGGTATTATTCACTGGTAATTCTTCAAATGGTTGTAGTTTTATCTTATTTTCATTAAACCAAGCTTCCGCTATACAAGTTACTGAAGAACCGGAATCAATTAATGCACTAGTGCTGATATTATTTAATGTTATATTGATTTCTGGACAGTTAATTTGTGTGTAGTTTGAATTAACATAGTTTTCGTATTCATCTTCTAAAAGGAAATTTTTATCACATATTATACTATTAGTCTGCAGGAAATTTATAGAATGGTTAATAGTTTGACCGAGGATATTGTAAGTAGGCGCTGTATTCAATGGGTGATCACTAGACAACATAACCCTTTCTCGGCCGTGGTTTACAGCGCCGAGTCGTTTCCCTGTCTCGTGGGAGACGGTGAGGAACGTGGACTAACATTATTATTACTTGGGTGTGGACTCATCGGAGATGCAGTTGGTGCATTAGGCAGATTAGGATTTTGCCTAAATATCGCACAGAGTTGGTTCTGTTCGTTGGTAGGGTGGTTGCGATCGTGTTTGTAATTTTGATCATAATTTCTGTGATGATATTGGTCACGCTGATATGGTTTGTTGTCATGATGGCTTCTATGATATTGTTGGTGGTTGTTACCATTATTATTCCGATAATTTTGTTGGTTTCGGTATGAAGAGTTGTTCGGAGTATATTTGTTTTGCTGATAATTATGGTGTGTGTTCATTTTTGGTTGATAGGCTCGTTGGTTGGCATATCTATCGTTGTAATTTTGTTGGTTTTGAGTAGTCGGGCTGGCTGGTCTGCTGTTTTGTTGGTTGTTATGGCTCCTAGCTTTCTTTGGTCCGTCCTTAATGTCTTCTTTTTGTAATAGTCTCTCCATCGCTCGGATCGTGGTGATGTTTTGGACACTAATACTGTCTTGTATTATTGAGTCAAATCGCTCTGCCATGAGGGTAACGATCTCCTCTTCACTCAGACTAGGCGTCATCGACTGTAGTAGCAATACTCGTTCTGTTAAGTATTTCGTTCGGCTTAACGTCCCATTGGCTCTATATTTCTCAGACTCGATTTTAGCTTTGATTCCGCGTTGGACTGCCTGACTCCAGTATTTTAATTTGAATTCTTTCGCAAATCGTTCCCAATCGGTGATCTCAGTTTTTATTAGTTGTAACCATCGGGATGCAGGTCCTTCAAATGACGTTTCTAGCAGGTCTTTTAGGTACTCAGTTGAATCGCAACATTGGTTTCGTTCGATGCCTCGTTCATAGTATCGTCTTAATTTATGTAGGTACTCATTTGGGTTGCCGCTACGTCCATTAAATTTTGGCATTAGTCGGTCATTAGCTTCGCTACCATTGCAGATTACTTTAATTTGTCCTGTCATTCCGCTTAGTTGATTGGATTGTTTCAGGTTGGTTACTTCGGCTTCACACTTATTTAGGTTTTGGTTCAAGGTTTGGATTTCGAGTTGTTGTGTTTCAATTAGTTTTGTCTGCAGTGTAATTTTGGGTATGACTTCATTTTGCAGTGCCGTTAAGTTTGCTTTTGAGTTACGCTCATTATCAAGTTGTGTTTTGGTTGTTAATTCTTCTATTTTCTGATCAAAATTTTGCTTATGTTCTTCAAGTTGAGATTTGACAGTAGAGATGATATTTTCCTGGCATTGTTTGTTTTCGAATTCAGAAGCGATTTGTTGTTGTGAAATGCTGTCTATTACAAACTGTCTCATTTGAGTCTGGGAGTTTTCGATTCTGAGCATGAGTTTGTCATTTAATTTAGCGGTTTCTTCGGCTTGTGTATTTTGTGTCAGTTTAATAGCGTTAATTTCTAATCTAATTTCAATTTGGTTTTCCCTAGTTTCTTGCATTTGTGATTCAAAAGCGTTCCGACAGGCTTGAATTTCTTGCTGGGTTTCATTGGTTTTATCGTTGATGATTCGGGTTAGTTCAGCTTTTGTTCGATTGATCTGTTGTTAAAAATCCGCATGGATTGTTTGGATTTCAGATTTAGTTTCTCGTATTTCAGATTTTAGTTCAGATTTTAATTCAGCATTATTTTGTTCGATTTTAGCACTAGTTTGTTCGATTTTCGTATTTATTGATTGCTCAATTTTGTTTCCTAAATTGGTCATGAGGGTAACTAGCATATTCATGTCAATTGCAGGTGTTGGTGTAATCGGGTTTGCAGTATTTACTTCGCTAGTCATATCGTCCGTGTGCGTGTCTGTCATAGGACGCAACGAATGAATAAGCGCCGACTCAATGGATGGATTGCCGGTACTCTCTCGTTCGTTTAGATCAATGGATACGGTTCGGGAAACTTCGGGTATGTCCGTCAGCGCTCGGGTCGGTCGACTGGAATTACTTCGTTCAGGTGGTGAATAAGCAGTTTTATCGTCTACAGGCAGACTGAGGGAGGGATCTTGCGTCGAGGCTGCGAGATCGGTGTTCTCTGATTGGCTGATGGGGTCCGTGTACGCTTGGCGGTCGGTGGTTTTGGAGACTTCTTGTTGATTTGGTCCAACATGGCGGCTGCTCGTTTCGTCGTCACTCGACATAGCGTCTGGTACCGGGTAGTTGCGTGTTTTTCGTAAATTATACTTATTTTCGGCCATCGTGAGTTAGTTTTAGTTATAACGTGCGAGATTATTAAATATGCGATAATGTTATACACAGTTATTATTGGTGGGGAGAAGAACAATTACGGGAAATTAATATTAAATATGACAATCTTATTCTAGGCTTATTCTAGTTGAGGATTGCAATATTTATCACTCGTTATTCAAGCCAGTACGTTGGGTCGCCAAATTCTTATGTACTTCTCTTGTTACTTAATTACTTACTTATGATTCTAAATTATTAACTCTTGACTAATTATCTGCTCGGATGTGATCGGGAAATGTGGATATAAAAGTGACGCTATCGGATCTGTGGGCAATGGCTACCATGTGCTAAGCATAGCTTGTCTTCACAATAATGAGTGTTACTACCTACAAAATTCACTAGGCTATTTAAATATAGCTCACAAATGCTCTTACTTGACTTATCAATAAATATATTTCTACCTATGGTCTTCTTTGGTTTATTGTAGTGAGTAGAATGTGTTTTGTAATTAACTTGGATATCAACAGAAGGTAGGTGTACAATTTCTAGAATGTCTTTGAACTATTTAAATGAAATACAAAGTACAGAGGAACAATATAATATTTATTTATCTAGTAATAACAATTATGTTTTAAAAGGTTATCAATCAAAGGGGATTTACAAATAATCTACAATTCAGGGGAAAGTTACAGTGAGTGGCCTAGGCTAGAAGATGGATAGCAATAATACATGTAGGCTTAAGACTAAAATGTTCATATTTTGATTCTAAATGGGGTTCTTTTATAAATGAGGGCTCTTTTTCTCAGGGGGGAAGTATCGTGCTGACTTGAATAACGTTGAAATTATTGGTGAAAGAATATTTAGTCCAATTAGGCTTATGCTGTTTACAAATTGCAACAATGATAAATTTTGGTGTTGTCCAAAAGGAAAGTCCAATGGTTTTCACTGAATTTACTGATGATTAAAATACTTAAATTAAATTTAGAAAAGATAGTTCAATGTAATAATATACTCTTGATGTTAATTTAACTTTCAGAACATTAGACTTGTTCTATTAAATGTCTGTATTCTTTCAAGTCCCTAATAGAATACACAATGAAAGTGGTTTACCCAGCAGCTTACAATGTTCTTCGCTCAATACCAATTTTGGGGATAAAACAAAGAAAAGGGAGTGAATTTAAAATGGTATTATACTGAGCAGTGAGTCCCTAATAAATGAGCACTAAGCAATTCAAAACTTAGGCCATACTGGGTGAATTTAAATAGGAACTGTGTCCTGCACAGATTTTAGGTCTTAACACTATGGCATCTGGAACAAGAAGAAAAATCTAGCAGAGATGAGGTCTGGAAGCATGGTCCATTGTTGAAAGCACATGGTACACACAATTGTTAACACTGGTCACTGTAATTTAGATTCCTTAAGGACTATTTTTGAAAAGTATATTATATTAAATTTTAATTCTATTGCAATCCTCTCACATAAATTATATCTAAAATATTATTATTAGCAAACATATTAAATTAAGTGAGTAGGCTAATAGATGTGGATAGGCTATGAATAATTATTGGTGATTAATTAATGAAATACATATTATTTTACAATTGCACGGATAAATAAACATTAAATACATAGAGGGGAATGGTTTTCTGAGGAGTGGTGGTAAGGATGGTTATTATTAGGCATGAACATAGGGCAATTAATACAAATAACACGTTTATACGAAATTAATTAATTAACACATTGATAGAGAAACTTAAATATAAAATAACACATAATAGGAAAATTATCACTAAATAATGAATGGATGACATGTAATACTATAGGCTTCACTTGGTTGAGTTATATTGATAATTGCATAAAAACCCATTTTTTGTGTTCCTTGTTGCAGCAAACTTGCTTACTCAGCCCCCATGTTATTCTTATGGAGAATAACTAAAATGTTATATAGCGCTTATTTATGATTGAATATTGATGAAATTTGGTATGTGGCCTCGCCTAGTTAAATTCTATTTATATTTTCATAAAAACTAATTGTTTGTGTTCCTTGTTTCAGCAAACCTACGTACTCAATACCAATGTTATACTTATGGAGAATAATTAAAATTGCTTATATGTGAACATATTTTTATGAAACTTGGTATGCGGCTTTATGTGGTATTAAAACATATATTATGCATTGGAAATTCGCTGAGTACGCAGGTTTGCTGCGACGGGGGTATTTTAGTTTTAAAATTCGTTTTGAGTACAAATGAAGCGTAGGTTAACTGATTATTTCAATAAAAATACTGAAGATAAAAATGTAGATGGCATTGCCAGAGCAAGTTGTAAAGTTCACCGTATAGGCACTGAGTAGCAAGTCCAATTCTAAAAGACGAAGTTTTGAATACTATGTTTTCCACTGTGAAAATGAGCAGAATTTATCTTGCAACAAAACAATTATATTTGGAATAATGGGTGCGAGCTTCATCAAGACATGGTGATAATATTTTATTTCCTATACAGTAGACGCTCTTTTATCCGGCATTCTATGAACCGGCACATTCTATTAACCGGCACCAGGCGACTCGGGTTTTTCCATGTATTTTCGGTCGTTTCCGTTTCGTACTGCGACTGCGCTGGACTGTTCCCGCCTTTTTCTTAGTCACCTGTTGTTTGTTTACGTCTCAAGCAGTAACGTTCAGTGATGTTCGTAAACTTTGCTCAGTACACTACTGTATTCAACCTATTTTTAGACACCAACTTCCGCCCGGCTGTCTGTCCGCCCGTCTGTCTGTCTGTCTATCCGTCCACAAATGCAGGTGTTCCGGAGCAGTGCCAAGGTCAACCAATGCACGCGACCACAGCTCATTACTGTAGCGAGATGACAGACTCTCAGATTACTGTATTCCCATTAATAACTAAAAAGTTCTATTATCCGGAAAAATCGATTTACCGGCATGGGCGTGGTCCCAAACATGCCGGATAAAAGAGCGTCTACTGTATACAAAATTACAATGGGTTGTTTTATTAATTTACAATGATCAGTTTTTGGTAATAGTTTTTACACCGAGAACGATAAAGCAGGGAAAAGTTTGTGAGAGAGGGAGAGAGAGAGAGAGAGAGAGAGAGAGAGAGAGAGAGAGAGAGAGAGAGAGAGAGAGAGAGAGAGAGAGAGAGAGAGAGAGAGAGAGAGAGAGAGAGAGAGAGAGAGGGGGGGAGAGAGAGAGAGAAGAGTGTATTTTGTATTTGTTTATCTCCCAATTGTAGTTTTCCGAGTTTTCTTTGGGCTCCCACATATAATTTCAAAGTATTAATGTTCATTTATAAATAATTTTATAGGAACAAGTTCATTCTAATCTACCTGATATAGGCTACATTTAAAGTATCCCACCACTAAACACATCCTAGGATTTCAGGAATATAGAATAGAGATAATATTCTTCCTCTATTCTAAAGTCCTGATAATGTTTTTAGGGGAGTCCGAGGGGAGCCCTCGGAACCCCCCTTCAGCTGGGGGGACTCCCCTCAGATCCCCCGGTTAGCCCCCCCTTCTACTAGTTCTAGATCCGCCACTGTTTTACGGTATTTTATTGAATTTCTGTGCTTGGCTATTGCCTTACACGGAAAACATGATCGCATACCGGGAACGACCATTTTTAGCACCAGTGATGACATATACCATTGTTTTTCAGGATGAAATGTAGACTTGTGGAAATGTTTCAATGATTGTATAGTACACTGTCTGATATAGGTAATCTGTTGATAGATTACGCATACTACAGTCGATAGACCTCTTTTACATCTTTGTCTAAATAAATATTGCTTTTTTAATTGACTTGTTGAAAATTACAAACATGAACATGCAGATGAGCACACAATTTTGAAAATAATATAATGTTTGTTTTCAAAACAAGAAGCAACTAGGGCCTACCTGTATTTGGGATGCTGCAAAAGTGACCTTCTTACAGAGCTTGTGCAAGATATATGCCATAAATGGGGTGACCCCAACTTGGTGTTTGCTGCTACAATTAAAGGTACAGGGAACAGGCTTACTGATACCATTTTCCATAAACGGGTTGACCGCCACTTGGTGTTTGCTGCTCCAATTGAAGCTACAGGGAACAGGGTTACTGATATCATATGTCATAAACGGGGTGACTGCCACTTGGTGTTTGCTGCTCCAATTGAAGCTACTGGGAACAAGCTTATTGATACCATTTTCCATAAACGGGATGACCGCCACTTGGTGTTTGCTGCTCCAATTGAAGCTACAGGGAACAGGGTTACTGATACCATATGTCATAAACGGGGTGACCGCCACTTGGTGTTAGCTGCTCCAATTGAAGTTACAGGAAACAGGCTTACTGATACCATATGCTATAAACAGGGTGACCTCCACTTGGTGTTTGCTGCTCTAGTTGAAGCTACAGGGAACAGGGTTACTGATACCATATGCTATAAACAGGTTGACCGCCACTTGGTGTTTGCTGCTCCAATGGAAGCTACAGGAAACATGTGTACTGATACCGTATGCCATAAACGGGGTGACCGCCACTGGTGTTTGCTGCTCCAATTGAAGTTACAGGATACAGGCTTGCTGATACCATATGCTATAAACAGGGTGACCGCCACTTGGTGTTTGCTGCTCTAGTTGAAGCTACAGGGAACAGGCTGACTGATACCATATGCTATAAACAGGGTGGCCACCACTTGGTGTTTGCTGCTCCAGTTGAAGCTACAGGGAACAGGGTTATTGATACCATATGCCATAAACAGGGTGACCGCAACTTGATGTTTGCTGCTCCAATGGAAGCTACAGGAAACATGTGTACTGATACCGTATGCCATAAACGGGGTGACCGCCACTGGTGTTTGCTGCTCCAATTGAAGTTACAGGATACAGGCTTGCTGATACCATATGCTATAAACAGGGTGACCGCCACTTGGTGTTTGCTGCTCTAGTTGAAGCTACAGGGAACAGGCTGACTGATACCATATGCTATAAACAGGTTGACCGCCACTTGGTGTTTGCTGCTCCAATGGAAGCTACAGGAAACATGTGTACTGATACCGTATGCCATAAACGGGGTGACTGCCACTTGGTGTTTGCTGCTCCAATTGAAGCTACTGGGAACAGGCTTATTGATACCATTTTCCATAAACGGGATGACCGCCACTTGGTGTTTGCTGCTCCAATTGAAGCTACAGGGAACAGGGTTACTGATACCATATGTCATAAACGGGGTGACCGCCACTTGGTGTTAGCTGCTCCAATTGAAGTTACAGGAAACAGGCTTACTGATACCATATGCTATAAACAGGGTGACCTGCACTTGGTGTTTGCTGCTCTAGTTGAAGCTACAGGGAACAGGGTTACTGATACCATATGCTATAAACAGGTTGACCGCCACTTGGTGTTTGCTGCTCCAGTTGAAGCTACAGGGAACAGGGTTACTGATACCATATGCTATAAACAGGTTGACCGCCACTTCGTGTTTGCTGCTCCAATGGAAGCTACAGGAAACATGTCTACTGATACCGTATGCCATAAACGGGGTGACCGCCACTGGTGTTTGCTGCTCCAATTGAAGTTACAGGATACAGGCTTGCTGATACCTTATGCTATAAACAGGGTGACCTCCACTTGGTGTTTGCTGCTCTAGTTGAAGCTACAGGGAACAGGGTTACTGATACCATATGCTATAAACAGGTTGACCGCCACTTGGTGTTTGCTGCTCCAGTTGAAGCTACAGGGAACAGGGTTATTGATACCATATGCCATAAACAGGGTGACCGCCACTTGATGTTTGCTGCTCCAATGGAAGCTACAGGAAACATGTGTACTGATACCGTATGCCATAAACGGGGTGACCGCCACTGGTGTTTGCTGCTCCAATTGAAGTTACAGGATACAGGCTTGCTGATACCATATGCTATAAACAGGGTGACCGCCACTTGGTGTTTGCTGCTCTAGTTGAAGCTACAGGGAACAGGCTGACTGATACCATATGCTATAAACAGGGTGGCCACCACTTGGTGTTTGCTGCTCCAATTGAAGCTACAGAGAGCAGGTTACTGATACCATATGTCATAAACGGGGTGACTGCCACTTGGTGTTTGCTGTTCCAGTTGAAGCTACAGGGAACAGGCTTACTGATACCATATGCTAGAAACAGGGTGACCCCCACTTGGTGTTTGCTGCTCCAATTGAAGCTCCAGGGAACAGGCTTACTGATACCAAATGCTATAAACGGGGTGACCGCCACTTGGTGTTGCTGCTCCAATTGAAGCTAGAGAGAGCAGGTTACTGATACCATATGCTATAAACGGGGTGACCGCCACTTGGTGTTTGCTGCTCCAATTGAAGTTACAGGGAACAGGGATACTGATACCATATGCTATAAACAGGGTGACCACCACTTGGTGTTTGCTGCTCCAATTGAAGCTACAGAGAGCAGGTTACTGATACCATATGCTATAAACGGGGTGACCGCCACTTGGTGTTTGCTGCTCCAATTGAAGTTAAAGGGAACAGGCTTACTGATACCATATGCTATAAACAGGGTGACCGCCACTTGGTGTTTGCTGCTCCAATTGTAGCTACAGGGTACAGGCTTACTGATACCATATGCTATAAACAGGTTGACCGCCACTTGGTGTTTGCTGCTCCAATTGAAGCTACAGGGAACTTGCGTACTGATACCATATGCCATAAATGGAGTGACCACCACTTGGTGTTTGCTGCTCCAATTGAAGCTACAGAGAGCAGGTTACTGATACCATATGTCATAAACGGGGTGACTGCCACTTGGTGTTTGCTGTTCCAGTTGAAGCTACAGGGAACAGGCTTACTGATACCATATGCTAGAAACAGGGTGACCCCCACTTGGTGTTTGCTGCTCCAATTGAAGCTCCAGGGAACAGGCTTACTGATACCAAATGCTATAAACGGGGTGACCGCCACTTGGTGTTGCTGCTCCAATTGAAGCTAGAGAGAGCAGGTTACTGATACCATATGCTATAAACGGGGTGACCGCCACTTGGTGTTTGCTGCTCCAATTGAAGTTACAGGGAACAGGGATACTGATACCATATGTTACAAACAGGGTGACCGCCACTTGGTGTTTGCTGCTCCAATTGAAGCTACAGAGAGCAGGTTACTGATACCATATGCTATAAACGGGGTGACCGCCACTTGGTGTTTGCTGCTCCAATTGAAGTTAAAGGGAACAGGCTTACTGATACCATATGCTATAAACAGGGTGACCGCCACTTGGTGTTTGCTGCTCCAATTGTAGCTACAGGGAACAGGCTTACTGATACCATATGCTATAAACAGGTTGACCGCCACTTGGTGTTTGCTGCTCCAATTGAAGCTACAGGGAACTTGCGTACTGATACCATATGCCATAAATGGGGTGACCGCCACTTGGTGTTTGCTGCTCCAATTGAAGCTACAGAGAGCAGGCTTACTGATACCATATGCCATAAACGGGGTGACCGCCACTTGGCGTTTGCTGCTCAATTAAAGCTACAGGGAACAGGCTTACTGATACCATATGCCATAAACGAGGTGACCGCCACTTGATGTTTGCTGCTCCAATTGAAGCTACAAGGAACAGGCTTACTGATCCCATTTTTTGCATTATATCTTGCAAAAGTTCTTTAGGGGTCATGTTTTTATTCAGCGGCACAACCTTAGTCACTAGTTCATTATCATTTATTTATAGCCTATATGCAGGTATTACAGAAGACGCTCTTTTATCCGGCATGTTCGGGACCACGCCCATGCCGGTAAATCGATTTTTCCGGATAATAGAACTTTTTAGTTATTAATGGGAATACAATAATCTGAGAGTCTGTCATCTCGCTACAGTAATGAGCTGTGGTCGCATGCGTTGGTTGACCTTGGCACTGCTCCGGAACACCTGCATTTGTGGACGGATAGACAGACAGACGGGCGGACAGACAGCCGGGCGGAAGTTGGCATCTAAAAATAGGTTGAATACAGTAGTGTACTGAGCAAAGTTTACGAACATCACTGAATGTTCGTAAACAAACATCACTGAATGTGCTTGAGGCGTAAACAAACAACAGGTGACTAAGAAAAAGGCGGGAACAGTCCAGCGCAGTCGCAGTACGAAACGGAAACGACCGAAAATACCTGGAAAAACCCGGGTCGCCTGGTGCCGGTTAATAGAATGTGCCGGTTCATAGAATGCCGGATAAAAGAGCGTCTACTGTAAACGAATTGAATTGCATCGTACAATATGATTCAATTTATATTTATAGAGCAAAGCTAAGATTTATATTTATAGAGCAAAGTTATGAGATTTTAAAGTTAAAATCACAAGGGGGAAGACTAAATATTGTAACATTAACAACTGCATAACCGTTTTTGTTTTCGGGTCTGTCTATGCCAGAGGCACTTTTTAACGTTTTGATAGGAAACGATCCAAACCCTGGTCTTGTTACTATCTAAGGTCGACCTATTCTTAGAAAGCATCAGTAATTAATAGCCCAATGACAAATGGCAGCTAGGTCCAGTTTCGAACCTTCTCAAAATTTTGCGATTATGATCAGGATCGATCTGGCGAACCTCGAATTACGAGGCGAGCACGATAACCACTTCGCTACCTAGCCACTACGTTATCAGATCATAGTATAGTGCAGTATTTTATATCCATCACTGAAAAGTATTGCATACCCACTCACCATTTGATGATACATACAAATTTTCTGACAGGAAAGGAGAAGGCAGAAGAATTAGGAAAGGTGGTTACTACTCTCATCGTACTTTCCTATATCCTCTGGTGTAATCTTTGATGAAATTTAAAGTGACTAAATTGCTCTTTTTCGTTCCCTTTACTCTTTATATATTCTTTTATGACATACTGGAGAATTTATTAAATAATTACACAAATTATGTAATTATAATGTATAACTTTGGACAAATTTATTTCTAATTCATTAGTTTTGTATTTGTTGAAAATGTTAAATAAAAACCCACAACACTCAAACTGCTTCAATATGATTTATTGCAAGTTATCTTCTGTGTGTTTGTATTAAACACCTTCAAAAAATTGTATTATATGTTTATTTATGTAAAAAGAACACAATTACCAATATAGTGGTGGTTAAAGACGCATGTCAGGTAATACACTAAACAAATTTTCCTTTTACGATTATTTAGACTAGTAAAACTGTCGCGGCTTCGCTCGCGATCATCATTTATAAATATTGTGTTATCATTCCAAAGCCAACATGGCCTGCTGATTAAATTTGTTTACTCTATCCAGCTGATTGCTTAAAACTTATAGTTATTTCCCAATGTTAAGCTTATGGGGAAAAACTCAACTTTAAAGGGCCCCAGGGCCTCACTCACAAATTATTTCTTTATAAAAAAAGGTTTTCCTGCACAACTTCACGTTAGGCTCTTTCCAATGACACCAAAAACATGAACATCGGTTCAGTAGTTTAGGAGGAGTGATTGTCACAAAAAACCTGCTCGACTATTAAGTAAGTATAGATATGTCCCCTTCTACTCCTCTGAAGGTTCTTATTTTTAGAAAAGGTAGAGTTTCTTTTGTAAGTCCCTTTTTAGCGTAGCATTTGCTCTTAATCTGTCAAAGTTCTTCACCCTCTTATGATTCCTCTCTAAGCAAAGTTGGACACCTTGTCTTAACCTCTCATTATTTCAGCTAATCTTGACCTTGCACAGGGAACAGTTTCCTATTGCCCATTCTTTGCATTCAAATAATTTCCCCATCAAAATATGATTATGCCTTATTATAATCTGCCTGACAAGTAATATTCAACAATCATAGCTTTTGCTTTTAAATACAATTTTCAGCGTCAACTAATATTCAACTACTAAATTATTTATACAACTTTTTTATCATCATTTGTGTGTGGTGTACGAAACAGTTTATGTGTCACGAGATTTAACGTTTCTCTGCCAAAGAATATTTGACGCTCAAGGGAACTAAGGAGCTCAGAACTGTTATTGATGGGGGGGAAGGACTGTACCGGTATATAACATATAAGATACCCGTGGAGATACTTCAGTAAACCATATTAATAAAGACTGTGGATTCCAGGTGTGACAGCCAATAATTATCGCTTGTTCATTATAATGGACAAATCAGCCTTCCCACTCATCAGTTTGAGGCTGCAGGTCCCACCATCGAGGCTGAATATCTCCAAGGCCAGTGTCGTGCTGTTCTACCAGCAAGAGCTCGACGGACCAGCGGTGGAACTGAGTGTTAGGACGGTGAACCTGTCTGTCCTACGAGAGGGGGACTTTGTCAGGGTGGAGGGGGTTGACACCGACAACGCCCCGGGATACTACTACTTCAACGTGACTTTCACTAGCAGCCAGTGTAGCAACTCTTGTACAAAAGCGAGTACTCCCCAGCTGTATGTCGCAGGTAAAGAAATCTACTTCTTAAAACATCCTGACATAACAATATTTCTCTGGGAAATGTTTAGGCTATAATACAAAATGTGACTAGCAAAGTAGAAATACTTACACCCCAAATTTAGTAGCATTCCGAAATGTTGTTTGAGAAGAGAAGTTGTTTGTTTTTCTGTTTTATCCATTGAAGCAAAAGCTGGATGGCACCATATAATGCTGAAACTTGCAAGTTTGAGCAGAAGTAAAGAAGATAAATTTGAGTAGTTAAATAAATAAAATCTAAGAATATTTCTTAACTTTTATTTGTTAAATTGCTAAATTTTTTATTTGTTTGAAAATCATATTTCTGTTAGTTTAAGCTAGGTATAGTGATTCATTTTTTGAGACTCGATTCAAAGTCGATTCATAAATAATACACACAGCTCCTTTCCCCCTTCCAGTGCAGGAGACATCAGCTACTTTTCTCAATTTATAAAATCAGGTTAAATACACTAGAAATATCTACAAAATCTACAATGAGATTTTCTTTTTATTTCACATTAACTGGAATTTTCGATTGGGGTTTATTAGTGATGCTACTCAGTACGGCTGCTGATACATTATACTTTGTTGAGCTGCTTCCAACGTTCTCCTACCTTATTTTCATGAGCATATAATTTTAATCCATTCCCTTTTTCTTGACAATTTGTCGGAAGCTAAATTGTGATTTACTGATTGGAAAAAGCGGGATTAGTACAGGAATTCCCTAAACTTGAATGTGTTGATGAGCTGAAACTTATATGCAACTTGTAATGTTACCGATATGTTAACTTATTAAAAGTTTGGAAGCTACAGATGTTCCATTAGTAGAGATCATCAATAATAGAGTAAGAGTACAAACCATACATTATCCGCTGTTATTTATTATGCTTTTCTTACCTGTTTGCAGGCTTGAGGCATGGTCTGAAAGTGACCGTTGCAGTGATATTCATCTCCTTGGCTGTTCTAGCTCTTGCAGTATTTTTGATGTGGAGAAAAAAATACAAAAAGTTATACCATGGTAATGTACCTAATTAATTTAATTGTTTACCAAACATCAGTTACGCTATTATATTTTCTTTTCTTTGCTAAACGCATGTCTCCTGTTTCATTGCTATATTTTACTTCGCTTATTTAAGTCTGTTTAGCCACATTACTAAGCAGACGGATTGAATCCGTATGTAGTCACTTCATGGTTTCCATGCTTTTACTTGTTGAAACTACGATCGCTAGACCTTGTCAGTTAGATACATTTTTTTAAACCAGAGCACAGCATGGAACTGCAGCAAGACAGAGGTCATGGGAGCAGAAACTAATCAACTGACTTAAGAGGGGGCAGGAGTCAGATAGAATTCCGCCTTTTCGTTTGGAGTTTGGCCACTAGAGCGCTAGCAGTTTTTCAAATAATTCTTCCTTACCGACCAGCAGCGTGCGAAGGCTCGGCCTTCAGTCAACGGATCGGTATTGTCTAGTGTGATTTACAACACCTAGAATGACGGGTTCACTGTCACTGGCGGCTTCTCGCACGCCCCGCATACCCAAAAATCCAAAAACCCAAAATTCTTGTCAAGACTGTTTGGTGTGAAGTCTGATCAAATATGTTGCAACTTCGTCTAAATCTTATGTCTGATAATAATTACTAGTAACAATAGTAAGTTATAAGAAATACATTAGACATTTATTTATTAATTTATCTGGTTCAAATTTGTTTTTGTAGTATCAGTTTTGTAGCCACCGCCTTATATCGATTTAAAGAAAAATTTGTAAAGAAAGTGTAAATATATTCTTAAGTGTTGTAAGACATCCTTTATTATATCCCGAAAGAAAATTTCATAAGCTTTAAGAATATCACTTTTCACTATTATATTCGAGTTTAGCAATTTTCATTAACACAATTTGTGATCTATTTTCTATAGACCGTTGTATTTTTTGTTCCAACGGACTTTGTTGCTATAGTCAGGATAAAAAACACTAGTAACTTGTAGAGGTTTAACTTCTAACCTTCTGTTTAGCCTGCATTTTATCTACGGTTTACTGGAAAATTAATTAATAATGACTCCTTAAGCTACAAACCGTGCTAAGTTATTGCTAATAAGCTCTACGATTATCGAAAGAAAGTGACTGGCAGAGCGGCCGTGCGGCAACCTCATAACCTCGAGAACAGATAACATTCCAATAAACGTTATTTAAATAGCCAGTTAAACACCTTTGTAGTAAATTTGCCAAAGATTTCGCACCTTATTCCGATGAGTTTATATTGATAGTTTTATTTTTAAAAACCCTAATTGAGAAATTTTAAATTTAAATTCATGCTTTTTAAAATATAACTATCCATATAAACTCATCGGAATGAAATAACAAATATTTGAAACAATTGCTCTAAACATGTTTAACTGACTATTTTAATAACGTTTATCGGAGATTTCTACCCATGTGTTTTACTTTCCATGAAGTTATGAAATAGAATGTTCAGTCGCTCCGCCAGTCACTTTCTTTTGATAATCAGACAATAATCTTGTTATCATTTCAGTGGTTTGTGTATCTGTATTTATCTCATAACATATGTTACTGCTGTAAGCCCTGTCCACAATGGTGCGCTCAGGCCTAAAAATCGGATGAGAAATAACAGAGGAATTTTCTTAACTAAAATCGGCTTAGCGTAGTATTTTAATGATCTAATGAACAGTCAAAGCCAAAATTTGAAATTGTAAAAACATTTGAATAAGGTCACTTGAGGTTAATTGCGTCAAACCCTATTCCCATGATTTATTCTCGTTGGTTTTCGAGTCCATGGCAGTTAATTTTCTTTTACTTAATTAGATATTTCCCCTCGAGGAGACCTGTCCATAAATTATTTTTAACCCAGAAATTACAACTTTTGAAGGTAATCGTTGCAGCCGTTCTTGAGATCAGAGTTGCAAGCAAGCAACCAACAAACTTAGCAAGTAAATCTTACTCATATTTAGAGTGTACGATTCAACAGCTGTTGAAACATTAACAAAAACAAGCCTTGAAAATGTGTACTATGTTAATCAATTAAGTCTTTATTGGACAAAAAATAATACTCAATTGCTAATTTCCAGTTATACACAAAACACGTGTAAATGGAAATTGATATTAAATATTTATATTTATGTTCATTTTGTTACATTTTGTCCGTTTTAATAGTTTATTTACAACTTTCCCAGTATATTTTTCGTATTTTCTAAGTCTTCTAAAAATGACAGATCCTTTTATGGTTATTTAAAAAATTCATCGAGTCTGAAATCCAATCACAATGGTTTTCACAATGGTATCCAACTCTACACTGACGGCTCTAAAGCTGACAAACGAAGACTTGTAAGTTGTTGTGTGTATGATAAAACCAACTATAAGCTCTAGCTATTTTGAAGCTCTAGCTATTTTTACTGCCATGTAGTACATAGAAACGTTACCACCAAGTAAAATAATAATAATTCTATCTGATTCCAAAAGTATTATTCATGCCAAATCTGCACACATTGAATATGAAATCAGACTACAGTTTACAAAATTATTAAATTTGAAGTACGAAGTAATTTTGTTTAGGATACCTTCTCGCATTGGCATAAAAGGGAACGAGTTACCGGATTCTTTTGATAAAGATGCTTTACATTTAAACAATATTAATAACTCGTTTCTACCTTGTTTCAATTACACAAATTCGTTCACCACCAAGAAAGCTAATGTACAATGGGAAGAGGATTGGGAGGCTGCTTCAGTTAGGCCTACAAAGCCTAAGTTTGAGTCAGCAGAGTTTTTGGACTGAAACCTCAAATTACGACTCCGACTTGGCTTTCAAAATTCAAGACATCAAGATCAAAATTCCAAATCATTTCACGTCTTAGAATCGGTCAGTGCATTGTTCCGGAACA
This sequence comes from Allygus modestus, assembly GCA_963675035.1. NCBI lineage: Eukaryota > Metazoa > Arthropoda > Insecta > Hemiptera > Cicadellidae > Allygus > Allygus modestus. Next base: position 189,440,087 of record OY776112.1, on the reverse strand, counting down.
TTTACGCGGACTCGAAATTATATATTACTCTCTTCTGGTGAAGTCTGGTGTCGGGGAAAAAGCGGCCAGCGATGTAAGCGACCTGTGAGGTCAACACTTCAGTGAAGTTAGTGACCAGCGAAATAAGCGACCATCATGGAATTTTATCTGCACCTAAGAGGGCAACACTTCCTGTGACATACTGATTTCCCACACTTTTCCCAGGTTTGGAACAAACCTAACAAAAATACAGAAATGCTGTTGTACAGCAGGTTAAATGACTGACAGACATTTCTAATTGAAATATTTTTCATATTTTATGAATAGTAATACTAGGGGTTACCTAGTGTTGCTCAGTGAGCTGTATACAATCTGGAGAGACTTGCCTTGCAGTTTATGACAAAAACCGTGCCATGTTTGAAAAGCAGCTGGAAGCACAATATCTCCCCTCTACAGTACCAACATAGGGTCATTCCGTATCAACTCAACACAGTTTAAATTACAATTTTACTTGACCATCTCAGATTTCCATGAAATTTGGTATACTGGTACACCCCATATAGACTAAGAAAAATACCAAATTTCAACTTGATATATGTGTTAGTTTCAAAGTTACGCCTTGTTAAAGTTTTCAAAAAACGCTGAAAATCGACCCGTTTTGTAAACTTTAGACTGCCATAACATCTCTCAGAATCAAGCTAGAAAGATGGGAGAGGTGCCATTTTGCAGCATTTTTCAAGCCCTTTCTAAATATATATAATACTACAGGGGTCTTAATAAAAAAGTTTTTAACAATTTCAAAATCAAAAATTAAATTTCAAATTTTTCAAAATGCGACGCTTTAAAAATTTTGAAAAAATTCTCAAATAGTCCTTGTATAGTGGTTAATTGATGGTATAAATTTCATTATGGGATCATAATGGGTTCTTACAGAAAAATGCATTTGAAAAAACGCTTACACAACAATTTCCACTATAACGCCTCATTGCTATTGTAAAGGCTAAGAGTATTTTTTATTGTAAACAAAGATTATGTGAAATTTGCATGGGAGACTAAGAAATAACATATAGAGAAATTTGATCAATGATATTTAATTTTTACAACCTCATTTTTAAAGCTAAATTTATTTATTTGAAAGATTTCTAAAGGCAGAAAACAAACTTACATAGGTAATGATTGACTTGCTGCATTTTTATTCTGAAGGTTTTGTCAAAGTCGGTGAAGGCTTATGATTAACTTGCTGCATTTTTCTTCAGAAGGTTTTGTCAAAGTCGGTGAAAGCTTGGTTGGTTTTGTTTTGTTCTTCATTTGACAATTGGTAAGTTCGGCCAGTTGGAGTTAGTGGATCAACTTTGCTCAGAACATTAGTAACAGGAAGCCAAAGAATATCTTGCCTTCTGGGGAAAGAGAAGCTAGGTGACGGACCAGCTGGACTTAAAAATGAAATCTTTACTTCTTCATTTACTTCATCTTTGTCAAGCACATAAGCCAGCCACCAGTTGTTGTCGTAGACGATAGTAACGTATCCACTGACTTCTGCTAAGCTCAAACGATCCTGTATCGTTGTTACAGTTTCAATTCTGAAGTCAGTGGATTCCGAGAAAACTTTTACTTTAATTTTGCTGTTACTAGAGGGGATCGGAATGAATGCATGGAGTCTCTGAGTGCCTTCAATGGTCACTGATTTTTTCAGCCGCTTTTCTAAGTGCCTCTCAGTTTCGATGTACTCCTGTTGAGTAACATAAACAAAATTTGCAACAAAAATATTTTGCATTGCCCATTCGTACAGCTGAAATGGAGTTTGAATCTGGTCTTGATAGGGCCTTTGCAAGCTGGTTCTAGCCGCTAATCTCTTCACAACTCCCCCAACACCATCACAGGCACTTTTGCCATGGGCAGTGGCTGAGAAATGCCACTCAGCATCAATTTTAAAGTCTTCTGAATGAAAGCTTAGGTTGGTGAAGTTCTTACGGTTCTTATACTGGGCGGCGGACCCATCAGAGAAGTAATATATTTTGGTTATATTGTCTCCGAATCTCTCTTTCATAAACTCTATCAGTTTATTTTGAAAATAATACACTGCTATTGTATTGTGTTCTAGGACCTCGGAAATTACAACAAAGCTTACGTGTTTTGTTTTTCCCTCGCTTTTATAGTAGATCACAAATGGATGTACTGTCGCTTGTCCACTGTTCCAATGATAGCTTTGTGCTTCATCTTGAAGAACAAAGCTGTAGTTTTCGGAGAAGTCACACATGACTAGGTATTCAGAGCTTTCGAGACTTTCTTTGAGGTGATTTAAGAAGGAACTTTGTTGTTTGGCAATAAAGTCATGTCTTATTAATGTAGACAATTTTTTTATGAATAAGTCGATAAAATCTGAAGTTGATTTTTCAATTGTTTCCAAATTACATCTATCAACAGAGACCCATTGACGAAAAGTTATTTTTTCGATGCCTTTTGCTTCAAAACTTTCTTCCAACAAATTTTTTATGGACTCTGTACCTGGGCAGGTTGAACATTCTCCAAAGAAACAATTAACGGAGGCAGGGTTGCAAAGTGCTTTGGCAATACAGTGTTTGTATGTCAGCAGCTCGCAATTAGTTATTGAGCTAATTTTTCCATTCTCTAACATCAATTTAAAATTTTGATGGGTTGTGCATACACACACAGAGTGTGTACCGCTAGCACCTGCCAGCACACAGCTTTTTGGCCTTAGTTCTGCGAACTTTGAAAATCCAATTTTTAATGTAGGATTTTTGTCTTTGAAAGTTCGATAGGCCTCCATTAAATTACATAACACTAGTCGTTTCGGTACTGTGACTTTATCTCCTGTATCGGTCTTAACCGAAACACAGTCTTTTTTTACCAGGTAAAACTCGGCTGATTTCATCACTCTCGTAGAATGAACGCACTGCTGTTACTACTTCTAGTGGCAGACTCTTGCCAGGTTTTTGATTTGGGCCCTCTAATATACCTTTATCTTTAAGTATTTTCTTCGATTGCCTCACCATGTAATTTGGCGCATTGAACTCTCGCATAATCTTTCTTACACTCCATGAATCAGGCAAACATGTTAATATCATTATCTTTTTGTCTCTTGAAGTACAGTGTGAGAAGTGGTCTTTTAGATTTTTCAAAATTGAATCGTCAAGCGTTTCATGAGCTTCATCAGAGGAAGAGTCTTGAATAGAAGTAAAAAGTTGACGCTTCATGGCTGAATTAATTTTGACAATTTTTTGTGATGCATAACTTTTTGATTTTACTTTTTTTGAATCAAGGGGTGATTCACCTAGTTCATGAAGAGACGCATTAAGTGTTTGGACAACATCCGACGTAGAGTGAAAATCAGGGTCATTTTCAGAATCAGAATCATCTAAAATTTCTGGCTCAAGGCTTAGTTTAGCACTGGCTTGATTTGTTTCTTTGTTGTTCTTTAGACTTGATAACTCTTTTCTGCAAGAGTCACATACTTTGGCATCTTTAGGCATGTTTAAATGTTGAAATTGTTCAAGCATCCATTGTGTTACTGTTCTAAGAGTTTTTCTTACTCTATGATCATTTTTTTTAAAAGGATTGAAACATTGAACTGTTTTATGCCTTGTGGGTTCCATCTCAATTCTTTAGGTGCCTATTAAATAGTCTCTGAGAAAAATCAATAAAACTCTTATCCTTAATCATTTAATTAAAAAATTATTTTGAGTTAAATTATATTTATTAAAAAAAGAATATTGCTTCCCAATCAAAGATTTTACTCACTGTTCATCTACCTATTGCACCAAGTCTTTATAAATGTAGAAATATTGTCTGTATTTTAAAAACTAGCACTTACACAAGCACTCATTCACTATAATCACAAATACTAACACTTTACTCTCAAACACTTATGCTTTATTCACATATCAAACATATACTTGACACTTGCATGACATATACTTGTTACACCACCAAACTCTGACTGGAGACTAATCTCTGAACAGCCTCTGACAAGTGAACAGCAGAGGCTGCAGGCTCTGTCTTGCGGACTGCTGCAGGTTAAGACAAGTACTACAGAGCACCTGAGCCAACTTGTTGTACTGACTTATTCTATCTCTTATTTGAATTTATCCTTATCAACCAATACCTCCTTATAAGCAATATATTTCCAATAAAACAAGACAGATTTCTGCCAAAACTATTTCTTTTTTATTTATAAAATCAATAATAATATTGTATTGTACAACCATTAAATAACTATGTATTGTATATAAATTGATTAAATTATCTTGGTGTGTTACCAACAAATATAAGATAATTGCTCAGCAAAATATTCAAATATAGCAGTCCAATTACCTTAAAAGCTTTACGCCTATGTTATTAAGAATTATTAGTTCACTGTCACCAGCATTCTGTGATAAAATTTAATGTAAGCGTTTTTTCAAATGCACTTTTCTGTAAGAACCCATTATGATCCCATAATGAAATTTATACCATCAATTAACCACTATACAAGGACTATTTGAGAATTTTCTCAAAATTTTTAAAGCGTCGCATTTTGAAAAATTTGAAATTTAATTTTTGATTTTGAAATTGTTAAAAACATTTTTATTAAGACCCCTGTAGTATTATATATATTTGGAAAGGGCTTGAAAAATGCTGCAAAATGGCACCTCTCTCATCTTTCTAGCTTGATTCTGAGAGATGTTATGGCAGTTTTAAGTTTACGAAACGGGTCGATTTTCAGCGTTTTTTGACAACTTTAACGAGGCATAACTTTGAAACTAATACAGATATCAAGTTGAAATTTGGTATTTTTCTTAGTCTTTATGGGGTGTACCAGTATACCAAATTTCATTAAAATCTGAGAAGGTCAGGTAAAATGATTGTGTTGATTTGACATGGAATCACCCCATAGCAAAACGAACACCATGTACTAAGGTGTCATTATCGTTTTGTAAAACAAAACACAGCATAGCAGTAAGAACAGATGTTACAGACATTAAATAATAAATGATTACAGAAATGACAGACAGTATGTCATGAGGAGCCATGTAAATTAAAAAATATGAGGAAAAATGTACTGGATTTCGAGCAGTAGGTGATAGTGGTTTCAAGAGGAGAATCAAATCTGCCGCGCAAAATTGGTTGCGGAAACGGGATCTTTGGTCGGTAAGCGACGTTGCTGCCATCTATCGGGGTGACGGTGAACCAGTTGCAGTCTGTGGGCCTACTCGTTTTGTAAGACTTCAAAAAAGTCTTATTTTAGAACAGTTTCACATTTTAAAACCGAAAAAATACTCAGGCCAAACATTAACAATAATATGACTGCTATTATGACGTTTTCAAATTTAATTTATATAAAACGTGTCATTTCATAAATTGTTTCAAAAGTACACAACTCCTTATGGGAAAAAGAAACTTAGTTTACACGTTTTAGGTGCTATTTAAAAAAAATAATACATTTTGATTCTAAGGTCATATGGCTAACAACTATCAGATTGTTTGGCCTGCGATCATTTTTGCATTTAAAGGCGGGCATTCAATAAAATAAAACATTTATGGTAGCGTCCCATGTTAAAAGATGACCGGAGCCGGCGGCTGGCGGAGCTAGGTCCGGCCCCCTCTTAAAATACTCCCTATAATCTCCTCTTATCTCCCGACATTCAGCTGGCGTAATTACTTTGAGTATGCTTTTTTTAATTTAAAAAAACTTTCACTAACGGAAATCCTCAGTCTCACAAACCATTCTGGATTTGTATTAATTTTTCATGCTAATGGAATCTTAAAAAATTCAACATAACGACCTAGTTTTAAAGGTCGGATGGTAACTGGAAGGTACTATGGGAGGGGGAGGTTTCCGATCACCAGTGTTGCCAATACAAAGTTTTAAATTTGAGAAGGGGACTGTGACACCTAAGTTCTGGTATAATTGTTAAAAAAACTACAAACAAGCCAGAGGGTGAGTATTCTCTCATTGGGCCTGATTATGACCGGTGTGACTGGTCAAAATCTACAGCTTTTTCCCATATTTTATATATGTTTGCTCTCTGTGAATACAGTGTTTGTGTAAATATATTTTCAAGTGTTGTAAAACGTCTTTCATCACATCCCATATTTTCAGTCACATTTATTTCCAAATTTCATTCTTATAAGTTTTCTGTTGTGTCAGCAGAAGGGGAGAAGCCACCGACAGTATTGTTGGTCTACGAGTCCAGTTTTCCGTCTCACATTGAGAACATTTACAAGTTCAAGCAGTTCCTGGAAGACAACTGCTATGTGGCTCCCAAACTGGATCTAGTAGACATTCCCAAGTCAGATTCTATGGTGAGTACATATGATTAGGGATGGGCCGATTCTGAAATTTCTCGATTCCAATTCCGATTCTAAAATTTTGCTTTGATTCTCGATTCTTTGTTCGATACCGATTCCAAGGCAGATTTATGTACAGGAAGAAAAATTACAGCACATAAAATTAATAATGAATTGGTAATGTGTAGCCTACCTGGCAATAGATATATAGCCCACCAAACAAAACTTATAGCTTACAAACAAATTTTATAAGAAAACATTAAACAATTATTAGTTTATATTTCCACTTAGGCCTTACAAGAGAATTAATGTTAGGCCTACCGGTAAACAAATTATGAAAACGAAGACATACTATTCAAGAAGTCTTCAAACTAAAACTAAAAGTAAGGATTGTAAATCAAACTCCTGTTCGAAAAATAAGTATTAAAACCCTCTTTCTTTTAGATGGCATAGCCTAGGCCACATGTATTTTATTTTTAAACTTGAAATAGTAACAACCTTATATAGCCTAAATTAATACAATATAATAATCATGATAAATCAACTAAAACCCACAGAGTGCTGTTTATTTTTGACAATCGATTGAATAATCAAATTAATACAACGGATAAGGAGTTGGAACTTTTTATTATGATTGTTAATTTTTGCCGGCAGATGATTTATGTTCGCGTTAAGCGAAGCGCTCATGAAACAAGTAAAATACGAACGGATTTCGGTAAGTTCGAGGTGTTGCGTACAGACAGCGTTGGCGCATTACTAAACTACCATTAACGCTAGCGCTGCCTGGATGGGTTTTTCACCGTCCTGGCATCCACAGCTTGTTCACGTTATTAACCCGTAGTTTCCGATAAATATTAAACTGAAATGAGATCGACCATTCGTTTCTCTTTGGTTTATTTTATCGCAGATGGATGTTTGTTATTAAATATTCACTTTGCCGTATTGGTGGAAACTATCTAATCGTATGTAACCTCTTGAATCAAAATAAAATGGTTTTACTTGATATTTAAAACAGAAAATCAGTATTTATTTATGCATTGTACTGATTTTTTAAGAGTATTACGGATAAATTTATGATTTTAACATCCTTTTATATAAGAATCGGTATCAAACCCAAAGACATGAAGTATCGAGTAACCAAGAATCGGAATCGGCCCATCCCTACTTATGATACAACATAAAAGAGCTTTATGAATGCAAAATTTATTACTTGCAGAACTAGTACGCTAAATAAAGGCATTTCGTCATAAATTAACTGTCACAATTGTAATAATGATAATAAATTCAACAATGATATGAAACTGTAGTGCCTTTAGTTATGGTTACATGCAATCTATATTAAAAATGACAGTAACAAATAGGGATGTTTCGGTTCTTAAAGTCGGTTGTCGGTTTTACCGGTTTTTTACAAAAACCGAAACCGAGAACCGATGGTCAAATGTCGGTTTCGGTTTTTCACTGTCAGTAAGTGCTCGTATTGGAACTAAGCATTATAATTAGGGGTGTGCGAGTACTCGAAACTTCGAGTTTTCGGCCGAGTATTTTAATACTCGAAGTTGACTCGAAGTTTTAAAAACTACTCGAAAGTTCGAGTGAGTATTTCCCGCCGATTACCGAATGATCGCTAACGATTGCGAGCGGCCAAAACGCGTAGCAACGGCCGCAAAAGGCGATCGCATCACGTAAAATAGGCCGAAAATGACGGCCGCGAACGATTGCGACTGGCCAAAACGCGTAGTAACGGCCGTAAAAGGCGATCGCATCACGTAAAATCGGCCGAAAATGACGATCGGACCGCGCAGTTTCGGCCGCAAAAGGCAATCGTATCATGTAAAATCGGCCGAAAATGACGACTGCGAACGTCTGTGACCGACCAAAATGACGACTGCGAACGATTGCGACCGGCCAAAATGCGTAGTAACGGCCGTAAAAGGCGATCGCATCACGTAATATCCGCCGAAAATAACGATCGGATCGCGCAATTTCGGCCGTGACTAACGATTTCGTCATTTAATATTAATTATAAGCGATGTCTGAACCAGGTGAAATTGGCCAAATGACAACAGGTTCCTGTTTCATCGGCTGGAAACGAATATCAAACCTTGTTTTGTTAGTCAATATGTAATCCAGTTTGATTGTACTGGCCAAAACTTTGTATTGCTACTCATGTATTAGTTAGAAACCATGTTTAGATTATCAAATCTAGGGTGGTATCCAAATCCCATTACACTATTTTAAACTGCCAATTGATGGCAAATACTCGCTCGAAAATACTCAAAACTCGAAAAAAAATTGGCACTACTCGACTCGACTCGATTAAAAAAATCACTACTCGCACACCCCTAATTATAATGCTGTACAAATATCGAATGACAAGCTAAATCATTAAATAAGTGATTGAAATAAGACTCCTCCTGGCAACTAATCACTTCCTTTCCAGTCCTCCTGGCAACTAATCACTTCCTTTCCAGTCCCAAAATAACTCTCAACTAACACGGAAGGAGAATTGACAGGAGTTCTATTTATGGATGTACGTGAATGGAGTCAACAGATACGGAAGCAAGGCAAGGGGGGTGGGGAGGGTTTGGTTGCGACCAAAAATTTGACCTTGACAGGTCCCGAGCGCAATTATCAGTCACTGTTAAACATCTTTCTCTCTGAATACGGAAATGTATATTTAATCGTGCTATTTTCCCATTATAAATTTAAATTAAACCGATTTTGTTTATTTTATATTATTGTAGGATACTGGTGAAATCAATATTAAATTGCAATTGACAAGGTTGTAAATTAGGTTAAAAATTAACCATAAAATATCTATTGTAAAATAGCTACATATGATTTAAAATTGTATACGTTATTTAAAATAAAATCACTTAAACTGTACACGATAGAGCCAATTAGGTATTTAGTATTCTTCTGCTTCAACGGGATTCATTGCTTTCTAAACTCTCAGAGGCATTGAATGACAGGTACAGATAAGGAGTTGGATTTATAAGATCTCACAGATAAGGATTTATTGCTCTCTATTCATGAAAGATGCTGACGTCTGAAAGTGAGCAAAAAATTACCTGGAGCCTAGACCCAACAAAATGCCGGTCTGTCTGTCTGTCTAGGAGTATTATTTGTTATCACTTCCTTGTTTAAAATGTTCTAGTTTGGTTTTTATAAACTAATCTGTAATCTATAAACTGTATTTACGATTAGATTCTGGGTTTCCAAAGTCTGCAAAACTAAAATATCAGCAAAAACAGGTAAACTTATTTAGTTTTTAACACATTGGGTGCGGCATGACGAAAATTTTCGTCTTCGGTTTCCTGCCACAGGGCCTGGTGCCGAAATATTTCGTCAATGTGCCGCGTTAGTAACATTGAATTGCTCAGAGCCCGGCTCGTGGCAGAATACGTTGTTTATGTGTTCTGGCCGGCCGAATGATGTTGTAGGTTAGAGGTCCCTGACGTCACCCGCCGCTCGGCCACGTGTTTCAATTTTGATGAGTCATGCCTTTATAGCCTATAGTGTTTTTATAGGGTACTTTATTTATTTCAATACTTTTATTTTTATTAGTATCTGTGTATTTTGTGTAATATCAACTTAAACAACCCAGTATTTTACTATTTGGTTGCTAATGACAAGTGGACGTGATAAGTAGACAATGAAGGGACCTGAGGACGCATTTTTTTATCTTAGCAAAAAACATTAAAAAAATTATTTCAGAATATTTTACCCTCATAAAACTTGTTGTTTTTACGGTACAAGAACTTATAAAATACATTAAGTTTATTTTAGTACCAAAATTTTATTATTACACTTGTACCAGCCTGATGACAAATTCGTTCGTCATCCCAAATGACGTCACTTCAACAACCGGAGACCTAAATGACGTTTCCTGAAGACTTACACGCAAATGTAAGATTTTATAAATTTTGATATGTTAGGCCCTCTTTATGGTCTAATGATTTCAGGTTCAGCACCAAACGTGTTAAGGTTAGGCTTACAGTAGGCTAAACTTAAACCTTAACAAAGTTTAAGTTAAAGATTATTTAGACTAAGTTACTAAGTTACCTTAGGCTAACTTATTATTTGGCTAAACAAGGTTTTAAGCCTAGGTGATTAATTAATTTTGTAATGGCCCATAATATTATATTTAAATTCATTTGATGAGTCTTTGATTGATTACTTGTGACTTTTTAACCAACTCTCCTGCGTAGTGTCTCTGCAGCAATATTTATGTAAACCAGTGAAACAAAGTATAAAATAGGGATTCATAGGCACCGGTATATAATAAATTAAAGTTTTTTTTAAGGCAGAATTTCAGAATCTAGGTAGAAACTTAAAGTATGGACAAGACAGTTATTAGGTAAGTTCTTTGAAAAATAACCGAAACCAACAACCGTATTTTGTAAAAAACTGAACCGAAACCAAACTGATAAAAAATGCAACCGACCCATCCCTAAGAACAAACCTTATTTTGGTAAGTCAAATATAAATTAAAATACTAGAATGCTGCCACATCAGGATCTGCATACAATTCTGCTACTGAAAGCTTTTATCTGGAAGAAATTGTTTCAGTAAAACTTCTTGGAACTAAGACTCACTCCCTCCTACTGCCCATGAGATGGGCGGAGGTTTGTTGTATACCTTTACTCCCATACTCGTATAATGGGGGCTTTTCTTTTACGCAGAATTCATAGAATTATTTAATGAATTGTTGATGATGATTTATAAACGAACCAGAGTGATATTCTGTTCATATAAAATAATAGATCAGTTTAAAAACTTTATCATTCATAATTCATAAATACTCATTTTTATAAACTTATAAATTTGTAATTAATAACATTGCATAATACAGTGGTGCAGAAAATGTTTAGACCCCTGAAATTTCCCCCGATCCTACTATAAAGAACCAACAATTCCCCCAAAATTCATGATATTATCTTATCTTTACACTAAAATTTACCAGCTTTAAACCCTTTCAGTGCTATGAGCCGATATATCGTCTTTTGAATCTGTTATCAATAAACACTGTTACTGCTTCATAAGCGATTGTACCGTTAGGCGCTCAGTCTGCAGTCTGAGTCTGACATGTGGTGAAACCTGGTAGACACGAATTGAACTACCTCGTCCAGCGCCTAGTCTCTATAATACCAACTGATCCACTGCAGCTGCTAGCCTGACCAGTGGCTGTGCGGTCTAAGGCGTTACCTTCCCGGCCGGGGGTAACACTTGGATCGAGGGTTCGAATCCCGTCACAGTCGGTGGTTTTTATGTGCAACTCATGGAGAGTTCACCTGTCTGTGGCAGAGTTGAAGGGGAGGGCGGACCTTAAGCAAACGGTGGACGGCTCGGGTCCAAGCTGACGGGATGGGTGGATTCTTTGTGAGTTGCACATCTGATCAGGTGTTTTGCTACTTTTTACCTATCCTTTACTGTGTGTGTCCAGCGGAAGCACGTTTTTATTAATTTTAACTGTTCAGGCGTTCAATATATTAAAAAAATCAACAAAACATCACAGATTCAACTACTCCTTTCAGAAGCTTAGCACTCAAAGGGTTAATAAGGCAAACTATGAACATGTTTTTAGTTTAATTTAGTTAAATTCTGTAAAGGCATGTTGTCACTTATAAACTTATCTCTAACATTGGGATAAAATTATGCTACTAATAAAACATACCCCCGTAGCAGCAAACCTGTGTACTCAGCAAATTTCCAATGCAGATATGTGTATCTTAATACAAGAAAAAGCCACATACCAAGTTTCATCAATATACACTCATAAATAAACAATTTATGACATTTTAGTTATTCTCCATAAGAATAGCATGGTGGCTGAGTATGCAGGTTTGCTGAAGCAAGGAGCACAAAAAATGGGAGTTTATACAAATATCAATATAACTCAACTAGGTAAAGCCACATACCAAATTGTATTAATTTATGTTCATAATTAAGGGAGATAACACTTACTTATCCTCCATAAGAATAACATGGGGGCTGAGTACGCAGGTTTGCTGCTACGGGAACTATCGGCCAAAAAATGGTTTTTAGTGCAAATATCAATAGACCACAACGATATGAATCAATATACCAAGTTTCATCAGGATAAGTTGATAAATAAGCGAGATATTCAATTTTTCTTATTCTCCATAATAATAACATTGGGCAACGTACTGTGTTTAGCACTTTCAATATCTCTGTAACCATTTGACGTAGAGCAAAGATCAAAACACCAAATTGTGCTTATTTTTAAGCTGATTCCAATTGAAAAATTAAAATTTTACTTTTCCAAAAATTATATTTAAAAAACTCAAAAAGCCCATTTTTGGGGTAAAACCCCCCAAAATACCCCTTAAGATAGGTCGATCTGTCTGGTTTTCAAACTTAAAGTCATAAATGCTGCGTTACATGTTTATACCAAATTTCATCAAAATCGGATTATTTTTACGAGAGTATTGTGCTCATGGATATATATATATATATATATATATATATATATATATATATATATATATATATATATATATATATATATATATATATATATATATATATATATATATATATATATATATATTGTACAACACCCCCTACACATTTTGCCAATTTCAGAGATGCTGCACTTTTATATATTTAATTTAGAATAACTTAGACAACCGCTTATAACTTGGTGGTGAATAGTAGCCTATATATCAAGTGGTCCATCAGATGTTATGCAACTTTACCAGCATAGTAAGTCGGGTAACTGAGGTGAAAGCAGTTCATTGGATTTTTAAAAGACACTTTTATTTGAATATATTTACTTCTTGAAAATACTGTTGTAATGATCCTAATTAATATACTATATCAGTATCTTATGGTTATCTTACAGTTTGGTTGATTATTGGCTGATCCCATGTAACTTGATAAACTCCATAAAGTCCATAAACCCGTCTGGAACAAAATCCAAACTTAATAATAACATGTAAATTAAAATTAAAACATATTGAAAGATAATTGGATACATAAAATTGACTTTAACATTTAATATTCGACTTTTATAAAATTGTGACAATGTGCTTTTTCATCAGAATAAAATAAGTACAGGAAAATTCACAACTGGTTATTTTACAATTTATATCATTATTACTCAGAAATTAACAAAATTCAATTATACAAAACAACAAAGATATATTTAGCAATGAAATTATATACATATAAATACATAGAAATTCTTTTAAATATATTAAATTGATTTTAAAACTTACTATTTCACGGGTACAGTTTTCTAGTAGGGATTCAGCCATCTAATGATCTTAATTATCCTAATTGGTCTTAGTTTAAAATACATCAGCTGTTCTACAGTGTTGCCAACAGGTAAAATGAAATGTTTATACTTAATTAGCTAATTATAAGGTAGTAATATGATTTTTGATATACATTTGAATTTAATTTGAATTTACTCTACCTATATTAATGTTTATACAAAATAATGAAATTTCCAAAATAAAATCAGTACAATATATATATATATATATATATATATATATATATATATACAGTTTTGAACGAATGGTGTTTTTGGCATCTGGAGACCTCGAAACGAAAAGAAACACCATGAAAACGAAAAGTTATCATGGTCCCGGGCCTAGGTCTTACTATGCCGACTACGGTAATAGCTTCTTCCCTATAGGGGAAATTCGCTAAAAATTAACTTAGACAAAATAAATTATAACAAAATCTAATTTGAATTACATATTAAATTACCTCTAACATTGCAATAAAATAATGTTAGGCCTTCTACTAGAATTAAAAATACCCCCGTCGCAGCAAACCTGCACACTCAGCGAATTTCCAATGGAGATATAAATGTCTCAATACTTCATAAAGTTACTTACCAAGTTTCATAAAAATATATTCACAAATAAGCAATACAGTAGGGTCTCACAAACTCGACTCCCGATAACTCGACACTCCGGGAAACTCGACACCTCATTTACTATACATTACATGTATTACAGTACTATATAAGTTATGCATGTGCATTCGGCACTCGACTGTACCTCACGCGATGCACGTGCGTTCGGCACTTGACCGTACCTCATGCCCCTCCGGCTCACGCTCTTTTTGTTGACGGCGGTATTTCCCGCTCAGTGTGTTTCGTGAATCAGTGGTCAGTGCAGTGGTCTGAAGTGAGTGTTGTTGTTGAAATTTTGTTGTTCATCGTACAGTACTGTGGTGTTGGATTTTCAGGTTTGTGATGTTGAAAAGAAAACAAGTGAATGTTTCAATGGAAACTAAACTAGATGCGCTTAAGAGGATTGATAATGGTGAGAGTTTTAATAAGGTTGCTTCGGATCTCGGTGTTGGGCGGACCACCATTTTAGATTGGAAAAAACAGAGAACAGAAATAGAATCATGGTGTACTAAGAGAATGTGTACCGATACCATTTCCGATAGAAAGAGTATGAAGGCTGGGGATTTTGAACATGTGAGTGAAGCACTTTACATTTGGTTTATACAACATAGAGAGCAAGGAACACCTCTGTTCAATGAACACCTATTCTTCAAAAGAAAGCTCTCGATTTTTACGAAAAAATGCGTAAGGAAGATTGGCCACCATTTACAGCTAGCGTTGGCTGGTTCGATAGGTGGAAGAAACGTTATGGAATAAGGCAGCTGACCGTATGTGGAGTAAAACTTTCCGCTAAAAATGAAGACGTAACAGCTTTTAAAGAAAAGTTTCATAAGTTGATTGAGAAAGAGAAACTTTCAGGAGACCAGATATATAACTGCGACGAATCTGGCTTAAATTACCGAATGTTACCAGCTAAATCTTTAGCTTCAAAACAAGAAAAGTCAGCTCCTGGCTACAAGCGAAGTAAGGAAAGGGTGACGATACTTGCCTGTTCTAATGCAACTGGAGATCACAAATTAGAACTTGCTTTGATAGGGAAGGCTAAAAATCCCCGATGCTTCAAGAAGGTGAAAAAAATTACAAATGAGTACGGTACAGTTCATGATCTACCAGTCTGGTATAGAAATCAATCCAATGCATGGATGGATGGTAGTTTATTTAAAGATTGGTTTCATCAGATATTTGTTCCATCCGTCGAGAAATATTTAGTAAAAAAGAATCTTCCACGTAAAGCTATCCTTATCATGGATAATGCCTCGTCACATCCCGATGTTGAATATCTGTGTGATGGAGATATTAAAGCCTATTTTCTCCCTCCAAACGTCACATCGTTATGCCAGCCAATGGACCAGGGAGTTTTGGCAGCAGTAAAGAAACATCCTCACAAACTCTTAACGTCGTTAATTTTAGTAATGGATGAGGGTTCTGACATGGTTAAAAAACTTAAATCAATTGATCTACTTGATGTAGTTATGTGGGTAAATGAGCTCGACAACATAACCCTTGTTCGATCTTGGAGAAAACTACTTGATCATGATGGAAACGAGTTTAAGGAAGTACCTACCGTACCAAATAAAGAAGAAAGCACCAGTGCACTGTTGGGATTATTAAAGAGAGTTGAGGGCTGTGAAGAGGCTGGGGAAAGTGATGTACAGGAGTGGTTTGAGCAAGATGAATCAGGACAAGAGTTGGGAGATGACGAGATTGCTGATGCTGTCCTAGCAAAAGATGACGATGAAGATCAACCAGAGGGCGAAGCAGTAGAAGATGTGGAAACGAATAAAATAAGTCATACTGAAGGACTAAAGGCCATTGAATGTGCGCTGCGCTATTTCGAGCAAGAAGGAGCCGCTGCTATGGACATTTTAGTGTTGCGCCGCCTCCGCGATACAGCTGCACGTCGCCGAGTTCAAAATGAGAAGCAAACAAAGCTCACGTCATTTTTTGGCAACAAGGACAATTAATTATTAACTCTCATGTTTGAAGTCATTCATATAAGTTTTATAGTTTTCCTAAGTTTGTAATAGAGTATCATTATACATTATATACTGTAATATGTTTAAGTATAATCTAATACAGTACACCATATAGCTAAATAATGTGTTTTTCTCCCCTCCCAATGTAATTCTGGATAACTCGACATTCCAAAAACTCGACAGGGTCTTAGTCCACATTGTGTCGAGTTTGTGAGACTCTACTGTATATACAATTTTAATTATTCTCCATAACAATAACATTGGAGCTGAGTACGCAGGTTTGCTGCATCAAGGTACACAAAAAAATGGGTTTTTATACTAATGTCAATATAACTCAACTAGGTGAAGTCATATACCAGTTTTTATTCATTTATGTTTATAATTAAGGGAAACTAGGGGTGTGCGAGTAGTGATATTTTTTTAATCGAGTCGAGTCGAGTTGAGTAGTGCCAATTATTTTCGAGTTTCGAGTATTTTCGAGCGAGTAATTGCCATCAGTTGGTAGTTTAAAATAGTGTTTTGGGATTTGTCAGATTGAGATTTGACAGATGTAGTCAGATTTATTACACAAACATCAATACAAATGAGACAGTGATTTAAAAAGTCTGCTAAAAATATATTAACCAAACCACCAAATTATAGCAATAAACTACTTAGAAATTGAATCAAAAGAAATTTCAGGGTGCCTAGCAGTCGGAAAAGTTAGAAAAGTCAGGAATTTGAATAGAAATTAATAAAATGTCGGGAAAATCTAAAAAAAGAGATAAACAGTGATTGTATTATCTGTATCTCTTGAACCGAACACCACACAACTTTGATTGTCATTTTATTTGATTTGTGATAGTTAAAAAACAAACAATACTAGCCATCATTATTTTTCTTTGTACAACAATTAGTTTCGGTTTTAGCATTTTGTAATAGGATCTTGAATGAAGTACCGTGACCCTTGACCGGATGATGAGCAATAGACCAGACATTAAGAATAAGACAAAAAATATAGGACTTTATTTGACTTTATTTTCGAGAAATTAATTTGCGACATAAATTTGGGGGTAGTAAATTTCCCCCAATATCCTGGCCGTCACAGGACTTCAAGCATTTGTTTTTGTCTCACTTAGTCCCTCTGGATGGTAACCCTGGTTGACTGCTGCTATCTGGATTGTGCTGCGACCTGTTGGCGTTTTGTAGAACTACGTCCAGTTGTGTTGCAACGCAGTATAGCACTGTACAGTGTTTTTGTCATTCGATAAGCCGGGAATTTAAAATGTGACCGAGCCTATTTGGATAATTGCTGCGTGGCAGTAAAATGCCCCCGGGCATGCCCCGGAACGTGTTAAAGAAAATGTATATTGATTAAACACAGCACGTTGTCTTATGGGCATTTTACATTAAAAAAGGCTGGTGGTGTAGTTTTATCATCTCCAGTATTCCCATGCCTACTTCAATCCTGACTGGACCTTCTCCTAACCTTATAATGTGCAACATTGTTATCCCAGCATTGCTGGTAAATAGAACCAGGAGCATCAGATCAGCCAATAAATTAAATGTTTTCAGATTTCCATAAAATTTGGAATAACTCGTTTTAACACCGTTATTGATTTTTTTAAATTTTTTTATGTAGAAATTTGCTTTCCTCCCGTCAGCTGTCGTATAACTTTTCATAAGATTCTTTAATATTTAATGATTAAATTCACAAAAATAAACTGCTATTGTTTTTTTTATCCTCACATCCCTCCTTCGGCCAGTCACTCCGGCAAGAACCCCTTAACATCTCTTCTCGTAAACTTCTGCTAAAAGAAGACCACCTGCACCTGCAGAGCTCCTGCGAGAGTAAAGTATGTGCCTTATGCACAGTTCGCTATGCAGTAGTATTAACATCTATGTGTATTTATTGTATATTTTAGAGGCTGAT
This sequence comes from Allygus modestus, assembly GCA_963675035.1. Lineage (NCBI taxonomy): Eukaryota > Metazoa > Arthropoda > Insecta > Hemiptera > Cicadellidae > Allygus > Allygus modestus. The sequence continues at coordinate 189,422,038 of OY776112.1, read as the reverse complement.
CTGATATAATTTAAAGTTGCTTAAATTATCAGTAATTATTTTAAACAATCAAACTCTGATATCATGGTTTCTTCTACTTATGTTCAGAACCCGTGGCGCTGGTACTACACAGCGTTCGAGGAGGCAGACTTTGTGTTGGTGTTTGCCTCGCCGAGCCCCGACGCTGCTGAACCGGGCCTGCATGAGGACAACATTTATCAGGTGAGCGAGTTTTGACCCTGCAACTGAGACAAATGTTTGAAATACACAATATTTCATAAGGTAAGGAAACCGTTTCTTTTAGGCCTACCGAGCGAGTACTTTCATTTAGGATTATGATTAGCTTATGCATAAATAACCTACAATTAAACAAAAATTGATTCATTGCTCCAGCTGCTTACCGCTTTATAAAAAAAGATCCTCCAGAACTTTAAAGTGATTATTAAAATATCGGTTTACATACCGACAGTCAGTTGTTCTTTAATCGATACGATTTTCTATAAATGGTTCATAACAGACTCCTATTTTACCAGCCCCCTACTTGTTACTGGTTAAAAAAAGTGGAAATAAATTACATTTTCCTTGAGTATCCAAAACATTCGTACTATCATGATATGTAACTCCTTTACAAAATCATCATAAGTTTTTTTTTCTTTAAACCATATTTGAATTAAAGAAACGTTAGGGGCGTAATATAATAATAAACGGAAACCCGAAATATGTGTAAACTGTACAGTGTTAGTTTGTGTTGTAAATAAGTCATGTAATATATGTCTATACTAATAATGATATATACATATTTGTAAAGCTAATGAAGTAAGGAATCCAAAAAAGTCATAAAGTTGATGGTAAAACATTTTTATCACTTATAAATAAATGTAAATAAAAGAATGTTTTGCTATTTTTGCGTATTTGGAAAACAAATATTTCACAGTATTTAGTATATAACTTTGTTGCCAAATGTTTTACCCCCAAATCAATATAAACATGTTGTAGTATATTCAATTCCCTACCTAGAAATATATAACATGTTATACATAGAATACATAGAAATATACATAAAATTATATAACTCACCACTAGGCCTACCAGATAAATAATCCAATTAGCCTACGACACTTATGACACATCATCAGGAAAGTCGTTCACCTCAATATCACTGCCTATATCACCCTCTAAATCGTCATCAGTGTCACTAATACTTTCTTCAAGAGCACCCCGAATGTCGCTACAATCCATTTTTGCGTAAATTCGGCTAAATAAACACTCTGACACAACTGACAACGGTCAAACAATAACATAGCACGCCATTTTGGACTGGACGACTGGACATTGCATATTTCAGATGTCATGACATATTGTCAACAAAAACACAAAACATCGAGACAGTCATAGGAAGAAAGCCTGAAATCTGCTGTTTACAGTGATACCAAATACAATACAGTTTGGAGCGAGCCAAACAAACTGACTGAGACTTTGTAAACAGCTGCGCAGTTGCCGATTAGGCAAAAATGTGACGTATTGAATTTCCTTGGTGATGAAGCCAAGGGCAAACAGTGTTGCCAACAGCAAAACTAAATTACTCTACATTTATTCCTCTTCAAAATAACATATTATTTGATTAGTAACTATAACATACACTGCATATAAACGTGATTTTCTGATCCGACCAATTTGGTTGGATTGGCCATTCCACAAAAAAACCAGAAACACCTGTTTTCATAAAATCATATAACCTGTCCAATCAATAGTTCATTCTAAAAATCAATACCAACATAAAACGCTACTCTTTAGCTGTGCATTGGTACCAACCGCATCGAGAAAAATTACCCGAGCTGGGTGATTTCAAAAATATTGTGTTTTGCCATTGTCAGAGCGTCGGCTGCAGCAATTGCGTTGTGCCAAAAATTCATTTGATTTCTAATTGTCGTAACATTGTTATACAGTTGCTACACGGTTCATTTATATAATAAAATGAAAGTTCAGAATGTGATCTTTCGAATGATATATATATATATAGATCACTTTTGAGTTTATTTTTATTGGTTTTTTAACGTTACAAAATTGTCAGTCATATCCGACCAATTTGGTCGGTGGCTACTCTAGGCGACATAAAAATCCGACCGAATTGGTCAGATGGCCACGGCTCGGGTTAACAATTATGGTTTTTAGTCGGTATTTCTATAAACTATATTTCTATACCTGTGCTAAAATCAGGTATAGTTTTGAAGCAGTGGTAGTTTTAAACTAGTGGCTTTAAAAGCCATAGCCCCTAACCTTGCTCCAATATTCTGCCTCATCTGATTTTTTTTAACTCTACATGCTAAGGAAAACAAAACAATATAAGTAGGAACACATGTCAGTTCGTAAACAAAATAAACACTTAATCGCATGTTTTAATCTAAACAAATGGCTGTTTTAAATCCCCATGCTTTTCTTACAAGGGATGTTTTACATTATTTCTCGTTTGCTAATAACTTTTTAGAAGTACTGCCATCCTCCCCAAGTCCCTGGGATCAAGAGTTTTAGTTTGAGCCCTCTCCCATCATCCTGCTATTTGCCAAACTCCCACAATTTTGACTTACCAATTTCGCTTACACAATACATATAGCCTAATGATTACTTTTAGGCTGTCTGTATGTTATAGAATTTACAATATCGGCACTAAATGTTGTCCCCCAACTGTTGCATGATGTAGTCAGCCTTCAATGTAACGTGTGGTTTGTCACCAGGGCCTGCATGTGTACGCGACGCGCCTGCTAGCGGCCCACCTGCTGCACCCTCACAGGTTCTTGGTCGCGCGAGTGCGCCTCCCAGGCTGCTCGTGGGACACGCTGCCACCCGAGGCCCGCGCCATACAGAAGGAGTGAGTAGCACACTCATCGTTCAATCACAGTCCAGCTTATTTGTCACAGTTTGGGTGTGCCAGAAGGGGCTATTTTTGTTGGAGAGCTGATGGTCTTTGCCCATTCATCCTTTTGAACTTTATGTATGTGTGCTAATTGTCTCTTATTTAGATTTGTAGAAAAAGGAAATTTCGCTAGACAAAGAGCCAGTTTTTCTTGACCTACTTTACTACATGCTTGGCCTGTTTTTGAAATAGGAAGTCATAAAGAAGGGAGACATAAGCTCCCTCAATGAGGTGCTGATGTGCTAGAAGAAAAGAAATGGGGTCAGAAGGACAGTTTGATCCTAAAGAGAAGATAAATCTGCTCAAAATTAATAATGTGCCCGGCCTCTTTTACCCAAAAGAAGCTAGAGGGATAATGGGCATCTCTCAGATAACAGGGATGGGAACATTCCATTTCAAAATGTAAAAAAATTCCACTGGCTTCGATACACATAGACACAAAGAAATATCCCTGTTGCAGCAAACCTGCGTACTCAGCGAATTTCCAATACCAAGTTTCATCAATATACATTCATAAATAAGTGATATATGCCATTTTAATGATTTTCCATAAGAATAACATGGGAGCTGAGTAAGCAGGTTTGCTGCTACAGGAACTATCGGTAAAAATAGTTTTTTTGTGCAAATAACAATAGACCACAACCATCTGAAACCATATAGGTACCAAGTTTGGTGGGTCATATACAAGCGAGATATAAAATTAATCTTATTCTCCATGAGAACAACATTGAACAATGTGCTATGTTTGGCACTTTAAATATCTCTATAACCAATTGACGTAGAGAAATGATCAAAACACCAAATTGTGTGTCTTTTTAAGCTGAATCCAATAATAGTACAGGACAGTTATGCAAAAAAATGCCCTAACATGGAACAAATTAGTTAAAGTATGAAACCTCCTGGGATATGTTCCTGACATATCCCTCATCATTTCCTGAAAGTTCCCAAAAATTCTCACCTTGGGAAAATCTGCCATTTTGGAAAATGGCGGGAAAAGTATATAATTGTGTAAGCTTTTACTTAAAACGGTATTATTCAATAACTAAACCATTTGGTATAACCACACACATTTCGAAATGTTCACTATAAAAATATCTACACAAAAATATTATATTAAGTAGTGATATTTTGTATTTAATGGTAGTAATTACAACATAAAGTTGATTTTTCAATTTTAAAATATGACATTTTTCTATTCTTTTGGATTTTCCAAGGTCATTACTAGTGATGTGTCAAAACCAAAACTTGAATCTCAAAACCACCAAAACTTTGGAAAAGTTTCGGTTTCAAGATTCGATCGGTGAGTTTCGAGAATCAAAACTCGAAACTGCTGAGATTTTTTGTGTCTTTATTGTTGTTTTTTTTAACAGAAATCACGCCCGTGTTTCGATCAATGATGCAAAGGTCAAAAGCCTACTGTCATCGGTCGTCTACCTTCACCTTTTTTGGATTATTGATTTTTTATTTCTAAAAGATCAACTCTAACCTAAATATATAATTAGTTTTAATTAATTTTTCTGGATTTATTTTTCATAACCATACCTAGGCAAGTAAATAGGGTTTCGCGATTTGAGTTTCGAGATTCGAGATTCGATTTTGTAAGTTTCGGTTTCGGTTTCGAGATTCGAAATTTCTGGTTTTGACCATCACTAGTCATTACTCAAAGTAGTATAGAAAGGCGGGTTCTGGCGCAACGAGAGGTATGAGAGGCATGAGGAAGTATGAGGTCGAAGTTCAAGGTCATCGATGAGGGGTACGAGGTCAAAGTTCAAGGCCATTGAGGTCAAATTCCAAGGCCATTTCCAAGGTCAAAACTCAAATCCGAGCTTAAAATCACGTTTTTTCACGAGAATCCAGGAAAAAGTTAAAAATCTCAAATCGACTTCATTTCAAAAATCCCTACACGTGGGTCGTCTGCGTCTAGCACCCTTAGCATACATACCAAATCTCATTAAAAAATAAGATATGGAATTGTACTGTAGAACGTGTAAATCAAATACACCGTCTCATGATATAAAGACAGTGAAAACTACAAATAAAAGATGGTTAGCCACTGCCAATTGCGCAGTCTGCGGTCGCGTGAAAAATTCATTTATTAAAGATTCACCCGAGGTTCTAGAGGCAAAGGAACTGCACAAACCAGTCTTAAAAAAGTTTTCAAAACGCAGGATGATTACAAAAGGTTTTGATGATTTATGGGCAGCAGATTTACTCATAATGAAACAGTTTTCCAGAGAAAACAAGTGGTACAAATATATTTTAAACGTTATAGATACATTTAGCAAATTCGTGTGGTCGGAACCTTTAAAGAAAAAGGATGGTATCGACGCGACAGCCGCTTTTGACAAAATAATTAAAAGAGCAAAGAATGACGGTCACACTACACCCAAGCTATTGCATACAGACAAAGGAACAGAGTTTAAAAATAAACATTTCAGCGATCTTTTGAAGAAACACAACATTAAACTGTACCACACGGAAAGCGAAGAGAAATCCGCGATATTCGAGAGATACCATAGAACTTTGAATGAGAAATTGAAGGTTAAATTTCAAGTTAGGAACTCGCACAAGTGGTATGATATACTGCAAGAACTCACAGACGAATAACACAAACACGATTATCACCACACTATAAAAATGCGACCTGCCGATGTAAACAAAGATAACTAGGCGGATTTATTGGAAATCTGTCACGAGTTCAAAAATAAGATTCCTTGTAAAACGCCAAACTTTGACATTGGAGACAGACTTCGCATAACAGCTAAAAAAGACGTATTTGCAATAAGTACAAACAGAACTGGACTTCGGAGATTTTCAAAATTTCACAGGTGTTGAACACATGGCCTGTTACATATAAAATCGCGGATCAAAACGGCGAAGAGATAATTGGCGGGTTTTATGAAAAGGAACTGCACAACATTCCTGGAACTGGAAAAGGAACTGATTTTTAAAGATACATCATTTTTTTCAGACCCGCCGTTTTGACGGGTCAACTGTTTCGGTTCACCTTACATGAGGTATACTGTTTCAGTTCACCTTACATATGGTATACTGTTTCGGTTCACCTTACATATGATATACTGTTTCAGTTCACCTTACATGAACTTACATGAGGTATACTGTTTCAGTTCACCTTACATATGGTATACTGTTTCGGTTCACCTTACATATGGTATACTGTTTCGGTTCACCTTACATGAGCTTACATGAGGTATACTGTTTCAGTTCACCTTACATATGGTATACTGTTTCGGTTCACCTTACATGAGGTATACTGTTTCGGTTCACCTTACATATGGTGTACTGTTTCGGTTCACCTTACATATGGTATACTGTTTCAGTTCACCTTACATATGGTATACTGTTTCAGTTCACCTTACATATGGTATACTGTTTCGGTTCACCTTACATATGATATACTGTTTCAGTTCACCTTACATGAACTTACATGGGGTATACTGTTTCAGTTCACCTTACATATGGTATACTGTTTCGGTTCACCTTACATATGGTATACTGTTTCGGTTCACCTTACATGAGCTTACATGAGGTATACTGTTTCAGTTCACCTTACATATGGTATACTGTTTCGGTTCACCTTACATGAGGTATACTGTTTCGGTTCACCTTACATATGGTGTACTGTTTCGGTTCACCTTGCATATGGTATACTGTTTCAGTTCACCTTAGATATGGTATACTGTTTCGGTTCACCTTACATATGATATACTGTTTCAGTTCACCTTATATGAGCTTACATGAGGTATACTGTTTCAGTTCACCTTTCATATGGTATACTGTTTTGGTTCACCTTACATGAGGTATACTGTTTCGGTTCACCTTACATATGGTATACTGTTTCAGTTCACCTTACATATGGTATACTGTTTCAGTTCACCTTACAAGAGATTATATAAGGTATACCGTCTTAGTGTATATTTCTAAATGTAATTTTGTCTTAATGTCTAATAAAAAAATTAGAGCTAAAAACATTGATTGTTATGTAGTGTCACGATAGGAAGTAGAAACGTTAATAGTGAAAGGTTTGTTTTCAATGAACAAGAAATCTTAATTATATTTGACAAAGATAAAAATCCCTGGTTTAGAGGAAATGATGTTGCGGAAATATTAGGATATAAACACCCTGTCAAAGCGATATCTGATCATATTATGAAGTCGAACAAAAAAACCTATGATGAAATAAAAACCCCATTCTTAAAGTTACACCCACATTCTGTTTTTATAAATGAACTGGGTCTTTGCTCTCTAATTATGAAGTCAAAAATGAGTGTTGCGGTAGAGTTTCAAAAATGGATCTTTCATTACGTTTTACCAACCATTATAAATAAATTAATTATTGAAAATAAACTGTTCAGGAGATTGATAAGTAATAACGATCTCCAACAGGTGATCTGTGTACTCAAAAGTAGGGATAATGAAAAAATCGTAAAAAGTATATAAATGGATTGATACACAAAAACGATATTTCGAAGCGGTTAAGCAAAAAGCGATTGAAGCGGATTATTATAATATTTATGAAGTTGAATACACCATAGACAACGAGAGTGTGAAAGAAAAGATTTTAAAAATAATGAACAAAGACGGTGTTGAGCATACATACAACCGCAAAACTTGTTGTGTAACAGTTGATGTTGACTTTGATTTTATTGGGGCTGTAGAAAAGGTAATGGAACGAGAGGTGTTGTGGTAATTAAATAAAGCAATTGTGTTATATGTTTTAGCGAATTTCGCCAAAGGCCCCCTAGCAGTAAACCTGCGTACTCAGCTCCCATGTTATTCTTATGGAGAATAATTAAATGTTCAGTCTCCCTTAATTATGAACATAAATGAATTAAAACTGGTGTATTACTTCACCTAGTTGAGTTATATTGCCTACTCAGAAGAGAAGATAGATTTTACAAATGTATAAGAGCTGAAGCCAGATATTTCCCTCGAGCTTTAGCTAAGGCAATTAAAAAAGGGTATATGGCTTGTTATATTAAATCTGATGTACCGAATAGTATAAATATTTTGAATTTTGTAAAAGAAGTTATGAAACTTCGCGGTATATATTATCACACGAATTTAAACAACGTAGTAACACCATACGACTTTGTGAGTTTAGTGGAAGAAGTAATGAAAGATAATTATTTTAAATGAAATATCATACCTTTGTACAATTAAAAACTTAACATACGAAAACTCATTACTATATTAGTCATGGATATTATTCCTTGTTTTGAGGAAAAGTTTGAGGATAACCTGTTTTACGTGTTAAACATTAAAAGTAATTTTTCACTGAGAAAAACATGTTTTGGGAAAATAAAATTACCAATCTCTGTAGGAGAGGACCTTCAATTTCAAAGCAAAACTATTTAAATCAGTCATTTAGCTTTTGTTAGTGGATTTACAAAAGGAATGTTGTTGACATTTGAACAAGGGCTCTTATGAGAGCCAAAAAATAAAATAAATTTCTCATTAGAAACAATACATCTAAACTGAACAAAGATATTGATGGCATTAGTTTAAGTCAAAACCTTCAATTTAATACAAAAACTATTTAATAGTTTTTGCTAGTAAGTTAATGTAAGTGATTTATTGAAATTTGAACAATATTTGTTATGGGAGTAATAAACGCAGTCATTTTGGGTTAAAAAACACATCAAAATAAAATAAATGAAATCATGACATAAATGAAGGCCAAAACCTTTAATCTATCTATAATATTATAAAGAAGAGGTGGTTTCTGTCTGTCTGTCTGTCTGTCTAATGTTCCGGGTGAACGCAAAAACTACTGAACGGACTGGGCTGAAACTTTACACAAAGGTAGATCTTGAACCCATGCAACACATAGGCCTATTCACTTCCTTAAAATCCCCTCGGGCTACGCCCCATGAAGTTCTAAGTTTCAATGTTTACATTAAGAAGAAAGTAAACATTCAGAAACTGTAATGCGAACAGCTGTGGATACTTTCATTTGACAGCTTAAAGAGCAGACACAAGAACAGCTGTGTCAAGCAAACTAAAATGCAAATTGCATTGACTACAGAACGGGTAAACAAAACCCCTGTGCGAAGAACGGGTACATCAGCTAGTTTAATACTAAAACAGTTAAAATTAGACCAGTAGTTTTTGCTAGTAGATTTACATAAAGAATTTTGTAAAACATGTTAATCGGGCTGTTTCGGGAGCTCAAAGTACTTTGTATTGAGAAAAATCTATACTTAATGGTTGTGCATGTGCGAGTGTGTCCCAGGTGATTTTGAAAATGCCTCAAAACTGCTCCGGACTATAATGTGGTAGAGGACCAACAAATTGTAGATAGGTACTTTTTTGTTTTTCCTCCAGACCTCAGGACTCTGCCCCAGTGACATCAAAAGCTGCCATGTTATTCTTATTGAGAAAAGGTTTTGGTCTAACGGCTCCTCAAACTTGCTCCCAGACATTGTTGGGGGACTAAAAGACTAGATGTTTTTTCAGTGCTTAGGGCTCCGCCCCACTGGCTTCTTGTCACTTCCCAACATCCAATTTTGACGTGTAATGGTTCTTTGGACATATTTTACAAAGCCGCATGTCTTGAATGATGCCCCAATGGGATACATCCTCCTCCCACCAACCTTTGGGCTTGTGTCTTAATCATGTAAAGTGCTTCTCACTGAGATCCATACGGAAACACACAAGTGGCTTTTTTCCATAAGATTATTTATTTATTTACTTAAAGATAATATGGTTTCGGTTATGATTTTTCCTGCGCACAGGCCAAATTGTAGCACATGCGGGACTATTTGTAATAAATACCTGTAATTTTCTTAATATCTTAATTTCTATAAATGGATTGACTTGATTTTTGATTTGGTCTCAAAGATGGGAAAGATATTGTCTTGAAATTTGTCCAGAAATCAGCTGTGGGTTCCACTAATAGGCCTACTTAAATATTTATTGCCAGGACGAACAACCATTGTAACAGATCTATGAAAAACATACTCCTTTTATGTTATTTCTACAGTAGGCCCCTATTAGAAAATTATATCCTAGAATCCTTTAAAATTTGTTGATTTATTTAGTTTTATGTTTGTAAATAAATATTTTTGTATATAGAATACCGGTAATGTTTATTTCATTTTTATTTTAAGTTTAATTGAATAACAAACAAAAAAAAGTGACGTAATAACTAACATACAGATGATAAAATTACGTCGTATTAGGTCAGTCGCGCTGTGTAGCGTGGAGCGCCTACGCAGTCGACCATCTAGACTGCGTTAAAAAATCCGGAAGAAACCGGTTGTTTTTTATTTACCCGCGAAACGTTGATGTTGTGTGAGGGCCCGATTTTCGTGTTGTAAAGTTCATGTGTGTTCGTGTCGTGACTTTGTTTTTATGTGTTGACTTTTGGAGCCTGTATATTCAGCACAGAATCTTCTAAGGTGGGTGAAGCCAAATCAATATCAGAGGATAAAATGACAACAACAAAAATTTAAATTGACTTAATCGATATATCAAACTATTTCATTTTGTTTTTTATATTGTTCGGGTACACTTTCATAGGCGGAAAAATCTAAAATCTGAATGAAATTTTCCGATATATCGATTAGCCAAATCAATATCAGAGGATAAAATTACAAAAAAATATTTTAAATTGACCTAATCGATACATCAGACTATTTCATTTGGTTTTAGCGAATTTCCCCTATAGGGAAGAAGCTATTACCGTAGTCGGCATGGTAAGACCTAGGCCCGGGACCATGATAACTTTTCGTTTTGAGGTCCCCAGACCCCAAAAACACCATTCGTTCGAAACTGTATATATATATATATGTGTGTGTGTGTGTGTGTGTGTCCGTGAGCACGATAACTCTCGTAAAATTGATCCGATTTTGATGAAATTTGGTATAAACGTGTAAAGCAGCATTTATGACTTTAAGTTCGAAAACCAGCCATATCGCTCCATCCAAAAGGGTATTTTGGGGGGTTTTTGTACCCCAAAAATGTTTTTTTTTAATATTTTACATATAATTGTTGAAAAAGTAAAATATTTGTTTTTACCATTGGATTCAGCTTAAAAAAACACACAATTTGGTATTTTGATCATTCCTCTACGTCAAATGGTTACAGAGATATTGAAAATGCTAAACACAGTACGTTGTCCAATGTTATTCTTATGGAGAATAAGAAAAATTGTATATTTCACTTATTTATCAACTTTTCCTGATGAAACTTGGTATATTGCTTCATATCGTTGTGGTCTATTAACCCTAGGAGTGCTGTTCCGCCGGTTTCCGGCGGGATTTTGTGTCGCCTACTGTGCTGACTGCCGGTTTCCGGCGGAATGTGACCGAAAATTTTGCAACGTAAATAAACCTCTATTAATCAACTCAAAAGTGAATAATATATATATCATGCGAAAGATAATATTCTGAACTTTCATTTTATTACATAAACAAACCCTGTAGCTGGTATATAACAATGTCACCGCGATTAGAAATCAAATGAATTTTAGGCGCGACACGATACTTGCAGCCGACACTTGGGAAATGTCAAAACATGACTTTTTTGAAATTACCCACCTCGGGTAATTTTCGTCGCACGATGTTGCGGGTAGTACCAATGCACAGCCAAGGAGTTATATTTCATTTTGGTATGGAGTTTTAGATCGATATATTGATTTGACAGATAATATGATTTTATAAACACAGATGATTTTTGTTCTTCTGTAAAATGCTGAACCGCCGTAAACCGGCGGAATGCAAAATCGAATATATATCCAGTGTAATGTTATATTTGCATGACATATAATATCTTATTTGAAAGAAGAAAGAATGGCGAATAATTTGGTGTTGCGCGATGGCAGCACTGAATGTAGCCGCACTCGATAGAGTAAACGTTCCATTGTGTTATATTTGTTCTGTCAACAGCTTGTATCAGCCGTTTTGAGTTTCGTTTTATGTGCGTTGTGATATTTCTATCCGTGAGTTATTACTAAATAATTTAGTATTTCGGAGTTTTAGTGTTAGTGAAGTGTTTGTGTGTATATAACAGAAATCTTTATGCATTATATTATGCATAAATATTACTGAAGTTTGACAAATAGTGTTTATAAAGTGTTGTGTTTACTCCTACATAGGCCTAGTGAAATTTGCCAAATCCGCGACTGTTTAGTGCTACATAACACATATAAAAACAATAATTTACCCTAAGTGTTATACATTTTTATGTAGGTAATTGAATGTACTACAGCATGGTTATATTGGTTTGGGGGTAAAATATTTGGTCAAAAAGTTATATACTAAAAACTGTGAAATTTTTTTTTCCAAATATGCAAAAATTCCAAAACGTTATTTTATTTACATGTATTTATAAGTGACAAATTTTTTTTACCATAAACCTATGACTTTGTTGGATTCCTTACTTCATTAGCTATACAAATATATATATATCATTATTAGTATACATATATATTACATTACTTATTTACATCACAAACTAACACTCTACAGTTTACGCATTTTTCGGGTTTCCGTTTATTATTACATTATGCCCCAAAAAACTTATAAAAAAAATTCTTTCCCCAACATGTTATATATTTCTATGTAGGGAATTAGATTGTCTACAAAATGTATATAATGAATTTTCCATAAAAAATCTGTGGAAAAAATTTTACCCTGGCTGCTTTTGAAATTTCAAAAAAAAATATCAAAATTTTCTTATTCTTTTCACTTTACCGGAAAAAAAATGTCTAGATCTTTATTATTTTAATATCTCTAGAATCTCCTGTTCTTTCTGAACAAAATGAATATAAAGTTAACTCGTTTACTCTAACGGTTGAATTTATATGGATTTTTAAAAAAAGGTCTGCAAAATCGCCAAATTTAGCTCACCACACTACGCGTTAACATGGCGCCACTCCTAGGGTTAATATTTGCACTAAAAATCATTTTTTGGTCGATAGTTCCCGTAGCAGCAAACCTGCGTACTCAGCCCTATGTTATTCTTATGGAGAATAAGTAACCTATTATCTCCCTTAATTGTGAACATAAATTAATAAAACTTGGTATGTAGCTTTACCTACTTTAGTTATATTGATGTTTGTATAAAACCTCATTTTTTGTGTTCCTTGCTTCAGCAAGCCTGCATACTCAGCCGCCATGTTATTCTTATGGAGAATATTAAAAATGTCATAAATCGTTTATTTATGAATTTATATTGATGAAACTTGATTTTTGGATTTATGTGGTATTAAGATACATATATATGCATTGGAAATTCACTGAGTACGCAGGTTTGCTGCTACGGGGGTATTTTATATTGTTCGGGTACACTTTCATAGGTGGAAAAATCTAAAATCTGAATGAAATTTTCCGATATATCGATTAGCCTATGTCGATTGTAAAATATTTTATCTGTAACTTATGTTAGTTATTACGTCACGTTTGTTTTTTTTAGTTTAATTTTCAAACAAACTTAAAATAAAAATTAAAAACACTACCGGTATATATAAAAAAATAATTTATTTACAAACATAAAACTAAAATACAAAACAAATCAACAAATTGAGTGGTTTCCAGGATATAGGTAGCTTTCTGGTACACTGTAGCAAGTAAAAAGAACATAAAAGGAGTACGGGTTTCCTTAAATCCATTACAATGGTTGCTCCCGGCAATACATGTTGAAGTATTAGTGGAATCAACGTTTGTTATCTGGACAAATTATAAGACAATATCTTTTGAGACCGAATGTAACTGAAATCTAAATAACCGAAATCAGGGTAGGCTTTCATAAGTGGAACGATATAAAAAACCGAATGAAATTGTTTGATAGGGTATAACGATTATTTAGGTTATTCGGTTATGGTTTCGGTTCGGCCTATTAAGGTTCCGGTTATTTAGGTTTCAGTTAGGCCTACCATAAAACAGGCTTGACCCGGACACTTTTTTTACTATTTTTAGGTTATAGTGCCTTCCCATTAACGATGTCACCAATAAAAACCAGACCATTGTAAAGTGTGTGTACTATTCACTATATCCATTTACATTTAGCCTATATATTATTATGTTGGATGTTATTATAACAAAAATCAAAATTAATAAAAGTGTCCGGGTTAACCTCTACAAACGGTCTTGAACCAGACACCAACCTAAATAACGTTATAACGTATAAACTAACCTTGCCTGTCCGTAGTTGGACGGTGTTTTGAGGTCTGCAGATGCCTTTGCACCAATCAAAGGCTTAAAAGTAAAATAAATTAAAAATTGTTATGGGTTGGGGATGAAAAAATGGTATTGTTGCGTCACGTTTCAGCTGTTTATTCTTTGCAACTAAAATTAAACGAACCGTAAGGGGAAAAGATGTTTAAAATACAGTTTGAAACATGGGGCCCATTATATTTTCCATAGACATGATCACTTTTGGTCGATTTAGGCAGAGAATACTTTTTGCCGCTGCTCTTATAAATTAATACCGTATCAGAGCTAAAAATCACAATGTTGTTATTAGTTATGGCGGGAATACTGTGTTTACGGCAGGGACGAGTCCTAACTGTTGACACGAGTCACATCCCCGGAGTATAATTAAAGTGTCCGGGTCAAAACTGGAATAGGCCTGTCGTAAATGTGAAACATTTTTTACATATATGTTGTTTATCTCTTTAAATAGCATGGCATTATGCGCGCTTAAATTTTGAATAAAAATATGCCTTCACGAAAACAATCGAACAAACGGAAAAAATTACATGTCTTAGTTAGACATAATATTTTATTTTTGCGAAAAGTCATCAGTTATAAACGATTGGAGCATGCCTCGTTTAGAGCATGTTCTGCTCTAAACAAATGCAGGCCTACCTATAACAAACGACTGCTCAACTTTGCAGGTTAGTTTAGAAATATTTATGTTAACAAATATGTACGTGTCCGGGTCAAGACCCCCTGTCCGGGTCTAGCCGGTTTTACGGTACGGTATGTTATTTTTCAGTTTAGGTGTCTTGAAATTTGTCCAGATAACAAACGTTGATTCCAATAATACTTTAACCCTTTGAGTGCCGCGGCATCATGGCCATTTCTTATGCATAAATTGCCGGGCTAATTCCAATGGAAAATGTAGTAGTTTACATAAAATATCATATAAAATACAATTTTAGAGGTATCCATGTAATTTTTTATTTATTTTGTTTATGAATAAATTCTCTATGAAATAGTATAAAGTAACTATAATCAGAAAATAAATTGGGGCTTAAACAAATATTTTTTTATATAAAACAAATTAAAAATTTGTTTTTTTTCAATTTTGACTTGCATAAACTATGCTAAAAAATTTTATTTGATATTTTTCAACCCAATAGGCAGAAAGAGCAGAAAATGCTGATCAAAACTGATGTATAAATCATCAATATCAGTTAATGTTTGCAAAAAAAAAATGAAAATATGTTACAATTCAAAAATGGTCCTAGGCCTAGGCTATGTGGTTACTAAGCAACGTTGAAGTACAATTTTGTAATATAAACAAATATTATTTTTTAGTTTGTTGTAAACATGTTTATTATTACTAGTATATAAGAATTAGGCCTACCAAAGTAAATGAAATGCACAATAAACTAGAAAACAAAAGATGTATGTGTATCTTTTACTTTCACAAAAACTTAGTATCTACGACAATGACACTGTTTCCAAGATCATTGTAAACTAATTCCCGAAGGTTACTCAAGTTGTTTCTATCTATTCTGCTATTTATTTTTATTTCATACGTAAATAGGAAGTAAAAAACACTAAAATATAACCTCAATAACAATAATATAAGTGATATTTACGTCAACAACAAACATATAACATTACACAACAACAAATACAGACGACATCTGCGACAGAGATGACTAAATTAGGGTCTGCTAACAGACCAAAGGCAACGAAATTGCTATAGATCTGATAGCTGGAAGCTTCTGGATCAAAACAAAATACTTTGAAAGCCAGTACCTTGTTTTGATATGAAGTACTACGTAAAATACCGAGAGTCGCTGTCAGCGACGCTCGGCAATTTATGCATAAACACATCGCGTCGCTGTGAGCGACGCTGTGGCACTCAAAGGGTTAAACCTGCTTTGTCAGGAACAACATTATCATGTTATGTTTATTTCATTTTTATTTTAAGTTTAATTGAATAACAAACTAAACTAAACAAACATGACAAAATAATAATTAAGAACATACAAGCAACTAAATATCAATCAGTGTTAAAACTATCAACCTAATTAATATACCGTAGCCCATCGAACAATTTTATTTGGCTCTTTATTTTGTTCCACTTATGAAAGTATACCCGAGCCGAGTAAGATCTAAACCATAATGGATTGGGTAAATTAAATGTAAGTTAAACAAAAGTCATAGCCTATTTTGGATTTAAAATTTTTATCACTTTACCATTGTTTCTGGTAAAAACAAATGTGATTTCCAAACTCTAGAAGTAAATTTATATGAGGTTGGTTCAATGAAATTGATCATTTTTAACCGAAAAGTAGGCCTAGGATGAACTTGTGCCAACAGGCACAATTATCCAGAGACTAAAGTTTTACCTTACAGAACAATTTTGGAAAATGTTTATTTTAGATAAAAATGAAGAAATTTATACAAACATTTTATTAAAACAGTGGTGTAAGGACATCATAAATTATGCCTAGAAAATTAAAGTCGGTAGGCATACCTTACAAATATTAACCTCCAAAAAGGACCTAACTTATTGAGTTTGCCTTATTGACTTATTGAGTCTGAATAAACACTTATGTAGGGTAGTTCTGGTAATGCAATTTTCATTTTTGTAGGAAAAGAAATTTATATTAAACTTAAGTTTTCAATCTGACAAAAAGGAAATAGGATAGACCCAGAATATGGTGAAAACCAATGGGCCACATTAAGTTTTAATAACATAACATCATAGTTAAAAGCATCAGTGGCGTAGATAGACCTTTGTCAAGGGGGGGATATCTCACTAGGGAATACCAAACAAAAAACTGTGTTCGTGACTAGCGCGAATTCCGGTATACAAAATTGAAGACATCATTGGCGTGTCCCTTACATACATAATAATTAATAGGCCTACATATCCAAGACGTAAACCATTAATACAAAGTATAATCAGTATTTGTATCAGGACAAAAACATACTTGTATCAGTTGTAATCAGTACTGGAAAGTAATCGTTAAGCTAGAGTTGCCAGGTCACTGGATTTCCCTGGAGATTACCGGAGTTTTAAGATAAAAATATTGCTCTGGGGAGTTTCTTTGAAAAAAATAAAAGGAAATTCCCCTTTTTGAAATTGTTCCCAAAAATGTGTTGAATAACGCAAATTTTTTGTTGAAATCCTATACCTGTGAACGAAAATGTAGTGACGTTTCTAACTTCATCGTCATGCAACGATTGCCAAATAAGCTAAACCCTTATTCCCTTTTCACTCTAACCTCTATTATTTGTTACTCTTTGGCTATATTTCGTCGGGAAATATCGTTGACTTTTACATATACCTATTTGCGATTATAGAACGCTGAAAATCAGTATGAATATTTATGGCTTTCTGCAGTTAATTAAATTGCAAATCTTATATGGCAACCGTAAGTTAAGCACATTACTAAGATATATCCCCCTGATCCTCTCCCGTACCTACGCCACTGAAAAGCACGATGTGTAGGTAGCTATAGTTTGTTCTTTTTTCTGTTCTTGCAAATGTTCATTATTGTCATATTGTGAAGTTGCATTGGTGATAGCCATCAATAAATAAATAAATAAATAACCAAAACATCTAATTTTATTAACTTGCGTTTTATTAGCGAGGTCATAATTTTTTTAACAAATTAAGACTTTCTACTGTTAATGAGTGGAAATTATAATGTAAATAATTATATATATTAGCGTTTAATCACTTTAATCACGTAAGAAGGAGGTTTATCACTTTAATACTTTTCTTGTTGACATCTTTCCTTTCGGTTATCATTTTGTCGTCTGGAGTCTGGACTGTCCAAAGTCCCATAGTGCAGCGCTCGGCCTGCTTTTTTTTACATAGAGTACAGTACCAATAAAGTTATTTATTATAATAGCATTTAAAATAATAATGCATCTTTTAATTAGTATAAAATAAAATAGTCATAAAACTTTTAAAAGCTAATAATATTCAAACCTTAGTTTTTGTGTTTCAAGTTACGAAAACAAGTTTTTTTTCTTAGTCAACATGAACATGAATAACTATAGTTCTGTAGTAAATCTATGGCAATACTGTACTTACGTTACTCTATAGTTTAAACATAGATTTTGGCTAGATATCAACGATTCAAGTACCACTAAAATGGCTCCCAATGTTAATCTTATGGGATAAAAAAATAGATTTGTTTTAAATATAATTGATGAACGAAGTGAATCACTGTATTGATGAAGAAGTTTCAGTGGGTGTGTGTGTGTGTGTGTGTGGGTGTGTTATCGAAATACTAAATAACTGTAAAACATTTCTTAATGAAATTTTGAAGGAGTCATTTGGGATACCAAAGGGATGTTTTAACACAGCATTCGTATTTAATTTTGGATTATTAATAATTATTAAAACTAATTTTAATTTTTGATATTCAGTAGTTGAATTGGTTTTCGTAGTAAGCTATTGACTATGGTTGTCTTTAAAATGTCAGCTGGGATTTGTCTGTGTTTCACTTGAGGGATTTTTATCCCCTATATGGGATATTTTGACTGCTTGTGGGATAAAATGGGATTGTGGGATAAAGTGGGATTTTTTGAAATCGGCATTACGTCTGCTAGTTTGCTTACAACTTACGACCAGAGCACCTTAGCAGTAGCACTTCTAGTGGATTTTCTCGCCGTACTGGCAGTTGCGGGGTTTCCCATTTTTAACCTCGCTGTCCGCACCTATTATGATTTTATAAACATCACAGAACGAACACTGAATCATGTCAATTTCGCTGGCCGAGCCATGTTGGAATTAACAAGCAAACTATTTGCCATTATTTAGTACCTACTTCGTACTCTTTAGTACTACCATTAAAAATATTAGTACCTCTCACGTAAATAAATTATTTAATTTAGTTAATTCACCGTATCATTTAACCTATGTCGCATTGCTAAAAATCCTTTGAGGTACTAAAATGTAAAATACCTATAGGTAATTAGTAGATCTAAATAAGCTCTATCTAACGATATAAATATTGTACTAATACATTATTCAATAATCATATAATATTTAACATTAATTGTGTTGCAATGTTTAACAAATCAGTGGGAAAGTGTGGGATATGACGAGGGATACTATAAGGGAGAGTCTGGGATAAAGTGGGATTTTTTTGTATCAGTGCGTGGCATATTTTTACCGTAGAGTGGAAACACTGCATATTTGTTTATAAATTACAGTACTCAAATGTAAACATAACCAAAACTATGGATTTGGTTATGTTTTGTTCCATCAATTTTTTTTATTTCGAAATAGTTTAAAATGTGAGTGTTATGTAAATTAATAGTGTTTTGTCGTGTTTAAAACAATGCTTGTATCTATTTAGATTTATTATCAGTTTATTTTTTACTGGAAAACTTCGATGTAAAAGCTAAGTGTTTGGACTAGTGATGATAAATTAATACCATAGGTTTTGGAATTTTTGAATTACTGGGACAGTATAACTCTGTAACACGACTGACTGTGATTGATAATCAAGCGTGTTGTAGACCTATAGTAGTTTCTTTACATTGTGAACAAATTACTTGATGGCAGACTTACTAAACTATCATACGTGCAAACTATCTTTAATACATGTAATGTACCAAATAAGCCTCACTGTCACCTAATGACATGGGATTAAAGTTTTGTAATCTACCGGTCAGTAAAATAGTCTGGTTACAGTTTATATTTGTTTGCATTTTCTGTGGTTAGTATTGATTTTCATAAACAATCAAGATGTCCAAAACTCCGTAATCCCAACCGTCTACATTGTTCAACTAATTACGATGTAGACAGATTGCCCTCCTGAAAAATTAATGTAGATGTTGGATTTTGCTTTTAAATCTCTCGTGCTGCGATTTCAGTAGCTTGTGTGTTTAAATTCAAACTAACATATATTAATGATGTAAACATTTTTAAATTTAAGGTATGAATTTTATAAGATACTGTTATATAAATAAATCATTGAATACCTTTTTTTACATTAAATGGGTTTAAAACAAGTATATTTCTGTATGTGTAACCCCCTGATTTTGGAGCTGGAAATTAATAGGTCTAATAATTATTGGCAACTTTTCTCTCAGGTTATATATTTAAAACTCGTCGAAAACCATCCGGTACCAAAAATATATTAGTCATTGGTCGAGTCTTAAAAAAGCGTGAACAGGAGCTAGGACATGTGACCAAATAAACGCAATCAGTTTAATCTAATTTGCTAGGTACACACAGTGGTTTTAAGAGGTTAATTGCTCCACCTCACCCTCCAGGGTTAGATGGAAACGTATTCCACATATTCTCTATTCATTGTTGCTAGATTAGGAAACCCCAGCATAGCTGCTATAGGCACGTTTTCCATAAGCGGGAATTTTGCGCAGGTTACCAGAAGGTTAGGATATAGCAGGAAAGGAAAGGGTGGGATGGGACAGGCAGCCAAATTGGCCTTTCAGAGTACCAACTCCCGTGCCTTGTGACAACTGTGATCAGGCTCAATGTGGACCCGCTCTGCCCTCCAACTGGCCAACTCAACGGATGGGGTAACCATGTACAACAGCCAGGGACCATACATTCTCAGGTTGGGGACCAACCCCTGAGTTTCCGCCCCGAGCCGCTGCAAGTGGAGGGACCAAAGGTGAAAGGGAAGTTTGTCATAATGGACATCCAAAAAACTTCATATGTAATGACAATTTCATTTGCTGTACCCAATGTCAGCATCCAAACTGGTATAGACCAGTTTTAAGGTTGTCCTGGGACGAATATTCTCTATTGGTCAATGCTAACACACCAAGTTTTAATAAAATTAATAAGTATACAAGAGATATATGTTTTTTATTTCTTATAAGAATAACATCGGACAATATACTTAGTTTACTGCTGAATGGAAATTGAAATATTCTCCAAAACCATTAGCCGAATAGCCTACTAACGAAATACTAATTTAACCGTGTGTGGATTGGAGTACTAATTTTTCATCTTTTAGAGCTTTTTATGGCAATGAGATAAAACTGTTGAAACCTGCTAAAAATTTTTAAAGTTTATGGTACTAAGAAAGGTAAAAAACTGAAGTTTGGGATCTCTTAAGCCCTGTAATTTCTGAACCCAATTTTTTCTAAAAAATCAGGTGGTATATTTTATTAGAAACCTAATATAAACCACCAAATAAAAAATCCAAAGATTTCGAAAGTGGCTCCTCAAACCTGCTCCAGACCTATATACTACGTTGTTGGGTACCAAAATATTATGGATACCTCTTTGTTCTTCCCTCAGGGCTCTGTCTTTACTATCACTCCCAACTTTTAATTTTAACGTTGGATTTATTTTGTTAGCAGCATCTCCTGAAAGATGTCCCCACGTTTGATACGCCGCCCTACTCAACCATAGACCTCCACCGCACAGGAAAATTTTCTTTGTTATTATTTACACCTTTTTTAGTAATTTTAGAAAATTTTTAATTATACAAAAAATTTTTGTTATTTTCTTTTAACCCCGACCTTAGAGCTCCGCCTCGCTGGCTTTAAAAGTTGCCTTGTTAAATTTATGGAGGAAAGATGATCCTTGGGTAAGCGTTCGGGAGTTCGGGTCAGCATTCGGGTTGAGTACTACTAGCTGGTCAGACAGACATTATTCTATCCTAATGTCACTGAATTTGTTTTATGTCAAAGATTCTCGTTCTTTTTCAAGATGAGCTCGTTAGCTACGCTCACTTGCCTATGTTTATATAGAGCTTGCTTCAGTATTGAAAATGAGTTGCTATTCAAATAGATTTATTATGTCTATAATAAACATATGTCTATATGCTTTTCAAGTATGTTTAGATATCATCCTTATAACAGCTGTTTGATGAAACTAAATAACTAACATACAATCCCGACTTTGTTTTATGTATTTAGATAATGAAAATCACTTAATAATATCTTGCCATGACAACGTTAATATACACTAGGCAGCAATACGGATTTTAGCAATTTGAAATTTAAGTAACTGCACAACGCCATCTGTAGAGCCTGATATAAGCGTAGGTTATATTATATAAATCAAACAGGAAAGTTGGCCGGGCTGGTAAGGGCCCGCACTTGCATTTAGGGTGTAGACCAGAGCCTGTACAGACCTAAATTCAGCCCTGGCCGTCTGTATGCAGAACTTCAAACATGCTAGAATCCAGAATCATTGTCCCTGTCTCGTGTACATTCTATGTGCCTAAGAGTAAAAATATGTTATAGTCAATCAATACAAATGCTGAATTATTTTGACTCAATCCTATCCTACACTATAATATGAGTAAGGTTTGCATGCTCGCTTGCTTGGTTGATTGCTTGCAACTCTTATCTCAAAAACGGCTCCAACGATTTTCTTAAAAAATAACTAATGTGTCCTTCCAACTACTTGTGTTGTAAAACCTGATATCTGGGTTAAAAATAAGTTCTAGACATGTCCCATCCCCCAAAAAAATCAAATAATGTAAAAAGCCGCTATGGAAAATTGAAAAAATCACATTGGGCTTTTGGAGATTAAAATAAAAGCAAAAGAGTCATAACAGCTGTTCAAAATATTTCAGCGAACTCTCAAAGTTATACTCATATAGTTTAAGTACTACCTGGGACTGAGCTTTGCTAGGGAAAGGTCAATCTTGTTTATGACTTGGAGTTGTTTTTCACCATTTACCCTACTAACGAGCATTTTTGAGGTCACAACAGTTGTTATTATAATGCACCTTTGAGTCATTCTGGATATGACCACTCTACATGTAATCTTCATTCAAAGGATTTATTATCTGATTTTATGGAACCACATGGAACTCATATTGTTTATGATTATTAACATGTGGTTTCCTGAGAGCAGAGATTAAAAGATTTGAGAGAAGATTACATACATAGAGTAGTAAAATAAATCAAAGGGATATTGAGCTATAAATAACAACTGGAGTGACCTTAAAAATGTAGAAAAGAGGCAAATGAGTTATACAAATCTGATTATCAGTAGGGGGAAGTGGTGAAATAAGCTCCAACTCATCTAAACAAACTGACTAGCCTTCCCCCGAGCAAAGTTCGGCCCCCAGGTATCATATACTCTAATATGAGTAAGGTTTGCTTGCTTGCGACACTAATCTCAAAAACGGCTTCAACGATTTCCTTAAAATGTTCAAAATAACTAATTTCTGGGATAAAAATAAGTTCTAGACAGGTCTCATCCCCAGGAAAAATCAAATAATGTAAAAAAAAAATAAAATGAAAAGTTAAAAAAATTAACATTGGGCTTATGGAGTTTTAAATCAACACAAAAGAATTTTATCAGCTGTTCATAATCAACCAGGGAACTGTCAAAGTAATACTCATGTTTTTTATGATTATTAACATGTGGTTTCCTGAGAACAGAGATTAAAAGATTTGAGTGAAGATTATATATATAGAGTAGTAAAATAAATGAAAAGGACATTGAGCTATAAATAGCAACTGGAGGAACCTTAAAAATGTAGAAAAGAGGCAAATGAGTTACACAAATCTGATTATCAGTAGGGGAAAGTGATGAAATATTACTCCAAGTCATCTAAACTGACTGATTGGCCCTCCCCCGAGCAAAGCTGGGCCCCCCAGGTACTGTCGTGTTAAAACGGATATGAGAAGGGTGTTACCACTCCAGTAGTCAGTAGTATTTTTTTATTTACATTAGTCCTAAATTATCTGTTCTTGCCGTTGTGGAGTTAAAACGGATATGGGAATGGTGTTACCATTCCATTAGCAAAATGTTTGGTTTATTAATTATCTGTTCTTGCTGTTGTGGAGTTAAAACGAATAACAAAAGAGTGTTACCAATCCAGTACCTGCCTACATATCTTTAAAAATTCAGTCTTCGTTCATCCTCTTACGGGAAGAATGAGCGTACACCTAGTTTTATTATTACTTAACCAAATATTCCTAATAACAAACTCGACCGAGATTTCGTACTATAGAATCTATCTCTAAAGTTTGAAGTGGATCTGTAGAGGCGTTTTTGAGTTATTAGGGTAACAGACACGCCAGTTCGAGTTGATTCTTTTACCAGTCTAAGCAGTAAAGTTATGTATAAGGATTTTCTCTCACTTCGTTCGCTCAATCCAATTAGTTCTGAAAAAATATATTATGAAAACTCCAATGTGTTACAGGTTCACTCTTCCTGAGAAGCTTTCCCACCTGCTGAAGTTCCTCGGGGTTCCGCCGATGAGCTCTGGCGGCTCGCGCCTTCTGTTGGCATTGCAGCAGCCGCGTGCCGCTCCCAGCATCAGTGTGGCTCCTCCCGCGGCGCCGCTCACGTTGCCGCACGACGAGGGGAGTGTCGAGTTGGCAGACCTGGCTCGGGGGCCGCTCACCACGCGCTGCGGCATCATGCTCAACCTGGACGGAACTGCGGACACATCGTCGAGCGAGGAGGATGAGGAGGAGCAACTCACGGGGTTCAGGTTGTAGTCGAGATAGCAGTATGTTGCAGAAGAAATAAAACGCACCGATTACAGTAGATTGCTCACCTTTTCTGACTACTGAATAGCTGAGCAAATTCAGCAGCCTAATGTTAGGTGTGAACAACACATTATGAACTGAACACGAAGAACCTAACCATATAGAATTTAAAATGAAAATGTACAAATTGGGTTTGATGATGTTTGAATAAAATCATCATATTATTCATATTATAATAATCATATTATTTTCTTAATATATAGTGAAGATAGTAGCTGCGAGATATTTCCAGGAGAAAATACTTACTTGTTTCAAAAGGGAGCTATTATAGTGGTGTGCAACTGTTACAATTGGGTGGAATAGATGGCAAATAATTACCTAGCCGAATTGACAAAAATGTGCGAGTGATAGTAGCACAAAGCCTATTATAGTAAGGGCAACTTTCTAAACGACTGTTGTGATGCAGTTGAGTAGGGGACTTAAATTATTTATTAAAAATTAAGTAAAAATAATGTAGCACGACGAGGAATTTATAATTCCAAAATATGTTGTTTTTAAAACATTATTCAGTTTAAAAAAATTATTTTGTGTTCTTTGACACAACAAAGTACAACAATTAATGTTTTAACTCATGTTCATCACATGGGCCAAAAGTGGCTTTTCGATCCTTGCTCATTTTCCGACCTTGAGCTCAGATCAAAAAGCATCACTTTTGGCTCTAGTGATGTATATACTATTATGAATTGAGTATAATTTAAACTCATGGACAAGGGTTAATTTTAATCTAATTCTGAGTTTTTCGAGCTAACAATGAATAGTTTTTAACTAAGTTTATTTTAATTCTAATTTAAAACGATATATACGAGATATTGTGGGTGTAATAGCTTCTAATGGTATAAAGTGCTCCTAGTGTAATGTTTTAGGTATATAATTATTAAGCGTTACCTACATGAACAATTAGTTTAATTTGATAATTGTGTTCACTATTTCTCTGCTTAGTGTTTCTTAAATATTGATCCTTTTGTTAATTCATATTGTTACAGTGTGAGAAAATGCTTATTTATGTTAATTAACTTTGGGTTCCCACTAATTCTCATGTGTTAGAACAAAATATTTTATCTGTGAACTCTGAAATCATTTGTTCGAAGCATAGTTTTTAAATCAGTAACCTTCCGTTTCATTCTCTTAGATCATTGTTGTTGTTTTCTTCCCTTATCAATTTAAGTAACATGATCAATTGAATGTACATTGCACTAATGCTCAAGTTGTAGAATATTTGCTCATATCCACACGCCAAAGACGCGCCAATAATGGAATTCAATTTTGTTATTCTCAACACACATCATTGTCAGTTGTGACAACAGGACCAAATATGCCCCAGTCATTTTGATTTTGAATATTCGGAAACTCACTTTGACCTTAGCAAACAGGCTAGAAGCAATTTAGAACATTTTGTGTGAGTATCCTAACACTTTTTTTTATTTCGTTTGTCTTGTTCTGTATATAATTCAACTAGCATAAATGTCTCCATTTCTTACATCTTGTCAACAAAGGCATAATTTGGGGGTCTAAGAGGGGCGGAGTACTATTATTGTAATATATGAAAAGTTACAGTAATTACGAACACCATCATTTTGCCCCCCTCAATGGAATTACTCAAATTACACTTATGGTATTTGTTTTCTTGAGTGTAAGCTAATAAAGTACTTATTGAATGTGATGGTTGTTATTAGAATTAAAATATTATAGGTTTTATTGAATGTTATCTGTGATTTATATAGTTAAAAAGTATTATTGACGAGATTCTATTAGAAATAATCTGTTAAGAAATGTACAGGGTTGTATAAATTTATATTGTTTATCAATTAAAATAGATGATTTTTTAAGAGACATACTATTTGTTATTTTTTTTATTGTGTGTTACAGCTTAATGACAGTGACAAAAACAAACCTTACCTAATACCTAAAACTTGTATTAATCTTGTACTCTTGACAACTGATCTCCTTTCATAGAGCTGAGTTCATCTCCATTAACCTTTTTTCAGGCCTAAGCTTCTGTTGAATCTGTTATGTTTTTTTTTATTATTTTTAAATATCTTGGACACCTGGATAACAGTTAAAATAAAATAAAAAACTTGATTCCGGTGGACACACAGGTAAAAAATAGTAAAACACCTGACCAGATGTGCAACTCACAAAGAATTCATACATCCCATCAGCTTGGACCCGTGCCGTCCACTTTTTTCTTAAGGTCCGCCCTGCCCTTCAACTCTGCCATAGACAGGTGAACTCTGCTTGAGTTGCTCATAATAACTACCAACTGTGACGGGTTTCGAACCCTTGATCCAAGTGTAACGCCTGGCTGGGATGGTAGCGCCTTAGACCGCACAGCCACTGTTCAGACTAACAGTAGTAACGGACAGGGTGGCATTAGAGCTTAGGCGCTGGACGAGGTAGTTCAGTTTGTGGCTACTAGGTATTTGTGGCTGTGGTGTCAGACGCAGACTGCAAACTGAGCTTGTAACGGTACAATCGCTTATGCCTCAATTAACAATGTTTGTTGGTGGTAGATACAAAACATGATATACCAGACCATAACACTGAAACGGTTGATCATTGTAGGGTTCCCACACCTCTCCCTGGACATCTGTCAACCCTGCTCAGAAGTTCACATGCGACAATGATTTACTAAATGACTCGTAGTTTGCTGGTCGGTCCCGCAGTTATAGGATTGTTGGAGGACTTGCACACACTTGGTTTTCTATAAGTTCTACCCACGTTGGTAAAAAGTTATTTATTTACTGTACTGCTTTTTAGAAATATTCTTACCAAATATAAGAGTAATTGGGTCAGGCACTAAGATGTAATTGCGCCCATCAAATCCTCCAAAATTCAGCTCGAGCTGTTTAAGGCAAAAGTTCCTTCAATTGGTGGAGGTCATCTGCGAAGAAGGTGTCTGTTACTGAAAGGGATTTCTCTTTGCTGAGAAATCCTGCCACATGAGTAAATTGGGGGCCAACAAGAAATTTGTATAGTCTCTTGATAGAGCTTCGTCGTGTTGAATCTCTGGAGGGGCAGTGTAAAAGTGCTGACCAGAAAGTACTTCGATTTTAGGGTGACCAAATCATAAACTTGAAAAAATAGGAAACCCCCAAGCTTGGAGGCAATACCCTCCAGCTAGAGGGGGGTCCGAGGGGCCTCCCTTGGGACGCAATCATTGAAACATGCTCTTTTTAGCTATTTTGAGACCTATAAATCTTTTCAATTTACCTTTGCTTTTGTAATTTAATTTAAATTCTAAGGCATATAATTCTGGCTACTGGTGCTGGCTATCTACAATACATGACTACATAACAAGCAAAAATGAAAAATATTACTTGGTCATATTATAAATTAGGACGTTTTAGAGATTCTAAAAAATGTGTTTATTATTACCCAACGTGAAGTAACAGCCACGCCAACGACCCAACCGGGTTTGGTGTGTTTGGGCCTGTATGGCGTGTATTACAGGCCATTTAGGCGCCCCGGGATTCGGGACTCAGGACTCCGGGTGTGATTGTGAAAAAATGGGACTGGGACGTTTGGTCACCCTACTCCATTTGGTCATACAACAGGTTGCTGTGGATAATAGCAAATTGTAGTCCTCCCATACAATGTTAGGATTGTAATATATAAATAACCATAAAGCCGGATGTGTAACTCACTCAATCAGGTCCACGAATTTTAGACCACTTCCAAGTCGATGCCCAAAAGTGAAACCTAGCAAACAGGTCTTTAAATAATGGCTGTGTTCTAGAATCTAAGGGCTTAATTTTTGTAGGCACTTGGATAATTAATACCTAGCAGCTTATGATCAAGCACATGATATCTTCACACACCCAAAGTAAAACAACGGTAAAATTATCATTTAAACACCTCAAAAATATTAGTCCAAATATTTTTGTTAGTTACTTTTAGCAATATAGTAAATTACCCACATCCTATAAATTAATACATGGTTGAAACGCTAATTTCTCAGTGACTACTGAACCGATTTACAAGATTTATGTGTCAAATTAAATGGGAATTTGTGTACATTTACTGAATTTCCTCGGAAGTTATATTTATTCTTAGGGTTAAGCCCCACAGACCTTCAAATCTTGCAATGTAATCTTATGGAAGAACAGTAATCATTGAAACTGAGCATTTGACAGCTGCTGAAGGTAACTAAACACTGTACAGCTGAAACAAGAAACAAGATCAGCTGTTTTAAGCTAACTTCTGGAATGGCATCACAATTTAACTGCTCAAATTCGAGCAGCTGGATTTTATGGTATATAATAGAAGCCAGCGATCATATAAGACCTATACAGTAGATGGAGCACATTTAATATGAATATATTACCGGATGTGAACCCATTTTGGGCGACAGGACCCACAAGATGGTGGTGGCCCATCATGACGGATTCATCATGTTACGCTCCTGTTTAACATGGGAAAGATAGATATAAACGTGATGCGTGCTCAGTTGAGTTAAAATTTTTGGCAAGATAATTGGTTTGTGACCAAATAACATTTTGATTCATCACATGATGAATCATCTCCGATCCCCACCATCTTGTTGTGGGTCCTGTTGCTCAAAAACTGGCTTCACTTTTCTGGCCATGTGATCTATCTATTGGTCTTATATGATCGCTGATAGAAGCTCATATTAACTAGACTCTTGTTAGTTATAGATGACCTGTAATCACCACGTGTGACAGATTAGTTTGGTTATCAATGGTGGTTTATCCCTTCAAAAATCGTCAAATGCTGTATTCTATAACTTGTTTTGACATTTTTCACGCAATTCGATAATACCTAGAGGCTAAAAAAGTGTTGACAATCCAGATCTATTTACCATGCTCTATATGCAGCAACAGGCATTTCAATATTTTAAAACAATTTCAACCCCTCATAAACTGAAATAATTATTTTTTTTATTTGTGCACGTATTTCCTTAACTCACAGAGTAGAGGATTGAACCAATTTAAAGTTAGTTAGGTTAGCTTCAGGTATGCCATGGCCACCAAACATTTAAACTGTCAGTTTTGGTTTAATCCCTTAGGAAAATTAAAACTCTTAACTAATGTTAATATTTAAAATCCATTTACAGGTTTATTTTTTTCACATTCTTAGACAAAACCTGGAGGTCTATAATTTGATGCAATATTCTCTTATCATGTTCTACTTGCAGCAATAGTAGTTAATTTTAATTTTTGTTTACTTTAAACTCCTTAAAAATACAAATTTTAAATTCAGTAGAGTTTTGTGATTTTGTTGCATATTTGCATGTAAGATTTCCACAAGCATTTGCATGTGGTAAACCACATTATTTTGTTTGTTTGTTGTATAGTTACATATGACATAAAGCCACTATGTATATAAATATATATAACATAGTTTTAGGTGGTTAATGGCAGTTGTAATTTACCTACAACTTTGGTCCTGTGACTTTAATCCACGTCTTGCTCTT
This sequence comes from Allygus modestus, assembly GCA_963675035.1. Classification (NCBI taxonomy): domain Eukaryota; kingdom Metazoa; phylum Arthropoda; class Insecta; order Hemiptera; family Cicadellidae; genus Allygus; species Allygus modestus. The sequence goes on along the minus strand of OY776112.1, from coordinate 189,392,043 downwards.
TTCTCTATGATAAATATGGCTTAAACCACAAACAGCATATAACCAATAAAAACAAATAGTTAATTAAACTTTCACTCCAGAGCACAGCGAATAAGGAGACCTGGGGCAGCGCCTCCAGCCAGCCGAAAGTGAGGCTGGGTACAAACAAAGTTTTCATAATCTAGCAACTTGTTCAAAGAATTGTTTTATTAAAATAGTTTCACAAGATTGCATAATAAAATGGAAACATTTAAGACATTTTGATTTCCAACTGAGCTAGCTTCTACGCATAATAATCTTGGATATTTTATTACAACATAACAGTCAAACCACCCACAAGTTGGGTGGTAACACTGATGACCAACCTAATCAGTCATCGCATGGGAGGAGCTCGATTTACTTATTTTTAACTTATGTGGATTCAGGATTTTAATAAAATATTAGTACGAGACTTCAACAAAGTTGCATGTCATAGCCTGACTAAATTTGTTAAGCTGACTGCAATACCTTTAATATGAATGAGTGGGGCATTGATTGATTAATGGCACATTCAAAAACAATAAGTTCCTTCTTCTATCCATTTAATAAATATAAACTTGTTTTTAAATGAAGGATCTGATTGGGTTAATTATTTGACAAAGCTTAAAAAATTAGACATTCTTTAATTCTATTTTATTACATGGTCCATCATGGTATTCACATGGTGTGAGTGTAACGAATAAATGGACATAATTTATCACATATTTGACTTAGACTTTAGAATACAACTAAACCTAAGTATTAAACAAACATCGAATGTATTACTAAATTCAAACTTGTCTAGTTATAAAATGATAATAAACATCACTTTTTTGGAATGTTTACACGACATCATCATTCTTGGGTTTGGAGAGCACAGCACCGATTTTTGAATTGACAAGGTTTTCAATCAAGTTTCCCTTGACAATGGGCGTGTTGGGAACACTGCACTCCTCATACAGCTTGTGGTAGCGGGGTGTGTTATCTATCTTGACAGCTGTGCGACGGAACGGGGAGGCGAAAGTCGACTTGAGGCCGGCAACGCTGTACTGGGTGCGGCTTCTGTAGATGAGAAGGGCGACAGTGTTACCAATCACCAGGGTCAGGAAGACAATCGAGAAAACAATCATGAAAGTCGGCCAGACGTACTCTTCTATCTCCTCTGCCACTTTGTCTTTGTCTTGAGAAGCTGTTTGGGTCAAGCCCACATCAGCCTGTTCTAGTTTCACGTCTTCAATAACAGTGTATTGGTAGAAGTTGAGATCTTGTTTTATCTTCTCAGAATCTTCATCTACCTCCGGTTTCTTCTGAATCTCGATTCTCGGCTCCGCCGGGTGTTTGCAGATATCCATGAGTAGTTCGTCCCATTCCAGATGTGATTTCTCCAACCTGCTTTCTTCCTTGTCTGATCTTCCCATGTGATCCAGTGGCTCAATGTTGTGGGTCAACAACCACTCAATGAAAGCTGGGAATTCTGTTGTGCATTCCAAGGGGTTGTCCAGAATGTTGATTTCTCTTAGGTTGATTAAGTGACTAAAGCCTTGCTTGTGCAACTCTCTTATTCTGTTTCCTCCAATGTTCAGGTTCCGCAGGTTGGTGAGGAAACTGTTATCTTTCATGTACTCTGACTCGTTGGCATGCCAGAGATGGGTGAACTGGTTGTGGCTGATGTCTAGTTGTGAGAGATCCGGTGTTGTTTCAAAGGTGTCAGGATCGAGGTGGTGCATTTTGTTATAAGCGAGGTTCAATTTTCTAAGGTGCGTGTTGCTAGCAAAAGTAAAAGTCCCAACTTTAGTGATCTCATTGTGTGATGCGTCCAGGTCGTTTAGGCGGTGAAGCTTAGACATGACAAAATGGTTCAGTGTTGTTAGAGAATTCATGGTGATGTTCAGAATTGCGAGGCTCGGCATTCCGCTGAAAGAGGAGTTGGAAATGTTAGACAGGCCGCAGTCGGATATATCCAGTTTGTACAGCTTTGGCAACTCGGTTGAAAATCCTTCGAAAATTTTCATTTCTTTGTTCCCAGACAGGGACAAAGTTTCCAGGAATTCGTTTTCTTCAAAGATATATTTAGGAAGTGGGCCTATAAGAGCATTGTTGGACAAGTCAAGGTGTCTAAGCTCTGTAAGTTCATTGAAACTCTCTTCTGAAATGTAGGAAATACCATTGTGAGTGATATTCAAACTCCAGAGGTCAGGAATACCTCCAAAAGTCGTCTTTCTCAGCAATTTTAGCTTGTTGTAACTCATATCCAACTCCTTCAGTTCCGGCAACTCTAGATCATCGATGTTTTCAATTAAGTTATTTCTAAGTATGAGTGTAGTCAACTCTTCGATATCTTCAAAAATGCCTTCATTCAATGAAATAATTTTATTGTCTGACAAATCTACTACATCCAACAATGGGGTACTCTCAAAAATATAGTCATCGATTACTTTAATATTATTAGCCCTCAAGCTGATATACTGCAGGTTGGGAATTTGAGAGAGCAATTTCTTCCCGACTTCACTGAGCTCACAACGTGATAAATCTAGTTCCAAAATCGTGGAGGACTTCAAGAAGTAGTTTTCTTCAGCTTTGAGCACTTGGATGAGTTGAAGCGGATTTCCTCTAAGAGTGAGACGCTCTAGTCGAATGTTGTTTTCAAATGTGTCGGGATGGATCAAAATCAATTTACTGTCAGACAGATCTACATCTGTCAGTTCATGTAGACCTTCAAACGCATCTTTGTCCATTTCAGTGATTGTACAGTTGGCGATTTTGATTGAAAGAGCTTTCTCCAATCCGACAGTTTTGAAAAAAGCTTTGGTCAAGTTTATTTTCAGATCTGGAACATTTTCAACTCTGAGATGTGTGACTTGCTCTGGGAAGAACATCTCAGCGTCGAGGCGAGTGCAGTGAGCGATGCTCGCTGTGCCATCGGAGCAAATGCAGCCTTGGGGGCAGTCACCTGCCAGCACGGCTGTTGCGATTGCACACAGCACTGAGAGTGTTACAGCGACCTTCATGGTGCATCCACCAGGTCTGAAACAGAACAAACAGCTCTGTAGCAATTTATCAAGTGTATTGTAGTAACCAGTATTGTCGATTAGAGAAAATGAAAATTCCCAGCAATACGTAAGACAATTTCTTAAGCCCTAAATTTCAAAGACATTAAGACAAATACAAAAATGTTATTGTGTATTGATGCTTGGGAGTGAACATGACTGAGTGATATGAGGACTGTGTGGTCAAGTAAATGGAAAGAATTTCTATTTAATTCAAAATCGATAAGCAAGATTGCTTCTGTAATTCACTCTGCTCTACTAATAATACGGAATAGGTTTGTAATTAGTTTTGTTTTAATTAATTCCTACCTTCTGCTTCTTCAAGGCTGATTATTTATTTCATAATTATATGAGTCCTTGCATTCTACACTTTAATAGTTTCATATTTTGTTAAAATTATCAACAATAATTAATCTACACACAGTTTACTATTTGAGTATGATGAAAGTTGCAAACGCAATGATTACCGGTACCTGTAAAATTATGAATTTCCAAAGGATGTGCTTTTGCTTTTGGCAAGTCAGAGAGGATGACAACGACAGTACTTTTGGCCACTAGTTCGAGTTGGTTTAGGTTGGGCTTAAATGTCTACTCAGAAAAATTCAGTTACTCAGTTATTCAGTGATACAGTCATGTTGTTAGCCTAATGTCTGGTGACTAAGCCTCATTGACTGTTATTTCATACTCAGTTATGATAAGAAATCCCCTGATGATTGTGTCAACCTACACACAGTGGTCTTGATTTCACTGAAGAATAATGGGAGAAATACAAAATGGAGCCCATAATAGTAAATCTAGTTAATGAATCACTGAAAATGTAGTAATTAGGGCATTTGTTGAGTTTACAGTGATTTATGCCTAGTTGATTTAATTAATAACGGGAATATAGTGACACTAGTTGATAATTTGTTAAAGAAAATTATGTTATGGAATTTGGTTCCATGCACTTTGTTTATGTATGTTCAGATTACTATGTTGTGTTTTAAACAACAATGCATATGTAGCAAAACTGAAGTTTTATTTATGTGTAACTGGGCAATTTATGATACCATTACCGGTGCAACAAAAATAAAATGAATTTCAAACCACTATTAAACACTCTCAACTGTTTGAATTTAAAATTGTAATTTGCTAGCTAAAGAAGTATATAAAATTGTAATTAAAATAATTAAATGGAAAGTGATTAGCTGGGTAATTAATAATGAGTAGTCACGATTTCTTTTAGATATAAAAAATGTAATAGCTTTCTATTTTACATACAGTTTCTGTTCATCTATATAGTACTATTCTGGTAAATAGTTCCACCCTTAAGAATTAAAAAACTTATAAAGTATATTTTGAAGAATAAATAAAAAAACTTGTGCTGGCTCAAGTTACTATTAATTGATGATGGAACGAAGTGAAGGAATCCATCTATGTATTAGCATAGACAATGATTCGTTGTCCGTCACTGTGTGTGTGTGTGTCTGTGTACGTTTGTAATGAAATAACGTGAAAACGGCTGCGTGGATCGTATTCAGATTTTACAATAATTTTTTTCCAGCACATTCACGCTTCCAGTTCAAAAATGGAACACATTCGTTATACCGTGTTTTATTAATTAACATTTAAAAGTTGTAAAATTTCCATATGGTATAGCATTGGATAAAAATGACTACTTGTACAAAGTACGAGATACTAATAAAATATTGTTTCGTAATTACAAGAAACTACTAAAAAATGGTCCTTTATTTATGTTTTATGATTTAAATAAATACAGTACTGTCCGTTTAACATGAGTTAATTCAATTTATCAAAGGTTTTTGAAGTTTTTAGAAAAAAAAAAACTAATACCAGTTTTTATACATAAAGATAACGTTCTCCTATAATGTGAATAATTTGAGTAAGTTAATAGCTTATCCTCTAGATTGCAGCAGCCATTTATTTCGTATTTACTTCTGTCAGCTGTGTTATTTTGTCAGTTTATGATATTTAAATACCCCCGTGTTAGCAAACCTGCGTACTCAGCAAATTTACAATTTAAAAATATATACCAGTAGCAAAACTACTGTGTTATTTTTTGTTGAAGAATTTGCCCCTCTAATATAATAAAATTTAGTATAATTTAGAACAATTTATCCTTTGACCTAAATTTAACCAAAATAAAAGTATATATTTTCCTACAGAGTCGCCAGGATCCAGGATCAAGACTATTTATTTAATCTTTTGTGATGAAATTTCGGTTAGAACTTACGTTAGCAGCATTAACTTTCATCTACCATTTCTGAGTTCGGTCATCCCATTACGCGAATATTTGAGCGTACTCTCAGTTAGCTCATGAGTAATCCAAGGCTCTAATATGAGTAAGGTTTGATTGTTCACACGGGTAATCTCAGAGGTGAAGTTATACATTAAACTTAAATAACTTAATTTGTTTAAGTATGTTTGGACCACAAAGGGTGCACTGTAGGCTATTTATGTACTAGCTGTTACCCGTCGTGGCTTTGTCCGCTATTGCAGTATTATATTAATGAGTTATACAGTAATTAACATTAGTAGAATGTATTTTCAAATTTTTTTGTGACCTACTCTGAAAACGGTTCACACTTAAGCAGTTCATATGGTAAATACTAATGCTCATAAGATTAACATGGGAAATTTGAGTGCCAGAGGAGCGGAGGCCAAAAGTATGTTTTAGGTCGAGGGTAAGTCAACCAACCCTTTGGTGTCAACAAATTCAATCTTCGTACCAAATTTCAGCTCAGAAAATTCAGTAAATACAAATGTCCATTTAGATTTGAGAAAATCTAGACTATATACAGTATATATATATCTTTATTTTAACAGCTAGTTTTACCAAATTTCAGCTCTGAAGGATTTTAATAACGGGAAAAGGTCTATGTGTTTCTTGAGGATGTCAGATATCTTCATACCAAAAATCAGCTCAATCGCTTTACTCGTTGGAGCGTGATCGAGCCACAAACAAATAAACAAACTCACAGAGGTCCAGCTTTTTAATAATAGTACCGGTATGAATAATAATAGTATGTATAATTGTCAGATTATTAGTGTGGTATAGCATGAAGTATGATATATTAAATGGCAATAAACAATCAGAAGAGAAGTGTTTAAATGCACATTTTAAAATAAGTTGCATGGCACTCAACATTAATCAACGTATCACCCTTTGTTACAAAGGAAAAATAGGTAAAAATCACAGTCATGGGAATTGTTCGCGCAGTTTATATAATGAACCCCGTGAGCAGGACTCTGGACACGAAGTGATCAATGAAGCGATCAGCTGTGCAGGGCCTCGCCCCATGGCCTTGGCTGCTGGTCTGGATGGAAGTGGAATGCCAACACTCACGGCGCGGCGCAACAATACCTGTCTGTCTGTGGTCCGTAGCCCGCGGTCCGACATCCCGGAAGTAACATGTATGGAATGGATGCCTGACAGACGAATTAATTCCGTTCGGATTGGAATAAATTCATTTTTAATTCTTCATCACCGAAAGTTGCCGGCCGCCATCTTGGAATTTTGTTCCATAAGGCCAATGTTAACTTTGTTTCTCCGTTAACTCCACACCCGATCGTCTCAAAAGATTCGCTTTAGTGTCAAAGCAAAGGTGTAGTGGTCCTTGAGGGAGCTGCATTTGAGATTTTCTTAATTTCGGCATTCTTATTTTATGATAGAATATTGAATTATCGATTTTAATACTGTATTGTGCAACGAAAGTTTGTGTGCCATGTTTTCCCGAGGTTATGTGAATAAATTTTACCGGGGTTTATGTGTGTCAATTTTACCGAGGTTTATGTGTGTCGATTTACCGAGATTTATGCGGTAATATTTACCGGGGTTTATGCGTGTCATGTTTATTGAAGGCCAATTTTACCTAGGTTTATGCGTATAAAGTTCCTAAAATAAATAATATGGTTTACCTTTATGCACAACGCCATTTATACTACCTACATTCATTTCGGACTCCACATACCTATGTGCCTTCCTTCAAGGACGTGGCACGACAGCGACGTTCGTAGCCAATCAGTTGCCGGCGTAGGGAAACCATACAGGAACCCAATGCCACAATGTTTATGCAAATCTCTATAACTCTTAGCATATACATGGCTCATTTTCATTCTCATACAATGTCAGCTTCAAGATAGTCGTACGTGGCTCTCATAGCAGGCCATATTTACATGGCACACGAGCTAAGTGGTGCCTAAAATGTAGTGCAGAGGTAGGGCCTACGTGTTATATATTAAAAGTTATCATATTTTCAATTTGAACTACCAATTTGTTAATTATCGCATGGTCTTCATTAGCGTTCGCCTCCGTGCTTGAGGACTGGACTTGACTCTATAACCTTTTGCTATATCAAATTACAAATTCATAAACACCAATATGCATTCAAATTCCTTTTACATGGCAAGAACTTCGATCACAATCACAATGCTATCGTCGTGCCCATCACAAATAAATACAACAAGCTGTTTCGTAACTAAACCCATGTTTGGTGCATTGATATAATTAATTGTCAACATTGTTTAATTTTAGCGAATTTCCCCTATAGAGAAGAAGCTATTACCGTAGGTCTCATGGTAAGACTTAAGCCCGAGACCATGATAACTTTTCTTTTTGAGGTCCCCAGATGCCAAAAACACCATTAGTTCAAATTGTTATATATGTATATATATATATATATATATATATATATATATATATATATATATATTATATATATATGTGTGTCCGTAAGAACGATAACTCTCGTAAAAAAGCTCCGATCTTAATGAAATTTGGTACAAATGTGTAAAGTACCATTTATTTGAACGAGTTCGAAAACCAGACGAATCGCATCATTCGAAGGGGGGTTTTTGGGGGGTTTTATACCCCAAAAATGGTTTTTTGGGGTTTTCACATGTAATTTTTATTTTAATCAAATTGCAATTTTTACCATTGAAATCAGCTTAAAAAAACAAACAATTTGGTATTTTGATCATTGCTCTTCGTCAATTGGTTACTGAGATATTGAAAGTGCTAAACACAATACGTTGTCTAATGTTATTCTTATGGAGAAAAATAAAAATTGTATATCTCGCTTATTTATGAACATAAACTGACAAAATTTGGTATATGACTTCATCTGGTTGTGGTTTATTGTTGTTCGCTCAAAAAAACAATTTTTTGCCTATGGTTCCCGTTGCAGCAAACCTAGGTACTCGGTCCCCATGTTATTCTTATGGAAAATATTTAAAATGTTATATATCGCTTATTTATGAATGTATATGGATGAAACTTGGTATGTGACTTCACTTAGATGAGTTCTATTGATATTTGCATGAAAACCCATTACTGTATTTTTTATTCCTTGTTGCAGCAAACCTGCGTACTCATCCCCAATGTTGTTCTTATGGAGAATAATTAATATTTTAAATATCGCTTGTTTGTGAATATATTTCTTATGAATTAAGTGGCTTAATGTGTTATGTTATATATTCATTGGAAATTCGCTGAGTTTGCAGGTTTGCTGCGGCGGGGGTATTAGTATTTATTTGAGGAGAGTCTGACGATGTTAACCTTGCTATCGTAAGGATTCGTAAAAATAACATTTTATTGGCGTTTGAGAAGTAACTTTAAATTAGTTAGAAGATTGGACAACCATTATGAGGTTAATAATGTCATTATATGAGGTTATTGTTCTCGAATAAAAGGTAAAAATGTTCGTTTGTAATAATACTGTAGAAGAGGACGCTCCAGTCTCGAAACCTTTAGCGTTTCTATCTGCTTCCGCCATAAAGCCAATGTTAATTTTCTAAACCCGTCCCTCCTCCACGGATTACCGAAATCGCTAATCTATGGCTCATTTTAAAGAGTAAAAATACCTAGCGATATCAGTGAGCATAAGTAATAGTCATTACAAAATCCAAAATATTTAAATAGAAAGAAATAGTAAGAATTTCTGCTCACTGGAATCGCTAGGTATTTTGTTGCTTTTTAAAATCAACCATAAATCATCGATTACGGATAATCTGTTGAGGAGGGACAGACTTTGAAAGTTAACATTGGTCTTATGGGAGAAGCAGAAGCAGGTATACGCAGAGGACCAGAGCCCCCTCTTATGGGAGAAGCAAGCAGACGTATACGCAGAGGACCAGAGCCCTCTCTTATGGGAGAAGCAAGCAGACGTATACGCAGAGGACCAGAGCCCCCTCTTATGGGAGAAGCAAGCAGACGTATACGCAGAGGACCAGAGCCCCCTCTTATGGGAGAAGCAAGCAGACGTATACGCAGAGGACCAGAGCCCCCTCTTATGGGAGAAGCAAGCAGACGTATACGCAGAGGACCAGAACCCCCTCTTCATTGCCAACGCGACAACACCGAGGTCCTTCTTATAACCAATTAGCTCACAGCATTGCCTGGGAAGAAATATTCTTGCCTGATTCGTATTTAGTAATATACATGTAACTTTAAAAAATTGGACGGAGTGGGGTGTCCTTCAGAACGTGTGTGTACTCTTAGGATGTACATTAGTCAATGTATTGGCAATCAATATAGTTTAAAATAAGTTAGATATAACCAATGCTCCTCCTTTCTGTAATAAACAAAATTTCCTCTATCAGTCTCATGGCGATTTACCTACTAGTAATTAACACGTTGGTAAATTATTTTACATCTCATTGACCATTGGATACTTCTCATTATAAGCCAAAGCATCATACGCTTTAATATTCAGGTGGTCGGATCAGCTTTCCGTAACTCAACTACCTCGATCAGCGTCTCCACCCGCAGCCATCGGTACTCTCATGATTGTCGGTTTGTCACATTACTTTGTTAGTGTAAGCTTTACGGCGTCTGAGAGCGCGAGCTGATGTCTCCAGGGGGTTCGACGACCGCAGTCTGGCGCCCTCTGAACCCAGAGACAGACCGACTGGAGCTCCGGGACTGGGGCTGACAGTAGACGTCTGTGACTTGAGGCGCCGCGCCGCGCCGTCCACAACCGAATAGGTGTTATTTTGAGAATTATACCCCGCAAATAGTTAGAAACTTTGAGGCGAGTTCGCCGAAAATTAAATTGCGGTGCATAGAACTGCCAATGTCGTTGATTTTTGATAAAACGGAGTATTATACCTAGTACGGAGAAAAGAAGGGTTCCCTAGTTACCTTACCTTAATGGAGTAATCTTCGTCAATTAATACGCGTACATCATATTTTAGAACGGGCATTTGTTATTTTATATGTATCAAGGATGGTGTGTATACGTAGAGCAGATTCTATCAATATATATACCACAGATTCAAAGTACTTTGAGCAAAATCTAAGTTGAGAGGGGTATACACTTTAGGGGGTTCATGATTTAGCGTTTATTTTAATTTATTTATGTGGTGATTGAGGAGGGAAGAAGGCCCAAAACAAAAAATGTTTATAATGACTAAACCGTCAAAATCTGTTATCAAGATTCAAAATACTTAGCAACTCACTAGCCTAAAGATTAGCGTCTTGGACTTCGGCTTGAAACGTATTTGGATTCCGGGGTCCACAATATTTAGGTGTTCTCCTGCTGGATCACCTGGATCGCTTTAATACAGAAAGTTGAGTTGTACTTGTATGGTAGGCAGTTCGGCCGGTGACGTCGCAGGACCTAGGGGGCTGCTAGGATATGCAGGACCCCAGGTGAGCTGCTAGGGCATGCAATAACCCAGGTGGGCTGCTAGGGCATGCAGGACCCCCGGTGGGCTGCTAGGGTATGCAGGACCCCAGGTGGGCTGCTAGGGTATGCAGGATCCCCGGTGGGCTGCTAGGGTATGCAGGACCCCAGGTGGGCTGTTAGGGTATGCAGAATCCCCGGTGGGCTGCTAGGGTATGCAGGACCCCCGGTGGGCAGCTAGGGTATGTAGGACCCCCGGTGGGCTGCTAGGGTTTGCAGGACCCCGATGGGCTGCTAGGGCATGCAGGATCCCGGTGGGCTGCTAGGGTATGCAGGACCCCCGGTGAGCTGCTAGGGTATGCAGGACCCCCGGTGGCGGTGGGCTGCTAGGGTATGCAGGACCCCAGGTGGGCTGAACGGGTATGCAGGACACGACCTCCGGCTGGAGCCATCGACGCTCGGGGACATTGTTTTATCACAAGACAATGAGACGGAGGCATCTGCGCCATCGGCAGGGGTCTACATCTCGTCTTGCGTTTACAGATTAATTGTCTTTCATACCCGCCTTGATACTTCATCTGCGAGTCACAACTCATTTTTAAGGACAAATTAGTTAAGTTTTGTTTATATATTCCAAATTTCTTACAATTTAATTTACTTCTGTTAATTGCAATATAATATTTTATTTGCAAGAATAGGCAACGTTAGTTTAATGGTTGGTGGGGTTAGACGTGGATACGACTTGACACATCGTCATAAAAATGTACAAATATTTCAAAACAAATTCTGGGTAAATATTCGTTTGCGGTGCTGGGTAAATAGTACGCGTGCTAGGATCTACTGAAGGCACTACAATGTAAAGCTGACATTACGACATTAAGACCGCTAGGGCGGCTGAGTAATCACCAGACCTCACGTTGACCTACTAACGTGCTACAACAGACACAGATACGTGTATCAACGTTTGCTAAAGCCAGGACCGTTCCTAACTTGTGTAATATTTTAATTGCAATCGAACGGAGAATGTTGAAATAACAAAATCATTACCGCTAAGTCGATGAAAACTAATCCATAGAGTTTTCGTTTGAAATATTGTTGCGTATGTTGCTCTTCTGCTAGTTGCATAATATTAAGCAAGAAAATTCGCCGTTAGCGAAATAATTCAAAGTAATGATTTCGCGTCCCTTCAGCGAATTCCGAGATGACTAATTCGTAGTCGGCATAACTGCGAGTGCAAACAATATCTGCACGGTTGCAAATATATCCTGTGTGACCCCTTACAAAAGAGTGCTGCGCGAACTACCGTCACAACATGGCGGACTCTTATCACTGTTTACACCTCTTATCACACCAAAGTCACCCGCGCGACGCGTGGATAGTAATCTGCCACTTAATGCCGTACAAAACAACTATTTAGCTAGTAAAACAAGTTTCCTTGTGGTTATAATCGCCTGTACTCCGGTTTTGTCTGACAAGTCAATCGGCGATGAAATACGACCGTTTAAGTCACTCATGTGTTTTAGTTCAACAATAAACACACTATTTAACTGTGAGCGCAGAAATTCGTTGTCGAATTGACTTGGCGGATTACTTAGAAAATGTTAGATTGTTCAATATACAATTGTATATGATATTATAGATCTAAAGGCGCACTCATGCGACTATAATAGTATTATTTTAAAATTTGTTGTAGGTTTTCTACCAGAATCGCGATACACCTCTTTTGAGAATTTTTCAAATAAATGGGTGGACTCAAGGAAAATATGATAAAGAATACTTCATCTTGTTTCCTTAGAATGAACCATGAATAGAGTTTGCGGTGTCAGGGTTTTAAAGGTAATTTAATAGATAACTCATAAAATTTAAGAAATATTGAGATTAAGTACTAATAAAATTTGTGACAGTTAGTAACACGACACGAGGTTCTTGGATATAAGAAATTAAAATTATTTTTTAAAATATACAGTAAAAATGCCTGAAAGAGCCATTCAATGTAGTCGCATTCAATGTAGGGAACGTCCTCAATTGCAATATTTCTCGATGAGGCCATAAATTATTATGTGATATGTCAAAAGCTGTTAATGGTATTAATCACAAATTACTAGTTGAAAAGTTACAATTTTATGGTATAAGAGGCGAAGCAGGAACTTTTTCATTCATACCTAAGCAATAGGCAACAATTATTGGTGAAAATTAAATTTAAAAATAAATCATCCGAAACAGAACTTAAAACTGTAAAATTTGGCGTGCCACAAGGATCTGTTATGGGGCCACTACTATTTATTATCTATGTTCCTGACATGACATTTAATGTTAAAGCAAGGCCAAACTGTCTAATTTGCTGATAACACTTAGTGGTATCAGCAGAAAGCTTCGAAGATCTGCAGAATGGAATAAACGAGTCTCTGCTTGATATAGATCAGTGGTTTAATGCAAATGAATTGGCATTGAATAAATCTTAGACTCATATTCTGAGCATAAAATTAAAAAAAGAACAAAATGAAAAAATCATGCTAAAATTAATGGCAAGCAATTCCTAAAGTAGAAGAAGTATCAGTTCTGGGTATTTTAATTGTCAGTAAATTAAATTTGAGCAGTCATATTGAAAAAAAAAAAACGCTAAAAACTAAGTTCATATTTGATACTGTTTAAGAGTTTTGTCTAAATCTCTAAGTATAGAGAAATTTTACGAATAACATTTTTTGCATATTTTCAAAACATACTTTCCTGTTGTTTACCAATTTGGTTTGGCACTTCATCTGAAAACTAAATACAAATTTTCAAAATCCAAAAACAGGCAATCCGAGTTATTTACAATATACCACGGACGGAATCACATTACAACTATTTTAAAGATTAAAAAATATTAACTGTATTCGGCCTGTATATACTTGATTTAGCAAAATTGTTCTTAAAAAATAAAAGCCAGTTTACTGAATCTCAACAAGTAAACAAATATAATACATGAAAACATTCTTTAATAATACATCATATCCATCGAACAACTTTGTACGAAAGGTCAATTACATCTGGAAAATTGATTAATCAAATAACAAAAGAAATACAACTTAGCAATAAAATCAAGAAAATATTTAAATAAATTTAAAAAATTGTTGTTTGAAAATATTACATTGTCTATTACATCGATGACGATTCCCACCAACTAAAATCAAAAGGACGTAATGTGAATTCTCTATTGCCATGATGAATCTGAACTTCTTTACATTTTTTCTCCATTTTTATTCCACACGCGTTTTTCTTATACACATTTGTAAAATGTTTAGACAATAAAGACCTGTATTACTGGATTACTGCACTCGCCCAAAGCAATAACTTATCAGGTATTATTGATTGTCATAATCTTTGACATTTTCTAGGATGTTATTGAGTTTATCACGTGTATTAGATAACGGTCGAGTTTCCATCAGACACTTGTCACGGCTATTTTGAACAACATTGTGCCATGTAATTTATTCCCAAGTCAGCAATATCGTGTAAAATATTGAGAGTAAGAATTATTTTAATTTTTAATTCAGGAACTACTCCGTCTTCATAAAAACTGTGGAATGCAGACTCGTCCTTTGTGGGCAGTCTTTTCCACAATTTTGTCCACTAAGTAATTAAATCAACAATACATTCTCATTAATAAGTAGCTTATTTTTATTAACTACTCATTGCTTAAAATATTAAATTTAAACAATTATTTGTCAAATTTCAAACCTTAGTTTGGTGTGTTTCAAAATATAAGAATAAATCAATCTTATTTTTGTAGGTTTAGGTTTTACACATTTCGTTCAAAAATTAATGCAAAATTGCGAATCGTTTTCGGGCCGCACCGCGAGTGAAATGTTTAAAGGCATCAACTGCCTCAGATCTTACAGGGAACCTAGGGGTGTGCGAGTATTCGAGCTTCGAGCTTTTTCGAGCCGAATATTACAGTATTCGGCTCGGCTCGAGATTTGCAAAAAAGCTCGAAGTTCGAGCCGAATATTTAAATCGCCGGCTAGTGAAAAGAGTCGTTTACAAAAGTAAATTTGAAGCAAAAACTTGCAGTAATCAATGTTAGAATTCTCGTAATTTGCATCGGTAAAGCTCCATAACAGATATAATCCAGCAACGCTGTGCTTTCGGTCCTTCGTTTTAAAAAAATAACGAAATATAAAAGTACAAATGTTTTAAACTGTCGATCTGATAAACCAATGCAATGGATCTACTTTCTCTACGCTCATCAATCATATTAAGTGGACATCTACACAATTCTGTTTGCAGTCCCCTACAATGTTGCCGTTGCCCAGTTGAGTTGTGCAATATTTCACGGTTAATAATAATTAATACAACAACCCTACTGCTCCAGAAAAAGTACCCCATCAAAAAACTAAAATCCATGAAAACACATTTCCTAACTGTTGCAGTCTTTACTGCAACTTACAATTTCATACATTACACAATAATAATTTCCTGGCGTCTGAAATCACCTCTGGCAACACTGTCGATGGCAAAACTGTCTTAAGACGTTGAGGGACGATGGTTATAATGTAATAATGATTTAGCGTGACCAGTGGCCAGGGACAAGGTTGTAGGTGATGAACGACAAATCATGACGGCGTTTTGATGTACAGCCGAAATAGTACTCTTCAAAAATTGTATCGTTAAAAAATCGTCAATTGATGTAATTATACCGTAATTATTAAAGTTAACAAATATTGTCGCATCGCTGTTGAAATAATTTAGAAATCAAAATCACTAATTGCGAGATTCACAAGATCAAAGGATTTTATCCAAATTCTAAATGGTTACGTCACACACGTAACACATCGGTGGTCATATTATTTACAGGGTAATACTTTATTATACTCTATGTTCGCCTAACCAAGAGCAAGACACAATCAAATTGGCGCAGTGTTTTGTTTCGCTACAGCTGTGCGATTAAAATCATATTGTTAACGCCGTGGGATTTGAATCCTATACTCTGAGTAAGGTTTGCTTGCGACACTGATCTCAAAAACGGCTCTAACGATTTCCTTCAAATGTTGGAAATAACTAATTTCTGGGATAAAAATAAGTGCTAGACAGGCCTCATCCCCAGGAAAAATCAAATAATGTAAAAAAACTAAAATGAAAAGTTAAAAAATTAACATTGGGCTTATGGATTTTCAAATCAAAACAAAAGAATTGTAACAGCTGTTCATAATCAACCAGGGAACTGTCAAAGTAATCCTCATGACGTTTATGATTATTAGCATGTGGTTTCCTGAGAGCAGAGATTATTATATTTGAGTGAAGATCACATATATAGAGTAGTAAAATAAATCAAAGGGACATTGAGCTATAAATAACAACTGGAGTGACATTAAAAATGTATAAAAGAGGCAAATGAGTTATACAAATCTGATTATCAGTAGGGGAAGTGGTGAAATATACTCCAAGTCATCTAAACAAACCGACTGGCCTTCCTCCGAGCAAAGCTCGGCCCCCAGGTACTCTGTGAATAAACGTCAGTTGAAATCATTTCATTTTTAAATTGTAGGCTATCAAGTTGTTAAATTATTGATGGAAGAAGACTGCATTAACGATCCTCTTCCATCAGGAACTTCTGCTTCTGAAACCTTCTGTTTCAGAAGCAGATATAATGAGTTAAGTCTATTAGGTGATGAGAGGTTAAGCCAGGCCTACTATTATTGGGTAATATATTTCTGTGAGTACAATAAGATATAATGATAGTTTACAGTGATTATATTTACAATATGGTTAGCTGCTGAGTGTCTTGATTTAACTAACTTACATTAAAAGGATAACCTTAAATTTACTATTTACCATCAGTTGAATAGATGTTCGCTTACTGTATTAGCAAATTTCCCCTATAGGGAAGAAGCTATTACCGTAGTCGGCATGGTAAGACCAAGGCCCGGGACCATGATAACTTTTCGTTTTGAGGTCCCCAGACCCCAAAAACATCATTTGTTCGAAACTGTACATATATATATATATATATATATATATATATATATATATATATATATGTGTGTGTGTGTGTCCGTAGGCACGATAACTCTCGTAAAAATGATCCGATTTGATGAAACCTGGTATAAACGTGTAAAGCAACATTTATGACTTTAAGTTCGAAAACCAGCCAGAGTGCTCTATCCGAAGGGGTATTTTGGGGGGTCTTTGTACCCCAAAAATGGGGTTTTTGAATTTTAACATATAATTTTTGAAATAGTCAAATTTAAGTTTTCACCATTGGATTCAGCTTAAAAACCACACAACTTGGTATTCTGATCATTCCTCTACGTCAATTGGTTACCGAGATATTTACAGTGCTAAACACAGTACGTTGTCTAATGTTATTCTTATGGAGGAAAAGGCAATTTTTATATCTCGCTTACTTATGAACGTACACTGACGAAACTTGGTATACGGCTTCATCTGGTTGTGGTCTATTGATATTTGCTCAAACAAAATTCCAAAGGCTCCCGTAGCAGCAAACCTGCGTACTCAGCCCCCATGTTATTCTTATGGAGAATAATTAAATGCTCTGTCTCCCTTAATTATGAACATAAATGAATAAAAACTGGTATACGACTTTACCTAGTTGAGTTATATTGATATTAGCATAAAAACCCATTTTTTGTGTTCCTTGTTGCAGCAAACCTGCGTACTCAGCCACAATGTTATTCTTATGGAGAATAATTCAAATTATATATATTGCTTATTTGTGAATATATTTTTGTAAAACTTGGTAAGTGGCTTTATGTAATATTAAGACATTTATATATCCATTGGAAATTCGCTGAGTATGCAGGTTTGCTGCGACGGGGGTATTTTTGGTAATTCCCTAGAATAGGGCCTAAATGTTTGGTTACATGGAGGGTACATTTTGACATATGGTCTGTTTATTATGGCTGTTATACAAATGGTAATAACTAGATTCGGGCTTATCGGTCTAGTTTAAAATTTTATAGTTCCCTTCCTTTATGTTATTTTTTCCTATGTTTCTACTTTATATTAAAAGAAAACTGGTCATGACTAGCAACAATAGGTCTCAATAAATGTTCTTTTACAGTACTTATTTTGTTATTTTTGCACTGTAGAATTTTATTTAGGCCTATTAAAAGTAGTGCTAGTGAATATAGAAGAAGTGAATGAAAGATGACCAATACTGAAAAGTATAAAATTATACATAGCAAAATTCGGCTCGGGTCATAAAATCACTACCGGTATATTGCACACCCCTAGAGAAAATTGCCATAAAAAAGCTCGGCTCGAGAAAGCTCGAAGCTCGAGAACTTAGAAAAAAATCTGGGCTCGGCTCGGCTCGAGTCTCGCACACCCCTACAGGGAACCATCATAATTCGTTCTGCCGATCTCTATTATTGTTTCTTGAAACACACGTTATACATGCTAACGTTTATATGATCACTATTACTATTAGTTATTAACAAAAAACTAGGTAAGCACAAAACTTGACTACTGTTTTTTTGTGCTCTTTGGAATAAAAGATGGGATTTTACGTCAGTACATTTACATCTAGTTAAGAAAACCTACCATAATATTTGGCGGTTGGAGGTCTATGTATACGATACCACAATAATAATCAGTAAATTAGTTAATCGGTATCTGATTATAAGTCGTTATGAATCATTGAACTATTTGCTTAATCTCATCGTGAAAGAGTTGGTTCGACTTGCCAAACGTTCTTGCTAGAGCAACTGTGAAAAAGGATAAAACAGCCTGAAGCGCCTGTCGCGGAGTGTTGTACAGTACAGTGTATCACCATGCAGCGCCAACCTCGTCTCGTCACTCCAATCACCCACACAAGGCCGGGGGCTGCACCAAGGTTCTGATGAAATAACCTTACACACTGATAAACACGACAACATCGTTGTGCCTTAAATACTGCTTGAATCGGAAAAGCATTTTAAAACTATAAACTTGAATTGGCAGTCATCATCAATGGTTATTTTATTATAATCGAGAAGTATCACCATCACAGATACTGTCCGAAGCAATAAGGACGTTTTTTTGGGACAGCTGTTTTAAAACTTGATACACGTTAGCTTATAATTTTTGAATCGTTAAGAGTTTCATCTCCGGAAGTTGCCACACGCCATCTTGGATTTTTGTTCCATAAGGCCGTTAACTTTGTGCCTCCGTCACTCTTCACCCGATCGTTACAGAACATTCGTTTAGGTTTCAAACTAAAGGTGTAGTGGTTCTCGAAGAAATTACATTTTCGATTTCTTTAATTTGGACATTGATTTCATAACAAATTGTTTCATTTTCATTTGTATTTCTATGCAGTTTCTCATCAACTGCAAATAAATTCTAAACTATATTTCACTAGACGACGTCAAACTTTTATTTTCCACCAAAATGAATACAGTAGTATGTGACGATTAGGTGAGGAGTAACGAAGGCACAAAGTTTACATTGGTCTTATGGAACTAAACTCTAAAATGGTGTCGAGCAACTTTCGGTGACGAAGACTTTTAGGGAAAATATTATCACTAGATGACCAGATGGTAGATTTGTATAACCATTAAATCTTGATTTTATTAAAGTCCGGAGGGATTGGACATACATTTTTCTCAATGTATAAACGGTTTTTGCCATCCCTGGTTTAGTTCAATAAACAAAAGGGCAAACGTCTTTTAAATTTCGGATAAATGTGCAAAACATACTCAACATGTGAGGTTAGCCAATTGTTAACATCGTGTTTAAGTTCACATGTTGAGTAAGTTTTACACATTTATCGCTTTAAAGCGATATATATTCTGTTATTATATGTACAGTATTCGCATTAGAATTGCTACTGAATGCATACCTACTACTGCAGATCATCGAATATTGGCAGTCCCCCTTTAAATTAGGGATAATATACTGTACTCACACAGAAGACGGTAAATATGCACAAAGGACTGTACAAGGCGATAGATTTCAAACAGTCACACCCGGTCATCAGCAGGCCCAATCAGAGAATAATGATACAAATGATTCTGTCCATTTTGATTCTGTCATTCTCTAATTGGGCCTGAAGCGTGACTGGTTGCAATCGATCGCCTTGTAACATATTTTGTGAATATTCCTTTAAGTATTGCATGCAATTACAGTTTAAGTGTAAATACACTTTGCAGTGTTGTGAGACGAGTTTGGTGTACCCTGTTGCATAAATGTGGAACCAATGTTTTCGAAACCTCGACGAGATTTAATTCTTCTTTTTACACGCGAATTTACTTTTACGTTCTCTTGAAGGTTAGCAGTAAGGTCTCTTCCGATAAAACAGGAACGAGGCGATCAAGGCTCCAAGATGCCAGTTGGAGGAGGAATTCCTCTTGATGTGTGAGACTATGACACTAGGGCTTCGGCTTCGGGGCAATCTTTGGTACAGCTTCATAGCTTCATAGCTTTGGATGCTTCATAGTGATTGAAGGCTATGCACACGTTATGGATGTAGTGGGCACTAGACTCTTTCGATTTCGATAAATATGTAAAATATATAGTCTTAAATATATGCACAACAAAACTGGGCACTTCATGAATTCCGTGTTCGCTATTAACTTTTATTTGTAAAATGGTTAGTTTTTGTTACAAAGCAATACTTATTTTTCTTTCAAACGTATAGAAATAGGGGTCAAATGAGTGGTTTTCCACCCAAATTTTATTTTTCCAGTGAAAAGTCGTAGGTACACGTAGAATATTTATAAAAAACAACACAGTTGAGCATTTGCAATCAGTACTCATTGATTAATTATTTTTAATCCTGCAAAAGTCTTTGTAGTTAATCGTCTGTAAATGAAATGTTTATACCTAACTTTCCCAATTTGATTGAACACTATTTCGTCATATTAATATATTGATATTTTTTTAATTTTGTGCGAATGACAAATTTGTAGAACACTATAATTCAATAGTAAAGCAATCTACCAATTCAAGATGCATTGCGTATCAAGCAAAATTATTAAACTGTTAACAAACATAATGGTTTCAAAATAAATGGTCGTACAACCCAAAGTTGTAATATATTTTACTTTTTATTCAATCCAGAACAATGTATAGATGCTGAAAATAAATACTAAGATGACTCACTCTTCTGCAATAATTGCCAAGAATTGTTGGACGTTCACTGTAATTTTAATCGATAACGCCACAAAGAAATAATATAACGCCCAATTACACTATGACATAGATAGTAAAATCCTTGTGTTATGACATATGACATACGCACGACATAGATATATTGTATACGGTCTATAAATCTGTTCAAAACAAGTGCAAAGGCAAGCCAAACAAAATATTTGGGGAAAACCAGCGATTTATAATTTTATGGAGAGAACACATTATGATCAACCCCCTGATTCTTACACCGTCATTCGACCAGGTGAAATTTAAAACCCATAGTATATATCCATTTCATTTTGGGAGAAAACTGCTATAAAGATTGTAAAGTAATTAGAATACTTAATTATAAAGGAAAACTTTCAATAATTCCTAACATCAAGCAGCAACTACAATAACTAGTCATACATCTGGTAGAAGTAAACAGAGCGAATGAAAACATAACACATATTGAACATAAGATTTGTTTCCTTTACACCCTCTTTCCCAAGAAAGTAAAAGAATCTTAACATTCGTTGTAGCGTCTTTGCACCCGTGTCAATTTTGAAATTTAGGACCCCTAAGCAGTTTGTGCGTAGTTTAACATAAAAGGGTTCAAATTTCCTTTCTTCTGACACGTTTTCTTCGATTAAAATTGAACCAAGTTTCATATCACTTTCATCCTCTTTTAATAACTCTACCTCGTCTACTAGTATTTTAACTCTACTAGTATTTTTGCAAACACTCGTAGGTCACCTTTCTTTAGAGTGGAACTGGCTGGAACCACATCGACTCCATCCTCGTCTGAGATTAACAAATTTCGATGACTTCCCAGGTAACACGTAAGTTTACGGCAAGCCTTGCCCTAGAATTGCCAGGAAAAACTTTCCGAATAAAACATTTGAAACGCTTGTGCAATGCATTCTGGGAAAGTGTGCCGTTGGCTGTCCGACCACAGTTTGAGGAATATTTACCGCGGAACATAAGAGACTCCTCGATTCACCGCTTGCAGCGCTAGCGGCGTAATCTGCCGGGTGCGCTCTGATATTCCGGCCGCCATTACTCTTACGCCATTGTTTATTTGTGTTAGCCAAGGAAGAAAAGTGCAGAAGTTCTCCGTTTGTTTGTTCTCTGTTTAACTTATTTGTTACTGTAATTTGATTCTTTGTTCAACGGCAAGCGGGAATAATAGCATCATAATATCAGGTAAGGATTGTGTTGTCACGTAAATTATAAGCAACTCTAGTATAATAATGTTAATAACGTCTACCGGTACGTTTTTATTGCATAGATGTACTCGCTCATAGCTCATTATGGTATCAATCTTAACAAAGCAAATCAAAATAAGTAGATGATGGGTTTGTATTATATTTCTCTCATGTATTCTGCATGAAAAATAATCGTGTGTGAAGTTGTTTGGCTAAAGAAAGTGGCAAGTTCCAACAGCCTCGGCCTAGGTTGGGTAATAGCAGTCCAAGGTAGGACCTGAATTGAGCTTGTCATCGATAATCAAGATGATGCTTTATTGAATTAATAATAAGTGTACTAGTACAATGAATGTGAATCACTAACTTTGGTGGTTTGTACTCTAGACTATTGTGAATCTACTTTATTAATAACCTTACTTAACCCAACTTTGTTTGTTCAGCTAACTTAGGCCTATCAATGTCTCTTAACTTATAGGCTAAGTTAACTTCTTATACAACTAGACTGTGTTAAGCCTATATTGGCCTAACCCAGTTGTTTAGTGATACACATACCGTACCTACACATCTTATCGTCCACTCAATCTTAGTCAACTAAGTACCGGTTAAAATTTATTCCTGGCATTATGAATTAAATGAGGCTAGCCTACTGGTATAATTTGGGCTTGTCATCCCACCGGATTTCTCCAGAGATTACCCGGTTTTGAAGATAAAAATATAAATCCGAGGGTTTTCCAAGAAACATTTAAAATTCCTCTTTTTGAAAATTTTTCCCAAAAATTTGTTAAGTAATGCAAATTTTGTGTTGAAATCCCATCTGTGAAAAAAATGTAGGCTATTTACGTTTTTAACTCGTCATGCAACGACTGCAAAAGCTAACTTAAATCCTGTCTCTCTGTAACTCTAACCTATATTATTTGTTACTCGGGCTTTATTTCGGTGGGAAATATTGTTAACTTTCACGTATATTCGCCGTTATCTAATGCTGAAAATCAGTAGGTAAAGCCTATATTGTTTTAGGCTATATACGGTACATTTGAGTTTTTATTTTTTTGTATGGTTAACGATTTAAATCAAACAAAAAATAATAATGATGTTTTCCCACAAAGTGTACTAATCAATAGATTAAATTACTTTATTACTCTCGAGTGATCCAAAATGTCGCTGTATTGGATACACAGCAGTTTGGTTATTTGAATATTAAGGTTGATGTAATGATGTGTGTATTGATGTGATGAATGAAAAATTTCATTTAAAGCTAACAACAAATCTTTTAATAACCAATCTAATATATATGTTTTAGTCCAAGCCAAAATTGTACTGTGTCAAAATCCTTTGTTTTAGAAGCTTCAGTTGTGAAGAAGGTTTAAATTTATTGTTAATGCATTTTCTATATATATATGTGTGTGTACCATAACTTTCATAAACAAAGTCTGATCATGATGAAATTTTGTATAAACCTGTTGTGCAGCATCTATTTTCGTGAGTGTGAAAACCAGCCAAATCCCACCATTTTAAAAGTGGAGTTTTCTACTTCAACAATTTTTTTTTACTTTTTTCATATAATTTTTGTAGCCCAAATGTTAGTTTGCACCATTTAATTCAACTGAAAAACAAACGATTTGGTATTTTGATCATCTACATCAATGGGTTACTGAAGTGAAAGTGCCAAATACATTACGTGGTACAATGTTATCTACCAAATACCACTGACGGACTGACCTATCACGAAATCTCCATAACTAAAAGGCCTACAGAGATGAAATTTGACATATATAGGTTCCTCTTTGGCCCTAGGTTCTTGCTGAGAAACGGTATTACTAAATTCCCCCCGTGTTTCGCCCTGCTCGGTCCCAAAGTTCCCATGTATTCCTTATGGACATTCACTTTGGTTTGAGCTGATAGAATGCAGCATTTGGGAGGATATTTTTGAAAACAACTTGTTTCGACCATGCTTTGTATTTAGTAAATAAAAGTAATTTTTCATTAAAGTTGGGCTAGAAGGGAGAAAGTGTGTGTCAGTTTTCTGATACCGTTTATTACCCCTAACTATCTTACCTACATAAATTCTCACCTTAAAATTTAAATCCCTTACGGGCTTCCGTTACCTCACACCTTCCTCCTCTACACTAACCTACGTTACATTTCCTGACTACCTACTCACAATCACAATCCTTACCTACTCCACATACACATACCCTCCCTCCAAACATGCTTTAACAGCTAGTGACAATGTTTCTGCTTTTTGCCCTACAGACGCTGTAAGAAGACGTCACAAGGAGGCCATAAATGATGTGATAAAAAGGAGTATGAAAAGTTCGCTGCAACAAGCTACTCCGAGAATTCAAAAAAGGTAAAATTATTAATAATATAATTTGCCAGTATTGGTGACTAACTTTGCCATAAAAACTATGGACCACAGGGACATGACCATGGAAGCTTTAACGAGCAACTAGTATTTTTTTAGTAACAAATAACCATATAATGATTAGGGCTTGGCAAGATTCAAGAATTCCAGGCTCAAAGTAAACGTTTTGAGGAATTTGTTGGTACCTAAACATTTCTTGCACCCATGGGCAGTAAAAAGTATGCCTAAGATTTTAATTTAAACTAGATGATTGTCACTGTCTCGCCCGTTAAACTAAAACATAGGATTAATTAATATGCAATGTTGACCCTATATCCTTATGTTTACAAATTATCCACACTTTACTACTTCTCCATGGATCACATTTTCCGTAGCTGATGTTTTATACCTTTTGGTTTTAAAGTTCTCTAAAAACAAACTTAAAATGTTTGTGTCGGCTGCTAGACTTTTTGAAAGGTAAAACCAAAATTAGTAAAACATGAAAACCCCTAAATTGTAATTTAGTCTGTAACATTATCTGATACACAAAACTATATTACTTTCAAAACTGCCTACACAGATTTCCCACACACAGATCACAGATTGGATTTTATGTCTTCTCAGAATCTTCCTAGGAAAAAACATCAGTTTCTATATCAAAATATTATTTAGGACTAATTTAAAATGTTAACATATGATTCACCCTCATAAAGGTTGATGTTTTCAGAAAACAAGTTTAAAGGCGGTTTCTTACAAACGTCTAGGTATATATAAACAAATGTATACATTTTAAATCTTACACCTTTATTTTCTAAAAGTTTGAAATCTGAAGCTTGTTAAAGCATTTCATGGTTTAAATCTCTTTTGGATTGGATGTGCATTTAAAAGAAGTTGTACGTAAGCAATAATTCAAGAATATTACAGGATTTAAAACCTGTAAATTTTGGTAAAACATTACAGACCTAGAATCGGCCTGAAATTTACAAGTAGGCCTACCGCTATTGTCCAAAGTCTCTGGAGAAATTTATATTGTTACATTTAAATATAAATTTAAAAATTAAAATTGTTTTAAATTATATACACTCGGAACTGAGTTTCACGGTATTTTGTGGAATCCTTTAACATAGCCTACTACATTTGGTTGCAATTTTGTAACTAAGGTATATCTTTAATTACCGCACATATCATCATTAATGTATGGTATATATATTGCTCCCAATACTTATGGGATTTTGATCATTTAACCCCTAAAATGTCCTTGATGGTTTTTAGCGAAGCGAATAGGGGATGGAATTTCCCCTATAGGGTAGAAGCTATTACCGTAGGTCTCATGGGAAGACTTAAGCCCGAGACCATGATAACTTTTTGTTTTGAGGTCCCAGATGCCAAAAATACTATTCGTTCAAATTGATATATATGCATATGCATATATGTATATATTTGTCCGTGAATGCGATAACTTGAGTAAAAAACGTCCGATTTCGATAAAATTTGGCTCACATGTGTTAAATGACATTTATGACTTTAAGTTCGAAAACCAGAAAAATCGGACCATGGGAAAGGGGGTTTATCGGGTTTCAAAATTTTCCAAAAATCAGTTTTTTGCACTTTTCAACCTGAAATTTCTAAAACACACAATTTTGGTTTTAACCATTTTATAGAGCTTAAAAAAACAAATAATATAGTATTTTGAATCATGAACCTAGGTTAAGTGGTTGCGGGGAAAATCAAAACAAAACGTGTTCATAAAATCTCCCATGTTAATCTTATGGGAAAATGGTTTTTAGCTTTTCCTTAATTAATTTTACTGTAAACTTCACATTTGCTTTTACCAATCAGTTTAGCTCTACAAAACAATCATTTTGGAGTTTAAATTGTGATTCTACGTCCAACCGTTGCCGAGATATTCAAAGTGCTAAACACAGTACGTTATTCAATGTTATCCTTATGGAGAATATTTAAAATGTTATGTTAATCTTATGGGAAAATGGTTTTTCGCTTTTCCTTAATTAATTTTACTGTAAACTTCACATTTGCTTTTACCAATCAGTTTAGCTCTACAAAACAATCATTTGGTGTTTAAATTGTGATTCTATGTCCAACCGTTGCCGAGATATTCAAAGTGCTAAACACAGTACGTTATCCAATGTTATCCTTATGGAGAATATTTAAAATTTGATATCTCGATTATTTATGAACGTATACTGATGAAACTTGGTATGTTGCTTCACCTAGTACTGGAATATTGATATTTGCAAAAAAATTGATTTTTTGTTGATTATCCTCTTAGCAGCAAACCTGCATACTCATCCCTAATGTTATTCTTATGGAGAATACGTAAAGGTTTATATCTCCCAATCTCCCTTAATTATGAACATAAATCATTAAAACTTGGTATGTAGCTTCACCTGGTTGAGTTATATTGATAATTGCAAAAAAATTTTAATCTTTCTCATTGCAGAAACCTGCGTTCTCAGCCCTAATGTATTCTTATGGAGAATAAATCAAATGCTATATATCAGTTATTTATTTAAGTATTTTTATGAATCTTGGTAAGTGGCTTTATGTGGTAGTAAGAAATATATTCATGCATAGGAAATTCGCTGAGTACGCAGGTTTGCTGCGACGGGGGTATTGTAATATGTTGTATGAACCATGTACCAAAAACTGAATAAGAGCGTGTTAACACAAAGGTCTAATAATTTTTTGCGGTTATTTAAAAATATTGGTTGTACGGTATGCATTGTGTTTTAATAAAAATATTGGTTGTACGGTATGCATTGTGTTTTAATAACATTTTCTGACAATAACACTAGTTGCTTGTTTGTCATAAAACCCCTTTCAGGTTGAAGAAAATTATTTCCAAACTATAAACATTGAATCTATGAATGATTAATTTGATGGTTTCGTAAAACCTATGGGTTCAAGAATATTATTTTGTTTTCAGGGAAAAAAGACAGGAGGCTGCAGCCATTGGAGCCAGGGAGATTGAAGAAGACGGCTTGGAATTAAATGTATTTTGATCATGATGTAAATAGTTAAATTAAAACAATATAAAACATAATATGTAAAGATTGTTGTTTATTCCTATCTTTGGTACCTATATTATTCCAATAGCCATTTTAACATTGATTCACCAAGATTCACAAATTAACTTGTTAGTGAAGACTAATAGATAAATGGAGAACATTAAACGTACATTGTATAGTTATTTTAATTATTATATATTTTCTATTAAATTGTACCTTCGCCTAAAAATATAATTAAAAACATTTTAATTTGGTATAACAAAATTTGGTATAATTGCAGTGGTTTTGGACAGGCACCTTTATATTTAAATGTAGTTTGTAGCAATTTGATAAGGATACTAAGGCCAGTGTATTTCAGTCTACTAATGAATTAAAAAGGAAAACAATGTTATTAATCTGTTTAATAATGAAAGCTTGTAGTATAAATTAATACCATTTATAGTAACAACAATATTATGCAACTACATTTATAGTAACAACTTTATTTGTTTTCAATGAAGTTTTTGAGAATTTTGTTGAATACTAACAGACGTTTAGCCGATAGACCTAAGTATTTTTTTAAATTAATAATTAACCAAGCAATTTGTTTAGTAGAAGTCCAAAACCAATTATTATTTCACAGGAAGTGAGTGTGATTATGAAACATTATATGAATCATTAGTAATTAAATAAGTGATTTATTTAACAGTTTATAGCAGTTGTTTTGGTTGGTAGGTTTTATTTGTTGGTAAGAGCACAAAGTTGTGTTTGAGCGATATTCCAGGTAGGTTCATGCACAGTAATTACAATATTACCAAGTTTTTTTAAGAAAAAATGGGAAAATCTTTTATTTTTTCTAAAAGTATACAAACTACTCATTCAGTTATTTAAACTAATATTAGCATATCCATTCAGCGAAGTACAATTTTGTGCACTAGTTGTGCAAAAATACTAATTGTTATTGTATTCAGGTTTTTATTAAGGTATTACATAAACTTACCAGGAAAGTTTGCCAAAAGCTTACCAGGACAGTTTTCTAAAAGCTTACCAGGACAGTTTTCCACAAACATACCAGAAAGGCTTTCTCAATGTGTTTGTAAGAAAGCGTTCTAAAAGCTTAATTGAAAAGCTTTTGGAAAGTTTTGAAGGAGGGAACTAGAAAGCTTGCCTCAAACTTTTCACAAGTTTGGTTGCTTGCCACGGAAAACTTGTAGAAAGTGTTTAAGTGTGTCATGGCAAGTTTTGGGCAAGCTTGCCTTAAGTTATTTTTTCTACCTGGGTTCCCAGCTGTCTCTCCTCTCCCTGGCTGTCCAATCGTATGCTTAACTCTCTGTGGATGGCTTATTGTAGCTTCCATCACAGTTGAATCCATGACATCCTAATCCTGAATAATGTTTCTTTGTCCATCCAAAGCTTGGGCTTGACGTACCGGATGTACTGCTTTATTTAGAGTCAATCCTTCCTGGAGTTGAAGATGTTTTGACAAACTTTTATCCTTAATGCTCGTTGCTAGTTTGAGTAATATCATTGACTATAAATACTTCAGTATGTATAGTCAATGGTAATATCATCTTATAATTAAAGCTTCTATTTTTACAATTATTGCATTTACCTAATAATCCTGAAGCACTTCGGAACATCTCTTAAACCTCGTCTCTTAAATCTCTTGACCAAACTCGTCCATGTAGATTGATATTGAAAATTGAATGGCTCCGGAGGCTTGACTTGAAAGTTGATGTCCTGTTTTGTATTGGTTTGTGCATTATTTGCTGCTATAACTGTACTAATTATTTCTTTCAGCAATTCTGGTGTTAAATCCATATCATAAACTGTTTATCCCACCGCTGCCACCATGTAACGTAATTAGAATATAAAGGAAATTATGAAGGAATTATAAAGGAAAACTTTTAATAATTCATAACATTAAGCAGCATCTACAATAACCTATATATCTGGTATAAGTAAACAGAACGAATGAAAACATAACTACACACAATTTGTTTCCTTTACAAAGATTTAAATTTATTATTCTGTTGATGATTAAAAAAAAAATCAAATATGTTAAAATCATTATTTCAATTCGAAAGTTCCCCACGGAAGACGAGCAGCATCCGGAAGCCTTACTTTTACACTAGCTTTTTGCTGTTTTAAAAGGAATTACAGCTATGAAACGAGTTACGACAGTAAACTCAAAAACTGTTTACTCTTTGACGCCATTGCCACCTCTAGGTCAGCCCCCCCCCCACCACCACTAGGTTACCCTCGAGCTCACTCGCTTGATTAGCATAGTTGTGCGTGCCTGCTGCCAAGACTGTCGTATTGCCGAAGATGATGAAATAATCGAGTTTTCTTGTTTGTTGAGTGTTTATTCTGGATACAGGAATACGAAGACATAACAACTCGCAGTATGAGTCGAACGTTTACTCCGTACCACTGAGAACAGACTTCGCCAGCTTTATTATATAAATATTTCGTCGATCAACAGTAAAATGGTTGGTTATAAATAATATGTAAAAGGCATGCTGCCTGCAATGATGGGAAGTTATTGAGTACCGGTAGTAGAGTTATTTCGGCTAGTCTTTGTGAAAGATTTACTTTAAATGGTAAATAAAAGTAAACCAGCCTACAAAAACTACTGGCCTGGTTTATTTGTATGTTATAAACGGTATGTAAAAAGATAAAATTAACAACCCTACTCTTGGGGCTTTGTAAATTTTTAAAATAACGCATCTGTCTGGAGTTATTTTAGTCTGAAAAAGCACCTATTCCATGTAACGAGAATGACTTGTAATTGTTATTCAGTTAAAATCAGTAGTGCACTCGCGAAATATGCAGTGCTGGAACGTTTCATATGTTTTTTCTTAGATCACTTATCTATGGTTTTAATCAGGGCCCATTTCAGATTCGTGCCGCCCCTAGGCCGGATTAAGCTTGCCGCCGCCCCCTCCCTCCCCCCAAATTAGGGATAAGGAAAGAATTCGAAGTACAGTTGTCGCAAAGGGGCCGCGTCGGCGATGGCCGAGCGAGTGTTCTAGACCCACAATAAGTTAATTTATCTTCTCTTAGCGTTGATTTTAAGTAATTTTTCACCCTCTTCAGGCAGGAAAATTCCTCTCACCAGAGCAATTAGCAGCTGGAATTGATAAGCAAATTCTCCCCTAAAAGCTAATGACACCTCAGGTAAATTAAAATGCCTAACAACGAACAACCTTCGAATTTCTCAACTGTAGCTTCACAGTATGCTTAAAAATTGCTAAACTCATCGACAAAATCGTCATCAAGATCGTTTCTGCAGATATCGACAAGATATGTTTCATTCAATCTTCACACGAGCGAGAGGGATCGCCGCCGCCGCGATAACGCTGCGAGCCCGCTGCGTAGTCGCAGCCCCACAATTCACACAGGCAATCCATTCTCGGCGAGATCGCAGCGAGCGCCTCAGATATTACTTACATTATGCAGATGTCAGTGTAGAAATAAACTAACAAATTATATTAAAGTTGAAAACAATTGGAATTTATTCAAATTTTTTATCTTCTTATTACATAGTGGATTTTATATATCTGTATGGACCACTTAGGAAAAAATCCAATAATTATTTTTAAAAACGATTAACAATTGGGATTGTTTTTAACTTGTTCTCAATCTGTTTATATATCTAGGATGTGTTAGGTTGAAACTATTGTAGATATTGCATAGTTACAATCCTTAGTTAATATCAAAATGTATGTATTTATTACATTGGTCCACAACTTTGTGGTTGTTTTATATCAATAAAGTATTATTATTATTACCTGACGTTAAGGTAAGTAACACGTTAGTATGTAGATATTGTTCGAGTTCAGTCAGTTGATTCCTTCAAGTTATAACAAATTTTTCGTTAGAGATTGTCTTGATTTTGATTTATAATAATTGAAAAACGGGGGGCAGATCGACCACAATGGATGTAATATTATTTAAGCTTATGCAGTTTCTTACAAATCGATATAAAGCAATAGTGGCATAACTGATAAAACAAAGGCAAAGGTTGGCTATAAAAATTAATTAATTTGTTAATAAATTTCGAATGTATTTTTTATAACATAATATTTTACGTTTATCCTCCATAAATTTTAAAATAATTCAGATTTTCATAGTTTTTTAGAATCTACATAAGGGTTCCTGTGAGGGCGGATATAAAAATCTATATGGTGGAACTCAAGATTAAGTTGTACATAGATACCCTTACACTAATTATGCTTTTCAAAATATGTAACCGCAGAATTAGAGGTGTTATAGCTTTTTTTATCTGCAACTCAAAAACTGTGGGGTAAATCGACCAAAGTGGACGGTGATTTTCTTAAAGTTTGGAAAGTATACTACCAACAGTCATTATGCAATAATTACAAAGTGATAAATGTTCATGTTGGTGACTCAACACAACTAATGCCAAACTCCCTTCAAATCACATAGCTTATACCAAATAACCTTATCCTCGTTAATGTACATTTTATTCAGTGTTTTTGGGTGTAAAACAATGCACCATTTTGTTTCTTTTGTCCGCTACTTCGCGCGAGAAATACTCGCCGCGATCTCGCCGGTGAACATTGGCCGTGTGAAGAAGCGCGGTGACGCCGCCCTTTATGACTGGCAAAGACGAATAAACAATTTAAATACTTTGATCTCCGCGCCATTCCTGCCTTCGGCATACTATAGCAACTAGTTATTTTACTTGATATTAAAGATGATTTACAAAAGTTTAAAAAAGTAAAACTATTATTGCAAGTAGGCTTACAATATTTTAAATCCATCTAATCTGTAGACAAATTTAAATTTTAAAAATATACTGTCTGTATGGATGTGTACAGAGCTAATGTGTACGGCCAAACCAATGGTCCGATTTTTATGAAATTTGGTATGTAGGTACTAATCCACGATATCTCCAGGCGTTTTTTCATTTTTTTGAATTTTTGATTTTTAAGGGTAATTATCCCCCAAAAACCGCCAAAATACATGAAAAATCAAGATTTCTTAAAAACGGCTCTAACGATTTTGATTAAACTTTAGTCGTTTGTAGGACTTTAGTTTTCCAACAAAATGACACAACCCGAATTTCTGTAAAAATTCGGGTTCAGAAATTTCAAGATTTAAAATATCAACAATTCAGTTTTTTGATTTTTCATAAAAAAACATAAATATAAAAAATATTACTATTCACCACTAAAAAGAGCTCAACAAACTAAATAATTTAGTATTTTGTATTTCTATTCTACGATTACTGGTTGCGGAGAAAATTTAAATTTTCATTTTGCGGTAAACGCAGTGATTCAATGGTCCAATGTGATTCTTATGGGAATACAAAAATTACTATTTCTCTCTTATTTACTGATCAATTTCATTCAAACTTGATATGCTTGTCAAGTTAGCATTGACCAATAAAGGAAATTCGAAATATGTTGCCCCTTAATATCCATGAGAGGGGGGGAATAGGGGGTATTTCCCCTCTGAAAACCACATGTGTAGCGATGGATTGTGTAGTGCCTCCTAAACAGGGATTTGGGTGGATATTTTGACGACAACTTGTTTACAAGATTTTATGTACATTTGACCGTGCTTTGTATTCTATATTTAGTAAATAAAAAGTAATTTATTAATTAAAGTTGGGTTAAAAGGGAGAAAGTATGTGTCAGTTTCCTGATACCGTTTATTTCCTTAGTCCATTGGTTCATTAGTCCATTGCTTGTTTGGGAATAGCGGAATAGCTTGTTTTGCAAGTTTCAATGCACTATGCACTGTCGTCTAACCTAACAAACACACCCACGATAGCACTAAATAATATTCACGACAGACTATATTATTCTACAATAAAACAAAACTTAGGCAATGAATCGCACTGGAAGATCACTAAAGACCCACAGTGAACTTGCCCGAAAAGATACAAAGTTGCAAGTTAGTTCAATGGTGAGTTAGTTATTCGGTGGGTGACTGCCGTGAATGCACTCCCTCATCGAGCCAAAAATACTGTTTATACTAAATTAGTCACAGCGCTTTTTCAGTATTGTAGAATTCAAATATTCTACTTAAAAACAATAACTGTAACCGTTTTTAAACACAGAAGATACATTTTATGAGATCGTCAATGAAAAGTAAGAACGCCAATCAGTTAAAATGATTTTGCACCCTTGTTAATGTCATAAAACCAGTGCCGGTGGTGAGAGGTCAGCGAAAGCGCCTCAGGGAGGGGGAAGGGTCCTCAGTCCAAGACCGCTGTGACTCGGTTGCCCATCTGACGACCGTACTGTGTGATCTCTAATCACAGCCTTCTAGGGGTACCTCTGTTTTTCACAAAAGGCGGCGGATCTAGACTTGGCGGTCGATAAATTGCCCGTGAGTTTGGAGAGCAGCTGCTCACGTAGGGTGCTGGGGCGGAGGTGAAGGGCACCAGAATGGTCTGGCACCTATTAGCAAAGGGCTGAGTCAAGGTGTTGGCTGAAAGGTCTCTGCACTGCCGCCTGGAACTGGTATGTGCGCAGCAATTCTAGTACTGACCTGGGGACGAGTATAGGAGTTTAACTCCGAGAAGGGCCCAGTATCAGACATTGGTGGGCGGAGTGACAATTGGAATGACCGTCAAACTGCTAACTTGAGGAGGAGGGGTTTCAGACACCATGACTGACGGTAAACAATCGGAACTACCCCAGGTGGGTCGGCGTCTCGGCGCTCAATCCCAAACCCCCCCCCCCTCTCAGGGGTGCTTCCCCGCGGGCAACCAGCAGCTTGTCACTAATGAAACCAGTGTTGTTTCAGTTGCAAGTGGAGGAGGGGCGGCTTTCTCCGGTGGGGGTCTGACAGAGAGCCCTCGGAGCGCCCCTTCAACGACAATGGACACGGATCTCCTAGAGGAGGCTCACAGGGTCGTCCAGGCAGAGACGGAATCTTCTTCTGACCAGGATATTCTGGAAACCAATGTCAATGTTGTTTCAGGCGACATTCTTGACAACGACTACTACTTCTCCCTTCCCTAGGAGGAGCGCTGTCGCTTGAACTCGGAGCCACAGCGCCTCAGGAAGACGAAAAAGATGGTGGAAGGAAACTGGCTCCCAATGAGTGAGTACCGGAAGCTCAGGTCTAAGAGAAAGAGGACTGACGCCACCCCCAGGACGGCAAAATCCCGGAACAACTGGGACCGGGATCGATATCACGAGATGCTGAACAAATACAATCTCGCCGTCAGGAGGGCTAAAAGTCGTTCCTGGAACAGTTTTTGTAACAATGTGAAGAGCATGAGGGAAACCTCTAGGCTCTACAAATTAATGGTAAGGGATAGATCCTCTGAGTTTGGCTCTCTTGAGGAGCCTGATGGGGTGATGTCCCATTATCCGCAGAAGGTGTTAAGCGCGCACTTTCCTGGTAGCTATCTGCTTCAGCAACCTGGAAACGGGGAGGACTCTCGGGCGGCTGGCCGGGCCTGCGCCACGCGTTGGGCTACGGCCGTTAGGTTGTGACCTTCAGCAAAATCTGGTGGGCTGTCAACTCTCTCAGTCACTATAAGGCGCCGGGTCCGTATGATGTCAGGCTGGTGTGTCTTCAACAGGGTATTGAAATACTACTCCCAGTTCTCTGTGGGTTGTTCAGAGCAAGTCTGACTCTCGGACACATTCCCTCTCCCTGGTGTTCCTAGAGAATCGTTTTCATTCCAAAGTAAGGATGAGTATACGGACCCCAAGTCCTTCCGACCCATCTCCCTGACGTCTTTCCAGTTGAATACGCTGGAGAAATTAGTTAAGGCACGTTTGGGACACAGCCTTGCGGACATCGCCTATTCATTTCAACCAGCATGCCTACATTCAAGGTAGGTCATGCTACTCCGCCTTGCATCACCTTGTGGGTAGGATAGAGAAGGCCACAGGCTGTAAGGAGGTCGCAGTGGGTGCTTTTCTTGACATCCAGGGGGCCTTTGACAACACTGCAACAGAGGCAGTTTTGCGTGCCGTCAGGGCGCGGGGCCTAGGTGAGGTGATCTGTAGGTGGATTGAGGCTCTCCTTCGAGGTAGTAGGGCTAAGTTTTCGCTTCACGGTGAGACGGACGAGGTAAGAACGACCAGAGGCTGTCCTCAGGGGGGAGTCTTGTCTCCCCTCTTGTGGAACTTGGTTGTTGATGATCTCATCCGGAGTCTCAATGACAGCGGCGTTTTTTCCCAAGGGTACGCTGATGACATCGCTATCCTGGTGATAGGTAAGTTCAATAACACGGTCACAGACCGCATTCTGCATTGAGGGCGGTGGGCCGTTGGTGTGGAGAGGCCTCTCTCTCCGTCAACCCTTAAAAATTTGTTGTGGTTCCTTTCACAAGAAGGAACGGGATCGGGCCGTTTAGGTTGTAGGGGTCCACCATTGTTCCTTAGGACCAGGTGAAGTATCTAGGGGTCATTCTGGACAGAACCCTTCAATGGGGGCCGCAGTTGCAAAGGGTCATTGATCGAGGCAAGTGGTCCCTAATTGCCTGCAGGCGGATGGTAGGATCTACCTGGGAGCTCAAGCCCAAACTAATGCATTGGCTTTATGTTGCAGTAGTAAGACCGGCGATGACGTTCGGATCCATCGTTTGGTGGACGAAACTGGAAGCTGGTGTAGCGATGCGGAGGCTGGCGGGCGTTCAAAGGCTCGCAGACCTAATTGTCACTGGAGCTCTCAGCAGCAGCCCGGGTGCCACTTTGGAGTGTCTCCTTGATCTTTTGCCCATAGACATTCATATCAAGATGGTGGCTAGAATGGGTGCGTACCGTCTCCAGTGTGATTCCGGGCGAACCACTTGGCCACACAAAGATCATTCAGGTGGTTCAGAGTGAGGTCTTGGACATGCCCTCTGATCATCTTCCCACAACTTTTTCCTTCAGCAGGTCGTTCCGGGTGCGCATTCCCAGTAGGGATGACTGGAGCGAAGGTGTTTGTCCGCTCCCTCCTGGAGACCGAGAGTGGTTCACGGATGGTTCCACTAGTCTAGGAGCGGGTCAGGCGCTGGCATCCACGGGGTGCAGGATGGTGTCAGTCTCGGGGTGCCGATGGGTTCTTTTCCCACTGTGTTCCAGACGGAGATTACCACCATCATGGGGTGTGCGGGGGAGATTCTGAGGAGGGGACAAGAGGGCCTCTCTATCAGCATCTGCATCTGCATCTGATAGCCAGGCTGCTCTGAGGGCGCTGGACTCTTGTGAGTTCAGGTCTAGGGTTGTGTGGGATTGCTACAAAACAGTGTTTTGAGCTGGTAGACGCAACATGGTCACTCTTTGTTGGGTGCCTGGCCACTCGAGGATTGTGGGTAATGAGGTGGCGGACAGGTTGGCTAACGTGGCTGCCTCCCTGTCTCGCATGCCCCCCCCCCCTTTTGTGGGATATCTCGTTCTTGTGCTTCGCAGGTGATCGGCGCTTGGGCTCGGGACTGTCGCAGAAGGAGATGGGCAGAGCTCCCTCTCCACAGGGTTAGCAAGCTCAACCTCCAGGGACCATCCCAGCAGGTCACCAGGAAGCTCCTGAGTCTCAGCAGGCTGGACATTAAGCGAATCACAGGTATTATTACGGGCCATGGTCACCTAAGGGAAAACCTCTCTCGGATGGGCGTCTTCAATGGTGACCCTATATGCAGGAAATGTGGGCAGTACGAGGAGACTGCAGACCATCTGCTCTTTGATTGCTATGAGCTTAGGGAGGTAAGGGTTTCAACTCTGGTATGTATGGTCAGGGGTGGATACCTGCCTCTTGATGAGCTCGTCGATAGGATGATGCAGTTCATCAGGCTCTTGAACCTGGAGGAGTACTGAAACCTTCTCATTTCTTTTCTTTCGGGGGTGCGCAATAAGCCCATTGTGGCTGATGTGCCTAGGGACCTATGTCAGCCCCTTTCGATGATGATGATTAACCAGTGCCGGAACGGGGTTCCGGTGCGTTCCGGTACGAGTGCACCACTGGTTAAAGTCAGTGAAATACGGCTACAGTAGGTGGATTATTTCAAGAGAAATAAAGATTGTAATAATAATAAATATTATTTATTAATTCTCCTCTTTAATATGAAGCAAACTTTAGTTATAGAGTTAATGTAGCCACAGCAAAGTTTTATCCAGCTGCAAAATGTTATTTGGGGGGAAGGGGTAGACCGGAGCATTGAATTTGAACTATTCAAGTTGTCAACACATAACGTCGATAACAAATAAAAGCACCAAGAGACGTTCCAACAGAACAAAAATTCGTTTGAATATCCTAGTAGTTTGGCTACGACTCCAGAATAATATATCAAATTATTGATTTGCTGATTTATGATCACGAATTATGCAGAGTAAGTTAGGTATTGCAAATTGACAAAACACCTAGGACAAACTCATAAATTTGACGGTTGTTAAGTGATTTTACTCAATTGCACGAGTAACCGCAAAGCTGCCAAACTATTTCGGAACAAACCTAAAGAAAACGTCAAAAATCTCAACTGCGATGCTGTCTGATATGTTAAATGTTGCGAGTGTTGACGGATCATACGCAGTTATAGATAACCACTTGTCACGTGCAATGATGATCGATGACAGCAGGCTTAACAAGACAGTCCGAGGTTATATTGAAGTCCCAATAAATCGCCTACAGTACAACTTATTCATCTGTGATGAAATAAATCTTGTTAACGGTCCTACATTTTCATCCTTTATCCGAATTCAATATAAGTTACAATTACAAGCAACATAATACAAAAATGTATATCCAAATAAGGTTATAATTTTCACAGTAAACTATAAGTGTAAAATAAGTGAATTCCAACCTTTATGGTTAGCATTAAGGGTTCCTTGGGTTTAGAGTAAAATTTTCAACTGAGCAAAAAAATCTACCGCTTGTCATATTCACTGATTGTCACTGAATAATTATTATGATTATTTATTACATTTGCAATGCTAGTTAAAAGTGTCTTAATCACACTGAGAAAATACGGGAGTCGGCTACTAAAAGGTTTACCATCGGCGCGGTATCTTTCAAAAATCACGCATTCGACCAAATATCATTTACATTTTTCTTAGAAATCGGGTCAAAAGAGCGGCAACTAGGACACAAAAGGGCCCCCGAAAATAGCAAACAATAGTCTGTCTCTAGTAAAACAGACACCTTTTAGAAATCGCATTCCTCATATATGTTCAGTGCTAAAAAAGTGAAGATAATGCATTTAATATAATCATAATCGTTACTAAAAATAAATGGTATCAGAAAACTGTCACATATTTTCTCCCTACACTAAATATAGAATATAAATATGGTAGCATGCATAGAAAAACTAATGAACTTTTTCTGAAATAATCACCCAAGTACCTTTCTTGGAAAATAAGAAAATAAGATCCAATAACAATTGGTATTCATATTAACTAAAACATATATAAACTGACTGTCTGAAACATTATAATAATTCATACTGTATAAAGAAACACAAAATTATACTGTAGTATAAAAGACTATATTATAACAAAACTAAAACAATAATAAGGTTAAAATTAAAAAATCGAAAGTGGAATATAATACAAACTATATGAAAACCAGTGTAAACAAGAGTAAAGCTA
This sequence comes from Allygus modestus, assembly GCA_963675035.1. Classification (NCBI taxonomy): domain Eukaryota; kingdom Metazoa; phylum Arthropoda; class Insecta; order Hemiptera; family Cicadellidae; genus Allygus; species Allygus modestus. Next base: position 189,353,155 of record OY776112.1, on the reverse strand, counting down.
AATGGTCATTAGTAAAAAATCTGACAGGAAACAGGCCAACGTTTGAAAAAACCAAGAGAACAAAATTGATTTAAAGATTTATTTTTGAAAGTATAAACAACTTAATAAACAAAAACAAACCAATCATGTGAATTATGAGAAGTTTCTAAACAAATCAATTAAAAGTCAAGTTCTAATTAGTTTTGAACAATTAAATGTTAAGAAGTCTATGAAACAATTTTGAAACTTAAAACTAGCAAGTGCTTGGACATATATGGTGTAAATAGTATCATAATTAAGGCAGCATCGATTAACATAAGTGAAGTATTGACTTGTCTTTTCAATAAATGATTAGATGAATGTCATTATCCAACAGTACTAAAAAAAGTAAAAGTTATTCCAATCTACAAAAGAGGAGAGAAGATCTATGGAAATTACCGACCAATATCAATTGTACCTACAATATCAAAAGTTGTTGAAGCATTAATTCATAAACAAATAAGAAATTATTTTGAATCAAATACAGTAACTTATTTTCCAGTAGACAGTTTAGTTTTTAAAAGTAGAATTGATGCTGTTACATCCGTTGTAACAGAAAGCCTAATTGATCTTGAGCAAAGTAAAATAGTCTGTCTAAGATCGTATGATTTTTCAAAAGCATTTGATACCATATCACATGATATACTTTTGACAAAAACTAGCTTATCATGGGTTTAAAAATATCTCATTAAATCTTATTAAATCATATTTAACAAATCGAGACCAGTATGTTTATGTGAATGAAAATTACTCTGAGAGTAAAATTATTAACAATGGTGTACCTCAAGGCTCTCCACTTGGACCTCTGATGTTTAATATTTACATCAATGATTGCCATACATTATTTTTGGGTCAAACACTCAAAGTTTTCTATTTGCGGATGATCTAGTTGTAAAGTTTAGTTTTACTAATCATGAAGAATTAGAGAATTTCCTGTTTAAAAATACTAAAATGATCAATGACTCTACGAATAAACTATCACTTAACAATGGTAAAATTAAAGATATTAAGTTTAAAACTAAATCAGGAACTATCTTTCCAATAATTCAAAAGTAAGTATTTTAGGAATTATTATTAATGAAAAAATAAGTTGGCATGACAATATACATTTGACACCATCAAAAGTATCTAAAGGATTTTCTCTCTACAAAGACTTTCCAGCAACGTAAAAACTAAAGTACTAAAAATTATATATTATGCAAACAGCCACAGCCATCAGCCATAAGCCATCAGCTATGACACTCTAATATGGGGAGGTGAAGCATATTCAAAAAACTATTTAAATTACAAAAAAGGGCAATAAGGATGATGTTCACTTTAAATCCAAGAACATCATGCAAGCCATACTTAATTGGACTTTAAATAATGACTTTACCATCAATATACATATAAAGATCAATTGGCATTACACTCAGAGAAAAATGTATTGCAACAGAAGAAAAACAAAAAAAGTATTCTATAAGAAGAATATAGAAATTCATAAGCATAATACACACAGAAAATAAGATTTATGATCAACATTTATCAAATAGGCTTATAGTCTCACCAAGAAAATTTACAAAAAATCTCAAGAAAAGTATGCAACAAAATATACTTGAAAACAAGAGAATCGACATATGAAAAATAAAATACACCCGTCGCAGCAAACCTGCATACTCAGCGAATTTCCAATGAATATATAACATAACACTTAACAGGATTCATAAGAAATGTATTCACAAACAAGCGATATTTAAAATATTAATTATTCTCCATAAGAATAACATTGGGAATGATTACGCAGGTTTGCTGCAACAAGGCACGCAAAATAATGGGTTTTTATGCAAATATCAATAGAACTCATCTTAGTGAAGTCACATACCAAGTTTCATCCATATACATTCATAAATAAGCGATATATAACATTTTAAGTATTTTCCATAAGAATAACATGGGGACCAAGTACCTAGGTTTGCTGCTACAGGAACCATAGGCGAAAAATTGTTTTTTTGTGCAAACAACAATAAACCATAACCAGATCAAGCCATATACCAAATTTTGCCAGTTTATGTTCATAAATAAGCGAGATATATAATTTTTCTTTTTCTCCATAAGAATAACATTAGACAACGTACTGTGTTTAGCACTTTCAATATCTCGGTAACCAATTGACGTAGAGCAATGATCAAAATACCAAATTGTTTTTTTTTTAAGCTAAATTCAATGGTATAAATTAAAATTTGATTTAAATTAAAATTACATGTGAAAACCCCAAAAAACACATTTTTGGGGTACAAAATCCCCCAAAAACCCCCTTCGGATGGTGCGATTCATCTGGTTTTCGAACTTGTTCAAATAAATGGTACTTTACACATTTGTACCAAATTTCATTAAGATCGGACCTTTTTTACGAGAGTTATCGTGCTTACGGACACATATATATATATATATATATATATAAATATATATATAAATATATATATATATATATACATATATAAAAATTTGAACGAATGGTGTTTTTGGCATCTGGGGACCTCAAAATGAAAAGTTATCATGGTCTCGGGCTTAAGTCTTACCATGAGACCTACGGTAATAGCTTCTTCCCTATAGGGGAAATTCGCTAAAAGTGAAATTTAAATTAATAACAAAATGTATTTATGAAATTGAATAATTTGTCTGAAACTACAATCATATTGTAGTCTATAATTAACAATTATTGTTTATATTTAACTTTTATAGATCAAAGGACGTCAAATAAAGTTTATTATTATTATTATTACTACAGAATAATTTGCTATGCACAGTTTTTAGGAGGACAAATTAATATCCCTCCTCCCCCAGAGTTAAGTGGTATATTGCGAATATACTCCATTTTTTAATTTGCTTACATACCACGTTTTAAATTTATCGGTAAAAAAGAGATAAATTGTATTTTTTATCATCCATGGGGGACATTGGACAACGTCCCGCATAATGGCAATATTTCAATTGCCTCAGCAACCGTTAGTCGTATAATAATTTAAAATGCTAATATACAGTATTTAGCTTTTGAGATTTTTATGGCCATAAGTACAAGTTATTAAAGTTTATGGTAACAAAATCTAAATTAATTAATCTTGGGAACTTAAAGCACTTTAATTTCTGAACCTGGGGTTTTCCTAAAATACGGAATTTCTGAACCTGGGGTTTTCCTAAAATACGGTTAGTAATTGAGCCTATCATTTTGTTAAATACCGAAAGCACTAAGAACGACCAAATTTCAAGTAAAATCATGCCAGTCGTTTTTGAGAATTTTTGATTTTTTTATGTTGTTTTAGGGAGATAAATGAACCTTCAAAATAAAATACCTCCGTAGCAGCAAACCTGCGTACTCAGTGAATTTCCAAAGTTTCTCACTACCACATAAAGCCACTTCAAATTTCATAAAAATACACAAATAAATAAGTGATATATATAATTTTATTTATTCTCCATAAGAATAACGTTGAAAGCTGAGTACGCAGGTTTGCTGCAACAAGGAACACAAAATATGTGTTTTTATGCAATTATCAATACAAATCAACCAGTCGAAGCTGCATACCAAGTTGTATTAATTGATGTTCATAATTAAGAGAGACATTACATTTTACTTATTCTCCATAAGAATAACATGGGGCTGAGTATGCAGGTTGGCTGCTGCGGGGAAAATCGGCAAACAAATTTTTTGTGCAAATATCAATAGACTTGGTAAGTGAAGCCACATGCCAAGTTTTATCAACATACATTCATAAATAACCGAGATATCAAATTTGTATTATCCTCCATAATGATAACATTGGACAACGTAGTGTGTTTAGCACTTTGAATATCTCTGCAATGGTTGAACATAGAATCACAATTTAAACACCTAAATGATTGTTTTGTAGAACTGAACTGATTGGTAACAGTAAATGTGAGGTTTACATTAAAATAAACTGAGGAAAAGCTAAAAACCTTTTTCCCATAAAATTAACATGGGAGATTTTATGAGAAGGTTTTTTTGGATTTTCTCCGCAACCACTTAACCTAGGTTAATGATTCAAGATACTATATTATTTGTTATTTTTTAACTCTATAAAATGGTTGAAGCCGGAATTAAGTTTTAAAAATTGTAGGGTGAAAAATGCAAAAAACGTATTTTTGAAAACTGTAAACTCCCATAAACCCCCCTTCTCATGGTCCGATTTTTCTGGTATTCTAACTTAAAGTCATGAATGTCACTTTACACATTTGAGCCAAACTTCATCAAAATCAGACGTTTTTACTCTAAGTTATCGTGTTTACGGACACACACACACACACACACACACACACACACACACACACACACACACACACACACACACACACACACACACACACACACACACACACACACACACACACATACACACACACACACACACACACACACACACTCACACACTCTCATTTGAACGAATAGTGTTTTTGGCATCTGGGGACTTCAAAACAAAAAGTTATCATGGTCTCGGGCTTAACTTTAACTCTTACCTACGGTAATAGCTTCTTCCCTATAGGGGAAATTCGCTAAAATTTAAAAAATGGAAAAATACTTGGAGATATCTTGGATTTGGTACAGTACCTACGTACCGGTACCAAATTTGATCAAAATTGACCCATTGCTGCAGTCTCTAGGTCTATAAACATCCATACAAAATACAGGCAGACAGACATGACCTCAAAACAGTAGTTTTGATCACAAGGAACAAAAGTGGTTGCTTACGCGGCTTCGTCTCGCTCGGAAAACACGATTGCGCACCAAAAACACACAATTGTATGATGAACAACGTTTTTTATCATACTGCCCATATACTTTGATAGTTGAAAATGTTGTCCAAAATTAGGTGATTTGTATTGTTTTGGTAGTTCATATAGATTAACTTTACAATGTTAGCGAATTTCCCCTATAGGGAAGAAGCTATTACCGTAGGTCTCATGGTAAGATTTAAGCCCGAGACCATGACAAATTTTGTTAGGTCCCCAGATGACTAAAACACTATTCGTTCAAATTTATATATATGTGTCCGTGAAAGCGATAACTTGAGTAAAAAACGTCCGATTTCGATGAAATTTAGCTCAAATGTGTAAAGTGACATTTATGAATTTAAGTGCGAAAACCAGAAAAATCGGGCCATGGGAAGGGGGGTTTATGGGGGTTTTAAATTTTCCAAAAATCAGTTTTTTGCATTTTTACCCTAAAATGTTTAAAACACTTAATTTTGGTTAGACCATGTTATAGAGCTTACAAAAATAAATAATATGGTATTTTGAATTATTAAGCTAGGTTAAGTGGTTGCGGAGAAAATCCAAAAAAACCTGTTCATAAAATCTCCTATGTTAATCTTATGGGAAAAAGGTTTTTGGCTTTTCCGAAGTTAATTTTAATGTAAACTTCACATTTGCTTTTACCAATCAACTCAGCTCCACAAAACAATCATTTTGGTGTTTAAATTGTGATTCTACGTCCAACCGTTGCAGAGATATTCAAAGTGCTAAACACAGTACGTTGTCCAATGTTATCCTTATGGAGAATAAATAAAATTTGATATCTCCATTGATGAAACTTGGCACGTGGGGTCACGTAGTACTGGTATATTGATATTTGCACAAAAAATTGATTTTTTGTTGATTATCCCCGTAGCAGCGAACCTGCGTACTCAGCCCCCATGTTATTCTTATGGAGAATAAGTAAAATGTAATGACTCCCTTAATTATGAACATAAATTAATAAAACTTGGTATGTGGTACTTGGTTCTGTGTTACCTTGTTGAGTTATATTGATATTTGCATATAAAAACCCATTTTTTTAGTTTCTTGTTGCAGCAAACCTGCTTACTCATCTCCCATGTTATTCTTATGGCGAATAATTAAAATGTTATATAGTGCTTACTTATGATTGAATATTGATTAAACTTGGTATGTGGCTTCACCTAGTTAAATTATATTTATATTTGCATAAAAACCAATTGTTTGTGTTCCTTGTTTCAGCAAACCTATGTACTCATCACTAATGCTATTCTTATGGAGAATAATTAAAATTGTATATATCGCTTGTATATGAATATATTTTTATGAAACTTGGTATGCGGCTTTATATGGTATTAAGACATATATTATGCATTGGAAATTCGCTGAGTACGCAGGTTTGCTGCGACGGGGTATTTATATTTTTTTATTCGCTTAAACAAAATGTACATAACACGTGTTTGCTACCTTTGAAATATAAAAACGTAAAAACGAACAATAACAATCTTTGAGGCACTGAAAAAATCCACAGTGATTTTTCGGTGCCCTCACAACCACTTTTGCTCCTTGTGATGAAAACTACTATTTGGGGCTAGTGAGCATTAAAACGTAAAAAAAATAGTACAATAGTTATTTTCCAAGTAGTCGGGGTAATTATGTTGCCTAGAGCTATTTTCAACAAAATATCTTAACACAGCGTCTCATTCAAAACAGAAAAATTCCAAGAAAGAGCAAACAATAACAGTTTCTATCCAGATTGACTTTAGTTAGCACACGCGTTTTGGAAACAACGCAGGCTTGATTAGTTGGAAACAGCATCAAGCTTTTACCATCGATGGATAATACAAGGCAAAAATCGTAAAAAATATCGTAAAAATAAAAACTGAAATTGTTGTGTATTATAAGGGCAGATCACCCATCAAAAAAGTACAAACGCGGATTGTATTCTCAAATACAGTAGAACGAGTACTTATCAATAACGACTCACGTACAGTAACTTATCATATAATATACTCTTTCACTGGGCCTAGTGATGATCAGTTTGACTGGTCGAAGTCGATTGCCTTATACCACATTTGATGTACATTTACCGTCTTGTAAATGAGTACAGCGTCTTGTGAAGAGTTGTGTGAATTTGTTTAATTACTTCCCGTAATTAGTCTTTAGCAACACGTATGCTATGCAACAAACAAGTTTACTCAAATGTGTAATTTTATAAACCAAAGATATCCTCTAAGGTATTGTATCAATACTTCTTTTGTTGCGTGTTTTACGCTCTAAAATATGTTACCGAATTACTTAAAAGTTAGCATCTACACGCTTGGTGTTTTGGGTGAAACGTATTGTTTTAGAATTATGGATTAATAGCCGTTATGTATTATGCCTCTAGTAATATATTTATGATGGATTTACATTTATTTGTTGGAACAATAACCGTAACGCACACCAGCACACCATTGCTAAATGTGAGCAAACTATTTTATAATCAAAGTTGTGAAAATTGGGGCGGTGCCGAACTCTTATCACGTGTTTTCACTCAACAGTTGTTCGCATCGAAAGTTGACACCAATAACTACCACAAAACAGCTGCTCTTACTAGTAGCTAATGGAATCTGATTGGCCGCGCCCAAAAACTACTCGAGGACGATCGTACGTCTCGACGGAATCATCAATGGTTTCGAAGGAGAAACGAATGAATGTGACCGAATGTAAACTCAGAACGTCCATACTCGGTTGGAAACTTTCAAAACCGATTTAGTCGACATAAAAATATTATACTCACCGAAGATGCTGAAGACTCGAACGCGCGGAAGTTCTCTTTCAACACAGATGACAGTCACGGATACACTCGAGAACACCGAGGAAAGAGGTAAAGGTTTAGCACTTCGCACTAGTTTGAAGGCTCCACAGTTCTGTATCTGTATACAACCACAATGGCACGGCCCGACACGTAGACGTCACAAAGAGATTCCCCCACCACACCACACCTGTCAGGTGGGAGCCGAAGAGGTTCACTCTCGCAGACACTCCGCCTCCGCCACTGCAGCGCCACACCGCGGAGGAAGTAGGAAACGGCGCGGCGGCCAGGCCAACGACCGGCGACGTTCGGCGATACAACCACACAAATGCCCTTGCCGGTTGTTCAATCAATTCGTCACTATTTTATATTTATGCAGTCTGAAACCGCACCGGGATCTAATATTGTGTGTTAGTCTGATTCACTAGCGATTGATGGCAAGTGTGTGAGAAGAATTCTGTGAGAGCGAATGGAAAGTTGAAGATGTGACAAGAGTGATAACAAATCTGTAGTGTCCACGTTAATTGTGATGCAGAGTACAATTTTCAAAAAAAAAAAAAATATTTATTGGAAATGTTCCCCGCAAAGACTACATGTCTGTGGGTGGGGAGAGTCTTAAATGTCCCTTACACTGTATACTGTCACCTCCACTGTTTATTCAGAACTTAACTGAAAAATACACTAGTACAAAAATGTAATAATAAAAAATAATAACATCTTGATTCGAGTCTAGTCAACCAGAAAATTAGTTGATCCACGTCCTAAACTGGGATTGGATAATCGGCTGTAGCCAAACCGCCACCCGTTCTTTTTGAAATAGCTAAACCACCACCCTCATTAGTAAGGACTAGGAAGGGTCAACTCACAAGATCTGAAATTACCAAATCACTACCTCTGCTCGGCCAGGTAATCGGAGTCAGGAAGCTTCAGATATGGGAAAACAGGAATCTTTTTGTACCAGCGGTCTCCCTGCGATTGATCCATATTGCCGTTGGTTGCAGACAGTCTAGACTAGCGAGATAAAGAGTTGATGGCTAACTGCTTTAGATAACTAACTAAAAAAACTGACTGCTGATCTCAGGAAACTGAAGTTGTGTGATCTAAAGGTTTAATTTAATTTTCTTGCAATAATTATTTAGCGGTTCAATAATTGCCATACTGTATTTATATTTGCAATGCAAAACAAATATGTTTATCTGATAATTAAGGACCAAAAGTCTGATAGTATTTAATTAATGTTTACGTATACCACTACAGTATATCACACGAATTTGCATTATAAGACTATGCGTAGTTATATTAAATACATTTCCCGGTCGCATTTTTTTGGTTCGTTGTGATTAATTTATACTTTTTGGAGAAATATGTACCACAGGGCCGACAATGAGTGTAATAGGCACATCACCGACTGAGGGGTGACCGGGAATCCAAAATTTACATTCTTCCCTCATCTGTGCGTGGCTACCTGGCTGAGCAGGGGTAGCGATTTGGTAATTTTGAATCTTGATCTTGCGAGTTGACACTTCCTAATCCTCCCTAATGAGGGTGGCAGTTTAACTATTTGAAATAGACCCAAAGACGGGTAGCGGTTTCATAGTTCCCGGATAATCACCTCTGCATCCTCATCACAAAAAAGTGGATCCAGCTATACTGCCCATGGTATAGTATCTTATCTATACTACCTCCATGTTACCGCCTTATACCCTCCTTCTACGGGGCAACCGCAAAATCATGTAGCAATAAGTTTAAAAAATGGGACTCCGCTTCCAGACACCAAACAATACCAGTTTTATACTTATGAACTGATAATAAATCTTACCTTAACATTAGCTTATTTTGCTAAGGTAATATTTATCATAAAATAATTATATCAAGCAATATAATGCATAAAATTAATGTTAGACTTAATTATTCCTCATTTTCCAAATGCCTTGTTAAATAAAAAAACTACCGCTGTGATTCCTGTTTTAAACTGATAATTTATGAACGGTTCAATTAAAAAGAGAAACATATAGTTATGACGCTAATGACAAAATACCCCCGTCGCAGCAAACCTGCACACTCAGAGAATTTCCAATGGAGATATAAATATCTTAATACTACATAAAGCCACTTACCAAGTTTCATAAAAATATATTCACAAATAAGCGATATATACAATTTTAATTATTCTCCATAAGAATAACATTGGGGCTGAGTACGCAGGTTTGCTGCAACAAGGAACACAAAAAATGGGTTTTTATGCTAATGTCAATATAACTCAACTAGGTGAAGTCGTATACCAGTTTTTATTCATTTATGTTCATAATTAAAAGGGAGACAGAGCATTTAATTGGATAATTGAACGAAGTGAAAGTAACCTTATACACAACTTAACTGCTTAGACTGGTAAGAGAATCAACTCAACTGGCGTGTCTGTGACCACAATAACTCGAGAATGCCTCCACAGTTAACCTTAAAATTTTCCAGAAAAACTTAACAGGTCAAAATCTCTGTCAAGTTCGTTATTCAGATAATTTCGTTCAGTATTAATCAAATTATCTTAAAACCAAATTTATTTTTTCTCCATAAGAATAACATTGGAAGCCATTTTAGTGGTACTTGAATCGTTAAAATTTAGCCGACGTCTATGTTTCAATAACAGAGTAACAATAGTACAATAGTTAGTTTACCAGAGTATACTTTGTTATACTGGATAACAACAGTGTTTTTACCAACAAAAAACACACAAGAGAGATAAATCGAAGTATATTTTTAAGTTGTGAGCATATTTATTATTTTATAAATTATTAAGTATACGTTTAAAAAAAAAATATTTATACAGTTAATATTCCCTTAGTACGCCTACTCTGTGTAAATATCGTCAGTCGTCGTCGTCGTCGTCGAAGACGACGATTTTATCAGTGGCAGACGACAGACGACGCGTGTGGCAGATCGAAAAACTCAAAATAACTTTTTTATTACTTTAGATACTAAGATATTAACTTAAATTATAAAATAGTTTGTTTTATTACATTTTCTTAGACAATTGGTAATATTGTGATTGTAATGTGTAAAAAGTATACAAAGCCTTAATTTGTCTAGAAAGCGTTGATGAAGTTAGTCACAGTAAGCGAACAACCTTAAAATTTATTTTTGTAGGACAATTATTTGCTAGGTTATATTTTCACTAAATTAATAATAAAAATTGTCTACATTACCTAAAATACATTACCAGTAATGTAGTAGGTAACCACAATAAAAGCTATAGATTATTCGAACCAAACAGCCTTTTTCGGAAGGTTATCTTGAATGATTTGACATAGCCTAGGGTTGGATTACAGTAAGAGTAAGCCGACATTAAACTGGTAATACAGTACAACAACTTTTGTAAAATACTTTAAACACATTACCAGGAATGTTGTAGGGCCTAGTGAACCAAAATAAAAGATTTAAACTATTCTAACCAAACTAAGCCTTTTATACAGGTTATCTGAAATGATTTGACAAATCCTAGGTTTGGATTTTACTGAGCTGTTTTCATCATAAACTTGGACCTATGGCTATAACATGTAGGCCTATACACTTAGGCTACTTGCCATTTTAGAAGTTTCATGTACGGTCTTGGACCAACCCATGTTTATATAATTTAATTTCATGATAGCCTATGCTGTTGAAACAATATATTGAAATCTAATTTTTTCATCTAAATAACTGGGCCTGACGATTTATTGTTAATCCTTAAGGATGTTTTGACTTGGCCTATAGAAACTGTTAACATTAGTTCATATAGAAAACTCGCTGTTCTCTTAAAAGTTAAATTAACCACACTGCTAAAGTAACTGCTTAGCCCAAAATACTCTGTTTGTTCTAAGATAACGCACCCATGCCAATCCTAACAACAGACCATGCTGAAATCTCCAATTTATTTTAAAAATAAAAAATTTACGTATTTATACAACATTTACTTAGATAAAAACAAGTGATAAATGTATGTTTGTTTTTCTACGGATAAAATGTTAGGTTGGCGGCGGGATCCGAACCTGCGACCTTTCGCTTCAAGAGCCAGTGCGATACCTCTCAGCTACCGTGGTAATTGATTCTTAGAGAAGTGACTAAAACTATAGCTATATAGACATAAAATCCAGATTCTGGCGGCAGTTAAATGATAACGGAATGTATTCTAATGATGTTACTCAAATCAGATATTGCATTTTTTATGAGACTCGATTTAAGTTTGATCATGTGTTTCAATTATCCTTATACGCGAGGAATGAGCGTACACCTAGTTATTATCTATGAGAATAACATGGGGGCTGAGTACGCAGGTTTGCTGCTACGGGAGGATTATGCAAAAACAATTTTTTGGAGCAAATATCAATAGACCTCAACGAGATCAAGCTGTATACCAAGTTTCGTCAGTATACGTTCATAAATAAGCGAGCTAAACAAATTTTCTTTTCCTCCATATAAGAATTACATTAGACAACGTACTGTGTTTAGCACTTTCAATATCTCGGTAACCAATTGACGTAGAGGAATGATCGAAATACCAAATTGTGTGTTTTTTTAAGCTGAATCGAATGGTCGAAACTAAAATTTGACTTTTTCAAAAATTATATGTAAAAAATTCAAAAAACCCATTTTTGGGGTACAAAACCCACCCAAAACACCCCTTCGGATAGGTCGATCTGTCTGGTTTTCGAACTTAAAGTCATAAATGCTGCTTTACATATTTATACCAAATTTCGTCAAATTCGGATCATTTTTACGAGAGTTATCGTGCTCACGGACACACACACACACATATATATATATATATATATATATATATATATATATATACATATATATATATATATATATATATATATATATATATATATATATATACAGTATCGAACGAATGGTGTTTTTGGGATCTGGGGACCTCAAAACGAAAAGTTATCATGGTCCCGAGCCTAGGTCTTACCATGCCGACTACGGTAATAGCATAGAATAAATAATACATATACAGTGTATTATTTATTCTATGGTAATAGCTTCTTCCCTATAGGGGAAATTCGCTAAAATGAATACTGTTACAGTAACAATATTTGATTAAAGAAATAAAAACTAATAATGATGAACATTTGAAAATGCCAACTGCTTGCCTCTACAGTTTTTAGTAGGGGGCAATGGCCGATTCAAAACCAGCAAAATCCTCAGTAATCCTCAGAGGATCAATCCTCCCCCCCCCGTCACGTGACCCATTAACCTAACTTAAACCTGACGCCTGGCGTGAGGAGCCTGAGGAGCCCCCCCCCCGACGCCCCCCCCCCCCCCGGTCGCCAGCGGCACTTTTCGTGATGACCTTGAACATGAGGAAAAAACTTTCGAAAATTAATAACTAGCCTATTTATTCATCGATTCCCACGGGACTTTTTCCAGAGTGTAGGCCTATCCCAGAGGAAGCGAATGACGTAAGAACCCCATAGATCCGCCATTAAACAAGGCCGCTATTAATTTATAACCGCGTTTTCCTTATGGGATCTCAGCTGTTTACCAACTGATTTTGACGAAACCTCACCACATGTCAGGCGGCGGCCTAAGTAAACCATCGCTTAAAGAAAATTGAAAATCCACCGTTAAACGGACCCGCTATTAATTTTTAACCGCGTTTTCCTTATGGGATCTCAGCTGTTTACCAACCGATTTTGACGAAACCTCACCACATGTCAGGCGGCGGTCTAAGTAAACCATCGCTTAAAGAAAATTGAAAATCCACCGTTAAACGGACCCGCTATTAATTTTTAACCGCTTTTTCCTTATGGGATCTCAGCTGTTTACCGACCGATTTTGATGAAACTTCACCACATGTCAGGCGGCGGCCTAAAGAAACCATCGCTTAAAGAAAATTGAGAATCCACCGTTAAACGGGCCCGTTATTAATTTTTAAACGCGTTTTCCTTATGGGATCTCGGCTGTTTGCTGACCGAACTCGATGTGACTTCACTACACGTCGTATGCCGGCTTGGTCAAACCAAACTGCGAGCGGCTCCGCGGCGTCACGTGTCAAGGCGCGTGCTAGGGCCTACGTGACTGTCCCAGCCTGTCCACTCCTCCTCCACTCCGCTATCCCTCCACTCCTCCTCCATTCCGCTACCCCTGTCGTGGACCGCGGTGACATCATCTCCATGCCTACGTGACCGTCCGGGCCTGTTTACTCATTAGCGGTTCCGAGAACTGTTTACCGCTTTCACCGCCTACTGTACGGTACGTAGCTATGTTACTTCAGTGATTGTCATCGCTTCCTTCATTCAGTTTGTGTTTGGAGCCCAGTGTGTCTAGACGTTCTACTTCAGTGCTGTGCTAGTCCTTACCGCACCATATTCCGAGATCTGTTAAACGTAAGTATATGTAGTCTTATAAGTTGTAGTGTGGACCGCCTCAGGCCGTTTACTCATTAGCGATAATTGCCGCGATTTCGAGAAATGTTCCACCGCCTTCTACTGTACGGTACGTAGCTATGTTACTTCAGTGATTGTCATCGCTTCCTTCATTCAGTTTGTGTTTGGAGCCCAGTGTGTGTAGACGTTCTACTTCAGTGCTGTGCTAGTCCTTACCGTACCATATTCCGAGATCTGTCAAACGTAAGTATATGTAGTCTTATAAGTTGTAGTGTGGACCGCCTCAGGCCGTTTACTCATTAGCGATAATTGCCGCGATTTCGAGAAATGTTCCACCGCCTTCTACTGTACGGTACGTAGCTATGTTACTTAAGTGATTGTCATCGCTTCCTTCATTCAGTTTGCGTTTGGAGCTCAGTGTGTGTAGACGTTCTACTTCAGTGCTGTGCTAGCCTTTACTGCACCATATTCCGAGATTGTTAAACGTAAGTATATGTAGCTCTTAGAAGTTGTAGTGTGGAAGACTATTACATTCCCCTTTATAGTAAGATTCTCATTTAAGGTATGATCGTTCAGCAACTTTGAACTCAGAATGTGCAAAGAGAGGTCTGGCTTGTTAATAGAAGTTGAATAATCTGTTCTTTGCTAAAACCAATTTAATAAACGAGGAAACCCGTGTACTAACATTAAATTTGCCATGGCCTTGACTCTTGTCTACCACGCATAAAGTATGTGTTATGTTACCAATGAAGTGTTCTCGTTGCGACTAATTTGTAAATGCAAGAGACTTATCATATTCGTTGTTGCAGATGAACAACCAACACATGTGCGAGGTCTGTGGCCGAGCCTTCAGCCTGCTCGGAAACCTGAGGCGACACGTGGAGTCCGCCCACAACGCCAGACGTCACGACTGCCACGTCTGCGGTAGGCGCTTCACAAGAGGCGACAACCTCCACCGCCACGTCGCCACGGTTCACGGACCACACGCCGCGGCAGAGCCCCAACCGCAACGAGCGGACCATGCCTGCCGACTGTGCCCGGCCATCTTCGCCAGCCTGGAGGACGTGCGCTGCCACATGCAAGCGGCTCACTCCGCGATGCCAGCAGCAGCTCCTTCCTCCTCCTCGAGCCCCGATCGCCACGTGGAGTGCGAGCGATGCGGTGGACGCTTCGACCGAGACCTGGAACTGAGACGACACGTCCGGACCGTCCATCCTCCCACGTTCCGTTGCGCCTACTGCGACCGCGGGTTTACCCGTCGCTTCAACCGCGACCAGCACGAGTCTCACAACTGCCCTGTTGTGAGGAACCTGGCTCAAGAACCATCCGAGTTCCGCTGCGTGTACTGCAACAAGGGGTTTACTCGCCGCTTCAACCGCGACCATCACCAGTCTCACAACTGCCCTGTTGTGAGGGACCTGACCCAAGACCGACTGCCTAGGTTGTCCTCTCCTCCTCTTCCTCACAACAACCAGTCGTTGCGCCAAGGAGCCAGCGCCGAGCCCCGATCGCGCCAGATGCCTAGCGCCGAGCCACGACCAGGACCGAGCACCGAGCCACAGCCAGGGCCCAGCACCGAGCCCCAGCCCCACCCAGGACCTAGCGCCGAGCCTCAGACCATCGACGACGAGATGGAGGGTGGCGGCCGCCTCGTGTTCCAGCTCGTACATCGGGCCTTCCGGAGTCGCCTCCTCACCTACCGCCTGACCCGGCCGTTAGACGCCTTGCTGACCGTTGAGGATGCGCTGACCCTGTTGTTTGACGAGGTTCTGAACCTGATGGAGAACGTCATGACCCAACATCCGAGCATCAAGGTGAACATGGTCCTGGAATGTGAGTTCTCTAACATTCACGGGGCCACCTGCCTGCGCTCCTTCAACACGAAGAACGTCCAACTGACCGAGGCCTCCGACTTGGAGACTTTCCTCTCCGCGACGTTCGAGACGATTGTGAAGAAGAAGGAGCAGTGCGAACTGGTAGGCAGCGGCTGGACATACCTGCGTATACGGGACCTGGAGATCCGCGTGAACGAGTACACGCCGCTCGGGGGCAGAGCGTATCTCCAGCTGCCAAGGGCTATTGCAGACACGCGCGCTGTTGTCAATGTGCTAAACGCCGACGACATGTGCTTCATGTACGCTATCCTGGCCAAGTTCGTTGCGCAACACGCGGAGAGACCTGCAGCGTATACGCCGGACATCATCGCCCGCTACGACTGGACCGGTTTGCGTTTCCCCATGACGCTCAAGGACATCAAGACCTTTGAGGGCAAGAACAACATCAGTGTAAACGTCTACGGGATCGAGCGCGCGATGGTGGGAAGACGCCCTGACGGAACTCCCAAGTTCATGGATAGGGTCTACCCCTTGAAGATCTGCAAGCGAGAGCTCGAAGACCATAGGGACCTGCTGTATGTGACCAACGATGGGAGCAGCCACTACGCATACATCGCGGACCTGAGTCGACTGGTCCGTCGCCAGCTCACTGACCACGGGCATAGGATCTACGTCTGTAAGCGGTGCTTCGCTTACTTCGACAATCGGCCCAGCAAGCTAGGGTTGACGGGTGCCCAGCGCCTCGAGGAGCACAGGCGTTACTGCTACGCCAAGGCTCCCCTTCGCCTGGACTTGCCGAAGAAGCAGCAGATCCGCTTCACCCATCCAGAGTACACTAGGCGGGAGAGGTTCTGCATCTACGCGGACTTTGAGTGTGCTCTGCAGCCTGTCGCTGTTGACCCGGTGGAAGCGCCGCCACCCGGCACGACGCCCCTGCAAATGCACGTCCCGTACGCCTTCGCCTACCAGATCGTGGATTCGCTCGGCCTGGAGGAGTTTGAACCGCGTGTATACTTCGGAGCTGACGCGTCCAAGGTCTTTATGGAACGGCTCAAGATGGACGTGCTGAGCCTGTGGGAGTTCCTGTTCAGCACAAGAGCTCTGCACCCTTCTCTGACCCGGCAGGAAATGGACGAGTATCTCGCAGCGACCCGCTGCTACCTCTGCGGCAAGGAGTTCACTGAGCTGGACGTCAAGGTGCGGGACCACAACCACGCCCCGCCTTACGAGTTCCGAGGAGCGGCGCACCGCTCGTGCAATCTGCGGTACAGGGAGCAGCGGGTCATCAACTGCTATTTCCACAACCTGTCCAACTACGACGCTCACTTCGTAGTGCGGGAGCTGGCCATCGACCCCGGTGATGTGGACGTGCTGGCGCACACCGAAGAGCGCTACATCGCCTTCACCAAGCGGTTTCATTTTGGCCAGCCCGGGGACAACCCACGACAGAGCAGTTTCGCGGTGCGGTTCCTCGACACCTACAGGTTCTTGTCCATGAGCCTGGCCAGCCTGGCAGCGGGACTGCCCACCGACAAGATGCGCGAGACCAGGAAGCGGTTCCCCGACGACCGGCTGTTCGACCTGGTGCGCAGGAAGGGCGTGTTCCCCTACGACTTTGTCACATCGTACGAAACGCTGTACAGGACCAGGGAGCTGCCGCCCAAGGAGGCGTTTAGGAACACCATGACCCTGGAGGACGTCAAGGACGAGGACTACCAACACGCCCTCAACGTGTGGCGAGCCTTCAAGTGTCGCCACCTCAAGGACTACGCCGACACGTACCTGCGCTGCGACATCACGCTCCTCACCGACGTCTTCGAGCAGTTCCGTGACACCTCTTTGGCCGAGTACGGACTGGACCCCGCCCACTACTACACCCTGCCATCCTACGCTTGGGACGTCATGTTGAAGACCTGCGACGTGGAGCTGGACACGATGCAGGATTTTGACATGTACCTGTTCGTGGAGCAGGGGATCCGAGGAGGGATCTCTCAGGCCGTCACCCGCTACGCCAAGGCCAACCACGACAGGTGTCCGGACTACCGCCCAGACGAACCGACACGCCACCTACTGTACCTGGACGCCAACAACCTCTACGGCTGGGCCATGTCCCAGTGCCTGCCCACCGGGAACTTCCAGTGGCTCAGCCGTGAGGAGATCGACTCCTTAGACATTGGTGCGCTGGATGCCGAAGCGGAACGGGGTTACATCCTCGAAGTGGACCTCCGCTACCCCGCCCACCTCCACGACCTGCACAAGGACCTCCCTTACTGCTGCGAGACCAAGCGTCCGCCAACAGGGAAATACCCCAAACTGATGACCACCCTGGACGACAAGATGCATTACGTCTGCCATTACAGGGTCTTGCAGCAGGCGCTGAACAACGGACTGGAGCTTGCAGCTGTCCACAGGGCGATCTCGTTTCGCCAGTCTCGGTGGCTAGAGCCCTACATCCTCATGAATACCGAGCTACGGAAGAAGGCCAGGACCAAGTTCGAGCAAGACTTTTTCAAGTTAATGAACAACGCGGTCTTTGGCAAAACCATTGAGAACGTCCGCAAGCGCCTGAACGTCAAGCTGGTCTGCACTCCGGAGAAGTTCTCCAAGTACGTGGCCAAGTCCAATTTCCTGGACCGCACGTATTACACGGAGGACGTAGCTCTCGTGCACCTCGCCAGGGTAAACATCGTCCTGGAAAAGCCCATCTACGTCGGCATGTCTGTCCTGGAGCTGAGCAAGTGGCTCATGTACGAGTTTCTGCGGAAGATGAAGGACCGCTACGGTGACCGCTTAAACGTAGACTACATGGACACTGACAGCTTCGTGTTCGACATCCTATCCCAGGACATCTACAGGGAGATGATGGAGCACTTGGACGACTTCGATACTAGCGCCTACCCAAGGTCTCACCCCTGCTACAGCCCCACCAACGCCAAGGTGATTGGCAAGTTCAAGGACGAGTGTAACGGCAGATCCTTGTTCGAGTACCTCGGCCTGCGCTCAAAACTCTACTTCATGGACGTTGAGGACGAAGACAACGGATCCAAGGCGATCAAGCGAGCCAAGGGAGTCGCCAAGGGGGTTGTTAAAAACGTCCTAACCCCTGACGACTACAGGGAATGTCTGTTTGACGGGGTGTTGAAAACCACCGTCAACACCCGTTTCCAGTCGTACCTGCACCGTGTCTTCACCGTACAAGTAGAAAAGCTATCCTTGAGCCCGGCCGATGATAAACGCTACATCTTGGCTGATGGTATCCACACCTTACCTTGGGGGCATAAGGACATCCCACCACTGCCCGCAGCAAGAAGTCGAGACAATCTCGAGGAGCAGCAAGGCGGACCTATGGAGGTGGATGAGGAGGAGGACATGGACGAAGAGTTCCCGGTGTAAACAGAACTAGGCTAATTTTTTAAATATAATTAAGTATATTTTGTAAATAGTATTCGTAAGCAAATATAGTCAAACAGTTTAGTTTACAGCATACATCTGTGTTGTTACTACCCCTTGCATTTCCCTGACATTTACTTTCAAAAGACTCTTCTAATGCAAACTGAATTTTGTAAAACTATCATGTTTTCAAAACAAAACTTTCAAAATTGTTAAAAATTCGATATTCTTTCTTAAATACTAAAGAGAAAGACAAGTGAAAACAACAGTTAACGAGAAACAACAACATTTATTGAAACACAATAAGAATATACACACAAACATATTACAATCAAGAACTCAAAAGGTATTTACACAAAAATAGACTTAAGCGAAGATGGAGTAGAAGAGCCTACGGACCAGTGCTTCGTTATGGTGGGAGCGACCGGGTCGAAGAGCTGCACGTAGTCGCTGAGTGGTATATCGAGGACCGCCCGACAGTACAGGTAGGTGAGGCAGTAGTGGTCATAAACAGAAGTACCGTAGCCCTGGAGTCGATACCTGTTGTAGAGACTACCACCAGGCGCTTCTCAATCTGGGTGGTGTTCATCGCGGGCGGAAGCAGTCCCCGCCGATTGTGTGATACCCTCATTACTACCAGTTGCACGCTTTATCACCACCGGCTTCACTGTATATGTCAAAC
Source organism: Allygus modestus (assembly GCA_963675035.1). Lineage (NCBI taxonomy): Eukaryota > Metazoa > Arthropoda > Insecta > Hemiptera > Cicadellidae > Allygus > Allygus modestus. The sequence goes on along the minus strand of OY776112.1, from coordinate 189,333,298 downwards.
CAGTGACTCTGGGGACTCCTGAATAACGGTCCACCCAAAGGTTTTCCAATCGCGTTATAATGTTCATAATCATAATATAGATTTCATAGTCTTTATTTTCATCCAAATATAAGTTGCAACCATGTGTATACTGACCTCTATGATGTAACTGGATGTTCAAGAACACATTACCCTGATTGGCGGGATTTTGTACTGTATGTTGATAACCGGAATCTACCCAACTGACAGTCGGTGGTGAATCGTTCGAATCTTTTTCCACAAGCTCCAAGTCTCCAGGTAGTTCCGGGTGATTGACACTTCTACTGTTGTCGTTTATGCAACTGCTATCGGCACATATGCTGACGTTCTGGGAACCTCCCCCTTCGGTTATTTGGTTGGATGATGGTGATGCAAAGTCTTCAGATATCTCCGGAGCATTGCCACTTTCAATGTCGTTTATACAACTGCTATCAATACATGTGTTGACTTTCTGCGGACCTCTTCCTGCTGAGGTTTGTATGAACGATCTCGGTTGTGAGGAACGATTGTTTCTTCGCTTCCTTCTAACACAGAGGTGGTGCTGACGATGATGAAGACGAAGTCCATCTCGCGACGTGAACGACTCCTCACAGTATGGACATTTCCAGGTCGCCAGCTTCGATGGTGTGGCGACTGACCGTTTCAGTGATGGTGCTGACGGTGGTTGTTCAGGACTTCGTGGAGAAAAGTACATGGTGCTGTAGCCTTCCATCGCTTCCAACTCCTTCAACAACGTCTGGACTGATTCATCCACTTCAATTGCACTAGCCATGTTTGTGTTTACTTTGCAACATCACTAGACAAACTGAATGAAGGAAGCGATGACACTCACTTAAGTAACATAGCTACGTACCGTACAGTAGAAGGCGGTGAACAATTCTCGAAATCGCGGCAATTATCGCTAATGAGTAAACAGCCTGAGGTGGTTCACACTACAACTTATAAGACTACATATACTTACGTTTAACAGATCTCGGAGTATGGTGCGGTAAGGACTAGCACAGCACTGAAGTAGAACGTCTACGCACACTGAGCTTCAAACACAAACTGAATGAAGGAAGCGATGACAATCACTTAAGTAACATAGCTACGTACCGTACAGTAGAAGGCGGTGGACAATTCTCGAAATCGCGGCAATTATCGCTAATGAGTAAACAGCCTGGGGCAGTCACGTAGGCACGGGGTAGGCGCGCGACGTTCATGCATCCCCAAACCTAACTTAAACCTGCGTCGCGACGTTCATGCATCCTCAAACCTAACTTAAACCTGCGTCTGTAAACCTAACCTAAACCTGCGTCTGTAAACCTAACGCACGCATTGGCCTACCTTAAGTAGTGAAGTCGTGGACCGCGGTTACGTCATCACCCCGTGCCTACGTGACTGCCCCAGGCTGTTTACTCATTAGCGATAATTGCCGCGATTTCGAGAATTGTCCACCGCCTTCTACTGTACGGTACGTAGCTATGTTACTTAAGTGATTGTCATCGCTTCCTTCATTCAGTTTGTGTTTGAAGCTCAGTGTGCGTAGACGTTCTACTTCAGTGCTGTGCTAGTCCTTACCGCACCATACTCCGAGATCTGTTAAACGTAAGTATATGTAGTCTTATAAGTTGTAGTGTGAACCACCTCAGGCTGTTTACTCATTAGCGATAATTGCCGCGATTTCGAGAATTGTTCACCGCCTTCTACTGTACGGTACGTAGCTATGTTACTTAAGTGAGTGTCATCGCTTCCTTCATTCAGTTTGTCTAGTGATGTTGCAAAGTAAACACAAACATGGCTAGTGCAATTGAAGTGGATGAATCAGTCCAGACGTTGTTGAAGGAGTTGGAAGCGATGGAAGGCTACAGCACCATGTACTTTTCTCCACGAAGTCCTGAACAACCACCGTCAGCACCATCACTGAAACGGTCAGTCGCCACACCATCGAAGCTGGCGACCTGGAAATGTCCATACTGTGAGGAGTCGTTCACGTCGCGAGATGGACTTCGTCTTCATCATCGTCAGCACCACCTCTGTGTTAGAAGGAAGCGAAGAAACAATCGTTCCTCACAACCGAGATCGTTCATACAAACCTCAGCAGGAAGAGGTCCGCAGAAAGTCAACACATGTATTGATAGCAGTTGTATAAACGACATTGAAAGTGGCAATGCTCCGGAGATATCTGAAGACTTTGCATCACCATCATCCAACCAAATAACCGAAGGGGGAGGTTCCCAGAACGTCAGCATATGTGCCGATAGCAGTTGCATAAACGACAACAGTAGAAGTGTCAATCACCCGGAACTACCTGGAGACTTGGAGCTTGTGGAAAAAGATTCGAACGATTCACCACCGACTGTCAGTTGGGTAGATTCCGGTTATCAACATACAGTACAAAATCCCGCCAATCAGGGTAATGTGTTCTTGAACATCCAGTTACATCATAGAGGTCAGTATACACATGGTTGCAACTTATATTTGGATGAAAATAAAGACTATGAAATCTATATTATGATTATGAACATTATAACGCGATTGGAAAACCTTTGGGTGGACCGTTATTCAGGAGTCCCCAGAGTCACTGGTTTGACATATACAGTGAAGCCGGTGGTGATAAAGCGTGCAACTGGTAGTAATGAGGGTATCACACAATCGGCGGGGACTGCTTCCGCCCGCGATGAACACCACCCAGATTGAGAAGCGCCTGGTGGTAGTCTCTACAACAGGTATCGACTCCAGGGCTACGGTACTTCTGTTTATGACCACTACTGCCTCACCTACCTGTACTGTCGGGCGGTCCTCGATATACCACTCAGCGACTACGTGCAGCTCTTCGACCCGGTCGCTCCCACCATAACGAAGCACTGGTCCGTAGGCTCTTCTACTCCATCTTCGCTTAAGTCTATTTTTGTGTAAATACCTTTTGAGTTCTTGATTGTAATATGTTTGTGTGTATATTCTTATTGTGTTTCAATAAATGTTGTTGTTTCTCGTTAACTGTTGTTTTCACTTGTCTTTCTCTTTAGTATTTAAGAAAGAATATCGAATTTTTAACAATTTTGAAAGTTTTGTTTTGAAAACATGATAGTTTTACAAAATTCAGTTTGCATTAGAAGAGTCTTTTGAAAGTAAATGTCAGGGAAATGCAAGGGGTAGTAACAACACAGATGTATGCTGTAAACTAAACTGTTTGACTATATTTGCTTACGAATACTATTTACAAAATATACTTAATTATATTTAAAAAATTAGCCTAGTTCTGTTTACACCGGGAACTCTTCGTCCATGTCCTCCTCCTCATCCACCTCCATAGGTCCGCCTTGCTGCTCCTCGAGATTGTCTCGACTTCTTGCTGCGGGCAGTGGTGGGATGTCCTTATGCCCCCAAGGTAAGGTGTGGATACCATCAGCCAAGATGTAGCGTTTATCATCGGCCGGGCTCAAGGATAGCTTTTCTACTTGTACGGTGAAGACACGGTGCAGGTACGACTGGAAACGGGTGTTGACGGTGGTTTTCAACACCCCGTCAAACAGACATTCCCTGTAGTCGTCAGGGGTTAGGACGTTTTTAACAACTCCCTTGGCGACTCCCTTGGCTCGCTTGATCGCCTTGGATCCGTTGTCTTCGTCCTCAACGTCCATGAAGTAGAGTTTTGAGCGCAGGCCGAGGTACTCGAACAAGGATCTGCCGTTACACTCGTCCTTGAACTTGCCAATCACCTTGGCGTTGGTGGGGCTGTAGCAGGGGTGAGACCTTGGGTAGGCGCTAGTATCGAAGTCGTCCAAGTGCTCCATCATCTCCCTGTAGATGTCCTGGGATAGGATGTCGAACACGAAGCTGTCAGTGTCCATGTAGTCTACGTTTAAGCGGTCACCGTAGCGGTCCTTCATCTTCCGCAGAAACTCGTACATGAGCCACTTGCTCAGCTCCAGGACAGACATGCCGACGTAGATGGGCTTTTCCAGGACGATGTTTACCCTGGCGAGGTGCACGAGAGCTACGTCCTCCGTGTAATACGTGCGGTCCAGGAAATTGGACTTGGCCACGTACTTGGAGAACTTCTCCGGAGTGCAGACCAGCTTGACGTTCAGGCGCTTGCGGACGTTCTCAATGGTTTTGCCAAAGACCGCGTTGTTCATTAACTTGAAAAAGTCTTGCTCGAACTTGGTCCTGGCCTTCTTCCGCAGCTCGGTATTCATGAGGATGTAGGGCTCTAGCCACCGAGACTGGCGAAACGAGATCGCCCTGTGGACAGCTGCAAGCTCCAGTCCGTTGTTCAGCGCCTGCTGCAAGACCCTGTAATGGCAGACGTAATGCATCTTGTCGTCCAGGGTGGTCATCAGTTTGGGGTATTTCCCTGTTGGCGGACGCTTGGTCTCGCAGCAGTAAGGGAGGTCCTTGTGCAGGTCGTGGAGGTGGGCGGGGTAGCGGAGGTCCACTTCGAGGATGTAACCCCGTTCCGCTTCGGCATCCAGCGCACCAATGTCTAAGGAGTCGATCTCCTCACGGCTGAGCCACTGGAAGTTCCCGGTGGGCAGGCACTGAGACATGGCCCAGCCGTAGAGGTTGTTGGCGTCCAGGTACAGTAGGTGGCGTGTCGGTTCGTCTGGGCGGTAGTCCGGACACCTGTCGTGGTTGGCCTTGGCGTAGCGGGTGACGGCCTGAGAGATCCCTCCTCGGATCCCCTGCTCCACGAACAGGTACATGTCAAAATCCTGCATCGTGTCCAGCTCCACGTCGCAGGTCTTCAACATGACGTCCCAAGCGTAGGATGGCAGGGTGTAGTAGTGGGCGGGGTCCAGTCCGTACTCGGCCAAAGAGGTGTCACGGAACTGCTCGAAGACGTCGGTGAGGAGCGTGATGTCGCAGCGCAGGTACGTGTCGGCGTAGTCCTTGAGGTGGCGACACTTGAAGGCTCGCCACACGTTGAGGGCGTGTTGGTAGTCCTCGTCCTTGACGTCCTCCAGGGTCATGGTGTTCCTAAACGCCTCCTTGGGCGGCAGCTCCCTGGTCCTGTACAGCGTTTCGTACGATGTGACAAAGTCGTAGGGGAACACGCCCTTCCTGCGCACCAGGTCGAACAGCCGGTCGTCGGGGAACCGCTTCCTGGTCTCGCGCATCTTGTCGGTGGGCAGTCCCGCTGCCAGGCTGGCCAGGCTCATGGACAAGAACCTGTAGGTGTCGAGGAACCGCACCGCGAAACTGCTCTGTCGTGGGTTGTCCCCGGGCTGGCCAAAATGAAACCGCTTGGTGAAGGCGATGTAGCGCTCTTCGGTGTGCGCCAGCACGTCCACATCACCGGGGTCGATGGCCAGCTCCCGCACTACGAAGTGAGCGTCGTAGTTGGACAGGTTGTGGAAATAGCAGTTGATGACCCGCTGCTCCCTGTACCGCAGATTGCACGAGCGGTGCGCCGCTCCTCGGAACTCGTAAGGCGGGGCGTGGTTGTGGTCCCGCACCTTGACGTCCAGCTCAGTGAACTCCTTGCCGCAGAGGTAGCAGCGGGTCGCTGCGAGATACTCGTCCATTTCCTGCCGGGTCAGAGAAGGGTGCAGAGCTCTTGTGCTGAACAGGAACTCCCACAGGCTCAGCACGTCCATCTTGAGCCGTTCCATAAAGACCTTGGACGCGTCAGCTCCGAAGTATACACGCGGTTCAAACTCCTCCAGGCCGAGCGAATCCACGATCTGGTAGGCGAAGGCGTACGGGACGTGCATTTGCAGGGGCGTCGCGCCGGGTGGCGGCGCTTCCACCGGGTCAACAGCGACAGGCTGCAGAGCACACTCAAAGTCCGCGTAGATGCAGAACCTCTCCCGCCTAGTGTACTCTGGATGGGTGAAGCTGATCTGCTGCTTCTTCGGCAAGTCCAGGCGAAGGGGAGCCTTGGCGTAGCAGTAACGCCTGTGCTCCTCGAGGCGCTGGGCACCCGTCAACCCTAGCTTGCTGGGCCGATTGTCGAAGTAAGCGAAGCACCGCTTACAGACGTAGATCCTATGCCCGTGGTCAGTGAGCTGGCGACGGACCAGTCGACTCAGGTCCGCGATGTATGCGTAGTGGCTGCTCCCATCGTTGGTCACATACAGCAGGTCCCTATGGTCTTCGAGCTCTCGCTTGCAGATCTTCAAGGGGTAGACCCTATCCATGAACTTGGGAGTTCCGTCAGGGCGTCTTCCCACCATCGCGCGCTCGATCCCGTAGACGTTTACACTGATGTTGTTCTTGCCCTCAAAGGTCTTGATGTCCTTGAGCGTCATGGGGAAACGCAAACCGGTCCAGTCGTAGCGGGCGATGATGTCCGGCGTATACGCTGCAGGTCTCTCCGCGTGTTGCGCAACGAACTTGGCCAGGATAGCGTACATGAAGCACATGTCGTCGGCGTTTAGCACATTGACAACAGCGCGCGTGTCTGCAATAGCCCTTGGCAGCTGGAGATACGCTCTGCCCCCGAGCGGCGTGTACTCGTTCACGCGGATCTCCAGGTCCCGTATACGCAGGTATGTCCAGCCGCTGCCTACCAGTTCGCACTGCTCCTTCTTCTTCACAATCGTCTCGAACGTCGCGGAGAGGAAAGTCTCCAAGTCGGAGGCCTCGGTCAGTTGGACGTTCTTCGTGTTGAAGGAGCGCAGGCAGGTGGCCCCGTGAATGTTAGAGAACTCACATTCCAGGACCATGTTCACCTTGATGCTCGGATGTTGGGTCATGACGTTCTCCATCAGGTTCAGAACCTCGTCAAACAACAGGGTCAGCGCATCCTCAACGGTCAGCAAGGCGTCTAACGGCCGGGTCAGGCGGTAGGTGAGGAGGCGACTCCGGAAGGCCCGATGTACGAGCTGGAACACGAGGCGGCCGCCACCCTCCATCTCGTCGTCGATGGTCTGAGGCTCGGCGCTAGGTCCTGGGTGGGGCTGGGGCTCGGTGCTGGGCCCTGGCTGTGGCTCGGTGCTCGGTCCTGGTCGTGGCTCGGCGCTAGGCATCTGGCGTGATCGGGGCTCGGCGCTGGCTCCTTGGCGCAACGACTGGTTGTTGTGAGGAAGAGGAGGAGAGGACAACCTAGGCAGTCGGTCTTGGGTCAGGTCCCTCACAACAGGGCAGTTGTGAGACTGGTGATGGTCGCGGTTGAAGCGGCGAGTAAACCCCTTGTTGCAGTACACGCAGCGGAACTCGGATGGTTCTTGAGCCAGGTTCCTCACAACAGGGCAGTTGTGAGACTCGTGCTGGTCGCGGTTGAAGCGACGGGTAAACCCGCGGTCGCAGTAGGCGCAACGGAACGTGGGAGGATGGACGGTCCGGACGTGTCGTCTCAGTTCCAGGTCTCGGTCGAAGCGTCCACCGCATCGCTCGCACTCCACGTGGCGATCGGGGCTCGAGGAGGAGGAAGGAGCTGCTGCTGGCATCGCGGAGTGAGCCGCTTGCATGTGGCAGCGCACGTCCTCCAGGCTGGCGAAGATGGCCGGGCACAGTCGGCAGGCATGGTCCGCTCGTTGCGGTTGGGGCTCTGCCGCGGCGTGTGGTCCGTGAACCGTGGCGACGTGGCGGTGGAGGTTGTCGCCTCTTGTGAAGCGCCTACCGCAGACGTGGCAGTCGTGACGTCTGGCGTTGTGGGCGGACTCCACGTGTCGCCTCAGGTTTCCGAGCAGGCTGAAGGCTCGGCCACAGACCTCGCACATGTGTTGGTTGTTCATCTGCAACAACGAATATGATAAGTCTCTTGCATTTACAAATTAGTCGCAACGAGAACACTTCATTGGTAACATAACACATACTTTATGCGTGGTAGACAAGAGTCAAGGCCATGGCAAATTTAATGTTAGTACACGGGTTTCCTCGTTTATTAAATTGGTTTTAGCAAAGAACAGATTATTCAACTTCTATTAACAAGCCAGACCTCTCTTTGCACATTCTGAGTTCAAAGTTGCTGAACGATCATACCTTAAATGAGAATCTTACTATAAAGGGGAATGTAATAGTCTTCCACACTACAACTTCTAAGAGCTACATATACTTACGTTTAACAATCTCGGAATATGGTGCAGTAAAGGCTAGCACAGCACTGAAGTAGAACGTCTACACACACTGAGCTCCAAACGCAAACTGAATGAAGGAGGCGATGACAATCACTTAAGTAACATAGCTACGTACCGTACAGTAGAAGGCGGTGGAACATTTCTCGAAATCGCGGCAATTATCGCTAATGAGTAAACGGCCTGAGGCGGTCCACACTACAACTTATAAGACTACATATACTTACGTTTGACAGATCTCGGAATATGGTACGGTAAGGACTAGCACAGCACTGAAGTAGAACGTCTACACACACTGGGCTCCAAACACAAACTGAATGAAGGAAGCGATGACAATCACTGAAGTAACATAGCTACGTACCGTACAGTAGAAGGCGGTGGAACATTTCTCGAAATCGCGGCAATTATCGCTAATGAGTAAACGGCCTGAGGCGGTCCACACTACAACTTATAAGACTACATATACTTACGTTTAACAGATCTCGGAATATGGTGCGGTAAGGACTAGCACAGCACTGAAGTAGAACGTCTACACACACTGGGCTCCAAACACAAACTGAATGAAGGAAGCGATGACAATCACTGAAGTAACATAGCTACGTACCGTACAGTAGGCGGTGAAAGCGGTAAACAGTTCTCGGAACCGCTAATGAGTAAACAGGCCCGGACGGTCACGTAGGCATGGAGATGATGTCACCGCGGTCCACGACAGGGGTAGCGGAATGGAGGAGGAGTGGAGGGATAGCGGAGTGGAGGAGGAGTGGACAGGCTGGGACAGTCACGTAGGCCCTAGCACGCGCCTTGACACGTGACGCCGCGGAGCCGCTCGCAGTTTGGTTTGACCAAGCCGGCATACGACGTGTAGTGAAGTCACATCGAGTTCGGTCAGCAAACAGCCGAGATCCCATAAGGAAAACGCGTTTAAAAATTAATAACGGGCCCGTTTAACGGTGGATTCTCAATTTTCTTTAAGCGATGGTTTCTTTAGGCCGCCGCCTGACATGTGGTGAAGTTTCATCAAAATCGGTCGGTAAACAGCTGAGATCCCATAAGGAAAAAGCGGTTAAAAATTAATAGCGGGTCCGTTTAACGGTGGATTTTCAATTTTCTTTAAGCGATGGTTTACTTAGACCGCCGCCTGACATGTGGTGAGGTTTCGTCAAAATCGGTTGGTAAACAGCTGAGATCCCATAAGGAAAACGCGGTTAAAAATGAATAGCGGGTCCGTTTAACGGTGGATTTTCAATTTTCTTTAAGCGATGGTTTACTTAGGCCGCCGCCTGACATGTGGTGAGGTTTCGTCAAAATCAGTTGGTAAACAGCTGAGATCCCATAAGGAAAACGCGGTTATAAATTAATAGCGGCCTTGTTTAATGGCGGATCTATGGGGTTCTTACGTCATTCGCTTCCTCTGGGATAGGCCTACACTCTGGAAAAAGTCCCGTGGGAATCGATGAATAAATAGGCTAGTTATTAATTTTCGAAAGTTTTTTCCTCATGTTCAAGGTCATCACGAAAAGTGCCGCTGGCGACCGGGGGGGGGGCGTCGGGGGGGGGGCTCCTCAGGCTCCTCACGCCAGGCGTCAGGTTTAAGTTAGGTTAATGGGTCACGTGACGGGGGGGGGGAGGATTGATCCTCTGAGGATTACTGAGGATTTTGCTGGTTTTGAATCGGCCATTGCCCCCTACTGTTTTTATTCATTGAAACTAGCGATTGCCCAGTGGTCGAAATTCAACCAAAAAATTTTCTATGAATAATGGCTCTTTGCGTGAATAACGGTATCTCATGTACAAAAGTATCATATCAAAATATTTATTCTTTCCTTTGATACTCGCATATTTTTCCCCAACCAGAGTTAATTCTGGGCGGATATAGAAAAAAATAATACACCCTTTCGCAGCAAACCTGCATACTCAGCGAATTTCCAATGAATATATAACATAACACACTACAACAATTAACAGGATTCATAAGAAATATATTCACAAACAAGCGATATTTCAAATATTAATTATTCTCCATAAGAATTACATTATTGGGGTTGAGTACGCAGGTTTGCTGCAACAAGAAACACAAATAATGGGTTTTTATGCAAATGTCAATAGAACTCATCTTAGAGAAGTCACATACCAAGTTTCATCCATATACATTATAAATAAGCGATATATAACATTTCAGTTATTTTTCATAAGAATATCATGGGGTCCAAGTACCTAGGTTTGCTGCTATGGGAACCATAGGCGAAACATTTTTTTATGCAAACAACAACAAACCACAACCAGATGAAGCCATATACCAAATTTCGCCAGTTTATGTTCATAAAAAAGCGAGATATACAATTTAGATTTTTCTCCAAAAGAATAACATTAGACAACATACTGTGTTTAGCACTTTCAATAGCTCAGTAACCAATTGACGTAGAGCAATGATCAAAATACCAAATTGTTTGTTTTTTATCCTGAATTCAATGGTAAAAATTAAAATTTGATTTAAATAAAAATTATATGTGGAAACCCCAAAAAATCCATTTTTGGGGTACAAAACCCCCCTCCTTTCCTCCTTTGGATGGTGAGTAGTGTGGGTTTGTAGGTGCTGGGGCGGAAGTGACGTCACACGTCACGTGACCGGATGTGCTGAGTGAATATATACGTCATCTGAGGCTGAGCCAGTGACGTAGGTGATTTTGTGACGTAATTAGGGAAAGGTTAAAGTTCAAGGTCACGTGGAGGTTATTTTAAAAAAGTACTACCTCGCACGCGTAAAATTTGAATCGTGATTCCATAGTTTAAATCGATAAAAATATCGAATGAAAACAATCGAATGATACGAGTGCGAGGTAGTACTATTACATGTATTACTTTATTTTTTAACTTTTACTTTTTTCATTTTATTTACAATAATTTATGTTTACAATGTTTCACCGTTGTTGGTTGTCATCGATGTTGTTGTTGATCCGGACGAGTTGCGGCCATAATTTCGCTTTCTGATGAAATACGGTAGATACTTTGATTCCTGCACAGAGCCTTCTACGTTGTTTGTTGCGAACAGTTCTAAAGATAAACTGTATCCAGTCGCTAGGAGAAGTCTTAACTCTTCTTTAAAAACTTCCAGGTCTGTATAAGTCGACAGATGAATAGAGTCATAATGAATACACCTAATTTTGATGGACATTTCAACAATGTTTTATTTTTGTGAAGAGCGCGGAGAGAGGTTGATGTTCACCAGTCAAGAGCCGGAGGTGTACTGACCATTTGCAAGCTAGCGTTGTTCCGGTATTAAATAAAATGGTGGGAGTAAACGTGTAGGATGCGGGGCAGGTGGTCACAAAGCAGCTGGCGTGGGGCATATGGCGCGGGGGGCAGATGACAGCTGGCGTGAGGCAGATGGTCGCAAACAGCTGGCGCGGGGGAATTCGAATAAAACCCATCCACTAGTTCCATTAGTTAAAACCCATCAAGGATAACATAATTGTTTCTGCATCAGAGGATGTTGTGGTAGACACTTCATGTACTTGTATTTAATCAGTTGTTTCATTAGTGTCAGCTTGGTCAATATTAAAAGATGAACTTGTTCTATAACTATGAATGGCACTTCTGTAAGAGAAATCATCTTGGTTTTGCTTAACATATAAAAGGTTTGAAAGATAAATATGTTTTTAACAGTCAAAATACCAAAATCCTTAAACCAGGGCTTAAAGCTCTCTCTACTTGGAATCCCTGCAATTATCCGCAATGCTTTTTTTTCCACAAAATATACTGAACTGCACCAGAGCTATTCCCCCAGAAAATATTTCCATACAGCAGATGGCAATAGAAGAAACTGAAGATCGGAAGAAGTGGAGGCAGATCGTTGGTGAGGCGAAATACAACCTTGGGTTGGATTAAGTAAGTAGGCCTAAGTAAATTGAACTATGTAAAAAATGGGCTCCACCCGAATTTAAGAGGGAAAACTACAGTCTGCAATTATTGTGTGTTTTCCTAGATTGCAGGGTCTCAATGTATGGAAAACATAAATAAATTAGACAAGTGACACATTTTTTCTACAATTAAAGCCACACATACCCAGGGCCGGATTTAGGCATGTGCAATATGTGCAGCTGCATAGGGTGGCAAATTTAAAAATATATACTTAGTGATACAACCAGTGGTGATATTTCGATAATAATAATAATAATATTTATTTGCCGAAAAACAATTATAAATTGTGTAGGCTTTTACAACAAAATATCTTAAGTCTAAAAAAAATTGCACATTAAATTTTCTATTTTTTCATGTTATCTTATTTTTTAAATGTTTTGGTTCTTCTTTAAAAAAATCATCCAATGAAAATAATAATTTCATTATAATTTCTTTTACTTTTCTTAATTCTGTTCTTCCAATTACTTCAATTTTGTGATTTTTTTAAATTTGATTTATGACTCTTCCCATCATGCATTGGGGTGAATTTTCATATGTAGTGGTTCTGTGGATTTGATGTTGAATGATGAATTGTTTTCTAGTGTGATAATTATGATTATGTTGTAATTATTTTATTTCACTTCGTTCATATACATATAACTTCAAAATTTCTATAATATAAAGTCCAAAAATTGTTATAATTTGAGTCTTTTCAAAGAGTTTCCGACTTAGCTCATCGTGTTTGGCATGCATAATAATTCTTATTGCTCGTTTTTGTAATTTAAAAATTTTCTTTTGGTTCTCCTTAGATGTGCCGAACCATACAGGGAGGCAGTATAGTAATATACTTTGAAAATAAGAGTAATAAACAATTTTTAGGTTTTCAAAATTGAAGCAATTTGCTAATACTCTCAGATTAAAGCAGACAGAGTTTAATTTGTTCATGATTTTATTTATTTGAGTATTCCTGGTTTAAGTGGTTATCTAAAGTTATTCCTAATAAATTTATTTCAGAGATCTCAGAAATTTTTTCATTTTCTAATTCGATATTTAATAATTTGTCTTTAGATTTTTTAAACTGGAAGTGAAGAATATTCGTCTTGGATTTATTCAATAATAGACCATTTGCACTATACCAAGAATTTAACTCATTTAAAATCAATTTTAATGATAATATTAGAGATTGGGTTGAAACCACCACAGATGTGTCATCTGCAAATTGAGTTGTAATTCCATTTCTAATATTTGAGGGAAGGTCTGTCACATAAATTATAAATATAAGTGGTCCCAGAACAGATCCTTGTGGAATGCCTATATTAATTTTTTTTCCAGGATGAAACATCGTTATTTTTTCAGACTTACATTCAACTCGTTGAAATCTATTTTGAAAATAAGATTCAATAAACTGATTGGCTAATCCTCGCATTCCATAATATTCCATTTTTTCTAGTAATATTTTATGATTCAAGCAATCAAAAGCTTTAGTTAAGTCACATTGTATGGAGGCAATATGACATTTTTGTTCAATAAAATTGATATTGCTATGAGTGAAAATATATAGGCGGCGTCTTCGTTCAGAAAGTACAAAAAATCCACTGTCCGCTTATAACAGTGCAAACAAAGTACAAGTCGAGCTTAACAATCGTATCTCTGCTCTGCCTCTCTACTGTTCCGTTCCATCGGTCAATCACTGTCTTTGCGATGAGTCATTGCAGCGCATGCGCAAGCCTCAGTCCACAATCTATTACTTATGTCTCGGCCCTGACAGGCACCGAGCTTCGAAGAGAGAAGGAAATACACGAGTGGCCCCGAAGTCTGACTTGTTTCTCTACGGCCATCTCCGAGAACATTAGTTCTGAATGACAGCGCGGCCTTCGGAATCATTCGTTTATCTCCGGCTATTCGTAAGCGCGGTGCCTGACAGGGCCGAGATAAAAGTCAATCACCTCACTCTCGCTGTCCTTTTTTTATTGAAAGGTGGGAATGCAGGGTCAGTTAGTTTCCTATGCCTACTAGCTGTGGCTGTGAAAACATTGGGTTGCTCGCGCATCTGTTTGCCGCTTGAAGTTGTTATTATTGAATACCGTTATTATTAACTACTGTGACTACTAGTGTTTGTTTTAACATTATCTAGTGTGAAAAAAGTGTGTGTGTGTGGGGGGGGCAGTGTTAATTTTGCACAGGGGAGGCAAACATCTAAATCCGGCCCTGCACATACCTGCCCAGAAACAGAGACCAGTCAGTCAGTTTGAAGTCAAAAATATATTAGTGGTTGAAGCAGATATGACCGATATGGTAGCTATAACTTTGGTGAACAGGAGCTCACAGCGTTATCTCATTGTATCCCGGCAGATACCTATCATCAACGAAATATGTCAAAAGGTGTGGCAGTTGTTTTTAAAGACTTTTTTGGTAAGCCATCTTCATCCGATGTCATCCAACTATATTTAGCATATCTACAAATAAGTAAGAAGTCGGGTGTTTATAGTTTGATCACTAAGGAACAGTATTTAAATATACCTTCAAGATCTAATTATGACGAAGCTTTTCAAAGTCTGGCTCAAGATTTTAAAAATATAAATTTTAAACGTAGTAGTACATGCGGATGAGTCAAATAGACGACTGAGAAGAAGTCGGTCCCAAACCGACTTCGTGAGAATGCTACGACAGCTGGTGTCCTGATCAGCCAGCTTCTTGTCATCCTGGGGCGTCCACCGAGCTTAACCACAACAACATCCAGCAAACCGATGACTGCCCAGCAGACCAGCATAACCAGATTTTGACCAACCAACAGCCTCAACATAGCAGCAATATGTTTGTGTCTGGTGTTGTAACAGGGGTGGATCCAGAGGTCATGTTTGGGGGGGGGGGGCGGTCACCGAAAGTTACCCCGGCCTCCCCCTTCACTGTGGATGGTCCTTGGCACCCCCATTATTGTTTTTAACTATATGAAATTATACAACAAATGAAAGTAAGTTAACATAATGTATCAATAACCTTGTACTCAAGAAAAAAACAATCTTAACTTTTTAAACAAGCTAAACAAAAATTACTTTAGTTCTACTGCGCCCGACCGTAAATAAAAATTAAATATTTAGGCATTACACTTTTTTTACGTCATCTGTAGGCATCTTAAGAACAAGTAATATGGATTTTTTTACAATTTACCCTCACGAAATCTATTTACAAAACGTATTTGAAATCTGCAACACTGAACTATACTACGCGAAGATAAAATTAGGATTAAGGCTGACAGCCAAGGTCAACCACTCGAAAAATTATAATGTCGTACCACATTTTTACAAAATAAAATACTTGGCGTATGAGCTTCTGTTTGCATGCAAATGAATCTTTATTTCTTCTTATTTCATTACATATAATTCGAGGCACTTTTTGCTTCTAGCCTAGCCACTGGATATTTATTGCCTGGCAACGGATTACGCGGTTTAAAAAAATCAAACCTAACCTGTAAACAAAACACCGCTAATAGCAAACGACGGTAGGCAGGCGAAATCAAGTAAAAAATAATCACCAAATACAATTGTAGCAACCTTTGCTGCTAAAATTTATCTCCAAGATCATGTTGAAAACACTGCATTTTCGGTCTGTCGACTGGCAAAACTGCAACAACTTCGCGATACTCGGGAATATCCATGTTTTTGTAAGACGCTTTTAGGTTAAATACATGGATCTAAGTAATGTTTTATATACTAAAATGGGTGTTTAAAATTTCACCTGTCTAATTATGTGTATTTTATTTCATTCAAAGAAACGTTTAGGTTCGTTAGTTTGAATTTTAATGTAACCTTGCAGACAGGAGCGGCAAAATTTGACTCTAGGAACCGAGGTTTCGTGAGGCTTTTGATGCTTACATTTTCATTCGGATTTATTCAAACTTTCAACGTATGCCTGAATAATAAAATAAAATACAAAAATTCTTAGGTTTGGGGGGGCGACCGCCCCTACCGCCCCCCCTTGGATCCGCCCCTGTCCAGGGGCGGATCCAAGGGGGGGGGGGGTCGGTAGGGGCGGTCGCCCCCCCAAACCTAAGAATTTTTGTATTTTATTTTATTATTCAGGCATACGTTGAAAGTTTGAATAAATCCGAATGAAAATGTAAGCAACAAAAACCTCCAAAAACTTTGTTTTTCGGTTCCAAGAGTCAAATTTTGCCACCTCCGTCTACAAGGTTACATTAAAATTCAAACTAACGAACATAAACGTTTCTTTAAATGAAATAAAATACACACCATTAGACAGGAGAAATTTTAAACATCCATTTCAGTATATAACTCATTACTTAGATCCATGTATTTAACCTAAAAGCGTCTTACAAAAACATGGATATTCCCAAGTATCGCGAAGTTGCTGCAGTTTTGCCAGTTGACAGACCGAAAATGCAGTGTTTTCATCATGGTCTTGGAGGTAAATTTTAGCAGCAAAGGTTGCTACAATTGTATTCGGTGATTATTTTTACTTTCTCCCTCTATACATAGTATATGGAGAAAGTATTGTTTTCGTCAAAATTTTCGAATTTGAGTTGTTAGTGGAAATATTTGTTTTGGCGCTCCCTGAACCCAAAAAAGTGGTTTTTACGTGATGTCTGTCTGTGTGTGTGTGTGTGTGTCCGTGTGTGTGTGTGTCTGTGTGGATGTGTACAGAGCTAGAGCCCTAACCATTGGGCCGATTTTGATGAAATTTGGTATGTAGGTACTAATCCACGATATCTCCAGGCATTTTTTTCATTTTTTTGAATTTTTGATTTTTAAGGGTAATTATCCCCCAAAAACCGCCAAAAAACATGAAAAATCAAAATTTCTCAAAAACGGCTCTAACGATTTTGATTAAAATTTAGTCGTTTGTAGGACTTTAGTTTTCCAACAAAATGACACCACCCGCATTCCTGTAAAAATTCGGGTTCAGAAATTACAGGACTTAAAACGTCCAAAATTAAGTTTTTTAGATTTTTCATAAAAATACATAAATATAAAAAATATTACTATTCACCATTAAAAAGAGCTCAAAAAACTAAATAATTTAGTATTGTGAATTACTATTCTACGACTGCTGGTTTAGGAGAAAATTGAAATTTTCATTTAGCGGTAAACACAGTACGTTGTCCAATGTTATTCTTATGGGGAATACAAAAATTACTATTTCTCTCTTATTTACTGATCAATTCCATTCAAACTTGATATGCTTGTCAATATAGCATTGAGTTAATTCGAAATATGTTGCCCCTTAATAACCCTGGGGGGGATAGGGGGCATTTCCCCTCTTAAAACCATGAGTGTAGCAATTGATTCTGTAGTGCCTCCAAAGCAGGGATTTGGGTGGATGTTTTTTAAAAAAACTTGTTCACAAGATTTTCTGTACATTCGACCGTGCTTTGTATTCTATATTTAGTAAATAAAAAGTAATTTGTTCATTTAAGTTGGGCTAAAAGGGAGAAAGTATGTGTCAGTTTCCTGATACCGTTTATTTACTGGATTTCGCCTGCCTTCCGTCGTTTGCTATCAGTGGTTTTTTTTTACAGGTTAGGTTTGATTTTTGTTTAAACCGCGTAATCCGTAGCTAGGGAATAAATATCCAGTGGCTAGGCTAGAAGCAAAAAGTGCCTTTGAATTATATGTAATGAAATAAGAGGAAACAAAGATTAAATTGCATGCAAACAGAAAGCTCATACGTCAAGTATTTTATTTTGTAAAAATTTGGTACGATATTTTCATTTTTCGAGTGGTTGACCTTGGCTGTCAGCCTCATTCCTAGTTGTATCTTCGCATAGTATAGTTCAGTATTGCAGATTTCAAAAATGTTTTGTAAATAGTTTTTCGCGTGAGTAAATACTAAATAAATTGTTTATTTAGGCATATTACTTGTTCTTAGACGCCTATAGATGACGTAGAAAAAAGTGTAATGCCTAAATATTTTATTTTTATTTACGGGGCGCAGTAGAACTAAAGTTTATTTTTGTTTAGCTTGTTTATATAGTTAAGATTGTTTTTTTCTCGAGTACAAGGTTATTGATTACGTTAACATACTTTTATTCTTTGTATAATTTCATATAGTTAAAACAATAATGGGGGTGCCAAGGACCAACTACAGGGAAGGGGGAGGGGTAACTTTCGGTGACTGCCCCCCAAACATGACCTCTGGATCCACCCCTGAGTGGCCTCAGACTTAAATGTTGATTTATTAAAGAAGAATACAAATTCAAGTAGATTTCACATCATTGTTAAAAAATACGGCTATGATATAAAATTACACTGTTATAAGGTAACTAGAATTACTGATAACACAGCCTCTTGTATTGACAATTGTATTACAAGTAAAAATTACTGTGGATCTGTTATAATATTAAACACTGTCTCTCAGTCCATAACGCATTAATTGTATCTCTTCCTAAATTTCCTAAAAATATAATGATGGCTCCTTGCACTTTTAAACGATATTTTTCACTAGATAACTCAGAGAATATTATGTTACTCAATCAAAATCTACAGAACTTAACTATTCTAGACTCACCTAATAGTAGTTATAAATGGGTTCTAAATATATTTATAACAAATATGCATTAATCTTTTCCATTAAAAATGTCCAAAGGTAGGAAACAATCTAAGGCTATTTAGGTTAATGATAAAATCAAATTGTTAGCTGATAAGGAAAAATTGTTGTATAGAAAATGTAAGGAATTAAATAGTGACAAATACAGGCCATATTACAAAAGCTGTAGAAAATAATTAAAAGTTCTTGTTAATCAAAGTAAGCGAGCAGCAAATAGTAGTTTTATTCTTAATTTGAAAAATAGATTGAAAGTCACCTGGTCTGTTGTGAAGAAGGAAATAGGATTTAAAAAAGATTAAAACATGGAGGAAATACAATTAGAAGTTGAAGGTAGTTTGATTGAAGATCCTGTAATTATAGCATCTCGCTTCAACCGCAATTTCATAAGACAGTTGATTTTTAGGCATCCCAACTGCTCCTTTTAACATCTTGCGATGCCTCGCCAACTGTGCCACCTACCGGCTTTTTGGACCTTCACCCATCACAGGCTCCAGAAATAGGGGAAATTGTTTGCAGTTTAAGCAATCCTGGCACTGTTGGTTGGGATAATATTCCAACAAGACTCATAAAAATGTCAGAACACTTAATAGCTCCGGGTCTTAGTACGATAGTCAATCGGTGCTTTTTCACAATTTCCAGATAAACTTGATTATCAGAGGTGAAACCAATTTTTAAGAAAGGAAAAAGAACAGAAAGGGGAAAGCAAAAATTTATTTTCACATTCGCAATTTGGCTTAAAAAAATCAGTCAACGCCTTCATTAAATTTGTCAACATGGTCATGGAGGCACTCGATGGGATGCAGAGTACTGTTAGAGTGCTTTGTTCTGTGACCTATCCAGCACACACATTTGACTGTGTTGACCACAGACTATTAATCTGTAAACTAAAACAGTAGGGATTGGCGGTGAAGCTCTACAACTTCTCTCAAAACACCTAAAAGATAGAAGAAAACGTACTGCAATTTTTAAAAATAATACAAAATTCTTGTCAAGATGGGGAAAAGTCATTTATGGTGTTCCTCAAGGTTCCATCTCGGGCCTCGTATTATTCCTGATATTTATTAATGACAAATACACTCATATATCAGGGAATCTGTTCTTTAATGCAGATGACACGAATGTTGTAGCAAAAAATTCCAACTTTCATCAATTACAGATTTCAATAAAAAAACTAGAGGAATGGTTCTCCAAAAATGGTCTATTGATGAATAATTCAAAAACACAAATAATACCCTTCAAAGTAAAAACCAACAATAAAACAAATACAAATAATTTATCAGACAACACATTGAATTTGGTGGACACTCATAAGGTTTTAGGCATATCGACTCAAAATTAAAATGGGATGATCACATTCAATTTATAATAAAAAACTTCACTCTTTTCGATATGATATAAGTGTCATTATTAATACAACATTTAATGATATTTTTGTAAATTGGTATGACTATATCAAATTTGTAATTAGACATGTAATTGTACTTTGGGGATTCAGTTCCAAAACAAAAAACTTCTCAATGCACAAAAATCGATTGTGCAGACAATTACTAGAATTTCTAAAAGAATAAGCCTCTGTAGACCTTTGTTCAAGGAATTGGGTATTCTAACCATTACTAGCCTATACATCTTAGAACTGTTAAATTACTGTACAGTGATCTGTACAGCTTTAGAAAGTTTAAATTTACTCACAATTATTCCACACGTCATCAACATTTATTTTCATTCCCTCACCAAAGACTTTCTTTTTATAAAAACAGGCCAAATTACATGGCCATCAAAATTAACAAATTACCAAAAAGTCTGATCACTAGCACTAAAAAAAAACTCTTGACAAATTGGCACAAATTATTAATAGAAAAATCTTATTATAATATTGAGAAATTTTGTATAAATAATTTCTGAATTGAAACTAATTTGACAAGAAACTTTTTCTAATAAGTTGGATAAAATAATCACAGTGTAATACAGACCATATGGCATTCACAATTCAATTTGAATCTAGATGTATCTTTATTGTTCAGTTAAAATATTGTTATAATTTTAAAATTAAGTTGTAATTTTTGTTTTAGTAACTATATGTAGTATGGGAACTCCTACCTTATGACAAAACTCCTGTCTGTGTACATTGTACATTTGTAAAATGTTAAGAGTTAATAAATAATTTGAATTTAATAACATAGGACAACATACTGCATTTAGCACTTTGAATACCTCTGCAACAGTTGGACGTAGAGTCATAATTTAAATAGCAAAATGATTGATTTGTATTGCTGAACTGGGTAAAAACAACAAATGTGAGGTTTTTTAGTCAAATTAACTGAGGAAAAGCTAAAAGCCTTTTCCCCATAAGATTAACATGGGTACTTTTATGAACACTTTTTTATTTTTCCGTAACCTCTTAACCTAGGTTAATGATTAAAAATACTAATTATGTGCGGTTTGTAGCCCGGATTGATAATGACAAACAAGTTGTTATTTTACTTACGTCGTCAATCCAAGTTTTGTTTGTGATGATTTAGTAAAAATACTAAATTATTAGTTTTTTAAACTCTATAAAATGGTCAAAACTAAAATCAACTGATTTTTGAAAAAAATTGTAAACCCCTTTCCCATGGTCTGATCGTTCTGGTTTTCGAACTTAGTCATGGATGTTGCTTTACACGTTTATGCCAAATTTAATCAAAACTTTAATATATATGTATGTGAAGGTGAATTGAGTTGTCTTTTAACATGATATCAACAAAATATTTAAATTACAGAATACTCCCGTCTTAGCAAACCTGCGTACTCAGCGAATTTCCAATGCATGTATATGTTTATCACTACCACATAAAGCCACTCACCAATTTTCATAAAAATTGCATAAGTGATATATAGAATTTTATTTATTCTCTATAAGAATAACATTGAAGGCTGATTATTCAGGTTTGCTGTGTAATAAAATGGAAGATAAATGAACATTTTTACAATAAAAGAGACAAATATGGGGAATCTAATTGAGGAGTACAGCACAGAGGAAGAAATTGCCTTTGCACATAGTATTTCGGCAAACTTGGATTGTCCCCGAAACATGACTGAGGGAGTAGCTGTAATATTTCGAGAAAAATGTGGGAGACCTTCAACCTCTGATTACCTGGCTAGCCATCTAGCTTTGCAAAATTCACCTGAAAGGCTGCTGTCTACTCTTTAGTGACAAAACCTGAGTTTTTGATGAAACCTACCACACAAGACTACGATCTGGCATCGAAACAACTCACCGAAGACTTCATAAAAAGAGGATTTAAGCGCCTAGTTTGTTCCCCAATCGGGACTGTAAGAGACAAGATAAGAACTGATCATTTTGCAGCGAATATTTGGGACTTTCAACAGAAAACGGGAGTATCTGTAGAAATTGTATAATATTTTCAAAAATCAAGAAGAGAAATCAGAAATGGCATGACACATGAAGGTCTTATACAGTAGAACTTTGATAGTTCGACAGTCCGTATACTTCGACACGAGCCGTGACGACATGACATGACAGTAGCGGCGACTGCTTGTGTCCTTGACGGGTTCGCCGGTCATTGATGGGAGCCCGCTTATTGTTTTTGTGAACGTGCGCTATCACCTTTTCTATAAATAACTTATCCTTCCCATATAGCACAAGTACATCAATTTGACGTAAAATTGATGTAAAAAATGTCAATGTCATTGATATTGTTGATGTCATATTGACATCAAATGTCGTCAAAATGACGTCAATTTGACGTCAATTGGAAGTAAAAAGGGCACTCAATTTTACGTAAAAATGACGTAAAAAACAGATCAAACATGACATCATATTGCCATCAAATTGATATCAAACAAGCAGTATAGAAAAGAAAAAATTGATGTAAAATGTACGTCAATATGATGTCAAATGTACGTCAATATGATGTCAAATGTACGTCAATATGATGTCAAATGTACGTCAATATGATGTCAAATGTATATCAATAGGATGTAAAAAATTTCTTAATATTGTGCTGTAAGTTATTTAAATAAAATGTTGTTTTCTACCAGGATATGCACAGAATTGTTTTGTTTCTCAAAATAGGTTGTTTTGAGAATTTCGTTCTGTCTTAAATATCAATATGTTTTGCGTTTAAGATCAAAATTAAAATTATCAGACATGTGAAGCCGACCTCAAAGAGACTAAATTTATTTTTATAAAAACTTCAGTATTAAAAATGGCAGTGTATCAAGGTGCCAATATCTGTGAATGTATACAAAGCATTTTGATTTATATAATTTAGTGACTCCAATTTTAACTAATTACCAAAACAATAAATCATACCTATTTAAATTTCATATAATATTTAAACAAATGTTTGCCATTCATGAGATAAATACTTTACAATAGGTTGCATATTTTTTGCTCCTTAGTTTTGTAATAGTTTTTTTTTAAATTAGGCCTAAAGCATAAGTAGGAAAATAAATAGGCCTACAAAAATGTTTTTTCAGCAATTTTTATATTAGTACTTAATTACACTTTTTTAAACTTAATTTGAATCTTCTTGTTTTCCTCCTTGTGCTGCTTGCAATCTGCAACACACAATAAACAAGAATAACTTATAGGTAATAATGCCCACTTTAGTATTTTGGGCGCAAACATATTTAAGGCCTTTAGCCCAGACTTAGCTTTTGATCTGGAAAAACTCGTTTATAAGTAGGCTAATTTTATATTCTTTTTAAAAAAGCTATTGTCTAATATGTACCGGTAGAGGATTATTTAAAATTATGGGAGCGCAGGATTGGAACAGTCAGGACATAGCGCAGTAAAAATGTTTGGCGGGGAACTGGCACTGCCCCCACCCCGCAGCCGCGAGTACTACACCAGGAAGCCATGCCCTTGTCCCCAGTCCATACATAAAAACAGCAGTTCTGCCAACTGACACAAACATTAGAATTGTTGTATACTCCTAAAATACAAAAATTTCAAACCACGAATCCTGTAATCTCCTGAATCTTTATATATTAATACGCCAAAAAAGGCGCTTTTATGGTTAGGAAAACTTCTCCGTTGTTTCTTGACCAATTTTAATGTTTGAAGTGTCAAAGAATTCGACTCAGTTCGTAGTTTTGCAATTAGGTTTTTAATTTTCAATATCTTTATTCTCAAGGGTACGGGCTGCCCTCAAAGTTGGTTTTTTGCTCATAAGATTAATATGGGGAATACATTTATTTGAATTGCAGCTGTTAACACATTATGGACAGGTTATTAGCAATACCAGATGTTCCAGGTAAGGAATGTCTATCTATATAAATAAAATAGGTTTGATCTCACATCTCTTTGAGCAGTAAAATGTTGTATGCAGCGGAGATATTTAAATATGTGTTAACATTTGTTTTTCTGTCTATCTGTTTATAAGCCATATTTGTTCTGCGTTTCACAAAAAAAGACTGAATGAAATAAAAAATTGTCGTGTGGAGGAGGAAACGTTTTGGCTAAAAACTTAAACAGCGCGCTGCGGCGGTTAGGTTAGGTTACTATAATCTCCATACATAACACAGTTGTTTCTGAGGGTCCCATAATTTTACGCTGGATGCTGGAAGTTGACAGAACTGCTGATTTTATGTATGGAGTGGGAACGAGGGCATGGCTCCCTGTTTTAGTACTCGCGGCTGGGAGGTGGGGGGACAGCGCCAGTTCCCAGCCACACATTATTACTTTGCGAGGACGGCGCTGCGGGAGGTCCTGACTGTTCCATTTCTATCGTCTCAAAATTACTTGTTACCGGTATCTAAAGGTTAAAAGTCAGCCACACAATAAGTTGATAAGATACCGGTAATATTATTCAGATTAACTACGGTATATAAAGCGAGCTTAGATTTGTGACCATTATCTTATATTAACCCATCCCACCAAATAAATTTAATATAGTTTAAGGTTTACCAAATTATATAGGCTACTTGCAGTCAATTTTCAAAAATAAAACGATTCAGCAGTTTTTCACTTTTGATTTATTGTTCCTTCAGTATTGTTGGGTAAAACAACCTAGAAAATCCAAAAACCACTAGCAAGTGAATTATTGCTCGTTGCAGGATTTTAAACCAGCCTATGTTCAAAATTGCTTTGCCATTTAAAATTTAGCCCCAAACTTCAGTTATAATTCTGCTTGCGGCCTCGGCATGTTCCATGTATAGCTTAAAATGTTATTCACTCACAATGTTAAATAAAAAATAAGTTACAAACCACACACAAAAGCCGGTCCAAAATAGTGATTTGAAAGTATAACTAAACAAATCCAGCAGTGACAAACCCTGATGTTCTTATATTAACATTGGTCTCAAGTCTTAATTAGGCTAATTTTACTTTAAATTTCATCAAGGACATGATTTGCGTACTGTTGGGATACAGCTTGGTATATTTATTGGAGCAAGTGACTTTGGTCCATGAGTCGAATCCCACTGATCAACAATGGCATTTATTTAACTGAAAATACCCCAGTGGTAATACAATCCAGAACCCGTGTTTTAAGCTGGTCCAACTTTCTAGAAAACAAAAATGGATAGGTCTCTGAAATGAGGGCGAGGACAATCACTGCAACTGAGATATCATTCCACTAAAAGGCATGCGATTTTTATAATTTATTTACATAACTTAAGCTAACTTTATAAAAAACGGTCTTATTGGTTACAGGGCCTAAAAAATAAACCAGTAACGATATTTTATTAACCACAGAGCACACAGTGTGAAAAGCCCAGTCAGGAAGCTAGGAAATTGCCACTAAACTACGGTAACATACATAAACTAACATATTCTTGTTAATGGCGGATTTCAAAAAAATCTTAGGTCGAATATGTTAAGTAGGCCCTAAATAACTTGTTCTTTGGTGGACCAGGAAGTTACCAGTTTAAAGTAACTATTATTTTAACCCTAGAACTGGCGCATGTTATTCCCCATGGTGGCGGCTTTTCTTTTCTACTTTTGAAGAGTTTTACTTTATATTATGAAAAATATACATAAACATGCCAAACTACACATATGTTTTTTACTTTGTATATCAAATTAATTCCAATGAAGTTGCCTTTGGAGTTAAAGTTAATTCTTTGACTGAAAGTTGCAATATAAAAAATCTTGTATTAAAGCCATTTACAGCCATTTTTTGTTGCAATTTGTATTAGGGCCTAAGTTACCTATCTAAGTTAGTACCGGTAATAGAAAATGTCGTATATAGTTATTGACTTATGTCTTACTATAATAACTGTACAGGATGTTTAATTTAGTTTTGCAAATCTGCTGACTAAAATAACTTAGTCCTAAATTTAAAAATTGGTTTAACTTATGTAAATACATATCAACAATCACAAGTTCCATGAATATGGTAGGCTATCAAATTAAAGCTCTAAAATCTCTAGTTCATTCTGGTAAGTTATCAATTTAACTTAAGTGATTATACTAAATTTTTGCTAGACGTAGAAAAGACTACGCTACCACAACAGACACATCACACCGGAACGTAACTTAGTTTGAACTAAGTTACGGTACGCTGCAACAGTTATAGGGTTAAGGCTGCCTGCAGATGCTAGAACTGGGTCATAATTTGGCAGGTGTGCCACATTTATTTCTCAATTTGCCCTAATTTGAATTACACATTTAGGTTAATGACACTTTCACATCCAATGGTAATCCTAAGCCAAATCGATATCGAAACAATTATCCACACCATTGAAATGTTGGATTGTATGAGACAGTGAGACTTAGCCAAATACCTAATTTTACATCCATGTAGGCTTAATTGTGTTGAAGCTAATATTGAACTAGTCCTAGGCCTGAACACACCAAATTTCAATAATCTATTGGTATATCAATTCACCTGTTTAGGCAATATACCAACATAGTTTGTCGGGTTTTGATTACAACATTTTTCATCATTTGCTACCCAGCAATAAGCTAATTGAAATTATTTTAGTTGAAGGAAGCGAGGTGACTTCAAGTATTATAGGTTAGGTCTAACTGAAAAACATTGTCAAAATAATACTAATATGTTTTGATTTTACTTACCCTGTTGCACTTCCTGTACTAAGCAGTGTGATGCTAAGACTAGATGAACTTATTAACTTTCGTCTCTTCTACTTTACCAAACTAAAGTCTAATATAAACATGATTTTGATAACCCCTCTAAGACCGATATGACAGAAAAACAATGCGCGGCGCGCCGCGCCAGCCAAGGAGAAGGAATAACCTCTTAACCAAATGCAAACATATATTTAATTGTAATTGTAAGGTTAATTTGTAATACCTATTTTGAGAACTCTAATTAAGTTTTAAAATCATAATTGTAAATAAATAGTTATCCGTTAAATTGTAAACTGCTTTTCGGAACATACAAAATGCTTGATTTGACTTTCTGTGCCAAATTGGATTGTGTCAATGGATGTTTAAATTATTTAGAAAAAAACCGTACTTATTCGTGAGTGAGTGTGATAATAAATTTAACTATAATTAATTAAATTTATATTCAAGCTATATTATTAATAACTAAACATTTAACTTTGTATTTTTTTGTGAACATGCGTTAATACTGTGCTGATCAAAAATTGCATGTAAATTTTACTTCAAATGATGTAAAACTTTTGATGGGGGCGGTTAAAAAAATAATTATTGTTAAATAAAACTGATTGAAACAAAAATAATACAGTTTTGGTATTATAATATTTTTATATCAAAAGATATATATGTAAAAAATGTTACATCATTTTGACATCAAAAATTTTACATCATTTTGACATCAAACATTTTACACCATTTTGACATCAAAAATTTTACATCATTTTGACGTCAATATTTCATCAAATATTTTATTTTACATCAATTTGACGTCTTTGATCACTTTTTTACGTCAAATTGACATCCTGTGCTATATGGGTTCCTACCCCCTTCCCCGTCCTATCCACCCCTTCCCAATAAGTAGGTTAAGTCAGTTTGCTGGAGACGCTGCGGGAGTTAAACACGTTTTAGCGAATTCCCCCTATAGGGAAGAAGCTATTACCGTAGGTCTCATGGTAAGACTTAAGCCCGAGACCATGATAACTTTTTTTTTTGAGGTCCCTAGATGCCAAAAACACTATTCGTTTAAATTTATATATATGCATATATATATATGTGTCCATTAACACGATAACTTGAGTAAAAAACGTCAGATTTTGATGAAATTTGGCTCAAATGTGTAAAATGACATTCATGACTTTAAGTTCGAAAACCAGAAATATCGGACCACGGGAAGGGGGGTTTATGGGGGTTTTAAATTTTCCAAAAATCGGTTTTTTGCATTTTTCACCCTAAAATTTGTAAAAAACTTAATTTTGGTTTTGACCATGTTATAGAGCTTACAAAAACAAATAATATGGTATTTTGAATTGTTAACCTAGGTTAAGTGGTTGCGGAGAAAATCCAAAAAAACCTGCTCATAAAATCTCCCATGTTAATCTTATGGGAAAAAGGTTTTTGGCTTTTCCTCAGTTCATTTCTATGTAAACTTCACATTTGCTTTTACCAAACAGTTTAGCTCTACAAAACAATCATTTTAGTGTTTAAATTGTGATTCTACGTCCAACCGTTGCCGAGATATTCAAAGTGCTAAACACAGTACGTTGTCCAATGTTATCCTTATGGAGAATAAATAAAATTTGATATCTCGATTATTTATGAACGTATATTAATGAAACTTGATATGTGGCTTCACCTAGTACTGGTATATTGATATTTGCACAAAAAGTTGATTTTTGTTGATTATCCTCTTAGCAGCAAACCTGCATACTCATCCCTAATGTTATTCTTATGGAGAATACCTAAAGCTTTATATCTCCCTTAATTATGAACATAAATCATTAAAACTTGGTATGTAGCTTCACCTGGTTGAGTTATATTGTTAATTGGAAAAAAACATATTTTTATTGTCCTTGTTGCAGCAAACCTGCGTTCTCAGTCCTAATGTTATTCTTATGGAGAATAAATAAAATGCTATATATCAGTTATTTATTTAAGTATTTTTATGAAACATGGTAAGTGGCTTTATGTGGTAGTAAGAAATATATTCATGCATAGGAAATTCGCTGAGTACGCAGGTTTGCTGCGACGGGGGTATTTGATTCTTTCGTGATACACTATTGATTTTTTTCTCATAATACTCTCTGCTGTGTTAAAATGTTACATATACTCCCTATAGTTCGACATTTTGATAGTTCGACACCCCTTTAGTCCACAAAGTGTCGAACTATCGAGGTTCTACTGTACAACGATATATCCATTCGACTCCAACCTCAGACTCAAATCAACCCTCCAAGACTTAAAATTTCATCTGCACGAGCAGACGACTTAGCAATGACTCGGTCCAGATTAGACAGCAGCAATGTAGCAGGAGTGACCAGTTTACCAGATCCCTCTAACATCACAGTGTCAAATGAAGGGTGTGATGTAAGCTCTTCCAAGTCTACCTGCTGCAAGTTTGGATGAAAATTCACTTACATCAGAAGATGTGTTGAGTAGTGAGATGTCAAAGCAGAGCAATTGTGTCAATGATCTAGTGGTTAGTAATATTTGTTTGAGTCCAACTGTCTATGACAGTTTAAACTAAATTTAAATGGCAATGAAAAATGTTCTGCTTTTATGTATAATGGTTTAGGTATTGACAAAATTTATAACCAAAACGGTTTGAAAACTAATAATTGTTTTAAAGAAATACACATAGTAAACCATCAACATTTTAAATATGAAAGAAATGTAAAATATAAAAATGATATTTGTACATCAACCTTCAGTAAAACTAATAGTATAGGGCGACCCAAAAAATGTTATAATATAGAGGAAAAAACAAAAAAATTCTATAATGCACTAAAACATACAATTTACCATCAAGAATAGACATTTTGTCTTTATTATTGGAAGAAATTCAAACTGATATATTGGTACTAATGGAGCACAAGATGAAAGAAGAAGAAATAGACCGTCTAAACTTAAAAAATATGCAAGTAAAATCCTTCTATTCCCGTAAATCGTCACTTGGGGGGGAACAATAATTTTAGCAAATTCAAAATTTAATGTTAAATTGTTATTATTGCCGGATATTATTGAATAATTATCTGATAAAGAGTTTGGATGCTGTACAGTAAAAATTACATCTGGAAAATTTTCATTTGTACTGGCTGGCGTCTATCGAACCCCAAAAGCATGTTACGATAACAATTTTGTGGACAAATTTGATGCCGTATTAGAAATATTAAACAGTAAATTTAAAAACATTGTAATTGTTGGTGATGTGATTATTAATGTCCTTGTGAAATCTAAAAATGCTTGCAGGTTGATGAATATATTGGCCTCGCATAAGGTTAAGGCGCTAGCAGATTTTCCAACTAGAGTATGTAAGACAAAGGAGAGTGGAAACGATAATGTTTTTACCAATATCTCTAAATGCAAAACAAAAATCTATGGCATAATCACTGAATTATCAGATCATGATGCTCACATACTTGAGATATACAATCGCAATATTGAGGCCTTACTTCAGAAAGAAAATGTTGTTTCTCACCACACGAAATTTACAGATAATATTAATATTTTTTTTAAAAATGTTATCAGGGGAAAATCAGGGTGTCTAGTGATATTTGATCTCAAAATTCAAGACTTTTTCCAGACTTTTTAAGACTTTTTCCAAAATTTTCCAGACTTTCGCAAGATAGTACAAATATACTACAAACGTCATAAGAGTAAAAATATCATGTTTTTACCACTTTTTGGATTTTTACTTTCTCCCCCTTATACATATGTTATAAGGAGAAAGTATTGTTTTCGTCAAAATTTTTCAATTTAGTTGATAGTGGAAATATTTGTTTTGGTGCTCCCTGAACCCAAAAAAGTGATTTTTACGCGATGTCTGTGTGTCTGTCTGTCTGTATGTATGTGTACAGAGCTAGATCCCTAACCAATGGTTTGATTTTTATGAAATTTGGTATGTAGGTACTAATACACGATATCTCCAGGTATTTTTTCATTTTTTTAATTTTTGATTTTTAAGGGTAATTATCCCCAAAAAACCACCAAAAAACATGAAAAACTTAGATTTATCAAAAACGGCTCTAACGTTTTGATTAAACTTTAGTCGTTAGTAGAACTTTAATTTTCCAACAAAATGAGACCACCCGCATTTCTGTAAAAATTCGGGTTCAGAAATTACAAGACTTAAAATATCAAAAATTCAGTTTTTTGATTTTTCATAAAAAAAACATAAATGTGAAAAATATTACTATTCACCATTAAAAAAAGCTCAAAAAACTAAATAATTTGGTATCTTGAATTACTATTCTACGATTACTGGTTGCGGAGAAAATTTAAATTTCCATTTTTCAGTAAACACAGTACGATGTCCAATGTTATTCTTATGGGGAATACAAAAATTACTATTTCTCTCTTATTTGTTGATCAATTTCATTCAAACTTGATATGCTTGTCAAGTTAGCATTGACCATCAGAAGAAATTTGAAATATGTTGCCCCTTAATAACTCTGAGGGGGGGTAATAGGGGGCATTTCCCCTCTTAAAACCACGTGTGTAGCGATGGATTCTGTAGTGCCTCCTCAACAGGGATTTCGGTAGATATTTTTGAAAACAACTTGTTTACAATATTTTCTGTACATTCAACCGTGCTTTGTATTTTATATTTAGTAAATAAAAAGTAATTTATTCATTAAAGATGGGCTAAAAGGGAGAAAGTATGTGTCAGTCTTCTGATACCGTTTATTTAAACTATGGTAAACAAATTTAAATAGTGAAAAAGAATGACACTTAGAAGAAAAATCACTAACAAAACCAAAACTCAATATAATATTTTTTATTAAAAACTCAAATACTGCATAATATGAACATAAATATTTATATATATAAAAATATATATTTTTCCAATTAAACTTAAAATACAAATGAAATAAACGTTACCGGTTAGCTATATACAAAATAATTTAATTAAAAAAACGAAACTAAAAACGTCAACAAATTTAAAAGGGCATAAAATATCAGCATGTTAAAAGAACATAAAAGGATATTTTCCAGAGTTTTTCACCCTAATTCTAAATAAGTATTCACATAGAGATGGTTGGCGATGTGCTCGGAACGTATTCCTAAAAAAGTTTGTTATCTGGACAAATTTCAAGACGATAAGTATCTTATACCTCTTTAGACTGAACGTAACTGTAACCTAAATAATCCGTATGAACAATTACTTTTGGTTTTTTACATCGTTCCACTTATGAAAGTGTACCCTCTTTATACATTGGAAAGCAATGAAGATTAAAATAAAATACAGTATCGGTAATTTAGTAGCCTGTTCATGTACAGCAACAAATATAAAATTTCGAATAGGTTGGCATATGAAAATAAAAGGCTAAAGTAAAACTAATTTTTACTCATAACTTAGAAAACATATTTAGGCATAAATCTAGGCCTGTCGATCTCATCACTGGCCAAAAAATATTTAAGAAGTCACCTAACTTATATATTTGTTTATATCAGTACCTAAATTAATTTTAATTAAGTTCAGTTTTAAAAAACTAGGCGTAACTTAAATTTTTACAATTTCTCCCATGTTGACATAATTTGGCGATTAAATCAAAGTTTAAAATTACCCAGACGATAGTAAAGCTTTGGCCTAGTTAAAATGTTTTCAAAGGTAAGTTAAAACATTGCACTGACTAGGCTTATTTGATATTTAGGCCTATATAGCCTATCTGTACAGAGAACCACTTTATTAAATGTTATAAACAGTTAATTAGTAAACATGTTCAGACCACAGTTTAATATTTCCAAGGGTAGAAGTAAAGTAACTTAATTAGTCCAGCTTAACAGCCTAACATGGGCATAGGCCTATTATCAAACTTCGGAAAAAGTTCACTAAATTTTGTTAAAATATAGGCATAATACGTTATAGAGCCTAGGGTAACTATTTTACAGATTTAAAAAATGTTGTAATTTGAAATAATATTAGTAGAGGGTAAAACATAACTTATTATTCGCGAAAATATAGGTGTTCCAAGATATAAATGCCCATTTTATAGGAGCTTCGATTGCTACAAATACCTTCACATTAGTTTAGTAAGTAGGCTATATTATTTACGACATTGTTCAAATGTCACTAAGCCACTGTTTAATGGTCTTCTGATGATCTGAGAAATAGTTAACAACTGCAATTAAAACTATAAAATTGTATAACTTAATACTACTTAACAACTGTCGGGCGAGTTACTTCGCCCCGTTCCGTGGAAACCAGGCCACAGTGCAAGCGGTGCAGACGACGAAATTCGGCCGTGTTCGAAGTAAATTGCAACGTAAACTTAAAAGTTTTAACACGTAAAATATTAACTTAAGTGTGTATTGCTCACGCTCACCGTTGAACAAAATTTGAAGCATTGTTGGAATGTAAAGGGAAATAAGAATAGATCATAGTTAAGTTGTTAACCTGTACCGCCAATAATCTGCAGGCATTACTCAATATTTACGGACAAATCTCGGTTTAAACTCACTTCACTCGTCAATATAATCTTAACCTACAGGTTTAATTGCTCCACTATGCGTCAATGCGCGCAACTGCGCAGGTCGCAGGTACTACGACGACGCGACGTATGCGTGTGAGAATTAGAGTCGGAGTCTAGGGACGTTCCGATACGATACTACTGGGCTACTGGCTTGGACCCGATATTTGGTATCGCTACGAATCGAAACCAAAGTATTGATACCCATTACAGTACTCTAAGAGGAACGCGGGAGATAGCTTGGAGTCGATTCTCTCTATCATAAGTTACAAGAACTATATTTGAAGTTATTATTTGTGTTTATTTTGCTAGAAAGTATATTAAACAAAAACTAATCTATATGTTTTAACAACGTAAAAATGTACTATTTTTCCGATACCGATACTCCAACTTTTCTTTCGATACCACGATAATATCGGTTAACCGATGCCCAGAGTTCCGAAAACAAAGTTTCGATACCTACTCGGATCGGATGTATCGGACCTTGTCTATCAGAGTCCACTAGCCGAGGGATGGCGAACGACGCGGGCGAGTGTAGAGGTACCTTCAAGGTCACCGCTCTCCCTCCTGCCCCTCGTGACTCATCTTCCTTCTTCCTTTTCGCGTTGCCATAGTAACGGCATGTACTTGACTGGCTTTCTTAATTTCTCCGAAAAACTATGGGCCAAGCGCTTGCTTGGGTTATTCCACAACGTACATCTTGTTGCAATTGCCATTGATTATAAATACTAGTACCTTGATATCACTGTTTATAAGTTTTATCGATTTTCCCGACTTAATAACAATTTTATATATTAATTCCCGCCTTTCCCGACATTTTATTAATTTCTATACAAATTCCCGACTTCCCCGACTTTCCCGACTGCTAGACACCCTGAAAATTGATTTGAGGTTATGAATGCACCTGTAACAAACAAATTTGATGTTTTCTTTAATATTTTTATGTATTATTTTAATACATGTTTTCCCAAAATTAAAAGTAAACAAATTAAAAAATAGGTCACAAATAGTATTTTAAAGAAAAGAAGTGATGTATTCAAGCAAAACTGTTAGGGAAACCAAAAATCAAGTTGTTAAGACCCTTTTGAGTGAGAAAAATAAAGAATTGAAAAAAGAAGTTGCAGGCACTAAATACGAATTCTATGATGGTTTATTTAAAAAATCAAAAAATGTCAGTAAGACAACATGGAACATAATTAATAAGGAAATTGGCTCAAAAGCTAAGAGTGGCTGTGGAAATAAAAATAGAAGCATCTGGAGACAATCAGGCAAAGTTTCATCTCAAAGCAATTTGTTATGAAGAACTGAAAAACATTATTATGTCCTTTGATAGCAAATTTTCTACTGGATGTGATGAGGTACCTATGCCAGTTATTAAACATGATCAGGATCAGTATCTGATGCTACAACTGCAGCATATAATTAACTCATCTCTTATTACCGGAATTTTCCCAGAAAAATTAAAAATATCCAAAATTAAACCCTGTTACAAGAGCGGTGAATCAAAAACTTGTTCTAATTAAAGATCAATATCCTTACTGTCCTCATTCTTTAAAATTTATGAAAAAGTAATGCATATACACAGTTGTCAACATTTCTTGGGGACAATAATTTATTAGATAAACAGCAATTTGGTTTCAGGGAAGGAAAATGCTGTGGTCGATTTCTGTGAATCAATTACTGATGCTATAGACAACAACGAAACGGGTAGTTGGAATTTTTATGGATCTTACAAAAGCCTTTGACAGTGTTTCTCATGAATTGCTGCTTCAAAAATTGCATTGTATTGGGGCTGGAAGAAAGAGCCTTATGTTGGTTTTGATCATACCTCTTAGACAGAACATAGTATGTTGCAATTGATAATATAAACAATTTTAATCAATTGACTACTTATACTTTATCAACAAATATTGTCAGGTACGGAGTACCACAAGGGTCTATATTGGGGCCATTACTATTTCTAATATACATTACAGGGTTTCCAACCATAATAAAAGAACCTAATAATATTTGTTTATTTGCTGATGAGCATGTATAAAAATATCAGGGATTTCTGAACCTGATGTCGAATTTCTGCTTTTGTAAATCTTTCTAATACCATAGATTAAGAATACCACAACTAGATTCTCCACGGGATAGGGAACGGTGTGCTCGGTCTGCTTGTACGGCGAACTTGCTGGCCCACGTAGTTCTGTACGGTTAAGTTAGGGGCGCTAGAGGTCTCGCCGTTCAACACAAACACACTCTGACCGGGTAGCCGCTCACACACGCGCGTCCGCACACCCCGCGCGCCCGCGCCAGCACACACAACACTCTCGCCCAGCCGCTTACACACGCGCATTTGCACGCCCCGCACGCCGTGCCAGATCACACACACAACACTCTCACCCAGCCGCTTACGCACACACATCCGCACGCCCACGCCCCGCGCTGACTGACTGAATCGCGATGTGAACCGAGACCCCACTATGGTACTGAGATAAACGCAGCGATGTCGGTAGTACGGCATTTCAAAATTAAAAATATATACTATATACTATTATTTTGTATTGTAAACTGTTTTAATCAATGTAATAAATGTGATTTTCAGAGTGAAATTTATTTTAAAAATTTTAAAACATTAAACAATTATGACAATCCACCTCCACAGAATATCTTTCCCACCTATTTTTAAACTTCTTGTAAATTCTGGATACTATTATTTTGTATTGTAAACTGTTTTAATAGATGTAATAAAAGTGATTTTCAGAGTGAAATTTATTTTAACAATTTTAAAACATTAAACAATTATGACAATCCACCTCCACAGAATATCTTTCCCACCTATTTTTAAACTTCTTGTAAATTCTGGATACTATTATTTTGTATTGTAAACTGTTTTAATAGATGTAATAAAAGTGATTTTCAGAGTGAAATTTATTTTAACAATTTTAAAACATTAAACAATTATGAGATTCCACCTTCACAGAATATCTTTCCCACCTATTTTTAAACTTCTTGTAAATTCTGGATTTTCGTAATTTATACATTTTAATTTAGGGCCGTGATGGTAAATCTATCGTTCAACGGTAACACTCAAATTTAAATTTGTTTTTCCAAAATGTTTGAAATTTGACGCTGATTATGGAAATGATAGTTTTCCCCGCGAAAAAATCGTTATAACCTCAGATAATCGGAAAATCGGAAAATATTTGTTTCTTATAATACTGTCACGTGGGTATTCAAAATCTGCGGAATTCCACCCTAACTACGTACGTGCAATTATTTCCCCGATCGGACTATTACTAAACAAGCTACGGCCGTTAAAGCTGGAGCGCGCGGGGAAATGTAGAAAAACTTCCGCCACAGCCACAACAACAAATCAGCGCACTGCGGATTTAGGTTAGGTTAGGTTATGATAGTTGAATTAGTTATTTATCATAAACTAATCTAACCTAACTCCGCAGAGCGTTGTATGTCTAAACAACGTGCTGGCACATCGCAAAACACGGCCCCGAGCCCGGTCTGTGTTGAATACATTTTAAACCTTTATTGGCAAAATTTCTTGCTTATTGATAGGATGGTCGGCAAAACAATTGCGCATTCGTAATCAGGGTCAAATTCCGCACAATTTGAAATCCCACATGACAGAACTGTAAGACAAATAATTGTACCGATTTTCCGTGGTTTTTATGACTATTCCGCGGAAAACGTGTGATCGAAAAAGTAATTGCACGTACGTTTTCAGGGTGAAATTCCACACATTTTGAACACCCATATGACAGTATTATAAAAACAAAGTTCTCTTCCGATTTTCGGCGTTTTTCCAACTTTTCCGCGGAGAAAAAGTGTGACCGGGAAAATAATTGCATGAACGTGTTCAGGGTGAAATTACGGACATTTTGAATACCCAAATGACAGTATTATAAAAAAACAATTATTTTCCGATTTTCTGGGAGTTTAACAACTTTTCCGAAAAAACTATCATTTCTATAATCAGCGTCAAATTTCCAACATTTTAGAAATAAACAATTAAATTTGCGTGGTGTCGTTGATAGATTGATAGATTTACCGTGATCTACAATTTGCCAGACAGCCGCTAAATATATATGAGAGAACTTACGACGAAATAGATATGAAATTTGAAATGGTTTTTATAACTTACCTTCCTACTTACTACTACTAACACACGTCTCCAAATAATGAGATCAAACATTTACTCTATCTAAAGTGTCCCGTTTTAGCTACTCTGTACTATTCGATTCATGAATATGATGATAATGATAATTAAAACCAAGTAGTCCTAGCCTTTAGCATTAGTTTATTTATAAGTACAGTAGACATCTATTTTGCTGAATATAAGTTACCATGGTTCTGCTCTTTTTTGTGTAGAAATATTTTGGCAATAATACCTAGTTTTTATAGTTGCGCTCCTGAATGGCGTAATACATTATTGTGGTCATCATTGCAACGAACATCAAAGCTCTTTAACTCACTGTAGTGAGAATTTATCCAAATGAAAAAAAAAAATTAACTTTTATAAACGAACTTTGCTGAGTACGCAGATTTTCTGTAACGTAGACATTTCATTTATGTAGTTAATTTATTTTACATAATGGGGGAATTACACAGGGGCAACAGTTAGGGGGTTGGTGGCGTCCTTGATGGCGCCAAAATCATCACGTATGACCGGAAGCTCGCGGACTGGATGTGGTTAAAAATAGCCAAAGAGTGCGCGGAGCCCTTATTTCCCAAGGTCACCTCACCCCGTTCCACAATATTGTTTAACGTCACCACCTCGATTCCTCATTTGCAGCTTGATTTCTCATACGTGCAGTGCTTTTGCCTGTCTCTGAAATTTGGTATGTAGGTACTAAATCACGATATCTCCAGGCGTTTTTTAATTTTTTTTAATTTTTTATTTTTAAGGGTAATTATCCCCCAAAAACCACCAAAAAACATGAAAAATCCAAATTTCTCAAAACGGCTCTAACGATTTTGATTAAATTTTAGTCGTTTGTAGGACTTTAGTTTTCCAACAAAATGACACCACCCGCAAAATTACAGGACTTAAAACATCAAAAATTAAATTTTTTGGTTTTTTCATAAAAATACATAAATATAAAAAAATATTACTATTCACCATTAAAAAGAGCTCAAAAAACTAAATAATTTAGTATTTTGAATTACTGTTCTAGGATTGCTGGTTTCGGAGAAAATTGAAATTTTCATTTAGCGGTAAACGCAGTACGTTGTCCAATGTTATTCTTATGGGGAATACAAAAATTACTATTTCTCTCTTATTTACTGATCAATTTCATTAAAACTTGATATGCTTGTCAATTTAGCATTGACCAACAGAGTTAATTCGAAATATGTTGCCCCTTAATAACCCTGGGGGGGAATAGGGGGCATTTCCCCTCTTAAAACCACGAGTGTAGCAATGGATTCTGTAGTGCCTCCAAAGCAGGGATTTGGGTGGATGTTTTTTAAAACAACTTGTTTACAAGATTTTCTGTACATTCGACCGTGCTTTGTATTCTATATTTAGTAAATAAAAAGTAATTTATTCATTAAAGTTGGGCTAAAAGGGAGAAAGTATGTGTCAGTTTCCTGATACCGTTTATTTACTCACCAATATATCTTATTTATCGCATTTACGGACCAATATATAGATATATAATTGTAATGAACATGTTAAAACAGCAAACCATGACTCAATTAACAATATATACAACCTAGCATTGGCGGCCACTATCGCGACCCCAGGAAATAATCAGCTGTTTCAGGAATACTGTTTCCACAGCTGAATACTGCCGGCTCCCCTAATATATGCTAAAATGGCCTAAAACAGCTTGAAGCTACAGTAAATCCAATAAGAATGCTTTTCAAGAAAAACAAACGACACGTGTAGCGTCCCCGGCCTCGTTTACCCCTAAAAATATATTTTCGTAGCTTGGGAGTCATTACATCTCGAGAAACAACCGCGGACGGACGAACGCACGGAGCCACAGACAAAAATGCGAATTATAGTATTATATAAAAGTACCCCCATCACAGAAAACCTGCGTACTCAGCGAATTTCCAATTCATGCATATTTTTCTTACTACCATATCTATTAGTAGCCCTGTACATAAATAATTTTAATTATAGATATATCTTACTAATATTGAAAGTTTGGATGTATGTATGGATATTTGGAGTTCCATCACGCAAAAACTAATGGACCTATTAAGCTAGAATTTTGCAGGAACATATCTTACATGTCACATTAACAAATAGATCTGATAATGTCTACATCCAACATTAGGGCTCCACCCCGTGGGCTCTGTAAGATCCAATGCAAATATTTTGGGAGGATATAGTTTATAATGTTACCAGCTGTATGTTAAAATGTTTGTCAGTTACTGCAAAGGAAGTTATATGGTAAAACATAAATAAAGATTTGATAGTGCTGGTCTACTGGTCAGGTTAATATTTCAAATAATATGTTCTAATTTTTCGCGAGCGAAGCCGCGGGAAACAGCTAGTATATATATTACAATTTGTACGAATGGCATCTGGGGACCTCAAAACAAAAAGTTATCATGGTCTCGGGCTTAAGTCTTACCATGAGACCTACGGTAATAGCTTCTTCTCGATAGGAAAAATTCGCTAAAAGAAACAAATAATATAAATTGGGAAAAAGTATGAAATATAATTTCAATAAGGAAATATTGTTTGTTATTAACTGATTCGTTGGTAATGAACTATCGAATATAAGTACCATCCTTTTAACTACTCTGAATGCGCGCTTCTTTGGTAATTTGTATATAACAGCAAGACAATTTTCATGGAAAACGTAACAAGGGAGAAGCCGCTTTGATTTGACGATGACGATGGGAAGGCAAAGCAGGGCTGGCAGACGCGCTGCGAGCAACGACGCCGGCGGTGTTGGCAGTACCTGTGCGGGGCCTACGTTGGCCCCGGCTGTTCTCTCTCCGCCCTCTCTCTCCCCCAATTACTCCCGCTCTCTCTCGCACACGAATGCTGTCTCCCCCTTTCCACCGCTTAACGTTGGTTCCTCACGTGGCCACGAGGTAGCGCCACTGCACTGATGCCACCGGAGCCGCTAGTACTAGAAAAACCCGATAGAGCACACCACCGTTCACCCGTTTTGGCCGTCTTCACCTGTTAGCTTGCCGGTGAATAATCTAGGAGTATGTTTAATCTATGCTAATACTATGCAGTATTTCCATAAGTTAAATTTATTGCCAAACCCAATTAAAACCAAATATATTGAGTTCTCTGCTTCAAAATTAAAAAATGGTAAAAGCACAAATATTTTCATGGATGAATATTTTTTAAATGAAGTAGACGCTATTAAATTTTTGGGATTAAATGTAGATAGCCACTTTACCTGGGACGATCATGTAGATTCAGTTTGCAAAAATCAGGACTCTATGCAAAGAGACAGATGTCCAAATTCAGTAGTTTTGAAACTCTAAAAATTATCTATTATGCTCTAATTGAATCACATATAGCTTTTGGTTTATGCCTTTATGGTTCTACCTCAAACAATAATTTAAACAGAATATTATTACTTCAAAAGAAAACCCTTCATATTATGTTAAAATTGAAACCGGGGGACTCTGTAAAAGAACATTTCAAGAATACAGAGATTTTGACAGTTTATGGTTTATTTATTTTTCAGTTAGTAGTTCATATTAAATCAAACTTTCAAAAATTACCCCAATTAAATTATTTTCATCAGTATTAAACGAGGAAAGGTAACCAACAATCTGGCATACAGAAAGCATAATTCTTCATTTTTTACAAAAAAAACCTCATATATTGGAATACACTTTTTTAATTCTTTGCCAGAATATCTAAACGAATAGCAGTTTAAAAATCAAGTAAAGCTGTATCAAATCAATACGCCACTGTATAGTATTGATGACTTTTTTCATGATTATTGTAGTGAACCTGGCAAGTTAGAATTAGAACCAAGATCGTATTTAATTTGAACTATTATTTATTAAGAATTATTGTATGTTATTATTTGTTTTCAGCATAAACCTAAACAATGTATGTAATGACACCATTCTGTACATTTTATGTGCTTGATGAATAAAGTATTATTGATTGATTAATTGATTGAATATATCTCAACCAGGTGAAGTTTACACCTAACTTTTCGTTTTGAGGTCCCCAGACCCCAAAAACACCATTCGTTCGAAACTGTATATATATATATATATATATATATATCTACATACCAAGTTTTATTAATACATTTAAGGAAGATATAAAGCTTTATTTATTCTCTATAAGAATAACATTAGGGTTGCGTATGCAGGTTTGCTGCTACGGGGACAACCAACAAAAACATATTTTTTGTGCAAATATTGATATACCAGTACTAGGTGAAGGCATATACCAAGTTTCATTAATTTTAGCGAATTTCCCCTATAGGGAAGAAGCTATTACCGTAGTCGGCATGGTAAGACCTAGGCCCGGGACCATGATAACTTTTCGTTTTGAGGTCCCCAGACCCCAAAAACACCATTCGTTCGAAACTGTATATATATATATATATATATATATGTGTGTGTCCGTGAGCACGATAACTCTCGTAAAAATTATCCGATTTTGATGAAATTTGGTATAAACGTGTAAAGCAGCATTTATGACTTTAAGTTCGAAAACCAGCCAGATCGCTCTATCCGAAGGGGTATTTTGGGGGGTTTTGTACCCCAAAAATGGGTTTTTCGAATTTTTTACATATAATTTTGGAAATAGTCAAATTTTAGTTTTTCCCATTGGGTTCAGCTTAAAAAAACACACAATTTGGTATTTTGATCATTCCTCTACGTCAATTGGTTCCCGAGATATTGAAAATGCTAAACACAGTACGTTGTCTAATGTTATTCTTATGGAGGAAAATAAAAATTTTATATATCGCTTATTTATGAACGTATACTGACGAAACTTGGTATACGGCTTCATCTGGTTGTGGACCATTGATATTTGCTGAAAAAAAAAACAATTTTTTACCAAAGGCTCCTGTAGCAGCAAACCTGCGTACTCAGCCCCATGTTATTCTTATGGAGAATAAGTAACGTGTTATCTCCCTTCATTATGATAATAAATTAATGAAATTTGGTATGTGGCTTTACCTACATGAGTTATATTGATTTTTGTATAAAACCCCATTTATTGCTTGCTTCAGCAAACCTGCATACTCAGCCGCCATGTTATTCTTATGGAGAATAATTAAAATGTCATAAATAGTTTATTTATGAATGTATATTGATGAAACTTAGTATGTGGCTTTATATGGTATTGAGACACATAAATATATGCATTGGAAATTCGCTGAGTACGCAGGTTTGCTGCTACGGGGGTATTTAATTATTCTCCATAAGGATAACACTGGACAACATACTGTGTTTAGCACTTTGAATATTTCTGCAATGGCTGGACGTAGAATCACAATTTAAACACCAAAATGATTGTTTTGTAAAGGAGAACTGATTGGTAAAAGTAAATGTGAAGTTCTCAGTAAAATTAGCTGAGGAAAAGCCAAAAACCTTTTTCCCATAAGATTAACATGGATATTTTATTAACATGTTTTTTTGGATTTTCTCCGCAACCACTTAACTTAGGTTAATGATTCAAGATACTATATTATTTGTTTTGTAAGTTCTATAAAATGGTCAAAACCAAAATTGAGTATTTTGAAAAATTGTAGGGTGAAAAATGCAAAAACTGATTTTTGGAAAATTGTAAACCCTCATAAAACCCCCTTCCCATGGTCCGATCTTAACTTACAGCCACGAATGTTGCTTTACACGTTTGTGTCAAATTTGATCAAAATCCGATGTGTTTTTAAAGTTATCAAGTTAACGGACACACACACACACATATATATATATATATATATATATAATAAATAAATTACATATAACTGAAGACGTATTCTTGAATATCTCCCAAATACTAAGTTTAATTTTAACATATGATTTTTAATTTGTTTACCATTTAATGAATTTGCATTATGTGAGGTTACAAAAATAATGTAATACATGACTATGACCTAAAGGTTTGAAACTAGTCATCTAATTAATCATATTATGATAAAACCAAAAAGGGAACTCTGTTAATAAAATTATGCTTAAAACTAATAAACATATACATATACTAGGCTTATCGCCGTTGGAGGCTTCACCCCCAAACCCCTTTTGGAGTTCGCTTCCCTCACTTGCAATTAACACAAGTTTTAATCAAACTCAACTATGGCAGTCCATTAACCAAAGAAAAACTACACAACACTGTCTTTGAGCACATTATAGCCTACACAGGCGGTCCAATATCAGTTCGATATCAAAACATTTTACTAACTGGCTGCTTGTCGTTTTATCGAATGAACTCCCGACTACGATAGTTGTTCCGAGGTGTATAAAAGCAAAAAATAGTGTGCTCACTCAATTCAAAGTCAATCAGATATAAGTTAAATGAAAAGTTTTGGTTGCAATGTGAAATTGGAGTTCTACAAATTGATTTATGTGTATTTTATAAGTAATGTTGTATATCTCCCTTAATTATGAACCTAAATTAATAGAACTTGGTATGTACCTTCACCTTGTTCAGTTATATTGATAATTGCAAAAAAAACAAATTACTTATCATCCTTGTTGTAGCAAACCTGCGTTCTCAACCCTAATGTTATTCTTCCGGAGAATAAATAAAATGTTATATATCACTTGTTTATGAATGTATTTTTGTGAAACTTGGTAACTGGCTAAATGTAGTAGTGTGACATATATATATCGGAAATTCGCAAAGTATGCAGGTTTGCTGCGACAGGGGTATTTCTTGATTGCTAAAAAAATAAAAGAGATTCGAGGTTGGTGTAAATTAGGAACTTGCTAGGATTTGGACGACCTTTACGTTGATATACTTTTTGACATACATTACTATTTGATTTTTGTGGTTTAAATATACTTATGAAGAATAAGAACAATTTTATATCTCGCTTATTTAAGAATGCATACCGACGAAACTTGATATATGGCTTCACCTGGTTGTGGTCTTTGGTAATTAGCAAAAAACATAAATTTTTACCGACAATTCCCGTAGCAGCAAACCTGCAAACTCAGTCGCCATGTTATTCTTATGGAGAGAAAGTAAAATATCATATCTCCCTTAATTATGAGCATAAATTAATAAAACTTGGTATGTGGCTTCACATAATTGAGTTCCATTGATTTTTGCATAAAAACCCATTTTTGTGTTCCCTGTTACAGCAAACCTGCTTACTCAGCTCCCATGTTATTACTATGGAGAGTAATTAATACCCCCGTCGCAGCAAACCTGCATACTCAGCGAATTCCCAATGAATATATAACATAACACATTAAAAGACTTAACAGGATTCATAATAAATATATTCACAAACAAGCGATATTAAAAATATTAATTAATCTCCATAAGAATAACATTGGGGATGAGTACGCAGGTTTGCTGCAACAAGGCACACAAAATAATGGGTTTTTATGCAAATATCAATAGAACT
The DNA here is from genome assembly GCA_963675035.1 of Allygus modestus. Classification (NCBI taxonomy): domain Eukaryota; kingdom Metazoa; phylum Arthropoda; class Insecta; order Hemiptera; family Cicadellidae; genus Allygus; species Allygus modestus. The sequence continues at coordinate 189,288,738 of OY776112.1, read as the reverse complement.
CATCTTAGTGAAGTCACATACCAAGTTTCATCCATATACAATTATAAATAAGCGATATATAACATTTTAAGTATTTTCCATAAGAATAACATGGGGACCAAGTACCTAGGTTTGCTGCTACAGGAACCATAGGAAAAAAATTGTTTTTTTGTGCAAACAACAATAAACCACAACCAGATGAAGCCATATACCAAATTTCGTCAGTTAATGTTCATAAATAAGCGAGATATACAATTTTTCTTTTTCTCCATAAGAATAACATTAGACAACGTACTGTGTTTGGCAATTTCAATATCTCGGTAACCAATTGACGTAGAACAATGATCAAAATATCAAATTGTTTGTTTTTTTAAGCTGAATTCAATGGTAAAAATTAAAATTTGATTTAAATAAAAATTACATGTGAAACCCCAAAAAACACATTTTTGGGGTACAAATCCCCCCAAAAACCCCCCCTTCGGATGGTGTGATTCATCTGGTTTTCGAACTCGTTCAAACAAATGGTACTTCACACATTTGTACCAAATTTCATTAAGATCGGACCTTCTTTACGAGAGTTATCGTGCTTACGGACACACACACATATATATATATATATATATATATAAATACATAAATAAATACACCCGTCGCAGCAAACCTGCATACTCAGCGAATTTCCAATGAATATATAACATAACACTTAACAGGATTCATAAGAAATGTATTCACAAACAAGCGATATTTAAAATATTAATTATTCTCCATAAGAATAACATTGGGGATGAGTACGCAGGTTTGCTGCAACAAGGCACGCAAAATAGGGTTTTTATGCAAATATCAATAGAACTCATCTTAGTGAAGTCTCATACCAAGTTTCATCCATATACATTCATAAATAAGCGATATATAACATTTTAAGTATTTTCCATAAGAATAACATGGGGACCAAGTACCTAGGTTTGCTGCTACAGGAACCATGGGGAAAAATTGTTTTTTTTGTGCAAACAACAATAAACCATAACCAGATCAAGGCATATACCAAATTTTGCCAGTTTATGTTCATAAATAAGCGAGATATACAATTTTTCTTTTTCTCCATAAGAATAAACAACGTACTGTGTTTAGCACTTTCAATATCTCGGTAACCAATTGACATAGAGCAATGATCAAAATACCAAATTGTTTGTTTTTTTAAGCTAAATTCAATGGTATAGATTAAAATTTGATTTAAATTAAAATTACATGTGAAAACCCCAAAAAACACATTTTTGGGATACAAAACCCCCCTTCGGATGGTGCGATTCATCTGGTTTTCGAACATGTTCAAATAAATGGTACTTTACACATTTGTACCAAATTTAATTAAGATCAGACCTTTTTTACGAGAGTTATCGTGCTTACGGACACACATATATATATATATATATATATATATATATATATATACACATATATAAAAATTTGAACGAATGGTGTTTTTGGCATCTGGGGACCTCAAAATGAAAAGTTATCATGGTCTCGGGCTTAAGTCTTACCATGAGACCTACGGTAATAGCTTCTTCCCTATAGGGGAAATTCGCTAAAATTTGAACGAATGGTGTTTTTGGCATCTGGGGACCTCAAAATGAAAAGTTATCATGGTCTCGGGCTTAAGTCTTACCATGAGACCTACGGTAATAGCTTCTTCCCTATAGGGGAAATTCGCTAAAATGGCTTACATTGCTTATTTATGAATTTATATTGATGAAACTTGAAATACCAATGTATCATCTAGTTGAGTTATATTGATATTTGCATAAAAACACTTATTTTGTGTTCCTTGTTGCACCAAACCTGCCTGCTCAGCCCCTATGTTATTCTTATGGAGAATAATTAAAATGTTATATTTTGCTTAGTTATGAATGTATATAAAAGAAACTTGGTAAGCGGCTTTATGCGCTATTAATACATATATATGCATTGGAAATTTACTGAGGACGCAGGTTTGCTGCGACGGGGGTATTTAATTAATTACAAAGAGTAGACCTTTTACAGGTCTAATATTACATTTTCTGTTAGAAATGATTGCTGTTTATCGTGGATTCCACTTTCTTGACAGTATTCTGATTAATTTTTTTTCTTTAATTCAGTGATATGCAATCTGGCCATGCACCTTGGTTTAGAAAAAAAATCATATCGGAAAACAAATATTGTATCGCTACATCGTATTGAGACATTGATACTGATACAATCAAATACAATCACTACGCCACTGACAGTGCAAGAACCTCGTTACTGGCTAGAGCGATCCCTGCAATTCAAAAGCATTTGCATTGCATTAACATAAAAGATCATAACTTAAAATGTAGATTTTAATGTCTGGCTTGTTATCTTCAGAAATACAGTCTTCCGGAATAAGTCAGATTTATATTATATTTTATCAGTTTTCAACCGAAGCTTTGGATTGGATTTGGATATCTAATTCAAACAAAAAATTGACTCGAATTTTCGGATATCTGCACCTCTGAAAATAAAGTAGCCTATGGTATTTTAGTGAATACTTCAAGATAGTGGAAAACACACAAGGGTTACGAGGTCAAAAACTTGGATTTTTTTTATCAGGGATTTTACACATATAACATACAAAAAAAAACTGTTACACCTTTTACGAGGCAACTCCTTTAATTTGGATTATTCTACTGGACATTATAGCTCTAGACTAATTCCCAGTTTAAAAACACTTGTCCAAGGTCTCTATACAAATATAACTAAAAGGTATATATTTTAATCATGTAATAATACATAAAAAAAAATCTTAATGTAAACAACACGAGAAAAGACTAATAATTTACATTATAAAAATCACAGAGCCACATACATAATAGCAACAATTAAATAAAACACTCAGACAAGAAAAATTTAATAAATTTAATTGCAGGATAAATAATAGCACTAGTAAGGCAAAAATACTTTAGTCTTGATGAGACTTTTGAGGAGGAACGACAGGAAAAATGTCTTCCGCGAGTTGTTTGGCCAGAAAGTAGATTTCTGCTAAAGCGATTATAAGAGCACACATGACTCCAAGCAGCAGACGAAACCCAAAGTCCAAGTCTCCGATCATCAGCTCAACTCCGATGAAGCCAAAGGCGAAGCCGGCACCGACAGAAACGACGAACTGGAGCACGGCGATGAGCTGCCGGTTGATCTGCTTCACTGGAACACGATTGAGACGTAACCAAGTACCTTACTGTGACAAGTCCAATGAGGTATTGTAAAGTAGGCCTATTGATCAATCAAGAAAAATAAACAAATATTTTAGCCAAAAACCCATTAATGTTTAAATTACTATTTTCAGCTTGAAAATAAGTAGGTTAAAAAAATGTTAATACAGTATAATCTCAATCAACCGTCACAGTCTGTCATTGTAAAAAGAAAAGCAACATTAATATTGTCAGTCAATTGCAATACACTAATTAAAAACTTTATGACGATCGCACAACAAATCGCTGGAAAAAAAATGAAACTTAGCTACTAAAGAGACTTACACTGTGAAGCTATGGACTCATCAGGCATCTTGGCTCTCATCGAGTCTACGATCCTCGTCATGGTCTGGTACAACTTAGCCACTAACGACACTTACACTGTGGAGCTATAGACTAGTCAGGAATCTTGGCCCTCATTGAGTCCACATTCCTCGTCAAGCTCTGGTACAACTTAGCCACTAACAACACTTACACTGTGAAGCTATAGACTCGTCAGGCATCTTGGCCCTCAACGAGTCCACGTTCCTCGCCATGCTCTGGTTCTCCCCCTCCTGCTGTGGTACAACTTGGCTACTAATGACACTTACACTGTGAAGACATGGACTCATCAGGCATCTTGGACCTCATCCAGTCCACATCCCTCATCATGCTATGGTATGCTGTCTGCGGCTGTGGTACAACATAGCCACTAACGACACTTACACTGTGAAGCTATAGACTCGTCAGGCATCTTGGCTCCCATCGGGTCCACGTTCCTTGTCATGCTCTGGTTCTCCCTCTTCTGCTGTGGTACAACATAGCCACTAACGACACTTACACTGTGAAGCTATAGACTCGTCAGGCATCTTTGCCCTCATCGAGTCCACGTTCCTCGTCATGCTCTGGTACTCCCTCTCCTGCTGTGGTACAACATAGCCATAGCCACTAACGACACTTACACTGTGAAGCTATAGACTCGTCAGGCATCTTTGCCCTCATCGAGTCCACGTTCCTCGTCATGCTCTGGTACTCCCTCTCCTGCTGCTCCAGTCTGAGCCGCTGCACTCTCGCTTCCAGCTCCGGGTTCCGAGGTATCACCGGGGGCTCGGGCAGCTCCACGTGGCATCTCTGTAGCCACTCGTGCATAGGACATTCCAACTCCACATGCTCCTTCACCCACCTAACCTCTGCCACAGTCAACTTCAAAGGTGACCTTTCTTTCTCGCTCTCTTTCAACTTCCTCTTTAAATTGTTAGGAGGATTTTTAACTTCAGAAAGGGAGTTGATTTTCTTTTTTAAATCCCTTACTTCGCTTTGAGGTACACATATTTTAACTTCTGGTTCTTCGATTGAACCGATCATTTTGACTTATTGCTTGGATCTTCGATGTGCAGTTTTTTTTCGAGATTGACATAAAACTCGCAGAGTTCTTTTTCCTTTTGGTCAAATGTCTGATCTACATTTGCATACTTAGCTTGCATATCAGTCTCAAATCTTTCCCATTCACAGTTCCGTATTTCTCTCTTCACTTCTAAATTTGTGTCCTGAAAGTTCAAAACATAAAAATCAACATGAAAATATTGTGATCCTTAATCATAAAACCCAAGAAGTACCGGTACCTATTATTATTACATGATTATTTTTGTTGTTTATTTATTTATAATAATTACCAATTTGATTTAAAACTATATTATAATGTATATGAATTATTAATAATAAAGATTTACTTACTCATTAAATTAAAGGTAATCTGTGGCACTGATGACATATACAAAATCTGTTATGATTTGTCATTTTAGACCTTGAATTTAGCTAAAGACTTCTTGTAGATAGTGTAAATAGAAATTTAATAATTTATGTATTTCTTTATATGATTACTAGCTCCGTACCCGTCCTCTATACAGGTTGTATGTCTAAATAATAGATGAATTTGATAAAAATAACAACCGAATTAATTTTACAATATTTCATTGGTGGACGTGAGGATGGCACAAGGCACTTTCGAAATTAATCTGTTTATGAACCTCAGGGAAAAAACTGTCGATCAGTAGTTCCTGTTATTCATTGACTGAACAGAGTGAAGGAGGGATGTTATGAGACCACCTGTTTTCCAATGTCCTGTTCCCAACTTTTAAAAGGATTGACAACTTTTTATTTCAGCAAATATTCAATTTACAAAACATGCACTTTACAAATCATCAATCAATCTACAGGTGGGATCTTCCTTTGTTCGATTGTCCATGCAATTCATGCCATCATGCATTATATATATTTTTTTATTTTATTTTATACAACCAAAACATACTCAAATGGCCTCTGGCCCAACAAAGTCCACCTTTTCTCATCTACTTTTTAACATGCTAAATACTAAAATAATAAAGATTGAGGAAAATAATTTTTCGGTAAAGTGAAAAAAAATAAAAATAAATAAATTTTTTTTATAAATTTCAAAAACAGCCTCGGTGAAATTTTTTCTACGGATTTGTTATGGAAAATTCATTATATACATTTTGTAGACAATCTAATTCCCTAAATAGAAATATATAACATGTTGGGAAAAGAATTTTTTTTGTAAGTATTAGGGGCATAATATAATAATAAACGGAAAACCGAAAAAATCATGGAAAACCGAAAAAAGCATAAACTGTACAGTGTTATATTGTGTTGTAAATAAGTCATGTAATATATGTATATAGTAATATATATATATATACATATTTGTAAAGCTAATGAAGTAAGGAATCCAAAAAAGTCATATAGTTGATGGTAAAATATTATTATCACTTATAAATACATGCAAATAAAATAATGTTTCGCTATTTTTACGTTTTTTGTAAACAAATATTTCACAATATTTAGTATATAACTCTTTTACCAAATTTTTTACCCCTAAACCATTATAAACATGTTATAGTACATTCAATTCCCTAAATATAAATGTATAATACCTAGGGTAAAGTATTATTTGTATATGTGTTATGTAGCAACAAACAAATAGTCGCGGACTTGGCAAATTTGTGAAAAGTAGTATTTTTCAATGAGATCTTTGTAATCTGTATAAACATAAATAATGTCATATTATATCTATTTATTATTACTACAGGTATTTATAAACAATCAAATATACCTATATATATATATATATATATATATATATATATATATATATTACATATACATAGGGTAGTGGCGTGTTATATACGAGATAACGTGCGGTCAATAGGCCTATGTAGGGGAGTAGTGGCAAACCCAGAAAGAGACGCCGTAATCGGCACTTTTTTCCCATGTTATTCTTATGGGGATCAGTTTTTGAACACTTGCCCGATCCTACCATACACAAATTTCCTTTTTGGCCTATACTAGTACCTGACCCTTGCCTATATTAAATACATTTTCCCAATCCCCAACCCTCCTCTATATTTTTTAAAATTAATTTTCAAATTCAGGCTAAAAAACTATCTTTGGTGTTTATGGTCCGATTTGTCTTCAATTCGGATATGTTATTGTCCTAGGCAAGTGTTTTAATAAATTCCACTTCCATTTCCCAAATTCACTATTATGGTAAAATTAAAAAATATTTTTGAAAAATACTGCCAATTGCCAACTTCTTTATTTACTGTCCGATTTATTTAAAATTTGGATATGATACTGACCTAGGCAAGTGTTTTAATAAATTCCACTTCCATTTCCCAAAATCACTATTACAGTCAAATTAAAAAATATTTTTGAAAAATACTGCCAGTTGCCAACTTCTTTATTTACTGTCCGATTTGTTTAAAATTTGGATATGTTATTGTCCTAGGCAAGTGTTTTAATAAATTCCACTTACATTTCTCAAATTCACTATTAAGGTCAAATTAAAAAATATTTTTGAAAAATACTGCCAATTGGCAACTTCTTTATATACTGTCCGATTAGCTTAAAATTTGGATATGTTATTGCCCTATTTTGATCGTATTTAAATTTTTAAAATGGTAATTTTTGTTTATAAAAAGCAGAGCACGACATCTCTACAGTCATTTCAACACAAAATGTTGACCTGTGCAGTCTGTTTTATGTCTTACTCCAACAGAAGCAATTTATTATGCCATTATCGACTTGTTCACAAAGTTATTCCTAAAATTTGTAAAAAATGCCATAAAATATTTGATAATAACAATCATTTTAAAGCGTATATGCTAGAAAAACATGATACATGCAAAGTTTGTAAAAAGGTTGTTAACTGTAATAAGAAACGCCACTACATAAGCTGTGACAAACGACCTTACAAGTTGTATATTTTTAACGGTGAATCTGTGGAAGTATTAGACACTCTTCAATCTTGTCCGCTACCTATCAAATGGATTCTTATTAGGAGGGTAAAGTTCATCAAACACTCGGTGGACAATAATGGTGATTTAATCATTGACAAAGAATGTATTGCTGATTTTCGAAGTTTGACGATGTTAACGATTGAGAACAAAGATTTAAAAACTCAAATTAAAGAAGCACTTTTTAAGATCGATACCTCCATGCACAAGTATCAAGCCCAAGGCAGTGGATGGATATATGACCATACTAAATACTGGCAGCTGCATATTTACAAGTATAAACCCCTAACTCCCAAGTCATACATACCCACACCAGAAAATATAAAATCAAAACACGCTGTTTTAAATATTAAAAATAGTGATAATAAATGTTTTTTGTGGAGTATTTTAGCAAACTTAAATCCAAGGAATTGTAAAGAACATGCAAATCAAGTATTTTACTACGAACCCCCCGTAGGTCAGTTAAATATGACAGATATAAAATATCCCGTAAAAATATCCGACATTGATCAATTTGAAAAACAAAATAATAGTGTTAATGTATATGGAATTGAAGGACAATTAATATATCCATTGAGAATAACTAAACTAAATAGTAATACGCACGCAAACCTGCTGCTTTTACAACAAGGCCGCAAATCACATTACTGTTTAATTCGTGATTTTGATAAGTTAATGCTACGGTCTACAAAAGATAACCATAAGAAATATTTTTGCAAGTTCTGTGTGCAACATTTTTACACTAAAGATATATTGGAACGTCACATAACATATTGTAAAACCTTTGATGCCCAAAGAGTACAAATGTCTAAAAAAGATACATTACAATTTACGAATTACAAATATCAACTTAAAGCTCCCTTTGTGATTTATGCAGATTTCGAATGCTTTATAAACTCTGGCAAACACACTCCTTCTGGATTTGCTTATGTTGTAGTGAGAGATTCTAAAACTATTTACGAAGAGTTGTACAGCGGTAAAAATGTAATGGATGTGTTTTTCGAAAAGTTATTTAAAACTTATGACTTTATTAAAAGTCAGATGGGAGTATATGTTCCCCTTGTAATGACTCCAGAGCAAGAGACGTTATTCCAAGACTCCACACGCTGCCACATATGCCGCCAGCCGTTACTGTGTGATAAAGTGCGCGACCATTGTCACTTAACAGGCGAGTTCAGAGGGCCCGCCCATAATTCTTGTAATTTAAACTATAAAGTAACTAAGAAAATTCCAGTATTCTTCCACAATCTTAAAAACTATGATGGTCATTTAATAATGCAACACTTAGGAAAATTTAATCGCAAATTGAATTGCATAGCCAAAGATATGGAAAAGTATATTTCATTCTCTGTTGATGATTTAGTATTTTTGGATTCCTACAAATTTCTGTCCCTTCCCTTAAGCAAATTAGCTTCCAATTTAAATACATTTAGATTTATAGGCAATCCACTACTACAACGTAAGGGCGAATTTCCGTACGAATACATGACAGGACCAGGAAAGTTTTTAGAGCCTCTCCCACCCATAGAGGCATTTTACAGTAGTCTAACTAAAGAATGTATATCTCCTGCACAATATGAACATGCTAAAAACGTATGGAATCATTTTAATATAAAGAATTTAAAAGAATATCACGATTTATACCTTAAAACAGATGTGTTGTTGTTGGCTGATGTGTTTGAGACATTTAGGGACTTATGTTTAAAGGATTATAAACTTGACCCTGTCCATATGTACTCACTGCCTGGACTAACATGGGAGGCATGTCTTAGAATGACCGGCATAAAATTACAATTATTTCGTGACATTGACATGCATTTGTTTATAGAACATGCCATTAGAGGCGGTGTAAGTATGATTTCCACGCGCTATGCTAAAGCCAATAATAAGTACATGGGCGAATATTATGACCCAAATCAAGAAAGCACCTATCTTGTATACTTAGACTGTAACTCGCTATACTCTACAGCAATGTGCGAGTCGTTGCCCATCGATGGCTTTAGATGGACAAATGAGAAAGATTATAAATACAATCAAAATGAAAACTTTGGATTTATTTTGGAAGTTGATTTAAAATACGATAAAAGTTTACACGATTTGCATAATGACTACCCGCTCGCACCAGAAAAAATGAATGGAAAATTAATACCAAATTTAAATGACAAAACTAAATATATTTTACATTATAAAGCACTAAAAAAATACGAAGAACTGGGTTTGGTAGTTACAAAATACCACAGAATTTTAAAATTTAGACAGTCGAAATGGCTTGCACCCTATATTAATTTTAAAATTGAAAAGCGACAAAAAGCTAAACACGATTTTGAAAAAGACTTTTACAAACTGTTAAATAACAGTCTCTTTGGTCGAACAATTATGAACCAACGTAAGTTTCGTGATATACATCTTGTAGACGAGTCTAAGTTAACAAAGTACGTTACAAAGCCAAGGTTTGACTGTAGCAAAATGTTCGATAACAATTTGCATGCTGTACATTTAAATAAATTAATTGTAAAGTTTGATAAACCAATATATTTAGGAATGACCATTTTGGATATCAGTAAAGTAATAATGTATGATTTCCACTATAATTATATGTCAAAATTTAAGAATAAAAAGTTCCTAATGACAGACACAGACAGTCTTCTTTATTCTATAGTATCAGAGGACTTTTACAAGGAAATACAATGTGACTTGGACTGTTTCGACACCTCTGCATATAGTAAAGACCATTTCTTATACTCTGATAAAAATAAAAAAGTTACGGGCAAGTTTAAGACGAATTAAATGGTCAAATTATGTATGAATATTGTGGTTTAAGGCCAAAATTATACTCTTTCATTCCTTTACAATGGTTATACGAAAAAGAAAAGCAAAATGAGCTAGAGGTTAAAAAGGCAAAGGGGGCTGACAATGCTACAGTTAAACATCTCTTAAGACACCAACATTACTTAAACTGTCTTGCAACCGGGGAAGATTACTATGAGAATGTTACAAGAATTAAATCCACAAACCACCATCTTCAAACATTAACGATGAACAAAAAGGTACTCTCTTTTGATGACGACAAAAGGTTTATTCTGGATGGCATTAACACTCTTGCCCTTGGTCATTATAAAATTGGTCAAACATAAATCTATATTTCCCATTATTCTTTGGCCTTTCCTTGTCTATTACAAAAAAACCATATTTAGACCTGTCCCAGCATTGATGGCAGAGATTTCTAAATTGGTTAAATGAAAAATCATTTCCCACATGATTGTTATACACATGTTTTAAATTTAAATCATCTTGTTTAAATAATATTAGAAAATTAACATTGTCACGTAAATGTTTGTTTACTTTACTGTAAGATTGACACAAGTAAAAACTGTTAATATTTTTGTGTCTGCCCATTGAGAAAAATTGTGTGATATTTGGACTATTTATGTCGTCAAATACAACTATTGAGTGTGATTCTACATCATTTGGTGTGATTTCACAGTTTGAATATGTGTGTAATTTAACTTCATCACACAGACGGAATATTTCAATTATTTTTTTATATTTTTCTTGTTCTAAACATTCTGATATAATATATAAATTTGTAAACTTAAATCCTTGCTTTTTACAATTAAGTTATAAATTACAACGGTCTTCCCCGAACCGCTAGGCCCTATTATAAGACAGCGAATATTATTAGGAAATAGACCCAACTTCTTTGGTGTATTTTCTTTATGTGCTATTTTAAATTTGTTCTTTTGTTGAATAAATTACATTTTTTATATAATAAAAATGGCAAAGAGAAAGTGTAAAAAGGTCCAAGGTAAGGGATTATTCTTAAAGCCATATAGAGGCCGTGGCTTGTTAAATACCCTTATAAACAACCTTCCTTTCTCCCTCCACATACCGTCATATTCATATTGTGGTCCTGGAACTAAGATACGTGAAAATTTAGCCAGAAATGTACCTCCAAAAAATAAGCTAGACTCTTATTGTAAAGAGCACGACATATTCTACATGAATAATCCTGATACAGCCGCCCGGAACAAGGCAGATATGAGATTAGCGGACCAGGCTTGGACTAGGGTTTCGGCAAAGGACGCCAATCTGGCCGAAAAAGCAGCAGCTTATGCAGTGACAAATTTGATGAAGGCCAAGGCAAAAATGGGAATGGGATTAAAATTTAATAAAAAAGATGGTTAGAGGCCGCAAGAGACGTGCCTCACTTTCGAGGAGTGTACCTAAAAAACGAGCTAAGAAAACAGAGACCAAAAGTAAGAGAATGTGGAATTATTAATTTAGACAGTGACAGGGGCACACATTGGACAGCATATCGTAAAAATAAAGATACTGTAATATATTTTGACCCATTCGGAATACAGCCTCCAAAAGAGGTAATTGAATATTTTGTACCATCTAAAATCTACTATACAACTGATCAAATACAACATTTAAACAGTTCCATTTGTGGAATTTTATGATTATCATTTCTGAAAAATTTTAGTTTATAAAAATGGATTCATTTAATATAACATTTACGGGTACAGAGCCAGAGTTGAAGTCGGTGTTCTTTCCTCCTATAGAATTAAATGGTGATTATGTAATTGGACTGGTAGATTTTCAAAGTTATAATTCTATATTTAATGTTAAAAAACCTCTAAATACTTTGACATATTACAAAATGCACAAAATTACAACCCCAAAAGGGATTGACGAATTAAACCGGGCATTAGATGGTAAAGTTGAAGTTATTATTCAAAATAAAGTAGCATTAATTAATACAAAAGTCAAACTTATATTTTACAAAGGGCTAGTACCAAAATTAAATAAACTTAAAGACACAAAATTAACTATAGACGAGGGTGAGGATGTTTATTATTACGATCACAAAGCTCCAAATGTAATTGAAATTGCTGAAGGTACATACGAAGTGTTTGAGCTTGCGAAGGAAATTCAAAAGCAACTCCCAGATTTTGTACTTATAGCCGATAATAAAACTATGAAAGCCACATTACATTCTGGCCATGTGTTTGATTTTACAAAACCATGTTTAGGGTCTGAATTATTGGGATTTAAAGGATTTTCTACTTCAGATATTGCGTTTAAATCCGTAAATAAAATCAACATAAATAATATAAATGTGATTAGAGTAAAATGTAATATTGTGAATGGGTCTTATTTAAATGGTGACAAATCACACACCATACACAGTTTTTACCCAGAAGCTCCTCCCGGCTACAAAATTATTGAGGTCCCCAGAAATATTATATACTTTCCTGTAAATAAGAGAAGTTTAGATGTTGTTAGCATTACATTTGCAGATCAACACGACAAGCCAATTGACTTTAATAAAGAAGAAACTACAATTACTTGTCATATAAAAAAGATATGAGAATTTACAAGAACGGACTGAGTGTGCAAAATGCCAGGTTTCTGCGATCAATTGGGTTGAAGTTAAAATTTTCTATTAATAAAAATGGAAGATTTTCTAGACGTTACAGGAAAATTCCAATACGACGATAGCGTGGTTAAAATTACAAATCACTCCTATGTTCCACACAACACTTTAGCAATAAATAATTCCGATGAAATTCGAATATGCATAAATAATCAAGATTTACTAACACTCCCATGTAGGAGTTATCTGTATATTAAAGGAGAAATAGAGAATCATGATAAAGGACATTTTATAAATAATGCATTTGCATTCTTATTTGACGAAATTAGATACGAAGTTGCTGGTAAAGAAATAGATATTGTAAGAAATCCGGGAATTTCCAGTCTTATGAAAATATTGTGCTCTTACAATAAAACAACGAAATTGTCAAATGTAGCATTTGATTCTGATGAAAATTTAAAGGAGTTCCATAAAAGCGGCAAGTTAAAAAACCGCAAGAGATGTTTTTTTATACTTGTGTCCCGTTAGAGCTGTTAATGGGTGTATTTGAGGATTTTAATAAGGTTTTAGTAAATGTTAAACAAGAATTGGTGTTGAAAAGATCCAAAAACGACTTAAATTGTATATTAACAACATCTAATGCTCCAACTGGGGTCGATCCTATTCCTAAAATTACACTTAAATTGATTCAGTGGGTGATGCCGCATGTGGTGCCATCTGATGGGGAGAAGCTTCAATTACAAAAGATGTTATTGCAAAATAAAAATTTGCAAATTGCATTTAGAAGTTTGGAGCTACACAAACTCCCATCATACCCCGAAACCAAGAGACATACATGGTCAGTTAAGACGTCTTCGAGTTTGGAGAAGCCCAGGTATATTATATTTGGTTTCCAAACTGGTAGGGACAACAGTGCACGAAAAAGAACTGATGAATTTGATCACTGTAAATTGAAAAATCTCAAAGTGTTTTTAAACTCTGAATATTATCCTTATAGTGATTTAAATCTCGACTTTGAAAATGGAGATGCCTCTAAAGCTTATGAGATGTTTGTGAGGTTTAGGGAGAGTTACTACAACACCGTCCCCGATCCTATGTTTAACAGAGCTGACTTTATAAAGAAATATCCTCTAATTGTAATAGATTGTTCTAGGCAGAATGAATCAGTAAAAGAGGGGGTCGTAGATATTAAATTAGAAATTGAAACTGCAGAAAATGTCCCTTCAAACACATCTGCATATTGCCTAATAATACACGATAAAGTGTTTGAGTATAATCCTTTGACAAATGAGATAAATAAAATGTAAATAAAATGAAAACAAATATTCAACAAGAATTGGTAGACTCTGCAAAACAAATAAGAGAAAAATATAGGGCATTAAAACGTGGTAAATTTCTAGAGGCTGAAGAGAGGTTCCAAACATTCCAACCGTTAATAGAGCCTTTGCAAGAATTAAAAAATTTAGCCACAAAAACAGAGAGGCCAGTTCTCCCAATGATTTTAGAAAAGACCCTGTCTAGAATACCAAGAATAACCCAGATAACACCGCACAAATTAGATTTTGGTCTTTTAGCATCAGACTACTTAGGAAATTACCTTAGTAGAAGTAGTATCACAGACACCACATATGGTATTAGGCGAGAAGGAAATAAATTTTTTATTGGGAACCAGGAAGTTCAAATTGCCAATGATGATGTTACAGTTGGAGAAAAAATTTATAAAGGGACAAAAGGATTGTGGGAATTGTTAACTTTAAAAGAACCCGTAAACTATAGTCAGGTTGATTTGCAAAATTATAAAGAGATTTTGGAAGCTACAAATGCACATTTAAAGGGTTATAAAACAGGTGCGGCGATGTCAAGTAATAAACACACTAAATATCTTAATATAATTAAACCCCTGTTTAAGACTGTTGGTGAAGGTTTAAGGCAGGTAACTGGTAATAAAATAGACTATGTTTATTGGGACGATCCTAATGAGCTTGTAGATAGGTTAAGACTGCTTTGGTTAAGCCGATTGGCGGGAAATTCTGGAGTGGATAATGAGATAGATTCTATCATAGAAGAATTGAGGGAAAGTGGAATTGTTTATTAAATAAAAAGATGATAGATAAATTTTATCGCGTATATAACCCGTAAAGTAAACCAGAAGCTAGAAGTTTTAAAGAAACTACTTTAAATCTAAAAGATGATGGTTGGAATACTTTAAATTATAAAATTAGTAGTGTTAAAGGTGGGGAGTTTACTGATGATGTATCGACTTTGGGGCAGACGTTAACCAGAAAAGGTGATGCTTTTGTACAAGGTGATACTAAATATAAGTTTTTAGAATCCAAGAGTAATAATTGGAACGCTAATAAACGCAAAATTACTAATGTTAAACGAGGTGAAAGCTCAACCGATGTACCCACATTAGAGCAAACTTTAATAAGAAAATATGGTGTCTTTGTACAAGACAAAAATAATTATGCATTTTTGGAATCGGAGAATGGTATTTGGAATGCCAAAAAGCGAAAAATTAGTAATTTGTTGGCTGGTAAAGAAAGCGATGATGTTGTAAACGTCTCTCAAGTACCAAAAATGGATCTAAACTTTTGGGATTTTAATAATAAAAGGCTAGTTCGTGTTAAACCCGCTGTTGATGAGAACGATTGTGTTACAAAACATCAGACTGGGACTTTAGACGGTCTTAAATTTGATGGTAAAAATAAGCAATTAACAAACATTTTACCTGGAACATTGCCAAATGATGTGGCTGTTGTTAATCAAATATTAACAAAAGGTGAGAAAAGCATAATAAAACAGGGGGATAAAAATTATAATGTATTAACATTAGATAGCAATATGTGGGATGCAGAGGACAAATTAATAAAGAATGTACCTGAAGGCAAAGATAGGAGTGATATTTGTTTAATGTCACAGGTTTTGAGGTATGACGATAATATTAAAACTTTTAGACAAGACAATATTAAATTTGATATTTGTTTAAAATCACATGCATTAAGGTTTAACAATAAAACTAATAAATTTATGCAAGACAATAATCAAATCGATTTGATGATGTACAATCCTAAATTGTTGGTTGCAGACCCTACATCTTTAAGCAGATTTAAGACTTTAGATGGAGAGGCATATTTGCCAAAAAACTATGTATATCAAAGAATGAGTGATGGTATGTTAATTGGTAGCAATGGAGGTGTTTTTGAAACGACAGAGACTGGCAGATACGTTAACATTAAAAATAAAGAATAAAAAATGGAAAAAATTGCTTACGAATTGCATAAGCCCGCGAGAAAGAATTTTGTTAGAAGGTCTTTTAAAGTTTTGGGTATAAACGAAACTGTTCAAATAGATTTAATAGATATGCGGAATTATGCTAGAGAGAACTGTGGGAATAAATAATTTTAACTTTAATAGACACATTTTCTAACAAAGCTTATGCTGCTCCACTAAAGAATAAAACTGGATTAGTAGTCACAGAAGCTATCAAAACTATTCTCCCAAAGGGAGTTAAAAATATACAATCTGATAACGGAAAATAATTTTTTAATGAACATTTTACCAAACTAATGAAAATTCTAAATATTAATCACTACCACACTTACTCTACAACTAAGGCGGCTATTGTGGAAAGGTTCCAGAGAACTTTAAAGAATTGGTTGTATAGAGAGTTTAGTGCACAAGGGAGTTACAAGTGGTTGGATTTACTTCCAAAGTTAATAAGGATATATAATAATAAAGTACATAGATCCATAGGGATGAAGCCTAACCAAGTAAGTGCTAAGAACTCTAAAGATGTACATGAAAGGTTAGCATCTAAAGTACAAGTTAAAAAGCCAAGATATAAGGTGGGGGATAGTGTAAGGATATCTAAATATAAACATGTATTTAGTAAAGGATATACCCCTAACTGGACGGGAGAGCTTTTTACAATAGCAGAAGTTAAGAAAACAAAGCCTGTGACTTATATTTTGAAAGATGAAAATGGCAATATAATCAAAGGAGCATTTTATACAGAAGAATTGTTAAAGACTAAATATAAAGACATGTATTTGGTAGAGAAGGTAATTAGGAGGAAGGGTGATTTATTATATGTCAAATGGCTCGGGTTCTCAAGTAGCCAGAACTCGTGGATTTCTGCAAAGGGTGTATTAAAATGAATTTAGAGCAAATTTTAAAAATATAGGGGATGGGGAAAATGTATTTAATATAGGCAAGGTTTAGGTACTAGTATAGGCCAAAAAGGAAATTTGTGTAGGGTAGGATCGGGCAAGTGTTCAAAAACTGATCCCCATAAGAATAACATGGGAAAAAAGTGCCGATTACGGCGTCTCTTTCTGGGTTCTCCTCTACTTAGGGGTTTACGAAATAATTGTTCTAACACACTTCAGTAATATTTATGCATAAAGATTACTGTTATATACACACAAACACTTCACTAACACTAAAACTCCGAAATAATACCTAATTCATAAATGATTCGCAGATAAAAATCATCAAATGCTTAGAAATGCATATACCAATACCGCAATGGCGAACAACTGATCAAAACATATGACGAATTGTTGAGTATCTGACAGGTGTTCTGCTAGGAGCAGTGATGCCAACGGCAAAACTAAATTACTCTACATTTCTTCCTCTTCAAAATAACATATTATTTGACTAGTAACTATAACATACAATGCATATAAACGCGATTTTATAGTTCGACCAATTTGGTTGAATTGGCCATAACACAAGAAAAACAAAAACACCTGTTTTCAGAAAATCATATAACCTGTCCAATCAATATTTAATTCTAAAAATTAATACCAAAATAAAGCGCAACTCTTCAGCTGTGCATTGGTACCAACCGCATCTTCCTGCGAGAAAAATTACCCGATCTGGGTAATTTCTAAAGTATCGTGTTTTGCCATTGTCAGAGCGTCGGCTGCAGCAATTGCGTTGTGCCAAAACTTCATTCAATTTGTAATCGTCGTAACATTGTTATACAGCTGCTACACGGTTAATTTATGTAATAAAATGAAAGTTCAGAATGTGATCTTTTGAATGATATATATATTGATGACTTTTGAGTTTATTATTATTGGTTTATTAACGTTACAAAATTTTCTGTAGAGTTCGACCAATTTGGTCGATGGCCACAACAGGCGACATAAAAGTTTGACCAAATTGGTCGAATGGCCACGGCTAGGGTTAAGATTGGGGGGAGGGAGCGCGCAGAGTTCCCCAATACCCCCTACTTTCGCCTATCGAAAAAAGAGATTGAGTTGCCATTCAAGTAGTTTTTATTTTCATTATAAGAGTTGCCATTCAAGTAGGTTTTTTATTTTCATAATGATAAACAGCTGTTTACAATATTTTAAATTATAGATATAACCATTGACTATAAATACTGAAGGAGACATCCCATCCATATGGCCCAGCTGTCCCATTTTTAGTGTATGCTAGAATTTAAAATTGAAGTAGTTCTATTGGGTCACCGACAGATTGTGCTGCTGTCAACTTTTTATTTTAGTTATTTACGTTAACTTTAAATATCTCCACCCCAGAAAGCAAGTGATAATCAACTTATGTTTGCTCCCTGACACACCAACTATTGTATTATCCCCTCCTTGCGAGGATAAGTAATAGTTGACAGCAGTATACTCTGTTGGTGATTATTGTAAACTACGACCTCTTTCAATCCTGGCATACACAAAACTAGGGACACATTTTACAATGGCAATGGGAAGTCTACTTCAGTATTTATAGTCAATGATATAACTATTAAGTCATCATCTGGTTCAATAAATAAATACTTTTTCTATAAGAATAATATGGGATCTTTAAAACCACGTAGGGCAGAGTCCTAAGGTGATTTCCAAAAATCCAATTAACCTAAAACCTTCTAACGCACAAATAGAACATAGAAAAAGTTTCATCGAAATCAGTGCACCCGTTTCTCTGTGAAAAGCGAACAAAACGTGTCCAAAATCGCACAAAATCACGTTTTTGAGCGGCCGCCATTATTTTTACAAAAGGCGCATGCTGGTTTAAAGTGGCCTAAAACCTTCTCACGCATGTATAGAACAAAGAAACAAAGTTTCATCAATGTCAGTGCACCCGTTTTCCCGGAGAAGGCTGCGTAAAATGCGTTTTGAGCATCACTGACAGACAGACAAACAGACAGACAGAAATTGAGATACGACGCGTTTCTGCTTTTGTATGGTATGAAACGTAAAAATATGCAAACATTTCACAATTCCAAGCAATGTACAGACAGAATTCTAATTTTATTTATATAGATTGGCATAAGCATCATTATATTAATAGGCAAGCAAAAAACTGGTATATATATATATATATATATATATATATATATATATATATAAAACTTATACATAAATAACTTCACAGATAACTAAAATCAATTAGTTTACCACCTAGTGGATCTTGTTGCTCTCTCCTTCCCTCTCCCCTTTCTATTTCTCACCGCCTTTCTCTATCTCTGATTTACTAAACATCGTATTTATAATATTATTATACATAAATATTTATTCTTCCCTCGGTATGCATATACCTATATATATATATATATATATAAATATATAGGCGGTGAGAAATAGAACAGGGAGAGGGAAGGAGAGAGCAACAAGATCCACTAGGTGGTAAACTAATTGATTTTAGTTATCTGTGAAGTTTTTTAAAACCCAGGGGTGTCTTCCATCCATACCCCCCCCAGGTATACCCAAAATTAAATTTATAGGCTGCCCCTTGGCCAACTGTTTACTTACATATTTCTTGGCTTTAATAAGAAATCCCTGCTCTTAATCCAAAAACATTTGAATAAAACTGTTTACATTTTCTATAAAAATGCTATAGGCTTTCAGTAATGTTTTCATGACAAAGAATCGGGGAAAAATTGCTTACAATGCTGTAATTCTTCTCACTTTCTAAAACTGCATCACACTTCGACAAAGACAAACTTATTTTTTCCTGATATGTTCTAAGTTTGTTTTCACTCAGATTCTTGACTTTATCAATCTGGGAGTCACGTATCTCTGTCACATGCTCCAATACCTCAAAAAGTCGCGTGACTTCACGATCGTTCCGCTTTACCTGAAAGAATAAGAATATCTTTATTGCTGTTTAATACATGTACAGTATAATGGACAACATCAAATTATACACTAATAAACTGTTCTTAAACAAAACAAAAATTATATGGAAACTTAAATATTAATTGTGTCAAATTCTAAATAAAATAAAATAATTGATTTGTCATACAAATCACAGATCCTTGACAAAGTCACATCACAGCTCCATTGACAGCCACGTCCAATATCAGGTAAAAATGACAATATATTTTTAGAAAGCTTATCTCTTATATAATTTGGTCATTTCACAAATACTACTATAATAATAACATTTCCAAGTGCCGTGGTAAGATTAATAGGTAACAAAACAATTGTACAGTATATTGGTTTGCATGAGTATTGTACAGTAATAGGAAAATCAAAACACCACAGACATCATATGGAAAAATTCATCCAATGAATAAAAGGGGTTATAATAGCCATAAGAAATATTATTATAATACTAATTAAGAAACATTCTATTGTTATACCTTTGCACCAGATGTAACAAGTGATTGTAGACCCTCAGTGCAATCACAGAATGACTATTCAGAGTCTTGCTTAGTCTATTAAAATTTCTCAATTGAATAAACACCCGTCCAGGAGCCACTCAGACAATCCGTTCTTAAATTTGGTTAACCTATGCTTCTGATAATTAGCTGACAATTTGCTATACAACTTTATTTGAAGAAATTTGTGGCTTTTGAGAGATTTGGTTAGTCTAAATGCTGGCATTTCTAAGTGATCACATTTCCTAGTACAGTAGACGCTCTTTTATCCGGCATGTTCGGGACCACGCCCATGCCGGTAAATCGATTTTTCCGGATATTAGAACTTTTTAGTTGTTAATGGGAATACATTAATCTTAGAGTCTCGCTACAGTAATGAGCTGTGGTCGCGTGCGTTGGTTGACCTTGGCACTGTTCCGGAAAACCTGCATTTTGTGGACGGATAGACAGACAGACAGACAGACGGGCGGATAGACAGCCGGGCGGAAGTTGGCGTCTAAAAATAGGTTGAATACAGTAGTGTACTGAGCAAAGGTTACGAACATCACTGAACGTTACTGCTTGAGACGTAAACAAACAACAGGTGACTAAGAAAAAGGCGGGAACAGTCCAGGGCAGTCGCAGTACGAAACGGAAACGACCGAAAATACCTGGAAAAACCCGGGTCGCCTGGTGCCGGTTAATAGAATGTGCCGGTTCATAGAATGCCGGATAAAAGAGCGTCTACTGTATTATAACTGTGGAATTCATTAAGTTTATCAATACCCCCGTCGCAGCAAACCTGCGGACTCAGCGAATTTCCAATGCATAATATTTGTCTGAATTCCACATAAAGCCGCAAACCAATTTTCATAAAAATATATTCACATATAAGCGATTTTAATTATTCTCCATAAGAATAACATTGGTAATGAGTATGTAGGTTTGCTGAAACAAGGAACAGAAACGATTGGTTTTTATGCAAATATAAATAGAATTTAACTAGGCAAAGCCACATACTAAGTTTCATCGATATTCAATCATAAATAAGCTATATATGACATTCTAGTTATTCTCCATAAGAATAACATGGGGGCTGAGAAAGCAGGTTTGCTGCAACAAGGAACAGAAAAATGGGTTTTTATATAATTATCAATATAACTCAACCAAGTGAAGCTACATACCAAGTTTTATTAATTTATGTTCATAATTAAGGGAGTCAGTACATTTTACTTATTCTCCATAAGAATAACATGGGGGCTGAGTACGGAGGTTTGCTGCTACGGGAATAATCAACAAAAAATCAATTTTTTGTGCAAATATCAATATACCAGTACTACTTGAAGCCACATACCAAGTTTCATCAACATACATTAATAAATAATCGAGATATCAAATTTTATTTATTCTCCATAAGGATAACATTGGACAATGTAATGTGTTTAGCACTTCGAATATCTCTGCAACGGCTGGGCGTAGAATCACAATTTAAACACCAAAATGATTGTTTTGTGGAACTGAACAGATTGGTAAAAGAAAATGTGAAGTTTACATTAAAATAAACTGAGGAAAAGCCAAAAACCTTTTTCCCATAAGATTAACATGGGAGATTTTATGAGAAGGTTTTTTTGGATTTTCTCCGCAACCACTTAACCTAGGTTAATAATTCAAAATACTAAATTATTTGTTTTTTAAGCTCTATAACATGGTCAAAACCAAAATTAAGTTTTTTAAAAATTTTAGGGTGAAAAATGCCAAAAACTGATTTTTGGAAAATTTAAAACCCCCATAAACCCCCCTTCCCATGGTCCGATTTTTCTGGTTTTCGAACTTAAAGTCATGAATGTCATTTTACACATTTGAGCCAAATTTCATCAAAATCGGACGTTTTTACTCAAGTTATCGTGTTAACTGACACACACACACACACATATATATATATATACATATATATAAATTTGAACAAATAGTGTTTTTGGCATCTGGGGACCTCAAAACAAAAAATTATCATGGTCTCGGGCTTAAGTCTTACCATGAGACCTACGGTAATAGCTTCTTCCCTATAGGGGAAATTCGCTAAAACTAGATACATTTTCTTTAACAAACAATGTATTGCAAATACCCCCGTCGCAGCAAACCTGCGTACTCAGCGAATTTCTAAAGCAAGTATATGTTTATCACTACCACAAAAAGCCATTTACCAAGTTTCATAAAAATACATATTATACACGAGATATCAAATTTTATTTATTCTCCATAAGGATAACACTGGACAACGTACTGTGTTTAGCACTTTGAATATCTCTGCAACGGTTGGACGTAGAATCACAATTTAAACACCAAAACGATTGTTTTATAGAGCTGAATTGATTGGCAAATGTAAATTTTACAGTCAAATTAACTGAGGAAAAGCTAAATACCCCCGTCGCAGCAAACCTGCATACTCAGCGAATTTCCATTGGAGATATAAATGTCTTAATACTACATAAAGCTACTTACCAAGTTTCATAAAAATATATTCACAAATAAGCAATATATACAATTTTAATTATTCTCCATAAGAATAACATTGGGGCTGAGTACGCAGGTTTGCTGCAACAAGGAAGACAAAAAAAGGGTTTTTATGCTAATATCAATATAACTCAACTAGGTGAAGTCGTATACCAGTTTTTATTCATTTATGTTCATAATTAAGGGAGACAGAACATTTAATTATTATCCATAAGAATAACATGGGGGCTGAGTACGCAGGTTTGCTGCTACAGGAGAATTATGCAAAAAAGATTTTTTTATAGCAAATATCAATAGACCTCAACGAGATGAAGCTGTATACCAAGTTTCGTCAGTATACGTTCATAAATAAGCGAGATAAACAAATATTCTTTTCCTCCATAAGAATAACATTAGACAACGTACTGTGTTTAGCACTTTCAATATCTCGGTAACCAATTGACGTAGAGGAATGATCGAAGTACCAAATTGTGTGTTTTTTTAAGCTGAATCGAATGGTTAAAACTAAAATTTGACTTTTTCAAAAATTATATGTAAAAAATTCAAAAAACCCATTTTCGGGGTACAAAACCCCCCCAAAATACCTTTTCGGATAGGTCGATCTGTCTGGTTTTCGAACTTAAAAGTCATAAATGCTGCTTTACATGTTTATACCAAATTTCGTCAAAATCGGATCATTTTTACGAGAGTTATCGTGCTCACGGACACATATATATATATACAGGGTGAATCTCGTAAGTTGTCCAGTATTGATTTCAGACAAACCGTTGGTCCTACGATGATGAAATAATATTATTTCCCACTAAACCAACCCCAAGGAATAACGTAAACATATTTTTAACGATTTTTAAATACAGGGTGTACCAGAAACTGAGGGTCACTAGTCCGAATCTACGAAATATCAAATACAAACGTATATCATGATATACATCAAATTAAAGCTCTTTTCAATCCAAACCATTTGGCGGAATCGGATTTTGATTATTATTGATTCATTTCAAAATGGCGGCTGTTTTTGTGAAAAAATTAGTATTTTTTTGAATACCCTGTATTTTTCTTAAAAATGCAGATATCTTGATTCTGATTCAAATATCGCATTCCTTATGAGCTAAGCTTTATTTTGATATGCAACACTTCAATATTATCTCAAAAACAAAAAGTTTCAAAAATATCAGTTTTTGAAAATATGTACATAGCCAAAACTCAAAAATTTCAAATAGCACCATATGTCAAATAGCATATCATTTTAAAGGTATTGCAATTCTAAGAAACTTTCAAATTTAAACTTTATGCGTATCTATTTTGGTTTTCGAGTTATCAACAAAAAACATGTTTTTCCACATTAAAACGCATGTTATTTGTTAAACATGGTGGTAAGAACTATGGTCCAGCCTTTACCACCATGTTTAACAAATAACATGCGTTTTAATGTGGAAAAACATGTTTTTTGTTGATAACTCGAAAACCAAAATAGATACGCATAAGGTTTAAATTTGAAAGTTTCTTAGAATTGCAATACCTTTAAAATGATATGCTATTTGACATATGGTGCTATTTGAAATTTTTGAGTTTTGGCTATGTACATATTTTCAAAAACTGATATTTTTGAAACTTTTTGTTTTTGAGATAATATTGAAGTGTTGCATATCAAAATAAAGCTTAGCTCATAAGGAATGCGATATTTGAATCAGAATCAAGATATCTGCATTTTTAAGAAAAATACAGGGTATTCAAAAAAATACTAATTTTTTCACAAAAACAGCCGCCATTTTGAAATGAATCAATAATAATCAAAATCCGATTCCGCCAAATGGTTTGGATTGAAAAGAGCTTTAATTTGATGTATATCATGATATACGTTTGTATTTGATATTTCGTAGATTCGGACTAGTGACCCTCAGTTTCTGGTACACCCTGTATTTAAAAATCGTTAAAAATATTTTTACGTTATTCCTTGGGGTTGGTTTAGTGGGAAATAATTTTATTTTATCATCGTAGGACCAACGGTTTGTCTGAAATCAATACTGGACAACTTACGAGATTCACCCTGTATATATATATATATATATATATACAGTATCGAACAAAAGGTGTTTTTGGGGTCTGGGGACCTCAAAACGAAAAGTTATCATGGTCCCGGGCCTAGGTCTTACCATGCCGACTACGGTAATAGCTTCTTCCCTATAGGGGAAATTCGCTAAAACCTTTTTCCCCAAAGATTAACATGGGAGAAACAGCATATGAATACGACTTTTGGATTTTATGAACACGACAAAGTCGTTTATGAACACGACTTTTGAATTTTCTCCGGAACAACTTAACCTCCCTCTGCAACGGTTGGACGTAGAATCATAATTTAAACGTATCAGCAAATGTAAATTTTACAGTAAAATTAACTGATGAAAAGCTAAAAACCTTTTTCCCCAAAGATTAACATGGGAGAACAACATATGAATACGACTTTTGGATTTTATGAACACGACAAAATCATTTATGAACACGACTTTTGGATTTTCTCCGGAACCACTTAAGCTAGGATAATGATTCAAAATACTATATTATTTGTTTTTTAAGCTCGATAAAATGGTCAAAACAAAAGATTAAATGTTTTAAAAATTGTAGGGTGGAAAATGCCAAAAACTGATTTTTGGAAAATGTTTAAACCCCATAAACCCCCCTGCTCATGGTCCAATTTTTCAGGTTTTCGAACCAGTCATGAATGTCATTTTACACATTTGAGCCAATTTAATCAAAATCGGACGTTTTTTACTCAAGTTATCGCATTCATGGACATATATAAATATAGATTGAACGAATAGTGTTTTTGGCATCAGGGGACCTCAAAACAAAAAGTTATCATGGTCTCGAGCTTAAGTCTTACCATGAGACCTACGGTAATAGCTTCTTCCCTGTAGGGGAAATTCGCTAAAAATAAAAAATACTAGACAAAGTCATAATTCTATGTTTAACTAGCTGTGTACCCGTCCTTCGAACGGGTTGTATATCTAAATAATAGATGAATTTGAAAAGAATAACAACCAAATTAATTTTAAAATATTTAAATTACATTTTACATTTTTTAAGTACAATTAAATATCAATTAATGAAAGATAATGGCAGATAATTCAGGTAAATACTGTTACTGAGTTGAGGAACACTGTCGGGTAGTGAATGGCGAGATCCTGGTTAAAAGGACGGTGTTAACAAATTGACACACCCGTTCCTCGCTTTGGAAGACATACATCACCTTTATGTTGATCTCTGTTGCTTGTTCACTGGTGGACGTGAGGATGGCACAAGGCACTTTCAAAATCAATTTGTTTATGAACTTCAGGAAAAAACTGTCGATCAGTAGTTCCTGTTATTCGTCGATTTTAGAGAGTGAAGGAGGGATGTTTATGAGACCACCTGTTTTCCAATGTCCTGTTCCCAACTTTTAAAAGGACCTAATCAGACTCCTCAGCCCATTAATCTTATCAAAACTAATTTTAAAATTTACTGTTAAGTTGAGACATTCAGTAGTTGGCTACATAAAAGATCTATTTAGAGAGGCATAGATCTCGTACCCCCATGTCTCAAGCACACAAAGTGTCTGTATGAATCTCTAGAGAACAACACCATGACTCCCCATTATGGGCCATGTTGTTGCTGATGTCCTTTAAAGTACCAAATTTCAGCTCTATTGGTTGAGTAGTTTGTGATGATTATAGTAAAGGTCAGTGGGGCAGAGCCCTTAAGTATTTGTTATCTGTTTTTTTCCGTTTTTTTTTTCCTACCGAATGTCATCTCCACATGCCAATAAAACACGTTCTTCATGGGAATATGCTTGTGTTTGTTCTGATATATTAGGTATGTTCCTACCGAATTTCAACTTAAAAGGTCCGAACTAATGCTCATAAGATTGGCAGCAATAAAAGTAAATTAGGGCAGAGCCGGTTACGATTTTGTTTCAAACCTAGCCTTATTGTACATCTGTAGAATAAGGGAAACCACAATTCAAAATTTCACCTTCTTAGAAATTGTTGTTTTTACTTTCTCCCCTTATACATAGTATATGGAGAAAGTATTGTTTTCGTCAAAATTTTCGAATTTGAGTTGTTAGTGGAAATATTCGTTTTGGTGCTCCCTGAACCCAAAAAAGTGGTTTTTACGTGATGTCTGTCTGTGTGTGTGTGTGTGTGTGTGTGTGTGTCCGTGTGTGTGTGTGTGTGTGTGTGTGTGTGTGTGTGTGTCCGTGTGGATGTGTACAGAGCTAGAGCCCTAACCAATGGACCGATTTTTATGAAATTTGGTATGTAGGTACTAATCCACGATATCTCCAGGCGTTTTTTTCATTTTTTTGAATTTTTTATTTTTAAGGGTAATTATCCCCCAAAAATCGCCAAAAAACATGTAAAATCCAAATTTCTCAAAAACGGCTCTAACGATTTTGATTAAACTTTAGTGGTTTGTAGAGCTTTAGGTTTCCAACAAAATGACAGAACCCGCATTTCTGGAAAAATTCGGGTTCAGAAGTTACAGGACTTAAAACATCCAAAATTCAGTTTTTTGGATTTTTCATAAAAAATCATAAGTGCTGCAAAAGATTACTATTCACCATTGAAAAGAGCTCAAAAAAATAAATAAATTAGTATTTTGAATTACTATTCTACGATTGCTAGTTGCGGAGAAAATTGAAATTTTCATTCAGCGGTAAACGCAGTACGTTGTCCAATGTTATTCTTATGGGGAATACATAAATTACTATTTCTCTCTTATTTACTGATCGATTTCATTAAAACTTGATATGCAGGTTAAGTTAGCATTGACCAATAGAGGATGTTCGAAATATGTTGCCATTTAACCCTGGGGGGACAAGGGGGCATTTCCCCTCTCAAAATCTCTTTGTTTAGCAACGGAATCTATAGTGCTCCTAAAAAGGGATTTTGGTGAATATTTCTGAAAACAACTATTTTAGACAATTTTCAGTTCATTTATCTGTACTTCATATTCTATATTTAGTAAATAAAAAATCTTTTTTTCATTAAAGTTTGGCTAAAAGGGAGAAAGTATGTGTCAGTTTCCTGATACCGTTTATTTAGTTAGAGCGATCACAATGTGAGCGAGAGACTGTGTCTAAAAAATATAGATTTAGATAGTATGTCAACTCTATACACTTCTGTTATTTACTACCAATCTTCACCCAACATTTTAAATGAGAACTACAACAGCTGATTATGGAATAAATATTTTTAAGTCATCAACTGGTCCAGTATAAATAAATGGCTTTGTCAATAACAATAAGATAGTATCGTGAAAATCCCGTGGGGTGAAGCCCTGAGGTGAATTCAAAATGTTGAAGTAGCTTATAATCTTCTAACGTACACGTATAGACATAAGAGAAAAAGGTTCATCTAAATCAGTTCACCCGTTTCCCTGTAAAAATCGAACAAACACGATCAAAACCGCGTGAAAACATGTTTTTGAGCATTAATTTTACAAAAGGCGTAAAACAGTTTGAAGTAGCCTAAAAACTTCTCACTAATGTATAGAATAAAGAAACAGTTTCATCAAAATCAGAGCACCCTTTTTCCCGTGAAAAACTAATAAAAACACGTCCTTGAGCGTTACCGAAGGACAGACAGATGGACAGAAATTGAGATAAGACTTGTTTTGGCTCCCCTAGGGTGTAAAACGCTAAAATATGCAAAAATGTAATAATTCCAAGCAATGTACAGACAAAACTTAATTTTTTGTATATATATATCCTCTTTGTACACTTATGTAATTTATTAACAATCTTCACTCAATGTTTTAAATAGGAACCACAACATCTGTTTATAGAATAACTATTCTTAAGTCATCATCTGGTTCAACATAAATAAATGCTTTGTCCATAAGACATAAAACATTGCTTTGTCCATAGGATCTTTAAAACCCCGTGACACAAAGTCCTAAGGTGATTTCCAAAAATCCAATTAACCTAAAACCCTTCTAACGCGCATATAGAACATAGAAAAAAATTTCATCGAAATCAGTTCACCCGTTTTTTTTTTGTGAAAAGCGAACAAAAACCCGTCTTTGAGTGTTACCGACAGACAGACAGAAATTGAGATAAGACTTGTTTTGGATTCCCTAGGGTATAAAATGTGAAAATATGCAAAAATTTATAATTCTAAGCAATGTACAGACAAAACTCTTAATTTTATTTATAAAGATAAAAAAGGCTTGCAAGTGTTTCTGCTGGGAATATGAAACATTATTCTCAATGCTTGTTTTTGCCAAATGAAGACCTTCTTGGCTCCTACACTAATTCCGGGATAGGTGGTCACCATTATCAGAGACACAAAACTTGGTCTTCTTGATAGAAAACAATTACGTGAGATCTTAGAGATGACATGATGAGTGTGAGTCTTTCAAGTGAGCCTCACATCAATATGAATCCCTAAAAGTTTTGCTGACAACAAAATATTTTTACTATCTACATGTCTTAAGGAAAAACAAATACGTTCAGTTTTTTTCATTATTAGCTGCCAGATAGTTAGCGTCAATCCAGTTAGAATTGTGGATTTCGCAGAATTGAACAGTTAGATCGCGACCTGAAATTCCCGGTTCGGCCGGAAATTCCCGCATAATCCACACATTTTTCCCGGTCACCAATGTTCACGCATAATTCCCGGTTTTCCAGGTTTTCCCGGTCGGTGGCAACCCTGCCGGGGCCCCGGGCGCTCGCCCCGTGCGCCCTTTGGGAAATACGGCCCTGATGGTTTGTCATACAAAGTAAAGATTATCTATAATAATTATGACAGGGTCAATGTAATTGCTACAAAAATAACTAAATAAATCAAAAGTATATAAAATGATATTAAGACGTTCGCTACCGCAATTATATGGAATTTGTCATTCACATAGACCAGCGACGCAATTGAGCATCGAATGTTTTCTCCCAATAGACCACCGACGCATATTTGCGTCGGCTGGTCACATTTAAATAGACTGACGAAGCGAATTTGCGTCAGTGTTCCATTGTTATTCAAACATGTATTTCTTAAAAATGGTCTCTTTTAAAGCCCTGATCTCTTTGTATCAGTCTGTAGGCATATCTGATGCACATGCACGTTGCTTGTCTGTGGGTATGACGATTGGTGACGTCACATCGCAACTGGCAGAACTGTTGTTTACATTGTCATTTTTGCTGCATCAATGTGGGAACAATTGTCAATGTGGCTAGCCTTACAGTTTTTGGACGAGCTTTAGTGGTGTTTGTTTGATTACTGTACAGAACATTAACAATGAAATGGAATAGGCCTACAAATGATCAAATTTACAACAACACAAATTTGTGTTGCTCAGTCAAAATACAATCTTTTTAGCGAATTTCCCCTATAGGGAAGAAGCTATTACCGTAGTCGGCATGGTAAGACCTAGGCCCGGGATCATGATAACTTTTCGTTTTGAGGTCCCTAGACCCCAAAAACACCATTCGTTTGAAACTATATATATGTATAAATATGTGTCCGTGAGCACGATAACTCTCGTAACAATTTTCTGATTTTGATGAAATTTGGTAAAAACGTGTTAAGCAACATTTACGACTTTAAGTTCGAAAACCAGCCATATCGCTCCATCCGAAGGGGTATTTTGGGGGGGTTTTGTACCCCAAAAATGGGTTTTTTGAATTTTGTATATATAATTTTTGAAAAAGTCAAAAATTGGATTTTACCATTGGATTCAGCTTAAAAAATACACAATTTGGTATTTTGATCATTCCTCTACGTCAATTGGTTACTGAGATATTGAAAGTGCTAACACACAGACACAGTACGTCGTCTAATGTTATATCTCGCTTATTTATGAACGTATACTGACGAAACTTGGTATAAGGCTTCATCTGGTTGTGGTCTATTGATATTTGCTCAAAAAAAAAAATTTTTTTGCAAAATGCTCCCGTAGCAGCAAACCTGCGTACTCAACCCCCATGTTATTTTTATGGAGGATAATTAAATGCTATGTCTCCCTTAATTATGAACATAAATTAATAAAAACTGGTATACGACTTCACCTAGTTGAGTTATATTGATATTAGCATAAAAGCCTATTTTTTGTGTTCCTTGTTGCAGCAAACCTGCGTACTCAGCCCCAATGTTATTCTTATGGAGAATAATTAAAATTGTATATACCACTTGTTTATGAATATATTTGCATGAAACTTGGTCAGTGGCTTTATGTAGTATTAAGACATTTATATCTCCATTGGAAATTCGCTGAGTATGCAGGTTTGCTGCGACGGGGGTATTTACTATTTTCCATTGTATAGACTGACCAGTGGCGTAGATGCGGGGGGGGGGGGTCAGTGGGATATATCCCCCCTTGTAACTTGGAAAATTAAAATTGATATCCTCCTGAAATCAAGCTTATGCCTTTTGATTAAAAAAATATGTTGTTACTGAACAAAAATATACAAGCAATATCTCCAAAGTATCTTATTTATATTAAGAGCAATAAGAACAATATTAACCCTTAACTACTATGCTGACGTCTCTCAGACGGCAGCTATCTTTCTCTCTCTGTCTAACCCCCCACCCCATCTTCAAAAAACCGGTCGCGTCCAGTACCTGTCAGTTGAGGGGTGTCCTTCGTCTAGTGAAAGTCGTGTCTCGCTCCGCCTTAGTGATTACGCGCCATTTTGAAAATTCGTCTGACAGACGTTGTATAGTGTTTGTGGGACTTTTTATTTATAACTGTGACGTCTCATAGGCGTGTTATAGTAGCTATGTAAGTTTGTAATAATCATTGCGACGTCTGGTAGACGGAATATAGTGATTGTGGAGTTTTATGAACTACATTGTGACGTCCCGTGGGCATGATATAATAGTGCCACATATATTTTACAATGGACTTACCACCAAGCACTTCAGCCAGTCCACGTACTTCTCGGCCAAGGCGGACAATAAATGCCGGTGCAAAGAACTATGAAGCAGAGTTAGAGGAATTGGTTGACGATTGTCTTGAGGAACCACTTTTGGACTACGATAGTGATGACAGCCACATCGATCCAGACTATGTCATTGAAAGTGAGCACAACAGTGATTCGGAACAGGAAATGAGTGGGGAAGAAAATAGAAGTGCTGCTTTAGAGACTGCTTCAGGTGGTGAAGATCTGATACAAGATGACTTAACCCAACCAGTTCGAGATGTGGAAACAGTCCAAGAGGAACCTGAGTCTAATGGTCACCAATTGGAAACTATGGAATCCGTTGAAGGTTCTGGTGAGTCAAATCATGTTGATGAAATCATACAGAGCGTTATTGATGGTGCTGGTGAGCCGATAGATTTAAGTAGGGAACCAAATGCAACTCGCATACGTGGGAGCAGTACCTTTTTTTACGGGAAACAAACCAAAAAAAAGCCAGCTTTTAAATGGAGGAAGGCCGCACCACCTTCGAATGTAAGAACTCGGCAACACAATATCATAACTCATGTCCCTGGTTTGAAAGTCAAAGCCAAGAGTCTTGGTGACAACCCTGACCCTTTTGAAGTATGGAAGCTTTTAATAACCGATGACATCCTTGAAGAAATTTTACAATGGACGAACCAAAAGATTATATCCATGCAACCGAAATACCGGAAACAAAATTTAACATTTATTGAAGAGCTTAATCTCACAGAGTTGAAAGCTTTCATCGGATTGCTGGTTTTTTCATCTGTTTTCAAAGCGGGGAATGAGTCAGTAGATAGTTTCTTTTCTACTGATGGTACAGGCAGAGATATATTCAGATGCACTATGGCGAAAGAAAGGTTTTTATTCCTCCTGAGTGCTCTAAGATTTGATAACTCTCTTGACCGGCGTGACAGGATGCAGGAGGATCCAGGTGCTCCCATCTCACACATTTTTGATATTTTTATCAAAAACTCTCAAGAATGCTACTCATTGGGAGAATATTTATGCGTCGATGAAATGCTAGTGGCCTTCAGAGGACGATGCCGATTCCGCATGTATATGCCCAAGAAGCCAGCACGATACGGCATAAAGATAATGGCCATGACTGATGCACGTACACATTATCTTTATAATGCATATCTTTACACCGGCAAAGGATGTTATGGCCGTACATTAAGCCCGGAAGAAAATAAACTCAGTAAGCCAACTCAGTCAGTGTTGAGACTAGTAACGCCCGTTCAAATGACTAACCGTAATGTCACAGGAGACAACTGGTTCTCATCGATCCAGTTAGTCCAGGAGCTAAAGGAGAGAGGTCTGACTTACGTTGGCACTGTCAGAAAAGATAAAGTTGAAATACCCCAAGAGTTTAAGCCAAATCCCCATCGTGAAGTCAAATCATCTATATATGGGTTTACTGAAGACATTACACTATTGTCTTATGTTCCCAAGGAGCAGAAAGCGGTAATAATGGTGTCTTCAATGCATCATCGTGCAATGGACGACCCTGAGACCGGAAAGCCGGAAATAATCGCCCTATACAACCACACCAAAGGCGGCGTTGACAGCCTTGACCAGAAAATTGCGAACTACTCTTCTAGCAGAAGAACTAGAAGATGGCCTATGACAGTTTTTTTCACAATCATTGATACGGCTTCTGGAGTCAACGCATATGTCCTACACCAAGCTTACCCAAAATCCAAAGAAATGTCAAGGATGGATTTTATGAAGCAGTTAGCGGCTGCGCTGGTGCATCAACACATGTTGGATAGATTACGGCGTGCCATACCAAAAGAGCTCTCTTTTTCGATTCGTCGAATCCTAAAGCTTCCTCAACATGAAGAAGATCATCAGCCAGCACAAACTCTTGAGAAAAGAAAAACATGTGCTTTCTGTCCCCCGAAATTGAAACGCCAGACGCGGTATCCATGCCAAAAATGTGGACTTCCGATTTGCTTGGAATGCGCAAGAAAAGTTTGTGTACGATGTGTTGAATAAACTCAAAATCAGTTTGGATGTATCCATTCCAAAAATGTGGACTTCCGATTTGCTATTTGCTATTGATTTGTTATTGTACCTAACATTTAAGTTTTTGTTCACAGTAATAAATAAGATGTTTCCATAGTAACTGTGTTTTATTTGCCAAAAATTATGTTGTTTAGCACAAAATTTAAGAATTTTTTCTGATTATTTTTTTAACAAAAATATTAAGTAAACCTCAACTCATACTAAAGTATATTATTGATACTAAATACTTATTACCTATCTTAAAACAGTAAATAGTGTGGTCTACCATTTTTCTCATCAAGATTTTTGTTTAAAAGCACATACAAAAATGTATTACCTAGTTTTTTTAATTTTTTAAGGGGTGGGGGGAAATATTTATTTGTTGGTTAAAAGCAAATATTTACTAAAATTACTATGGTATTGAGTCATAAAACAAGAAAAAAATAATATAAAATATTAGTTTTCATGTTTTTTTTATATAAAAAAAAAAAAAAAATGACGTCTGACAGACGGTGCATAGTGGTTAAGTGAGTATTTTGCAGTTTAGTACTTGAGGGTTAAGAATATTGTTCACATACAATAAATAGTAGCAGATGAACTGCACCGGCACCAGCACGCGGCACGGTATTTGTGCGCCACAAGTGGGACATGAGGCACCCGCCACCGAACAGTCTACCCTCTACCCTAGCGGCCAGTTTTGACAACTAGCGCACCTGACCTTGACCTTGACATGTAGACGGTCTTAGTGATGTACCTAACTTTCGGTTGCCATATCAGATTTGCAATTTAATAAATTGCAGAGAGCCATAAATCTTCATCCTGATTTCCAGCGTTCTATAACAGAAATATATGTAAAAGTCAACGATATTTCCCGACGAAATAAAGTCAATGAGTAACAAATAATAGAGTTTAGAGTGAACAGGAAACCCGGGTTTAGCTTATTTGGCAATCGTTACATGGCGATGAAGTTGCATACGTAAATACATTTTCGTTCACAGATAGGATTTCAACAAAAAATTTGCGTTAATCAACGCATTTTTGGGAAAAACTTTGAAAAAAGAAGATTTTGAATTTTTCATGGAAATTCCCCAGAGTTTAAGGCAAAAATATAACTCCTAAATATGACTTGGCAACCCTAGCTTAACGATTACTTTCCAGTAGGGCCTACTGATTACAACTGATACAAGTATTTTTATTTTCTCCCCTTATACATAGTATATGGAGAAAGTATTGTTTTGGTTAAAATTTTCGATTTTGAGTTTTTAGTGGAAATATTCGTTTAGGTGCTCCCTGAACCCAAAACAGTTATTTGTACGTGATGTCTGTATGTCTGTCTGTCTGTATGGATGTCTACAGAGCTAGAGCCCTAACCAATGGTCCGATTTTTATGAAATTTGGTTTGTAGGTACTAATACACAATTTTTCATTTTTTGGAATTTTTTATTTATTCTCCTAAAACCGCCAAAAAATATGAAAAATCAAGATTTCTCAAAAACAGCTCAAACGATTTTGATTAAACTTTAGTCGTTTGTTGAAATTTAGTTTTACAACAAAATGACACCACCCGCATTTCTGTAAAAATTAGGGTTCAGAAATTACAAAACTTAAAATATCAAAAATTCAGGTTTTTGGATTTAAAAAAAAAACATAAATATAACAAATATTACTATTCAGCATTAAAAATAGCTCAAAAAACTAAATAATTTAGTATTTTGAATTACTATTCTACGATTACTGGTTGCGGAGAGAATTGAAATTTTTCATTTTGCGGTAAACGCAGTACGTTGTCCAATGTTATCTTATGGGGAATACAAAAATTACTATTTCTCTCTTATTTATTGATCAATTTCGTTCAAACTTGATGTGCTTGTCAAGTTAGCATTGACCAACAGAGGAAATTCGAAATATGTTGCCCCTTAATAACCCTAAGGCGGGGAATAGGGGGCATTTCCCCTCTTAAAACCATGTGTTTAGCGATGGATTCTGTAGTGCCTCCTAAACAAGGATTTGGGTGGATATTTTTGAAAACAACTTGTTTACAAGATTTTCTGTACATTCGACTGTGCTTTGTATTCTATATTCAGTAAATAAAAAGTAATTTATTCATTAAAGTTGGCCTAAAAGGGAGAAAGTATGTGTCAGTTTCCTGATACCGTTTATTTAATCCTGGTTACAAATACAAGGAAAAAAATTGTACTATTTAAAAGATATACATAACCATTTATACTTTGTATCAATGGTTTATGTCTTGGATGTGTAGGCCTATCAATAATTATGAATGTAAAGGACACATCAATGATGTCTTCAATTGTGTATTACTGTTATCAGCTCTCACCAGGGTTGCCCCCCCCCCCCCCAGGTGTCGTTGTCCATAAAATGTAGTATGTAAAATTATGTTAAATAGCAAAATAAAAAACAATTGTTATTGTTTACAAATGCATTTTAGGTTATTATGAAGTGAAATAGTCTATTTAAACCCAATTTCTCTTGTGGTCTGTTGTTAATGTTACTCCTGTACCTCTCGGTCTGCTTGCAACATTCAGATGAATTCTTTTGGTCTGTGGGAGTGACCGGACCGACGCAAATATGCGTCGCTCGGTAGCGAATGTGTTAATACAATCAAATAATTAAACATCGATGCCATGAAAAAAACCTTTGTGAGAAACCTGCTGTTGTTTATGTTTTAAGAACATTTCTATGTCAGGGTAAATTAAGCTTAACTTGAACCTCAAATCGATCTCTATAGCTAGTCTATTCCAGTACTAATTTTTAACATGAACTAATTTTACTCTGAAAACCCACGCTTGCACAAATAAGTTGTTACAAATTGAGCTGGAACAGTGTTTCTGGGTAAAAAATTAAATTACCCCACAGAATAGAACAAATAATTCCGGCTTTGACATAAATTATTATTATCATCATAATTAAAATTAAAAGATTGATTTTTTATTTTATTTTTAAATCTGTATCCAACCAGAAATGCTCTTGCGTACCACCAGTGGTTGGGAACCACTGACATAGACTATGAAACTAACCTCAAACTCCTCCTGAAAGTATAAAATCTCACCACTCAGGAAAGGACGGTGATCAAAAAGTCTGTTCCAAATCTCTCCACAATCTGAAAACAACGTCTGAAGATGAAACTGATACTATTCTTAAATACCCCCGTCGCAGCAAACCTGTGTACTTAGCGAATTTCCAATGCATATATATATATATATATATATATATATATATATATATATATATATATATGTCTCACTACTACATAAAGCCAATTACCGATACCAAGTTTAACAAAAAAAATCATAAACAAGTGATATTTAACATTGTTTTATTCTCCATAAGAATAACATTAGGGTTGAGGACGCAGGTTTGCTGCAACGAGGAAGATAAGTAATTTTTTTTGTAATTATCAATATAACTGAACCAAGTGAAGCTACATAACAATTTCTATTAATTTAGGTTCATAATTAAGGGAGATAAACAACTTTACTTGTTCTTCGTATGAATAACATGGGGGCCGAGTATGCAGGTTTGCTGCTACGGGGACTATCAACAAAAAACTTGTTTTTGTGCTAATATCAATATAACACAACTAGTTAAAGCCACATACCAAGTTTCATCCATATACATTCATATATAATGGAGATATCAAATTTTATTTATTCTCCATAAGGATAACATTGAACAACTTTTTTATTAGCATATTACGTATTGTTATTACTTACGGGATGTAATAAAAGACGTCTTACAACACTTAAGATATATTTACACTTATACTGATTCACATACAGACGGTAAACATATATAAAAGATGGTACTAGGCTATCGATTTCGACCAGTCCCACCAGTCATCATCAGGCCAATGAGAGAACTGACAGAATCAAAATGGCGTCCTTGCTTATTACGGTAGCCAATAGGATATAAGCAAGGACGCCATTTTGATTCTGTCAGTTCTCTCATTGGCCTGATGATGACTGGTGTGACTGGTAGAAATCGATAGCCTAGTACCATGTTTTATATATGTTTACCGTCTGTATGTGAATCAGTATAAGTCTAAATATATCTTAAGCGTTGTAAGACGTCTTTTATTACATCCCGTAGGATAACATTGGACAACATACTGTATTTAGCTCTTTGAATACCTCTGCAACGGTTGGATGTAGAACAACAATTAACACACCAAAATGTTTGTTTTGTTGAGCTAAACAAATTAATAAAAATAAATGTGAAGTTTGTAGTAAAATTATCTGAGAAAATGTATGGTATTACATACTTCAAAAATTATAGTATGTAAGCAATAAACCTTTTTGCCATAAGATTAACATTGGACAAGTTTTTTTGGATTTTCTCCGCAACCACTTAACCTAGGTTAATGATTCAAAAAATTACATTTTTTTAAGTTCTATAAAATGGCTACAACCAAAATTGAGTTTTTTTTAACATTTTGGGGTAAAA
The DNA here is from genome assembly GCA_963675035.1 of Allygus modestus. Taxonomy (NCBI): domain Eukaryota; kingdom Metazoa; phylum Arthropoda; class Insecta; order Hemiptera; family Cicadellidae; genus Allygus; species Allygus modestus. Next base: position 189,250,340 of record OY776112.1, on the reverse strand, counting down.
TTTACAAAAAACTGATTTTTGGAAAATTGTAAACCCCCTTCCCATAGTCCGATCGATCTGGTTTTCAAACTTGAAAGTCATAAATGCTACTCTCCACATTTTGTTTCATTCATTGGCTTACCTGAAATTTGCCACCTGACAAACCGTTCAGTTTCCTAAGAAAAATTACATAAATAAATTATCTACAAGAAGAAAGTACTTTTGACAGCATTTATGTATGATAAATATTATACATATATCATATATATATAGTTTATAAAAAAAAATTTAAAAGGAGCTGACATGTAAAAACACAAAAAATAATGTTTCAGCCCAAGAACTATTATTTACTTGTAGGGTATTTATTTTTTACATTAAAATAAAAAAATTAGTAGGTAATTTACATTTGACCTAGATACAACATATTTTCCAAAATCACATTTTTACGAAATTTGACTAAGTTTCCCCAAGTATGGGCATATGCATACAAAATACATACAAACAAAAAATAAAAACAAATAACAAATTTAAAAAACGTGCAATCCTGAGTATACTTGGGGTTGTACGTCCGGGCTACTTACGGTGGCCACGAGAATACTCGGGGTTGTGACCCAATGGGTTAAGATCGGACCTTTTTTACGAGAGTTATCGTGCTTACGGACATATTTTATATATATATTTATATATACATAAAAATTTGAGCGAATGGTGTTTTTGGCATCTGAGGACCTCAAAATGAAAAGTTATCATGGTCTTGGGCTTAAGTCTACGGTAACAGCTTCTTCCCGATAGGGGAAATTCGCTAAAAGTAGGTATTTTTTGCCCAAACACGTGTAAAATATATTGTTTTTAACTGCTTTGGTTTTAAAGTTATTAAACCATTCTGGGAATTTTGGGACATACCTACACAATGTAAATCCTAATATTGACAGTTTTTTACGTACATGTTGATAACTAAAATGATATCTCATAAACCGATTATTTATCCATGTTTAAATTAGGCGCACACTGAGTCAGCACATGTAAGAATAACAAATAATTTTTTTGCCAAAAGAGGTGTTTTTTAATAAAAAAATAGTTTTTATATGTTTTTGGAAAATATTGTATTTTGAGGATATAGTCATGTTGTATATCAAAAGAAAGAGCATAAATAACTGAAGAACATGACACTTGTTCCAGCCTTCCAGCCCTATCAGTTTTTGAGACATAGCCAAAATACAATTTCAATACGTCAAATTGGTTGTCTTTTTAAAAATTTTAAAAATTTGTAACTCAAAAACCGTACTATGTCCAAGGAATCTGAAATTTTGTATTTTTCTTTATATCCGTCCAAGCAACAAATAACCCAAAAATTATCAACATCTAAGACCTAAAGGTTAAAGCCATGGTTGATTTGGTATGGAATGACCCGCCCACAAAATAATGTAAGGTTCTGGTAATTATTACAGAACCAAAACCAGAACCACAACTACCAACACGCCCAAGTGATGAACACAAACCAGACAGACACTGCCAATCTGTCTGTCGCTGTAATTTACAATTGTATTTATTCCACACTTCTTCCTCTACTTCTTGGGGGAACAGTCGAAAAGACCCCAGTGTAATACAGGCCAGAGCTACCCCTCACAATACTGGGCCACTAAGTTTTACTCACTTTATGGCTGCTATACTGGGACTGCTGTATATTCTGTGTAAAAAACCACTACAGTACCTGATTTAAAACGTTCATGATGAACCCCAGTGTTAACCCATTGTCTCACAACCCCGAGTATACTCGTGGCCGCCGAAAGTAGCCCAGACGTGCAACCCCGAGTATACTCGGGTTAGCACTTTTTTATTTATTTATTGTTTTAGTTTTTTTATTATTTTTAAATCTTTTATTTTTTATTTATTTGTTGTTTTAATTTGTTTTCATTTTTTGTTTGTATGTATTTTGTATTCATATGCCCATACTTGGGGAAACTTAGTCAAATTTAGGAAAAATATGATTTGGAAAATATTTTATATCTATGTCAAGTATAAATGTATCACTAACATTTTTTATTTTCATGTAAACAAATAAATAACCTACAAGTACATAATAGTTGTTGGGCTGAAACATTATTTTTTGTTTTTTTTTACATGTAAATCCTTTTAAAATTATTGTTTTTATAAACTATATATATATATAAATTACCTATATATATAGACGATTTCCTTTGTAAATCGAACGTTGTAAACAAATCCTACTATTGTAATTTGAGTAAGAACTATTATATTTGAGTAAGAATTTGAGTAAACTATATATATATATATATATATATATATATATATATATATAAAACTACATATAATATTTACCATACATAAATGATGTCAAAAGTATTTTCTTATTGTAGATAATTTATTTCTCTAAAGATTAGTGCAAAAATTAAGTAAATTGAGCAATACTTGTTGCTATAGTGACAATTTTAGTAAAAGTTTACATTTATGTAATTTTTCTAAGGAAACTGAACGGTTTGTCAGGTAGGAAATTTCAGGTAAGCCAATGGGTTAATATAGGCACTTTCTTGATCACGTAGGCCTAAGTATTTGACTTATTTCAGGAATAAAGAACTTTATTGACCGTTTCAACAATATACATGCCATGGGTCTCATCATTTAAATTACACAAGCACAAGACAAAGATACAAAGCTACTCAAATCAGCAACATGCAATATTTACAATCAGCATTAAAAATCATCAAGCAATAACATTAATACAGTATAGCAGCCCAGTGAGAGTAATAATGGGAAAACAAGCATTTCAAGCATTTTTCAGTCATTCGCTTGTATAAAACCATTTGTGTACTTAGCAGATTCTAACTAATATTGAGGCCCTAAGTAGTAATATTAATTTAATCTGAATGAATCAACAATTAAAATGATCTAACCACTTTGTGTTTTCATGGTTAATTGTATAATTGTAAGCTTAGGGCCTACGGTAAACATGTTTATTTGGATTTTGTAAATGTCATAAATAGTCCTGGTAAAGTCGATCAATTTTCATGTTGTCATGACGTTGGCAGGCCTACTCCCGCTGTCACCAGTTCTTCTACAGTTTAGCTCCTCATAATTTTCAAGTTCTTAATTAGTCAAATTTGTTTTACAGTGTAAATTTGTGTATAAAGTGTTAATGGTTCTTACTCAAATTACAATAGTAGGATTTGTTTACAACGTTCGATTTACAAAGGAAATCGTCTATAAGAGATAGCGTCGGAGCCAGTACAGTCAGGTGGCCATTTTTTCCTGTCTCTTTTATCCTTTTACAGAAAACCACATTGTAAAAACTTCTATTTTCTAATAATCAACCTTTAAACAAACCATAACCGCTTCCCTGAATATTTTCTTATTACCTCAAACAATTTTTATATCCAACCTGCCAACCTACCTACTAAAAACTCCAGGTAAGCCCCCCTAACTATTGTCATTACCACAAGGTCCCTTTCCCAGTATTTGTAAAAAGTAATGATAATTTTAATTTTCTTAATTTTAATTAAATTCACCTAATGATTATTGAAACTATATTTAACTCTTAAACCAAAGTTGTCATAAGCTTTTTCTTTCGTATACAATCGTAAGCATTTCAGATCCAAACTAGATACATCTGATATAGCCTATGTCTCAATCAAGTCTTAGAACTGCATGCTGATGAACATTAGATATATTTTTATACGATTTTTAGCTTTAAGATTGTTAGATTTTAGATTAATATTTCTCAATGTTAGTATAAACCTCCACAGGGCCAATTTTATTCTGTGATGTTATTACTAAGGCTGTGATATTTAAATATAGAACTACTGTAGGTTAGGTTAGATCAAGATTTTGAAATATTTTAGTTAAGATTTTTTTATATTATGACAATCTCCTCAAACACAAAATGTGGAAGCTGCTAGGAGCTGATAAATAACAAAGTCTCCTACTCTATTATGTGTGATATATGTGACAAGTGGTATCACAGCGATAAGCAATGCAATAGGTTGAAGAAAACATTGTTCAATAACATAGGGAAAAATGATCAATGGGCTTGCCCATCCTGTATCTCTCAGGGTAAAAAAATTAGTGAAGAATGGGAAGTTCTTAAAATTCAACTTGCAGCCATAAATCAAGAAAACCTAGGGCTGACAGAACAGAAAGCAAAATTTGAAAATGACCTCAGTCTAAAGGAGGCAGAAATCTTAGAGTTAAGAGATAGGATGCAAGAACTCAGTAGTAGGGGGAGAGTGAGGTGGTTGTGGAGGATGACGCCTGGAATTTGGTGGTGAAAAAAGGGGATCAGCTGGACGTGTCCAGGGGCAATTGGAAAGTGACTATTAGGGGCGACTATACCCTCCGAACCTCTAACTCGTTTGAGAGGCTGGCGGGGGACTTGAGGGTGGGGCGCATGAGTGGGACGTTAGAAACTATCAAGACAGCATGCATCAGGCACAAAATGGTCATCCTTAAACATAAACTCAATCATGGATAGAGACTGCTTTACTGGGCATGGGTTACACCTAAACTGGCAGGGCAAAGAAATCCATCATGACTTGATTGCAAATTTCTTCTTTACATCAGACTGTCTGTTAAAAAACCCAAATCGCATGGAAAAACAAAAAGTGTCTTAAAATCATCACAAAACAACAATATTAACAGGAAAAATACCAAAACACACCAGATAGTTACAACAAATCAACTGAAATCATTCATCATAACTCAAGAAGTATTTTGAGTAAGGAAGGCCAGATTGAAATTTGTTTGCATGAAGAGAACCCAGACCTTTTCCTAATCTCGGAGCAGGGGTTGATTAAAGATAATATAGAAGCAATAAAGATTGAGAACTATAAACTATTAAGTAATTTCTCCAGAAGCAGTACAAAAATGGGTGGCATGGCAATCTATGTAAGAAATTATCTGGAATCCATTTTGTATAAAATCTCAAACCTCTCATTAGCGCTTGCAGAAGAAGGTAACTTTGAACTTTGTGAAATAAGCTTCATTATTACTAACAATAACAGCAAGTTTTTAATAACAGCAATATACAGAAGCCCCGATGGAGATCTTGGTATATTCTACGACAAACTAAACCATTATCTCTCACAAATCAAACCACAACTCAAAAACACAACCCTTATAATAGGAGGCGACTTTAAAATAAACATCCTAAGACAGGATCATACAGTAGAAACGTTATAAAATTTGTTGAGTATTTTTGGACTTCATACTACATACTACTTCATACTACTAATGACTACTTTAAGAAGTGGAAAAATTGTATGCGCTAATCAAGACAATAAGGAACCTGAAGAGTATTACAATGATATGTCAGCTCTGCAAATGTCTGATCAAATAAATCAGTTAAGTTTTGAAAATGAAAAATTAAAATCTACAGTGGATGCTTTGGAATTTGAGGCTGAAAAAATGATTAAGGAACTAAAAGCCAAAAATGACATACTAACTACAGAAAATATAAATCTTAAGTTACAAATTGAAAACTTGGTTTGTTTGAAAGACAAAAATATGAGAATCAGTAATCAATTACAGAATGTAGATAAACAGTATTTGGACTCACAAAGATTAAATGAAGAGTTAATAACAAAGATTGCTGAGCTACAAGATGAATTAAAGTCTAAGATTGAGGTTATCAATATTTTAAGGCAAGAAATGAATAATGAAGGGATGCAGCCAAAACCCGAAGGTGTATTTATAAACCCAAAAAAATACTCCAAATGTGATAGTGTTAGTGTTTCCTCTCGTATTTCTACTGAGAATAGATTTAGTATTTTGAATAGTGAATCTCAGTATCCTAATAGTGTGTCAAGTATGGAACTTTTTCCAACTCTGCGTCAAACAGATCAGTGCACCAGTAGGTCTAGACTTAACAATAAACGTGTTGCTACAAATAAACCAAGAGCTAAGAAAGTAGGTGTGAATGTGAATAATGCTGAATCCTGTCGAAAAGTGTTAATATTGGCGGACAGTCAAGGTCGTAGTTTAGGTTCCAATCTCAATGATGTAGTTCCTTCAAATGTCTCCGTTACAAGCATTATTAAACCAAACGCCCGTTTATGTGAAGTTGTTGCAGATTTAAAAAACCTGGTAAAAACGTACACAAAACAAGATATGGTTATTGTGGTTGGTGGCTCCAATGATGATTTATGTGATAAGGAAGATAACATGGTAAAAACAGTCGAAGAAATAATAACTGTGACAGCACATACAAATGTAACAATTGCGGCACTTCCACTCCGTCATAACCAACCTTGGGATTACGGCAGTGTGGACTACATCAATTTTGAACTCCAACACATGATTAAAAGGACTCCGCATGCAAAATTCTTGCCTATTGATGAGTTACCACGTCACATGTATACATCGCATGGGTTGCATTTTAATAAAGTAGGCAAGTGGAGAATTGTGGATATGATGAAAAGGACTATTAATTACTTGATCAACACTAACACTGCTCGTAGAACGAATGTAGAGCAGCAGAATCAGCCCATCCCTGATCCGGCAATGGCAGCAGCTGAGGCGAAGTCCAGACCCATTGTCACCAGACCTGAATCCACTACCATCAGTGGCAGTATAGCTGAGGCAACATCCTCTCCACCAGGCTCCGCCACTAGCAACAGAACGGCTGAATCGACATCCCTTTCATCAGGCTCCCCCAGAAGCAGCACTGGTGACCAGCGACCCTCCCTAGCACAGCGACGCCTGTCTCCAGTGACGCCCGTCTCCTCTGCGCTAAACTCCTCTACTGCGGACTCTCCATTTCTTGGTTTCTCATCACCAAATATAAATAGGCTACAAAGTCACTTAGTTTTAGTTAATAATTTAGATTCGTCAAAACACAAACCAAATCTATCATGTCATTCTGCTGAAGTAAAAAACTTGATTTCAGTACCAGAAAAAATAACTTAAGTTTGAAAAGTTCGTGTAATGAATTACATAGGCCTAGCGCTTCAGATGTTTGCAAAATTTCAACAGTAAAAAATAAATTAAACCTATTTCATATTAACATTCAACATTTACCATCAAGAGTAGAATCTTTGGAGATTACAGTTAATGAGTTAAATCCTGATATTATAGTTTTAATGAGCATTAAATGATGGTTACTGAAATAGACAGGTTTAATTTAAAAGATTACCATGTAAATGCTTCTTTTTCAAGGGTTCTTACAACGGGAGGAGGTGTTATGGTTTTAGGTAGAGAAAACATAAAGTGCAAAAAAAGTTAAATTGCAATGTATTCAAGACATTATTTCTGAAAAAGAATTTGAATGTTGTGTTGTAGAATATAAATTAGTTGGTTTTAATTTTGTTTTAATTGCAATTTATCGTTCTCCAAGTACTAACATGTCAACATTTTTAGAAAAATTGAGCTTTTGTTTGCGAGTCTTAGTTAAGAGGTTTAAAAATGTAATGGTCGTAGGAGATATAAATATTAATGTTTTAGACAGTTCTGACCGCCAAAAATTAAATGATGTTTTAAAATTGTACAACATGAGGTTTTTAGTAAATTTTCCAACTCGAATTACGTGTAGTACAGAATCCGCATTAGATAATATTTTGACAAACATCGATGATTTTTATATTGAGGTAGACGGAATAAATTCTCAAATATCGGACCATGATGGTTTGATGGTGGTTGTAGATGATTTGTATAGGCCTAACTGCTGTAATAAAGTCAATGGTGATATTGTCAAACACGAAAATAAGTCTGTGATAAAAGAAACTAGAGTATTTAATGATGCTAATTTGGCTTTATTTGTTAAATTTTTAGATAAAGAAAATTGGTTTAATGTATATAATGCTAGTGTTGATATCAAGTTTGATGTATTTCACGAGACTTTTATGTACTACTTTGATATATGTTTTCCAAAAGTAAAGAAGCGTTCAAGAAATTGTAAAAAAAGTTGGATAACACAAGATATAAAACAAGATAGGTTAAGAATTATAGAGTTAAATTATTCAGCAAGAGCTACTAATTATCAAGAATTATTTAATAGAGTTAAAATTTTGAGCAAAAATTACAAACAAAGTTTAATTAATACAAAGAAAGTTTATTATCAAAATAAAATTGAAGAAACCAGTAATGTAAGCAAAACAACTTGGTGTATTCTTAATTCAGAAATTGGAAATAAAAAGAAACCCTGTAACAATATTGAAATTGTAGTGGGTGGTGAGACCTAAGAGAACCTAAAGAGATCAGTAGGTATTTTAATGATTTTTTTTCTAATTATGTTGAACTGTCAATCATTCCACAGTTAGTAACAAGAGGTCAAAGTGACAATGATGCTATGCCTTGGTTCAACAACTTAGCAAATCAAATTTTTAAATTCAGACCAGTTACAGATACTGAAATTTTGAAAGTATTGAGTTCATTTCCAAATAAGCTTTCAACAGGATTTGATGAGATTCCAATGAAAGTGATAAAGTATGCAAGCAAACAGCTAATTAAACCCTTAGTTCACCTGGTAAATTCATCTTTTATTAGCGGTATTTTTCCAAATAAACTTAAGATAGCTAAAGTGATTCCTCTTTTCAAAAAAGGTGATTCGAAAGACCTTTCCAACTACAGGCCATTGTCATTGTTACCTACTTTTTCTAAGATTTTTGAAAGAGCAGCTTATAATCAATTAGTTAATTACCTTGAAACACAATGTTTGCATGATCAGGAACAACATGGCTTCAGACCAAAACGATCTGTAATAACTGCTGGTATTGATTTTATTAATTCAGTCATAAACTCTGTTGATAAAGGGGAGAAAACTGAAGGAATTTTCTTGGACCTAAGCAGAGCGTTCGACAGTGTGTCTCATAAACTTCTTTTGAACAAAATTGAAAGCCTGGGTATTAGTGGAAATTCTTTAAATTGGTTAAGTTCGTATTTAGTAAATAGAAAACAGTTTGTTGAGATAAAAAGTACTATAAAAAACAAATAGTTTGCAGCCATTCTTCATTAGCTCAGATTCATCATGGTGTACCGCAAGGATCAATTCTTGGCCCACTGTTGTTTCTTTGTTATTTAAGAGGTATTCCACTTTCATTTCTGAATAGTCCATCAAAGAATTTGTGTCTGTATGCCGATGATGCCAGTTTAAAAATAAGTGATAGTATACTAAATAACTTGGAAACTAGTGCTATTCAAAGTCTAACAGGTATAAACAATTTTTTAAATAATCATAAATTATTATTAAATACAAGTAAAACTAACTATATTATGTTCAAAGCTGGAAAAAGTAAACCCTCTGTGGATCCTGTAATAAAAATTAATGATCAAGCTTTGAAAAAAGTTAGTTCTACAACATTTTTAGGTCTGATTGTAGATGAAAATTTGTCATTTAATCTCCACGTTGATCATGTAGTAAATAAAGTCACCTCAGGTATATATGCTTTGTATAGAATGTCTAAATTTTGTTCAATAAACACTTTCGTCAATCACATTTGGTATTGCTATTTATGGCGGTACATCAAAACAGAACTTGGATAGAATTCTCCTTCTTCAAAAACGGGCAATACGTACCATGTTGAATTTGAATTTTGGTGTTTCTGTTCGTCAGTATTTTTCAAGTTTGGGCATGATGACTGTCTATAGTCTTTATGTTTTTCATACAACTCTCCACTTAAAACAACTGTGCAAAAACAATTTGGTTCCCAGGCTAGGCGACAGTCACTCATATTTCACAAGAAATAGAAATAAAATTGCCATTAATCCCCACAAGCTCACATTCTTTAACAAAAAAAATCTTGTGCTGGTGCAAAATTTTTATCTAGGTTACCTGTGGAACTGAAGCACATAGGTAATCTTGAGGTGTTTAAAAAGAGGTTAAAAATGTATTTGATAGATAATCCTTTATATGATTTTGCTGAATTGTAGCTAGATGTCTATTTTAAGATTATTGACACTGTAAACTGGTGTTAGTGATAGTCAGTTCAATGACGCCATTCGATGTATACCATTGTATACTTTATGAATAAAGATATTTTCAATTCAATTCAATTCAATTTCAATTCAATTCAATACAATAGATACACCGACAAGAAAATCAAAATCAACAAAATTGGCACGGATCGATTTCCTGAAACTTCAGCCACCTGTATAGAACTTCATTATAAATTTTGATTCAAACCTGTCTAGCAGCTCCACTATAGAAACACACAATTCTGATCATTTAGAAATTTGCCTATCCATTGAAGTTGGGAGCAACAACCAAGAAAAGTACAAGAAAAAAACCATCCGATGCCTAAAAAAAGAAAATCTTGGTGAACTGAAAATAAGGCTAGGTGGAGAAAAATGGAATGACTTTTATACAGAACCTGACATAAATGAAAAATACAACAATTTTGTTAGCACTTTTCAATACCATCATGACATTGCATGCCCAATGAAGGAAGTACAGTAGAAATCCAATTATCCGAACCCCAATTATCCGAATATCTAATTATCCGAATCGATTTTGAGTGAAATAATAGAAATATAAAATCAAGAAAATAACAGCGGGAGCGTGTGTAGCGATAATGCGCCGTGAGCGCTAAAATAAAAGCCTGCGCTGTTACCTTCCGGACGATATTTTCGCAGGGAACAATGAGTCATACCCCCTTCCCGCCCTGCTCATCATCAGTCGCTACTGTTCTTTCACCGAGATTATCGTTCGAAATGAGTACAAAACGTAAACGTGTTGTCCTTTCGCTAAGTGATAAACTCACTTTGCTCGAGATGTTCAAGTGAAATAACCAACATTGAACAGTGACATACGTACAGTATGTAGGCCTATTGAAAAGAGCAACTGTATATACTGTATTCAATTTAACTCCTGTAATTTAATTTTTATGACGTATATTCTTGATACAGTTCGCTCACTTTCTGTTCACTACATTTATAATAACTTTGTCGATAAAATTCTGATTTTTTATGTATGGTGATGTTTTTTGCTTAATTCCCGAGGTATACCTGATTATCCGAATTTCTGCATATCTGAATTGGCCCGATCCCCAATTAATTCGGATAATTGGAGTTCTACTGTAACAATAAAGCAACACAATACAATTAAATGGATCTCTGAGAATATAATTCATCTAAAGATTGAAATGATTAGGAAATTAAACTGCTGGAAAAATGATAAAACAACTGAAAATAAAAACAACTACAACCAAGCGTTGAGTGCATATAGGCTAGCAATTCAGAATGAAAAAGCTGAATGGTATCATAACAGGATAAGCAGTGCAGAGAACAAGTCAAAAGAAAGCTGGAGGGTAATTAACGACCACATAAATTAAACAAGAAACAGAGGCAATAAAATAACATTAAATATATATTGCAGATTAATTAGAAACCCAACTGCAATCAGCGAATTGATGAATGACTATTTCATAAACATAGCTTCAAAACTTAATAATGATAACGCTGTGCAAGCTTGTGAATCATATGAGAACCAAATAATTGAACCTGAATTAACAGGTTTCGAACCCATCTCTTTGGAGGCATTAGGAAGGATGTTTTCAAATTTCAAGCCGAAAACATCAACTGGAATTGAAGGATTCAATATGAACATTTTCAAAGCATGTGAAACTGAAATCACAGAACCTCTTGCCCACATAATCAACGTCTCCATCCAGACAGGGATCTTTCCTGAAGGGTGCAAGGTAGCCAAGGTCAGGCCCATTTTTAAAAAGGGGGGATGAGGGGGAGATGGGCAATTATCAACCGATCTTATTTTTGCCTACCGTTTCCAAATTTATTGAGAAAGCCATCTGTAACCAGCTTGCCCCCTATCTTGAGACTAACAATCTGTTGAATGGGAGACAATATGGTTTCAGAAAATCAAAATCAACAAAATTGGCATGGATCGATTTCCTGAATGACTGTATAGACGCGATGGAGGCCTGGGATACTGTGGTCGGGACGTTCGCAGATCTCAGCAAGGCCTTTGATTGTGTTGATGCTGCCATACTCTTCCAAAAACTTGTTGCTCTTGGTATGAAGGATGCTGCTCTTGAATAGATTATCTCCTACATTAGTAGCAGGTACCAGACCACTGAAATTGAATTTGAAACGAAGTTTAAAGTTAAGTCCGTCCTGTCATCTAAGAAGTTGATCACGAGCGGAGTCCCGCAAGGATCAATTATTGGCCCACCTATCTTTATAATTTAACCGAACATGACGAAGGCAGTCTCTTAACATTTTTGTGTTTGCTGATGATACTACTGTCGTCAGCAAGCACAGTAACTGTGAAAGCCTTGAGGCTGACACATTCATCAAAGTAAATTGTTCGAAGTGACTGCGTACACGTCCAATGTAAGGGCAAATTCACTTCGCTCTTAGGTTAGGTTAGGTTACATTACGTTACGTTAGGTTAGGTTAAGTTAGGTTAGGTTAGGAGGTTTTCTGGCTCTCAATTTGTTTGAAAAATCACAGGAAATGTAACGTACAGTGCATAATTTGGAATGGACGTGAACAGTAGTGGCTCACGTCGGACGTGTACGTAGCCTCTGCCTAAATTGTTTGGCCCAGTTTTTTTTAGCAAACAAACTCAGGCTGAATGCAGACAAAAAAAACTACCGGTATGTCTGCATTCAGACTCATCAAAAAAGAAACTCCGGATTTCACAGAGCGCCTAGTCTCCTCATTGGGGATACTGAGCTCAATATCGCAAAATCTGTTGATTTTCAGGGGGTGAGTCTGGACGATACCCTGGGCTGGAATGAGCAGTTGGTCAAAATTGAATCCAAATTGGCAAAGGGCATGTTTGCCCTGCACAACTTGCGAAAACTCCAAAATCTCCAACTCCTGAAAACTGTTTACCACTGCTTATTCGAGTCCCATATCTCCTATTCGATGGTCTTGTGGGGTGCATGCGAAACAAGTTTTAACAGAATTCTGATCTGCCAGAAAAAGGCTCTTAGATGTATTTTCAGGCTGCATCCTCAAACAACTTGTAAGGAATACTTTCAAAACTTAGAAATTTTAACTGAAACTAGTTTATATATTTTAGAAATAGCGACCTATTTCAAAGCGAATAATATTGGAACTCAAAATAGAAACCATACTTACAATACTAAATTTAAGAGAACATACTCAGAGCAACACAGACTATCACTTTTGAAAAAAAAACGACTTAGGACAAAAAATCCTTCAGAAATTACCAGTAAGAATTAGGCTAGAGAACAATCTGTCAAAGTTTAAGAGTGAACTAAAATCATTTCTAATAAGTCAAACCTTTTATCATATAATATAATTTTTCGAGCAATCCTGAAACCATCACCCTCACCCCACTCATTTACTCATCCATATATCAAAATTTGAACCAAATCACCTGACTGTGTTCCATGAGGAAACAGTTTGACGGGTCCAACGTCACTAATGACTAATTGGCCTGGAAAATTACCAAGTAAGTAAGTACAAGTATGTTATGTTGGCATTATCAGTAATATTGGGGTTCCATTTCTGTAAAGGTTTGTTTCCACTATGCCTTTTTTCATGCGTTTAGCGTCTTGAGCCAAATCGCACGGGAGACACACGGTGATTTATGCAACGCCCCATACCCCATAAGTAGTTGCACAGATAACTGCAAGTACGCATGTGTACATGCTCCCCGAGACCGACGTGGAGCATCTTGCAACACTTTTATCTCACTAGTACTTGACAGCAGATTTTTACGATTATAGTTTCGTCTTCCTTCAGGTTTGGTCTTTCTGATTACATCAGTTACACATTATCTTTTGTACTAGTTACAGGCCTAACTGCATTCATCTTTGTCAACAAATTAATTAAATTCCTAGTTCACAATTATGGAGTGGAGTACTGATACAATAGACTTCATCAACAACTACCAGAAAACACCGTTGTTACCTATGGCAAACAACCCATATCAATTGTAACGAGTTCGCACGCAGCACGCTGACGTGAGGGAAGTGAATTTCCACATAAAAACTTGTAAAACTCAAAATCAGTGTAAAAATATACATTTGTCCAATTTTTATTGAAATCTGAAAACATTGATTTTTTGGCTGTTCTGATACTCCTGGTTTCATTTACTTGCAAAGCTGGGAACACAATTTTGCGCATTATAAGGTTAGGAGGAGGTCCATACAGGCTTGAAAGTAGGCGTGAGGTTGCTGGGAATAATAAAAGTACTTTAACAAAAGAATAACAGGCTTTTCTAGTGTAAAACCCCCATAAGACAACGTACTGTGTTTAGCCGATACACATTTTCTTTAATAACTCGGTAAATATTTATGCTAGAATGACGAGAGATGGCTTAAAACTTTCGTCTCTCTAATTCCCATCTTTTTACATGCATTAACTTTACATCTGGGGCTTTTCTGACCCTTTTTGGGCCCAAAAACTCAAAATTTGAAAGATTAATCCCCAAAAAATGTTTTTAGAGTTTTCCGATTGTTTTGCCCAACGAACTTGTCCAACAGATTATAGAAAGGAACGTCCCTACCAAATTTGAAGTAAATCGGGCAAAAATGTGACCGTTAGAGTGCATACACACACATATATATATATATATATATATAATTTTGAACGACCCCCCAAAACGTGTTCAGGGGGTCACGTTAGGAACTTCTATGGTGGTCCCGGGCTTAAGTTTCACCGTGCGGGTCATACTAATAGTTCACTTTCCATAGGAAATTCACTAAAAATCACATGAAAGCAGAGATGCAATTAACAAACTCGTATAGCGGTGTTAACTTAATTGGATTATCAAGGTGTACTGAACAAAATCAAAAGCTTAAGGCCCTACTTCTATCGTAAGAAAATTAACATAAAAAAATCAAAAGTGGGAATACTCCACCACCTACTAATCTTGATTCTCACAAGTGATTACTAATCCAAAATCAGGTCTTTTCCTTTTTTACAATTTAAGGGCACAGTTTCATAAGCGGCCACCAACTCGGATGCTATATATCGATCTTAAACATTTGATATATCGAATCTCATTTTAAATCAATTTTTAACCAAAATAACACAAACACCCAAACATTTGAGTCCTCATGGCGCATGTTGAAACGGTTTCTGAAAACTGGGATTAAGAGCGATGATGTAAGTTACACAAATGAAACATTTAACAAGTAACAAACGAAAACTAAAATTTAAAAATGCAACAAATAATAAATAAACACATAGCCAAGCAAAAACTTAGGTGTATTTGTTTAGGCCTAACTTATATTAACTTAGTTTATTCAATCCATGAAAGCAGCCCATAAAGTTTACCCTAGCAAAGATAACCTAAGTTTTAGCTGAGTTATACGTTTCTTTATTATTTATTTATTTGTTTGCTTGTAGTTTTGTTTGTTATTTGTTAAATGTTTCATTAAAATATATTTGTAACTGGCATTGCATATTATTATTGACGATACTTATACAATTTGTTGATTTTAGAATATAACATTAATATAAACATTGAGTAAATAATTTTATAGGCCTATATTTACTGTTAAAATGTGATTCAAAATATTGAATGTTTAAGATCGATATATTGCATCTGATTAGTTGGTGGCCGCTTATGAAACTGTATAATTTAAATTAATAATGACTGTGGTGACACCAGCTGCAAGCACTAGTCGCTCTGGCAGCACTGCAATTGGCGCATGGATGGTGGAAATTAATGCATGCAACGTTACATGCAATATTGGACAAAATCTGAGGCAATGTGGAAACAAACCTTAATTAATGCTAATGTTACAGAATCCTGCAGGAATGTCCTTTTTAGCTGGATGGAAAACCTCGTCTTATCCCATGGAAAGTCCAAAAAATCCTGTTAATGGAATAATAAACCCATGAGTGGAAACATTGGATTCAGTTGTGGTTGTAGTCGTAGTGTCTTGAGTGCAAGTAGGGACGAGCTTCAACATGTGCGTGAGGTTCGTGAGCCCCTGAGAGGCATTACTATCTCAGTTCAAACGGCTCGTAACCTCCACTGGCACTCTTTAAGGACACAACCAGGGGTACAGTTTCATAAGCGGCCACCAACTAATTGGATGCGATGTATCGATCTTAAACATTCGACATATCGAATCGCATTTAAATCGATCTTTAACCTAAATAACACAAACACTCAAACATTCAAGTCCTTATGGCGTGGGTTGAAACAGTCTCTGAAAGCTGGGATTAAGAGCGATGATGACAGTTACAAATATATTTTAATGAAACATTTAACAAGCAACAACACAAACGAAAACTAAAATTTAAAAATACAACAAATAATAAAGAAACATATAACCAAGCTAAAACTTAGTTATCTTTGCCAGGGTTCCGTTAATTCAATTCATGAAAGCAATCCATTAAGTTTATCCTTAGCTTAGTTATACGTTTCTATATTATTTGTTTTTTTTGTTACTGTAGTTTTCGTTTGTTTGTGATTTGTTAACCCATTGGCTTACCTGAAATTTGCCACCTGACAAACCGTTCAGTTTCCTAAGAAAAATTATATAAAAATGTAGACTTTTACTAAAACTGTCACTATAGCAACAATTATTGCTCAATTTACTTAATTTTTGCACTAATCTTTAGAGAAACAAATTATCTACAAGAAGAAGATACTTTTGACAGCATTTATGTATGGTAAATATTACATATATATATATATATCATATATATAGTTTATAAAAAACATTAATTTTAAAAGAAGTTACATGTAAAAAACAAAAAAAAATGTTTCAGCCCAAGAACTATAATGTACTGGTAGGTTATTTATTTTTTTACATGAAAATAAAAAAATGTTAGTGATACATTTATATTTGACCTGAGATAACATATTTTCCAAAATCATATTTTTCCTAAATTTGACTAAGTTTCCCCAAGTATGGGCATATGCATAAAAAATACATACAAACAAAAAATGAAAACACATTAACAACAAATAAACAAAAAAGACAAAATTTTAAAATAAAAAAATAGATTTTTTTTATATAAAGTGCTACATCCGGGCTACTTTCGGCGGCCACGAGTATATTCGGGGTTGTGAGCCAATGGGTTAAATGTTTCATTACAATATATTTGTAACTTGTTACATTCTATTTAAAAAAAATAATAATTATTATTTAGTAGTAGTACAGCAGTTCAAGATGTTATTTGCAGTGGATGGGTGGCTGGGCCCAACGAGGTCACCCGTAAATCTTTGTACGATTTAGGATTGAAACTCTGAGGGTTAAATCAAATTAAAGACACTCAATAAACAGGCATTATTTAATTATCAATTCAAAAAAAGGTCATATCACATGAGGGGTCAATTAGCATTAATCAGTTTATCACATTTAGTACAATATGCAATTCAAAATTTTAAATAATTGTTATATATAAGGAAAAACACGTTTCTTTAAGGAAATACTATGTCATGACAAATTCAGATCTCAGCCTTTGATATTCACTACTATACAATTTACTTATTTAAATGCGCATTCACCTTTGGTTAGATAGTGCGGAATAATGTCTGGTCTTGTTTAACTTATTATTAATTTACAGTTGATTGTTATTAGTTTTATTTATATTTTATTTAACCCTCTAATTAACCCCAGCAATTTGCACTTTCCAGAGTGGCCTTCTCTCAAGCTGGACACAATATAGGGGACGAAGCGCTTCTTGAGGGAGGTCTTAAGGGGAAATATAATCCTTCCTCCTAACCTTAATAACACATGACCATCCCTCCAACACAATATTAAAATACCTCAAGTCGAGAAGCCTTAGGCCCTAAATCAATTTAACTGTCCATTATGCCTGGAGTAAATTTATATACTGTTAGCCACACTGAATTGAACCTCCTACAGCATCTCACCTAATACAAACCCCCTCCCTTAACTATATAAATATATTTTTGTATAACAACCAACTGCAATCAATGTTGTAAGGATGAAAACACAATGACCAATTCTAAATTCCCTCACTAATCTTTACCAAGGTATAAATTAAATTTCCAAAAATAATTTAAATAGTTACAAGTTAATTTACTTCCTTTTCATCAACTAATCGTGTTTATAAATTACTATTCAACAATAATATTCAGAATAAAAACTTCATAACTTAATTACTTACATACTTTTCCTGTCGGAACAGAACTTGACATGATCAAATACACTTTATAAAATACTTTGACACACTTAATAAATACACTGTTTAAGCACAATTCCCTAAAAATATTAATAATTCAGTACTGACAATTAATAGAAAATACCTTTATAGCACTCTTAAATAATACACCCTAGTTTGAATTTGATTTGAATGGCCTAGACAAATTTTGATTAGGTTGCAACCTGTTTCCCGAGAGCGTTGCTCTATTCGCGGAAAAAATAATTTAGAATGCCCTTGATTTTAAATTTGAGAAAAATTGCGTAATTACCAGGTTTGCGGACGTATAAAAGGATTCAGAACTAAACAATTGTTGAGGGTTTAATAATAACCACTCCAAAAGTCAATTACTGATTCCGTTAGTCACGCTACTACCGGTGTACGCAAAATTTAAAAGTTGAATTTGGTTGTTGAATAACGCACGACAAATGAAGAGATGGGGCGAGTTCGTTGTCCCGACTCCTACATATAACTTCGGACTGGTCTCTTACACCAATGAGGTTCCTGCATCTGTCTCACGTGTCCTTGATTCTTATCAGTGCCGTTGGCCGGTGTAAGACAATGTTGCGAGTCGAACAAAATTAAATATTGTTTCGACTCGTAACAAACTGCATCGCATATTATTGACGATTTACAATTTGTTGATTATAAAATTAATATAAATATCGAGTGAATAATTTTCGATGTTCACTATCCAAAATATCAAGTATTCCGATTCGACATATCGAATGTTTAAGATCGATTTATCGCATCCGATTAGTTGGTGGTTAAGTCTTCTGTAGTTTTATACTTTCTGTGCTACTAGGATTGTGTGTATATAGAATATTGGTAGGCCTGAAGCTACTACAGGAGATATCCATGTTGCTTGAGTTACTGGTTTTCAATAATTCAATCATGCCTACTAGCCTACCAAAAGTAAACCTTTATTGGTCCACAACCAAAACTATATAGGCTAGGTGAGGTTAATTGAGAAACGGGAGATGTCTAGTTCCCATAGGTAATCAAGAAAGACATATTTTAAGAAATCCTTACCTCTAATAATGATATTCATTAGTAAAGTTCATGGAATCATTCCTTCGAAACAAGAGTGTTCCTACGAAGAGAAGTAATATCAGTTATAACCAATATTATGGTTGATAACAAATTACAACAATTCGGCAGTTAGGGTCTGGAAAATGTAGCAATAATAATTAATTCATCTCACATCAAACATCAGTGACATCTCACAATGTAAAACCATAGATTAAGAATACCACAAGATCCACGAAGGAGTATGTTGAATCTACGGTAAAATACAATGGAAATTGTAACTAAAACGGACCCCAAGCCGAGCTCAGAGCAGAAAACAAAACTCACAAGCTCACAAACAAGCACAAGTTACAATTTCTAAATTTTCCAAATCACATGACATGACTAAAATGTAAGTCCTACCAACAGTTTGGTCCAACCATTAATTTTGATAGACTAAACTTAATCATATAAAGTTCGTAATGTAATGCAAGACAAATGTTCTTTGTTTGGACCTTAAATTCCAATTTTGTATTTGGAATATATTTTAAAAACTTATTTTTTAAAAATAATGTATGAATTACGATGCGTTTTGTAATAAATTTGGATACAACTAAGATGACCTTGTTTTATTAATACTCTGACAGTTCAAATTTTAAACTTGATTGCTAAAAACCATTAAAAAACATTATCATGCAAGATTAAAAAATCGCCAAAGATTCCTTACTTACACCATATACTAACTAGTGTAATTATTCTATGTTTATTCTTTACTTACCTACGGGCTTACGCGATACCTCCTAGACAATACGGCGTCTTCATTGCTCAGACCTTTCTCAGGTCCAGGTATGATATACTTCAAGAACAGGGTCGGATTTAAGCATAGAAGGCTAAATGGAAGGGCGTCTGAGGGCCTTCACCGCAAAGGGCCCGCAGACAACAATCTATCAAATACTAAATTAATCAAACTATTTATTTACCAGTTTTAATCGTGATTTACATGACTCTGGGGAGGGTACTCGTGCCACAGTGTGCAAGGTATATGTAAATAGCCTGCTAGTTTACATGATCACGGTGGAAGTCCGCTCCCACATGCAGGGCCGGCTTTAGGAGCTGTGGGCCCCTATGTTCAACCAATGGTGCGAGCCCTTGTTGTCCAAGTTTGTAACCTTTTTTTCTTTTTTCTTTGCGTTTATCAAACTTTTGAATGTGTTTCCGTTTGGTGCGGACCCCTAGGCGAGCGCCTATGTAGCCTATGCTTAAATTAGGCACTTCCTATATGTCTATTACAATTGTAATTATATGTTATCCTGTATACTTTTTCCTGAAATTAACTAAATTTTATTTTCCATTTAAAATCGTATTACTTGAGGAGGTACTGTAGAAAGTGTATTGTAAATTAATTAAAAATGGGTCCGATTTTGCAGTTACTCTGCTCTCTTTTAATATTCACGGTTCTGTTCAGGGCCGGATTTAAACATAGGCTACATAGACGCTCGCCTAGGGGCTCACGCCACAAAGGGGGCCCGCACCACAGAGAACCACATGAAAAACCCTGATGCAGAGGAAAAAGATCACCAATTTGGATCGGGACAGCATCAAGGGTCCTCACCACTGGTTGAGCCTATGGGCCCACAGCTCCTAAATCCTGCTCCTTTTAAGGTTAATGTTTTAAAAATTACCAACCCCCTCGACTTCTTTTCGGTATTGATTGTATTCCCAACCTTCCCTGTGGCAGAATGCCTACAAGTCTAGGGACCTACAGATTCTAAATTCGACCCTGGTATAGGTGCGCGCCTGGGGGTCCGCACCTCACAAAAACCACATACTAAAAATGTCACCGACTTGGATGATGGACAGTACGGAGGCCTGATCCACGGGTTGAGCCTAGGGGCCTGAAGCTTCTAAATTCATTCCCGTCCCCTGACATTATAGGTAGCCAGGACTGCACTTGCATAGCACCAAATATTAATTTTACGTAAAATAAACAATAACAATTCGGAGAACCTGGTCACAGTTGTTGGAAAATTTTAAATGTTGACCCCCCCCCAAAAAAAAAATACCCCCGCTGCAGCAAATCTGCATACTCAGCGAATTTCCAATGAATATATAAAATAACACATTAAAACACTTAACGGGATTCATAAGAAATATATTCACAAACAAGCGATATTTAAAATATTAATTATTCTCTATAAGAATAACATTGGGGATGAGTACGCAGGTTTGCTGCAACAAGGAACCAAAATAATGGCTTTTGATGCAAATATCAATAGAACTTATCTTAGTGAAGTCACATACCAAGTTTCATCCATATACATTCATAAATAAGCGATATATATCATTTTAATTATTTTCCATAAGAATAACATGGGGAACCTAGGTACCTAGGTTTGCTGCTACGGGAACCATAGGCGAAAAATTTTGTTTTTGTGCAAACAACCATGAACCACAACCACATGAAGCCATATTCCAAATTTCGTCAGTTTATGTTCATAAATAAGCGAGATATACAATTTTGATTTTTCTCCATAAGAATAACATTAGACAACGTACTGTGTTTAGCCCTTTCAATATCTCAGTAACCAATTGACGTCGAGCAATGATCAAATACCAAATTATTTGTTTTTAGCGAATTTCCCCCTATAGGGAAGAAGCTATTACCGTAGTTCTCATGATAAGACTTAAGCCCGAGACCATGATAACTTTTCATTTTGAGGTCCCCAGATGCCAAAAACACCATTCGTTCAAATTTTTATATATGTATATATATATATATATATATATATTTATATATATATATATATATATATGTGTCCGTAAGCACGATAACTCTCGTAAAAAAGGTCCGATCTTAATGAAATTTGGTACAAATGTGTAAAGTACCATATATTTGAACAAGTTCGAAAACCAGAAGAATCGCACCATCCGAAGGGGGGTTTTTTGGGGGGTAAAATGTGTTTTTTGGGGTTTTCACAGGTAATTTAAATTTAAATCAAATTTTAAGTTATACCATTAGGTTGAGCTTAAAAAAACAAACAATTTGGTATTTTGATCATTGCTCTACGTCAATTGGTTACCGAGATATTGAAAGTGCTAAACACAGTACGTTGTCTAATGTTATTCTTATGGAGAAAAAGAAAAATTGTATATCTCGCTTATTTATGAACATAAACTGGCGAAATTTGGTATATGGCTTGATCTGGTTGTGGTTTATTGTTGTTTGCACAAAAAAACTATTTTTCGCCTATGGTTCCTGTAGCAGCAAACCTAGGTACTTGATCCCCATGTTATTCTTATGGGAAATACTTAAAATGTTATATATCGCTTATTTATGAATGTATATGGATGAAACTTGGTATGTGACTTCACTAAGATGAATTCTATTGATATTTGCATAAAAACCCATTATTTTGTGTGCCTTGTTGCAGCAAACCTGCGTACTCATCCCCAATGTTATTCTTATGGAGAATAATTAATATTTTAAATATCGCTTGTTTGTAAATACATTTCTTATGATTCCTGTGAAGTGTTTTAATGTGTTATGTTATATATTCATTCGAAATTCGCTGAGTATGCAGGTTTGCTGCGACGGGGGGGGGGGTATTTTTATGTTGAATTCAATCATAAAAATTAAAATTTGATTTATATAAAAATTAGATGTGGAAACACCAAAAAACCATTTTTGGGGTGCAAAACCCCCCTTCGGATTGTGCGATTCGTCTGGTTTTTGAACTTGTTCAAATATATGGTACTTTACACATTTGTACCAAATTTCATTAAGATCGGACCTTTTTTACGAGAGTTATCGTGCTTACGGACACACACACACACATATATATATATATATATATATATATATATATATATATATATATATATATATATATATATATATATACATATATAAAAATTTGAACGAATGGTGTGTTTGGCATCTGGGGACCTCAAAATGAAAAGTTATCATGGTCTCGGGCTTAAGTCTTACCATGAGACCTACGGTCTTATAGGGTGCTTCTTCCCTATAGGGGCTATTCGCTAAAAAACAAAATTTGATGAAGCAAAAACGTCTCTAGCTAAACTCCCAAATATTTCCTAAAAGGTGGAGTGTTATTTTCGTTAGGCAGGTTTGAAAGAAAGAGGATTTAGCATAACTTAATATTATTTCCCATCAGATCCTGTTAGTTAGGTATACACAACTAAAAATTCACATAACTGTAAATCTGTAAAATCTATTCAATAAATAGGTTTTTGGGAAAATCTTGTTCAAATCAAGGTTAATGATTTGTTAGTTACAGGTTACAGATTTATTAGTTTACCTTTTAGCCTTGACTTTTTACGATTCAATTGTTCCCAATGTACATTTCGTCACCGGGGTGCGTCATCTTCATGGGAATTTATTGAATCATCAACAACTCAAGGCAAAAACAGTAAACAAATACAATACTTACAATTCTTGAAACTGGAATAAACAAAAAAAATAAGACGAGATTAAAATCAAAATATATGTTTATTCAACACCAAGACAAAACTTGTATTTTTCATACATTTTCATTACTTTCCAGAGAGCACTTTTAAAATTGGATTCAAAACGGGTATCAATAAATCGTCTATACTTCCCAATTTGTCTGCTAAACCTTCTCCGTCTTCATCTGCAGTGCAAGACACCTAAACAAATAATTTAATTATAACAGAACGCACAATGCTATACCACACACTGCAACTTTAAAAACAAAGCAAACTCCAATATTTATAACTTAATATGGGTGTGAATAAAATTAAGCTATGTTAAGTAAACGGTATCATGACGGAATCTGACACTTATACATTCTTTATTATTTTTTTATAATAATAAACTTTAGCCTTTAGCCTAACTCTCAAGCAAAAAAATATAAAGTTTACGATATACAAAGGATTCTAGCATTGACTATAAATTAGTAAACAATTTGTCCTGACCGGTTACATTATTTTTTTATTTTCACCCTCCATTGCCTCCATTGGGGACATTACAGAATTATTTGCTAAACACAATGGTTTTTCAGGAGGAACCCCCATTCCCCCTCTTCCGGAATGGAAAATAATAACAAAATAATAGAGTAATGACAATTTATTTATTATCAATAAGAAAACTAGACAACATACTGCGTTTACACAATAGATTACAAATTCCTATTGTTATCCTCAACATACTGCCATATAATGAAGATTCAAAAGGTACTAATTTAGTTAGTTTTTTGCACTCTTTTTAATAGTGATAAAACTTAGTTAAGTTTTCAGTGAACTAAACGACGTGTTGGTTTTACTATTTTGTTCGGGCCTAAAACAATAAATAAACCAGCAAAATTGAATCAAAATCTCTGGAGCAATTATCACAAAAATTTAATTTTTCATGATTTTAGCAATTTTAGGTCATAAATATATAATGACCTTTAAAACTCAAATATTGAATAGGTCTATAGAAGTCTCTAGGAGTACGGTCTGTTATTGTGTAAGGGGATGAACTCAGCTGGCATTAAAAACAAATGTTTCAAACCACATACACCGCATGAGAACTCCATTGTTGTTGCAGCTTAAACATTCTTTATTTAATTTTAATTTATATAACTTTATTTAACTTTACAATCTGTTCTTATCTAGTTTGAACAATTAGTAAATAATTTGTGAGTAATAATACAGAAAATAACATTAAAACTTGAGCTAGTTGCTAACCACCGTTAGCGCTAAGAAAAATGTCTATTAGACAAATCTGAATGGCAAGTCCAAGATTGTGGATCGTTTCAATCTGTACACAGCGGTTGACTTGTCGAGCAAGTTCATAGCAAGATTATTCGGGTAATTTTCAAATTTGCCAATATACTTTGTACCGAACCTAGTGACTCTTTTATAACTAACTGTTGGGACGTTTAATAAGTCGTGATGTAGCGTTTAATTGGATACAAAAATAAACGGTATCAGGAAACTGACACATACTTTCTCCCTTTAAGCCAAACTTTAATGACAAAAACATTTGTTATTTACTAAATATAGAGCAATAAAAGGCAAGTTGAAAACAAATTTGGTTACATGGTCAAAATCAGCTACAATTTTTGAGTCAGCTGTGTCAATTTTTGAGCTACTGTTTATTCAAGCTCATTGACAGTAATTCATTGATAATCATTGTTACAGTTTTAATTGTGTTTTCTGTTTTGAAAAATATTTGTTTTTTGGGTGTTTTTTTGTTTGTAAAACGCGTTTTATCGTAAAAAGGGTTTGTCTGTTTGTTTTTATACAATCTGTTTTATGTTGCATTCCCATTATGTATTACTCGGCTAGGGAATATGCTGACATGCATTTTTTGTATGGTTTTAGTGATGGAAATGCACATGCTGCTGCAAGGGAATACAGAGTTCGGTATCCTAACAGACAACGGTTCCCTGATCATAGAGTATTTTTGTATGTTCATAGGTGTTATGAGGAGGGTAAGATTCCTGGTTATACTGAGCGGTTGGGAAGGCCCCGTGTTGACAATAATGATGAGATGTTGTTGAATATGGTAGAAGATGACCCAACTACAAGTGTTCACCGTCTGTCAAGAGAGACTGGAATATCAAGAGCGTCAGTTCATAGGAGCCTTAGAAGGAACCAGTTGTACCCTTATCATGTGCAGCGTGTCCAGGCTCTTCTACCTACAGATCATGCAAAAAGAGTGAGGTTTTGCAGAGAGATGCTAACGAGAATCCGAGCTGATCCTGGATTTTTCAATAAGATATTGTGGACCGACGAAACTTGTTTCAAAAGAA
The DNA here is from genome assembly GCA_963675035.1 of Allygus modestus. Classification (NCBI taxonomy): domain Eukaryota; kingdom Metazoa; phylum Arthropoda; class Insecta; order Hemiptera; family Cicadellidae; genus Allygus; species Allygus modestus. The sequence continues at coordinate 189,224,505 of OY776112.1, read as the reverse complement.
CAGGAATTTACAATATTCACAACACTCATTACTGGTCATATGAAAATCCCAAAGTAATAAGAGATAGTCACTTTCAGCACCAGTTTGGAATAAACATATGGGCTGGTATCGTTGAAGGTAAGTTGGTGGGACCATTTGAGTTGCCAGGGAGGCTGAATGGCGAGAATTATTTGAACTTCCTGCAAACCAACTTTGGAGAATTACTTAAGCATATCACACTTAACACCTGCCAAAATATGTGGTTTCAGTATGATGGCGCACCAGCTCACTTTTCTGTTGATGTTAGGCAACATCTGAATGCAGTGTTTACAGACAGCTGGATTGGAAGACTAGGGACCATTCTGTGGCCACCGAGATCACCTGATCTGACTCCTATGGATTTCTTCTTGTGGGGGTACTTCAAGGAAATAGTTTTTTCAACTGACTGCCAAAGTGAGGATGAACTAAGACAACGAATTCCACAAGCTACCAACATTATTTTAAATAACAGGCATTCCATTTGGTCTCTGAAGAAGAACTTTATTCGTCGTTGTCGGCTATGTATCAGGGAAGAAGGTCGCAATTATTGTGAAGAAGGTGAACATTTATTGTGACACTTAAGCTTTAGGAAAAGAAAACGTGATATCCAGTTGACAATGTGTGATAGTGTCAAGGTATGGTTTTTATAAGTTAATTGGATATTACTTATTTTTAATCAATGAACAAAATGAGTACAATTAACAGCTTTTAATTAAAAAATATTCAATTTTTTAAATAAAATTGTCTTTTATTTAATATTTTAGTACATTACTTATGTTTAAATAGGATTTACTATATTTTTTGCTGCTATTTTAAATTATGGCTAATTCCAGGAAATGTGTATTAATTTTTAAAAATACGCCAATACCCCAATTAGAGAAATAAATGTTTTAATATCTTAATACTATTATTACCTGAATTAAATGAGAAAGTTTTTAAGATATAGGATCACTCTCTAAGGCAGAAACTGTGGAGGGAAACAGTTTTAAAATAGTTAAAAAATTAGTTTGAAATGTAAAATTTAAATTTAAATTGGGTTAATCCGTGTTTTTAATGTTATTAAACTCCTAAAAAATGCATTTTTGTATTTTTACTGTTTATTTTTATTCAGAGTAAAAGTTTTATGGTCCTTCGTGCACATTTTCTTACTTAATAATAATTTATAATATTGAAAACGTAGATTACAAAAATTTTTAAAACGCCTATGTAAATTTATTTAAACGTCTATGTAAACGTAAATTTTTTAGCTTGTAAACTATGAAAAATATGATATGAACATATCTAACATTTTTTGTTGGAAATAGTCCATATAACAAGCCTGTGAAGTTTGGTCGTCGACTTTTGAGACACCCTGTATACTTATTTAATACGCTAGGGTTTTTTATGACTTGAGCTCTTCCAACAGTTTTCAACTGATCTTAATATTTTTGGTGTAGTTAGATAGAGAGTGGTCTGAAGTTGTTTGTGCCCCAATTTCATAAATAACGGGCCTAAGGGAAGGGCCCTAGAGCCACCCAGGGCTTGAGGTGTGGCACCTATAGGCTTGAGGATATTTGGTGCCCTCCCCCCCTCCCACGAACTTCTGAAGGGGGATGTGTGTCAAAAAGAATCAATGAACGAGTGTCTGAATGTGGCCTGATGTAGCTGCATTTTGTGGATGCATTATGCGTAAAGGTGGCTCTAAAGGTGGCTTTAGGCAACCGGCTTCAAAACAAAAAACTACAAATCAAGCATATCACTATTGATTATTAAATTTGGTTTGTTATTGTTTATATTTTATATTTCAACATATTATTACTTTTTACTATGTACTTACTTTACTTTATACTATGTCAGATTTGATACAAAAATATCAGAACCTGAACAAAGCTTGATCAAACCTGATCAGATTTATATGGATTAGTGGACCTTTCCAGATCAAATTTGATCAGGGAATTGATCAGACCTGACATGTTTGAACAGTTCTGATCAAATTTGTTCAGGCAATTAATCAGGTTTGATTTATAAACAAAAATTAAAAACACAAAATATAATATATTTTATTATTAAAAAGTATTAAACATGCATTAAAATATGATTCAAAAATATGAAAAAATCATGACAAAAAACACCTGGCACTGTCGGGATTCGGACCCGGGACTCCAGCGTTGAGTACCGTTCTCTTATCCACTACACTACTAGCGCTACTTGACATATGAGGAAGCGAAGCGGTTATGAAAAAGAGAAACTGTATGGGACCACGATTTGAAGTTTATAACACTATTTTTTCTGTAATTATGAACGTGAAATTGTTTATCAACTTATGCCAAAATAATTTCCTATAGTTTTTATTTGTTCAGCTGCTCGTTAATATAAAAATCATCCGTCTTACTCAATGTACTCATTGGCAGGAAATTGTGCCGTACTCCTAGCAGGTAGTGCAGGATCCCGCCAATATTAAAGTAGCTTATATTGAACAAAAGACAAGATTGTCTTTTGTTATAATCATTTAATTGTCTTATATAATGACTCATAAATGTAGCCTATGTGGATGCAACGCAGGAATATGGTGTGTAGGTATATATATATACTAGAAACCGCCCAATGGTCGAAATTTGACCAAATATTATTTGACGAATATTTGAAAAAGTTTAATATTTAGTGGGTTTTGTTGCGCTCATCTCTCTCTACTTCTCTCTTCCCTCTCTCTCTCCCTCCCCCTCCTCAACCCTCACCCCCAAGTATTTTCTTTTTTAATGTGGAGTTAAAAAGGATAGCAGAAGGGCGTTACCATTCCAGTTAACAGTAGCCTTTTTATTTATGCCTGAAACCTCTCCACCCCGTCATTTCCCCAGCCTATATCCTTCCCCCTCACAAACAGGTTTAATTTTTTTAACATGGAGGTAAAAGGATAATAAAAGGGTGTTACCAATCCAGTAGTTAGTGAAAAAACATAGTAAAATAATTAGTTTCACATGACGCGCAGATATTTTACGAGCTCAAAATAAAAAATAAACGGTGAAAAATCGGACATATCACTACTGAATACACTAAAAAAACAAACACTGTCAAATAATAATTAGTTTCTCATGACGCGCAGACTTCCTACCACAAAACCAAAAATAAATAGGTAGTAAAATATTGTGCATATCACTATTAATGATTCAATTTGGTTTTTTATTGTTTTTATTTTATATTTCAACATATGATTGCTTTTCAGCAATTTTTTAATTGTTAGTTTAATTGTAAGGGAATAATTTGATTTTAATTGCAGCTGTTAATACATTACGGACAGGTTATTAGCAATACAAGATGTTACAAGTAAGGAATATATTAATCTATATAAATACAAATAAATATTGTTCTACATCGCTTTGAGCAGTGAAATGTTGTATGCAAAGAAGATATTTAAATGTTGGTTAACTGTGTGTTTATTTTTTATGAACCAGGTTTGTTCCGCGTTTCACAAAAAGAGACTGAACCGAATGAAATAAAAAATATTGCCTATTTCCGTGAGGTGCAGGAAACTTTTAGGCTTTTACAAATCATTACATCCGTCATTAGAGTTATGCACTTTGGAGTCACTGCTCCAAAGATATATTACGGTATATCAAATCTTATGGTACAGGTTACTCAACCTTTCACTGTACCATGGACCATATTTGTTCTAATGAGCATTTATTCAGATCATTTATCTTTTACCATAGAATGGAGGAAACACGTGCTTTACTAACTAATCCACAACAGTATACTAAACAATAATACCCCCGTCGCAGAAAACCTGCGTACTCAGCGAATTTCCTATGAATTAATATATTTCTTACTACCACATAAAGCCACTTACCAAGTTTCATAAAAATACTTAAATAAATAAGTGATATATAGCGTTTTATTTATTCTCTATAAAGAATAACATTAGGACTGAGAACGCAGGTTTGCTGCAACGAGGAAGATAAAAATGCGGGTTTTTTGCAATTATCAATATAACTTAACCAGGTGAAGCTATATACCAAGTTTTAATGATTTATGTTCATAATTAAGGGAGATATAAAGCTTTCCGTATTCTCCATAACCTACCAGTACATTATAGTTCTTGGGCTGAAACATTTTTTATGTTTTTTACATGTAACTTCTTTTAAAATTAATGTTTTTTATAAACTATATATATGATATATATATATATATATATATATATATATGTAATATTTACCATACATAAATGCTGTCAAAAGTATCTTCTTCTTGTAGATAATTTGTTTCTCTAAAGATTAGTGCAAAAATTAAGTAAATTGAGCAATAATTGTTGCTATAGTGACAGTTTTAGTAAAAGTCTACATTTTTATATAATTTTTCTTAGGAAACTGAACGGTTTGTCAGGTGGCAAATTTCAGGTAAGCCAATGGGTTAACAAATCACAAACAAACGAAAACTACAGTAACAAAAAAAACAAATAATATAGAAACGTATAACTAAGCTAAGGATAAACTTAATGGATTGCTTTCATGAATTGAATTAACGGAACCCTGGCAAAGATAACTAAGTTTTAGCTTGGTTATATGTTTCTTTATTATTTGTTGTATTTTTAAATTTTAGTTTTCGTTTGTGTTGTTGCTTGTTAAATGTTTCATTAAAATATATTTGTAACTGTCATCATCGCTCTTAATCCCAGCTTTCAGAGACTGTTTCAACCCACGCCATAAGGACTTGAATGTTTGAGTGTTTGTGTTATTTAGGTTAAAGATCGATTTAAATGCGATTCGATATGTCGAATGTTTAAGATCGATACATCGCATCCAATTAGTTGGTGGCCGCTTATGAAACTGTACCCCTGGTTGTGTCCTTAAAGAGTGCCAGTGGAGGTTACGAGCCGTTTGGAAATTCGCTGAGTATGCAGATTTGCTGCAGCGGGGGTATTTTTTTTTTTTGGGGGGGTCAACATTTAAAATTTTCCAACAACTGTGACCAGGTTCTCCGAATTGTTATTGTTTATTTTACGTAAAATTAATATTTGGTGCTATGCAAGTGCAGTCCTGGCTACCTATAATGTCAGGGGACGGGAATGAATTTAGAAGCTTCAGGCCCCTAGGCTCAACCCGTGGATCAGGCCTCCGTACTGTCCATCATCCAAGTCGGTGACATTTTTAGTATGTGGTTTTTGTGAGGTGCGGACCCCCAGGCGCGCACCTATACCAGGGTCGAATTTAGAATCTGTAGGTCCCTAGACTTGTAGGCATTCTGCCACAGGGAAGGTTGGGAATACAATCAATACCGAAAAGAAGTCGAGGGGGTTGGTAATTTTTAAAACATTAACCTTAAAAGGAGCAGGATTTAGGAGCTGTGGGCCCATAGGCTCAACCAGTGGTGAGGACCCTTGATGCCGTCCCGATCAAAATTGGTGATCTTTTTCCTCTGCATCAGGGTTTTTCATGTGGTTCTCTGTGGTGCGGGCCCCCTTTGTGGCGTGAGCCCCTAGGCGAGCGTCTATGTAGCCTATGTTTAAATCCGGCCCTGAACAGAACCGTGAATATTAAAAGAGAGCAGAGTAACTGCAAAATCGGACCCATTTTTAATTAATTTACAATACACTTTCTACAGTACTTCCTCAAGTAATACGATTTTAAATGGAAAATAAAATTTAGTTAATTTCAGGAAAAAGTATACAGGATAACATATAATTACAATTGTAATAGACATATAGGAAGTGCCTAATTTAAGCATAGGCTACATAGGCGCTCGCCTAGGGGTCCGCACCAAACGGAAACACATTCAAAAGTTTGATAAACGCAAAGAAAAAAGAAAAAAAGGTTACAAACTTGGACAACAAGGGCTCGCACCATTGGTTGAACATAGGGGCCCACAGCTCCTAAAGCCGGCCCTGCATGTGGGAGCGGACTTCCACCGTGATCATGTAAACTAGCAGGCTATTTACATATACCTTGCACACTGTGGCACGAGTACCCTCCCCAACCGACACTATTCACTCTGAGTAAATCACTCACTACAAGAGCTGCTGAACAGTCTTTACTTTCGACATGGGTCCCGGGCCCACGACTTTATTTGAACAAATAATCAGATGGAAACCTTACTAACGGAGGAGACGCAAACCCGCGCCTGCGACATTACTTGCGGGCCCGGACGAGATAAAAACTTAACGCAGGCCCGCATGAAGATTTGTATTATGACATTAAATGTACTCATTCATATGGGCGAGCGTGGGCTGTTTTCACCCACAAAACCCCGAATTTTTCTCGCCTATGATGGCATTGTAAAGTGAGTCATAGTTGAAGTACTATGTGAAACAAATACCATATGAAAAAAATTATGCGGGGATTCGGTCGTTTGCACTGTTATTCACTCAGAGTGAATAGTGTCGGTTGGGGAGGGTACTCGTGCCACAGTGTGCAAGGTATATGTAAATAGCCTGCTAGTTTACATGATCACGGTGGAAGTCCGCTCCCACATGCAGGGCCGGCTTTAGGAGCTGTGGGCCCCTATGTTCAACCAATGGTGCGAGCCCTTGTTGTCCAAGTTTGTAACCTTTTTTTCTTTTTTCTTTGCGTTTATCAAACTTTTGAATGTGTTTCCGTTTGGTGCGGACCCCTAGGCGAGCGCCTATGTAGCCTATGCTTAAATTAGGCACTTCCTATATGTCTATTACAATTGTAATTATATGTTATCCTGTATACTTTTTCCTGAAATTAACTAAATTTTATTTTCCATTTAAAATCGTATTACTTGAGGAGGTACTGTAGAAAGTGTATTGTAAATTAATTAAAAATGGGTCCGATTTTGCAGTTACTCTGCTCTCTTTTAATATTCACGGTTCTGTTCAGGGCCGGATTTAAACATAGGCTACATAGACGCTCGCCTAGGGGCTCACGCCACAAAGGGGGCCCGCACCACAGAGAACCACATGAAAAACCCTGATGCAGAGGAAAAAGATCACCAATTTGGATCGGGACAGCATCAAGGGTCCTCACCACTGGTTGAGCCTATGGGCCCACAGCTCCTAAATCCTGCTCCTTTTAAGGTTAATGTTTTAAAAATTACCAACCCCCTCGACTTCTTTTCGGTATTGATTGTATTCCCAACCTTCCCTGTGGCAGAATGCCTACAAGTCTAGGGACCTACAGATTCTAAATTCGACCCTGGTATAGGTGCGCGCCTGGGGGTCCGCACCTCACAAAAACCACATACTAAAAATGTCACCGACTTGGATGATGGACAGTACGGAGGCCTGATCCACGGGTTGAGCCTAGGGGCCTGAAGCTTCTAAATTCATTCCCGTCCCCTGACATTATAGGTAGCCAGGACTGCACTTGCATAGCACCAAATATTAATTTTACGTAAAATAAACAATAACAATTCGGAGAACCTGGTCACAGTTGTTGGAAAATTTTAAATGTTGACCCCCCCCCAAAAAAAAAATACCCCCGCTGCAGCAAATCTGCATACTCAGCGAATTTCCAATGAATATATAAAATAACACATTAAAACACTTAACGGGATTCATAAGAAATATATTCACAAACAAGCGATATTTAAAATATTAATTATTCTCTATAGGAATAACATTGGGGATGAGTACGCAGGTTTGCTGCAACAAGGAACCAAAATAATGGCTTTTGATGCAAATATCAATAGAACTTATCTTAGTGAAGTCACATACCAAGTTTCATCCATATACATTCATAAATAAGCGATATATATCATTTTAATTATTTTCCATAAGAATAACATGGGGAACCTAGGTACCTAGGTTTGCTGCTACGGGAACCATAGGCGAAAAATTTTGTTTTTGTGCAAACAACCATGAACCACAACCACATGAAGCCATATTCCAAATTTCGTCAGTTTATGTTCATAAATAAGCGAGATATACAATTTTGATTTTTCTCCATAAGAATAACATTAGACAACGTACTGTGTTTAGCCCTTTCAATATCTCAGTAACCAATTGACGTCGAGCAATGATCAAATACCAAATTATTTGTTTTTAGCGAATTTCCCCCTATAGGGAAGAAGCTATTACCGTAGTTCTCATGATAAGACTTAAGCCCGAGACCATGATAACTTTTCATTTTGAGGTCCCCAGATGCCAAAAACACCATTCGTTCAAATTTTTATATATGTATATATATATATATATATATATATTTATATATATATATATATATATATATGTGTCCGTAAGCACGATAACTCTCGTAAAAAAGGTCCGATCTTAATGAAATTTGGTACAAATGTGTAAAGTACCATATATTTGAACAAGTTCGAAAACCAGAAGAATCGCACCATCCGAAGGGGGGTTTTTTGGGGGGTAAAATGTGTTTTTTGGGGTTTTCACAGGTAATTTAAATTTAAATCAAATTTTAAGTTATACCATTAGGTTGAGCTTAAAAAAACAAACAATTTGGTATTTTGATCATTGCTCTACGTCAATTGGTTACCGAGATATTGAAAGTGCTAAACACAGTACGTTGTCTAATGTTATTCTTATGGAGAAAAAGAAAAATTGTATATCTCGCTTATTTATGAACATAAACTGGCGAAATTTGGTATATGGCTTGATCTGGTTGTGGTTTATTGTTGTTTGCACAAAAAAACTATTTTTCGCCTATGGTTCCTGTAGCAGCAAACCTAGGTACTTGATCCCCATGTTATTCTTATGGGAAATACTTAAAATGTTATATATCGCTTATTTATGAATGTATATGGATGAAACTTGGTATGTGACTTCACTAAGATGAATTCTATTGATATTTGCATAAAAACCCATTATTTTGTGTGCCTTGTTGCAGCAAACCTGCGTACTCATCCCCAATGTTATTCTTATGGAGAATAATTAATATTTTAAATATCGCTTGTTTGTAAATACATTTCTTATGATTCCTGTGAAGTGTTTTAATGTGTTATGTTATATATTCATTCGAAATTCGCTGAGTATGCAGGTTTGCTGCGACGGGGGGGGGGGTATTTTTATGTTGAATTCAATCATAAAAATTAAAATTTGATTTATATAAAAATTAGATGTGGAAACACCAAAAAACCATTTTTGGGGTGCAAAACCCCCCTTCGGATTGTGCGATTCGTCTGGTTTTTGAACTTGTTCAAATATATGGTACTTTACACATTTGTACCAAATTTCATTAAGATCGGACCTTTTTTACGAGAGTTATCGTGCTTACGGACACACACACACACATATATATATATATATATATATATATATATATATATATATATATATATATATATATACATATATAAAAATTTGAACGAATGGTGTGTTTGGCATCTGGGGACCTCAAAATGAAAAGTTATCATGGTCTCGGGCTTAAGTCTTACCATGAGACCTACGGTCTTATAGGGTGCTTCTTCCCTATAGGGGCTATTCGCTAAAAAACAAAATTTGATGAAGCAAAAACGTCTCTAGCTAAACTCCCAAATATTTCCTAAAAGGTGGAGTGTTATTTTCGTTAGGCAGGTTTGAAAGAAAGAGGATTTAGCATAACTTAATATTATTTCCCATCAGATCCTGTTAGTTAGGTATACACAACTAAAAATTCACATAACTGTAAATCTGTAAAATCTATTCAATAAATAGGTTTTTGGGAAAATCTTGTTCAAATCAAGGTTAATGATTTGTTAGTTACAGGTTACAGATTTATTAGTTTACCTTTTAGCCTTGACTTTTTACGATTCAATTGTTCCCAATGTACATTTCGTCACCGGGGTGCGTCATCTTCATGGGAATTTATTGAATCATCAACAACTCAAGGCAAAAACAGTAAACAAATACAATACTTACAATTCTTGAAACTGGAATAAACAAAAAAAATAAGACGAGATTAAAATCAAAATATATGTTTATTCAACACCAAGACAAAACTTGTATTTTTCATACATTTTCATTACTTTCCAGAGAGCACTTTTAAAATTGGATTCAAAACGGGTATCAATAAATCGTCTATACTTCCCAATTTGTCTGCTAAACCTTCTCCGTCTTCATCTGCAGTGCAAGACACCTAAACAAATAATTTAATTATAACAGAACGCACAATGCTATACCACACACTGCAACTTTAAAAACAAAGCAAACTCCAATATTTATAACTTAATATGGGTGTGAATAAAATTAAGCTATGTTAAGTAAACGGTATCATGACGGAATCTGACACTTATACATTCTTTATTATTTTTTTATAATAATAAACTTTAGCCTTTAGCCTAACTCTCAAGCAAAAAAATATAAAGTTTACGATATACAAAGGATTCTAGCATTGACTATAAATTAGTAAACAATTTGTCCTGACCGGTTACATTATTTTTTTATTTTCACCCTCCATTGCCTCCATTGGGGACATTACAGAATTATTTGCTAAACACAATGGTTTTTCAGGAGGAACCCCCATTCCCCCTCTTCCGGAATGGAAAATAATAACAAAATAATAGAGTAATGACAATTTATTTATTATCAATAAGAAAACTAGACAACATACTGCGTTTACACAATAGATTACAAATTCCTATTGTTATCCTCAACATACTGCCATATAATGAAGATTCAAAAGGTACTAATTTAGTTAGTTTTTTGCACTCTTTTTAATAGTGATAAAACTTAGTTAAGTTTTCAGTGAACTAAACGACGTGTTGGTTTTACTATTTTGTTCGGGCCTAAAACAATAAATAAACCAGCAAAATTGAATCAAAATCTCTGGAGCAATTATCACAAAAATTTAATTTTTCATGATTTTAGCAATTTTAGGTCATAAATATATAATGACCTTTAAAACTCAAATATTGAATAGGTCTATAGAAGTCTCTAGGAGTACGGTCTGTTATTGTGTAAGGGGATGAACTCAGCTGGCATTAAAAACAAATGTTTCAAACCACATACACCGCATGAGAACTCCATTGTTGTTGCAGCTTAAACATTCTTTATTTAATTTTAATTTATATAACTTTATTTAACTTTACAATCTGTTCTTATCTAGTTTGAACAATTAGTAAATAATTTGTGAGTAATAATACAGAAAATAACATTAAAACTTGAGCTAGTTGCTAACCACCGTTAGCGCTAAGAAAAATGTCTATTAGACAAATCTGAATGGCAAGTCCAAGATTGTGGATCGTTTCAATCTGTACACAGCGGTTGACTTGTCGAGCAAGTTCATAGCAAGATTATTCGGGTAATTTTCAAATTTGCCAATATACTTTGTACCGAACCTAGTGACTCTTTTATAACTAACTGTTGGGACGTTTAATAAGTCGTGATGTAGCGTTTAATTGGATACAAAAATAAACGGTATCAGGAAACTGACACATACTTTCTCCCTTTAAGCCAAACTTTAATGACAAAAACATTTGTTATTTACTAAATATAGAGCAATAAAAGGCAAGTTGAAAACAAATTTGGTTACATGGTCAAAATCAGCTACAATTTTTGAGTCAGCTGTGTCAATTTTTGAGCTACTGTTTATTCAAGCTCATTGACAGTAATTCATTGATAATCATTGTTACAGTTTTAATTGTGTTTTCTGTTTTGAAAAATATTTGTTTTTTGGGTGTTTTTTTGTTTGTAAAACGCGTTTTATCGTAAAAAGGGTTTGTCTGTTTGTTTTTATACAATCTGTTTTATGTTGCATTCCCATTATGTATTACTCGGCTAGGGAATATGCTGACATGCATTTTTTGTATGGTTTTAGTGATGGAAATGCACATGCTGCTGCAAGGGAATACAGAGTTCGGTATCCTAACAGACAACGGTTCCCTGATCATAGAGTATTTTTGTATGTTCATAGGTGTTATGAGGAGGGTAAGATTCCTGGTTATACTGAGCGGTTGGGAAGGCCCCGTGTTGACAATAATGATGAGATGTTGTTGAATATGGTAGAAGATGACCCAACTACAAGTGTTCACCGTCTGTCAAGAGAGACTGGAATATCAAGAGCGTCAGTTCATAGGAGCCTTAGAAGGAACCAGTTGTACCCTTATCATGTGCAGCGTGTCCAGGCTCTTCTACCTACAGATCATGCAAAAAGAGTGAGGTTTTGCAGAGAGATGCTAACGAGAATCCGAGCTGATCCTGGATTTTTCAATAAGATATTGTGGACCGACGAAACTTGTTTCAAAAGAACAGGAATTTACAATATTCACAACACTCATTACTGGTCATATGAAAATCCCAAAGTAATAAGAGATAGTCACTTTCAGCACCAGTTTGGAATAAACATATGGGCTGGTATCGTTGAAGGTAAGTTGGTGGGACCATTTGAGTTGCCAGGGAGGCTGAATGGCGAGAATTATTTGAACTTCCTGCAAACCAACTTTGGAGAATTACTTAAGCATATCACACTTAACACCTGCCAAAATATGTGGTTTCAGTATGATGGCGCACCAGCTCACTTTTCTGTTGATGTTAGGCAACATCTGAATGCAGTGTTTACAGACAGCTGGATTGGAAGACTAGGGACCATTCTGTGGCCACCGAGATCACCTGATCTGACTCCTATGGATTTCTTCTTGTGGGGGTACTTCAAGGAAATAGTTTTTTCAACTGACTGCCAAAGTGAGGATGAACTAAGACAACGAATTCCACAAGCTACCAACATTATTTTAAATAACAGGCATTCCATTTGGTCTCTGAAGAAGAACTTTATTCGTCGTTGTCGGCTATGTATCAGGGAAGAAGGTCGCAATTATTGTGAAGAAGGTGAACATTTATTGTGACACTTAAGCTTTAGGAAAAGAAAACGTGATATCCAGTTGACAATGTGTGATAGTGTCAAGGTATGGTTTTTATAAGTTAATTGGATATTACTTATTTTTAATCAATGAACAAAATGAGTACAATTAACAGCTTTTAATTAAAAAATATTCAATTTTTTAAATAAAATTGTCTTTTATTTAATATTTTAGTACATTACTTATGTTTAAATAGGATTTACTATATTTTTTGCTGCTATTTTAAATTATGGCTAATTCCAGGAAATGTGTATTAATTTTTAAAAATACGCCAATACCCCAATTAGAGAAATAAATGTTTTAATATCTTAATACTATTATTACCTGAATTAAATGAGAAAGTTTTTAAGATATAGGATCACTCTCTAAGGCAGAAACTGTGGAGGGAAACAGTTTTAAAATAGTTAAAAAATTAGTTTGAAATGTAAAATTTAAATTTAAATTGGGTTAATCCGTGTTTTTAATGTTATTAAACTCCTAAAAAATGCATTTTTGTATTTTTACTGTTTATTTTTATTCAGAGTAAAAGTTTTATGGTCCTTCGTGCACATTTTCTTACTTAATAATAATTTATAATATTGAAAACGTAGATTACAAAAATTTTTAAAACGCCTATGTAAATTTATTTAAACGTCTATGTAAACGTAAATTTTTTAGCTTGTAAACTATGAAAAATATGATATGAACATATCTAACATTTTTTGTTGGAAATAGTCCATATAACAAGCCTGTGAAGTTTGGTCGTCGACTTTTGAGACACCCTGTATACTTATTTAATACGCTAGGGTTTTTTATGACTTGAGCTCTTCCAACAGTTTTCAACTGATCTTAATATTTTTGGTGTAGTTAGATAGAGAGTGGTCTGAAGTTGTTTGTGCCCCAATTTCATAAATAACGGGCCTAAGGGAAGGGCCCTAGAGCCACCCAGGGCTTGAGGTGTGGCACCTATAGGCTTGAGGATATTTGGTGCCCTCCCCCCCTCCCACGAACTTCTGAAGGGGGATGTGTGTCAAAAAGAATCAATGAACGAGTGTCTGAATGTGGCCTGATGTAGCTGCATTTTGTGGATGCATTATGCGTAAAGGTGGCTCTAAAGGTGGCTTTAGGCAACCGGCTTCAAAACAAAAAACTACAAATCAAGCATATCACTATTGATTATTAAATTTGGTTTGTTATTGTTTATATTTTATATTTCAACATATTATTACTTTTTACTATGTACTTACTTTACTTTATACTATGTCAGATTTGATACAAAAATATCAGAACCTGAACAAAGCTTGATCAAACCTGATCAGATTTATATGGATTAGTGGACCTTTCCAGATCAAATTTGATCAGGGAATTGATCAGACCTGACATGTTTGAACAGTTCTGATCAAATTTGTTCAGGCAATTAATCAGGTTTGATTTATAAACAAAAATTAAAAACACAAAATATAATATATTTTATTATTAAAAAGTATTAAACATGCATTAAAATATGATTCAAAAATATGAAAAAATCATGACAAAAAACACCTGGCACTGTCGGGATTCGGACCCGGGACTCCAGCGTTGAGTACCGTTCTCTTATCCACTACACTACTAGCGCTACTTGACATATGAGGAAGCGAAGCGGTTATGAAAAAGAGAAACTGTATGGGACCACGATTTGAAGTTTATAACACTATTTTTTCTGTAATTATGAACGTGAAATTGTTTATCAACTTATGCCAAAATAATTTCCTATAGTTTTTATTTGTTCAGCTGCTCGTTAATATAAAAATCATCCGTCTTACTCAATGTACTCATTGGCAGGAAATTGTGCCGTACTCCTAGCAGGTAGTGCAGGATCCCGCCAATATTAAAGTAGCTTATATTGAACAAAAGACAAGATTGTCTTTTGTTATAATCATTTAATTGTCTTATATAATGACTCATAAATGTAGCCTATGTGGATGCAACGCAGGAATATGGTGTGTAGGTATATATATATACTAGAAACCGCCCAATGGTCGAAATTTGACCAAATATTATTTGACGAATATTTGAAAAAGTTTAATATTTAGTGGGTTTTGTTGCGCTCATCTCTCTCTACTTCTCTCTTCCCTCTCTCTCTCCCTCCCCCTCCTCAACCCTCACCCCCAAGTATTTTCTTTTTTAATGTGGAGTTAAAAAGGATAGCAGAAGGGCGTTACCATTCCAGTTAACAGTAGCCTTTTTATTTATGCCTGAAACCTCTCCACCCCGTCATTTCCCCAGCCTATATCCTTCCCCCTCACAAACAGGTTTAATTTTTTTAACATGGAGGTAAAAGGATAATAAAAGGGTGTTACCAATCCAGTAGTTAGTGAAAAAACATAGTAAAATAATTAGTTTCACATGACGCGCAGATATTTTACGAGCTCAAAATAAAAAATAAACGGTGAAAAATCGGACATATCACTACTGAATACACTAAAAAAACAAACACTGTCAAATAATAATTAGTTTCTCATGACGCGCAGACTTCCTACCACAAAACCAAAAATAAATAGGTAGTAAAATATTGTGCATATCACTATTAATGATTCAATTTGGTTTTTTATTGTTTTTATTTTATATTTCAACATATGATTGCTTTTCAGCAATTTTTTAATTGTTAGTTTAATTGTAAGGGAATAATTTGATTTTAATTGCAGCTGTTAATACATTACGGACAGGTTATTAGCAATACAAGATGTTACAAGTAAGGAATATATTAATCTATATAAATACAAATAAATATTGTTCTACATCGCTTTGAGCAGTGAAATGTTGTATGCAAAGAAGATATTTAAATGTTGGTTAACTGTGTGTTTATTTTTTATGAACCAGGTTTGTTCCGCGTTTCACAAAAAGAGACTGAACCGAATGAAATAAAAAATATTGCCTATTTCCGTGAGGTGCAGGAAACTTTTAGGCTTTTACAAATCATTACATCCGTCATTAGAGTTATGCACTTTGGAGTCACTGCTCCAAAGATATATTACGGTATATCAAATCTTATGGTACAGGTTACTCAACCTTTCACTGTACCATGGACCATATTTGTTCTAATGAGCATTTATTCAGATCATTTATCTTTTACCATAGAATGGAGGAAACACGTGCTTTACTAACTAATCCACAACAGTATACTAAACAATAATACCCCCGTCGCAGAAAACCTGCGTACTCAGCGAATTTCCTATGAATTAATATATTTCTTACTACCACATAAAGCCACTTACCAAGTTTCATAAAAATACTTAAATAAATAAGTGATATATAGCGTTTTATTTATTCTCTATAAAGAATAACATTAGGACTGAGAACGCAGGTTTGCTGCAACGAGGAAGATAAAAATGCGGGTTTTTTGCAATTATCAATATAACTTAACCAGGTGAAGCTATATACCAAGTTTTAATGATTTATGTTCATAATTAAGGGAGATATAAAGCTTTCCGTATTCTCCATAACCTACCAGTACATTATAGTTCTTGGGCTGAAACATTTTTTATGTTTTTTACATGTAACTTCTTTTAAAATTAATGTTTTTTATAAACTATATATATGATATATATATATATATATATATATATATATATATGTAATATTTACCATACATAAATGCTGTCAAAAGTATCTTCTTCTTGTAGATAATTTGTTTCTCTAAAGATTAGTGCAAAAATTAAGTAAATTGAGCAATAATTGTTGCTATAGTGACAGTTTTAGTAAAAGTCTACATTTTTATATAATTTTTCTTAGGAAACTGAACGGTTTGTCAGGTGGCAAATTTCAGGTAAGCCAATGGGTTAACAAATCACAAACAAACGAAAACTACAGTAACAAAAAAAACAAATAATATAGAAACGTATAACTAAGCTAAGGATAAACTTAATGGATTGCTTTCATGAATTGAATTAACGGAACCCTGGCAAAGATAACTAAGTTTTAGCTTGGTTATATGTTTCTTTATTATTTGTTGTATTTTTAAATTTTAGTTTTCGTTTGTGTTGTTGCTTGTTAAATGTTTCATTAAAATATATTTGTAACTGTCATCATCGCTCTTAATCCCAGCTTTCAGAGACTGTTTCAACCCACGCCATAAGGACTTGAATGTTTGAGTGTTTGTGTTATTTAGGTTAAAGATCGATTTAAATGCGATTCGATATGTCGAATGTTTAAGATCGATACATCGCATCCAATTAGTTGGTGGCCGCTTATGAAACTGTACCCCTGGTTGTGTCCTTAAAGAGTGCCAGTGGAGGTTACGAGCCGTTTGGAAATTCGCTGAGTATGCAGATTTGCTGCAGCGGGGGTATTTTTTTTTTTTGGGGGGGTCAACATTTAAAATTTTCCAACAACTGTGACCAGGTTCTCCGAATTGTTATTGTTTATTTTACGTAAAATTAATATTTGGTGCTATGCAAGTGCAGTCCTGGCTACCTATAATGTCAGGGGACGGGAATAAATTTAGAAGCTTCAGGCCCCTAGGCTCAACCCGTGGATCAGGCCTCCGTACTGTCCATCATCCAAGTCGGTGACATTTTTAGTATGTGGTTTTTGTGAGGTGCGGACCCCCAGGCGCGCACCTATACCAGGGTCGAATTTAGAATCTGTAGGTCCCTAGACTTGTAGGCATTCTGCCACAGGGAAGGTTGGGAATACAATCAATACCGAAAAGAAGTCGAGGGGGTTGGTAATTTTTAAAACATTAACCTTAAAAGGAGCAGGATTTAGGAGCTGTGGGCCCATAGGCTCAACCAGTGGTGAGGACCCTTGATGCCGTCCCGATCAAAATTGGTGATCTTTTTCCTCTGCATCAGGGTTTTTCATGTGGTTCTCTGTGGTGCGGGCCCCCTTTGTGGCGTGAGCCCCTAGGCGAGCGTCTATGTAGCCTATGTTTAAATCCGGCCCTGAACAGAACCGTGAATATTAAAAGAGAGCAGAGTAACTGCAAAATCGGACCCATTTTTAATTAATTTACAATACACTTTCTACAGTACTTCCTCAAGTAATACGATTTTAAATGGAAAATAAAATTTAGTTAATTTCAGGAAAAAGTATACAGGATAACATATAATTACAATTGTAATAGACATATAGGAAGTGCCTAATTTAAGCATAGGCTACATAGGCGCTCGCCTAGGGGTCCGCACCAAACGGAAACACATTCAAAAGTTTGATAAACGCAAAGAAAAAAGAAAAAAAGGTTACAAACTTGGACAACAAGGGCTCGCACCATTGGTTGAACATAGGGGCCCACAGCTCCTAAAGCCGGCCCTGCATGTGGGAGCGGACTTCCACCGTGATCATGTAAACTAGCAGGCTATTTACATATACCTTGCACACTGTGGCACGAGTACCCTCCCCAACCGACACTATTCACTCTGAGTAAATCACTCACTACAAGAGCTGCTGAACAGTCTTTACTTTCGACATGGGTCCCGGGCCCACGACTTTATTTGAACAAATAATCAGATGGAAACCTTACTAACGGAGGAGACGCAAACCCGCGCCTGCGACATTACTTGCGGGCCCGGACGAGATAAAAACTTAACGCAGGCCCGCATGAAGATTTGTATTATGACATTAAATGTACTCATTCATATGGGCGAGCGTGGGCTGTTTTCACCCACAAAACCCCGAATTTTTCTCGCCTATGATGGCATTGTAAAGTGAGTCATAGTTGAAGTACTATGTGAAACAAATACCATATGAAAAAAATTATGCGGGGATTCGGTCGTTTGCACTGTTATTCACTCAGAGTGAATAGTGTCGGTTGGGGAGGGTACTCGTGCCACAGTGTGCAAGGTATATGTAAATAGCCTGCTAGTTTACATGATCACGGTGGAAGTCCGCTCCCACATGCAGGGCCGGCTTTAGGAGCTGTGGGCCCCTATGTTCAACCAATGGTGCGAGCCCTTGTTGTCCAAGTTTGTAACCTTTTTTTCTTTTTTCTTTGCGTTTATCAAACTTTTGAATGTGTTTCCGTTTGGTGCGGACCCCTAGGCGAGCGCCTATGTAGCCTATGCTTAAATTAGGCACTTCCTATATGTCTATTACAATTGTAATTATATGTTATCCTGTATACTTTTTCCTGAAATTAACTAAATTTTATTTTCCATTTAAAATCGTATTACTTGAGGAGGTACTGTAGAAAGTGTATTGTAAATTAATTAAAAATGGGTCCGATTTTGCAGTTACTCTGCTCTCTTTTAATATTCACGGTTCTGTTCAGGGCCGGATTTAAACATAGGCTACATAGACGCTCGCCTAGGGGCTCACGCCACAAAGGGGGCCCGCACCACAGAGAACCACATGAAAAACCCTGATGCAGAGGAAAAAGATCACCAATTTGGATCGGGACGGCATCAAGGGTCCTCACCACTGGTTGAGCCTATGGGCCCACAGCTCCTAAATCCTGCTCCTTTTAAGGTTAATGTTTTAAAAATTACCAACCCCCTCCACTTCTTTTCGGTATTGATTGTATTCCCAACCTTCCCTGTGGCAGAATGCCTACAAGTCTAGGGACCTACAGATTCTAAATTCGACCCTGGTATAGGTGCGCGCCTGGGGGTCCGCACCTCACAAAAACCACATACTAAAAATGTCACCGACTTGGATGATGGACAGTACGGAGGCCTGATCCACGGGTTGAGCCTAGGGGCCTGAAGCTTCTAAATTCATTCCCGTCCCCTGACATTATAGGTAGCCAGGACTGCACTTGCATAGCACCAAATATTAATTTTACGTAAAATAAACAATAACAATTCGGAGAACCTGGTCACAGTTGTTGGAAAATTTTAAATGTTGACCCCCCCCAAAAAAAAAAATACCCCCGCTGCAGCAAATCTGCATACTCAGCGAATTTCCAATGAATATATAAAATAACACATTAAAACACTTAACGGGATTCATAAGAAATATATTCACAAACAAGCGATATTTAAAATATTAATTATTCTCTATAAGAATAACATTGGGGATGAGTACGCAGGTTTGCTGCAACAAGGAACCAAAATAATGGCTTTTGATGCAAATATCAATAGAACTTATCTTAGTGAAGTCACATACCAAGTTTCATCCATATACATTCATAAATAAGCGATATATATCATTTTAATTATTTTCCATAAGAATAACATGGGGAACCTAGGTACCTAGGTTTGCTGCTACGGGAACCATAGGCGAAAAATTTTGTTTTTGTGCAAACAACCATGAACCACAACCACATGAAGCCATATTCCAAATTTCGTCAGTTTATGTTCATAAATAAGCGAGATATACAATTTTGATTTTTCTCCATAAGAATAACATTAGACAACGTACTGTGTTTAGCCCTTTCAATATCTCAGTAACCAATTGACGTCGAGCAATGATCAAATACCAAATTATTTGTTTTTAGCGAATTTCCCCCTATAGGGAAGAAGCTATTACCGTAGTTCTCATGATAAGACTTAAGCCCGAGACCATGATAACTTTTCATTTTGAGGTCCCCAGATGCCAAAAACACCATTCGTTCAAATTTTTATATATGTATATATATATATATATATATATATATTTATATATATATATATATATATATGTGTCCGTAAGCACGATAACTCTCGTAAAAAAGGTCCGATCTTAATGAAATTTGGTACAAATGTGTAAAGTACCATATATTTGAACAAGTTCGAAAACCAGAAGAATCGCACCATCCGAAGGGGGGTTTTTTGGGGGGTAAAATGTGTTTTTTGGGGTTTTCACAGGTAATTTAAATTTAAATCAAATTTTAAGTTATACCATTAGGTTGAGCTTAAAAAAACAAACAATTTGGTATTTTGATCATTGCTCTACGTCAATTGGTTACCGAGATATTGAAAGTGCTAAACACAGTACGTTGTCTAATGTTATTCTTATGGAGAAAAAGAAAAATTGTATATCTCGCTTATTTATGAACATAAACTGGCGAAATTTGGTATATGGCTTGATCTGGTTGTGGTTTATTGTTGTTTGCACAAAAAAACTATTTTTCGCCTATGGTTCCTGTAGCAGCAAACCTAGGTACTTGATCCCCATGTTATTCTTATGGGAAATACTTAAAATGTTATATATCGCTTATTTATGAATTATATGGATGAAACTTGGTATGTGACTTCACTAAGATGAATTCTATTGATATTTGCATAAAAACCCATTATTTTGTGTGCCTTGTTGCAGCAAACCTGCGTACTCATCCCCAATGTTATTCTTATGGAGAATAATTAATATTTTAAATATCGCTTGTTTGTAAATACATTTCTTATGAATCCTGTGAAGTGTTTTAATGTGTTATGTTATATATTCATTCGAAATTCGCTGAGTATGCAGGTTTGCTGCGACGGGGGGGGTATTTTTATGTTGAATTCAATCATAAAAATTAAAATTTGATTTATATAAAAATTAGATGTGGAAACACCAAAAAACCATTTTTGGGGTGCAAAACCCCCCTTCGGATTGTGCGATTCGTCTGGTTTTTGAACTTGTTCAAATATATGGTACTTTACACATTTGTACCAAATTTCATTAAGATCGGACCTTTTTTACGAGAGTTATCGTGCTTACGGACACACACACACACATATATATATATATATACATATATAAAAATTTGAACGAATGGTGTGTTTGGCATCTGGGGACCTCAAAATGAAAAGTTATCATGGTCTCGGGCTTAAGTCTTACCATGAGACCTACGGTCTTATAGGGTGCTTCTTCCCTATAGGGGCTATTCGCTAAAAAACAAAATTTGATGAAGCGAAAATGTCTCTAGCTAAACTCCCAAATATTTCCTAAAAGGTGGAGTGTTATTTTCGTTAGGCAGGTTTGAAAGAAAGAGGATTTAGCATAACTTAATATTATTTCCCATCAGATCCTGTTAGTTAGGTATACACAACTAAAAATTCACATAACTGTAAATCTGTAAAATCTATTCAATAAATAGGTTTTTGGGAAAATCTTGTTCAAATCAAGGTTAATGATTTGTTAGTTACAGGTTACAGATTTATTAGTTTACCTTTTAGCCTTGACTTTTTACGATTCAATTGTTCCCAATGTACATTTCGTCACCGGGGTGCGTCATCTTCATGGGAATTTATTGAATCATCAACAACTCAAGGCAAAAACAGTAAACAAATACAATACTTACAATTCTTGAAACTGGAATAAACAAAAAAAATAAGACGAGATTAAAATCAAAATATATGTTTATTCAACACCAAGACAAAACTTGTATTTTTCATACATTTTCATTACTTTCCAGAGAGCACTTTTAAAATTGGATTCAAAACGGGTATCAATAAATCGTCTATACTTCCCAATTTGTCTGCTAAACCTTCTCCGTCTTCATCTGCAGTGCAAGACACCTAAACAAATAATTTAATTATAACAGAACGCATAATGCTATACCACACACTGCAACTTTAAAAACAAAGCAAACTCCAATATTTATAACTTAATATGGGTGTGAATAAAATTAAGCTATGTTAAGTAAACGGTATCATGACGGAATCTGACACTTATACATTCTTTATTATTTTTTTATAATAATAAACTTTAGCCTTTAGCCTAACTCTCAAGCAAAAAAATATAAAGTTTACGATATACAAAGGATTCTAGCATTGACTATAAATTAGTAAACAATTTGTCCTGACCGGTTACATTATTTTTTTATTTTCACCCTCCATTGCCTCCATTGGGGACATTACAGAATTATTTGCTAAACACAATGGTTTTTCAGGAGGAACCCCCATTCCCCCTCTTCCGGAATGGAAAATAATAACAAAATAATAGAGTAATGACAATTTATTTATTATCAATAAGAAAACTAGACAACATACTGCGTTTACACAATAGATTACAAATTCCTATTGTTATCCTCAACATACTGCCATATAATGAAGATTCAAAAGGTACTAATTTAGTTAGTTTTTTGCACTCTTTTTAATAGTGATAAAACTTAGTTAAGTTTTCAGTGAACTAAACGACGTGTTGGTTTTACTATTTTGTTCGGGCCTAAAACAATAAATAAACCAGCAAAATTGAATCAAAATCTCTGGAGCAATTATCACAAAAATTTAATTTTTCATGATTTTAGCAATTTTAGGTCATAAATATATAATGACCTTTAAAACTCAAATATTGAATAGGTCTATAGAAGTCTCTAGGAGTACGGTCTGTTATTGTGTAAGGGGATGAACTCAGCTGGCATTAAAAACAAATGTTTCAAACCACATACACCGCATGAGAACTCCATTGTTGTTGCAGCTTAAACATTCTTTATTTAATTTTAATTTTTATAACTTTATTTAACTTTACAATCTGTTCTTATCTAGTTTGAACAATTAGTAAATAATTTGTGAGTAATAATACAGAAAATAACATTAAAACTTGAGCTAGTTGCTAACCACCGTTAGCGCTAAGAAAAATGTCTATTAGACAAATCTGAATGGCAAGTCCAAGATTGTGGATCGTTTCAATCTGTACACAGCGGTTGACTTGTCGAGCAAGTTCATAGCAAGATTATTCGGGTAATTTTCAAATTTGCCAATATACTTTGTACCGAACCTAGTGACTCTTTTATAACTAACTGTTGGGACGTTTAATAAGTCGTGATGTAGCGTTTAATTGGATACAAAAATAAACGGTATCAGGAAACTGACACATACTTTCTCCCTTTAAGCCAAACTTTAATGACAAAAACATTTGTTATTTACTAAATATAGAGCAATAAAAGGCAAGTTGAAAACAAATTTGGTTACATGGTCAAAATCAGCTACAATTTTTGAGTCAGCTGTGTCAATTTTTGAGCTACTGTTTATTCAAGCTCATTGACAGTAATTCATTGATAATCATTGTTACAGTTTTAATTGTGTTTTCTGTTTTGAAAAATATTTGTTTTTTGGGTGTTTTTTTGTTTGTAAAACGCGTTTTATCGTAAAAAGGGTTTGTCTGTTTGTTTTTATACAATCTGTTTTATGTTGCATTCCCATTATGTATTACTCGGCTAGGGAATATGCTGACATGCATTTTTTGTATGGTTTTAGTGATGGAAATGCACATGCTGCTGCAAGGGAATACAGAGTTCGGTATCCTAACAGACAACGGTTCCCTGATCATAGAGTATTTTTGTATGTTCATAGGTGTTATGAGGAGGGTAAGATTCCTGGTTATACTGAGCGGTTGGGAAGGCCCCGTGTTGACAATAATGATGAGATGTTGTTGAATATGGTAGAAGATGACCCAACTACAAGTGTTCACCGTCTGTCAAGAGAGACTGGAATATCAAGAGCGTCAGTTCATAGGAGCCTTAGAAGGAACCAGTTGTACCCTTATCATGTGCAGCGTGTCCAGGCTCTTCTACCTACAGATCATGCAAAAAGAGTGAGGTTTTGCAGAGAGATGCTAACGAGAATCCGAGCTGATCCTGGATTTTTCAATAAGATATTGTGGACCGACGAAACTTGTTTCAAAAGAACAGGAATTTACAATATTCACAACACTCATTACTGGTCATATGAAAATCCCAAAGTAATAAGAGATAGTCACTTTCAGCACCAGTTTGGAATAAACATATGGGCTGGTATCGTTGAAGGTAAGTTGGTGGGACCATTTGAGTTGCCAGGGAGGCTGAATGGCGAGAATTATTTGAACTTCCTGCAAACCAACTTTGGAGAATTACTTAAGCATATCACACTTAACACCTGCCAAAATATGTGGTTTCAGTATGATGGCGCACCAGCTCACTTTTCTGTTGATGTTAGGCAACATCTGAATGCAGTGTTTACAGACAGCTGGATTGGAAGACTAGGGACCATTCTGTGGCCACCGAGATCACCTGATCTGACTCCTATGGATTTCTTCTTGTGGGGGTACTTCAAGGAAATAGTTTTTTCAACTGACTGCCAAAGTGAGGATGAACTAAGACAACGAATTCCACAAGCTACCAACATTATTTTAAATAACAGGCATTCCATTTGGTCTCTGAAGAAGAACTTTATTCGTCGTTGTCGGCTATGTATCAGGGAAGAAGGTCGCAATTTTGAACATTTATTGTGACACTTAAGCTTTAGGAAAAGAAAACGTGATATCCAGTTGACAATGTGTGATAGTGTCAAGGTATGGTTTTTATAAGTTAATTGGATATTACTTATTTTTAATCAATGAACAAAATGAGTACAATTAACAGCTTTTAATTAAAAAATATTCAATTTTTTAAATAAAATTGTCTTTTATTTAATATTTTAGTACATTACTTATGTTTAAATAGGATTTACTATATTTTTTGCTGCTATTTTAAATTATGGCTAATTCCAGGAAATGTGTATTAATTTTTAAAAATACGCCAATACCCCAATTAGAGAAATAAATGTTTTAATATCTTAATACTATTATTACCTGAATTAAATGAGAAAGTTTTTAAGATATAGGATCACTCTCTAAGGCAGAAACTGTGGAGGGAAACAGTTTTAAAATAGTTAAAAAATTAGTTTGAAATGTAAAATTTAAATTTAAATTGGGTTAATCCGTGTTTTTAATGTTATTAAACTCCTAAAAAATGCATTTTTGTATTTTTACTGTTTATTTTTATTCAGAGTAAAAGTTTTATGGTCCTTCGTGCACATTTTCTTACTTAATAATAATTTATAATATTGAAAACGTAGATTACAAAAATTTTTAAAACGCCTATGTAAATTTATTTAAACGTCTATGTAAACGTAAATTTTTTAGCTTGTAAACTATGAAAAATATGATATGAACATATCTAACATTTTTTGTTGGAAATAGTCCATATAACAAGCCTGTGAAGTTTGGTCGTCGACTTTTGAGACACCCTGTATACTTATTTAATACGCTAGGGTTTTTTATGACTTGAGCTCTTCCAACAGTTTTCAACTGATCTTAATATTTTTGGTGTAGTTAGATAGAGAGTGGTCTGAAGTTGTTTGTGCCCCAATTTCATAAATAACGGGCCTAAGGGAAGGGCCCTAGAGCCACCCAGGGCTTGAGGTGTGGCACCTATAGGCTTGAGGATATTTGGTGCCCTCCCCCCCTCCCACGAACTTCTGAAGGGGGATGTGTGTCAAAAAGAATCAATGAACGAGTGTCTGAATGTGGCCTGATGTAGCTGCATTTTGTGGATGCATTATGCGTAAAGGTGGCTCTAAAGGTGGCTTTAGGCAACCGGCTTCAAAACAAAAAACTACAAATCAAGCATATCACTATTGATTATTAAATTTGGTTTGTTATTGTTTATATTTTATATTTCAACATATTATTACTTTTTACTATGTACTTACTTTACTTTATACTATGTCAGATTTGATACAAAAATATCAGAACCTGAACAAAGCTTGATCAAACCTGATCAGATTTATATGGATTAGTGGACCTTTCCAGATCAAATTTGATCAGGGAATTGATCAGACCTGACATGTTTGAACAGTTCTGATCAAATTTGTTCAGGCAATTAATCAGGTTTGATTTATAAACAAAAATTAAAAACACAAAATATAATATATTTTATTATTAAAAAGTATTAAACATGCATTAAAATATGATTCAAAAATATGAAAAAATCATGACAAAAAACACCTGGCACTGTCGGGATTCGGACCCGGGACTCCAGCGTTGAGTACCGTTCTCTTATCCACTACACTACTAGCGCTACTTGACATATGAGGAAGCGAAGCGGTTATGAAAAAGAGAAACTGTATGGGACCACGATTTGAAGTTTATAACACTATTTTTTCTGTAATTATGAACGTGAAATTGTTTATCAACTTATGCCAAAATAATTTCCTATAGTTTTTATTTGTTCAGCTGCTCGTTAATATAAAAATCATCCGTCTTACTCAATGTACTCATTGGCAGGAAATTGTGCCGTACTCCTAGCAGGTAGTGCAGGATCCCGCCAATATTAAAGTAGCTTATATTGAACAAAAGACAAGATTGTCTTTTGTTATAATCATTTAATTGTCTTATATAATGACTCATAAATGTAGCCTATGTGGATGCAACGCAGGAATATGGTGTGTAGGTATATATATATACTAGAAACCGCCCAATGGTCGAAATTTGACCAAATATTATTTGACGAATATTTGAAAAAGTTTAATATTTAGTGGGTTTTGTTGCGCTCATCTCTCTCTACTTCTCTCTTCCCTCTCTCTCTCCCTCCCCCTCCTCAACCCTCACCCCCAAGTATTTTCTTTTTTAATGTGGAGTTAAAAAGGATAGCAGAAGGGCGTTACCATTCCAGTTAACAGTAGCCTTTTTATTTATGCCTGAAACCTCTCCACCCCGTCATTTCCCCAGCCTATATCCTTCCCCCTCACAAACAGGTTTAATTTTTTTAACGTGGAGGTAAAAGGATAATAAAAGGGTGTTACCAATCCAGTAGTTAGTGAAAAAACATAGTAAAATAATTAGTTTCACATGACGCGCAGATATTTTACGAGCTCAAAATAAAAAATAAACGGTGAAAAATCGGACATATCACTACTGAATACACTAAAAAAACAAACACTGTCAAATAATAATTAGTTTCTCATGACGCGCAGACTTCCTACCACAAAACCAAAAATAAATAGGTAGTAAAATATTGTGCATATCACTATTAATGATTCAATTTGGTTTTTTATTGTTTTTATTTTATATTTCAACATATGATTGCTTTTCAGCAATTTTTTAATTGTTAGTTTAATTGTAAGGGAATAATTTGATTTTAATTGCAGCTGTTAATACATTACGGACAGGTTATTAGCAATACAAGATGTTACAAGTAAGGAATATATTAATCTATATAAATACAAATAAATATTGTTCTACATCGCTTTGAGCAGTGAAATGTTGTATGCAAAGAAGATATTTAAATGTTGGTTAACTGTGTGTTTATTTTTTATGAACCAGGTTTGTTCCGCGTTTCACAAAAAGAGACTGAACCGAATGAAATAAAAAATATTGCCTATTTCCGTGAGGTGCAGGAAACTTTTAGGCTTTTACAAATCATTACATCCGTCATTAGAGTTATGCACTTTGGAGTCACTGCTCCAAAGATATATTACGGTATATCAAATCTTATGGTACAGGTTACTCAACCTTTCACTGTACCATGGACCATATTTGTTCTAATGAGCATTTATTCAGATCATTTATCTTTTACCATAGAATGGAGGAAACACGTGCTTTACTAACTAATCCACAACAGTATACTAAACAATAATACCCCCGTCGCAGAAAACCTGCGTACTCAGCGAATTTCCTATGAATTAATATATTTCTTACTACCACATAAAGCCACTTACCAAGTTTCATAAAAATACTTAAATAAATAAGTGATATATAGCGTTTTATTTATTCTCTATAAAGAATAACATTAGGACTGAGAACGCAGGTTTGCTGCAACGAGGAAGATAAAAATGCGGGTTTTTTGCAATTATCAATATAACTTAACCAGGTGAAGCTATATACCAAGTTTTAATGATTTATGTTCATAATTAAGGGAGATATAAAGCTTTCCGTATTCTCCATAAGAATAACATTAGGGATGAGAATGCAGGTTTGCTGCTTAGAGGATAATCAACAAAAAATCAATTTTTTGTGGAAATATCAATATACCAGTACTAGGTGAAGCCACCTACCAAGTGTCATCAATATACGTTCATAAATAATCGAGATATCAAATTTTAAATATTCTCCATAAGGATAACATTGGACAACATACTGTGTTTAGCACTTTGAATATCACGGCAACGGTTGGACGTAGAATCACAATTTAAACACCAAAATGATTGTTTTGTAGAGCTAAACTGATTGGTAAAAACAAATGTGAAGTTTACATAGAAATGAACTGAGGAAAAGCCAAAAACCTTTTTCCCATAAGATTAACATGGGAGATTTTATGAGCAGGTTTTTTGGATTTTCTCCACAACCACTTAACCTAGGTTAATAATTCAAAATACCATATTATTTGTTTTTTAAGCTCTATAACTTGGTCAAAACCAAAATTAAGTTTTAAAAAAAATTTAGGGTGAAAAATGCAAAAAACTGATTTTTGGAAAATTTAAAACCCCCATAAACCCCCTTCCCGTGGTCCGATATTTCTGGTTTTCGAACTTAAAGTCATGAATGTCACTTTACACATTTGAGCCAAATTTCATCGAAATCGGACGTTTTTTACTCAAGTTATCGCGGTAACGGACACATATATATATATATATATACATATATATAAATTTGAACGAATAGTGTTTTTGGCATCTGGGGACCTCAAAACAAAAAGTTATCATGTTCTCGGGCTTAAGTCTTACCATGAGACCTACGGTAATAGCTTCTTCCCTATAGGGGAAATTCGCTAAAAAATAATGGCACGGCAATGATCCATTGGGTAAGGAACACATAAGCCCTTGCAACATGGTATTTAAAGCTCAGTTTGTCTAGGTAGTCATTGGGATTATAATACTGAATTTGTTAAATGTTTTTATATATGTTTTTATATATATTTTATTTATTTTTTATAATGTTTTATATATACGAACACACACACACACACACACACAATATATATATATATACATATATATATATATATATATATATATATATATATACGAACACACACACACAATATATATATATAAACATATATATATATATATATATATATATATATATGTATATAGTGTCCGTGAATGCGATAACTTGAGTAAATAAACGGTATCAGGAAACTGACACATACTTTCTCCCTTTTAGCCAAACTTTAATGACAAAAATATTTGTTATTTACTAAATATAGAATATGAAGTATAGATAAATGTACAGAAAATTGTCTAAAATAGTTGTTTTCAGAAATATCCACCCAAATTGCTTTTTTGGAGGCACTATAGAGTCCGTTGCTACACACAGTAGTTTTGAGAGGGGAAATGCCCCCTTGCCCCCCCCCCAGGGTTAAATAGCAACACATTTTGAACATCATCTGTTGGTCAATGCTAACTTGACCTGCATTTCAAATGAAATTGATCAGTAAATAAGAGAGAAATAGTTATTTTTGTATTCCCCATAAGAATAACATTGGACAACGTACTGTGTTTACCGCTAAATGAAAATTTCAATTTTCTCCGCAACTAGCAATCGTAGAATAGTAATTTAAAATACTAATTTATTTAGTTTTTTGAGCTCTTTTT
This sequence comes from Allygus modestus, assembly GCA_963675035.1. Lineage (NCBI taxonomy): Eukaryota > Metazoa > Arthropoda > Insecta > Hemiptera > Cicadellidae > Allygus > Allygus modestus. The sequence goes on along the minus strand of OY776112.1, from coordinate 189,194,566 downwards.
AATGGTGAATAGTAATATTTTTTAACATTTATGATTTTTTATAAAAAATCCAAAAAACTGAATTTTTGATGTTTTAAGTCCTGTAATTTCTGAACCCGCATTTTTCCAGAAATGCGGGTGGTGTCATTTTGTTGGAAACCTAAAGTTCTACAAACCACGAAAGTTTAATAAAAATCTTTTGAGCCGTTTTTGAGAAATTTGGATTTTTCATGTTTTTTGGCAGTTTTTGGGGGATAATTACCCTTAAAAATCAAAAATTCAAAAAAATGAAAAAATGCCTGGAGATATCGTGGATTAGTACCTACATACCAAATTTCATAAAAATCGGCCCATAGGTTAGGGCTCTAGCTCTGTACACATCCACACAGACACACACACACACACACACACACGGACACACACACACACAGACAGACATCACGTAAAAACCACTTTTTTGGGTTCAGGGAGCACCAAAACGAATATTTCCACTAACAACTCAAATTCGAAAATTTTTACGAAAACAATACTTTCTCCATATACTATGTATAGGGGGAGAAAGTAAAAACGTCCGATTTAGATGAAATTTGGTTCAAATGTGTAAACTGACATTTATGACTTTAAGTTCGAAAATCATAAAAATCGGACCATGGGAAGGGAGGTTTATGGGGGTTTTAAATTTTCCAAAAATCAGTTTTCAGCATTTTTCACCCTAAAATTTGTTAAACACTTAATTTTGGTTTTGACCATATTATAGAGCTTAAAACACAAATAATATTGTATTTTGAATTATCAACCTAGGTTAAGCGGTTGCGGAAAAAATCCAAAAAACATGCTCATAAAATCTCCCATGTTAATCTTATGGGAAAAAGGTTTTTGGCTTTTCTTCAGTTAAACTTCACATTTGCTTTTACCAATCACTTCACCTCCACAAAACAATCATTTTGGTGATTAAATTTTGATTCTACGTCCAACCGTTGCAGAGATATTCAAAGTACTAAACACAGTACGTTGTCCAATGTTATCCTTATGGAGAATAAATAAAATTTGATATCTTAATTATTTATGAATGTGTATTGATGAAACTTGATATGTGGCTTCATGTTGTACTGGTATATTGATATTTGCACAAAAAATAAATGTTTTGTTGGTTGTCCCCGTAGCAGCTAACCTGGATACTCAGCCGTTATGTTATTCTTATGGAGAATAAGTAAAGTTTTATATTTTCCTTAATTATGAACATAAATTAATAAAACTTGGTAAGTAGCTTTACCTGGTTCAGTTATATTGATAATTTCATAAAAACTCATTTCTTATCTTCCTCGTTGCAGCAAACCTGCGTACTCAGTCCTAATGTTATTCTTATGGGGAATAAATAAAATGTTATAAATCACTTATTTATGAATGCATTTTTGTCAAACTTGGTAAGTGGCTTTATGTAGTAGTGAGAAAAATATATATGCATTGGAAATTCGCTGAGTACGCAGGTTTGCTGCAACGGGGGGTATTTCCCATTATGCACAAGTGATGTTCGAAAAAACAACATTGGGGTTAGGGTTAAGATTTGTAAATAAAAACAAAATAATTTTATCAGCTGTTCAAAAACCACTAGTCAATTTTATAAATAACACTCACTTGGTAAAGTTATTTTTGGTGAGAGAAGTGATTAGAACCAAGTTATACATACATTTAATACATAGATGATTAGGATGTAGGTGTGTATGTATTTCTACAACCATTAATAATTAAGATAGAATAATTGAATATAAAGCGGACATGTCCAAAAAACTAAAACGAGCAAATAAGCAAAGTAAATATGCTCGCCTTCGAAGGAATCGTAAAGATAGGAATTTTGAACAAACTGGTTGGCTTTTCAAGCAAAGCTCGGTCCCCCAGGTGCTTTAACAAATTTATCTAACTTTTCAAACATAATATTGCACTATGATCGTGAGCGAAGCCGCGAAGGGCTATTAGTAATTTAAAATGTCTGAATTGTAAATATATTAAGTTTATATTAGAGTTTTACGTGTTAATTTTCTTACTTGTTTATAATATTACTGTAAACATTATGCCAACAAATGCATTAAGAGCGTTCAAATCCATTAAGTGATCGTGAGTTTTCTTTATGTTTACTGTTTATCTTTTACATTTTGTTATCCAATTATATGCCAGAGTTCTACATTTAACTTTAAACTAGTAAACCTGTCGCGGCTTCGCTCGCGATCATCATTTATAAATATTGTGTTACCGTTCCAAAGCCAACATGGCCTGCTGATTAACTGTGTTTACTCTATCCAGCTGATTGCTTAAAACTTATAGTTATTTCCCAATGTTAAGCTTATGGGAAAAAACTCAACTCAACCACTGAACAGGTCCATAGAGTTGTCAACGTCATAAAAGAAGACCTGGAAACTAAAAAGTACTGTTCAGCCGCGTTTTTGGACGTCAGTCAGGCTTTTGACAAAGTTTGGCATGAGGGGCTCCTCTACAAACTAAAACTTCTCGTCCCTCATACTTACTTTGCTATCATAAGGTCCTACCTAACAGAGAGATTCTTTAGAGTTAAGCTTCAAGAAGTCCATACCCAACTTCACAAAATTGAAGCGGGGGTTCCTCAAGGCAGCGTTTTAGGTCCCATCCTCTACATCTTATTCACAGCTGATATACCTGTAAATGCTAACGTCACCGTGGCAACCTTCCCTGATGATACGGCCATATTAGCCTCTCACGAAGACCCAAGAACAGCTTCTCATTTACTTCAATCAGAACTGGATGATCTGTCAGAGTTGCTTAAAAGCTGGAGAGTGAAAGTTAATGAAAACAAATCTGCTCACGTGACATTTACGACCAGAACAGGCAACTGTCCCCCAGTCACTCTCAATAATGTTAATATTCAATCAAATACTCAGTCAAATGAAGTCAAATATCTGGGGATGCACCTTGACCGAGACTAACATGGCACTCACATCTTTGGAACAAACGACTATCTCTAAATTTAAAGTACAGAAAATTGTCCTGGCTCTTGAATAGAAAATCTAAATTATCAACTAAAAACAAATTACTAGTGTACAAAGTAGTACTAAAACCTGTCTGGACCTATGGAATCCAACTGTGGGGAACCACTAGTAATTCTAATATTGACATAATCCAACGTTTTCAGTCAAAAGTCATTCGCAACATCCTGGAGGCTCCATGGTATGTGACCAATGAAGTATTGCACCGTGATACACGTACTGCTACAGTAAGAGAAGAAATAACCCGATTTAGCAAGAGTTATCAAGCTAAACTAGATGCCCATCCAAACCATCTGGCTATGAATCTGCTGGACAATAGTGGATCGGTGTGTAGACTTAAGAGACACTCTGTTTTGGACGTGCCAAATCGTTTTTTAATATTCAATTAACATTTGTAAAGTTTAAATGTTAGCTCCGTCAATGGATAGAGACTAACCCATGTCAATTGTACTTTATCCTATTTACTTATTGTTCTGTATATTTTTTGTTGAACAGATTGTAAATAAAATAGGCAAAATAAAAATAAAAAAAAACTTTAAGGGGCCCCAGGGCCTCACTCACAAATTATTTCTCTATAAAAAAAGTTTCCTGCACAACTTCAAGTTAGGCTCTTTCCAATGACACCAAAAACATGAAAATCGGTTCAGTAGTTTAGGAGGAGTGATTGTCACAAAAAACCTGCTCGCCTATTAAATAAGTATAGATAGATATGACTGTTTACTATCTGTATTTGTTGATGTGATTATTGTTCCACATTGCGTTCCATTATATTTGTTTGAATATGTTTAGTTTATATTTGAGTTTTACGTGTTACCTATTTTATTTGTATGTATTATTACTGTATACATAAGGCTTAAAACGAAGTAAGTCCATAAAAATACATAAAGTGATCATGATTTTTTCTGTATGTTTTTAAATTTTTAAAGCATTTATAATGTCTCTTTAATACTGTATTTTCAAATCAATAATATTATCAAGGATTGCATTACTTACAACTTAACTCCTGTAAACCTATTTAATGATAAAACAATACATATATTGGTCAATGATTATAATTATTTGTGTTACTGAACTGGATTCAGATGGGCAAATAGAAGTTTTTCTTTTACATATTTCACTTTGGTTCATAATGTGACTGTTTTTAGAAACTATGAAAATTACATTAATAAGGTTTTTTGAGCTACTTTCATTTGACTTTAATCAGTTATTCAAACTAAATACATAGGAGTTAAAAAGGTTTAATTAATTTTGAATATCATAAAAATACCTTTAACATAATTGTGTATATGGATTAAATCCACAAAAAGTGAAATAACATTGAACTCTTGTTTCTTGGCTCCGACTAAGTTGTAGTGGTACTGGTCTTGGCTATTTGGGTACTGACATAGGCCCCGATTCGGGCTGGCTCCAAGGGTGCGAGTTGTAAAACGTGACACTAGGGGCTGTAAAAGAGTGAGAGTGTGCGGGATGGTGCGAGTGAGACGCGAGTCGGCCGTTTTTCAATGGGCCTACTTATTTCTGCGGAGGCGGTGACACGTCTAGCGATTTTGTTGTCGTAGTTCCATCTGAGCTCACTAGTCTCGCAGGAAAACGAAAAAGCCAGAGGTAGGGAACCCTCTTAAAGACTTTGCCAAAGCTATTGCAGGGAAGAGAAAGTTGTCATCGCTCTGCTGGCCCGCTGCCGAACAATAGACCGAGTTCTAGGAATTCTTCGTTCGGCAGCACCACTAATCGCACCCCTTGGGTCGAGGAGTGCTTGCCGTCCGTCGCCCCACCGTGAGTAGGGGCGACTTGGTCGCTCCCACGGAACTTCACCCCTTCTTTGCTTCTCCTGCTTTCTTAGTGCGCTGACGTCCTGCCCCATGCTACAGGATGAGTGACACCGACATGGGAGACAGCGTGGACGGCTTTAAGACCGTCGAGCGCCGAAATAAAAGACTTCACGAGTTGAACAACTGGGCGAATCCTCTGACTCCTCATCTAAGACTGTCCACTCAGTCGCAGCGCAGGTAACATGTCTGCTGCTCTGAAGGAGAAAATCCCCCCCCCCCCCACTGTCGTAGCGCCTCTAGCTGCCGGCACGTCTTGGCCGTGTTCCTCAACACATTGTGGGTCGAATGCGCCGACTTCGACGCTTTGTTTAGGGGCGACAAGCTCTACATTCTGGCAAACACCGTGGCCAGCTTCCGGAAAATACAAGGATTTCTTTCTTTGAAACAGGTGGATTTCCACACGTTCACCCTTCAAGAGGACGTAGAGCTGAAGGTGACGCCTCGGGGGATCCACTACTCCATCGACACTGGGATGATCGCGAACGAGCTGAAAAGCCTCAGTCTAGAGCCGACCTACATCACCCAGCTTCCCAGGCGGTGCCAAGGGGGACGCCAGCCGACAAACTCTTTCTTTGTCAAATTTAGGCAGACCGGCCAATGGGCTTTGTGGGTCACGTACCTATTTGGCGTGAGGGTTGCGATCAACCCTTTCGAACCCCGACGGGGCGTGCTGCAGTGCTACCGATGCCAGAGGTTCGGCCATTCCACCGTCAATTGTAATTTGCCCCATAGGTATTTCAAGTGTGGAGGTGAGCATGATGCAAGGTCATGCACCAAGGACAAGGCAGCCGAACTGAAGTGCTGCAACTGCAGTGGAAACCACCCAGCGTGCTGGAGGGGCTGCAAGGCTCACAAGGATGCTGAGCAGTCGAGAAGGCGTCGTGACGCGCAGTCGGCAGCCTGGGCCCCCCACTTCACAAAGGGTAAGAAGCAACAGACTCAAAAACTGGTGCCCAGGTCGTCGAACAAGCCAATTACCCCGCCGGGGCTCACTAGGGTCTGCCTCTATTGCAGGTAGTTCCGTGGCAGCGGCGCCGGTGACGGAGACTGTGGCGGGACATCTTACCACCGATCACGCCTACGCGAAGACCATGCCCTTCCCTCCAACAGAGAGGTCCGTGCCCACTCTGACGACGAATCACACCGAGACTCAGCAGCGAATCAGGAAGCGTAAACCGAGGTGTGGCAGACGACAGGCTTCACGGTCTGTTACAGGATCTGTCATGGATTGTGACGTCAGCGACACGGAGACTGACACGGGCCACCGCAAGGGGGTGAGAGCCCCCATGCCTTCTCATCGAGTCTCCGCCATAGCAGCCGCCAACCCGATCCCCGAGCGGCGGTCCCAGCCTCTTGAAAGCACTATCCAAACATCGGAATCATCGGCTGCAACCAGCCGGAATCCAGCCCCGGGTAGGAGAGGCACTATCTCTGTCAAGCAACTAATCGTCTGGTTGACGAAGGCCATACCTTCAGTATTGATTTCAGCGAGAGAGAAAAGCGCACCGGAGCTCCTTGCCGAGCTGATGAACAGCCTCCTCACCCAGGGGCGGATCCAGAGGTCATGTTTGGGGGGGGGCAGTCACCAAAAGTTGCCCCTCCCCCTCCCCCTGGTGGTCCTTGGCACCCCCATTATTATTATTTTTTAAATGAAATTATAGAACAAATGAATGTAAGTTAATATATCAATAACCTTGTACTAAAGAAAATAACCCCGTAGCAGCAAACCTGCGTACTCAACGAATTTCCGATTTATATTTATGTATCTTAATACCACATAAAGCCACATCCCAAGTTTCATCAATATACATCCATAAATAAACGATTTATGACATTTGTATTATTCTCCATAAGAATAACATGGCGGCTGAGTATGCAGGTTTTCTGAAGCAAGAAACACAAAAAATGGGGTTTTATACAAATATCAATATAACTCAAGTAGGGAAAGCCACATACTGTTCGGGTCACAGTGCTTGGCGCCTGGTTAGCGTATGCTCTGGAATTACTTTTCGCCTCTATTTGGTTAAGTACCGTTAGTGTTACAGTATTATTTTGTCAACAGAAAGCAAAATTAAGTTTTTTAATTTTAAAACATTCGTTTTGGTTATTTTCGTTATCAACTGCTTTTATTTATGAGAAATGTGTGTTGTTTCTCGCCTTTTCCAGGCGTCAAGCACAGTGGCCCGAACTGTACCAAATTTTATTAATTTATGTTCATAATTAAGGGAGATAACACGTTACTTATTCTCCATAATAACTAGGTGTACGCTCATTCTTCCCATAAGAGGATGAACGAAGACTGAATTTTTAAAGATATATTTGAATCATACCCAATAACACAAAGTGTTGACGGGTTGCCAAGTCCTAAAATTATATGATATCAAAATGTATTCCAAATCAAAGATAGCACCTTTGATCTGAGATTGTTTATCACCACAAATTACTTAAATATGTTAAAATAACAATGCTCGAAAGATTGTTGGTTATTTTCTATCTGTTCTTGGCCAGCAGATAATAAATTTGTATAATATTCAATTATAATATTTAACTATACTTTATTTAGATTTTTAAATTTCAAAATAAATATTTTGCATCAGTGAAGCTGCTGGCCAAGAACAGATAGAAAATAACCAACAATCATTCGAGCATTGCTATTTTAACATATTTAAGTAATTTGTGGTTATAAACAATCTCAGATCAAAATCACTATCTTTTTTATGCTATCTTTGACTTGGAATACATTTTGATATCATATAATTTTAGGACTTGGCAACCCGTCAACACTTTGTGTTTTTGGGTATGATATCATTTGTTTTTTATATAATTGTTTATTAAAAATTTTTATAAATGAGATTTCAAGTTGAAATAAAACAAAATATATATCAAGGATAAAATATTATAATATATTGAACATTAACTAAGATTAATTTACCTTAATTTTACCTAGATAGTTTTTAGAATTTTCTGGCAGTTTTTTAAACATTATAATATAATTTTTTTTGCACCATATGGGCATTTTCTTGACGTTCACTTTCTCATCACCTGCATCTATTCACTTATTTTTGTTTTGAATGTAAGCTATGTAATGCCCTGATGCTGAACTGTTTCCTAAATGAACACGGCATTTTTTAATTTGTACATAACTCCATTAATTATGATTTTTGCAATTTGTAGACTGGGTATTATTAGACTTGAAATTTTGTTATCATGTGTTTGCCAAAGTTGTAGTTAAAAAATTATGAAGTTACTTGTAACTGAGATAGATGTTTTTGATTAGTACCTGGGGGCCGAGCTTTGCTCGGGGAAGGCCAGTCAGATTGTTTAGATGACTTGGAATAATGTTTCACCACTATTCCCTACTGATAATTGGATTTTTTTAACTCATTTGCCTCTTTTCTAAATTTTTAGATCCCTCCAGTTGTTATTTATAGCTCAATGTCCCTTTGTTTTATTTTAATACTCTATATATGTAATCTTCACTCAACAGTTTTAATCACTGCTCTCAGGAAAATACATGTTAATAATCATAAACAACGTGAGTATTACTTTGACAGTTCATTGAATGATTATAAACAGCTGTTACAATTCTTTTGTTAGTGAATTTCCTTTGGAAAGTGAACTATTAGCATGACCCGCACAGTGAAACTTAAGCCCGGGACCACCATAGAAGTTCCTAACGTGACCCCCTGAACACGTTTTGGGGGGTCGTTCAAAATTGTATGTATATATATATAGACATATATGAACACACCATCATATATGTGTGTGTGTGTGTGTGTGTGTGTGTGTGTGTGTGTGTGTGTGTGTGTGTGTGTGTGTGTGTGTGTGTGTGTGTGTGTGTGTGTGTGTGTGTGTGTGTGTGTGTGTGTGTGTGTGTGTGTGTGTGTGGGTTTGTAAAGGGGTCGGGGTGAGATCCGTTGTATGTTAACACACGCACACATATATATATGTGTATGCACTCTAGCGGTCGCATTTTTTGTCTGATTTACTTCAAAATCGGTAGGAACGTTCCTTTCTATAATCTGTTGGACAAGTTCGTTGGGCAAAACAATCGGAAAACTCTAAACCCATTTTTTGGGGATTAATCTTTCAAATTTCGAGTTTTTGGGCCCAAAAAAGGTCATAAAAGCCCCAGATGTAAAATTAATTCATGTAAAAAGATTGGAATTAGTGAGGCGAAACTTTTAAGCCCTCTCTCGTCATTCTAGCATAAATATTTACCGAGTTATTAAAGAAAATGTGTATCGGCGGCTAAACACAGTACGTTGTCTTATGGGGGTTTTACACTAGAAAAGCCTGTTATTCCTTTGTTAGAGTACTTTTATTGTCCCCAGCAACCTCACGCCTACTTTCAAGCCTGTCTGGACCCTCTCCTAACCTTATAATGCGCAAAATTGTATTCCCAGCTTTGCAAATAAATAAAACCAGGAGTATCAGAACAGCCAAAAAATCAATGTTTTCAGATTTCAATAAAAATTGGACAAATGTATGTTTTTACACTGATTTTGAGTTTTAAAAGTTTTTATGTGGAAATTCACTTCCCTCACGTCAGCGTGCTGCGTGCAAACTCGTTTTGATTTTAAACTCCATAAGCCCAATGATAATTTTTTTTAAAATTCCATTTTTGTTTAGTGAATTTATCCTATAGGGAAGAAAGCTATTACCGTAGGTGGCATAGTAAGAGCCCAAGACCATGATAACTTTTCATTTAGAGGTCCCCAGAAGCCAAAAACACCATTCGGTAAAATTTGAATATTAATACACATATATTTGTATGTGTGTGTGTGTGTGTGTGTGTGTGTGTGTGTGTGTGTGTGTGTGTGTGTGTGTGTGTGTGTGTGTGTGTGTGTGTGTGTGTGTGTGTGTGTGTGTGTGTGTGTGTGTGTGTGTGTGTGTGTGTGTGTGTGTGTGTGTGTGTGTGTGTGTGTGTGTGTGTGTGTGTGTGTGTGTGTGTGTGTGTGTGTGTGTGTGTGGGTTTGTAAAGGGGTCGGGGTGAGATCTGTTGTATGTTAACACACGCACACCGCGAGATCCGTTTTGCGCTGTGATATCCACCCCCTGGATCTCAGAACGCGAAAGCCTGTGATTGGTCCTCATGATGACGAGAGGATCACGGAAATGCCCGAAACCACCCGAAATCAAGTGGATCTCACAGAGCTGGATGTTTCCAAAGCGTGCGTGTGCAAGAGCTTTCGTAAAACGCCACCACGTCGCACTAGCGTCGGTTATGCACACTATACTGTTGATGGCGGGAAATCTTTCTTCGTGAACATGGACTGACGACTTCTTCGACATAGTGATGCGCGATTGCGAGAGGTTAAAACAATCAAAATGTTCCTTCTGGAGAGGTTCCGCTTATCGATTGTTTCGAGTGCTTAGCGAGAGGTTTGTACAATCGAGATGTTTTCTCTCGATTGTTGCATTCGTTAAGCAAAGTCGTCTGCTGCCGGCACATGGTGAGAGGATAACCCCGTTATAGATGTGGATCGCATTTTTATCAGGCACTAAAAACAATTTTTGCAAATAAGCCACCCGTAATTTAGTTGTTTTTAGATATTCCATTATTATTTTACCCCGCGACAATATAAACACATATTGACTATGTGTTTTCAGGCCTCACAAATGTACATAAAAAAATAAAAATACCCCCGTAGCAGCAAACCTGCGTACTTAGCGAATTTCCAATGCATATATATTTATCTTAATGCCACATAAAGCTACATACCAAGTTTCATCAATATACATTCATAACTAAACAATTTATGACATTTTAATTATTCTCCATAAGAATAACATGGCGGCTGAGTATGCAGGTTTGCTGAAGCAAGGAACACAAAAAAATGGGGTTTTATGCTAATATCAATATAACTCAACTAGGTGAAGTCACTTACCAAATTTCATTAATTTATTTTCATAATTAAGGGAGATAACACCTTACTTATTCTCCATAAGAATAACATGGGGCTGAGTACGCAGGTTTGCTGCTACGGGAGACTTTGTCAAAAAATTGTTTTTTTGAGGAAATATCAATGTTCCACAACCAGATAAAGCCGTATACCAAGTTTCGTCAGTATATGTTCATAAATAAGCGAGATATAAAATTTTTATTTTCCTCCATAAGAATAACATTAGACAACGTACTGTGTTTAGCACTTTCTATATCTCGGTAACCAATTGACGTAGAGAAATGATCAAAATACCAAATTGTGTGTTTTTTTAAGCCGAATCCAATGGAAAAAAATAAAATTTGACTATTTCCAAAATTATATGTAAAAAATTCAAAAAACCCATTTTTGGGGTACAAAACCCCCCCAAAATACCCCTTCAGATAGAGCGATCTAGCTGGTTTTCGAACTTAAAGTCATAAATGTTGTTTTACACGTTTATACCAAATTTCATCAAAATCGGATAATTTTTACGAGAGTTATCGTGCTCACGGACACATATATATATATATATATATATATATATATATATATATATATATACAGTTTCGAACGAATGGTGTTTTTGGGGTCTGGGGACCTCAAAACGAAAAGTTATCATGGTCCCGGGCCTAGGTCTTACCATGCCGACTACGGTAATAGCTTCTTCCCCATAGGGGAAATTCGCTAATTATATGGATTAATTTTGAATAATAGTTTTAATTTATTAAACAGCTGCTGTGTCCTTTTGGCTCAATTTTTAATTTTTGTCTCATATTTGTTTATATGTATAATAATATTAAACTCTATATAGGATTAAACTAACAAAAAAGTATTTAAACGTTGTAAAATATAGGCTCTTTATACTGGCTTTATTGGGAGTTCAATTTCAATAGGCAATGTTTCCCTTATATCCTATATCGTGTGTAAACAAATTAAGTTAATTATTATTAAGTTTAAATCAATTAAAGATTCGTTAAAAAATTTGTTTTTATTTGATTTTAATCGTGTGTTATAATTTTGGCAACGTCTTATATTTTATCTCTACATAATAAATCTAAAAACATTATTTCATTGACAATTTTCTAAGTAATAAAACATGTTGAAATGAGAGTATAGTGTAAAGCGTGGGAAAGGAGCAGAATTACTGCTGCCTAAAACGTTCACTAATTCTTTGAGCATTAAAAGTATAAGTATGTTCGTCTATATTTAATAATAATAAACATTTGTTTCTACTCTCCATTAATAATTTAATGTATAAGATGTTATATATTTTATTTTTTAAGAGCAAAAGAGCAATGTTAAATTTCAAATTCAACGGATAATAAGATTTTTTGGTATATGGCTTATTTGAAAGAGAATACCCCCGTCGCAGCAAACCTGCGTCCTCAGCGAATTTCCAATGCAAAATATTTGTCTTAATACCCCATAAAGCCGCATACCAAGTTTCATAAAAATATATACACATATAAGCGATTTTAATTATTATCCATAAGAATAACATTGTAATGAGTACGTAGGTTTGCTGAAACAAGGAACATAAACAATTGGTTTTTATGCAAATATAAATATAATTTAACTAGGCGAAGCCACATACCAAGTTTCATCAATATTCAATCGTAAATAAGTGCCATATAACATTTTAGTTATTCTCCATAAGAACAACATGGGGGCTGTGTATACAGGTTTGCTGCTACGGGAATAATCAACAAAAAATCAACTTTTTGTGCAAATATTGTGCACCAGTACTACGTGAATCAACATACATTCATAAATAATCGAGATATCAAATTTTATTTATCTATCTATAATATTATAAAGAAGAGGTGGTTTCTGTCTGTCTGTCTGTCTGTCTGTCTGTCTGTCTGATGTTCCGGGTGAACGCAAAAACTACTTAACCGACTGGGCTGAAACTTTACACAAAGGTAGATCTTGAACCCATGCAACACATAGGCCTATTCACTTCCAATCCCATCGGGCTACGCCCCGTGAACGTTCTAAGTTTCAATGTTTACATTTCATAAGAAAGTAAACATTCAGAAACTGTAATGCGAACAGCTGAGGGCACTTACATTTGACAGCTTAAAGAGCAGAAGCAAGAACAACAGCTGTTTCAAGCTAACTAAAATGCAATTTGCATTGACTATAGAACGGGTAAGGAAAACCCCTGTGCGAAGAACGTGTACATATATATATATATATTTATTTATTTTTAAAAAGTATATATATATATATATATATTTATTTCAATATACCGTATAGTTAATCTATATAAATAAAATTAGAGTTTTGTCTGTACATTGCTTGGAATTATGAAACTGTTGCATATTTTCACGTTTTACACCCTAGGGAAACCAAAACAAATCTTATCTCAATTTATGTCTGTCTGTCTGTCTGCTGGTAACGCTCAAGGACGGGTTTTGTTCGCTTTTCACTGAAAAATGAGTGCACTGACATTAATGATACTTTGTTTCTTTGTTCTATATATGCGTGAGAAGGTTTTAGGGCACTTTAAACTGGCATACGCCTTTAAAAAAAATAATGGCGGCCGCTCAAAAACATGATTTTGTGCGGTTTTGGTCATTTTTTGTTCGCTTTTCACAGGAAAACGGGTGCACCGATTTTTATGCAACTTTTTTCTATGTTCTATATGTGCGTTAGAAGGTTTTAGACTAATTGGATTGTTTTAAATTACCTTAGGACACTGCTCTATAAGGGTTTAAAGGTCCTATGCTATTCTTATGGACAAAGCATTTATTTATATTGAACCAGATTATGGCATAGTTATTCTAAAAATTGTTTTTTTAGTTATTTTTTAAAACGTCGAGTGAAGATTGGTAATAAATAACATAAGTGGATATATGATCTAAATCTATATTTGTCAGACTCATGCACTCACTGACATAGTGATCACTTTATCTAAGAAACGACAATGTCTATTGAAGATACAATTTTGGATGGTGGTTCGCCTTATGCTGCAGATTCGCAATAAGAATACGTTTAAAAAAGTCCTATAGGGTTCCTCGCTAATTTACTTTTATGGCAATTTTATGAGTATTAGTATTTACTGGACCTTTGTAAGTTACATTTCGGTAGGAACATAACTAATTCATCAGAAAAAAACGCAAGCCTATTCCTGTTACGAAAATGTTTAAGGGCTTCGCCCCCCGGAATTTCAAAATACAATATTTTAACAATCTTGCACATACTCTTGGACTGATGGATCTGAAATTCGGTAGGAATGTAGCTGATAGCTCAGTGCAGACATTTACCTACTCCAGACACAAATATACTCAAGGACTCTGGCCCAATGACCTTTAATATAAGCGTGTTTGTCATAACACACCAACTACTCAACCAGTAGAGCTGAAATTTGATGCCTTAAAGGAAATAAGAAACAACATCATGGGGAGTCACGGTGTTGTTCTCTGGAGATTTCACACAGACCCTTTGTCGTAAGTGAGACATGAGTATGGACGAGTCTACGCCTCTCTAAAAATATATTTTATGTAGCCGACCACTGAGCGTCTGAACTTAACAGTAAATATGAAAATGTATTTTTGAGAAAATTAAGGGGTTGAGCAGTTTTCTTACGCGCTTTTAAAAGTTGAGATTGGGACATTGAAAAAAAAATTAAGTCTCATAAACATCTATCCTTCACTCGGCACTATCGATGAATCACAGGATTTATTGACTGACAGTTTGTTACACCGAGGTTCATAAACAGTTTAATCTGGAAAGTGCCTGGCTCTGTGATTGTGCCATCCTTACGTCCACCAATGAACAAGCAATGGAGATCAACACAAATGTAGGTCTATTCCAAAGGGAGGAACGAACATATACATTATTTAATACCGTTCATTTAACCATGACCACTGTTAGAACAGTTCGTATATTGATTTACATTTATTTAAATCAAATCAAGTAGTCATATGTTTTTAAAACATATGATTTTTCCAAGTTTAAATTGTTTAATTACAATTATAATGAAAACAGGACCTGGCAAGAATGGTGATTTTAAAAGTGGTTTGTCAATGTTTTTAAAGTTTAATGTTTCGTTACATTACTATTAATTTATTGGAATGTAAAGATTAATGTATCAAAGTATTTAAAATGTTAAATTAAACAGGGTTAATATTTTGTTGTACTTGAGTTCTTTTATTTCTAAAATCGAATCCAAAGTGTTACGTGTACCGATTTGGAGTCGCAAAAACCACACCGTTCACTTCCCGACAGAGTTCCTCGACTTGGCAACAGTACCCGAACTATCTGCCATAGTATATTTCGTTAACTTTAATTTAATTCTACTTTAAAAGTGTAAAATATAATTTTAATATTGTAAAATTATATGGGTTGTTATTTTTTTTAGATAATCTACCATTTATATACAACCCGTACGAAGGACGGGTACACAGCTAGTTCTCCATAAGGATAACATTGGACAACGTACTGTGTTTAGCACTTTGAATATATCAGCAACGGTTGGGCGTAGAATCACAATTTAAACACCAAAATTATTGTTTTGTGGAACTGAACAGAATGGTAAAAGCAAATGTGAAGTTTACATTAAAATAAACTGAGGAAAAGCCAAAAACCTTTTTCCCATAAGATTAACATTGGAGATTTTATAAGTAGGTTTTTTTTATTTTCTCCGCAACCACTTAACCTAGGTTAATAATTAAAAATACTATATTAATGTTTTTTTAAGCTCTATAACATGGTCAGTACCAAAATTAAGTTGTTCAAAAATTTTAGGGTGAAAAATGCAAAAAACTGATTTTTGAACAATTTAAAACCCCCATAAACCCCCCTTCCCATGGCTCGATTTTTCTGGTTTTCGAACTTAAAGTCACGAATGTCATTTTACACATTTGAGCCAAATTTCATCGAAATCGGACGTTTTTTACTCAAGTTATCGCATTCACGGACACACAAACACACACACACATATATATATAAATTTGAATGAATAGTCTTTTTGTCATCTGGGGACCTCAAAACAAAAAAATATCATGGTCTCGGGCTTAAGTCTTACTATGAGACCTACGGTAATAGCTTCTTCCCTATAGGGGAAATTCGCTAAAAAATAATGAAGCGACTTCAGTGAGTAGAATTTTGATTTTATGTTTAATTTTTTCTAAAGAATCATAAAAACGTGAATTTTACCTTTTTAAAATAAATTAATTTAAGGACCTAAATGAAAAGTCTAATCACTGAAATTGCTAGATAATGATAAAACCCACGAGTATGCCAAATTTAAAATAAATTCTGGGCAGAGTTTGAAATAATACCTGTTTTAACATGGGAGCGCTGTCGCTCAACTAAACAGTTTTTCATAGATAGAAAAACCTCTTTTAAGAGTTAGGTTTGCCGAAGGTAAGTTCATTTAAAAATAGTATTAATAACAACAATCTTGCTCAGTATTCTCCATGAGAGTTCAACATGCATTACAGAAGAAAAATTAAATTTGAAGAAATAAAATAAGTTCCCGGGAACAATGTGACACCTAAAATCACCCACAGCCAACCCCATGACACTAATAACCGCCCCCAGCCAAACCCATGATATCTACAACCGCCTCCAGCCAACGTCGTGGCACTAACTACCACCCCCCCCCCAGCCAACGCCATGGCGTTAACAATCTCCCCGGGGCCAACTACATGACACTAACTACCCCCAAGCCAAAGCCATGACACTAACAACCACCCCCAGCCAACGCCATGGCACTAACGATCGCCCCCGGCCAACCACATGACACTAACTACCGCCTCCACCCAACGTCATGACACTAAGAACTGTCGGCCAACCCTATGACATATACTACCCGCCAGCCGACACCATGACACTATAACAATCGCCCCCAGCCAAACCCATGATATATATAACCGCCTCCAGCTAACGTTATGACACTAACTACCACCCACAGCCAACCCCATGCCACTAACAACCACCCCCAGCCAACGCCATGGCATTAACGATCGCCCACGGCCAACCACACGACACTAACTACCATCCCCAGCCAACGCCATATGGCACTAACGATCGCCTACGGCCAACCACAAGACACTAACTACCGCCCCTATCCAACCACATGACACTAACTTCCGCCTCCACCCAACGTCATGACACTAAGAACTGCCGGCCAACCCTATGACATATACTACCCGCCAGCCGACACCATGACACTAACAACCGCCCCCAGCCAAACCCATGATATATATAACCGCCTCCAGCTAACGTTATGACACTATAACTACCACCCACAGCCAATACCATGCCACTAACAACCGCCCCCAGCCAACGCCATGACACTAACGATTGCCCACGGCCAACCACACGACACTAACTACCATCCCCAGCCAACGCCATATGGCACTAACGATCGCCTACGGCCAACCACAAGACACTAACTACCGCCCCTATCCAACCACATGACACTAACTTCCGCCTCCACCCAACGTCATGACACTAAGAACTGCTGGCCAACCCTATGACATATACTACCCGCCAACCGACGCTATGACACTAAGAACTGCCCCCGGCCAACCCTATGACATCTACTACCCCTATGACACAACTAGTCATGACACTAACTACGACCTCCAGCCAACGCCATGACACTAACAACCGCTCCCAGCCAACACCATACCACAGGATTTACAGAATTAAATAAATAAGATCAAAGTTAACATATATATATTTATTACTTTCACAGCTTTTACAAGTACAACCAATTTCCAAATAGACCTTTTATAATTCCTTGCATTCTGTTAATCACCAATCTATAATTTGCTCAGACTTACTGTAAACAAGAATTAATATTTCTTTAGTTTTCATGAAATTAAAAGATTTCTGCTTAACATTTCAAAAATTGACAGTATCATGAAAACGAAAGGTGATATTTAAAAAATATTGCGGCATTGATTTCAGCGTTGGAAAACAGTTGGAAATGATGTGTCACAACCCTACCTTTACATAAGAAAAAAATATATTATTCAAAATTGGTGGATCCAAGATGGCGGCCGAAAATTTTAATTTGTCAGAATGAAGCAAATTTTGTACACATTTCATATTTTAAGACTAGCCTCGAGTAGTGGTTGGAAATTGGCTGATCGACAAAGAGCTTACATCCCTGGAAGGTTCCCTTAGCTGGAGGTTACGTTTTAGCTTCCCTGGAAGCTAAACAATTCAAAGTCCCTTCAGCATTGATAAAAACACATTCAACCAAAGGAAAATATTTGATGACATAACTACTAGGCCAAAACCATCTATTTTATACCAGAAAAAGATTCAAATCCGTAGATTTTGCTGGTGGATTTATTTAAGAATCTCCATAATATTTTAACTTGGACTGGAAGCTAAAAAATATACCTATAAATTTTGTTTCTAATTATAACCGTATTTTTTAAAGTATATTTTTTTAAATACTTCAATTTAGAAAAATATATACATACGCGAAATTAACCGTTTTCGAGTTATAAGCAAAAATCCTCCGGAAATGAGATTTTTACAATGTTTCGTCAAGAAACTTCATAAGATAACAATCTTTTATTTGAATCCAGCACCCCAAAACAACAATGAATCGAAGAAATCATAACCCCCAAAAACTTGTCTGGTAAAATCACAATTTGAATGGACCAAATAGTACAGTTCATGCCAGAGAGACAAGTATAAGGGATGGATCTCAGTCCGACCACACAAAGGTGGAACGAGTGCGTTGTGCGTTTGGGGACTAGCCACGAACATTTATCGAGCAAATACAACGTTGTATTGTTCCATATTATATCTGGCAACACTGTAACCACCGGATCCCACCAAAGGCCTGGCCTACTTAATGTGTGTATCCCCCCAATTTCGTTCAAGGTCAGTAGGATCTCACTAAGCCTTACATACCGGATCTCACTGAGATAGTAAATATCTTATTGTGAGATTTAAGAAAATTGCATAGACAATGTTACTTGTGTAATCTGTAAGTATTTCTTTCTAAAAGCTAATGTGTGTGTGTGTGTGTGTGTGTGTGTGTGTGTGTGTGTGTGTGTGTGTGTGTGTGTGTGTGTGTGTGTGTGTGTGTGTGTGTGTGTGTGTGTGTGTGTGTGTGTGTGTGTGTGTGTGTGTGTGGGTTTGTAAAGGGGTCGGGGTGAGATCTGTTGTATGTTAACACACGCACACCGCGAGATCCGTTTTGCGCTGTGAGATCCACCCCCTGGATCTCAGAACGCGAAAGCCTGTGATTGGTCCTCATGATGACGAGAGGATCACGGAAATGCCCGAAACCACCCGAAATCAAGTGGATCTCACAGAGCTGGATGTTTCCAAAGCGTGCGTGTGCAAGAGCTTTCGTAAAACGCCACCACGTCGCACTAGCGTCGGTTATGCACACTATACTGTTGATGGCGGGAAATCTTTCTTCGTGGACATGGACTGACGACTTCTTCGACATAGTGATGCGCGATTGCGAGAGGTTAAAACAATCAAAATGTTCCTTCTGGAGAGGTTCCGCTTATCGATTGTTTCGAGTGCTTAGCGAGAGGTTTGTACAATCGAGATGTTTTCTCTCGATTGTTGCATTCGTTAAGCAAAGTCTTCTGCTGCCGGGACATGGTGAGAGGATAACCCCGTTATAGATGTGGATTGCATTTTTATCAGGCACTAAAAACAATTTTTGCAAATAAGCCACCCGTAATTTAGTTGTTTTTAGATATTCCATTATTATTTTACCCCGCGACAATATAAACACATATTGACTATGTGTTTTCAGGCCTCACAAATGTACATCAAAAAATAAAAATTAAATGGATTAATTTTGAATAATAGTTTTAATTTATTAAACAGCTGCTGTGTCCTTTTGGCTCAATTTTTAATTTTTGTCTCATATTTGTTTATATGTATAATAATATTAAACTCTATATAGGATTAAACTAACAAAAAAGTATTTAAATGTTGTAAAATATAGGCTCTTTATACTGGCTTTATTGGGAGTTCAATTTCAATAGGCAATGTTTCCCTTATATCCTATATCGTGTGTAAACAAATCAAGTTAATTATTATTAAGTTTAAATCAATTAAAGATTCGTTAAAAAATTTGTTTTTATTTGATTTTAATCGTGTGTTATAATTTTGGCAACGTCTTATATTTTATCTCTACATAATAAATCTAAAAACATTATTTCATTGACAATTTTCTAAGTAATAAAACATGTTGAAATGAGAGTATAGTGTAAAGCGTGGGAAAGGAGCAGAATTACTGCTGCCTAAAACGTTCACTAATTCTTTGAGCATTAAAAGTATAAGTATGTTCGTCTATATTTAATAATAATAAACATTTGTTTCTACTCTCCATTAATAATTTAATGTATAAGATGTTATATATTTTATTTTTTAAGAGCAAAAGAGCAATGTTAAATTTCAAATTCAACGGATAATAAGATTTTTTGGTATATGGCTTATTTGAAAGAGAATACCCCTGTCGCAGCAAACCTGCGTCCTCAGCGAATTTCCAATGCAAAATATTTGTCTTAATACCCCATAAAGCCGCATACCAAGTTTCATAAAAATATATACACATATAAGCGATTTTAATTATTATCCATAAGAATAACATTGTAATGAGTACGTAGGTTTGCTGAAACAAGGAACATAAACAATTGGTTTTTATGCAAATATAAATATAATTTAACTAGGCGAAGCCACATACCAAGTTTCATCAATATTCAATCATAAATAAGTGCCATATAACATTTTAGTTATTCTCCATAAGAACAACATGGGGGCTGTGTATGCAGGTTTGCTGCTACGGGAATAATCAACAAAAAATCAATTTTTTGTGCAAATATTGTGCTCCAGTACTACGTGAATCAACATACATTCATAAATAATCGAGATATCAAATTTTATTTATCTATCTATAATATTATAAAGA
This sequence comes from Allygus modestus, assembly GCA_963675035.1. Taxonomy (NCBI): domain Eukaryota; kingdom Metazoa; phylum Arthropoda; class Insecta; order Hemiptera; family Cicadellidae; genus Allygus; species Allygus modestus. The sequence goes on along the minus strand of OY776112.1, from coordinate 189,173,898 downwards.
AGAGGTGGTTTCTGTCTGTCTGTCTGTCTGTCTGTCTGTCTGTCTGTCTGATGTTCCGGGTGAACGCAAAAACTACTTAACCGACTGGGCTGAAACTTTACACAAAGGTAGATCTTGAACCCATGCAACACATAGGCCTATTCACTTCCAATCCCATCGGGCTACGCCCCGTGAACGTTCTAAGTTTCAATGTTTACATTTCATAAGAAAGTAAACATTCAGAAACTGTAATGCGAACAGCTGAGGGCACTTACATTTGACAGCTTAAAGAGCAGAAGCAAGAACAACAGCTGTTTCAAGCTAACTAAAATGCAATTTGCATTGACTATAGAACGGGTAAGGAAAACCCCTGTGCGAAGAACGTGTACATATATATATATATTTATTTATTTTTAAAAAGTATATATATATATATATATTTATTTCAATATACCGTATAGTTAATCTATATAAATAAAATTAGAGTTTTGTCTGTACATTGCTTGGAATTATGAAACTGTTGCATATTTTCACGTTTTACACCCTAGGGAAACCAAAACAAATCTTATCTCAATTTATGTCTGTCTGTCTGTCTGCCGGTAACGCTCAAGGACGGGTTTTGTTCGCTTTTCACTGAAAAATGAGTGCACTGACATTAATGATACTTTGTTTCTTTGTTCTATATATGCGTGAGAAGGTTTTAGGGCACTTTAAACTGGCATACGCCTTTAAAAAAATAATGGCGGCCGCTCAAAAACATGATTTTGTGCGGTTTTGGTCATTTTTTGTTCGCTTTTCACAGGAAAACGGGTGCACCGATTTTTATGCAACTTTTTTCTATGTTCTATATGTGCGTTAGAAGGTTTTAGACTAATTGGATTGTTTTAAATTACCTTAGGACACTGCTCTATAAGGGTTTAAAGGTCCTATGCTATTCTTATGGACAAAGCATTTATTTATATTGAACCAGATGATGGCATAGTTATTCTAAAAATTGTTTTTTTAGTTATTTTTTAAAACGTTGAGTGAAGATTGGTAATAAATAACATAAGTGGATATATGATCTAAATCTATATTTGTCAGACTCATGCACTCACTGACATAGTGATCACTTTATCTAAGAAACGACAATGTCTATTGAAGATACAATTTTGGATGGTGGTTCGCCTTATGCTGCAGATTCACAATAAGAATACGTTTAAAAAAGTCCTATAGGGTTCCTCGCTAATTTACTTTTATGGCAATTTTATGAGTATTAGTATTTACTGGACCTTTGTAAGTTACATTTCGGTAGGAACATAACTAATTCATCAGAAAAAAACGCAAGCCTATTCCTGTTACGAAAATGTTTAAGGGCTTCGCCCCCCGGAATTTCAAAATACAATATTTTAACAATCTTGCACATACTCTTGGACTGATGGATCTGAAATTCGGTAGGAATGTAGCTGATAGCTCAGTGCAGACATTTACCTACTCCAGACACAAATATACTCAAGGACTCTGGCCCAATGACCTTTAATATAAGCGTGTTTGTCATAACACACCAACTACTCAACCAGTAGAGCTGAAATTTGATGCCTTAAAGGAAATAAGAAACAACATCATGGGGAGTCACGGTGTTGTTCTCTGGAGATTTCACACAGACCCTTTGTCGTAAGTGAGACATGAGTATGGACGAGTCTACGCCTCTCTAAAAATATATTTTATGTAGCCGACCACTGAGCGTCTGAACTTAACAGTAAATATGAAAATGTATTTTTGAGAAAATTAAGGGGTTGAGCAGTTTTCTTACGCGCTTTTAAAAGTTGAGATTGGGACATTGAAAAAAAAATTAAGTCTCATAAACATCTATCCTTCACTCGGCACTATCGATGAATCACAGGATTTATTGACTGACAGTTTGTTACACCGAGGTTCATAAACAGTTTAATCTGGAAAGTGCCTGGCTCTGTGATTGTGCCATCCTTACGTCCACCAATGAACAAGCAATGGAGATCAACACAAATGTAGGTCTATTCCAAAGGGAGGAACGAACATATACATTATTTAATACCGTTCATTTAACCATGACCACTGTTAGAACAGTTCGTATATTGATCTACATTTATTTAAATCAAATCAAGTAGTCATATGTTTTTAAAACATATGATTTTTCCAAGTTTAAATTGTTTAATTACAATTATAATGAAAACAGGACCTGGCAAGAATGGTGATTTTAAAAGTGGTTTGTCAATGTTTTTAAAGTTTAATGTTTCGTTACATTACTATTAATTTATTGGAATGTAAAGATTAATGTATCAAAGTATTTAAAATGTTAAATTAAACAGGGTTAATATTTTGTTGTACTTGAGTTCTTTTATTTCTAAAATCGAATCCAAAGTGTTACGTGTACCGATTTGGAGTCGCAAAAACCACACCGTTCACTTCCCGACAGAGTTCCTCGACTTGGCAACAGTACCCGAACTATCTGCCATAGTATATTTCGTTAACTTTAATTTAATTCTACTTTAAAAGTGTAAAATGTAATTTTAATATTGTAAAATTATATGGGTTGTTATTTTTTTTAGATAATCTACCATTTATATACAACCCGTACGAAGGACGGGTACACAGCTAGTTCTCCATAAGGATAACATTGGACAACGTACTGTGTTTAGCACTTTGAATATATCAGCAACGGTTGGGCGTAGAATCACAATTTAAACACCAAAATTATTGTTTTGTGGAACTGAACAGATTGGTAAAAGCAAATGTGAAGTTTACATTAAAATAAACTGAGGAAAAGCCAAAAACCTTTTCCCCATAAGATTAACATTGGAGATTTTATAAGTAGGTTTTTTTTATTTTCTCCGCAACCACTTAACCTAGGTTAATAATTAAAAATACTATTTTAATGTTTTTTTAAGCTCTATAACATGGTCAATACCAAAATTAAGTTGTTCAAAAATTTTAGGGTGAAAAATGCAAAAAACTGATTTTTGAACAATTTAAAACCCCCATAAACCCCCCTTCCCATGGCTCGATTTTTCTGGTTTTCGAACTTAAAGTCACGAATGTCATTTTACACATTTGAGCCAAATTTCATCGAAATCGGACATTTTTTACTCAAGTTATCGCATTCACGGACACACAAACACACACACACACATATATATATAAATTTGAATGAGTAGTCTTTTTGTCATCTGGGGACCTCAAAACAAAAAAATATCATGGTCTCGGGCTTAAGTCTTACTATGAGACCTACGGTAATAGCTTCTTCCCTATAGGGGAAATTCGCTAAAAAATAATGAAGCGACTTCAGTGAGTAGAATTTTGATTTTATGTTTAATTTTTTCTAAAGAATCATAAAAACGTGAATTTTACCTTTTTAAAATAAATTAATTTAAGGACCTAAATGAAAAGTCTAATCACTGAAATTGCTAGATAATGATAAAACCCACGAGTATGCCAAATTTTAAAATAAATTCTGGGCAGAGTTTGAAATAATACCTGTTTTAACATGGGAGCGTGGTCGCTCAACTAAACAGTTTTTCATAGATAGAAAAACCTCTTTTAAGAGTTAGGTTTGCCGAAGGTAAGTTCATTTAAAAATAGTATTAATAACAACAATTTTGCTCAGTATTCTCCATGAGAGTTCAACATGCATTACAGAAGAAAAATTAAATTTGAAGAAATAAAATAAGTTCCCGGGAACAATGTGACACCTAAAATCACCCACAGCCAACCCCATGACACTAACAACCGCCCCCAGCCAAACCCATGATATCTACAACCGCCTCCAGCCAACGTCGTGGCACTAACTACCACCCCCCCCAGCCAACGCCATGGCGTTAACAATCTCCCCGGGCCAACCACATGACACTAACTACCCCCAAGCCAACGCCATGACACTAACAACCACCCCCAGCCAACGCCATGGCACTAACGATCGCCCCCGGCCAACCACATGACACTAACTACCGCCTCCACCCAACGTCATGACACTAAGAACTGTCGGCCAACCCTATGACATATACTACCCGCCAGCCGACACCATGACACTATAACAACCGCCCCCAGCCAAACCCATGATATATATAACTGTCTCCAGCTAACGTTATGACACTAACTACCACCCACAGCCAACCCCATGCCACTAACAACCACCCCCAGCCAACGCCATGGCATTAACGATCGCCCACGGCCAACCACACGACACTAACTACCATCCCCAGCCAACGCCATATGGCACTAACGATTGCCTACGGCCAACCACAAGACACTAACTACCGCCCCTATCCAACCACATGACACTAACTTCCGCCTCCACCCAACGTCATGACACTAAGAACTGCCAGCCAACCCTATGACATATACTACCCGCCAGCCGACACCATGACACTAACAACCGCCCCCAGCCAAACCCATGATATATATAACCGCCTCCAGCTAACGTTATGACACTATAACTACCACCCACAGCCAATACCATGCCACTAACAACCGCCCCCAGCCAACGCCATGACACTAACGATCGCCCACGGCCAACCACACGACACTAACTACCATCCCCAGCCAACGCCATATGGCACTAACGATCGCCTACGGCCAACCACAAGACACTAACTACCGCCCCTATCCAACCACATGACACTAACTTCCGCCTCCACCCAACGTCATGACACTAAGAACTGCTGGCCAACCCTATGACATATACTACCCGCCAACCGACGCTATGACACTAAGAACTGCCCCCGGCCAACCCTATGACATCTACTACCCCTATGACACAACTAGTCATGACACTAACTACGACCTCCAGCCAACGCCATGACACTAAAAACCGCTCCCAGCCAACACCATACCACAGGATTTACAGAATTAAATAAATAAGATCAAAGTTAACATATATATATTTATTACTTTCACAGCTTTTACAAGTACAACCAATTTCCAAATAGACCTTTTATAATTCCTTGCATTCTGTTAATCACCAATCTATAATTTGCTCAGACTTACTGTAAACAAGAATTAATATTTCTTTAGTTTTCATGAAATTAAAAGATTTCTGCTTAACATTTCAAAAATTGACAGTATCATGAAAACGAAAGGTGATATTTAAAAAATATTGCGGCATTGATTTCAGCGTTGGAAAACAGTTGGAAATGATGTGTCACAATCCTACCTTTACATAAGAAAAAAATATATTATTCAAAATTGGTGGATCCAAGATGGCGGCCGAAAATTTTAATTTGTCAGAATGAAGAAAATTTTGTACACATTTCATATTTTAAGACTAGCCTCGAGTAGTGGTTGGAAATTGGCTGATCGACAAAGAGCTTACATCCCTGGAAGGTTCCCTTAGCTGGAGGTTACGTTTTAGCTTCCCTGGAAGCTAAACAATTCAAAGTCCCTTCAGCATTGATAAAAACACATTCAACCAAAGGAAAATATTTGATGACATAACTACTAGGCCAAAACCATCTATTTTATACCAGAAAAAGATTCAAATCCGTAGATTTTGCTGGTGGATTTATTTAAGAATCTCCATAATATTTTAACTTGGACTGGAAGCTAAAAAATATACCTATAAATTTTGTTTCTAATTATAACCGTATTTTTTAAAGTATATTTTTTTAAATACTTCAATTTAGAAAAATATATACATACGCGAAATTAACCGTTTTCGAGTTATAAGCAAAAATCCTCCGGAAATGAGATTTTTACAATGTTCCGTCAAGAAACTTCATAAGATAACAATCTTTTATTTGAATCCAGCACCCCAAAACAACAATGAATCGAAGAAATCATAACCCCCAAAAACTTGTCTGGTAAAATCACTATTTGAATGGACCAAATAGTACAGTTCATGCCAGAGAGACAAGTATAAGGGATGGATCTCAGTCCGACCACACAAAGGTGGAACGAGTGCGTTGTGCGTTTGGGGACTAGCCACGAACATTTATCGAGCAAATACAACGTTGTATTGTTCCATATTATATCTGGCAACACTGTAACCACCGGATCCCACCAAAGGCCTGGCCTACTTAATGTGTGTATCCCCCCAATTTCGTTCAAGGTCAGTAGGATCTCACTAAGCCTTACATACCGGATCTCACTGAGATAGTAAATATCTTATTGTGAGATTTAAGAAAATTGCATAGACAATGTTACTTGTGTAATCTGTAAGTATTTCTTTCTAAAAGCTAATGTGTGTGTGTGTGTGTGTGTGTGTGTGTGTGTGTGTGTGTGTGTGTGTGTGTGTGGGTGTGTGTGTGTGGGTGTGTGTGTGAGTGTGTGTGTGTGTGTGTGTGTGTGTGGGTGTGTGTGGGTGTGTGTGGGTGTGTGTGGGTGTGTGTGGGTGTGTGTGGGTGTGTGGGTGTGTGGGTGTGTGGGTGTGTGTGTGTGTGTGTGTGTGTGTGTGTGTGTGTGTGTGTGTGTGTGTGTGTGTGTGTGTGTGTGTGTGTGTGCACCATCCGAAGGGGGGGTTTGGAGTTTTCACATTTAATTTTCATAATAATCAAATTTTAATTTTTACTATTGAATCCAGCTTAAAAAACATACAATGTGATTATTTATCTACGTCAATTGGTTACCGAAATATTTTGTCCAATGTTAATCTTATAGAAGATTATATTTATATATATTAAGATTTATATTTTATTACATTACTTGTGTCAAATTAGGATTAATTACTCTGATTTTGTTTGATATTTTAAATTATGGCTAATTTCAGAAAATGTGTATTAATTAATCAAAATACGTCAATATTGAAATTATGAAATTAAATATTTTAATATCTTAATACTATTATTATCTGTATTAAATGAGAAAGTTTTTAAGATATAAGATCACTCCCTAAGGCAGAAACTGTAGAGGGAAACACAGTTGTAAAATAGTTAAAAAATTAGTTTGAAATGTAAAATTTAAATTTAAATTGCGTTAATCTGTGTTTTTAATGTTAATAAGCTCCTAAAAACTGCATTGCTGTATATTTACTGTTCATTTGTATACAGAGTAAAAGTTTTATGGTCCTACGTGCATATTGTCTTGCCTGAACATAACTTATAAGATTAAAACGCAGATTATAAAAAAAAGATTAAAAACATCAATAGCTATGATAATATTATGATAATGATAATTATGATAATAATATGATAATATAATACTATGACAAATATGATATGAACTTATTTATCATTTTTTGTTGGAAATAGTCCATATAACAAGCCTGTGAAGTTTGGTCGTCGACTTTTGAGACACCCTGTATATAGACAGATATCAATAAAACCAACCAACTGCAACCACATACCAAGTTTCATAAAAATATACTAAGAAATAAGAGATATATAACATTGTATTTATACTCCGTAAAAAAACATTGGATAATTTACTGTGTGCATTCCAATATGCAAATACAAATTTAGGTTTTTGAAATATCCACATAAAAACACATTATTAGTAGTAGTTGTGTTATACTTTTCAGTCTCCTTTCTAAAGTATAATGATAGTTTTACTAAACCAAAAGTTAAATTTAAAATAATTAGAATACATTTTAAAGGGTGGGAAAAAATATCCAGAAATATAAATTCTATAAGAAATAGAATGATTTTACACTTAAAATTGGTTACATACCTGATAAACTAAAGCCATTGATATGAAGTATAAACTTAAAATTAGTTTTGAAGAATCCATTGTTATTGTTAGTCAGCACAAGACACGACTGCAATGTTTCAGATGATTTTCTTCTCCTAGATGCTATCTTTTGATACCATGGGTGTGATTGTAAGTGTTTTGATAACATTACTTTTGTTGGTTCAGTTGAACACTCCTTAATAAAATGTACAACCAGTCGTACAACTCCATTTCAAGATTATTATGTTAAAACCTTCATTTAATATATTGGTGTTACGCAGCACGCTGACGTGAGGGAAGTGAATTTCCACATAAAACTTGTAAAACTCAAAATCAGTGTAAAAACATCCATTTGTCCAATTTTTATTGAAATCTGAAAACATTGTTTTTTTGGCTGTTCTTATACTCCTGGTTTCATTTACTTGCAAAGCTGGGAATACAATTTTACGCATTATAAGGTTAGGAGAAGGTCCAGACAGGCTTGAAAGTAGGCGTGAGGTTGCTGGGGATAATAAAAGTATGCTAACAAAGGAATAACAGGCTTTTCTAGTGTAAAACCCCCATAAGACAACGTACTGTGTTTAGCCGATACACATTTTCTTTAATAACTCGGTAAATATTTATGCTAGAATGACGAGAGAGGGCTTAAAACTTTTGCCTTTCTAATTCCCATCTTTTAACATGCATTACTTTTACATCTGGGGCTTTTCTGACCCTTTTTGGGCCCAAAAACTCAAAATTTTAAAGATTAATCCCCAAAAAATGGGTTTAGAGTTTTCCAATTGTTTTGCCCAACGAACTTGTCCAACAGGTTATAGAAAGGAACGTCCCTACCAAATTTGAAGTAAATCGGAAAAAAATGCGACCGCTAGAGTGCATACACACATATATATATAAAATTTTTTACGACCCCCCAAAACGTGTTCAGGGGGTCACGTTAGGAACTTCTATGGTGGTCCCGGGCTTAAGTTTCACCGTGCGGGTCATGCTAATAGTTCACTTTCCAAAGGAAATTCACTAATAAATAAACATGGTTAATTGTCTTCATAAACTTTGGAAACTTGCCGCAAATGATCTGTAGAACTTAGATAAGAAAATTAATGTTAACTTTTTTGTCCATCTCATAACTTTGTTTGATAAATTTTATAACAGATATTCACTTTTACACTATAAATCAAATGACTTAAGTAAGAAAAATATTGGATACCAACTTCAAACTTTGCATGAGTAAATCTTACAAGATTTAAAATTTGGTATGTTTTGGTAATTGGTATAGACTTTATATGGTTTTACTGTTTCAAAATGTTAGTCATAAGTAACTTAACTTTAAAGCCATTATCTAAAAAAAAACAGTAAATTTAAAAGAATTTAACATTACACAAAGAAAGTTATTAGTTTTAGACACAAATGGTACAATTAGTCAGTTTAGTTGCATAAAATTGCCCTATACATATGATAATTAATAATTAATTATTCCAATCTTCAAATTATTGATACCACAATTTTATTGACAGCTACACTATTGAAATGATAAGAGATATAAACTTCAACTTGACTTTCAAAGTATGCTAGCAGTACAAAGTATATTATTTCTCAAGGGCGTTTTTTGTCGGTAGGCGCTTAATCCTTCCTTAATCTTAATATACTGTATAATAAACGGTATCAGGAAACTGACACATACTTTCTCCCTTTTAGCCAAACTTTAATGACAAAAATATTTGTTATTTACTAAATATAGAATATGAAGTATAGATAAATGTACAGAAAATTGTCTAAAATATTTGTTTTCAGAAATATCCACCCAAATCCCTTTTTGGGAGGCACTATAGAGTCCGTTGCTACACACAGTGGTTTTGAGAGGGGAAATGCCCCCTTGCCCCCCCAGGGTTAAATAGCAACACATTTCGAACATCCTCTGTTGGTCAATGCTAACTTGACCTGCATATCAAATTTTAATGAAACTGATCAGTAAATAAGAGAGAAATAGTTATTTTTGTATTCTCCATGTACCACACAGGCCGATTTCGGGTATTAAAATAATCAAAATGCCGGTTGGGAAACATATTATTATTTATTAAATCACACAATCAACTTCACAACTTCATAACACTTTATCTAGAACAATTTAAACGTCGTTTTACATTAGGTATTTCCGCGGTAAATTACAAAATAAGGTTACATTAAATTTGGAAAAGTATTAATTTAGTTTTACTCTAATGAGGAACGATGAGACGCGTATCACATCCTCGGGGTCAGCGCGCAACTCTTGCTCTCACGCCTCGGCGTCACGCTGAGGCGACGGGCCTCAGCCAATCACAGCGCACGGCCCGATGGAGGCTAGTGCTGACGCCCGCATTCTCATCCTGGGGCGAGGCTACAATCTCTCTCTCGAGTTAGAAAACTCTGGACTCAGTTTATAATGCAAATATTTGAATTCGATTTCTGGGCTGTTTGAAGGGATTTTTAAATGGTTGGTGGTCTTCATAATTACTGTACTGATTTATTAATCAGTATACTTTAGATAAATTATCCCAAATGTGGTGTAACTAATATTTAATAAAATGACAAACAAATGTTGCTGAATCCTTAGATTACAGCCGCTGATGTAAATTTGGGAGTGGGTCGTTACACTCCCCCCTCCTCTAGTTCATGCTGGCCTCAGAATGAGGTCTCCTCTTTATGCATGGGGACCTCCTGTCCTCAAGGGCGGAACGGCCCTTCTGTCGATGAATCCTTGCCACCAACCTCAAATTAAAGCGGGCACAAGTCACAATGTGACGTGAAACATGACAAGAGTTTACAAGCCGCAGTATAACCGAAGTCAAATTTAAGGGGACAAAACAAAAGATAAAGGAAACTTTCCTTTAACTAGACTTCAGCGCCATCAATATGAATGGGACGGTATTTACTTTTATGTTCCGCAATTTCTAGTAAACATGCGTCTCATCTCCTCGTACAAATTTGCAAACTTTTCAAAACAAGTATAACAAAAATGTATATACACCTGATGCTCCAATCATAAATCAACAAAATTATTACAACAAAACACTCCAGTTACATACTCTATGTGGTTACAAAATATCTGACAACTTATTAACATTCCCCTTCTCTTTGAACTTCTTATAATCATATACAATGAATTTCCCCAGTTAACACCAGAAATAAAATATACACATGGTACGTAGACCAACAGCGCACAACGCTCGACAACAAGAGAATGAGAAAGAGAGAACAAAGTGGCTTAGACACTCATCACTGTGCAAAATTGTGAGTCAGTATTTTAGTCAATTGGAATTTGAAAGTAATGCACCGAACTGTGCCTAATTTAATCGACAATTTATAGTTCAAGAATATCAGTTGGTTCGGGAATTTTGGTTTTATTGAGATTTGGAACGCTACTCACTCGATCTGGTGAAGCCGCACGAGCTTTCACTTGGGGCCGGTCATTCACACTGTCACCCCTACGGTATGATGAGTGATCTAGCCTGGTCACCTATTTACCTGTGCTTTCTGCTTCTCGAGTACAAGTATACTAAGTACATCAACAGTTAACTACACAAAGAAAGTCCCTGACTTCACGATTCACATTCCCCAGTTAACAACTACATTAATCAAAATCCTGTAACTCCCAAAATAAAACATATAAAATTCCGCTCATGATATTATCATAGTACACTTAACTTACACATACAGCGAAATATTACGACACTTTAACTTTGGACTGAGGTACCGGCCTACTCTAATAATAACAAAATTCTTATTCTCCAGGGTGCTCCTGAGGTCTTATAGCAAAAAAAAAAAAATAAAAGGTTAATACTTTAAGGGATAGCCCGCCCACACCTAAGGACTCAGACGCCAAAGGACTGCCCGGGCACCTTAGGGGTGCTTGGGTGCCGTTATGCGGAAAATGCGGTGGGCTCTTGTAGCAATCTGTACTCGGTTCTCTCACTATCCTGAGACTTGCTCTAGAGGCATGGGAAACTTTGATCCTCAACGGAATAAAAAAAGATGAACTTAATGAGTGTTGAGACACTGCAAGTGTCTACTTACAAACTTAAAACTAATCACAACCTTCGTTGCTTTTAACCCACCGCTTGGTATTTAAATGGAGCTGCGTTTAATTCGCCTCGCCTGCCTCTGGTTGCGAGACAGGCCCACCATATATTTCTCCCTTACACAATCCTATTGGTACCTCAGCCAAACCAAAAACAAAAGACGCAGCAAAAAAACCTATCTTCATTATACGAGGCCTGGTAGTGTCCCATACGCAGTCTTGCTGGGGGGTCCGGAAAATCCCTCAGCAAGGCATTTACAACAGTCAACCGTACAAACTATCTCTTTAAAATTTGGTTTTGAGTTGGTCTCAGATATTCACAGTCCAGCGGAAGGAGTTGAAGGGATGGGGGTTTTAGGGGTTGTGGATTGCGCGCTTACCTTCCTGTGAACACCAGATACCACTCACCAGCCTTACCTTTGCAATGGTATCTCAAATTATAAATTAAATAAAGAAAAGGGTTCACACTACCATCCTCCACGATACTTACACTCTAAACACAAAACCACAGTTTCAACACCTCGTTACAGACAACTTAAAATAAAACACAACCGAAGCTTATTACTAAAGGCCTTATTCATCATTGTCGAAACAAGAAAGGGTCCACTGTTCCCCACGTCGCATCCTGATGAGCACTCTAAGTCCGATCGCTAGTCCGTTCGCGAATATTCTCGTATCCTCACGCGATACCGATCGTCTTGACGCCGCACGGATTCATGGGTCCTTCCACACCGCGGTAACTTTCAATATTCCAACACGGTTTATGAGTTCTCTTAGGCTAGCCTTACTCACGACGCTTTCCAGCCGAATTCCACTCTACAGTTTACCGGTAGCCGAAGCTCTAGTTGCTGGCTCTGGGGCTGCAGTCCCCTCGTCATCTCCAAGTCTCGGAACAGCTGTTCCCATCTCAACATCAGGATTGGTCACATCACTCAGGTCTGCGAACGTCTGCGGCGCTCTGGTCAAGGTCGCAGTCCTCTGCTCTCTGCGCTGGAGTCTGGAGCTCGGGAACCAGGCGGCAAGCACCTCCCAGTACCTACAACATGCAATAAACAGCATCAGGGTCATCACCACACAGATTCTCATCGTTACTATCAAACTTACTCTCTGTGCCCTATCCCTAAAATCATAGTGGGACCGCAAAAGGAAAAGTACCTCTCCCAAATGGTATTCCCGCACATTCACGGTGCCTAGCTCATTGTCGAGTCCTTCTAGGACTTCTAGGGTGGCATTCACATCGATATTTATCAACTCGGTCTCTTCGTCTGAGAGCATTGACTTCAAATCAGGAATAAAAACTTTACTTATCTGGCCGACATGAGTGTTGCTGCCGTGTATACGGGCAGGCACCTTAAACTCATCACTAATAACATCACATTTATACTCCTCGGAGATCACTCCCACTCCACTCATCTGCATGGTGGTCACGTTTATCTTTCCGCCATCCTCGTAAAAGTTCAGAGTTACCTTGTAGGGCTCGGAAGCACTTCAACAACACGGGGGACCTCAAATCGGTGGTCAAATTTCGCTCACAACTGTAAGAAAGTTTTCCAACAAACAGATCGGACACGCAACTTGGCCTCTTGGCCATGATCATTATGACTTCCTCAAGCGGGCAGATTACAAGTCGACCGCTCAGACAGTCACGATCGAATTTATCACTGCTATACCAAGTATATTGTAATCTATCCTTGCTCACTAGGAGCTTCTGATTTTGCACACCCCATTGGGTCCATTTTTTTTTTAAACGTCCTATCATATATTGGGTATGTGTACCCGTCATACGCCTGAAAAAAACTTATCGTCTCATTTCAAAGGGAGCTGCAGCACAACCCTGAGGGTTTGCTCAGTCACGTAACTATGGGCAACCAAAACCAAGTAATACTCATGAATGTTTTCTAACTCAACGCGCAGGTATAATTTGGCTAGAGGGGGCACAACCTCTTTTATTTCTTTTAAAATTCTTAGAAACTCTGAGGGCGAGAGCAAGTCACTACTTACTTTCCCACCACCTAACTGCTTTGTGAAACTGGATTATTTTGCGAATATTATCTGAGACCGTACTCTAAGTCTCAGACATTGCAGAATTCAATTTTAAATAACTAAACACGTCTCTTAACTGAAGTTGCGTAATTTGGTCCGTTTAAAAAAAGTCTACTAAGAGTCTGATGCATTACTGAATGATAAGATTTGATTGATAAAATTACTGAATTTAGAGTTTTTGAATGATTTACCAATTGATGCGCCACGTTGGCCAGGATCGTCATTTTCTCTTGACGAACAAGCAAAGACACCAAATTATTTACTTCCTTTACGTATTCATGGACGTCTTGTTTCAAAATGGCAAATTAATACCTAAAACCCTCCTCTAATTGAGGTAGTTTAGAGTGTATACTTACGCTATCACGCAAAAGGTCAGAATAAAATTTGTCAAGATACTGTTTTACCTCTACCGCCAAATTGCTGAGTTTCCGGCTCTGTACTTGCATTTCCGTAAGTTTGTACTTCAGGGTGACCCTCCAGTGGCTGTCAGACAGGAGGACCTCCTGGCCTCCTTCGAAGATGATGCCCTGGTGGAAGCAGCTAACTGCCCCCAATACTAATAAAATGTACCCTATAACAGATTTGAATCATGTTAAATTTTTGTTATATCACTATTACTTATTCCACTCTTTAGTTTTGTTTATTAATCCCCCATGCGTTTCCGATACCTCCCACACTTAACTAGTGTAATCCTGGAGATACGCGGGTCTCCTACGGGCCCTTTTTGAGCTGTCCGGGACAGGCTCCTGTACTTCCTGTGGCTCGTCTATTCCGTCGTCACTCACTTGCGGGTCGTTGACCCATTCTTCCAACCCTACCTCGGGGTCCGCGTTTGTTTCTACCACCGGCGGAGGGGGCACTGGGGCGCGCCTCGGGCACGGTTTTATACGGTTCACGTGTACCGTTACTTCTCGCTTCCTGATCTTCAGCACGACGTTGAGCGGAGAGAGCACCTTTATGACCTTATAGGGACCCTTCCACAGTTTCGAGAGCTTTTTAACCCTGTGTCGCCCTATACTAGGAACGTGCAGCAGGACCAACTGCCCTTCGTGGTACTCTACTTCTTTCACTTTCTTATTGTACTGCCGCTCATACCGGCCGCGGGCAATAGCTTTTCGTTTCGCCGCTACTTCAAAAGTCTCTTTCAGTTTACTCCTCAGGGTCTCCACATGATCGTTGTACAGATCATCACCTTCCGTGATGGTCAGATCTGCTTCCAAGGGTGTTTCCATTTTCCTACCAAAAACCATTTCAAAAGGCGAGAACCCTGTAGCCTCGTGACCTTGTGAATTGTAGGCCATCGTAACGTACGGAAGGTACTCGTCCCAATCGGTTTGATGCCGGTTCACGAAGTGGCTTAGCATGCGCACGATCGTGGAATGCACTCTTTCCAACCGGCCATTCGCTTGCGGGTGGAAACCAGTAGTCTGAATTTTACGTACATGTAAGAATTTACAGAGCTGACTGATAAGGTCGGAAGTGAAATTCGCGCCTTGGTCCGAAATCAACGCTTTTGGAACGCCAAATTTTGTGATCACGCGTTGTACTAGCGCACTTGCGATACTCTCTGCAGTCTGGTCTGGTAGCGGGATGAACTCGCAATACCGAGTGAAATGGTCCATCACACTCAGGATGTACACATTCCTGGAGCAACTAGTGGGCAGAGGGCCCACAATATCCGCTGCGATAACTTCAAAAGGAGCCTTGGGCTCGTTGAAAATAGTCCCTAGGGGAGCTCTAATTTTCCCGTAGTCGGTACGCTGGCTACAACTCTTACACGTGCGAACATAATCATAAACCTCTTTGTCCATCCCTTTCCACCAAAACTTTTCCTTAATGCGTTGAAGTGTCTTAGCTACACCAGCATGCCCAGCTGTAGGCAGGTCGTGGTGAAGGCGCATGACTTCCCTAGTAAGACTGACTGGTACTACGATGCTCCTTTTACCTCCACTTAGTCTATACAAAATCTTTTCCGGGCTGAATTTGAAACTTTTGGCCTTTCCTAACTCCTTACAATGGGGATCATTTTTCTGGTGCTCGCGGAGCGTGGCCAAATCCATCACGGGGAGCTCGTCCCTGCGAAGGGCCGCGCACATGGCTCTGCTGAGACCATCGGCGTTAGTATGCTTCTTGCCGGGCTTGTGTTCTACAGTGTACGTAAACTCAGCCAACCTCAGAGACCACCTCATTAGTCTGCTACTTGGGTCTTTTAAAGACAGCATCCAACGTAAGGCGCTGTGGTCCGTAATGACTTTGAACGGACGACCCAACAGGTAGCACCTGAAGTATTTCGTACTCCAGACCAAACTGAGGAGTTCTAACTCGGTTGTGGCGTAGTTCTTCTCGGCGGGAAAGAGGGTTCGTGAGCAATACGCGACCGGGTGTTCTTGCCCGTCAATTTCTTGGGAGAGCACGGCACCCAAGGCTTGCGTGCTAGCGTCGGTGGACAATACGAACGGTTTGCTAAAGTCAGGGAATATCAATACAGGCGCAGAGGTAAGCAGCTGTTTTAGCTCATCGAAAGCCTCCTGACAATCCGACGTCCATTTGAACTCAGTTCCCTGCTTGGTTAGATCGAACAGTGGTTTTCCGATCGTAGCGAATCCCTCTATGAAACGACGATAATACCCCGCTAATCCCAGGAACGACCGAACGTCTTTGACTGTCTTAGGTACAGGGAAGTCGCGAACAGCTTTGATCTTATTCGGATCTGGCTCGACACCTCTTTTGGTGATGACATGACCGAGGTAGTTCACCTCATCTACCACGAAACTACATTTGCTGAGCTGTACACTAAGGTTGACCCCTTGTAATTTGTCTAGCACCTCTCCTAACGCTATTAAGTGAGATGGCAAATCCTTCGAAAAGAGGATGATGTCATCGAGATACACAAGACACTTCTCACCCTTGAGGCCCATCAGGACTGAGTCCATTAAACGCTGAAATGTGGCAGGTGCGGTGCTTAGGCCAAATGGCATCCTTTGGTACTCGTAGTGTCCACCTGGTACGTTAAAGGCGGTTTTAGGCCTACTTTCCTCGTCAACTTGGATCTGGTGATAGCCAGACCGCAAGTCCAGGGTCGTGAACATGCGACAGCCTCCAAGGCTATCCAACGTCTCCGTGATGTTGGGAAGAGGGTATACATCGGCCGTGGTAATGGCGTTAACGGCACGGTAGTCTACACAAAACCTAAATTTAGGGGTTCCGTCAGGGGATTTCTTAGGGACTATCACTACCGGAGAGGCCCACTCACTTTGGCTAGGGGCTATGATGCCCTTTTCTAGCTGATCTTTGATCAGTTCATCTAGAACAGCCTTTTGGTGGTGCGGCACTCGATAGGCCTTCTTATAGATAGGCGCTGCGTCACCGGTGCGAATGACATGCTTCACAGCAGAAGTGCAACCCAACGGTTGAGTGTTACTATGAGCGAACACGCTCTTATACTTCATAAGCACGGGCCTCACGTGATCTCTCACATCCTGCGGGAGATGAGTTAACTTCGCATCTAAACAATTTTCGAACTCGGCCTCATCAACCTTTTCGATCCTACCCACTCTAGCTTCGGGCACGGTATACCCTTCCAGAACTATTCCTCGCAAAATGTCAGCCAATCCTACTTTCCCCAATTCATTTAAATGCAACCCATGCTTCGTGTACATCCCCTTTTGAAATTTATCATGAATATTATGAAAGATGATATTCCCCTTAGTTCGTTGCCTCACGTTTTGGACTATTACTTCGACAAGGCGGTTCGCGTCACTTAGTTCTTGGCGGAGGTTTACATCATAGCGATCAAAAATCGATAACATAGCTATTTTTGCTTTCCACGAGGCCGGCAGGGCACTAAAGGCTTGTTGCAGCGTCAACGAATAGGGAGCAAACTTGTCGTCAACATCGTTAGTCCCGCCAATCAAAACGACTAAGTCCCTCTCCGTCAGTTTTTCAAGTTCCCATTTTAAGTTCGACATCACGTGTTTTAATTTCCCATTAGGCATAAACATTACGCTTACTTCAATATCTCGCGGTAATCGTTCAGATAGAATTTCTTGCAGCCCTCGCCCGTGACTATCAGCCAAAATCACTACTTTGCGCCGCGCTTGTCCAAATTCTCTATCATCGACCAGGTCACTATCCAGGAGTCCTAGCTTTAAATTCTTCGCAAAGGCCAATTCTTCCCCCCTAACGTTTACAACTTTAACCCAGCATCGATTGTTGACTACTCTCGTTAGGGTCCTGGCAAGGTAAACACCATGAATCGTTAATTCTATTGGTTCGACAACAACGTCCTTTCCTTCTAGTTTTAACCTGAATCCTCTTCTCACTCCGCGGTGGGAGCTTAACGTCCTGATAGCAATACACAAAAGATTTTTTGCAGTTATTACGTTCAGATTTACTCTCGCGGCTGACAGAGGGGAGCTTAGGGGCTGATTCCATCTCGTGATCAGGCACCTTCGCCCCGCGCCTCGGGTCAGGTACGCTTTCACCCTTAGTTAATCGATTTAACCAAATTTCTTTCCCATACAATTTCAAAACCCCTTTTTGTACATCAATTTTTCCGTTACCCTCTTGCAGGATGTCGCAGCCTATCACGGCTAAGTAGCCCTTTGGTAGGTTACTCACTATATACTCTCCAGGTACCTTCACGCCAGGTTTCAAAGTCAGGGACACTTTTTGTTTACCGTAGACCTTAAGGGTTCGACCCGAGATACCTCGTAACACCACGTCGGGTTTGTTCATCGGTGCGGAGGACACGTCACGTTTTATTAGGGATACTTGAGCTCCGGTATCTACCAACACCTTGCCCTCAGCGGCCTCTATTTTCCCTACAGCCACAAGTTCCTGGGCTAGGTTCCTCACCTCAGGGACTATCCTAATAGTCTTCTCAACCATACGACACTTCTTTTTCGTCGCCCTAGGCACATATCGTTTGACAGAAGATGGCTTCATTGGCGAGGTCCAGCAGCGGCGAGTCCGCTGGTCCCGGCCTCGTTTCCCGCTCGCGAATTGTTTGGGGCTGAGTCGAACACGACATTCGCGCTGTATATGTCCCGTCTTTCTGCAGCGCCAGCATATTCTTCCGCCTACTGGATTGGAATTCACCACCGTACACTCCCTGGTCACATGTCCTTTCGCGTGACATTTAAAACAAACAATCTCGGGATCATTCGTCGCCTGGAATACTTTGCGCTCGGGTGTCGTGCGAAACGCGTCATGAGTCTGCCTACGTCGTACAGGCGTATAGGCTAGGTCTGGCTCCATCAAGTCGGGATTTCTATTAGCAGTGCGCAGAGTGACAGATCGCAAACGGCCCGCTTCCGCTCTCTTGCCCATCGTACGCAGCTGTTCTACCGACGTAATATCAAACATTGCTAGTCTGTCCTGGAGTTGGGGATTGAGGTTATGGTAGATCTGTTTCAACCTAACCGCCTCTGGGACATTAACGGCCAGCCTACCGTACAGCCCTTCCATCGCCGCGATGAAGAGATCGATCGATTCGGCCTCTCCTTGTACCCTATTAAATATTTCTTGCTGCAGGCGTATATCGTGGTCCAGTGGTTGAAATACCGCTGCCAAGTCAAGGCATAGCTGTTCCCACGTGTTAATCCGGCCTATTGTGGAGCGATACCACATTAGGGCAGGTCCTGAGAACAGGTCAACCGCGGAATCAAAGAGCTCGGCAGAGGTCACGCCTCTGGCTCTACGTAACTCTTCCACTCGTTCGAGGAACGCGCCGACACTTTGTGACTGCCCATCGAACTTAAGGCCCCACTTATAAACCGGCACAGGTCTAGTGCGCAGATAAGATTCCTGAGATGCCTGAGGAACACCAAAACTTGTGTGTGACTCGCGAGGGGTGGATGGAGGGAGGGGCTGGGCGCATTTCGTCACCACCAGTGCCTGCGAAGCGGCAGGCAAGGATGGCTGTAGCTTACTTTCTACCGGCGGTTGTTGGACGGGCGCCGCAGTAGCAGGCAGCCTAGCAGCTGCTGCCGCTTGGTCACCGCTACTCCCACTAGACTGATTCGTGTCCTTCGAAACTTTAGATTTACCTAATAACGCCCTAAACCTACCAAGCAAATCCTCACGCTGTTGCTCGGTTTCCTCCCCAGTCGTACCATCAACGACTGCGCGCTCGGCCCTCAAAAAACTATGCCAAGTTCTGGCCTGGATCCGCTGACCCTCGGTATCCAAATAATCACCATCATAGTCCCGTATTAATTTTGTCAATTCGTCAAACTTTTCCTCACATTCGCGTAGCTCGTCCTCGATTGCCAGTGAGGCTATTACGGTGTCGTCAACCGGTGTATTCTCTTTTATACACCTCGTCAGCCGCCTCCTCAAATCGTCGGCATTGCCCTCCGTGCATTGCCCTCGAATTTTCAGTTCGTAAATGTTTTCCGACTTCTTCAGATGGTAAGCGTTCATGTTGATCAATGCGACTAGTTTCCACAATGAAAAGGTAAGTGGTATTCACCAATACCACCCCTAATGCAAGCAGAACAAAATGTTTTTGTCAAAGTTCAGTCAATTTTTTTCAAAAACGCAATTAAAAGTTTAAATAATTTATTTATTCTTCATCCACAACATTTACTGAAGGTTACTGTCCATTAATTCTCTCAACATTCAAATTACTGGATTCACCGGTGTAGAACCCTCAATTACCCCCTACTGATGAGAGCTTCTGAAATAATTAAAATTCGCCCGGTCCTATTTAGAATTTTCAATACTTAACTGAATCATCAGAGGCTCACACGCCTAAGTCCACACGTTGTTTTGTTTCTAAGAAATTTTTAGAAAAATTCAAAGTCCCAACTTAAAGTTCAATAAAATAAACTTAAACCCCAGAACGCGATTACTCTAAGTCCCAACACGGTGAATTATCCAATTAAAATCACGAAATTAATTTCAAACAAAAATTCACAAGTCGTTTGTAGTATTCAGTGAAATTTTGAAAATCCGGCTAAGTCCGTAGCTCAAAATACACAATACATTTCGAAAATTATTGTCAAACACCCATTTCCCCACTACTATGGTGGTCCACGTCGATTATTTCTAAGTCCCGATTAATTTCAATGAAATGTCACAGAACTCCTATTTCCCCACTACTAACGCTTTGTTTCGTCGAAAATTTTCAAAGTTCTGATTTACTTAATTTCGTTGGTAAATAAAATGCAGTGGTATCCTTTGTCCTGACAATGAAGATAGGCCAGAAAATTGACACAGTTTATAAGTGTCAGATCATTAATTTTTATTAATTTGTAACAATAAAATTTTTTCAATTACTTGATTTTAAATTATTGGCCTATTTCCAATGACGCCCAGATTTTTTCCAATGCATTTATAGATTTACCACTTAAATATATAACCCAGAGTTAATCACACATGCAAATAAACTTAGGTTAATTTAGAAAGCATTTATTCTAAGGTTAATATAATAAATAAATCCTACAAACTCCCGTCCTTGGACAAAACAATGTTAAATCAACTAAATAAAAATATAACACTTCAGGAATAACTATCTTCTCTCTTAATAACAACACACGTGTGGAACTGTTTAGATTAATCTATACAGACATCTGTTTACAAATACGGCAAACCCTACTGCCTTATAAATCACGGCGTCACGGCTATCCTGTGACGTCGCCCAGTTTTGATAATTGTTGCCTAAGTCTCGCTTCGGACAATTCGGATTAATTTACAATATAATATTTCTTCAATTTAATTCCCAAATAATTTATAATTTCATTTTAATGTCGTCCTCTCCTTTCCACGATAAGTTGCAACCAAGTTCACGCATTTGCACTTCAATCAAACCGAATTGGCAAATCAAAGATGGCGGATTAATCCGAACGCAACAGAGACGATTTGTCAAGATTGCAAATGGCGGCTCCAAGCTTCCTTCCACAATTAATATTCCAAGTCACTTTACTTTTAAAATAAACCTCCTTAGTCACAGGTAATACTTAAATTCAACTCTACCTTTATTATTTATCAATATCTATTATCACTAGGCTCAACAACAACTCTGATAGCCCAATAATTTCGATTTAATATGTCTTCTCAAACAATGAAATTCTCATACATTCTCATCACGCGTCACATACAATGAATGCAGAGTGACGAAGGAGGGGGAACCGACGCTATCTGTTTCTCTCACAATGAGGCTAATGGCGACTTGAAGATTTATTCAAATTAATCTAATTACTTTGAAATTCTCTAACAATTCGAAAAATGCATATTTCTTTACGGGAGTTGCGCTAAAATTAGTTTAATTTATTGCATTACAAGATTAAGCGGTTACCTACTGTTAAAACGACACATATAAAATTAACAAGATTGCACCAATTAATTCAAATAAATTTAGTTACTTACCAAAATCCATTCTCCGTCCGTCGGATTCTTCAAGTGGTGTTTTCTTGCGACACTTACCCCACACCTGACACCAATTGTACCACACAGGCCGATTTCGGGTATTAAAATAATCAAAATGCCGGTTGGGAAACATATTATTATTTATTAAATCACACAATCAACTTCACAACTTCATAACACTTTATCTAGAACAATTTAAACGTCGTTTTACATTAGGTATTTCCGCGGTAAATTACAAAATAAGGTTACATTAAATTTGGAAAAGTATTAATTTAGTTTTACTCTAATGAGGAACGATGAGACGCGTATCACATCCTCGGGGGTCAGCGCGCAACTCTTGCTCTCACGCCTCGGCGTCGCGCTGAGGCGACGGGCCTCAGCCAATCACAGCGCACGGCCCGATGGAGGCTAGTGCTGACGCCCGCATTCTCATCCTGGGGCGAGGCTACAATCTCTCTCTCGAGTTAGAAAACTCTGGACTCAGTTTATAATGCAAATATTTGAATTCGATTTCTGGGCTGTTTGAAGGGATTTTTAAATGGTTGGTGGTCTTCATAATTACTGTACTGATTTATTAATCAGTATACTTTAGATAAATTATCCCAAATGTGGTGTAACTAATATTTAATAAAATGACAAACAAATGTTGCTGAATCCTTAGATTACAGCCGCTGATGTAAATTTGGGAGTGGGTCGTTACATCCATAAGAATAACATTGGAAAACGTACTGCGTTTACCCCTAAATGAAAATTTTAAGTTTCTCCGCAACTAGTAATCGTAGAATAGTAATTTAAAATACTAATTTATTTAGTTTTTAGATATCTTTTTAATGGTGAATAGTAATCTTTTTTAACATTTATGATTTTTTATGAAAAATCCAAAAAACTGAATTTTGGATGTTTTTTAGTCCTGTAATTTCTGAACCAGAATTTTTCCAGAAATGCGGGTGGTGTCATTTTGTTGAAAACCTAAAGTTCTACAAACCACTAAAGTTTAATCAAAATCGTTAGAGCCGTTTTTGATAAATTTGGATTTTTCATGTTTTTTGGCGGTTTTTGGGGTTAATTACCCTTAAAAATCAAAAATTCAAAAAAATGAAAAAATGCCTGGAGATATCGTGGATTAGTACCTACACACCAAATTTCATAAAAATTGGCCTTTAGGTTAGGGCTCTAGCTCTGTACTCATCCGCACAGTCACTCACACACACACACACACACACACACACACACACACACACACACACAGTAAAAACCACTTTTTTGGGTTCAGGGAGCACCAAAACGAATATTTCCACTAACAACTCAAATTCGAAAATTTTTACGAAAACAATACTTTCTCCATATACTATGTGTATAGGGGGAGAAAGTAAAAATGAATGACTGTTACCCTTGGTCACGCCATCACTTGAGAATGAATGCGCCAAATTGAATAATTATTTTTTTGCTGTGTTCGTTAATGTCAGGACAAGGTTCTTATAAAAGAACATTTTTAATCCGACCTACGGGCTCTGTCCCACTGGCCTTCAAAGTTCCCATTGATTTGATCAAAGTTCAGTTAGATACACCAAACATCTGTTAACAAAAGGTTTATATCAAGGAACCTATCTAAACATACTTGAAAGAC
This sequence comes from Allygus modestus, assembly GCA_963675035.1. Classification (NCBI taxonomy): domain Eukaryota; kingdom Metazoa; phylum Arthropoda; class Insecta; order Hemiptera; family Cicadellidae; genus Allygus; species Allygus modestus. Next base: position 189,150,205 of record OY776112.1, on the reverse strand, counting down.
ATAAACATGTGTTCATTATGGAAATAAACAAACTACAAATGGCAACTCTCATTATAGAAATAAAAAAAACTACTTGAATGGCAACTCAAACTCTTTTTTCGATAGGCGAGTGAGCATAGCGAACGAGCTAATCCGGGAGGTGAGTGAGCGAAGCGATCGATCTAATCTGGAAGGCGAGTGAGCGAAGCGAACGAGCTCATATTGAAAATGAACGATGAGTATTAAACAAAGCCAAAGACATTAGGACAGGACAACGTCTGTCGGGCCAGCTAATACTTCATAAAAACTAATAATTGAGTCATCATTTTTAAAATTACCTTTACCGCTAAATGGGGAAAATGAGCGAACAATTCAAAAGCATAGATGACCAATTTCATTCATCGATAATTTTATTTGTGTTGATGCTATTTGAACAGCTACCGTTAATAAACGGTTTCAGGAAACTGACACACTCTTTATTCTTTTTAGATCAAATTGTAATCAATGAAACACTTTATATTTACTAAATATGGAATATAAAGTACGGTATATGGTACCCTACGGAGCATGTAAAAAAAATGTTAATGCACTTTCTCAGAAAATCTACCCAACTCCCTTTTTGGAGGCACTACATAGTCATTTATGGCCTAAGAGGGGAAATGCCTCCTCCTCCCCCCAGGATTAGGTGGCAACATGTTCAGATTATCCTCTTTTCGTCAATGCTATAACTTGACTTACATATCAAGATTTAATCAAATTGATCAGTTAATAAGAGATAAACATTCATTTTTGTATTCCTCTCGAGAATGAAGTCAAAGTTTTTTTATTTGCCAAACAAAATACTACAATTCTTGGGCAACATTTTGCACATTTTTCTCAATTTTAAAATTAAAAACAACTTTATAAGAACAACAACAACAAAAAAACACATTTGCTTTTGATCCTTCTCCTGCACATGATCTTTAACATTCTCAAAACTTTTGTATACCTCGACCTCGCTTTAAAGCGTTAATATTTTCCTCTTTTTTAGGTGAGAAGGAAGGGCATTGTGAAGAGTTATGCAAGACTGGTGCATTTGCTTTTCAGAGGACGTTGTATGGTGGGGAGGTGGTGGAATTTATTTCTATTTCGCTAATTGTAGGAATGGTTAACAAATAAATGAGATGTAAAAAGATGGCTATTGCGTTTAAAAAATTGTAAACTCTCGAGGACATAAATTTATGGAAAAGTCAGGTAAGTTGTTTGTCTTGAAATGTGATTTACAGGAGTCTGTGTATTTAGGGCCAAGAATAATTCTCAATGCTTTCTTTTGCAGGACAAAGGTATAGAATGGGTTTTAAACGCTCCCAGATCCCAGCAAGGAACACAATAGGATAGATAAGGATACAGGCAGCCATAGTATGCTGTCAGAAGTACGCAGTGACGGATCCGGGGGGGTGGGGCGAGAGGGGCGATCGCCCCCCCCTTCAAGCTCAGAAATGTTTGTTATATATTGTATAAAAATTGTGCAGTTCAGCTGCTTAAATGTGTTTGTGTTGCGATTAATTCTTTATTGCCAATCCAATTTATGCATTGTCTACAATCAGTTATTTTTATAAACTGTCTGTATTCATACTAAAGTTATGGAATTAAGCGTAAACAGTTTGAGGGAGTGATCATTTCGTTCTGGTGACACCTTGCAGTTGGCTGCACTGACGCGACGACATGACTGCCCTTACCTTACCCTGCTTTCTTTTTTCCCGCGAAACCACCATCGCGTTACTTGGGTGTGGGTGTGGGTGCCGGCAAATCGGGTAAACGTCTAGGTTAACGTTGTGAAGTGTGCATTCTGTTGTGAGTGTCAATGTGTCAATCAGATCTCAGATACAACAGCGGTAGCTCGAGTGAGCGGGCGGCGAGGTGCAGGCAGAGTGGTGCGTACGTGACGTTACCATGGCAACGGGAGTTTGACCGCGAATCCACTGTAACCACGTGATATTATTAGTCCTCACACCCTTACACTGTGCATGAACGCTGTTCTGCCCTTTCTGTCTTAGTTCAGTTCACTTCAGTGCATGTTGGGTTAAACTGTTATTTTTAGTATTTGGTTACTTTTTGATATTACAATAATTATTATCCGTAACAATAATAATCGGGGGGAGGGGGGAGGGGGGTATTCCACCACTAAGTTCGCCCCCCCTGACTCTAAAGCTGGATCCACCACTGGAAGTACGTCGATACCCACAAAGAAAGCCAGTCTGCTTGGAACACAAATTCTAGAGCTCAACTTTTTCATCACTTTTTGAAAAGAGCTGAAAAATTTAATTAACCGTTGATGATTAAACCCAGATAATTAACTTCCTAGCAAGGACCTATTTAATTTTCACCGATTATAATGTTAAGAGATGGCGAGGAATTAGTGAAATTTCGCACGTAATGTCTGAAAGCTTTGTTTTCAGGGTGTTTACGCAGTCAATTACTGTATATTGGACCAGGGGTGCCCACAGGGGGATGAAAGCGCGGGTTGCACTATAAAATTTTATTTTGGGGGGATTTGTCGATTTTAGCGGGGATATTTGATTTTTGGGGGGGAATTTTTTAAATACCTTCTTTTAAATTAAAAAGAATGGGATTTGTACAAAATGTGACAAACGACTTTTATTTGGTTAACGATACAGTATTTAGAGTTTATTTTATGTGAACACCAACGTCTGATCTTGGTTAGGTCTCTCGGTTCAACATCTTCGTGCATCGCGTAGTAATATTCGTTCTGCAGGCGGCTGTCTGAATTGTTTCACGCATGACAACTTTGGTTGATCATACATACTTCCCAACATCATTATTGCATTTCCCTAGATCTTGTGTGTGTGTAATTCCCTGCATATATATTTTGTATAGTAGCCACTCACATTTTATGTTTCATAGTGAGACATTTTAGATATACATTCAAAAGTAGTAAGAGGTTAGTTAGCTAGTCAGAAGCACTGTTCTCTATGTTATATCTGGAGTCACCACTCCGTGGTGAAAAAGCGTGCCGCTGTGTTTATGGTCGTTATGTTGGACAGATGTGTTTTTGACGTTTTGGTGGTATAGTTATTTCATTTCCTGTTGGTTGAAATCTTGACATCGTCCACTCAATGTATTTTGATTGGTCCAGTTAACGGTAAAGTGACAACACGATAGAGCAAAAAGTCAGTATTTACGGCACGTTTTTGGAAAATATTTAGGCAGAGAGTAGTGACTCCAGATATAACATAGAGCTCAGTGGTCAGAAGTAACTTTTCAGTATTAAATTTAACTAACGCATTGCAATCAATCGAAGGATATGTTCAAAATAGTTCCTGGACCTGGAATCAGGGCATAATCGGGAGGGGAGGATATATATACCCCCAACAAATCTAAACAAATTAAGGGAAAATAATTTACACTTCTTATTTCAAGTAATTTAAATTCGTAGCAGTAAAAAACTCAGTAGCTCATTGTAAATTGTTCTCAGATTTTTTCATGATTTTGTACACTGCTACATATTTGAGAGTTGGCAAACCTGTATGTCAATGGTTTGTCTTGAACAGCACACTGAGCTCTATGTTATATCTGGAGTCACTTCTCTCCGACTAAATATTTTCCAAAAACGTGCCGTCAACACAGACATTTTGCTCTATTGTGTTGTCACTTTGACGTTAGCTGTTCCAATCAGAATGCATTGGGTGGACGATGTCAAAATTTCAACCAATAGGAAATAAAATAACTATACCACCAAAATGTCAAAAACACATCTGGCCAACATAACGACCATAAATACAGCGGTACGCTTTTTCACCACGGAGTGGTGACTCCAGAAATAACATAGAGCTCAGTGGAACAACAACTCTTATTGATGTAGGCTTTTGTTTTATAAAGAGTTTAGGTATTATCATTGACTATATACATGTATTATGGTTTCTCAATTTGAATACATTGGATTTATATTTTAGGTTGTTGTTCTCAAATTATTTATGTTTTTATTACATTAAATTGTACTTGTTCCTTTGAACATTTTAAATACAGGTTAATTGAGGTCATGTTTGCCTCTGACGAACGTCGTACATTCACTGATTGCAATCAGGGAACTATGTTTAAATCAATCACTACTATTATAAAAATGAGGTGGTGTTCCATCACGCCAAAACCAATGGATCAATTCTGCTGAAGTTTTGCACAAATATAGTTTATGTACCCAGAAGTGTCATAGGCCTATTGCCGTTTAGGAAAGTCCTCAGGGCTCTGTCCCACGGGACTTCTAAAAGTCCATATGTTCCATATGTTATTCATATTGAGCAGAGTTTTATTTGGTTTATGTCACACATGTTTTTTACTTAATTAAATTCATTTCAATAAACAGCTGTTATCAGGATTAATGTCTAACTTTCAGTCTGTAATACAAATTCCTATCTTTTAGGGCCTTCATTATCTAAAATTATGGGTTTAAAGGTTCGATTTGAAATTGCTTCAATTGCTTCTCAATTTAAATGCGTTGGATTTCTATTTTAGGTTGTTGTTTTATAATTATTTATGTTTTTAGCGAATTTCCCCTATAGAGAAGAAGCTATTACCGTAGGTCTCATGGGAAGATTTAAGCCCGAGACCATGATAACTTTTCATTTTGAGGTCCCCAGATGCCAAAAACACCATTCGTTCAAATTATATATATATATATATATATATATATATATATATATATATATATATATATATATATATGGGTGTCCGTAAGCACGATAACTCTCGTAAAAAAGGTCCGATCTTAATGAAATTTGGTACAAATGTGTAAAATACCATTTATTTGAACGAGTTCGAAAACCAGATGAATCGCACCATCCGAAGGGGGGTTTTTGGGGGGTTTTGTACCACAAAAATGTGTTTTTTGGGGTTTTCACATGTAATTTTAATTTAAATCAAATTTTAATTTATACCATTGAATTCAGCTTAAAAAAACAAACAATTTGGTATTTTGATCATTGCTCTACGTCAATTGGTTACCGAGATATTGAAAGTGCTAAACACAGTACGTTAGTAGTGAGAGATGGTGAGTTCTACGCCAGCAGGAGCAGCAGTACCTCCTCCTCCTCCTCCTCCTCCTCCTCCTCCTCCTCCTCCTCCTCCTCCTCCTCCTCCTCCTCCTCCTCCTCCTCCTCCTCCTCCTCCTCCTCCTCCTCCTCCTCCTCCTCCTCCTCCTCCTCCTCCTCCTCCTCCTCCTCCTCCTCCTCCTCCTCCTCCTCCTCCTCCTCCTCCTCCTCCTCCTCCTCCTCCTCCTCCTCCTCCTCCTCCTCCTCCTCCTCCTCCTCCTCCTCCTCCTCATCCTCCTCCTCCTCCTCCTCCTCCTCCTCCTCCTCCTCCTCCTCCTCCTCCTCCTCCTCCTCCCCTCAGAGCGATCTGGCTTATCATAGGTCGGATCTGAATTCTGATTGCAGATTATTGTTCGTCTTGTCAAGCCGAGTCATTTGAGTACCCACATCGTACACTTTGGATGATGTTTACAAAAAAGGGGCCCGCACCACAATTTTGACCTTTTTTGTTTTTTTGCATTTTCGGAATCTCCTCGTCAAGACGAGTCATTTGAGTACCCACATCGTACACTTTGGATGATGTTTACAAAAAAAAGGGGCCCGCACCGCACTTTTGACCTTTTTTTTTGTTTTTGCATTTTTGGAATCTCCTCGTCAAGCCGAGTATTCTCAGTACCCACATGACATACTTTGGATAAGTAATACAAGAGTTTAGCAGGGTAACTCTACAACCAACAGAGCTAGCCCATCAGCGCCTGCGGACAATTGAACTACCAGTGAATGCAAATTTTGCGGAGAATATAATTGCATTGCTTTGGATTAGAGCACTTGAAGGGGAGTGTATCGATACCAAGTATTCCCTTCAAGTACTCTACAACAAGGCAGCTGTTCACACAACCGACCGACGAGTCCAGTCTTGTCTGGGATGCAGCTGCCGTAACTGGATACCCCAACAGGCTGGCGCTTGACGCAGACGTTCACACAAATAACCGTCGCGTCACCCTCCTGTCTGGGAATGCGGAAGCTGTAATTTGATACCTCGACGGGAGGGCGGTCGACCCTTCTAGGACCCCATAATTATAGACCACCCGCGTCGAATTCCGAGCAATAAATCACCAGTTGTCAAACACCCACGGTCTCATTCTTGATCTAGTCTTCAACAATTCCTGAAGTATGGGGGAGCAAAAATCTCCCCCTAACCAATTATGTGTTAGGGGGAGCGAAAATCTCCCCCTAGTAAACGGAACACCAGGCGGACGAGAAATTGGAGCGCGTATTGAGCGGTGGTGGTTATAAGAAGCGGGTCGCGACACGCCACAGTCTCTCGATAGACTTCTTCGAAGACGGACGTCTACCGGACGTATGCAAAGACAAAGGAGAACTATAAAGAGGGCAAGTAGGTGGAAAGTTTAAACGAAGAGCAATTACAAAGAGGATAACATCGTTAGACAAACGTCGTAGAACTGTAACGAAACGACGCCGGAGAACAAGGGATATTTTCAATTAATTCGATAACAATGTCGTTTATTCATCAGAAATCGTGTGAATGTGTGAAGACTGAACTGGACTTGTTTTCGTTACCGCCTACGCAGACCAGCATTGAGAGTGGCAAATGGGTTCAATACAAACCGGTCTCATCGCTGACGGACGATTCGCCAATAGAGTTTGTAATACCCGGTCACGGTGACGAGTACACGGACCTGACACAAACGTTATTACACGTGAAAGCCGCTATTGTGAAACAGGACGACACTAAAGCGGACGGTGGGCAACCTGCTAAAGAGGTGGGCCCGGTGAACAATTGGCTCCACTCGATATTCAGTCAAGTGGATCTCTATCTCAATCATAAACTGGTGTCCCCACAAACTAACACGTACGCTTACCGTGCCTACTTGGAAAACCTACTGAACTACGGATGTAGTGCGAAGAATTCGCACCTGACTAGCGAGCTGTTTTTTGAAGATTCGGCCGGACTAATGGACGATTGTGACGAATTGAACGAGGGATTGAAAAAGCGTCGCGATCACACGAAAGAAAGCGATGTTTGCGATATGGTCGGTCGATTGCACATCGATCTGTGCAATCAGAACAAATTCATGTTGAACGGTGTCGAAATGCGATTGCAACTTAACAGATCCAGAAACTCGTTTTGTATAATGTCCAAAACGCTAACTACCTACAAGGTGACAATTAAAGAGATTAGTCTTTTCGTACGTCGATGTAAGATCAATCCGAGCGTATTGTTGGCGCACAGTAAAACTCTCGAGACCGGCACGGCCAAGTATCCGATCACGCGTGTAGAAGTGAAATCCTTCACACTACCCTCCGGTATAATGAGTAAGGCTTTAGACAGCGCATTTCTCGGTCAGTTACCGAAACGTGTGATAATTGGACTGGTCAGTAATCTTGCGTTCAACGGAGATTTCAAGAAGAATCCTTACAACTTTCAACACTACGATATGAATTATCTCGCATTGTACGTGGACGGGGAACAAGTACCGGCCAAACCGTTACAGCCCGTTTACACATTGAACAGTGAGACATATATACTCTCTTATTACACATTGGTCACCGGCACCGGAATCCAGTTCTCCGACGCAGGTAATGAGATCAAGAGAGGTGACTATCCGTACGGTAATTGTCTTATGGCGTTCGACTTGACACCGGACATGTCCGCGGCTGAGTCGAGTCACTGGAATCTCCTGCGCAACGGTAATCTACGTATCGAAATTGGATTCTCCAAAGCGTTGCCCGAGACCGTCAACTGTATAGTGTACGCCGAACTGGACAACGTCATCGAGATCGATCGTCACCGTAACGTGACAGTTGACTTCAGCGGGTGAATAAAAGCGAACGCCAAACAGAAAAATTGTCTGACAGCGAGTGCGTACAGCTTACTTCAAGGGTGAGCAGACACATCGCCAGTCAGTAGTACGGTTGAAGTCGCACGGTAAGGACGTGAACATGGACGCTTACGCTTCTGCGGACGACTATATCAAATCGTTTATTCAGGAGATTGAGGTTATGAACAATAATGCTAGTGATCAGGCATTAACCTCACCACAGACATCATCTTTAAAACCAGCCACTGCCTACAAGAGACGAAGGAGGCCAACTCCCATCGAAGTGGAAACCAAGAAACCAGGATGGGTGCCAAAACCAACAGATGATTGTCCCATAGTGTCATGGATGGACGATGGGAATACTTTTGCCGTTCAAAACCCGGGAAACAAAGGACAAATTTTATTGAAAATGGAAATGTACGATGGTACAGATATGGTGTTCATGTGCGGTTTATTTTTGGACAAAGATGGTGAAATAAACCAAAGTGTTAAACAAGTAGTTGATAAAGTGGAAAACATGTGGATCGATAAATCAACAGGAGTACCGAAAATTACAGGCTTAACTCAAACTGTTACACAACGCAGTGCAGTTTCGCAGCCAACGTCGAAGAAGCGAGCTGTGAGGAAGAAACAACGAGTGTCGCCGGCATTCAATTAGAGCATCCGCATTCCCAGACAGGAGGGCGACGCGTCGAGTTTTTGTGTGTGAACACCTGCGCCCGACCCTTCGGACCACCCACATAGAAGAAAATGGCGGCGAGGGTTTATAAGGCGGGGCCCCGCCCGATTGAGCATCATTCGCCACCAGACCACCACCTCACATAGACCTACTCCAACTACTACTAGAGATGTCGAGCAGCAGCAGCACTTTCAAGCCAGAGTTTTCGATTTTGAACGGCACTGCAGCAACCGCGGACCTGAAAGCAACCCTCAACAACTGCAAGTCTGACTCTCCGCTATACACCAGGATAGCCGATCTCCGAGAGGAATGCGGCTATCTCATCACTGCGATGGAGCGAGCCACCACACCCTTTGGCGAGACGATCATCGTGATCCTGGAGGGGCAGGTCGGGGACGACTTCTTTCTGCGAGTCTACCTGCCTAGGCGCTTCAACGAGGCCCTGAGCAACACCGACATCGAGCGCTACAACGGCGGGTTTGGAGAACGCCTTCGCTTGGTGAAGCGCAGTCCGAGGGGTTCCAATAGCAGATTCACACCTTTGGAGTTTATGTAAAGCAAGACTTGAAGATTATGTAGATACCTTTGTAAATTAGTTTTCGTAGTCAATACTTATAGTCAAGTTCAGAACATAACCACTGTGTTATTTATTTCACTTAACCCCAAAAATGTCCTTTAGTAGTAAGTTTAAGAGTGTGAGTATGGTAACTGTGAGGTGTTTAGCTCAGTAGTAATCATGGGCTTGATGTGGAAACATCCGTTCTCAGCCATTGTGGCGGGACCTTCGGGTTGTGGCAAGTCTCAGTTTGTGTCAAAGTTTCTAAAACACATTACAGAAATGTGTGACACACCATTTACCAGTATAAACTGGCATTATGGTAGTGGTGGTGGCGGTGGTGACTCGAAAAATGTCAACATTAACCACATAGAAGGTCTACCGAACTTGGAGGATTTTTCTGGTAACGAGCCGATACTTGTGATTATAGACGATATGATGCGTGAGGCCGACAATCGTGTGGTGGATCTTTTCACAAAAGGTTGCCATCATCGCAACATTAGTGTGTTTTTCATTACACAAAATTTGTTTCATCAAGGACGCGGGCAGAGGGACATCTCATTGAATGCGCATTACATTGTGTGTTTTAAGAATCCTAGAGATAGAGTTCAGATTAGGTACTTGGCCAGACAAATATATCCAGACAGCCCGAAATTCATCGAGGAGGCGTACGCTGACGCTACGAGGAATCCACACGGCTACCTACTGATAGACTTGAAACAATCAACAGACGAGAATATGCGAATACGAAGTTGCATATTTCCAGACGATTCTACCAACTATGTGTACTTGCCAAAGAAAAGGTAATTTCGCCATCAGTAGTAATCATGTCGTGCTTGCGGAAGGACGCAGCTCTGCTTACGGCTTTCATACACGCAACACCCAAGGAGCGGAAGGCACTGTTAAAGGTGTGTGACAAGAGCCGCATTCGCTCAGTGTGTGAGTGCGCATACAACGTGTTGCGAGGTAACGTTCCTCTGGCGAAGAAGAGTAAAAGTCAGTTAAGCAAACACAAGGTGACGCTACGTCGATTGGTGAAACGCGGCGAAGGCTGGTCAAAGAAACGAAAGTATCTCATACAAAAAGGCGGTGGAATCTTTATACCATTACTTTTGAGTGCAGTACTACAAGCAGCATTGAGTAGATAAAAATGACCGGTTTCAACAATCAGTTCTATTTGACACTGCCCAGCAACAGTTCGATGCAGTATTATCCGAAAAATACAGTTGCAAATTATATAACACATTTGCCGAGAGCTATTCAACTGGACGCTGGCGACTGGGAAATTGCACTTGTGGAAGCGCACTATCCCTGTACATTTCTATCAGTCGGTAATGACGAAACAATTGACATTTGCATACAACCGCAAGAGGAAGCAAAAGTGAACATAGAAGCGTTGGCGCGGGTTATGGACAGCAATGCCGATGTAACACCAGTAGTGTCGGCTACTCCAAAACAAAACCACAGAATTAAATTGAAGACTGGTGATTACGCAAATATTCAAGAATTGTGTGATCATATCAATTCACAAGAACTAGCGATTACTTTTGGTGTAAAGTTCACCGTTGAAAACTCATACAACAAATTCATTGAAGTATCGATGGGAACTGATGTTGGAAAAATTACATTAAGTCCAACGTTAGCGCTTCAATTGGGATTCGATCCGAATGAATTGACGCTGGAAGGTGATGCAGTTAACAAAAGCATCCGTTCGCCCAACATTCGTCTTGGCTTACCGTCACACATGTACGTGTATTGTGATTTAGTCGAGCCGCAGATGGTCGGCGATACAGTCGCACCGTTATTGAAAATTGTCAATATATCCACGTCTACTTGTGTATACGGATTGCATAAATCAACATCATTCATCGATCCGCACTATGTGCCTGTTATGAATAGATCTTTTGACAGTGTGGAAATTGACTTAAGAGATAACATTGGTAATCATTTGCCATTCCACTTTGGAACGTCGTGCGTGAAGTTACACTTTAGAAAAGTAGCTAGTCATTAGCACAAAAAAAAAAAAAAAATGGAACATACAAAGAAGATGGTAGTTGTGCCGCAAGAGTTGATTGATCGATTGCAATCAAATGCTACGGATAACAGACCGACTAATCTATCCAGTGAAAACAGCCTCGACGCGGAGATGCAACAAATATTGAATAACAAACGCATGGACGATAGTGAAAAGTGGAAATTGTACAAACAAGCGTTACATCGCTTCTTGCATATTGCAGAGAATAGACGTCAACCGATTAGCATACCAATCGTTGAGACGGGTGGGAATGAGCATAGTCGACGATCGCACCCCGCTGCGGAAGGTGGTCCAGTGGAAGAGATTGTGGAAACGTTTTCCAAAACTTACAGATCTGATGCCCGCAATCTTTTACGTTTCATGAAACGTGATGGCAGCTTAATCAGTTGGGACAGTGGCTATTCAGTGTACATCAACGGTGTAAAAATCCCAGACTCAAATCTAGTGGATATCTTAAATTGCATAGTAAAGGTGCGTATGCGTGATTACACACCGCCAGGATGGAGGGAAGTGCTCAACGCATTGAAAGCGATGAACGTGCCAAAGGACTATATGAATAATCTAAGAGCGCTTAAGGAAATAAATGCCGAATATCGATCATCATTCACAGGAGGAGAAGGATCAGACGATGAAGTGGAAGACACCGCAACTGAATCAATACTGAGAACACCGCTAATAAATCGACTACGATCGGCTAGAGGAAAACGTGCAACATCTACACCGGTGCGAGCGGCAGAGCAGTTTGATTTTTCAAATAGAAACAAGCCGTCGTCAAATCTGGACAAGTGGGAAACGTACACAGGATAGGTTTTCAGTATTATGGAGCGTTTGTATTACAATCCCATCGAACCTTCGTCGTATGGCGGTGTAGCTCCTTTAGTGCGAGCTGCAAAACCAGTTTCAAAACGCAAAGTGATTGAATGGTTACAAACACAGGACACTTACACATTGCACAAACCGGCACGCAAGCGTTTCCCGCGCAATCCTTACATAGTGTATGGTCCATTTGAATTGTGGCAAGCGGACTTGAACGATATGCGTGGTCTTAGTAAACACAACGACGGCGTCAACTACCTACTGACTGTAATAGACGTGTTTAGCAAACACCTGTATGTGCGGACGTTAAGGCGGAAAGAAGGAGCTGAAGTGGCCAACGCTTTCGAGGAGATATTTGCTGAAGCGACCGACACACCTCGCTGTTTACAAACTGACAAAGGTACTGAATTCACCGGTGCCAAGACGAAAAGGTTATTCAAACAATACGGGATCATCTATGTCATTACACAAAACCCAGATGTTAAAGCGGCCGTAGTGGAACGCGTGAATCGCACTTTGAAAACACGCATGTGGCGATATTTGACTTACAAAAACACATATCGTTACGTAGATGCGTTGGACAAACTGGTTAGCACATACAACAACAGCGCTCACAGGAGTCTAGGCAATAGAATACGACCAGTCGATGTGACTGTCGACAATAAGCGAATATTGCATCAGGTATGGCGTCGCATGTTTGGTAAGATACCGCGTCGTGTTAAGCCAAAACTGAAAGTTGGCACCACAGTGCGCATATCTAAGGAGAAGGGTACATTCGCAAAAGGTTACGAGACTAATTGGAGTAAAGAAGTGTTTGTGGTGCGTCGTGTAAACACATTGATGCCTCTGCCAATGTACACTTTGGCGGATCTCAACGGTGAACAAGTGACTGGTCAGTTTTACGAATACGAATTACAAAAAGTGACAATATACAACGACCATCTGTTCAAGATTGCTGAAATACTAGACACTGCCGGTCGCGGTCGCAGTAAGCGTTATTTCGTCAAGTGGGAAGGTTACGGAGACGAGTTCAATTCTTGGGTAAGAGCGATAGATTTGCAAAATGCCTAATAGCAACCAGTTCTATTTGACATTGCCCAGCAACAGCTCAAAGGATTATTTTCCAAAAAACACAGTGTCCAAGTACACTACACATCTGCCGAGACAAATTCGATTAGAAGGCGATGGCGAGTGGGAGATGGCTTTGGTCGAAGCGCATTATCCATGTTCCTTTATGACTGTGGACGAGGAATCGTGTATTTGGCTCGACTATAAACTCGTTCTGCCGAGTATTCCCGTCACACTCAGTGTCGAGCACATTATGCTAAAGATGAAACCCGGTTATTACAAGAACATAACCGATTTATTGAAAATGATCAATAAAGCGAAGGATGTCACACAGTACTTGTACTTTGAGTATGACAAAGAGCAGGACAGAGTCAAGATCACGACAATGGTGGACGGTATAAGCAAAGTGCATTTCACCGAAGCGCTGTCTCTCCAGTTGGGTTTCGATCCGTACGAGAACGTTTTGTCAAATGACCTCACAGCGATATGGCCACCAAATCTGACTATGGGACTGCCTACACACTTGTACGTGTATTGTGATCTGATTGAACCGCAGCTGATTGGCGACACTACAGCGCCGCTTTTGAAGATTATCAACATTGACAGAGAGAACTACACACATGGCGCGCATAAGACTGTGCATTTCACCAGTCCTCATTATGTGCCAGTTATGAAAGGAACATTTGAAACGATCGATATTGACCTAAGGGATCACGCTAGTAAAAAAGCGTCATTCCTCTTTGGGACGTCGTACGTGAAGCTTCATTTCAAAAGAGGAGCTCAGCGATGATGAATACAAATGATCCCTACATGGCGTACTATCGCCGCCAACAATTGCAGCAGACCGGCGGCAGTATCGAGAGGGTATTTCGCGGTGCACCCTACCAGCGCGGACATGGAATTGGCAGTTTCCTAGGCGGTATGTTCCGCACCATCACACCGCTACTCAAGTCGGGAGCCTCTACTGTGGCCAAAGAGGCGTTGAAATCCGGTGTTGGATTCTTGGGCGACATGGCCATGCACCAGCGGGACCCCAAAGAAGCCGCTAGAGATCATTTCAGCCAGTTTACAGACTCGCTAAAACGCCGGGCGGACGGCAAACTTCAACGTGTGCTAAGTGGCGGCGGCAGCTCTCGCGCGAAACACCGTCGCGTAACGCGAAAGAATACCGCGAAACACCGGCGCGCTACTCCTGCGCGAAAGACTAACGCGATACTCTCGCGTAAGAGGAACGCGAAGCGCGCCATGTTCGGCGGCCGTCGTGTCACACCTCAGTCTTTGGCGAAACTCCTTCGAGGAAGGTCGTCGTCGTCGTCATCCAAGAAGAAGGGCAAGAAGAGGAGGACAGTTAGAAGGAAGAAGAAGACGAGGAAAGCAGTGAGGAGAACGTCTGTACGCGATATATTCAATTAACACACACGCTAGCAATGTCGTTTCTACATCAAAAGTCGTGTGAATGCGTCAAGACGGAATTGGACTTATTCTCCCTACCACCGATGCAGACCAGTATCGAGAGCGGCAAATGGATTCAGTACAAACCAATCTCCACACTGACTGATGATTCGCCCATCGAGTTTGTTGTGCCCGGCAACGGCGAAGAATACACCGATCTTTCGCAAACAATGTTGGAAGTTACAGCGTCTATTGTCAAGTCGACAGGAGCGGCAATCGCAGATGTCGAAGAATCGAACAAAATTGGCCCAGTCAACAATTGGCTGCACACGTTATTCAGTCAAGTCGATATGAGTATGAATCAGAAACTGGTCACACCACAAAACAACACTTATGCATATCGAGCGTATATCGAAACATTGATGAACTACGGCTATGATGCTAGGAAATCACATTTAACATGTGGACTGTGGAACGCGGACGACGCCGGCTATATGGACAATACTCTGGACGATAACGATGGACTAAAGGCGAGACGAAAAATGACAAATAAAAGTCGTGAAATCGATATGCTCGGTCGCCTACATGTGGACATGTGTAATCAGAACAAGTTCCTGTTGAACGGTGTGGAACTGCGTTTTAAACTGATCCGATCAAAAGATTCCTTCTCCATTATGTCGGATGATGGTGAATACAAGGTGCACATTGTTGATGCGAATCTCTGGATACGAAGGTGTAAAGTTAGCCCCACGGTACTGTTGGCGCACAGCAAGACGCTTCAGACCGGCACAGCTAAATACCCAATCACCAGAGTGGAATTGAAAACATTCACACTGCCGTTTGGAGTGAGGAGCAAAACTTTGGACAATGTGTTTCTAGGGCAAGTGCCGAAACGAATCATTGTCGGACTGGTCACGAACGCCGCTTATAATGGCGATTTAAAAAAGAATCCATTTAACTTTCAAAATTTCAAAACCAACTACTTCTCGCTGTACGTGGACGGTGAACAAGTGCCGTCCAAACCGCTACAACCACACTACGAAACCGGCAAGGGAAAATACGTGATGGCGTATCACAGTCTGTTTTCAGGCTCCGGCATACACTTTAGCGATGCTGGTAATCTCATAAATAGAGACGATTACGACGATGGATACTGTCTGATGGCATTCGATCTAACACCTGATATGTCAGCAAGCGACACAACTCATTGGAACCTAGTGCGCAACGGCAGTGTGCGTATGGAGATTGCTTTCGACACGGGGCTCACAGAGACTGTCAACTGTCTGGTATACGCAGAGTTTGACAACGTCATCGAAATCGATCGTCATCGCAACGTGTCTGTGGACTTTGGCGGTTAGATCGTCGGCGGTGGCGTCGTCGTCCTCCTCCTCAGTCTACAACCAACATTCGCACAAGATGGATCGTTTATGCAGAGTACCGCGTAAAAATTTCGCATCTCCAATTATTGTGGATTTTCAATGTTTCAAGGACAACGCAAATGACTACATTCTGAAGGAAGTGTGCGTCTTGGAATTGGTCAGTGGAACACTGCTAATGCATCATATCGCCAAACCACCATTCAGTCGAGATTTCCTATCACAAGAGAAACTGCGTGAAAGCTATTGGCTCACAAAACACTGTCACGGATTGGAGTGGGACCAAGGTGATATCTGGTATCATGTGCTAGAGGAAAAGTTACGTGCATGTATCGCCAAACGACCGATTGTCTACGTCAAAGGTGCTGAGAAAAAAGAGTTTGTACGATACAATTTCATCGCGGATCACTGTACTACTAATGTCATCGATATCAACGATATTGGCTGCGGATCACTATCGTCAATCAACAGTCTACTATCAACAAACACGGTGCGATGTCGCCAATGTCGCCACCACAGAACAACTCACACACGATGCGCTCTAACCAATTGCATCACATTGCGCAGTTGGTTACATCTAAGTACAAATATCGATGACGCTGATGATTACGCTGACGATGGTGAGAGTGATACCAGTTCCTGCTTTTGTTTTGCTACTAGCACTACTACTCCTACTACTGACTGTGGCGTCGACACAGTAGAATGAATACCTTAGAGATACAAAAGTGTATGGCTAAACTGCCCGTACAGAATGTTGGTGTCTACGCTGCGGATCAATTGCCCCATTATATTTCACCATCTACTGCTATGATTGTGAACACTGATCCACACAATGAAGACGGCACTCACTGGGTCGCTTTCTACCTTAACAAAGGAGGAGGAATAATTGAATTCTTTGACAGCTACGGTCAACCGCCACATCTTCAATTCTACCAAGGATTCCTGAGACGCAACGCTCGTCGCTACCTGTACAACGAGCATCGCCTTCAAAGTGACAACACTCTGGTCTGCGGTCAATACTGCCTTGTATTCCTGTACTGCCGCACCCACTACGGCATGAAGATGAAGGACTTTGTACAGCTCTTTGAACACTCTTCTGTCGGCCACAACGACGCACTGATCAGAAGACTCTTTGCACAAATGTATACCAATTGAATTTTGAAATTTTGTTTCCAATAAACTAGTTGTGTACTCAGAATAAAAAAAAGAAATATTCTCATTATTTCCCATCCTCGCCTCCTTTAGTAATTACTTTTAGCAATTAGTCAGACAGACACATATTGAACGAGCAAAACAGATATTGAATGCAAATTTTGAGGTAAAAGATGAATGTAATGCTTTGAACACATACTGCAAAGGGGGGTGTATCGATACACCCCCCTTCAATTACTCTAACCCAGGTGGGAAAGTCCTACTAATGCGTGTTGGTGAAAACACTAGGTCTGACCCAATTTTGGACATACCTATCATACAATGATTCTAAAGTAACATTCATATCCTCGCCTCCTTTAGCAATTACACTTTTAGCAAGTAGTCAGACATTTTAATTGGTAGTTTACTTTTGAATCTTAAGACTATGTGAGTGGAGAAAAAAAAAGACGAATGTATATACGAACAATTTGGCTATTTATTTACACACCTTATAGATATTTTACATCGAGTATGTGCTCCTGAACAATTGAGATTGACTAGCAAAACGAGACTCGACTCAAACTAATGACTAGAACAAAAAAAAGGAGAACATTTCTAAGTTTTACGAGACTCGATACAAACTAATGACTAGATTTTTCAAAATAATTTACAAGTCAAGTCAGGGTCTTTGGTAATATGTCACAACCACTCAACGCTCCTCATCCTCCGCCTCTTCATCGTCTTGAGGGATGTCTTCGGGCTCAGGTGGCACGTCAATATGTCCCCAAGGCAGTGTATTTACACCATCCGGAAGGATGTAACGCTTGTCATCATTATAGCTCAAGGATAGCTTCTCGACTTGAACTGTGAAGACGCGGTGGTTTCGGGACTGGAACCTGGTGTTGATGGTTCTTTTCAACACGCCATTGAAAAGACATTCCCGATAGTCGTCAGAGGTTAGATTGTGTTTTACAACACCTCTAGCGACTCCCTTGGCGCGCTTCACCGTCATGACCTGCAACTCGTCATCTTCGGTCCTCTCCTCGAACTCGACAATATCCATGAAATAAAGTTTCGAGCGAAGACCGAGGTACTCGAGCAGAGGAAGACCGTTGCACTCATCCTTAAACTTTCCGATGACTTTTGCGTTGATGGGGCTGTAGCAGGGATGGTTCTGGGGGTACGCACTGGTGTCAAAATCATCCAGATGCTCCAACATGTCCTTATAAACATCTTCAGTCTGGACGTCGAACACGAAGCTGTCAGTGTCCATGTAGTCAACCTTCAGACGATCACCGTAGCGGTTCTTCATCTTCCGAAGGAAGTCGTACATGAGCCACTTGCTCAGATCGAGGACACACATTCCGACGTAGAGCGGTTTGTCCAGGACGATGTTGACTTTCGACATGTGGACAATGGCGACATCATCGTTGAAGTAGGTTCGGTCCAGGAAGTTTGACTTGGCCACGTACTTCCTGAACATCTCCGGCGTACACACCAGTTTAGAGTTCATTCGCTTGCGAACATTCTCGATCGTCTTGCCAAAGACCGCATTGTTCATAAGCTTGAAAAAGTCTTGTTCAAACTTGGTCGTGGCCTTCTTCCTCAGTTCGGTGTTCATTAGGATGTAGCTCTCCAACCACCGAGACTGACGGAACGAGATGACGCGATGCACGTTCACAAGCTCCAGTCCGTTTTCCAGCGCCTGTTGCAGTATTCTGTAATGACAGATGTAGTTCTTCTTGTCATCCAGAGTCGTAACGAGCTTCTTGAATTTCCCTCCTGGCGGACGTTTGGTCTCGCAGCAGTAAGGAAGATCCTTGTGAAGGTCGTGCAGGTGGGCGGGGTAGCGAAGGTCAACTTCCAAGACGTAGCCCGTGGGTCCTTCGGGGTCCAACGCTGCAATATCCAGGGACGCGATCTCCTCGCGGCTGAGCCATTGGAAGTGTCCCTGTGGAAGACACTGGGACATGGCCCAACCGTAAAGGTTGTTGGCGTCCAAGTATAGCAGGTGATGCGTTGGCTCTTCAGGTCGTCGATCTTCAGGGCGACATCCATCATGATTGGCCTTGGCGTGTCTGGTGATCGCCTAGGAAATACCTCCTCTGATGCCTTGCTCGAAGAAGAGGTACATGTCAAAGTCCTGTATCGTATCAAGCTCCACTCGACAGGTCCTTAACATGACATCCCAGGCGTATGACGGTAGGGTGTAGTAGTGCGCAGGGTCTAGTTCGTATTCAGCCATCGACGTGTCCCTGAAGCGTTCAAAGACGTCAGTCAACAGCGCAATGTCACAGCGCAGGTACTTCTCGGCGTAGTCCTTGAGGTTCCTACAACCGAAGGTTTCCCACACGTTGCGAGCATGCTCGTAGTCTGCATCCGTGATGTCCTCCAGGGTCAGGTCGTTGCGAAAATCTCGCTGCAGAGGCTGTTCCGTAGTATCTTCCAACACGGCGTTCGACGTTACAAAGTTGTACGGGAACACGCCTTTCCTACGGACTAGATTGAAGAGGTGGTCTTCGGGGAATCTCTTCCTCGTCTCCAAGAGTTGAGCTGGTGGAAGTGCGGCTGCGAGGCTGGCGAGGCTCAAAGCCAGGAACCTGTAGGTGTCTAGGAACCTGACTCTGAATCCTAGCTGCCTTTTTCCACGCCCTGGCATCCCAACCGGTGTCGATGTTCGGTCGAACAGGAATCGCTTCGTAAAAGCGATGTACCGCTCTTCCGTGTGAGCCAACACCTCAACATCACCAGGGTCGACCGCCAACTCCCGCACTATGAAGTGAGCGTCGTAGTTGGAAAGGTTGTGAAAGTAGCAGTTGACTACTCGCTGCTCCCTGTAGCGTAGGTTACATGATCTGTGCGCAGCGCCACGGAACTCGTAGGGCGGCGCGTGGTTGTGATCACGAACCTTTGGGTCTTCGCTTGAAAATGTCGATCCGCAGAGGTAGCAATTCGTTGTCGAGTTGTACTGCATCGTTTCCGCTGGGGTCAGGACAGGGCGCAGATTTCTTGCTTCGTACAGGAAGTTCCACAATCGCTCAACATCAGTTTTCAACATCTCCATAAATGTCTTTGACGCATCATCCCCGAAGTAGACTCGAGGCTCAAACTCCTCAAGTCCGTACGAGTCGATAATCTGGTACGCAAAGGCGTATGGGATGTGGATGTGTGTGGCTACTCCTCCGTGCGGTTCATCGAGTTGTTCATCCATCTCCGCGGTCGGCAGTAGAGCACACTCAAAGTCCGCGTAGATGGTGAAACGCTCGCGTCTGGTGAACTCTGGATGGCTGAATTTGATTTCAGTCTTCTTCGGTGTATCCATGCGGATAGGGGCCGAAGCGGAGCAGTATCGCCTGTGCTCCTCCAGACGCTGAGCGCCCGTCAGACCGAGCTTGTTCGGACGGTTGTCAAAGTGCGCAAAGCACCGCTTACAGATGAATATCCTGCCACGGTTCGCTGTGAGTTGGGGACGGATCAGTCGGCCAAGGTCTTTGATGTATGCGTAGTGGCTGTTCCCCTCCTCAGTCACGTACAAAAGGTCGCAATGGTCTTCGCGCTCATGCCTACAAATCTTCAAGGGAAAGACGGTGTCCTGATACTTGGGCCGTCCGTTAGGTTTCTGACCCACGCGCGTGTGATCAATACCATAGACGTTGATGCTGATGTTGTTTGTCCGCTCAAACGTCTTGATACTCTTCAGAGCAACGGGGAATTGAAGGCCAGTCCAATCGTAGTGGGCGATGATGTCATCGGTGTACAATGCCGGTCTTTTGGGGTAATCTTGAACAAACTTGCTCAGGACTGCATACATAAAACACCGCTCATCGGTGTTCAATACGTTGATGACTGCTTTGGTGTTCTCTACAGCTGCCGGCAGTGGGAGCCAAGCTCGACCATCTTCACCTAGAGGAGTGTACTCGTTGATACCGACCTCCAAATCACGAACGCGAATGTATGTCCACCCGGAGCCGATATGCTCACACTCAGCCTTCTCTCTGATAAGCTTCGCAAAAGCTGTTGAAATGTAATGGTTCAGGTCCGAGGTCGCCGTCAGCGGAGTCATCTTTGTCTTGAAGTTGCGCAGGCAGGTGTTGTTGTTAATATTTTTGAATTCACACTCCAGCTTCAAGTTGACCTTAATGCTGCGGTGTTTCGCCAAGGTGTTCTCAAGCAACTCCGTAAGGCTCACAATCAACAACGCCATCACTTCTCCGATTGTGACGAGATTCTCCATCGGTCGTTGCAGACGGTAGGTTAAGAGGCGGTTGCGAAAACCCCGTTGAATAAGTGAGAATACGGGGCTTGACTGTCCTGCTCCAGTCATCTCAACATCATCGGGTTGCGGGTGTGTGCTCGTACCGGGTTGTGGCTCCGTGCTGGGTCCTGCCTGGGGTTCGTCCTGTACCATAGCCGCTCGGTTCAGGATCAGGTCCTTCATGATCGGGCAGGCGAACCGCTCATGTTGGTCCTTGTTGAACAGCCGGGTGAACTCCCGACCGCAGTATGTGCAAGAGAATCTTCGTTCTTGACCATCGGCGTGAAATTGCTTGGTGTGGGCTCGAAGGTTGTCTTCCCTCTTGAACGCGGTGCCGCATGTGTCGCATAGGAACCTGCAGACTCTGCTGTGGGTTGATTCCACATGTCGACGCAGGTTTATTTCGCGACGGAAACGGCGACCGCATTCATGGCAGGTGTGGTGGCCAGGACCCGGTCCTTCATCTGAAAATAATAACAAAAAACAGATTAGGATAACTAAAGATCCAATTACCCTCTCTCGAGAATCACATTTCAAAATGGAGTTATTAATTTAAAATATCAATTTTCGAACAGGGAATGTAATCTTCTGTACTGTTTGTCTACATTGATGATCCGGGGTTCAAAGCTAAGGATGTAGCTGCAATATTGAGCTGCACCAACCCTAAAGAAGCATTATGTTTTAGGGGGGAGCAAAAATCTCCCCCTAGCAATTACATCAATGGTACACCAGTTGACAAACACCCGAGGTCTCATTTTTGCTCTAGTCTTCAATAATTCCTGAAGTATGGGGGAGCGAAAATCTCCCCCCTAGCAATTAAATCAGTTGAACACCAGTTGTCACGGTCACATTCTTCTGGTCGGTCAAGAATCTTGAATCAGAATTCAGATCCGACTTATGATAAGCCAGACCGCTCTGGTGAGTCGACTTGACGGGGCGAACAATAAAATAAGCCACTGTCATGTTATTTATTTTTTTTTTTTTATAAACAGCTTTCTACTCGCGCAAAATAATTAAAGCTGTTAAATAAAAACAAGACTTTTATCACTCTCCGGTTATATATAGCATAACATATTCCTGTATTACTAACATTTAGGTCTGATTAAAACAATAATGCAACACACAAACACGTACCTTGCTGCGTTGGTGGTGGTGGTGGTTGTGGTCTCAAGCCATGGAATCTGATGTGGTGTTGCATCAAATTGTGACTACGCACGTACGCACAGCCGCAGATGGTACACTTGTGTGCGGCGTTCATCTTAAATATGGATTATAAAGTTTTGATAATCACAAATAATACAGCACAACACAAACGTTTTAAATAGTTTAAGGATGCTGGACGCAAATCACAAGTGATCATAATCAGCAACTAACACGAATCGGCAGAACGGAGCAGGATCGGACTATCACGTCTACGCGCACTGAACTCTCGAACTGAACTGAAGGAGGGCTGGCAATGTGGGGTGACGCTCCCGCTCTCCACTAATGGATTTCGGAGAAGGCCGAAGCAATAAATCTCAACCGCTGTCTGGGGTAAAGACCTCCTGCTGCCCCTGCTGCGCCTGCTTGGGGTCGGGTGCAGCTGCACCCCAGACAGGAACGGTGACGCGACGGTTATTTGTGTGAACGTCTGCGTCAAGCGCCAGCCTGTTGGGGTATCCAGTTACGGCAGCTGCATCCCAGACAAGACTGGACTCGTCGGTCGGTTGTGTGAACAGCTGCCTTGTTGTAGAGTACTTGAAGGGAATACTTGGTATCGATACACTCCCCTTCAAGTGCTCTAATCCAAAGCAATGCAATTATATTCTCCGCAAAATTTGCATTCACTGGTAGTTCAATTGTCCGCAGGCGCTGATGGGCTAGCTCTGTTGGTTGTAGAGTTACCCTGCTAAACTCTTGTATTACTTATCCAAAGTATGTCATGTGGGTACTGAGAATACTCGGCTTGACGAGGAGATTCCAAAAATGCAAAAACAAAAAAAAGGTCAAAAGTGCGGTGCGGGCCCCTTTTTTTTTTGTAAACATCATCCAAAGTGTACGATGTGGGTACTCAAATGACTCGTCTTGACGAGGAGATTCCGAAAATGCAAAAAAACAAAAAAGGTCAAAATTGTGGTGCGGGCCCCTTTTTTGTAAACATCATCCAAAGTGTACGATGTGGGTACTCAAATGACTCGGCTTGACAAGACGAACAATAATCTGCAATCAGAATTCAGATCCGACCTATGATAAGCCAGATCGCTCTGAGAGGAGGAGGAGGAGGAGGAGGAGGAGGAGGAGGAGGAGGAGGAGGAGGAGGAGGAGGAGGAGGAGGAGGAGGAGGAGGAGGAGGAGGAGGAGGAGGAGGAGGAGGAGGAGGAGGAGGAGGAGGAGGAGGAGGAGGAGGAGGAGGAGGAGGAGGAGGAGGAGGAGGAGGAGGAGGAGGAGGAGGAGGAGGAGGAGGAGGAGGAGGAGGAGGAGGAGGAGGAGGAGGAGGAGGAGGAGGAGGAGGAGGAGGAGGAGGAGGAGGAGGAGGAGGAGGAGGAGGAGGAGGAGGAGGAGGAGGAGGAGGAGGAGGAGGAGGAGGAGGAGGAGGAGGAGGAGGAGGAGGAGGAGGAGGAGGAGGAGGAGGAGGAGGAGGAGGAGGAGGAGGAGGAGGAGGAGGAGGAGGAGGAGGAGGAGGAGGAGGAGGAGGAGGAGGAGGAGGAGGAGGAGGAGGAGGAGGAGGAGGAGGAGGAGGAGGAGGAGGAGGAGGAGGAGGAGGAGGAGGAGGAGGAGGAGGAGGAGGAGGAGGAGGAGGAGGAGGAGGAGGAGGAGGAGGAGGAGGAGGAGGAGGAGGAGGAGGAGGAGGAGGAGGAGGAGGAGGAGGAGGAGGAGGAGGAGGAGGAGGAGGAGGAGGAGGAGGAGGAGGAGGAGGAGGAGGAGGAGGAGGAGGAGGAGGAGGAGGAGGAGGAGGAGGAGGAGGAGGAGGAGGAGGAGGAGGAGGAGGAGGAGGAGGAGGAGGAGGAGGAGGAGGAGGTACTGCTGCTCCTCTTGGCGTAGAACTCACCATCTCTCACTACTTACGTTGTCTAATGATATTCTTATGGAGAAAAAGAAAAATTTTTTATCTCGCTTATTTATGAACATAAACTGGCGAAATTTGGTATTGTGACGATATGTCACTTTTACCATTTAACTTTTTTTATAATCATATTTTTGTTTGTATGTTTTTATCTCAGTTTCTCATTTTAGCGAATTTCCCCTATAGGGAAGAAGCTATTACCGTAGTCGGCATGGTAAGACCTAGGCCCGGGACCATGATAACTTTTCGTTTTGAAGTCCCTAGACCCCAAAAACACCATTCGTTCGAAACTGTATATATATATATATATATATATATATGTATGTGTCCGTGAGCACGATAACTCTCGTAAAAATTATCCGATTTTGATGAAATTTGGTATAAACGTGTAAAGCAACATTTATGACTTTAAATTCGAAAACCAGCCAGATCGCTCTATCCGAAGGGGTATTTTGGGGGGGTTTTATA
Organism: Allygus modestus; assembly: GCA_963675035.1. Taxonomy (NCBI): domain Eukaryota; kingdom Metazoa; phylum Arthropoda; class Insecta; order Hemiptera; family Cicadellidae; genus Allygus; species Allygus modestus. Next base: position 189,125,540 of record OY776112.1, on the reverse strand, counting down.
CCCCAAAAATGGGTTTTTCGAATTTTTTACATATAATTTTGGAAATTGTCAAATTTTATTTTTTCCCATTGGATTCAGCTTAAAAAAACACACAATTTGGTATTTTGATAATTTCTCTACGTCAATTGGTTACCGAGATATTGAAAGTGCTAAACACAGTACGTTGTCTAATGTTATTCTTATGGAGAAAAATAAAAATGTTATATCTCGCTTATTTATGAACGTATACTGATGAAACTTGGTATACGGCTTCATCTGGTTGTGGACCATTGATATTTGCTCAAAAAGACAATTTTTTACCCAAGGCTCCCGTAGCAGCAAACCTGCGTACTCAGCCCCATGTTATTCTTATAGAGAATAAGTAACGTGTTATCTGCCTTCATTATGAAAATAAATTAATGAAATTTGGTATGTGGCTTTACCTACATGAGTTATATTGATATTTGTATAAAACCCCATTTTTTGTGTTCCTTGCTTCAGCAAACCTGCATACTCAGCTGCCATGTTATTCTTATGGAGAATAATTAAAATGTCATAAATCGTTTATTTATGAATGTATATTGATGAAACTTGGTATGTGGCTTTATGTGGTATATATGCATTGGAAATTCGCTGAGTACGCAGGTTTGCTGCTACGGGGGTATATATATATATATATATATATATATATATATATATATATATATGTGTGTCCATGAGCATGATAACTCTGGTAAAAATTATACGATTTTGATTAAATTTGGTATAAACGTGTAAAGCAACATTTATGACTTTAAGTTCGAAAACCAGCCAGATCGCTCTATCCGAAGGGGTATTTTGGGGGGGTTTTGTACCCCAAAAGTAGGGGGCAATAGCCGATTCAGAACCAGCACAGGCGCGGTGAGGAGCAAGTGAGGAGCCCCCCCCAACCTAACTTAAACCTGGCACCTGGCGTGAGGAGCCTGAGGAGCCCCCCCCGGACCGGAATCAGCATGTAAGTGAGGAGCCCCCGATGACGTCATTACCTGGAATCAGCATGTAGGTGAGGAGCAAGTGAGGAGCCCTCGGCTGGCAGCACGCAAGTGAGGAGCCCCCGGCTGGCAGCACGCAAGTGAGGAGCCCCGACCCCGGTGACGTCATCACCCGGAATCAGCATGTAGGTGAGGAGCAAGTGAGGAGCCCTCGGCTGGCAACACGCAAGTGAGGAGCCCTCGGCTCGCAGCCCGCAAGTTATAACCGCGTTTTCCTTATGGGATATCAGCTGTTCACCGACCGATTTTGATGAAACTTCACCATATGTCGGGCAGCGACATAAGTAAACCATCCCTTAAAGAAAATTGAAAATCCACCGTTAAACGGACCCGATATTAATTTTTGAACGCCTTTTCCTTATGGGATCTCAGCTGTTTACCGACCGATTTTGATGAAACTTCACCACATGTCGGGCAGTGGTCTAAGTAAACCATCCCTTAAAGAAAATTGAAAATCCGCCGTTAAACGGGCCCGTTATTAATTTTTAAACGCGTTTTCCTTATAGGATCTCAGCTGTTTACCGACCGATTTTGATGAAACTTCACCATATGTCTGGCAGCGGTCTAAGTAAACCATCCCACAGGACTTTTTTCCAGAGTGTAGGCCTATCCCAGAGGAAGCGAATGACGAAAGAACCCCATAGATCCGCCATCAAACAAGACCGCTATTAATTTATAACCGCGTTTTCCTTATGGGATCTCGGCTGTTTATCGCACAACCGCGATGACGTCATAGTTTTCCTGGAACCAGTAGTGATGACGTATTCCGAGAACTGTTTACCACTCGGACCTGTTCACTCATTAGCGAGCTTCTAGAAGCTTCTCCCGGATATGGAAAATCCCCAGCTTATTGCGCAATAGGCAATTTCCCGCGCTTCTAGAAGCTTCTAGAAGGTTCGCTGGAGTGCGCACGTGACACAGGTATAAAACCGAGGCTCGGCCGCACGCACGCGACCTCAGTGTTGTTCGAGACGTCACCTTGAACGGAAGCGGTACCGACGTAGTAAACGTGGACCAAACAATCCGCTCTTTCCTAGAGGAGCTGGACGCAATGGACGAGAACGCTAACATACCGTCAGTACAGCAACAGCAGGGATGCGCGTCAAAGAAGAAGCCCGATGGGTGGACTGTAAAGAGGAAGGAAGTGCCTATCGATTCCCCATCACTGTGCTGGTCTGCTGGTGGATGTCAGTATACTGTGAAGAACCCCAGCAACAGCGGTAACGTACTGTTGAAGATGAACGTTTTCCAAGGAGGTCGCTCGACTTGGACCTGCGGCCTGTATTTGGACGAGCGGCGGGACGACGAGATCTGCATGATTCTGACGGATCTGCTGACTAGGCTGCAGAACCTATGGTTGGTCAACAGCGAGACGGGAGAGCCTAGATTCAACGGAATCGTCAGGACCGTCAGTCCGCTGCCCGCCTGGAGGAAGATCGTGGATCGTTGCGTTTCCACCACCGCTGTCGCCATCCCTGAAAAGCGGAAAAAGACGAAAAAATAAATGAAATAAACGAAGTAATTCAATCCTTCCCTTTCCTACTTTTCCTTAATGTACACTATTGTAAAAAAAATAAATAACTAACGTAATAATACGAATGAGCGTGTTCCTCGAGGTACATTTCCAGCCTCACCACCCCTCCACTCCTCCTCCACTCCGCTGTCCCTCCACTCCTCCTCCACTCCTCCACTCCTAGTAATTAAATCAACAGAACACCAGTTGTCAAACACCCACGGGCTCATTCTTGTTCAGGAGTTTGAAGTGTGTGTTTGTGTAATAGTGTTGCTGTGTGACGTTCTGTCAGAGTGTTCACCCGACGTTTTGATCTAACCTATAAAATGAACCACTTAACCGCCTATGTGTTTAATGATCAGCCTTTGTCTGTACTGTTTGACAGCAGCGATAATCCATGGTTCAAAGCTAAGGATGTAGCTACAATATTGGGCTACGCTAACCCTAAAGAAGCAATCAGAGTACATGTTAGAGAAATATCGCAAAACAATTCCTGAAGTATGGGGGAGCGAAAATCTCCCCCTAACCTATAATGAGAAACATTCAATCTTTCTTAACGAGCCGGGATTATATTCGTTACTTATGAAATCTAAAATGTACATTGCCGAGAAGTTTCAAGATTGGATCTTTGAAGAAGTTTTGCCATCCATTAGAAAAAATGGTCAGTACAGACTTATAATCGAGAACCAACGGCTGCTGCAATCACTTACAAAGTCGCTAACAAATAACCGAAAGCTAGATCAAACAAATTCCGAGTTTAAAACTACAAATGATATATTGTGTATGGAAAACCAATCCATGAATCAAACGCTGATCGAACAGACACCTAAAGTGGCAGTGTTGCCTGAAGATGTAAATCTGAAGCATATATTTTGTGTGATGATTAGGGAAACCCTTCTAGAGCAGTACGGAGTTTGTGAATACAAGTGCATTCGAACACAGAAGAGGAATTTCAAACAAGCCTTGAAAAAAGCAAAGGAAGAAGGATTTACAATGTGCTACTGTAGAGAAAATGTCCCCAACGGCATAAACATAGTGAATAAGGCTAAAGAAGTTATGAAGAGTTACGGCATGCACATTGACTGCAGATACAACAACATCCTAACCTCGCACAATTTCATTAATATAGTTGAACATATCTTTGACAATGTATAGGTCTGCGCTTGTGGACACGTTCCAGAACCTTCGACGCTAGTCAGGTAGTAACAGTCGATACGTGCTCCAAAGATGACCAGTGCGGATGACGCAAGAAAAGTAATCACCATATCAATGAACAAAATACGTTATAAACGTAACAACATCCAAGAAAGGCTCGCAATCAAGTTAGTGTTGGATAGAGCGAGAGATGTGTTTGAGAGAAAATATCATATGAAACAGCATACTTATGAAGAAAACAAAAATATTGAATATCATGTAAAAGAATATAACTATGAAGAAAACAAAACAGACTGTTAAATTTAACGAGGAGCTAAATACACAGTACACCTACGAGCCCTGTGAGGATGTACAACAATTAACGTGGACTCAAATCGCAATAGATGAAATTAGATTCCGCAGACCGTTGGAACTGATGTTGGGATGAAAAATCAAACATCTAACCTATTGTAACAAGATGTGTCACAGCGAGTGCATACAGTTTACTTCAAGGGTGAGCAGACGCACCACCAGTCCGTAGTACGGTTGAAGTCACACGGTAAGGACGTGAACATGGACGCTTACGCTTCTGCGGACGACTATATCAAATCGTTTATTCAGGAGATTGAGGTTATGAGCAATAATGCTAGTGATCAGACATTGACATCACCTCAGACGTCATCTGTAAAACCGATCACTGCCTGCAAGAGACGAAGGAGGCCAACTCCCATCGAAGTGGAAACCAAGAAACCAGGATGGGTGCCAAAACCAACAGATGATTGTCCCATAGTGTCATGGATGGAGGATGGGAATACTTTTGCTGTTCAAAACCCGGGAAACAAAGGACAAATTTTATTGAAAATGGAAATGTACGATGGTACAGATATGGTGTTCATGTGCGGTTTATTTTTGGACAAAGATGGTGGAATACACCAAAGTGTTAAACAAGTAGTTGATAAAGTGGAAAACATGTGGATCGATAAATCAACAGGAGTATCGAAAATTACAGGCTTAACTCAAACTGTTACACAACGCAGTGCAGTTTCGCAGCCAACGTCGAAGAAGCGAGCTGTGAGGAAGAAACGAGTGTCGCCAGCAGTCAATTAGAGCATCCGCATTCCCAGACAGGAGGGCGACGCGTCGGTTTTTTGTGTGTGAACACCTGCGCCCGGCCAACTACTACTAGAGGTGTCGAGCAGAAGCACTTTCATGCCAGAGATTCCGAGCTTGAATGGCACTGTAGCAACCGCGGACCTGAGAGCTACCCTCAACAACTGCAAGTCCGACTCTCCACTCTACACCAGGATAGCCGATCTCCGAGAGGAATGCGGCTATCTCATCACTGCGATGGAGCGAGCCACCACCACACCCTTTGGCGAGACGATCATCGTGATCCTGGAGGGGCAGGTCGGGGACAACTTCTTTCTACGAGTCTACCTGCCTATGCGCTTCAACGAGGTCCTGAGCAACACCGACATCGAGCGCTACAACGGCGGGTTTGGAGAACGCCTTCGCTTGGTGAAGCGCAGCCCGAGGGGTTCCAATATCAGATTCACACCTTTGGAGTTTATGTAAAGCAAGACTTGAAGATTATGTAAATACCTTTGTAAATTGGTTTTCGTAGTCAATACTTATAGTTACGTTCAGAACATAACCACTGTGTTATTTATTTCACTTAACCCCAAAAATGTCCTTTAGTAGTAAGTTTAAGAGCGTGAGTATGGTAACTGTGAGGTGTTTAGCTCATAAGCGTCATCATCAGAATCATCGATATTTGTACATAGATGTAACCAACCGCGTAATGCGATACAATTGGTTAGAGCGCATCGTGTGTGAGCTGTCTTGTGATGGCGACATCGCACTGCGTTTGTTAATAGTAGACTGTTTATTGACGATAGTGATCCGCAACCAATATCGCTGATATCAATGACATTAGTAGTACAGTGATCCGTGATGAAATTGCATCGTACAAACTCTATTTTCTCAGTACCTTTGACATAGACAATCGGTCGTTTGACGATACATGCACGTAACTTTTCCTCTAGCTCATGATACCAGATATCACCTTGAGCCCATTCCAATCCGTGACAGTGTTTTGTGAACCAATAGCTTTCACGTAGTTTCTCTTGTGGAGCCTTTATCGTATGTTAGTTCGTTAACAAAATAACTTGTACATTAACACGACGATCACTTTTCTTGCTTAAGTCACGATGTGCATTATGGCGTATGGGACGATTGGTAATAACAGCGTTTAAAGTAAACTGTGCACATTCGTTGTGATTCGTCTTGTCACAGCAGGTTAGATTTCACATTCTCACATTCAACATCAATTACAATTGTAGACGTAATCTCATTTCATCTGTTGTGATTTAAGTACACGTAAACCGTTGTACATCCTCACGCGGCTCGTAAGTGTAACGAGTATTTAGTATGACAATAAACTTCTCGAATGTTAGTAAGTTAAATCGTAGCTTGTTCATTGACGCATCGATCCCTATTCTTGTTTCAGTCTCAATATGCATTATGGCGTACGTGCCAGATGGTACTAACAACGCTTGAAATAAACTGCACACATGTGTTGTGATACATCTAAACACAACAAGTTAGATGCATCATTCTAACATTCAGCATCAATTGAAATGTTATGCGTGGTATCATTTCATCTGGTGTAATTTGAGGGAATAACTCGACTACGAACCTTTATCCTATGTTAGTTCGTTAACAACGTAACTTGTACATTGACGCATCGATCACTTTTCATGCTTAAGTCACAATGTGCATTATGATGTATGTGACGACTGGTAATAGCAATGCTTGAAGTAAACTGAGCACATGTGTTGCGATACGTCTTATCACAGCAGGTTATATTGCTCATTTCCCCATTCAACATCAATTACAATTGTATGCGTAATCTCATTTCATCGGTTGTAATTCAAGTCCGCGTTAACTGTTGTACATCCTCACGCGGTTCGTAAGTGTAACGAGTATTTAGTTTTACATTAAACTTCTCGTATGACAATCCCAAGTAATCGGTGTTTGAAGAAGTTTGCCTTTCCCTCAAGAATTGTCACTAGCATTATAACGTGGTTGTGTTAAGTTATGATAGGTATAGTTAGCACATTCGTTGTGATTCGTCTTGTCACAGCAGGTTAGATTTCACATTCTCACATTCAACATCAATTACAATTGTAGACGTAATCTCATTTCATCTGTTGTGATTTAAGTACACGTAAACCGTTTAAGTACGCGCAATTTAAAAAGGGTATAATCATAATGCACGCGCCGACATTAAGGTACAGATTTTTTTTATAATCAACAACAAACCTAACTTAACAGAGCATGACTTAACCTAACGACGAGATACTACTGGCAATATTTCCTATCTATAAGCACAAACCTAACTTAACAGAGCATAACATAAACTAAGGATGAGATACAACTGCCTACGTTTCCTATTTCTATGCAGGGACCTAACTTTACACTGGATATCATAACCTAACGATGAGATAAGTCCCTCCATGTTTCCCCTTTCTAACTGGAAACAGTCTTAATAAACCTAACTATACCTATCGTAACTTAACACAACTACCTAACTTAACAGAGCATAACATAACCTAAGGATGAGATACAACTGCCTACGTTTCCTATTTCTATGCAGGGACCTAACTTTACACTGGATATCATAACCTAACGATGAGATAAGTCCCTCCATGTTTCCCCTTTCTAACTGGAAACAGTCTTAATAAACCTAACTATACCTATCGTAACTTAACACAACTACCTAACTTAACAGAGCATAACATAACCTAAGGATGAGATACAACTGCCTACGTTTCCTATTTCTATGCAGGGACCTAACTTTACACTGGATATCATAACCTAACGATGAGATAAGTCCCTCCATGTTTCCCCTTTCTAACTGGAAACAGTCTTAATAAACCTAACTATACCTATCATAACTTAACACAACCACGTTATAATGCTAGTGACAATTCTTGAGGGAAAGGCAAACTTCTTCAAACACCGATTACTTGGGATTGTCATACGAGAAGTTTAATGTAAAACTAAATACTCGTTACACTTACGAACCGCGTGAGGATGTACAACAGTTAACGCGGACTTGAATTACAACCGATGAAATGAGATTACGCATACAATTGTAATTGATGTTGAATGGGGAAATGAGCAATATAACCTGCTGTGATAAGACGTATCGCAACACATGTGCTCAGTTTACTTCAAGCATTGCTATTACCAGTCGTCACATACATCATAATGCACATTGTGACTTAAGCATGAAAAGTGATCGATGCGTCAATGTACAAGTTACGTTGTTAACGAACTAACATAGGATAAAGGTTCGTAGTCGAGTTATTCCCTCAAATTACACCAGATGAAATGATACCACGCATAACATTTCAATTGATGCTGAATGTTAGAATGATGCATCTAACTTGTTGTGTTTAGATGTATCACAACACATGTGTGCAGTTTATTTCAAGCGTTGTTAGTACCATCTGGCACGTACGCCATAATGCATATTGAGACTGAAACAAGAATAGGGATCGATGCGTCAATGAACAAGCTACGATTTAACTTACTAACATTCGAGAAGTTTATTGTCATACTAAATACTCGTTACACTTACGAGCCGCGTGAGGATGTACAACGGTTTACGTGTACTTAAATCACAACAGATGAAATGAGATTACGTCTACAATTGTAATTGATGTTGAATGTGAGAATGTGAAATCTAACCTGCTGTGACAAGACGAATCACAACGAATGTGCACAGTTTACTTTAAACGCTGTTATTACCAATCGTCCCATACGCCATAATGCACATCGTGACTTAAGCAAGAAAAGTGATCGTCGTGTTAATGTACAAGTTATTTTGTTAACGAACTAACATACGATAAAGGCTCCACAAGAGAAACTACGTGAAAGCTATTGGTTCACAAAACACTGTCACGGATTGGAATGGGCTCAAGGTGATATCTGGTATCATGAGCTAGAGGAAAAGTTACGTGCATGTATCGTCAAACGACCGATTGTCTATGTCAAAGGTACTGAGAAAATAGAGTTTGTACGATGCAATTTCATCACTGATCACTGTACTACTAATGTCATTGATATCAGCGATATTGGTTGCGGATCACTATCGTCAATAAACAGTCTACTATTAACAAACGCAGTGCGATGTCGCCATCACAAGACAGCTCACACACGATGCGCTCTAACCAATTGTATCGCATTACGCGGTTGGTTACATCTATGTACAAATATCGATGATTCTGATGATGACGCTTATGAGCTAAACACCTCACAGTTACCATACTCACGCTCTTAAACTTACTACTAAAGGACATTTTTGGGGTTAAGTGAAATAAATAACACAGTGGTTATGTTCTGAACGTGACTATAAGTATTGACTACGAAAACTAATTTACAAAGGTATTTACATAATCTTCAAGTCTTGCTTTACAAAAAACTCCAAAGGTGTGAATCTGATATTGGAACCCCTCGGGCTGCGCTTCACCAAGCGAAGGCGTTCTCCAAACCCGCCGTTGTAGCACTCGATGTCGGTGTTGCTCAGGACCTCGTTGAAGCGCATAGGCAGGTAGACTCGTAGAAAGAAGTTGTCCCCGACCTGCCCCTCCAGGATCACGATGATCGTCTCGCCAAAGGGTGTGGTGGTGGCTCGCTCCATCGCAGTGATGAGATAGCCGCATTCCTCTCGGAGATCGGCTGGTGTAGAGCGGAGAGTCGGACTTGCAGTTGTTGAGGGTATTTCTCAGGTCCGCGGTTGCTACAGTGCCATTCAAGCTCGGAATCTCTGGCATGAAAGTGCTTCTGCTCGACACCTCTAGTTGTAGTTGGCCGGGCGCAGGTGTTCACACACAAAAAACCGACGCGTCGCCCTCCTGTCTGGGAATGCGGATGCTCTAATTGACTGCTGGCGACACTCGTTTCTTCCTCACAGCTCGCTTCTTCGACGTTGGTTGCGAAACTGCACTGCGTTGTGTAACAGTTTGAGTTAAGCCTGTAATTTTCGATACTCCTGTTGATTTATCGATCCACATGTTTTCCACTTTATCAACTACTTGTTTAACACTTTGGTGTATTTCACCATCTTTGTCCAAAAATAAACCGCACATGAACACCATATCTGTACCATCGTACATTTCCATTTTCAATAAAATTTGTCCTTTGTTTCCCGGGTTTTGAACAGCTAAAGTATTCCCATCCTCCATCCATGACACTATGGGACAATCATCTGTTGGTTTTGGCACCCATCCTGGTTTCTTGGTTTCCACTTCGATGGGAGTTGGCCTCCTTCGTCTCTTGCAGGCAGTGATCGGTTTTACAGATGACGTCTGAGGTGATGTCAATGTCTGATCACTAGCATTATTGCTCATAACCTCAATCTCCTGAATAAACGATTTGATATAGTCGTCCGCAGAAGCGTAAGCGTCCATGTTCACGTCCTTACCGTGTGACTTCAACCGTACTACGGACTGGTGGTGCGTCTGCTCACCCTTGAAGTAAACTGTATGCACTCGCTGTGACACATCTTGTTACAATAGGTTAGATGTTTGATTTTTCATCCCAACATCAGTTCCAACGGTCTGCGGAATCTAATTTCATCTATTGCGATTTGAGTCCACGTTAATTGTTGTACATCCTCACAGGGCTCGTAGGTGTACTGTGTATTTAGCTCCTCGTTAAATTTAACAGTCTGTTTTGTTTTCTTCATAGTTATATTCTTTTACATGATATTCAATATTTTTGTTTTCTTCATAAGTATGCTGTTTCATATGATATTTTCTCTCAAACACATCTCTCGCTCTATCCAACACTAACTTGATTGCGAGCCTTTCTTGGATGTTGTTACGTTTATAACGTATTTTGTTCATTGATATGGTGATTACTTTTCTTGCGTCATCCGCACTGGTCATCTTTGGAGCACGTATCGACTGTTACTACCTGACTAGCGTCGAAGGTTCTGGAACGTGTCCACAAGCGCAGACCTATACATTGTCAAAGATATGTTCAACTATATTAATGAAATTGTGCGAGGTTAGGATGTTGTTGTATCTGCAGTCAATGTGCATGCCGTAACTCTTCATAACTTCTTTAGCCTTATTCACTATGTTTATGCCGTTGGGGACATTTTCTCTACAGTAGCACATTGTAAATCCTTCTTCCTTTGCTTTTTTCAAGGCTTGTTTGAAATTCCTCTTCTGTGTTCGAATGCACTTGTATTCACAAACTCCGTACTGCTCTAGAAGGGTTTCCCTAATCATCACACAAAATATATGCTTCAGATTTACATCTTCAGGCAACACTACCACTTTAGGTGTCTGTTCGATCAGCGTTTGATTCATGGATTGGTTTTCCATACACAATATATCATTTGTAGTTTTAAACTCGGAATTTGTTTGATCTAGCTTTCGGTTATTTGTTAGCGACTTTGTAAGTGATTGCAGCAGCCGTTGGTTCTCGATTATAAGTCTGTACTGACCATTTTTTCTAATGGATGGCAAAACTTCTTCAAAGATCCAATCTTGAAACTTCTCGGCAATGTACATTTTAGATTTCATAAGTAACGAATATAATCCCGGCTCGTTAAGAAAGATTGAATGTTTCTCATTATAGGTTAGGGGGAGATTTTCGCTCCCCCATACTTCAGGAATTGTTTTGCGATATTTTTCTCTAACATGTACTCTGATTGCTTCTTTAGGGTTAGCGTAGCCCAATATTGTAGCTACATCCTTAGCTTTGAACCATGGATTATCGCTGCTGTCAAACAGTACAGACAAAGGCTGATCATTAAACACATAGGCGGTTAAGTGGTTCATTTTATAGGTTAGATCAAAACGTCGGGTGAACACTCTGACAGAACGTCACACAGCAACACTATTACACAAACACACACTTCAAACTCCTGAACAAGAATGAGCCCGTGGGTGTTTGACAACTGGTGTTCTGTTGATTTAATTACTAGGAGTGGAGGAGTGGAGGAGGAGTGGAGGGACAGCGGAGTGGAGGAGGAGTGGAGGGGTGGTGAGGCTGGAAATGTACCTCGAGGAACACGCTCATTCGTATTATTACGTTAGTTATTTATTTTTTTTTACAATAGTGTACATTAAGGAAAAGTAGGAAAGGGAAGGATCGAATTACTTCGTTTATTTCATTTATTTTTTCGTCTTTTTCCGCTTTTCAGGGATGGCGACAGCGGTGGTGGAAACGCAACGATCCACGATCTTCCTCCAGGCGGGCAGCGGACTGACGGTCCTGACGATTCCGTTGAATCTAGGCTCTCCCGTCTCGCTGTTGACCAACCATAGGTTCTGCAGCCTAGTCAGCAGATCCGTCAGAATCATGCAGATCTCGTCGTCCCGCCGCTCGTCCAAATACAGGCCGCAGGTCCAAGTCGAGCGACCTCCTTGGAAAACGTTCATCTTCAACAGTACGTTACCACTGTTGCTGGGGTTCTTCACAGTATACTGACATCCACCAGCAGACCAGCACAGTGATGGGGAATCGATAGGCACTTCCTTCCTCTTTACAGTCCACCCATCGGGCTTCTTCTTTGACGCGCATCCCTGCTGTTGCTGTACTGACGGTATGTTAGCGTTCTCGTCCATTGCGTCCAGCTCCTCTAGGAAAGAGCGGATCGTTTGGTCCACGTTTACTACGTCGGTACCGCTTCCGTTCATGGTGACGTCTCGAACAACACTGAGGTCGCGTGCGTGCGGCCGAGCCTCGGTTTTATACCTGTGTCACGCGCGCACTCCAGCAAACCTTCTAGAAGCTTCTAGAAGCGCGGGAGATTGCCTATTGCGCAATAAGCTGGGGATTTTCCATATCCGGGAGAAGCTTCTAGAAGCTCGCTAATGAGTGAACAGGTCCGAGTGGTAAACAGTTCTCGGAATACGTCATCACTACTGGTTCCAGGAAAACTATGACGTCATCGCGGTTGTGCGATAAACAGCCGAGATCCCATAAGGAAAACGCGGTTATAAATTAATAGCGGTCTTGTTTGATGGCGGATCTATGGGGTTCTTTCGTCATTCGCTTCCTCTGGGATAGGCCTACACTCTGGAAAAAAGTCCTGTGGGATGGTTTACTTAGACCGCTGCCTGACATATGGTGAAGTTTCATCAAAATCGGTCGGTAAACAGCTGAGATCCTATAAGGAAAACGCGTTTAAAAATTAATAACGGGCCCGTTTAACGGCGGATTTTCAATTTTCTTTAAGGGATGGTTTACTTAGACCACTGCCCGACATGTGGTGAAGTTTCATCAAAATCGGTCGGTAAACAGCTGAGATCCCATAAGGAAAACGCGTTCAAAAATTAATATCGGGTCCGTTTAACGGTGGATTTTCAATTTTCTTTAAGGGATGGTTTACTTATGTCGCTGCCCGACATATGGTGAAGTTTCATCAAAATCGGTCGGTGAACAGCTGATATCCCATAAGGAAAACGCGGTTATAACTTGCGGGCTGCGAGCCGAGGGCTCCTCACTTGCGTGTTGCCAGCCGAGGGCTCCTCACTTGCTCCTCACCTACATGCTGATTCCGGGTGATGACGTCACCGGGGTCGGGGCTCCTCACTTGCGTGCTGCCAGCCGGGGGCTCCTCACTTGCGTGCTGCCAGCCGAGGGCTCCTCACTTGCTCCTCACCTACATGCTGATTCCGGGTGATGACGTCACCAGGGGCTCCTCACTTGCGTGCTGCCAGCTGGGGGCTCCTCACTTGCTCCTCACCTACATGCTGATTCCAGGTAATGACGTCATCGGGGGCTCCTCACTTACATGCTGATTCCGGTCCGGGGGGGGCTCCTCAGGCTCCTCACGCCAGGTGCCAGGTTTAAGTTAGGTTAGGGGGGGCTCCTCAGGCTCCTCACGCCAGGTGCCAGGTTTAAGTTAGGTTAGGTGGGGGGGGCTCCTCACTTGCTCCTCACCGCGCCTGTGCTGGTTCTGAATCGGCTATTGCCCCCTACTCCCAAAAATGGGTTTTTTTCGAATTTTTTACATATAATTTTGAAAATAGTCAAATTTTAGTTTTTCCTATTGGATTAAGCTTAAAAAAACACACAATTTGGTATTTTGATCATTTCTCTACGTCAATTGGTTACCGAGATATTGAAAGTGCTAAACACAGTACGTTGTCTAATGTTATACTTATGGAGGAAAATAAAAATTTTATATCTCGCTTATTTATGAACGCATACTGACAAAACTTGGTATACGGCTTCATCTGGTTGTGGACCATTAATATTTGCTCAAAAAACCAATTTTTTACCAAAGGCTCCCGTAGCAGCAAACCTGCGTCCTCTGCCCCATGTTATTCTTATGGAGAATAAGTAACGTGTTATCTGCCTTCATTATGAAAATAAATTAATGAAATTTGGTATGTGGCTTTACCTACATGAGTTATATTGATATTTGTATAAAACCCCACGTTTTGTGTTCCTTGCTTCAGCAAACCTGCATACTCAGCTGTCATGTTATTCTTAAGGAGAATAATTAAAATGTCATAAATCGTTTATTTATGAATGTATATTGATGAAACTTGGTATGTGGCTTTTTGTAGTATCAAAATACATATATATGCATTGGAAATTCGCTGAGTACGCCGGTTTGATGCTACGGGGGTATTTAATTATTCTTTTAAATAAAGTAAATTAATTCAATTTTAAATTAATTGTAACATTGTAAATGATTCTCAAACAAACAGGAAACTAGCTTAAATAATTCCTAATACAGTGATTGGTTGCTCAAAGTGAGACGCTGAGTGTTAGCAGTTTTTTGTGCTACTTGCTGACAGTCAGCTGTTTAATTGCAAACAATTGCAGTTCACTGGCCTTACCACCACCCCAGATATTCCAGTTCAATACCACCGGTGGTCATCTTTTGCCAAATTAAATTCATTCGACCCCAGGACACCAGCGTCTGCTGGTCCAGGTAAGGCCGTTTTATATTTTCTAACTTAGAGTTTTGAAGTCAGATATTTAACTAAAGCACATTGATAAATTTATTATAGTACTTGATTACGATACTACTTACACAGTTTAAACATTTATATTTATACTCTCTTGTCAGTAGTGGGCATTTGAGGCTGCTAGACCGGAAGTGACGTCATCCGGTCACTTGACCGGATGCGCTGAGTCATTAAACACGTCATCTGAGCCTCAGCCAGTGACGTAGGCGGTTTTGTGACGTAATGAGGGAAAGTTTAAAGGTCAAGGTCACGGGGAGGTTATTTTAAAAAAGTACTACCTCGCACGCGTAAAATCCGATTGTGATTCGATAGTAGTCATTCGATAAAATATCGAATGAAAAAATCGAATGAAGCAATCGAATGATACGAGTGCGAGGTAGTACTATTTCATTTATTACTTTATTATTTACATTTATTTTTATTTACAATAAGTTATGTTTACAATAGTTCCCCGTTGTTTGTCGTCATCGATGTTGATGATCCGGAGTCGCGGCCATCACTTCGTTTTCTGATGAAAGGCGGTAGATACTTTGACCCCTGCGCAGAGTCTATGTTGTTTGTTGCGATCAGTTCTAAAGATAAACTGTAGCCATTCGCTAGGAGAAGTCGTAACTCCTCTTTAAAAACCTCCAGGTCCGTAGAAGTTGATAGATAAATAGAGTCATAATAAATACATCGAATCTTGAGTGACATGACAATGTTATTTTGTGAAGAGCGCGGAGAGAGGATGATGTTCACCAGTCGAGAGCTGGAGGTGTACTGACTATTCACAAGCTAGCGTTGCAATCGTACCAAATGGTGGGGGTAAAAGTGTGGTGGGGCGGAGCAGATGCCGGACGGCAGATGGTAGGCGGCAGATGGCAGGCGGCAGGTGGCAGGTGACAAGTGCGCGGCAGATGGCAGCTGACGTGGGGAGGAAGACTTTGAACAAAATATCCATTAGTTACCCATCAAAATATTTGTGGTTCCATGTGCACCACGCAAAAGTTGGTCTGCTCGTTGAAGTTCCTCCTCTAGTTTAGTAACCAGCCGAAAATCCGCTTCCATTTCATCCTCCTGCTCTGGACATTGCGGCTGCGCACACCACCTCTTGCAAGCATAATCATACGCGTTCTTATATTCCTCCAGGACTTGTTCATATGTCCTAGGCTGCTGAGATATAGTTTGCATCGCCGCTCCTTGATTAACCTCGGTAGTCTCAAGAGTTGCCACCAACTCCTTCTCACTAATCACACCTCCCCAAATAATGTCATTGCCACGGCTTATGATGTTGCTTGTTGGCTGCTGAGATGTAGTTTGCTCAACCTCGGTAGCGTCAAGAGTTGCTATCAACTCCTCCTCACAAACCGCATCTCCCCAAATATTGTCGTTGACGCTGCTCATGGTGTTGTCTGTTCCAATGATTGTATAGTAATGCAGTGTTTGATTGTAGGTTAGGTACTCGTCCCTTCCCCCACCACATCACTCCCCCCACCACACCACCTCCCCCCACCAAGTTTGTACATCGCGCACTAACTAGCGTACACGCATTAGTTAGGGTCTGACTCTTACACTGTCAAGACCGTAGCTCCTTAACTGAAAACTTCAATTAATTTGTCTCAACACTATATGTGTATAAATATTACAGTCACTATGATCTAAACTAGTGCATGTTTCCATGTGTTGCTTCTTGTGCAGCAGACAACTGGCTAAGAGTGTTTCAACCTTGGCTATTCTACGATGGAACCGCTCATTGTCCGCTAAAAGCGTAGACATTCTATCTTCATCGTCGGAGAAGTAGAAGGTGGTGGCAAGCGGGCTACTGAAGGACACCTTACTCATATTCCTGTAAAACTGTGACATGTTCAAACGTTAACACAAACTATATAGGTAGATGTTCATCCGACAACAGCTGGAAGTATAATGATGTAGCGCTAGCTTGTAGGATAGACACCTATCCCCACCACAACGTTCCCTTGTCCTTCAAACAGTTGTTTTTCACTACAGTTGCTATACCCTTGGTCGGATCTGAAGTCTGTTTGCACTAACTTGTTCGTCTGATCAATCCGCGTAGTTTGAGTACCCACTTGATATATTTTAAACCGTAAATAAAGAAGTTATGTAGGTTTGACCTCTAAAATAGCTGTTTTCTAGCTATTACTGCTATACCCTTGGTCGGATCTGAATTCTGTTTGCACCACCTTGTTTGTCTGATCAATCCGCGTAATTTGAATACCCACTTGATATATTTTAATCCGTAAATAAAGAAGTTATTTAGGTTTGACCTCCAAAACAGTTGTCTTTAGCTATTACTGCTATACCCTTGGTCGGATCTGAATTCTGTTTGCACCAACTTGTTCGTCTGATCAATCCGCGTAATTTGAGTACCCACTTGATATACTTTAATCCGTAAATAAAGAAGTTATTTAGGTTTAACCTCCAAAATAGTTGTTTTTAGCTATTACTGCTATACCCTTGGTCGGATTTGAATTCTGTTTGCACCAACTTGTTCATCTGATCAATCCGCGTAATTTGGGTACCCACATGACATACTTTGCACAAACTTTGTACCCCCCCCTCCAAAATGGGTCATGTTCAAGGTCAAGTCAAGGTCAAGGACCTTGGGACTTAGAAAATTCCACAAAGTGGGCTGCACACAAACATGAGACTAACAGTCTCCTGCCTATGTACAGGCCAAGTCCCTAACTTGAAATGCTTAGGGTGGTCCTGAAAAGGACCGTTTGTGTTTGAAGGAGATGGTGGATAAGGAGCGGTGAGCGGTGGACAGTGTTTATTTTTTCTTCGTAACCCACTTTACTTGTCCCTTCTGCCGTACTAAAAACAAGTCCACTTGGTCTCAGGAGGTGGCAGAGTGGACCTTGGAAGGTGGACCTTGACGTAACGGCCGTCAAAGAGGTGTTGGAGTAGGTACTCATCATCGCTGATCTTCCCCACAAATAGATACTCCACGTTTAATTTCAACTGCGCAAACTTGACGGTTACAGACTCCAGCGGCGTTACCAACTCGGTAAGTTTCACCGTAGCCGTCCTCTTCATTATCTCCTCAACAGTTGGTGGCGGCGATGAAGGTCGAAGCGATGAAGGGCGAGGCGATAGCGATGGCGAAGATGCAGTAGACGTCGAAGGCCGTTGGTCAAAGTAAAGTGGGTGGTTTCGAAAATTCTTTTGTATGCAAGATCTAAAAGAACTAGGTCTTTTGAATCCGCTCCTTTTTTCCGAAGACTTCTTCAAAGTCTCCTTCAAACGTTGCAGTTTCTCGGGTGTGATGGGAGAAGACATAGTGCAGAGGTGTATACAGTTCGCAAGGCAAAGCTGGAATGAGGTACCAGACGGAGCAAAGCGGGTCGCCAAGTGTAACCGTGACATTTCCATATACGGGTAGAAAGCTAAAGACCGGTCTACATCCTGTTCCCCTTCCACCGTGACGACACAACCCCCCCCCTTACGTCACGGGGCGGAGCCCCCCCCTTACGTCACGGGGCGGAGCCCCCCCCCTTGACGTAACCCCCCCCCGATTTGGGTCATGTTCAAGGTCACCCCCCCCCCCTTCGACCTCCCCCCTTCCGCTTCGGTGACGTCACTTTGCCTTTATAAGCGGGAGCAGTCCGCAGTCTCGTCGCAGTAGCTTGCCGCCCGCTGTTTGGATATACGTCCCAGTGGGTTGCACTCTGCTGCAGCGTAGGTCTGTTAAGTGTGCGTTGGGCCCGACGCGCAATTAAGAGATCCGCGCCCTTGCATGTTTAGTTAGTTTGTTTAAGCATGTTAGATAACGCTTGTAGTTTGCTGCTAGGTAATGTAGTTAGTCTAATATATATGTTAGTGTTTGGTATTGGTTTGAAGTGTTTTATTTACTAATAACATATGTACTCCCGGCCCTACAGGTCCCTCAACAACCTTGGTCAAAACTTGGGTTCGCAGCAGCCTGACGCCGGGTGTTTGGGTCTACGTCCCACCGGGTTTCAGTGATACTGTTGACCTTTGCCAAACCGACCTCGGCTGTTCTTGTAAAAGTAACGTTAACTGATTAATTTTGTTTAAATAGTTGTTGGTAAAGTCTTTATTTTAAAAGTAATGTAACTTGTTTCTCATCCTTTTCCTAACCCCTTACAAAAAGGTATGGCTCCCAAACCGACCTTATGTCATTACGGCGCGCAAACCGGTTGACATTACCCATCTTAGCCTGAGAAACGTTTGTGAAATATAAAATCAGCCTCTTGTTTAAAATCAGTCTCTTGTTTAAAATCAGTCTCTTGTTTGTTGTCTTTTGTCCCCTTCCCCAATACAGAGCGGGGAATAGATCGGTTTGTGGTCCAAGTGAGAATCACTTACCGGTCTATTCCCCGTTTTGGCAACTGGTTCGGATGACCTTGGGACTTAGAAAATTCTCGTACAGAGCGGGGAATAGATTGGTTTGTGGTCCAAGTGAAAACCTCGACCTCCCCCTTCCGCTTCGGTGACGTCACTTTGCCTTTATAAGCGGGAGCAGTCCGCAGTCTCGTCGCAGTAGCTTGCCGCCCGTTGTTTGGATATACGTCCCAGTGGGTTGCACTCTGCTGCAGCGTAGGTCTGTTAAGTGTGCGTTGGGCCCGACGCGCAATTAAGAGATCCGCGCCCTTGCATGTTTAGTTAGTTTGTTAAGCATGTTAGATAACGCTTGTAGTTTGCTGCTAGGTAATGTAGTTAGTGTGTAGTATCGGTTTGAAGTGTTTTATTTACTAATAACATATGTACTCCCGGCCCTACAGGTCCCTCAACAACCTTGGTCAAAACTTGGGTTCGCAGCAGCCTGACGCCGGGTGTTTGGGTCTACGTCCCACCGGGTTTCAGTGATACTGTTGACCTTTGCAAAACCGACCTCGGCTGTTCTTGTAAAAGTAACGTTAACTGATTAATTTTGTTTAAATAGTTGTTGGCAAAGTCTTTATTTTAAAAGTAATGTAACTTGTTTCTCATCCTTTTCCTAACCCCTTACAAAAAGGTATGGCTCCCAAACCGACCTTATGTCATTACGGCGCGCAAACCGGTTGACATTACCCATCTTAGCCTGAGAAACGTTTGTGAAATATAAAATCAGCCTCTTGTTTAAAATCAGTCTCTTGTTTAAAATCAGTCTCTTGTTTGTTGTCTTTTGTCCCCTTCCCCAATACAGAGCGGGGAATGGATCGGTTTGTGGTCCAAGTGAGAATCACTTACCGGTCTATTCCCCGTTTTGGCAACTTGTTCGGATGACCTTGGGACTTAGAAAATTCTCGTACAGAGCGGGGAATAGATTGGTTTGTGGTCCAAGTGAAAACCACTTACTGCTCTATTCCCCGTTTCGACAACATGATCAAACGACCTTGACCCACTTTGGGACTTAGAAAGTTCTCGTATTGTAAAATATACATATATATATATTTATCCGTTACAACATTAACACCCCCACCCTATAGCACTTTCACTCCCCACCACTAACATTGTGTATAAAAGAGGGTCCCCCAGCCCTAGTAAAATCACTCTTCTACCTGTGCTGTTATACCTCACACCATGGCACACATTAGGAAGCAGACACGACCTCTCAAATTGAAACCTTCTGCTTCGTCTTCAGCCGCCTCTACCACTTCGTCTTCTGCGGTTCCATCCATCCTTCGGACAGCTCTGATGTTAGCTAACATCGTCCCGGAGAACTGTTCACCACCACCTGCTGTGTCAACGTCTTCCACAAGTCCTTCACCTCTTCCGTCAACTTCTCG
Organism: Allygus modestus; assembly: GCA_963675035.1. Lineage (NCBI taxonomy): Eukaryota > Metazoa > Arthropoda > Insecta > Hemiptera > Cicadellidae > Allygus > Allygus modestus. The sequence goes on along the minus strand of OY776112.1, from coordinate 189,105,139 downwards.
TGCTGTTTCTCCAAGTCCTTCTACATCTTCAAGTTGTTCTACATCTTCAAGGTCTTCTACATCTTCATCAAAGTCTTCCACATCTTCTGCTTCTTCATCCTCATCATCAAGGTCGAGGCCAAGCCAACCAGCCACACAATCATCTTCTCCAACCAGACCTTCAGTAATCTGCACATACACTTCATCTCCTTCAGAGAAATTCAAACAACTGAAATCTGTACAAAGGATGTGCATACTTCCTGCACAACAATGCAGTTATATATTCAAAAAAGGTGCTAAAAAAGGTGATCGCTGTCATAAACGTTGTATTTTAAATGAAGGAGCGTGCAGTCTTCATTTAAAATTAAACCATAGCGCATCTCCTTCTTCACCACGTCCAACAGTAGTGCCAACCAAAATTCGAATTAATAGGCTTTGTAAAAACAAACGCTACTTCTTTGTTAAAATAAAGGACTTTGCAAAGGTGTTGGTTCAATGTGAAGGCAAACTGTACTATGTAGAGTTACCTAGAGGCATGGACCTCCACGTCAAAAAGCCTTCCCAGAAAGACTATTTAATTCGAAATGATTCAGGTAACACTGTGTGGAAATCATTAAAATAAAAAATAAATAAAAACAAAAAGACCAAAAAGTTTATTCCAAATTAAATAAAATTGTCTTCCAAATTAAAAAAAAAAGTGTGGACAACCTATTTACACTTTGTAGCATCTGCTGCAGAGTGTAAATAGGTTGTCCACACTTTTTTTACAATGTTACAACGACCTTGACCTAGATAACGGACTTAGAAACATTTCGCTCTGTTTGAATTCCTTTTCAAACCAAAAAATTGATCTGTTCACCAACCTTTTAGGTGGGGGTAAGCGGGTATATAAGCGTGGCGTCGTAGAACATATTCATTAGTCAGCTATGGAGACTCCAGCAGGTTCATCCAACTCATCAGCTACTAATATGGAAGTAATCTGGAAACGTAGAGCGAAACAAAATAGTGCACGTTCGCGAAGAAACGAAAATAAAGTAAGGGAAGGATTCAAAAGATTACAAGTCGCTGTACCATTTGCTAATCCTAGTGATTCTAGGGTTTCAAAAATTCGACAGGCAGTACAATATATTAAGTTCCTTCAAACACAGCTTCAAGAACCTTGTATAAAAGCTGAACTGCCTGAGGAACCGCTGCCCCCCTCAATCTTACAAAAAGAATTAGGGAACGTTATTGTCGAACCTCCGACCCTTAAAAAAGAAGATGACTAAACAATGAGAGGGGTTAAAAAAAACAAAAAAAAAACAAAGCGGGGAATAGATCAGTTTGTGGTCAAAGTGAGAATCACTTACTGCTCTATTCCCCGTTTTGGCAATATGTTCAGACGACCTTGACCCAATAAAAAGACTTAGAATATTCGTGTATAGTAGTGACTTACACTCCGTGTGGTAAAATAATGGAAGATATATTTATTTCTTAACACGATATACCCCTTCCCTAACCCTTGTACTCCCACCACTAACCCCCACCATTTAAACGTAGTATAAAAGGGGTTCCCTATCACTGGTAAAATCATTCTGCTGAAAATGAGTACACCCGCTCTCCCTATCGCTGCAGCAACACTAGTGGTAAGCAGAAAGGTTGAAAATCACGATCAGTTAATTGTCTTAAGAAGATTACTGCACAAGTTTCTCGATTGGGAGGTTGGTTGTGATTTGTATATGTGGAAGCCTACGGCTCCAGTGTATAATAGTGAACAGGAAGCATGGAAAACAAGCTATAAAAACAATGTAAAGTTACTTAAAATGATTGGTATAATGGAAAGGTTACTCCGGCAGAAATGGATCATCAATGCAACATTTTATATTAAACCAAACCATTGTTGAACCAATAAAAAGGAGAGAGATTAAAAACAGAGCGGGGAATAGATCAGTTTGAGGTCTAAATGAGAACCACTTACTGCTCTATTCCCCGTTCTGGTGGTATGTTCAGACGACCTTGACCCACTTACAAGACTTGTCATTCTGCGACATCGATGTTTGATATAAAATGTACTTCCTACAATAATATCCTTGTCATTTACCCCCACCACGTAAACTTGGTATTTAAGCGACCGCATCGGAATATCCCCAGTAGTTAGCTATGGATTCCCAAGCAAGCACATCCAAAGAGTATAAAGATGAACTATCAGAGTTTTTGAAGTTCAACAATTGCTTGCGGAACCGAAGAGCCGAAAACGCATTAAGAACAAAAACATATAAGCTGACAATGCAAAAAGCCTACCGGAGATTATCAAGTAAAGTCCCGGGCGTTAAATCTACTACTAAAACAAAGGACATGATATATCGGGCAATAGAATACATAAAACATCTGCAGGAAATAGTTGCAGAAGTTCCTTCTGAAGAACCGGTCTCTCTTGAACCGATAGAATGCGTGTTCCTGGTGGAAGATAGGTTGGCGAAACATCATTTTCTTGAGGAAGAACCGTCAGCCTACAAACAAATCTTCCTCATGGATGAAGACCAGGATGAATAACTGGGTTAACAAAATTAAAGACGTCTGGAATACAAAGCGGGGAATAGATCAGTTTGTGGTCCAAGTGAGAATCACTTACTGCTCTATTCCCCGTTTTGGTAACATGTTCAAACGACCTTGACCCACTTCAGGACTTGGAAACAACTTTGTTTGGTAATAAATATATATTTAACAACAATATCCCCTCCCCAACACCCCCCCTCTAAATATTGTGGTATAAAAGGCGAGTTTGTATCAATGGTTGAATCAGTCTAGTCATGGCACCAAGAGACATCATCTTTCCTCATCCACGAGAGGTAATTCTAATGTTAAAAAACATTATGTTAGAAGATGAAGATGAAAATGAAGATGCGGTGTTGGAAGATGAAGAAGTTGATTCCGTAGAGATGGAAGCCGTGAGTTGGATGGAACAATTGGAGAGTGATGAGGATATCTCTAGTGTAGCGGATGACGTGGAGGAAAACTCGAATTCGGACGATGCGGAGTGTTACCAACAGTCACTCTGATTGGAACACATGGAGGCAACTCCGAGTGGTAGTAGGACCCTTTTTGAGGGTACCTACGTCACTAGCTTTCTCCCCCGTCGCTTATTTCCGTTTGATGAGTCGGATGTGTCAGATGAGTCTGATTAGTTTTCTTCGTTAACCTTCCAACTACAAATACAGAGCGGGGAATAGATCAGTTTGTAGTCAAAGTGAGAACTACTTACTGCTCTATTCCCCGTTCTGGAAATATCTTCAGATGACCTTGACCTATATCTGGACTTGGAAACAACTTCTTTTGATACAATAATTATTACTAAATCAAACATATGCTCCAAGAGGGGGGTACTCTAATGGTGGGGGTAAGCAGGTATTTAACCATGCACTTTGGAATACACGTATTAGTCAGCTATGGATTCGCAAGCAAGCACATCCAACTCCAGATCTGGCTACAATCAGAGAAACGCTGAACACTCAAAGAAATGGAGAGTGAATATTAACACTGGATATGAAAGATTACAAAGTGTAATCCCATTCGCCAATCCTCGAGATGCAAAAATAACCGTTTTGTATAAGGCCATGGAATATATCAAAAGTTTACAGTTAAAACTCCAAGAACCGCTGTCAGCTCCCTCAATCGACCAAAAACTGTTGGAATCATGTCCTCTGACTGAAGATGAAAAACTCCAAGAACCGCTGTCAGCTCCCTCAATCGATCAAAAACTGTTGGAATCATGTCCTCTGACTGAAGATGACTTGGCGGTTCAACATTTCTTTGCTGAAGAACCCTCATACAAACAACTTTTTGAAGATCAGGATAATTAAAAGAAAACTTAAAGATCTGTTAAATAATACAAAGCGGGGAATAGATCAGTTTGTGGTCCAAGTGAGAATCACTTACTGCTCTATTCCCCGTTTTGGCAACATGTTCAAACGACCTTGACCCACTTTGGGGACTTGAAAACATCTTGGTTTGATGCAAAATGTACTGCCTGCGTAAAATTTGGTATTTCTTCACTAACACATATACTCCGGCATGTATACCCCCCACCACTGTTCTTTTTCGGGTATAAATAGAGGTGAATTTTGGAGTGTTATTAGTAGCTGGTTAGCCTTTGAGGAAGATACAGTTATAATATGTATCGGTGCGATATTTGTAAAGCCTCATTTAGAGATGATCGGCTTTTAGCCATTCATAAAGAACTAAAACATTATCCCAACACAAATACAAAAGAAGAACAAAATGAACAAGAATTAGATTCAATCGATCATCAATTAGCACAACATCAATTTGCAAACCTAAATCAAAAAGAACAAAATGAAGTTTTAAGACCGAGTGTCATTCATTATGCACAATCAACGTCATCAACATCGACTTCTACGCCTGCTATGTATACACTTCACCATCCTTCATCATCAACACCATCAACATCGACTTCAACGCCTGCTATGTCTACACTTCACCGTCCTTCAACATCAACATCGACTTCAACGCCTGCTATGTCTACACTTCACCATCCTTCAACATCAACAGCTGCTATGTCTACTCTTCACCGACCCTCAACATCAACAGCAGTAGATGTGGAACTACACGCTAAAGCACTACCTGGTAAGGTAGTAACACATTTTAAAATTGACAACGTAAAATTACAACTTGAAAACTTTTTACATAACGCCAAAGAATTAGTAACCAAAACACTAAAGAATGAACAAAAAAGATTAAATTTTATCAAATTTGGACTGTTGCTAGATGCCATATTCACTAACATTCAAAACGAAACATCACCAAGAGGTTTCATGACAAAAAACCGAACCATCATGGCTGCGTCAGATATTGAAAAGATCGTAACAGAATGTCTTGAGGAACTTTTGACGAAACTACAAGAGCATGAAGGAAGAGGATCTGGATGGACTTCATTAAGTATAACAAGTCTGGATGTTAGAGTTCATAAACACGGTTATGGAATGAGAGGAAGTAGTTACATTCCTCTTCCGAAAAAAGTAAGTGATACCAAATCCTGTATTAATGTGCAAAATGAAGATAACGAATGTTTTAAATATGCTATGTTGGCCAAATATGTAAAATATCATGTGTGTAGACCTAATAGAGAATATGAAGGAGTTCAACATAAGTATAATTTCCAAGGAATGACTTATCCTGTTGCAATTAGTGATATATCAAAATTTGAAAAGCAAAATCCGTCGGCTTCAGTCAACATATTTGGTTTGGATTCGTCAAATAATGTGTATCCCTTGCGCATAACATCGAATGAGCGCAACAATCATACTGACTTGTTATTAATCAATAAAGGAGAGATATCTCATTACGTGTATATAAAAGATTTTGAAGGGCTCGTATGTAAACAGTTAACAAAACATAAAAGGAAAATCACAACATGTAAGAGATGCTTTTGCCATGTGAACAAACCATTAAGAAGAGGAGGTTCAGAATGGTTATTAGAACACCAAAGGTTATGTAGTGGAAATTATGAGGTTAGAATTAAATTGCCACATCCTAGCAGATCATACGTACAATTTGACAAAGTAAATCAACAATACCCTATTCCATTTGTTGTGTACGCGGATTTCGAAGCATCTTTACTTCCAATTGAACAACAAGAAGAGGATATCGCAAAAAGAAGCAAATATCAAAAACACGCACCAAACAGTTATTCTATACTAACAAAATCCACGCTGTCTGAAGAACATCTTCAAGAATTTGGACTATCATCTGCTCCGAAGATTTATCGCGGTGAACAAGCAGCGAAACACTTTGTAGACGATTTGTATTACATTGCCTCTAAGGTGGAAGAACTCTACAAAATTAAAATACCGATGCTGCCTATGGAAGAACATCAACTTCAACATCACAATCTGGCAACAACATGTTATCTGTGTAATAACATATTTACACCAGATAACGTTAAAGTTCGTGATCACGACCATCTTACAGGAGTCTACAGAGGTGCAGCCTGTAACGCTTGCAACTTGAATTACAAACTTCCATCTTTTATACCCGTTGTTCTACATAACCTTAGTGGATATGACTCTCACTTTATAATTCCCGAATTGGGAAGAGATGATGGGGCGATAGATGTTTTGGCAACAACAATGGAAAAATTTATAAGCTTCTCTAAAAAGGTTGGCAAAATAAAACTTAGGTTTATTGATTCGTTTAGATTTATGCCTTCTAGCCTAATGAAATTAACTGAGAATTTAAAAAAGAGAAGATCTGATAGAAACAAGCAAAATTGTAGCCAGTAGTAAAATGGATCTGGTTCTTCGAAAAGGGGTCTTCCCCTACGATTACATCGATGGACTGCATAGATTTAATGAAACATCACTTCCTCCACCAGAACAATTTAACAACAAACTTAATGATTCGGAAATTTCACTTGAAGATTATCAACATGCATGTCGAGTATGGAACGAGTTGGATATGAAGACCTTAGGAGAATACTCAGACTTTTATGTAAAACTTGACGTGACTCTTCTCTGCGATGTTATGGAAGAATTCCGAAGAACCTGTTTTGCAGCATACGGTTTGGACCCTCTACATTCGTATACATCTCCAGGACTAGCTTGGCAAGCAATGCTGAAAGAAACAAAATGCAAACTCCAGCTGTTAACAGATATAGATATGGTTTTAATGGTTGAGTCGGGTGTTAGAGGTGGATTAACTCAAAGCGTGACGAGACATGTTAAAGCCAACAACAAATATCTACCTGACCATGATCAAGATAAACCTTCAACGTACTTGGGATATTTCGACGCGAATAATCTGTATGGATGGGCCATGTCGAACCCACTTCCATTTGACAACTTTAAATGGGTTGATCCCGACTGTATTGGCGATATTTCACAAATTCCAAAACAAGGAGATACCGGATATATTTTGGATTGCGACTTTGAATATCCAGAACATTTACACGATCTTCATTATGACCTTCCACTCCTTGCAAGAACAGAAATTTCACCAACTGGAAAACACCCAAAATTAATGATGACCCTTAACAATAAACAACGAAACGTAGCTCACTATTGGGTTGTTCAACAAGCTATCGAATTAGGTTTACGTCTTACTAAAATTAATAGAGCTGTAGAATTTTCCCAATCGTGCTGGTTGAAACCGTACATAGACTCGAATACTACCAGAAGAGCAGCCGCTACATCAGCCTTTCAAAAAGACTTTTTTAAATTGATGAACAATGCGATATTCGGTAAAACATTGGAAAACAAAAGAAGACATAACAATGTTAAACTTGTTACAGATCCGAACAAACTACAAAAACTCGTACAACAGCCAAACTTTGGAACATCTATAATTATTAACGAAAATCTTGTAGCTGTATCTATGAAGAAAACCAGTGTGAAGATGGATCGTCCTTTGTACATAGGTATGTCAATCCTGGATATCTCCAAGACTCATATGTACGATTTTCATTACAAAAAGATGGTCACCTTTTATGGACGAGAAAACATCGGCATCTCCTACATGGATACAGACGCTTTTATATATTGGATAATTACTAACGATATGTATGAAGACCTTCGGACATTTAATTACAAAAACGATTTTGACTTTCCGACTATCCAAAAGATCATCCAAACTACGACAATGACAGAAACAAAAAAGTGCTTGGCAAATTTAAAGATGAAGCCAATGGTGTTATACTTCAAGAAATTGTTGCACTAATGTCAAAATTATATTCTTTACAACTAAATGAAAACCAAGTCATTAAGAAAGCTAAAGGAGTAAAAAGTTTGTATTTAAAGAAGAATGTGCATTTTAATCACTATAAGAAATGTTTATTTGAAGATCAAGATATAACAGCAAAATTCAACACAATCAGAAGTTTCAACCATCAGCTGTACAGCGTGATGGAGGTAAAAAAAGCTCTCTCTTCAAATGATGACAAACGCCACATCCTTGCAGACAATATCCACACTCTACCATTCGGCCACTACTCCCTCAACCCTATTGACGAGTAACCCTTTCATCGTCCTACATCCCTTTTCCTTTTCCTTTCCGTATAAAAGGGGGAACACAGCAGTATTTTGCTGTGTTCCCCCTTTTATACATTAGTTTGGAATGACCTTGACCTATATAAGCAGATTTATACAAAAGAATATTTAATATCATATCAGCTGTCTTCGTGAAACCATCATGTCAGACCTGAAGGAGAAGATTATTAATGAACTACACAAACCTGCAAGAATAAAGTTTCCAAGAAGAAATACTGTTATAAAAGGGATAAATGATCTATATCAAGCGGATTTAATTGAAATGCGACCGCATAGCAGAATAAACAAAGGATTTAAATATATACTCACAATTATTAATTGTTTTACAATTAATAATTGTCTGCAAAGTTGCAGACGCTTTGCCTCTAAAGGACAAGACTGGTAAAAGCGTAACAGAAGCCATGGAAATAGCCATAAAAAGAGATAAAAACAAAATTAAACATTTACAAACTGATGATGGAACAGAATACTTTAATACAAACTTTGTACAGTTAATGAATAAATATAAAATAAATCATTATTCTACAAATTCAGAGAAAAAAGCAGCTATTGTAGAAAGATTCAATAGAACCTTAAAAGGAGCACTGTATAAACAATTTTCAAAAAGAGGTTCTTACGTATGGTATGATGTTTTACCACAATTAATAAATGATTATAACAACAGGTTTCATAGAACTATCGGTATGAAACCTAACAAAGTAAATAGAAGAAATGCAAAAGATGTATTAAAACGCATAAAGAAAAATACAAAGCCTAAAGTAGAAAAAATGCAGCCAAGAAAATTTAATGTAAGTGATAAAGTACGGATTAGTAAATATAAGGGAGTGTTTACCAAGAAATACCTTCCCAATTGGACGAATGAAGTTTTTACAGTGTATAAAGTACAACCGACTGTACCTGAAACGTATATCTTAAAAGATAACAAAGGAGATTTGTTGCAAGGTGCATTTTATGGACATGAAATGTTAAAGTCAACAGTAGGTGATGTATATCTTGTTGAAAAAGTGTTACAAAGAAAAAAGGACGCAGTTAAAGTGCGGTGGTTAGGGTTTAACAAAACTGAGGATTCATGGATACCTATAAAGGACTTGGTGTAATGCAAGCAACTCATTTCATCGTTAACCTTTGAGCAGGATGGAGATTATTCACCATAAAGATCGATTCAATATTAATAAAATAGATGATTTAACTGTGGATAACGTTAAAATCAACAATGGTAAACACGGTAGTTTACTTCCAAACACTGTTCAATGTATAGTAAGTGGCCCCTCAAACTGTGGAAAGACCAATGTCGTCTTTAATTTGATCACTAATCCGCAGGGATTAAGGTTTAATAACCTATATATTTTTTCAAAGTCTCTACATCAACCAAAGTATCAATTGCTGGATAAAATCCTATCTGATGTGTCTGATGTTAATTTTTACAAATTTAACGCTAGTGATAGCATTATGCAACCAAACGAAGCGAAACCGTATTCTGTATTTATATTTTACGATGTATCTTGTGAAAATCAGGATACTATTAGAAACTACTTTGCCATGGGAAGACATAATAACATCGACAGCATATATATAGGACAAACCTATAGCAAAATCCCAAAACAACTTATCAGAGATAATGCAAATATTCTAATTGTATTCAAACAAGATGATACTAACCTAAAACATATATATAACGATCATGTGAATGCGGATATGCCATTTGAAAAGTTTAAAGAGCTTTGCGGAAAAGCATGGGCGGAAAAGTATGGATTTTTGGTTATTATGAAAGATCATGCTATAAAAGATGGTCGTTATAGAATGGGTTTTGATAAATTCGTTTTAATACACTGATTAGCGGTATTACTGTACAAGTCGTCAAGGTGTGAAGATGGTTAACCAGGAAAAGCTATTAAAGGAAATAAAATCACTTAGTGATTCTATTAGACAAAAAAACCGAGCTTTAAAATCAGGTATAAATGAAAGAGAGCAATTTTTAGAAACATCATTCAAACCTGTTACTGAACCTTTAAAGTGATTAGCACAAAATATGGAAAAACCTTCAATTCGCTTCGAAGGAGACAAAATGCTACCAATTTCCAAATATGAAGAAGAATTTCAGAATGATGAAAGTTTTGGCCAGTTACATACATCTGAAGAAAGCGACGAGTATGAAGAAAGCGGAGATATAGAGGATTTAAAGGAAAAGGATATTGCAGAAGATACAAGTACAGAAGATACAAGTCTAGAAGATACAAGAGCAGAAGAAGAGGATATTAACCCATCCAACTTAAGCAAATTAGGCACGGATATTATGTTTAAAGGAACACTTGGAAGAACATATACGTTAAAAATGTTACACGCCGCACATGCTAATCGAAATTATCATACCTATGGAGCTATAATAGAGGATAAAGGATTAATGATTGGAGATAGCAAGTTAGATATAAACGAAAATGATGATATAGTTATTGGAGATAAGAAATATAAAGGTACAAAAGGTTTGTTTGAACTTATCTTTAAAAATAATCCTGGTAAATATACTAAAAGGGATTTACAATTGTTTAAAAATATATTAGAGTATACAAATGCACATAGAAAAAAGTATTCCAAAGAGCTACCTATTCATAGAAATCGGTCAATAAAATATACAAGTATTATATCTAGTCTTTTCCCCTCAAAATCAAAAAAAGCTCAAATTAAAAGAAGAGCTTTATCTTCTGCTGAATTAAATGTTTTGCATAAAAAGAGAAAAACAACTGATCCTACCACATCTGGAAGGGGATTATTGAAAAATTTGTATAAAACTAATATAATATATTACAACGATATAAATAAGTTAGTTGATCGAATGAGATTATTACATGAAGCCATGGAAGCCGGGCACACTGGTTTAGAAAACGAATGGGTAGCTTTGGTTGATGAACTGCGAAAACAAGGAATAATTGTTCAGTAGACGAATATATATATATATATATATATATATATATATATATAATAAGAACCTAAACGATAGCGATTCAGTTACATCATGAGTGTGGACAAGTTTGGACGGTATTCCGAGTTTGGAGTAAAATCTGGATATAGTGAAAAAAGAGCTGGGTTTCCGTTAACATCTGACGGCAACTATAATTTTGAAGGAAAAGTAATTCAAAATGTTGGTGATCCGCTTATGTCGTCTGATGCGGTTACGGTACAGTACATGAAAAAAAGAACCCCAACTGTACACGAAGATCATTGGGGGTTTTCCGGTAAAAGGTTAAGCGATATACAATATCCCATTTATGATGGTGAAGCAGTAAATTTAGCTACTCTAAAATTGTTAACGATTTACAAAAGGAATAAAACTGACACAAGCTATGATGTAAAAAAATTAAAATTATCAAATGTAGGTGATTGTGAGCAGGATGGAGACGCTGTAAATAAGAAAATGTTTGATATTGTACACAAGAAATGGACTACGGAATATGAAAAACATTTGGAAAGGTTTGGTGCAGCTCTATTCCATTATATCCATCGGGCTTCAGGAAGAGATGCAGCTTCAGATGTTGACAGTCACAATTATTTAGACTGGAAAAATATACACAATCCAGAGAAACCTAATCAACGAGATAAACCGTCTAAGCCTTCTAAAGTCAAGACATTAGGAAAGGAGGATAAAGTGAATGTGATTAATGAACCAACAGAAAACAATGAAGATTACATAAGAGAAAAAAGAATTTAAAATACCCCCCATGATAAGGGATAAAGCATCAGTCATATTCGAGAGACGATACAGAGAGGATGATGGAATCCAATATTACTGCGTGGAGTTTAATATCTCAAGAGCCGAGATTTCCCCAAGGAGTGTTGACAGATGGTTTTGTTCAACGGTTTGATAGATATATGGATTGGGAACAACTTTCCATACATTACCTCTTTACAATGACTATGTTAAGAATTTATTTTCACAGAGTTAACTGGATCCATATTTTACAAAGACAACAGTTTTCAGAAGACTTCCTCGTAGAGATGACATCGAATTTTAATAACTGTTGGGAAGTAATAAGTAAATATCAAAATCTCTCTGAGAATTACATTGACAATTTTAAAGATAAACTAGACTGGGATGTGTTATTCAATTATCAACGATTAAGTGGCAAGTTTCTAAGGGAACATGACAACTATTTAAAGTTTATTCATTTTACCGAAGACAACGATACCATCACCAGCGGAGAAACATCTGGAACATCTTCAATTACACCTTATTTCTATTTTTACTACTTTTATTTAATATGTCTACATTTAATTAATAAATCCATTTCGATATAATAAATGGATTTTAAACAGTATATAATACAAGAAACCAAAACTGATATTACATTCATTGTAAAACATTTATAGAGTGTACCTACTGATTGTAAGTTTTGCTATAAATAGCCATGTCGAGGGTTAAACGCATCAGTCATAATCGAGAGAGATTACAGAGAGGAAGGGGAATAGCATCAACAGCATTTTCTCTATTGAGTAAACCGGTTGGAGCTATAGTTAACAAGGCGATTGATTTATTACCTGTGGAATTACATTTACCTGGAGGATATCAATATTGTGGTCCTGGAACCAAATTAGAGAAACGTCTTGCTAGAGGAGATCCTGGAATAAATAAGCTCGATCAGGCTTGTAAACAGCACGATATAGCGTATTCCAAATTTGGTGATACTAAAAATAGATCAATAGCGGATAAAGCACTTGCTGAGAAAGCTTGGCAAAGAGTAAAATCTAGTGACGCGAGTATTGGTGAAAAAGCAGCGTCTTTAGCAGTAACAGCAGCAATGAAAGCAAAAACTACGTTTGGAGGAGGAAAGAGAAGAAGGCGTGGGAAAAAACCCGCTAAAAAACAAGGAGGTAATATCAGAAGAAAACGTCGATCTACCAGTGGTAAAGCTAAAAAGAAACCAACAATATGGTCAATGATAAAAAAGGGAGGAGGATTATACCTAAGACCGTATCGTGTGTATTAAATAAGAAAGAGCAATTAATAATTAAAAACAAAGAATTGACCAATGAAGAACTGATTACATATGCTTCTTGTTTGAAAATCCCATTTTTTAGAGGAGTATTTATGAAAGATGAGTTACCGGTTAAAATGTGGAAAAATGAGACTGGTATTGTAAATTTGGATAATAGTGAAGGATTAGGCACTCATTGGGTGTGTTACAAGAAACTTGGTAAAACCATTTATTATTTCGACAGTTTTGGAGACCTTCCACCACCGAAAGAACTTCAACAATACTTTCGTGCGGCAGAAAATGTTTTTTACAATCATACAAGAAAACAACCTGATGATACATCCATTTGCGGTCATTTATGTTTAGACTTTTTAGCTAAAAGTGTTAGTCAACTTTAAGATGTCCTCGTATACAGTGTCATTAACCGGTAACTCATGTACTTTGCGCAGTATTCTGTTTCCAGCGCTACGTTTGCAAAAAGGAAGACTATGGGAAGCCGCATTATTGGATTTAACAACATATAACTCTATTCCAAACGTTAGTGAAGGAATTAATAACAAAATACATTATTACAAGACAAAAGATGATAAAGGAAAGTATTCAGCTTTGGAAGAATTCAGTTTACCAACAGGAGCTTATGAAATTGATAATATAAATGAAGTTATACAAAAACATATGGGAAAAGAAAATATAACGATAAAAGGCAATAACAATACAATGAAAGCCGAAATTACGTCTAAGTATTATATTGATTTTAGCCAAGAACATTCAATTGGTAGTTTATTGGGGTTTTCTAAGGAAACAAAAGTATTAGAACCTAATAAAACTCATTCTGGGAATAAAACTGTGACGATCATCAAAGTTAATAGCATAGACATTACATGTAACATTATACAAGGATCCTACAGAGATGGAGAGAATCGTCATATATTACACACATTCTACCCATCAGTTGCACCGGGTTTCAAGATAGTAGAAAAGCCTCAAAACCTTGTGTACCTACCGTTAAACACCAGTTTCATTTCAGACATCGTGCTGAACATAGTGGATCAAGACGGAAACCTTATTGACTTTAGAGGAGAAGCTATTACTGTAAGAATACATATAAAATCATCCGCTTAGACAATGGGGTTATCATTTAAAAAGAGAGAGCCAACAAGCAAAGAGGTCAGTAGCTTATCAGCTGTAGAAGGGTTAACAAGTGACAACATTCGTTTTCTAGAAGAAATTGGATTAAAAGTCATTAACAATGGATATACTGGATATAGCGCAGGGTCCAACATTCGACGAGACCTTATGGGAAAAGGAATATCACACGCACAACCCTTACGCTTCGTCCAAATTAAACAATAACGATGAAATTAGGATTCCTATACAACAACAAGACATTTATACTCTTCCATGCGAAAGTTATTTATATATTGAAGGAAAAGTAACAAAAAATGATGGTACTGCTGGAACCACTGTTCCGTTCATAAATAATCCTATGGCATTTTTGTTTGACGAGATTAGATATGAAATTTCAGGAGTTACAGTTGATTCAACAAAAAAGGTTGGAATTTCCAGTACATTGAAAGGATTAGCGTCTTTAACACCAAATGAGAAGAATCTGTTAGCTGTTGCAGGATGGGTTGCACCAGACAAAAATACAATCGCTCCTGACTCTTCGGGAAACTTTGATTTCTACGTACCTTTAAGATTACTCCTAGGATTTGCTGAAGACTACAGAAGAATAATAATAAATGTAAAACAAGAACTAGTTTTATTAAGATCATCAAACGATAAAGATATTATTAAAGCAGCTACTGGAACAACTGATGCCAATTTAGACTGGAAATTAACATTAGACAAGATTGTTTGGAGAGTACCACATGTGCGACTAAATGATGAACACAGGATTACATTATTAAGAAAGTTAAAATCAGATCGAGACATTGTAATGCCATTCAGAAGCTGGGAGTTTCATGAATACCCCGTTTTACCTACAACACAACGACATACATGGACTGTAAAAACTTCTACTCATTTGGAAAAAGCGAGATATGTAATATTTGGATTACAAACGAAGAAGAAAAGTATAATAACTGAAAATGCTGGTGAATTTGACCATTGTAAATGAACAAACTGTAAAGTGTTCCTGAATTCACAATTCTTTCCCTACGACAACTTTAATATTTCTTTTGATAAGAAAAGATACAGTGTTTTATACGACATGTACGCTAGGTTCCAAAATTCATATTACGGCAAAACAAATACACCTCTACTATCTCCCGTTCAGTTTGAATCGAAAGCTCCGATTGTTGTAATTGATTGTTCCAAACAAAATGAATCTGTAAAATCGTCTAGTGTTGATATAAAAATAGAAATGGAATTTCAAGAAAACGTACCTGCAAATACATCTGCGTATTGTTTAATTTTGCACGATAAAATTGTTACATACACACCGTTGACCGGTATTGTAAAGACAGTATTATAAAACGTTGTACCACCACCGGCACCGCCACTGTCGCTAACCTATAAATAGCGGAGCAACAATGCAGGTCTTCAGTTGATCGTCTATCGGCGCATGGGTAACATCTTCTACAAAATGAGTTCTCCATCTGTTGTACAAGGTGATGCAGAGGTAGCACCGTTATTGGAACGTGATAATACTAGTGAAGCAGAAATCATCAAGGAAATAACTGCATTTTTAAAGTTTGGTAAAAGAGATAGAGAGGAGGAAATTAATGCAGACCCATCAAAGGTAGTACCAAAGAGGAAGAAGAAAGTTGAAGAAAATATTCCTCCTCGCATTTTAACTGAAGTTTTTCTGCGAATCTTTTACCCCATCTCAGCATGCATCAGTAAAAGTGTATCAGTTGGATTGATGAAATCATTGGATTATTCCCCTACAGTAATACTACACCATGGAACAAAAAAGGTTTTATTTTCGCAAAATGCTTGGGAGTCATTTTTGAAACATGTACATTTAATAGAATGTTATTTAACTAACAGTTTGTGTGGAAGGAAAACACATATTCGACTTTTGGATTGTGACAATGAAATCGATATTGTTAAACATCGCGGACAACTACAAGTGCGAATTAGAGACTTGACTCAACATGAAAATAAGATTCTACTGTCACGTGAAGAATTCTACGTTTTAAACTACGCAACAGAACCTATTACAAGGTACATGAGACAGTTGGTATTTGCAAGCGCTATTATTAAAGAATATTTGGTCGATACTTTGGAAAAACAACCTGATAGCACCATCGTGTACGGTCCTGTGGATACATCTATTTTTAATAGAATACCTCATGAAGTTTGCATGTGGAGAAAGTTAAAGGATTTTGAACCACTTGTAGAAATCGCTACAGAAGCTACAGAAGAAACAACACAGGAAGAAGAAGAAACGGAGAAACAAGAAGAAGAAGAAAACGAAACACAAGAAGAAGAAGTTAAAAAAGACTAAAGTTTGACTTAGTAAAGAAGAACACACGTGGGGTAGGCCCATTGGGGACGGTGCCCACGTTAAATATACACCAACGCGCCTGCAACTGTACGGCCTGGTATTTAACCTACCGTGGTGTGGAAAACAGTTTAGTTGATCGCTAGGTGCCATGATGAGCGGAGGGGATGAAGAAGTGAGTGTAAAGCCTTGTGTAATAGAATTTCAAGCATTTCGAAATAATGACGATAGGTTTATTATCAAGGAATTAGTAATTTTAGACTTGCTTACATTTGTAGCCTACCCATTCACGTTTGAAGCTCCTTTTTCTTTTAACAAACTTAACACCAAAGCAAAAAGTACAAACAAATGGATAACAAACTACTTTCATCACATACATTGGTATGAAGGATTTATAAGCTACAGTAATCTGCACAGTATTATGTTTAACTTTTGCAAACAATATTCACATATATACACAAGAGGATTAGAAAAAAAGAACTGGATACAAAAGTATACGCACGGTAATGTTTTCGATATAACTATCAGTAAGGACTTTAACATTAATCTCGGTAATATTTGTGTCGCTGCAAAAGATCTTAAACACGGTCAAACAAACTGTGCATTGTACAACGCATATCGTTTGGCTGCTTACTTGAAACAAACGCAGGAATGTGGTGGGGGTAGCGGAGAACAGAAATGTGGTGGGGGTAGCGGGGCCTATAAATACGAGGAGACAACACCGCTTCAGCATGAGTATTATTCGAGACTCCGAAGAGGCAACATCAAAGAAGACACCACCACTGACGAAGATGGCATCACAACAATATCTACAAACATTGGTTGATCACTTCAACACTCACTCAAAATCGAACCTTCTGCTAACTAAAAAATGTTCAGAACTAAAAGAACAAAGACATTACATTATTCATAGCATCAAGAAAGTGGAAACCACACATGGAGAAGCTATTCTAGTATCATTGTGCGAAGGACCTATGACCCCAGGAGATGAGCCGAAGTTTCAAGTATTTCTTCCAAAACGATTTGTTCAACTGCTACAAAATGAAGACTTGCGAGATATTCAACCGGGGACGTTGTATTTGGTATCACACGGTGTAAGCGGCAACAACTCGACGGAACTCACTCTGCACATCATGCATCATTGTACATAATGTCTCTATTTGTTTTTCTCTGTTTGTATTTCTAGTCATCAATGTTAGACTTAAGCTTATTGTATTGTAAAATGTTTGTTTAATAAAGAAAGAATAACATAAAAAAAAGAAAAAATAAAAAAAAGAAAAAACAGCAACATAGCAGTATATTATTTTATATACTGCTGTGTTGCTTTTTTTTAAATTCAAATGGATGACCTTGAACTTTCATTCAGGGTTAACTTATGAAGGGGTATAAAAGAGAGGGAGCAGTGAAGTTAGTCTCAGTCTTGTCTAACACACGCTGCAGCTAACATGTCGGTGCCACCGATGAACAATTTATTTTTCGATAACAATTTGAAGACATATTGTTGCGAGTTGCAATGTTTTAAAATACCAGGCGATCAAGTTGACGGGAAAGCTTGTCGTAAGTGCAGGTGTTTCAGCTATTGCATATGTAGATGTAAAACATATCAAATGAACCGTCAAGATAAAATACAAGAATTACGGCGACGGCTTGCATTACTTTGGCGGCGAATGGAGTAGCAACCATCTGCCGCGCACTTGCCACCTGCCGCCTACCATCTGCCGCCTGCCATCTGCCGCCTGCCATCTGCCGTCCGCCATCTGCTCCGCCCCACCACACTTTTACCCCCACCATTTAGTACGATTACAACGCTAGCTTGTGAATAGCCAGTACACCTCCGGCTCTCGACCGGTGAACATCGAGCTGCTCGTCCCGACTGTGTGTTCCCTGCAGTCACATAAATAGGCAAGGAACACACAGTCGGGATGGGCCGATTGGACAAACAAGCGCAACACTTGAAAACTACGTCGCGACTCCGGATCAACAACATCGATGACGACAAACAACGGGGAACTATTGTAAACATAAATTATTGTAAACATAACTTATTGTAAATAAAAATAAATGTAAATAATAAAGTAATAAATGAAATAGTACTACCTCGCACTCGTATCATTCGATTGCTTCATTCGATTTTTTTCATTCGATATTTTATCGAATGACGACTATCGAATCACAATCGGATTTTACGCGTGCGAGGTAGTACTTTTTTAAAATAACCTCCCCGTGACCTTGACCTTTAAACTTTCCCTCATTACGTCACAAAACCGCCTACGTCACTGGCTGAGGCTCAGATGACGTGTTTAATGACTCAGCGCATCCGGTCACGTGACTCGATGACGTCACTTCCGGTCTAGCAGCCTCAAATGCCCACTACTCTTGTCCCTTTAATAAAATATTATAACAAATTTTCAATAATTTAATTATTCTTAATTATTCTTTCTTTTGGTTTGAGAATCATATTTAGGTCTTTTACTCTTTTCATTTAAATCCTTTTTTAGAACCTTTTTGTAATTTGATGATTAGAAATCATGTGTAAGAAATGACTTTAACGTTTGGATCAGAATAATTATTGTATAATATTAAATACAGTCTTTTATACATATTTTGGTTTCATTTGTAGAGTACCCCTCATTAGCCAGCCAGTTAGCGTCCACCAATTATATAATATATGTTCATAGAAATAATACAAATAGAATAGATCCCACATTATATCGTGACAAACTGGTAGAGGACTGCCGAGCTTGAGTTTTTACTCAAGATTAACATTATTTTCTACAAAACTCTGACTTCAAATTTTCTGAGCTGTATTATTAGCCCTGAATATTTGTTTTATGATAAGTTTTAATCGCATTTCATGATTATGCCTGTGTGTTATATTTAAGATTGTCTATTATTATGTCCATGCTATGAATTGTTAATACTTCGATGTGACTCGCTGATATCATTATTATTCTGTGGCTACTTGTATTTTAAGAGATAACATAACAAATAAGGTGATTTTTTAAATATTAACACTGTCATTTATGTCTAATCGATAGACAAAGATTACTGAAAGTAGGGTTATCTATGAATTTCCATATGCATGCACACGTAAATAATTGCGACTTCCTAACATAAAATAATAAAACGTTAAAATTAAGATAATCTCAATAATGTCATCTTGTGAGCTAGTTTTATTAAAATATGGAAAATGTATCTTTTAGGGAATTAGGAACGTTAAATAAGCAGGGTATAATTGACCTATATCAAAGTTTAAATATTTCATACCCACCCGAGGCAGATTTAGAATTTTTAAGATCAAATCTAAGAGTATTAAAACTCAACAAGGAAAAATACACTCTTAATCAATCCGAAGATTACCTTACACCGGTTACATCTTACGAACCAGTCACCTTTTATAATAATCAAGAAATAATTGCTCACGTACTTTTACGTAATAGAGAAATCGAGGATATTTATGAAGACGTCGACTCCCAAACGTATGCAGACCTAGGACTCCCATTAGAACAGGCGCAACCTCCGCAACCTCAACCAACTCAAAACGTAATAACCATGGCTGAAAAAGTACCTTGTTTTTCTCCTCGGACCTTCGGCGGGAAACCCTCGGAAAACGTAAAAAGCTTTTTACCCCATTATGAACGTGTTGCCACAGCTAACGCGTGGGATGACAATAGGAAGTTACAACTACTTTCTTTTTACGTGACCGATACTGCACATCTTGTTTTAGAGAACCTTGAACGTGAGCTAGGCGACGACTTAACATGGGATCTTGCCAAGCAGACATTTTTAAAGACATTTTCATTTACTACTAACACGGAAATTTTGGAAATGCAACTTAATGCCCGTATTCAACATCCTGGAGAGTCTACTGTTCAGTACATGTCTGACGTTATTCGTTTATGCTCCCTTATTGATGATAAAATGGCCGAATCTCGTGTGTGCGGACATATTTTGAAGGGTATGAACCCTGCAATTTTGCAACAGATTGCTATGTGGGACAATTCCACTAAAGATAAGCTTTTTGAAAACGTGTCTAAGTATGAGACATCTAGTTTGCTATTACGTCATAGATTGGGGGCAGATGTAGTTTCACCTCCAGTTAAACACTCAGGTGATGATTTATCAGCAAAAATCGACTCCTTAACTCATGCCATAAATCAACTTCAACTTGATAAGAGATCAAATCGAAATAGGTCAGAGTCTAGGGATTCCCGTTACAGTAGGGACCAATCAAGAGATAGGGAAATAAATTTATCTCGCTCTAGAGATTTCAGAAACCTCCCTAAGAGTTACGGCAGAGGAAGAGATCGAAGTACTTCCGGTGAACGCAGTAGTTACTACAGGAATGACCGTCGCCCTCGCTCTAGGGACCGTTTCAGTAACCGTTATCATCACTCTCCCTCTCGAACCCCAACCAGAGTTAAATTTTCCAACGATTACATAACTCGTGAAAACATAAATTTTGGACCTCGTGCGACTCACTTTGATAGGAGGAATCCATCCCCTCACCCACATAGAGAAAACACGACTAGACCTTCTCAACCCTGTCGCCATTGTGGAAAACCACATTGGTCCCAAGACTGCCGTTATCGTAATTAAAAAAACTAATTGAGCCAAAGAGTTACACTTTTAACTCTGGTGGCGAAAAGTCTCAGAAATTTGAAATCAATACCGTGTACACTAACATCCCTCTTGCTCTAAGTCCAAGTAAAGAAGCACAAAAACATTACCAAGTTAAAACTATAAACTTTTACAAAGGATTAAAAGTTAATAATCATCAAGAGAAATTACCACAGCCACATGTTTCACTAGATCCAGTTAGATCCCCAGAGAGCGATGACACACTCATAGCAATACAACACCCGGACCGCGTCAGCACAGTTCATTGCCCCAATGTCCCTTACACTGTAGTACAACCAGATGCTTTGTTTACTTGTGAAGACAAGGTTATTACAAAACTAGCATCTAATGGGAACTCACCACTACACACCGTGGGGATTTTTGACTTTAAAGAAATAAATATATTGCTTGATTCAGGCGCTAACGTTTCATGCGTAAACAGCGACCTTTTGAATGATAGGCAATGGGAGAAAACTGACGTGCTGCTTACAACAGCAGGTAAAACCTCCTTAAAAGTTCTAGGGAAAACTGCTATAACATTTACTGTAGCACATAAACTTTTCACACACACAGTTTATGTAGTTAAAAACCTCAATTGTTCAATGCTCTTGGGAAATGACTTCCTTAAAAGCTATAGTGTTATATTAAATTATGAAGATAACACTTCCCATATAGCACAAGTACATCAATTTGACGTAAAATTGATGTAAAAAATGTCAATGTCATTGATATTGTTGATGTCATATTGACATCAAATGTTGTCAAAATGACGTCAATTTGACGTCAATTGGAAGTAAAAAGGGCACTCAATTTTACGTAAAAATGACGTAAAAAACAGATCAAACATGACATCATATTGCCATCAAATTGATATCAAACAAGCAGTATAGAAAAGAAAAAATTGATGTAAAATGTACGTCAATATGATGTCAAATGTACGTCAATATGATGTCAAATGTACGTCAATATGATGTCAAATGTACGTCAATATGATGTCAAATGTATATCAATAGGATGTAAAAAATTTCTTAATATTGTGCTGTAAGTTATTTAAATAAAATGTTGTTTTCTACCAGGATATGCACAGAATTGTTTTGTTTCTCAAAATAGGTTGTTTTGAGAATTTCGTTCTGTCTTAAATATCAATATGTTTTGCGTTTAAGATCAAAATTAAAATTATCAGACATGTGAAGCCGACCTCAAAGAGACTAAATTTATTTTTATAAAAACTTCAGTATTAAAAATGGCAGTGTATCAAGGTGCCAATATCTGTGAATGTATACAAAGCATTTTGATTTATATAATTTAGTGACTCCAATTTTAACTAATTACCAAAACAATAAATCATACCTATTTAAATTTCATATAATATTTAAACAAATGTTTGCCATTCATGAGATAAATACTTTACAATAGGTTGCATATTTTTTGCTCCTTAGTTTTGTAATAGTTTTTTTTTTTTTTAAATTAGGCCTAAAGCATAAGTAGGAAAATAAATAGGCCTACAAAAATGTTTTTTCAGCAATTTTTATATTAGTACTTAATTACACTTTTTTAAACTTAATTTTAATCTTCTTGTTTTCCTCCTTGTGCTGCTTGCAATCTGCAACACACAATAAACAAGAATAACTTATAGGTAATAATGCCCACTTTAGTATTTTGGGCGCAAACATATTTAAGGCCTTTAGCCCAGACTTAGCTTTTGATCTGGAAAAACTCGTTTATAAGTAGGCTAATTTTATATTCTTTTTAAAAAAGCTATTGTCTAATATGTACCGGTAGAGGATTATTTAAAATTATGGGAGCGCAGGATTGGAACAGTCAGGACACAGCGCAGTAAAAATGTTTGGCGGGGAACTGGCACTGCCCCCACCCCGCAGCCGCGAGTACTACACCAGGAAGCCATGCCCTTGTCCCCAGTCCATACATAAAAACAGCAGTTCTGCCAACTGACATAAACATTAGAATTGTTGTATACACCTAAAATACAAAAAATTCAAACCACGAATCCTGTAATTTCCTGAATCTTATATATTAATACGCCAAAAAAGGCGCTTTTATGGTTAGGAAAACTTCTCCGTTGTTTCTTGACCAATTTTAATGTTTGAAGTGTCAAAGAATTCGACTCAGTTCGTAGTTTTGCAATTAGGTTTTTAATTTTCAATATCTTTATTCTCAAGGGTACGGGCTGCCCTCAAAGTTGGTTTTTTGCTCATAAGATTAATATGGGGAATACATTTATTTGAATTGCAGCTGTTAACACATTATGGACAGGTTAGCAATACCAGATGTTCCAGGTAAGGAATGTCTATCTATATAAATAAAATAGGTTTGATCTCACATCTCTTTGAGCAGTAAAATGTTGTATGCAGCGGAGATATTTAAATATGTGTTAACATTTGTTTTTCTGCCTATCTGTTTATAAGCCATATTTGTTTTGCGTTTCACAAAAAAAGACTGAATGAAATAAAAAATTTTCGTGTGGAGGAGGAAACGTTTTGGCTAAAAACTTAAACAGCGCGCTGCGGCGGTTAGGTTAGGTTACTATAATCTCCATACATAACACAGTTGTTTCTGAGGGTCCCATAATTTTACGCTGGATGCTGGAAGTTGACAGAACTGCTTATTTTATGTATGGAGTGGGAACGAGGGCATGGCTCCCTGTTGTAGTCCTCGCGGCTGGGAGGTGGGGGGACAGCGCCAGTTCCCAGCCACACATTATTACTTTGCGAGGACGGCGCTACGGGAGGTCCTGACTGTTCCATTTCTATCGTCTCAAAATTACTTGTTACCGGTATCTAAAGGTTAAAAGTCAGCCACACAATAAGTTGATAAGATACCGGTAATATTATTCAGATTAACTACGGTATATAAAGCGAGCTTAGATTTGTGACCATTATCTTATATTAACCCATCCCACCAAATAAATTTAATATAGTTTAAGGTTTACCAAATTATATAGGCTACTTGCAGTCAATTTTCAAAAATAAAACGATTACAGCAGTTTTTCACTTTTGATTTATTGTTCCTTCAGTATTGTTGGGTAAAACAACCTAGAAAATCCAAAAACCACTAGCAAGTGAATTATTGCTCGTTGCAGGATTTTAAACCAGCCTATGTTCAAAATTGCTTTGCCATTTAAAATTTAGCCCCAAACTTCAGTTATAATTCTGCTTGCGGCCTCAGCATGTTCCATGTATAGCTTAAAATGTTATTCACTCACAATATTAAATAAAAAATAAGTTACAAACCACACACAAAAGCCGGTCCAAAATAGTGATTTGAAAGTATAACTAAACAAATCCAGCAGTGACAAACCCTGATGTTCTTATATTAACATTGGTCTCAAGTCTTAATTAGGCTAACTTTACTTTAAATTTCATCAAGGACATGATTTGCGTACTGTTTGGATACAGCTTGGTATATTTATTGGAGCAAGTGACTTTGGTCCATGAGTCGAATCCCACTGATCAACAATGGCATTTATTTAACTGAAAATACCCCAGTGGTAATACAATCCAGAACCCGTCTTTTAAGCTGGTCCAACTTTCTAGAAAACAAAAATGGATAGGTCTCTGAAATGAGGGCGAGGACAATCACTGCAACTGAGATATCATTCCACTAAAAGTCATGCGATTTTTATAATTTATTTACATAACTTAAGCTAACTTTATAAAAAACGGTCTTATTGGTTACAGGGCCTAAAAAATAAACCAGTAGCGATATTTTATTAACCACGGAGCACACAGTGTGAAAAGCCCAGTCAGGAAGCTAGGAAATTGCCACTAAACTACGGTAACATACATAAACTAACATATTCTTGTTAATGGCGGATTTCAAAAAAATCTTAGGTCGAATATGTTAAGTAGGCCCTAAATAACTTGTTCTTTGGTGGACCAGGAAGTTACCAGTTTAAAGTAACTATTATTTTAACCCTAGAACTGGCGCATGTTATTCCCCATGGTGGCGGCTTTTCTTTTCTACTTTTGAAGAGTTTTACTTTATATTTTGAAAAATATACATAAACATGCCAAACTACCCATATGTTTTTTACTTTGTATATCAAATTAATTCCAATGAAGTTGCCTTTGGAGAAGTTAATTCTTTGACTGAAAGTTGCAATATAAAAAATCTTGTACATTTACAGCCATTTACAGCCATTTTTTGTTGCAATTTGTATTAGGGCCTAAGTTACCTACCTAAGTTAGTACCGGTAATAGAAAATGTCGTATAAAGTTATTGACTTACGTCTTTCTATAATAACTCTATAGGATGTTTAATTTAGTTTTGCAAATCTGCTGACTAAAATAACTTAGTCCTAAATTTAAAAATTGGTTTAACTTATGTAAATACATATCAACAATCACAAGTTCCATGAATATGGTAGGCTATCAAATTAAAGCTCTAAAATCTCTAGTTCATTATGGTAAGTTATCAATTTAACTTAAGTGATTATACTAAATTTTTGCTAGACGTAGAAAAGACTACGCTACCACAACAGACACATCACACCGGAACGTAACTTAGTTTGAACTAAGTTACGGTACGCTGCAACAGTTATAGGGTTAAGGCTGCCTGCAGATACTAGAACTGGGTCATAATTTGGCAGGTGTGCCACATTTATTTCTCAATTTGCCCTAATTTGTATTACACATTTAGGTTAATGACACTTTTACATCCAATGGTAATCCTAAGCCAAATCGATATCGAAACAATTATCCACACCATTGAAATGTTGGATTGTATGAGACAGTGAGACTTAGCCAAATACCTAATTTTACATCCATGTAGGCTTAATTGTGTTGAAGCTAATATTGAACTAGTCCTAGGCCTGAACACACCAAATTTCAATAATCTATTGGTATATCAATTCACCTGTTTAGGCATTATACCAACATAGTTTGTCGGGTTTTGATTACAACATTTTTCATCATTTGCTACCCAGCAATAAGCTTAATTGAAATTATTTTAGTTGAAGGAAGCGAGGTGACTTCAAGTATTATAGGTTAGGTCTAACTGAAAAACATTGTCAAAATAATGCTAATATGTTTTGATGTTACTTACCCTGTTGCACTTCCTGTACTAAGCAGTGTGATGCTAAGACTAGATGAACTTATTAACTTTCGTCTCTTCTACTTTACCAAACTAAAGTCTAATATAAACATGATTTTGATAACCCCTCTAAGACCGATATGACAGAAAAACAATGCGCGGCGCGCCGCGCCAGCCAAGGAGAAGGAATAACCTCTTAACCAAATGCAAACATATATTTAATTGTAATTGTAAGGTTAATTTGTAATACCTATTTTGAGAACTCTAATTAAGTTTTTAAATCATAATTGTAAATAAATAGTTATCCGTTAAATTGTAAACTGCTTTTCGGAACATACAAAATGCTTGATTTGACTTTCTGTGCCAAATTGGATTGTGTCAATGGATGTTTAAATTATTTAGAAAAAAACCGTACTTATTCGTGAGTGAGTGTGATAATAAATTTAACTATAATTAATTAAATTTACATTCAAGCCATATTATTAATAACTAAACATTTAACTTTGTATTTTATTGTGAACATGCGTTAATACTGTGCTGATCAAAAATTGCATGTAAATTTTACTTCAAATGATGTAAAACTTTTGATGGGGGCGGTTAAAAAAATAATTATTGTTAAATAAAACTGATTGAAACAAAAATAATACAGTTTTGGTATTATAATATTTTTATATCAAAAGATATATATGTACAAAATGTTACATCATTTTGACATCAAAAATTTTACATCATTTTGACGTCAATATTTAATCAAATATTTTATTTTACATCAATTTGACGTCTTTGATCACTTTTTTACGTCAAATTGACATCCTGTGCTATATGGGGCTATTACCATATCACATTTTGGTGTCAAAACCCACGTTCCCATGCATGTTAACAGTGGAGATAGGGAACAAAACACATATCAGTTTACTGCACCAAGTAAATTTACTACAGACTCGGACACTTTAAGAGTGGAGGCGATTACACTGAAAAGTAAACCTCCATGGCCTATACAGGAAAGGAAAGGTAGGGAGTTCACTCAATGTTCAACT
This sequence comes from Allygus modestus, assembly GCA_963675035.1. Classification (NCBI taxonomy): domain Eukaryota; kingdom Metazoa; phylum Arthropoda; class Insecta; order Hemiptera; family Cicadellidae; genus Allygus; species Allygus modestus. Next base: position 189,077,994 of record OY776112.1, on the reverse strand, counting down.
CCAGCTAGTAAATTAATTTCTCAAAGTTCAGGGGATGTTACAGAATTGGCAGGGAATAAAATCGACATTAATCCTAACTTGTCTCCAGAACAGCTGGTAGCAGCAAAACGTCTCCTATTTTCTTACAGGGATGTTTTTGCTAAAGTTGATACAGACTTAGGGGTGGCAAAAATGCCTCCTTATAAAATAACCCTTAAATCAGATGAACCTATCTCACTACCACCCTTCAAATTAGGGCCCAGGGAACGTGAGGAATTAGACAGACAAATAGAGGCATTGGAAGCTGCAGGGGTAGTGGAAAAATGCCAATCACCATTTAGCGCTCCAACTTTTCTCGTAAAGAAACCTGGGGGAAAATTTCGAGTAGTTCATTGTTATAAAAAGATCAATGAAAACATAATAAGTGACAAATTTCCCTTACCTAGAATTGACACAATTTTAGACACACTTGAATCAGCTCAATTTTATTGTCAAATGGACATAACACAAGCTTTCTTCCAGCAACCTATAGCACCAGAGTGCCAAGATTACACAGCATTCATAACCCACAAGGGTTTGTACCGTTACACGCGTTTGCCCCAAGGTATGAAAACGAGCCCAAACGCTTTTCATAGGTCGATGAACACTGTGTTCGCAGGCTTACTTTACCATGGTGTGGTTCTTTACCTTGATGACTTAGTTAGCTATGGTGAAAACTTTGACTTACAGTTATCTAATTTAGAGGAAACCCTAAGACATCTTCGGGATGCTGGTTTAAAAATTAAAACCTCAAAGTGTCATTTCTTTTACCAAAAGATTAATTTTTTTGGATTTGAAGTTCAGCCAGAGGGTATTTATCCATCAAAAGACAATTTTAAAGCTATCCTCGATTTTCCACAACCAAAAACAGTTAAAGACGTACGCAGCTTCCTGGGAATGACATCATTTTACCGGAAATTTGTTCCAGGATACTCTAATGTTTCTCACCCACTTACAGAACTCACAAAGAAAGAACAGTTAAGCTCAAAGTTACTAACATGGGCAGAACCACAGGAAAATGCGTTCCAGACCTTAAAACAAGCCCTTGCTAACCCTCCTCTCCTAGCACACTTTAAAGACAACCTAGAGACTATTGTAATGTCGGATGCATCAAAAATTGGGATTGGCGGATTAGTCAGCCAGTACCAGGAAGATGGCAGCCTTCGACCAGTGGCATACGTCAGCAGGACATTGAGGAATGTTGAGTCTCGATGGTCAGTTTCAGAGCTCGAGCTGCTTAGTGTAGTGTATACAGTTAACCATTTCAGACCAATGTTGCTGGGGAGACACTTCACCATATACAATGACCATGCTTGCTTACAGTACTACAAGAACATTAAGAATCTAAGCTCTCGATTAAACCGACTAGCTCTTAAACTTGTAGATTACTCATTCACCACTAAGCACAAACCAGGAGCAGCGATGCGAGTTCCAGATGCGCTGAGCAGATATCCAGTCGACGACGGAGCAGAAGACGACATCGTGGCAGAGGAACTTCAGATCAACCTCATCTCCCAAGTAAACATGCATAAATTACAGCTAGAGGACAAAAATCTCACCGACATCCGCAACGCACTTCTGGATCCAGATGCAGCATCAGCGAAAGACCGGAGAACTTCGAGAAAGTACATACTACAAGACGACATCTTATACTACTAGGACTACAACTCAGGCTCTTCTAAACTCCTATTAGCCATTCCAGTTTGTCTTGTGAATGATGTTCTTACAGCTTATCACGACAGCCTGACAGCAGGAGCGCACTCCGGCATAGCTAAGACTTATCAAAAAATAGCTATGCGGTATCACTGGCCAAATATGACCCGTGACATCCGTACTTATGTTCGGTCTTGTAATGCGTGCCAATTGCGCAAAGGTGATAAACGAGGTCTGGCCGGAAAATTACAACCCATTAAACTCCCACGTACCACACCTTTTCTAAAATGTCAAATTGACTATGTAGGACCCCTGCCTAAATCCAATGGTAAACAGTACATCCTTGTTGCCATGGACATGACAACACGTTATGCGGTCACTAAACTCACAGCAAACGCAGTCTCAAAAACAACTGCCAAATTCATTTTAGAAACCATAATCCCTCGGTTTGGTTGTGTTAAAGAAATTCAGTCAGACCGTGGAAGCCATTTTAACGCAGAAGTCCTTAAGCAGCCTTTTGATGCTTTAGGAATTTCCCATCAGAAAAGTTCAGCATACCACCCTCAGAGTCAAGGACTTACAGAAAGGTATAACGGAACGCTACTTAACATGTTACACTTTTATGCAAATGAAAGTCACTCAGATTGGAGTAAATATGTTGAAATGGTAACATTTGTTTACAACGCTAGTGTCCAATAGTCAACAACATATTCTCCATTTTTCCTTTTGCATGGATACCATCCACTTTTCCCTGCCAATCTAGCAATACTACCACGGATTCCTGATCACGATGTCCTTGAAGCAGTTACGAATATCCAGGAAATTCGTAAAACCGTTCCTAAACTGCTTACAAAAGCCCAGGATAAGCAGAAAGTCTATTACGACGTGACTCGACACATTCGTGAATTTAAACCCGGTGATAAAGTAGTTATCACAACTCCGTTTACTGGAAAACATGGTACCCGCAAATTGGCTGAAACGTATAAAGGCCCTTTTGAGGTAATAAGAAAAGTTTCGGACCTTTGCTATGAGATCTCCTTGGAAAAATTCGGAAAATGGACAACGGATGTAGTCAACATCAATAGGATGAAACCATACCATGACAGGGACTGAATGTGTATGTCTTTTATATCCCAGTAGCATTAATCAAAATAATGTTTGTAAATATAAATTTTTAGGCAATTATTAGTTAGAACTTATAGGTCAGATAACTCATATTTTGTTTTACTTGTTTTCTCCAGGGTGCAATTTCTTGATGTTTAATTGTTAAATATTTTAATTAATTACTATTATTTATATCTCTTTTATTACTTTTTCTATTATTAACTATTATGGATTTTTTGTAGTTAAAGTCACAATAAACTGTAAATATATTCATCATGATGAAAATTCACAAGGGCATAGTTAGTTAATGTATCAAAGCACTAATTCAAAGCACTAATTCAATTGTATTTCTGATTGCATGTACAAAAAACTGACACTGAGCTGGTGGATTCACATCTCAGCACAATACACTCCAGCAGCAGTTCTACACGACTACTCCACGGCTACACGATATCACTGCTACATCAGCACTGCTGCAACATCTGCCGCCCGACCTTGAGAAGTTCACCGTCTTAACCTCCTATTCAAACCTCTCAACATCTCTTCGAAGAACCAACTGTATTCAAGAACACTAAATTCAAATTCATGTATAAAGTTAAATTCAAATTGCTATCTCATAAAGATATCCTAAATTCACAAAAATATTTTATAATGCTAAATTAGCATGCCATTTCTTCTTAATTTAAAACAATGTAATGTTCATATAGACACGGGGACCGTGTCTACCAACGGTAGGGGCATGTGACGATATGTCACTTTTACCATTTAACCTTTTTTGGTACTTTGGTATTATACGGATGCCACCCTTATGCAGCGCGCTGCGGCAGTTATGTTAAGATGGGTTATCATAAAAATGATTGTAGGACTTTCCTTGTTTTGTTACGAATCGAATGATACCTGATGAGTCATACTTCCGGCCGCCAAACCCCCTCTAAATAGGCCAAGGTCAGGTCGTTGACCGGAGCGCGCGCATCACCTGTCACCGCCTGTATCTGGGTCAGTGTCATGAGTGATTTATTGCCGTGCACTACGTTACATTTGTTTTCATAATGAGTGACGTTCTTTTGGTGTGGGATTTACCTCGAAATGAAGAGGAAACCGTACGTATTTTTATGATAACCCATCCTAACATAACTGCCGCAGCGCGTTGTATATTTGGCGGAGTAGCTGTGGCGATCGGGTCTGGCTGCTAGCGGCGGCAACGCATCCAACACGATCCTAGCGGACATCGCTGCCTTTTGGGAGGCACAACACAAAGACCGCTCATCAGAATGATGTAAAATTTGTACAGTAAGTCAATAAAAGTACGTTTTTTCGAATTATGTAGTTATCCTTTGTATCCGGTAAAAATTTAACGTCCAAAAATGGTGGCATCCGTATAATACCAAAGTACCCTTTTTTTATAATCATATTTTTGTTTGTATGTTTTTATCTCAGTTTCTCATTTTTAATTATTCTTTTAAATAAAGTAAATTAATTCAATTTTAAATTAATTATAACATTGTAAATTATTCTCAAACAAACAGGAAACTAGCTTCAATAATTCCTAATTCAGTGATTGGTTGCTCAAAGTGAGACGCTGAGTGTTAGCAGTTTTTTGTGTTACTTGCTGACAGTCCGCTGTTTAATTGCAAACAATTGCAGTTCACTGGCCTTACCACCACCCCAGATATTCCAGTTCAATACCACCGGTGGTCATCTTTTGCCAAATTAAATTCATTCGACCCCAGGACACCAGCGCCTGCTGGTCCAGGTAAGGCCGTTTTATATTTTCTAACTTAGAGTTTTGAAGTCAGATATTTAACTAAAGCACATTGATAAATTGATTATAGTACTTGATTACGATACTACTTACACAGTTTAAACATTTATATTTATACTCTCTTGTCCCTTTAATAAAATATTATAACAAATTTTCAATAATTTAATTATACTTAATTATTCTTTCTTTTGGTTTGAGAATCATATTTAGATCTTTTACTCTTTTTCATTTAAATCCTTTTTTAGAACCTTTTTGTAATTTGATGATTAGAAATCATGTGTAAGAAATGACTTTAACGTTTGGATCAGAATAATTATTGTATAATATTAAATACAGTCTTTGATACATATTTTGGTTTCATTTGTAGAGTACCCCTCATTAGCCAGCGAGTTAGCGTCCACCAATTATATAATATATGTTCATAGAAATAATACAAATAGAATAGATCCCACATTATACCGTGACAGTATATGGCTTAATTTGGTTGTAGTTTATTGTTGTTTGCACAAAAAACAATTTTTCGCCTATGGTTCCTGTAGCAGCAAACCTAAGTACTTGGTCCACATTTATTCTTATGGAAAATACTTAAAATGTTATATATGGCTTATTTATGAATGTATATGGATGAAACTTGGTATGTGACTTCACTAAGATGAGTTCTATTGATATATTTCATAAAAACCCATTATTTTGTGTTCCTTGTTGCAGCAAATCTACGTACTCATCCCCAATGTTATTCTTATGGAGAATAATTAATATTTTAAATATCACTTGTTTGTGAATACATTTCTTATGAATCCTGTTAAGTGTTTTAAAGTGTTATGTTATATATTCATTGGAAATTCGCTGAGTATGCAGGTTTTCTGCGACGGGGGTATTATTAAATTAAAATGTACTTGATCCTTTGAAAATTTAAATACAGGTTAATCGAGAAGTTATGTTTGCCTGTGACGAACGTCGTACATTCACTGATTGCAATCAGAGAACTATGTTTAAATCAATCACTACTATTATAATGAACGGTATCAGGAAACCGACACATACTTTCTCCCTTTTGGCCCAACTTTAATGAATAAATTACTTTTTATTAACTAAATATAGAATACAAAGCACGGTCTGATATACAGAAAATCTTGTTAACAAGTTGTTTTCAAAAATATCCACCCAAATCCCTGTTTGGGAGACAATACAGAATCCGTTGCTAAACACAGTGGTTTTGAAAGGGGAAATGCCCCCTTGTCCCCCCCAGGGTTAAGTTTCAACATATTTCGAAACTCTGTTGGTCAATGCTAACTTCACAAGCAGGGGCGGATCTAGGAATTTGTTGAGGGTGGGGCGCACTTGAGTTTTTTTTCTTACTAAACGATAACGTCCCTCAGTAACGGGAGGCAGTTGTTAGTACTAGCTAAATTCAATTCAGTCATGATGCTAGCAAATAAAACACTACTTTGTAACACTTATTTCGCAATGAAATGTGTAATATTGATGTATTCCACTGATAATAAACAGTAGGTACATAAATATACACATTTTATACAACTACTACCAATAAAAACAAACATTTTATACCGATTAATTTACTTACACGCACTACTAAAGGCTAAACCAACGCGCACAAAATGGTTAAGGTAGAACGCAAAGGTTTCAGAAAAGAAGAAGATTGAGGAAGACTGCAGGGTTGGTGCTGCGGTGTGTGCCACTAGGGCAACCAAAGGCAATAGTCCGGTACTGTAGTGCGTTACCCTAGGAATGTTCGTCTCAAGCCCCTAGGCCGGTGCTGTGGGGTGTGCGCCTAGGGCAGCCAAGGGCACTAGGCCGGTGCTGTGGTGCGTTACCTAAGGGATACTCGGCCCAAGCCCCTAGGCCGGTGCTGCGGTGTGTTCCCCTAGGGCGGCCAAAGACAATAGGCCGGTGCTGTGGTGCGTTACCTAAGGGATACTCGGCCCTAGCCCCTAGGCCGGTGCTGCGGTGTGTTGCCCTAGGGCAGCCAAAGGCAATAGTCTGGTGCTGAGGTGCGTAAATCTTAGAAATGCTCAGCCCAAGCCCCTAGGCTGGTGCTGCGGTGTGTGCTCCAAAGGCAGCTAAGGGCAATAGGCCGGTGCTGTGGTGCGTTACCTAAGGGATACTCGGCCCTAGCCCCTAGGCCGGTGCTGTGGTGTGTTGCCCTAGGGCAGCCAAAGGCAATAGTCTGGTGCTGAGGTGCGTAAACCTTATAAATGCTCAGCCCAAGCCCCTAGGCTGGTGCTGCGGTGTGTGCTCCAAAGACAGCTAAGGGCAATAGGCCGGTGCTGTGGTGCGTGACCTTAGAGATGCTCGGCCCAAGCCCCTTGGCCGGTGCTGTGGCGTGTTCTCCTAGGGCGGCCAAAGGCAATGGCCGTTGCTGTAGTGCGTTACCCTAGGAGATGCTCAGCCCTGGCCGGTGCCTTTACCTTACAGATAGTAAGTTGTGTTTGTCGGATTTAAGGAGCTCAGTGACTCCCCAATTGTATGTATCGATCGGCAACTGTTTATCTTACAAATGTTTGGATGCAGTAAGTTACTCAACATACATATATAAAGGACGTATCGTTATATGGCGACATGATTCCTTACCGTCCTACCAACGGGGTTCACTATCTTGGCCTAGACATTCCATGATCATTGTACTGTTAAAACTATTCGTAGCGGCCCGTTATAGGGGAGGCCCCGTTTTGTAGAGCATCGCCCAGTAGGTAAGACGTGTTGGTGTAAATAATGTATTTGCAAATATTAAACACAAAAACTAGTACAGTGACAGACAGCGTCACACTATTACCATTGGCTATACACCTGTTACGTCCACCATGGCGTGCGATGGTGGCAATTTCTATCCAGTTCTGTCAGAAATACGTGGAGAATCCCGCTTCTTTTGCTATCAGACGGGCCCATAAGGTTTTCAGTCTAGTACAGATATATAGTCAATGTTATTACCCATTAATTACACACTTTCTGAGCCCAAGGGGGGGGCGCGCGCCCCCTGGCTGGATCCGCCACTGTTGACAAGCATATCAAGATTGAACGAAATTGATCAATAAATAAGAGAGAAATAGTAATTTCTGTATTCCCCATAAGAATAACATTGGACAACGTACTGTGTTGACCGCAAAATGAAAATTTAAATTTTCTCCGTAACCAGTAATCGTAGAATAGTAATTGAAAATACTAAGTTATTTATTTTTTTGAGCTCTTTTTAATGGTGAATAGTAATATTTGTTATATTTATGTTTTTTTTTACATGAAAAATCCAAAAAACTGAATTTTTGATATTTTAAGTCTTGTAATTTCTGAACCCTAATTTTTATAGGAATACGGGTGGTGTCATTTTGTTGGAAAACTGAAGTTCTACAAACGACTTAAGTTTAATCAAAATCGTTAGAGTCGTTTTTGAGAAATCATGATTTTTCATGTTTTTTGGTGGTTTTTGGGGGATAATTACCCTTAAAAATCAATAATTCAAAAAAATGAAAAAAAAACGCCTGGAGATATCGTGGATTAGTACATACTGTGACGAAGGGGTCCATATTTCCTTTCGTCTGGGAATTATTATGGACAATTTACCCCGCAAGTGGAAGACTGCTCTGGCGGGGAAAGGAGGTCAAGAAACGCGGGAGTCAGTCAGAGTTGGTGGAACGAGACAGACGGACGACAGGGCGAGCGAGGGAGGAGAGGTGTCAAGGAGCGGCGGTGGCGGTCCATGGTTCGAGGGTCAAGTGGTGGAGTCCTACCCCCCCCCCCCCAGGTCTTCACCATCATGAGAGCGGTTCCAACCGGAGGGAGGCGGTGGGAACCAATGTATCACCGCGAAGGATAGAGGTATATTGATTTTGATTGTAGTGAGGATTATTTCAAGGAATGGGCCAGCCAGGGAAATTAGGTAATAAACGGTAAGGTATAGAAGAGATATTTGTCTATTTTTCACAAGCCCTATATGAGTCACCCCCAGGATTCCCGTTCAGAGGGAAACTAAAAGGTACCTTGCGTGACAAATTTTGGTGGAAGCGCCGGGTAATTCATAATGTCTTTGACTTTACTAGAGTCTGGACTCACACCCTGTGAGCTAACTGTGTGGCCTAGTACTTTCACTTCTTGGAAGCCAAAAGAGCACTTTGAGGGGTTAAGAGTCATTGACGCCTCTCTTAATCTCCGGAGCACTTGCATTAATCTCTCCAATAATTCCTCAAATTTAGGGGTCATCACAACAATGTCATCTATATATACGAGGCATGTTCCCCACTTTAAACCCGCAAACACTTTGTCCATACAATTCTGGAATGCTGCAGGACTCGTCTTTAGCCCAAATGGCGTGACCTCGTACTCCCATAATCCATCAGGAGTGATAAAGGCTGTTATATGCCTATCAGATTCTCTTATAGGTATAATTGCCAGAATCCTGACGTCAGATCCAAAGTGACAAACCACTGACACCCATTTAAATACGTTAAAATGTCATCAATCAAAGGAATTGGATGTTGATTTGACGTTATCTTTTCATTAAGCTTCCGATGGTTCCCACAAAATCTCCATTCTCCATTCCTTTTTCGCACTAATACCACTGGTGAAGCATACGCCGAACTACTAGCTCGAATCACTTTCTTCTTTATCATGTATTCAATCTGATCCCTCAATATCTCACGTTCACGATGAGAGACTCGGTATGGGGGCTGTGCACCGGCGTTTTATCCAACAGCTCAATATTGTGTTCGCTAATGGTTGTTTTGCCAATCTGGGTGGGATCCCAGGAAAACCGATCTTCGTACTGTTTTAAAAGATCCACCATTTTCTTTCGCTGGTCGGAAGTCATATCAGGACCAAGTTTCAACCTTTCCTCTTGGAAGTCATGATAACATCCCATTGGCAATTCAGCCTCCTCAACACATATTATCTTAACATAGAGCTCCTCTGACTCTTCTATCAGGATCTGATTGAGCCAAGTGGCATCTGGAGGTGGCTCCCAATACTTCGTGTCCTTTTCCTGGCAGTAGAAAGGTACGGAATTGTCTTTCCACTTCTATTCGTCAACACAACAATGTTCTGCCCATAGTCAATAACTGTTTGAAACTGTAAATGAAAACAATTTCCCAATATCAGGCAGTCGCTAAGTCCCCTTGCCGCAAATACTGGAAATCGAATTATGCACTTAATTGTCTCGATAGCAATCTCTGTTCTTCCCACTATACACACTGGTTCATCTGTAGCGGTTTTCATATTTACCCCACCTACCGGATGTACAACTCGGTGGCCAACTAGGCTTTCGTCCATGCAGTTAACGCACGCGCCAGTATCAAAGATATGACAGACCTCCTTTGCTGATCAACAATGGCTTCTATTTCTAGGACCCCTACTGTCCTTAGGGTCGTCGTCTCATTACTCAATTCTTGCCTAGGCACACTCTGTGGTATGCCTCCTTCCGATCCAGAAGGCTGGGCGCACAGTGGAGACTATATGAAGTAATATCTGTACCTTTTGCATGTACAAATTCTACCTGTAGTATAAGGGACGATGCGCCTTTCTTATCAGCAGATGGAGAGCGTTTGATGGCAATACAAGGGGCTGCGATACACGACTGTCAGCCATATGAAAACCCTCTATGTTTTGTCCCTAGGTACGCCGGTGACACAGTGTCAGGTTCACTCTGCCCGAGGGAAATGTTCTTGGGTACGGCTATAATGGAACTCAGCAGCTTATGTGCATTTTCTTGTGTCCCAAGCGTAGCTCCGATAGTCAGCAGGGTAGAAGACGAAACCTATGTATTAACTTCAACAATAGAGGGTTTCAGGAACAATAGAGTGGAAGTGCCGCCAGCATGGATCGAATAAAACCATTCTGGTTCCCAGTGACGGACGCCCCGGAGCCCTGCAGGTGGAGGTAGCCTGTGACTGCAAATTGAATGTAAATAACAAAGTTGTTATATTAGAAAGCTACCCGTGTAATAAGAAAATGTCAGTTTCAGAGATGGTACATGTGGTACCAGCGTCCTGGTCCAAGCTGAGAACTTTAAAGGTACCCTCAGGTAACACGCGCTCGACCAGTGTTTTTGATACGTTGGACGAATGCTTGGATGCAAATTGGCCAATGGTAGTCCCGCATTGGAATGTTAGCTACGCGAGACCTCATCAAGGACGTCAGGCCTCCCGTGATATCGGCTGGTTATGAGGAACGAGCCTGACCATTTGTTTCAGCCCTTATTCACACTATGTATTTCAAATTGGTAACTGTAATCGTGATAAGAAATCCACATTTAATAGGGTTATATATGTTAAATGCAGTTAGAGCTGATTCTACAGAGTTGTATTATGAAAATAAGTATTATCTTGAAGTAGTGTATGTCATTGTATTCACAACTGTTTTAGCGAATTTCCCTTATAGGGAAGAAGATATTACCGTAGGTGGCATGGTAAGACTTAAGCCCGAGACCATGATAACTTTTCGTTTTGAGGTCCCCAGATGCCAAAAACACTATTCGTTCAAATTTATACATATGTCCATACCCGATTTTGATGAAATTTGGCACAAATGTGGAGAGTAGCACATTACTTTTACATTAAATTAGTCATAACTTTATGACTTTAAGTTCGAAAACCAGATCTATCGCACTATGGGAAGGGGGTTTAATGGGGGTTTACAATTTTCCAAAAATCGGTTTTTTGCAAATTTGACCCCAAAATGTTAAATACCCCCGTCGCAGCAAACCTGCGTACTCAGCGAATTTCCAATGCATAATATATGTCTTAATACCACATAAAGCCGTAAACAAAGTTTCATAAAAATATATTCACATACAAGCGGTTTTAATTATTCTCCATAAGAATGACATTGGTAATGAGTACGTAGGTTTGCTGAAACAAGGAACAGAAATAATTGGTTTTTATACAAATATAGATAGAATTTAACCAGGCGAAGCCACATACTAAGTTTCATCAATATTCAATCATAAATAAGCGCTACATAACAATCTAGTTATTCTCCAAAAGAATAACATGGGGGCTGAGAAAGCAGGTTTGCTGCAACAAGGAACAGAAAAATGGGTTTTTATATAATTATCAATATAACTCAACCAAGTGAAGCTACATACCAAGTTTTATTAATTTATGTTCATAATTAAGGGAGTCATTACATTTTACTTATCCTCCATAAGAATAACATGTGGGCTGAGTACGCAGGTTTGCTGCTACGGGAATAATAAACAAAAAATAAATTTTTTGTGCAAATATCAATTTACCAGCACTATGTGAAGCCACATACCAAGTTTCATCAACATACATTCATAAATAATCGAGATATCAAATTTTATTTATTCTCCATAAGTATAACGTTGGACAACGTACTGTGTTTAGCACTTTGAATATCTCTGCAACGGTTGGGCGTAGAATCACAATTTAAACACCAAAATGATTGTTTTGTGGAACTGAACAGATTGGTAAAAGCAAATGTGAAGTTTACATAAAAATAAACTGAAGAAAAGCCAATTACCTTCTTCCCATAAGATTAACATGGGAGATTTTATGAGTAGGTTTTTTGGATTTTCTCCGCAACCACTTAACCTAGGTTAATAATTTAAAATACTAAATTATTTGTTTTTTTAAGCTCTATAACATGGTCAAAACCAAAATTAATTTTTTTTTTAATTGTAGGGTGAAAAATGCAAAAAACTGATTTTTGCAAAATTTAAAACCCCCATAAACCCCCTTCCCATGGTCAGATTTTTCTGGTTTTCGAACTTAAAGTCATGAATGTCATTTTACACATTTGAGCCAAATTTCATCAAAATCGGACGTTTTTTACTCAAGTTATCGTGTTAACGGACACACACACACACACACACACACACACACACACACACACACACACACACATATATAAATTTGAACAAATAGTGTTTTTGGCATCTGGGGACCTCAAAACAAAAAGTTATCATGGTCTCGGGCTTAAGTCTTACCATAGACCTACGGTAATAGCTTCTTCCCTATAGGGGAAATTCGCTAATTCCCTATAAGGGAAATTCGCTAAAACACTCAATTTTGGTTATAACTATTTTATAGAGCTTAAAAACAAATAATTTAGTATTTTGAATCATTAACCTAGCTTAAGTGGTTGCGGAGAAAATCCAAAAAAGTGTCCCATGTTAATCTTAGGGGAAAAAGGTTTTTAGATTTTTCTCAGATAGTTTTACTAAAAACTTCACATTTCTGTTTATTAATGTGTTTAGATCAACAAAACAAACATTTTGGTGTTTAATCGTTGTTCTACGTCCAACCGTTGCAAAGATATTCAAAGTGCTAAACATAGTACGTTGTCCAATGTTATCCGTATGGAGAATAAATAAAATTCTATATCTCGATTGTTTTTGAATGTATATTGATGAAACTTGGTATGTGGCTTCAACTAGTTGTGGTATATTGATATTAGCACAAAAAACAAGTTTTTGTTGATAGTCCCCGTAGCAGCAAACCTGCATACTCGACCCCCATGTTATTCATAAGGAGGATAAGTAAAGTTGTATATCTCCCTTAATTATGAACCTAAATTAATAAAACTTGGTATATAGCTTCACCTGGTTCAGTTATATTGATAATTGCAAAAAAACATATTACTTATCTTCCTTGTTGCAGCAAACCTGCGTCCTCAACCCTAATGTTATTCCTATGGAGGATAAATAAAATGCTATATATCACTTATTTATGGATGTATTTTTGTGAAACTTGGTAAGTAGCTCTATGTAGTAGTGAGTCACATATATATGCATTGGAAATTCGCTGAGTACGCAGGTTTGCTGCGACGGGGGTATTTATTATGTTTTGGGCAATTGGAAGATATTTGTATTACCGCTGTGGGACAAAGGACATATCAGATGAGCTCACAATGTCGGACCGACGCCGGCCCGGGGACAACGACGGGCTCCCCCGGAGTATGCCATTAGCCGAGGTCAACGGGCGAGAACTCAGAATCACGCTGGAGTGGTGGGAAATGAGCCCCTCCCAATAAAGCCGCGCTACGATCGATAAGTAGCCTCAAAGCCTTGTTAATTGGATAAAATGTCAAATGATTTGTACCATATCAAAGGTATATTTGTGATTATGCTATGTGTATGTGTATAGTGTATACAAACGATGTGGTTATTATGTGATTTTTCAATGATAAACGTAGGTAGGACATGGGTTACGCCGATTACCAGTTGTTATTATAATATGTAAATGTATAACAGACAGTGCACTGGAGTCGAGACAGATGTGGGCGATCAGCTGTTCACTGGAGTTCAAGGACATCGCCACTACCCGTGTCTTGCGACGGTAAAATTTTGTTCACACGCTTAGATGTTCTCTTGAGTTGTTATGTTCTAAGGTGATAATTGGCTAATAATAATAATCTGATCATTTTAATGGATGGTAAATATGTGTAATGTAATATATTTTCAGGCAATAATCCATAATAGCTTGAGCAAGCTGAGGAGACCTTCTGCAGAACGATTTAATATAAGTTGTAAATATATATTTATTCGGCAATATTTGAGAAGAGTAATAATAACGTGCCGATATACTGCGTTATGAATAAAGTACAAATGGAGAATGTTGGTTGAATGAGGTGGCCACCAAAATTGAGAATGCGAGTTTGAATGATTGAAATTATTTTTAAACATTATTTTATATCACGCTATGTTTACATTATAGATAAATGAAAGAAATTTTATACGTAAATGACTCATATTAGCCCACACAGCACACGATGTCCCCAGGATATCCCATTTGTGTCCCACACATCCCATTGCCATCCCAGGATAAACAGGACATCCCTAGGATATCCTGATATATCCCGGGACATTTGTGGACGTCCCAGGGATGTCCACGAAATCCCGGGATAACGTGGATATCTTGGGGACATCCCACCGACATCCTCTATATCCCAGACCAATTTTAGTAATAATTAATTAAAAGTTGTATTTAGAGTTTTAGTATTCAAACCAAATTGAATAACAAGGATAATGATTAGATATCTAAAATAACACATAAATAAAGAAAGAATGAATTTACAGTTTATACATCGATGAAATATGCATAGAATTCTGACGATTTATAAGAAAAGAAAAGAAAAATTGCATACTTTTTACCGGTACACCATTAAATTAACGGCCAATCCGATCTCCCATAATCCCCTTTAGAGCTTTAGAGAAAAGAGAAAAAATCTGACGCGGCGCCTCGCGTCTGCGCAGAATCGCAGCATCCCAACCAAACTCTATGTCTATGTCTACAGACGACAGACCAGATAAACGTGCGTTATATATAACGGTCAATCCGTATTTGGCTTGGTAAATTATGTTTCAGTTACTTTCTACTTAGGCTACCAAGTTTTAAGTTTTGGAGGTTTGAATTGAGAAAAAATATATCTTCATTCAAGAGTTACTTCAGGTGTTTTGAATACTGTACTGTTTCTTGGTAAGTAACATACTTTGTTAAAACAGATTTACAGGTTAACTATAGTTAATTTTTCTTCATAATGTAATAAAGAGTTATTCCACTAGGATGGTTTGTTTATAGAAAATACCCGTACCTACTGAATCAGTTTAGTCAGTCTCTCATACTAAGAACTACCATAACCTCAAAACTATCTAGGCCTATAAAGTGTATTGCACGAATGAAAAAACTAGGCTTTCCATACTTCCATAAGGCTAATGTTACAATTAACACTAGTCTTATGGGCAGCCTGGATTTACATTTATTTAATCATAAGAACACTGAAGACATTTTAGCTTAAAGTTGTTTTCCTTACAAAATATATAATTCTTATCCATATGTGTTGTATTATATTAACTCTGATAGTAGGTAACAGCCTTTTATTTTTATTATTCACCCAAATTTGCAATTAGGCTATACCGGTACTGCGCACAGTTACCTTACCCAATGCGCACAGTGACACACCAGTCGGGGTACTTTGACATTAATTTCTGTACAAATAATGGTTGAATCGATTAAATTGGAATTTCCTCCTAAGAAACGAATAAGCTAAACGGGGAGCAGTTATATGTATTCGTTTGAAGTTTAACTCAAAATGAAACAGTTTTACATACCTTTCCGTCGTCAGTCCTTTGGTCATATGACTAGTTTCGGGACTGCTGTTCCATTATCAAATCTGTCGTCGATAAATTAAAATATGAACACATAGTCACAATATATACACTAACACAAGCCAAGGACAAGTCCAAACAGCGGGATACGAACACGCGGAATGCTACAATGTGACAAGGTACATTGGTAGGAGGTAAGTTAGTCATGTAGGCCTAGGTATTGGAGGTAGTCATGTCACAGCCATCCGCGTGTTCTTGTCCCGCTGTCTGGACTTGTCCTTGGTCGACCAAACCAAATAAATATTTGTTTTAATCGTAGCGTCCGTTTGTGTTGTGTTGGTGTATATATTGTGACAAAGTTATGTGTTCATATTTTAATTTAGCGACACCAGATTTAATAATGGTACAGTAGTCCCAAAATTAATTATCTGCTAGTAAACCAGAGGATTGATTGACGATAGGGTATAAAAACCTGTTTTATTTTGAGTCAAACTTCGATCCTAGAGGCAATATGAATAAATTGAAGTTTAACTATAAAAATCTTTGAGTACGGTATAAAGGATTTAACTTAGGTGTGCCCAGTTTCCCCACTTGCCCCCCTAAATAGACCTTAGGTACGATACATAAAGTAATAATGGTTTCTTAATGATTATTTGTTAGCGCCTAAAAATTATGCAAATTTTGAAGAGAATATTGAAGAAAATATTGAATTTTATCATTCGGTTAACTGAAGTGTGGTAAATCAACTCTTTTTTTTAAGATACTATAATCTTGATGCTAGGTGGAAAGAAAAATCAGCTTCATCGTGTACTTTAGTTACTATTGAATTAATAAAAAGCGTATGACGTACGATTAGGTAAATAAATCAAATCTTTAAAAACTCAACCTAAATTGCCGTATGAACTGAAACTTACAGTGCCTGATGAGTGGATATGGTACATTAAAAGTAGGCATATGATGTAACTATGTGCTTTCAGGAAATTTTTAGGCCTAGTTTGTTTGCTAATCAATTAGGTATTTAAATTAGCATGTGTCTCTGTTTAGGAGCTGATCAGAATCAGTTTGCTGAGGCCAAAGTAAAACATATTGATTTCATGGATTGGCTAAAACCCCAAATAAATCAACTCTTCATAAGAAGAGAAATCCAGGTAAAACTATAAAAACAATTCTGTATATTAAATAAGGTAGGTTAGAAAACTATGGTTAGGTAACGTAGGCTACTTCATTCGATTATGCAAGGTCTATGATAGCCTTAACACCTATCAAAATGATCACAATTTAGTTACTTACACAATTGCCTGAATAAGGTGTCATAAGTTAAAATCAATAATAAGGGCCTATATATAATAACCATTTTACATTCAAAGTTAACAGGATCGGTTGATTTTTTTGTGTGTTACATGGTCAACACTGAATTTGCTATTTTTTACTTATTTCTATTCTGTGTGTATGCCAATTTCAATATTTAAACTGAAAGAAAACAATATTTTAACTAAAATACACCATTAATCCATTTAAAAACATGATTTTTCTATTCCATTTCAAAGGCTTTAAAAATTACAGGTCAGGAACGGCACCAGTACGTCATTCTAAGCCAATGGGTTAAGAGTTAAGTCTTTATACCTATTACCTGATTGTATATTGATGAAACTTTGTATGTTGCTTGGTTGTGGTTTATTGATTTTTTACTGTCCGCGAAGCCGCAAACTTGCTTACTTAGCCCTAATGTTATTTGAATGAAGAATACGGTATGTAAAGTTTGATATATCTCCCTCAATTATGAACTTAAATTAATAAAACTTGGTATATAGCTTCATCTGGTTGAGTTTTACTGATAATTCCATAACAACACATTTCTCATCCTCCTCGACTCAGCGTTAATATGGAGAGTGAATAAAATGTTATTTATCACTTATATTTATGAAAGTATTTGCATGAAAATTGGCAAGTGGCTTTATGTGGTAGATATATAAATTGACATTGGAAATTCGCTGATAATGCTGGTTTTCTGTGTGCGGGGTATTATTTGTTATCCTTTTTGTCTTGATTTTATTTTTTAGAATACGTTAGGCTACTGGCTACCGCATTTATCATTTTATTTTTTCCGCATAATTAATTATTAATACAATTATTTGCTCATCATCTTCATGCACTACGGTACAAATTTGAGGGTGGCCAAGGGGTCAGGTCTACTGGAAACTAGGGGTGAATAGACTCTGCAACTGATTTGCCAAAATTGAAGACCACTTATGCTTTTTGATGTTTCTTTAAGCACTTAAACTGTACCTTATAAACACATGGCTACACAAAATATTCAATGACATATTTACCAAATATAATGTTAAGGGGAGATTAAATTTGCAATATTGCTGACAATTTTCTTTTACATTTTTCAACATTAATATTCATAACATTATATTTCATTTTAGTGTGAATGATTGGTGGTTACCAGTAACTGTAATATAATCATTAACAAGGCGACTGAAATGGCAGCAGCAGAAATAAAATGAGTTTTCACGCTGTGACGGGGGTATTTTATTACTAGAGAAGACATTTTTAATGTTTGGTCTTATTTACTTCTCAGTTCATTTCTATCTTTTTTTAGCGAATTTCCTCTATAGGGAAAAAGCTATTACAGTAGGTAGCATGGTAAGACTTAACGCCGAGACCATGATCACTTTTTGTTTTGAGGTCCCCATATGCCAAACACATAAGTTGTTTAGATTTATATATATGCGTCCATTACCTCGATAAATTTTGAAATAAATGCCCAATTTTGATTAAATTTGGCCTAAATGTGGAGAGTAACATTTATGACTTTAGTTCGAAAACCAGATTGATCAGGCTATGGAAAGAGAGTTCAAAATAGGTAAAAACCACCTAGTACTGGTATATTGATATTTGCACAAAAATTTGTATTTTGTTGACTATCCCCGTAACAGCAAACCTGCATACTCAGCCATGTGTTATTTTTATGGAGAATAAGTAAAGTTTTATATCTATCTCCCGTAATTATGAACATAAATTATTAAAACTTGGTATGTAGCTTCACCTGATTGAGTTATATTGATAATTGCTTAAAAACACATTTCTTATATTTCTTATTGCTGCAAACCTGCGTACTCAGCCTTTATGTTATTCTTATAGAGAATAACTCAAATGCTATATATCACTTATTTATAAATGTATTTTTATGAAACTTGGTAAGTGGCTTTCTGTGGTAGTAAGAAACATATAGGGCTATATGCATTAGAAATTTGCTGTGTATGCAGGTTTCTTGCGACAGGGGTATTATTCATATGTAGAGTAAGTAAAGTTTGATATCTCCATTAGTTATGAACTTAAATTAATAAAACTTGGTATTTAGCTTCACCTGTTTGAGTTATATTGATTATCGCAAAAAAACACATTTCTTTCCTTCCTTTTTTTAGCAAATCTGCGTGCACAGCCTTAATGTTATTCTTATGGAGAATAAATAAAATGTTATATTATCACTTATTTATGAATTTATTTTTGTGAAACTTGGTAAGTGGCTCTATGTAGTAGTGAGACACATTTATATGCATTGGAAATTCGCTTAGTACGCATGTTTGCTGCGACGGGGGTATTTTTAGATAAAATATTACCCAAGGCTATATGCAGTATTAGCTTAATTTTTTTTATTTGCAGGAAGCGAGGCCATGATGAAGATGAAAACAGAAAAGGAATTTAATCAACTACCAATACTTACTGTGTGTTTATACAGCCTGGTTTATATGACTTACATTTTTTTATGTACTTATTTTTACTGCAATTATACTGCCATTTTGTTTGAATTCATTACTGTATTATTTAAAAAAAATCCTTAATTGTTTGTATCACATCACCGAACAATTATAAATTGGAATCCATCCTTAAATTTTTTAAATCTGTATTTATTAATTCAACTTTTGTTCTGAGAAATGTTTAGGCCTACACATGCATATATTCATTTTATTATGAACTTGTTAAAACAACTATTTTTTTTAAAAGATTTGAGTAAATTTTAATAAAAAGTCCTAAGTTGTGTATATATTTTCAGTGTCAATCCAATTAAGTACATATAATCAGGACATTAGTGACACTTTTACAAATAAATCATGTAATAGTAATGATAAAAATTAGCATAAAATATGACAATGGTAACCAATATAAAGTTTTAAAAC
The DNA here is from genome assembly GCA_963675035.1 of Allygus modestus. Taxonomy (NCBI): domain Eukaryota; kingdom Metazoa; phylum Arthropoda; class Insecta; order Hemiptera; family Cicadellidae; genus Allygus; species Allygus modestus. The sequence continues at coordinate 189,058,199 of OY776112.1, read as the reverse complement.
ATGATTTTAAAGGATTTTTGCTTTTGGACTGTGATGTGACAATTTAAAGTTTTGTATGGGTCTAAAGATGACAAAATTACTTTTGACAAAACGTGTCATCCATTAAAAATATATCCTAGGATCACAAGGAAGATTACAGGTATTTAACGTTTATACACTAGTCAACCTGTTTAAAAAAATAACACCAATATGAAGTTAAAACTTTGTTTTCTATGTGCAAGCTGGGCATGGACAATTATAGTATTATTTTATACAAGAATAATTTAAAGTTGTCCTGTAATTTATTTTAGAACTGTCTTCCTATCAGATTGTGTGACCATATTGAAAGGTGTCCCATTATTCTATCAGTTTGAATCCCCTAACCCCACAGATATCCCTGCCTACTCCATGATAATTCTGTGGTCATCCTTAGGAAGCTATATGGCTTTAGGATACACACTACCTATTACTAGGAGCCATAGGGCCTCCTAAGGATGACCGCAGAATTATCATGGGGTAGGCAGGGATATCTATGTGGGGTTAGGGGATTCATACTGATAGAATAATGGGACACCTTTCAATGCATGTCAAAGGCATGTCTCCAGTAAATCCTGTGGGACATCCTGGGGATGTCCTAGGGCTTCAGAGTACAATATCCCTTTGTGGACCGAGGGATGTCCCCAGTACATCCTGTGGTACATCCTGGGGATGTCCTAGGGCTTCAAAATACAATATCCTTTTGAGGTCCGAGGGACATCCCCAGATAATCCTGTGGGACATCCTGAGGATGTCCTAGGGCTTCAAAATACATATCCTTTTATGGTCCGAGGGATATCCCATGGTCATCCTGAAGGATGTCCCCAGGATGTCGTGGGGAGAGGACATTTTTGTGTCCTGAGGACATCCTGAGGGTATCTTGAGGATATCATGGGATGAGATAGGGATGATCCTGGGATATCCTGCATATCCCACTGTGATGTCCTTGGGATGTCCTGGGGAGAATCTTGTGCTGTGTGGGAGGTAGAACGTAGGTAAATGTAAATATTCAGAATTGATGCTCTTCTTGTAATATTTGATATGTATTTCCAATAGTATTTTAATGATAGAATGTAGGATCAAATTAATTGTGTTTAATTAAAACATTTATGTAATTTATTAATGTATCAACAAGTGAAATAGTAACAGATCTATTTTAAAACTAATGCTGTTTAATTTATCATTTGATGATTTTGTGTGAAAGCAAATATGACGAATTTTGTCCAAAAAGACTTCTTTTGGAAATGTTTGGGTAAATACAAGTTCAGTAGTAACTAGGCGTGGTCATGACAGCCACGAGGAACAGCCGAGGTGCGAGGTGCGGGCCGCGGCCGCAAACGACCGCGCGCGTGTGGGAACCGCCGAGTCAGGACTAACTCCAACGCTAGTGACACTCAACTGCACAGTTGCAGTTAGAAAACTCTTGTACAGTATGATTACTATTTGAATATAACCCAGAAATATGAACGTGAGCAAGCTCGATTTAGGATAGATGTGTTTTAATGTTACCAGAGAGTTATTTGTACTCCAGACACACATACATATACTATACACTATACCGTACCATCAACTGCCCTGGGAAAGTTTTGAGCTCGCAAGTGCAACCAAATAGGCTTAGTTACAATTTAATATTAACATAGAGGATACGGAGAATGCACCTTTAGGGCTTGCAAAAAAATAAGATTAGAAACATTAATTATATAGGTTGAAATCAGTCTTTTTAACTGGAAAATGTCCGTTTTCAACAGAGTACTCTTAATAGCCTAAGAAAACCATAGGTTGGTTCAGATCAATTTTTACACAATTACCTTTAAAAAGTTTCAGTTCCGTAACTAAAATAAAAAAAGTAAACATTTTCCTGGATTTTATTATGTCTGATGAAAACGTATAAACCAATCCTAGAGTTTCATTGTTGTACGTTTATTTATAAAAACTATTCAGGGCTACCCTGACTTTTTGGATACCCGGTATTCACCTGATTATAAGTGATTATCAATCACGGAGCGATAATGATTCTGTCACAGTAACACACCAATTGTAACAAAGAGACGACCAGCTGGAGATGTGAGGTCAACCAGCTGGATTGCGATGAGTGTCGATCAGGGAGGTTTAATGTATAACTGGAGGTAACCTTGAAGAACAAAACTGCGAGCCGTTCCTTCCAAATTTTGGTGAGGCAAAGAACTACTCGCTGAAATCGAACGAGTCGACAAAGTGAATCGAACAAGTACCTATCCATGATTTAAAACTCAATAAACTTGTATTTGTTTATTTCCTCATAATTAATCATGTTTCACGGAAAGATTAGATACATAAATCAAACGAAAACATGAATTTACTCCAACTTATTACTTTTACTCCAGTGATTTGCATGAGTAGATTCACTTATATGAATAAAACAGCCAATCAGGATAGTCCAAAGAACGATATATTTGCCTCACCAGTGTACCAACCTGACAAAATCACCGACTCGCTTTTTTGACCAAATTCGTTAAGCAGTGTTACCTCCAGTTATACAATAAACCTCCCTGTTTCCAGGAGTTAGTGGAGTCGTGGAATGGAGTGAGTGACTCCATAGCTTTGATTCAATATTGCTCTGGTGTAATATTGCTATCATATATATAATATATATCATATATATCTCTAAAACTTTCGGTTGAATTTGCCCATTGATAATAATTTCCATAGTAATCCCTAGGCCTACCTATAATTAATTGCTTTCTAAATTGATGCTTAGCCTTTAAAAATAGTGAATAATAATATTAGATTTAGTTTGTTTGGCCTAAATTAATTATTAATAATAAATCAATTATTAATAATAATATTATTATTAGTTTAATAGTTGCGCAAATATCAATATAAATGTGCAAAATTTTGCGTATTTGTAGGTTAAACCAAGTGGTGGGAAATGGTAGGTAATTTTTCAGGGACGGTGGGTAATGGTGGGTAATTTTTCAAGGACAGCGGGTAAAATACCCAAACTGGATTGGCAACACTGGTATTGTTTGTTTAATATTTAATAGGAAATAGGAGATTTTTAGTAGAGTCGATTATCTCTATCAAAGTAACAAGAACTATTTTTAAAGTTATTATTTGTGTTGATATTGCTAAAAAGTATATTCAACCAAAACTTATCTATATGTTATATCAACGTAAAAAATGAACTATTTTTCCGATACCGATACTCAACTTTTCTTTCGATACCACGAAAATATCGGTTAACCGATACCCATACCGATACTCTGAGTATCGATAAGAAAGTATCGATACCTACTCGTATTGGAAGTATCAGAACATCGGAACGTGCCTAGGCGGGATTTCAAAATCAAAATCGAAATTGATTTACCTAATGAAAAGGAAAACGTATTTTATTGTTTTTATATTCGGTTTTGGGCTTTCAGATCTCCATAATTGTTACTAGATTTTTTTGTTTCTGTTTTCAAACTCCACTCTTTTTTGGGTGCTTTTTAAAACTAAGTAATATTAAGTTGTTTTTGTTTGTCAATTCAAGAAGTCACAGGCCAAGGTTCACCACTCCACTTTGTTGACGTGTTGTTTCTCTTCTGACTTCATAGAAATAACAGGTTCGCCTTATCAGTTTGTACGTAATCTTTTTATAAAAGTTAAAAGTGTTTGCCGAGTATTTTGTGTAGAGTTTAGGGGTTTAGTTAGTAATTATTAAAATGTTACCTCGAAGAAGAGTTGTCGATCTCCTGACAGTGATTTCTAATTCATCGTAAGTATTATTATGATTGTGTATCTGAATTCATAATGTATGTCACAGGTATATTTGATTGTATTTGTTTGAAAGTAATAGTCTTTTAACTATTCAAATAGCTATGTAGGAGTTGTTATTGTAAAAACTTGCAGTTTACCTAGGCCTAACCTAAAAATTATATGTTAATATTCTTCAAAACAGTTCTAAATTCTTAAGGGGATGATTTTTATGGTTCCTATCTGGAATTTGTGTTAGTAATTAAAAAGTAGCTCTTTCTTTAAGAAAATCAGCTGGAATTGGTTCCTTAGCCTACATATCTTAAATCAGGTTAAGTTACAGTACATTATTTGTTAGACCTATATGTAGCTAAAAATTTGAATTCAAATTGGGGAGACCAAGCCATACTTTGTGACATTTGATTCCTTTTGTGCATGGGGGATGTCCACTCTGTATGTGATCTTTATTTAGGCCTAATGGTTCTAGTCACTGTTTTCAAAAAATCATTTGTTGATAACTTTGACCTTGTGTAAAACAAAGAACAAATTCGCCTGGTCGGTAAATTTGTATTTAAACTCAGTTTGAGTGCTACTTACTTTGAAAGTTCACTGGTAAGATTCATATCTGTTATGATTCTTTTGTCTTAATTTGAAACTCCATGTAAGCCTAATGTTAAAATTTGAGGTACTTTGGTATTATACGGATGCCACCCTTATACAGCGCGCTGCGGCAGTTATGTTAGGATGGGTTATCATAAGAAAGATTGTAGGACTTTCCTTGTTTCGTTACAAATCGAATGATACCTGATGAGTCATACTTCCGGCCCCCAAACCCCCTCCAAATAGGCCAAGGTCAGGTCGTTGACCGGAGCACGCGCATCACCTGTCACCGCCTGTATCTGGGTCAGTGTCATGAGTGATTTATTGCCGTGCACTACGTTACATTTGTTTTCATAATGAGTGACGTTCTTTTGGCGGAGTACATGTGGCGATCGGGTGTGGCTGCTAGTGGCGGCGACGCATTCAACACGATCCTAGCGGACATCGCTGTCTTTTGAGAGGCACAACACAAAGACCGCTCATCAGAATGATGTAAAATTTTTACAGTAAGTCAATAAAAGTACGTTTTTTCGAATTATGTAGTTATCCTTTGTATCCGGTAAAAATTAACTTCCAAAAATAGTGGCATCCGTATAATACCAAAGTACCAAATTTGAATTAGAATCTTAACAAAATATTTTCCTGGGGAAGTTCGGCTGCAATTTCATAACTGTCCCGCAAAGCAATCGAATTAATATATAAAACTATTGTAATCTATATGTCGATAGTAAATATGGATATATTAACTGCGATAGATTTTATTGATATTTAAAAGAAATTTAAATAATACATAAATCATTTCCTATATAAGCAAAAAACAAGAAACATTTTTTATTTTAAATAAATCTAACTTAATAACATATAACTAAAACAACAAGAAACGTAATGAAATTGAGCTTAAATATCAAAAACTACAACATGAAAAACATAATAAAACTTAAATAAAACATAAAAAATCAGGATACAAAATGTTCATTGAGTTTTCTCAGCGTATTTTCCTCTTTATTTCGTCTTGACATACCTCACATTTAGGATATTTTGTAACAAGTTCCTTCTCCTGAAGCCATTTAAAGCAGGTTTCTGTATTTGTCAAAACATTTTGGGCTAGATCATGATAGATTAATTCTTGTTCATTAGACATTTTTCTTTTCTTTTATAAAAATCTAAACAAAATAAAAACATAAACATAACAGAAATAACCATATGTTTATATAAATATTGCAGTTTGAAAAAATTGAATAATTTATTTCGATAGTTTCTACATAAACGATAGTTCGATATATTAATTTGATTGTTTTGTGGGACCAGGCGCGGATCCACGGGGGGGGAATGGGGGAAATTTCCCCCCCCAAGGCAAAAGGTTGGAGTTGCCCAAACCAACACATCCCCATACTACAAACAAATGTAGTATCGCTCTTGGTTTGGTAGGGAGATGACCTGCTGCGCTACGTCTGCCCGGCAGCGTCATCTCAATTTGTCGTCTGATTGAAGCGTCGTCAGTTAGACTTATATGCTGTAATACTACTTACAAGGTGTCCACAGACTGGAAATTCCAGGAAAATCGGATAATTATACGGGAATTTCGGCAAAAATTTGTTAATTTAGTTTAAAACGCCTTTTTCGGCTGTTATCGTTCATGCTGCCCGGTTGTCGTTTCCAGCCAATAAAACAAGTTTTGGTTGTTGTTTAAGAGATTATTGCGGACATTTTCCATAACTGATAAACTATAAACTGGTTTTACTAATCAGTGATGGAAAATGTCCGCAATAATCTCTTAAACAACATAAACTCAGCATCACCAACAATGAATTTTAAACAAAGGAGTTTTGATTATAATTTCCAGCCAATAAGAAACGTTGCCGAGTGTAATATCGGGCCATTAAATGCAACTAAATTCCTGTGTCTGACCCATCCGACGCGAAAAAATAGGCGTTCTTTGGCCATAGAACGGGGTCGAATCGCCGATTGTATTAGTAAAAATACGTTCCGGTTGTCATTCGGGCCTATAAAACGGGATCTGGCTTTATTTTTCGCTGGGGAAATGTGGTAAGATTGCCAATTTTTAAGTTAAATCACGGTTAGATTTAGATTTTTGGCATGTATTGAGGCTGCTCGGTCGTCATTTTCGGTCAATAAACACGTTGCGGCCGTCGATTTTGGACTTTTAAATGCGAGGAACGGTTGTTTTCGGCAAATGAAATGAAGTTGAAATGAAGTGAAGTTACCTATTTTGTTTAAACAAATAATTTGTAGTCAGTATTTTTTCTGTTAAACACAGTCTGGCAGTCTTTTTCGGGCGGTAAAATGCGCCCCTTAATTTTATTGTGGTCGATGTTTTTGCCCTACAAATCGTAGTATGGGTTTGTCTGTCAGTTGCCTTTTTTGGGCGCTAAATCGAGGTTATATTGCTATTTCCGTGGATAATATGCGGCTCGCTTGCCGATTGAGGCCACTAAAACTCGGTCCAGTCCATTATTCTAAACAAATTCAGTTATTTTTAGCGAATTTCCCCTATAGGGAAGAAGCTATTACCGTAGGTCTCATGGTAAGACTTAAGCCCGAGACCATGATAACTTTTCATTTTGAGATCCCCAGATGCCAAAAACACCATTCGTTCAAATTTTTATATATATATATATGTGTCCGTAAGCACGATAACTCTCGTAAAAAAGGTCCGATCTTAATGAAATTTGGTACAAATGTGTAAAGTACCATTTATTTGAACAAGTTCGAAAACCAGATGAATCGCACCATCCGAAGGGGGGTTTTTGGGGGTTTTTGTACCCCAAAAATGTGTTTTTTGGGGTTTTCACATGTAATTTTAATTTAAATCAAATTTTAATTTATCCCATTGAATTCAGCTTAAAAAAACAAACAATTTGGTATTTTGATCATTGCTCTACGTCAATTGGTTACCGAGATATTGAAAGTGCTAAACACAGTACGTTGTCTAATGTTATTCTTATGTAGAAAAAGAAAAATTGTATATCTCGCTTATTTATGAACATAAACTGGCAAAATTTGGTATATGGCTTGATCTGGTTATGGTTTATTGTTGTTTGCACAAAAAAACAATTTTTCGCCTTTGGTTCCTGTAGCAGCAAACCTAGGTACTTGGTCCCCATGTTATTCTTATGGAAAATACTTAAAATGTTATATATCGCTTATTTATGAATGTATATGGATGAAACTTGGTATGTGACTTCACTAAGATGAGTTCTATTGATATTTGCATAAAAACCCATTATTATGCGTGCCTTGTTGCAGCAAACCTGCGTACTCATCCCCAATGTTATTCTTATGGAGAATAATTAATATTTTAAATATCGCTTGTTTGTGAATACATTTCTTATGAATCCTGTTAAGTGTCATGTTATATATTCATTGGAAATTCGCTGAGTATGCAGGTTTGCTGCGACGGGTGTATTTTTTTTACCACCTAGTTGCGGCAAAATTTATGTTTTACTGATAAAACACGGCCAAATCTCTGATTTCGCCCGATAAAATGCGTTTCGGACTTCGGTTTTGGTATATAAAACACGACCTGGCTTGAGAAAAAGAGGTCCGATTGCCGTTTTTAACGATTAAGTACATTCCCGGCATAAAATACGGTTTGTATTCAATTTTCGGCCGATAACAAACTTTGTAGTCATAGCTTTTGGCTAGTAATATTGCTGTAAAATTGCCGGTAAAATTATCGATTTTGGCTGATAACGCACGCCTGGTCGGTAAATTTGTATATAAACATAGTTTGACAGTTTTCAGGTTAAAAATGCGTCCCGATTGACGTTTTAGATGGCAAAATGAGAATATATTGCTATTTTAGGCCGATAATATGATGTATCTCGGGTGTCTTTTAAATTCGCCGTTTCTCGGTCGATAAAATTTGTTTCGATCTTAGTTTTGGTAAAATTTTCGTTTTCGACGATAACATACTCTGATACTTCCGCTGGCGTGTTGGCCTTTGGCCTTTGAATTGCGGTGTGCGTATAAACTATTGCGATATTTTTGGCCGATAAACTACGTTCACTTGTCGTTTTCGGTCTAAAAGTTACGGCGACCATGAAATGGCAAAATTGTCATTTTTGGTCCGAAATAACAGGTAAAATTTAGGCCGATAACACACATTTTGGTCAATAAAACGTGTTCAACTATTTTTTACGGCCGATAAAATTATTGATATGGAATTTCCAGGGGTAGACCACCCACCCCTATGGGGTATTCCATACCCTCCTCCCCCCAACCCCCGTAATTTCCCCCTCCAACGTGACTCCCTGGATCCGCCCCTGTGCGGGACAGTTATGAAACTGCAGCCGGAAGTTTTAGCGAATTTCCCCTATAGGGAAAAAGCTACTACCGTATTTGGCATGGTAAGACCTAGGCCAGAACCATGATAATTTTTCGTTTTGAGGTCCTCAGATGCCAAAAACATCATTCGTTCAAAACGGTATTTAGGCTAGGCTATAAATATCAAAACATTATATTCACAGATTAGGGCTACTTATTAATATAATAAACAACAAATAAATAAACTGAAGTACCCTGGTAAAATCATTTTACTTACACTTACACATGTTTTGGCTCCTAGGCCATTTTCACAGTGTTAATTATAATACCTAACCTTATTTAAAAATTAATCTTTATCAACAAGAGTAAAGATTCTCGCATGTGATTATAAATCATATTTTGAATTTTTATAAGTAGGCTACATGTTGTTAGGAGCACTTCTAATGTTTATTATTTGGTCGAAAATGTGGTTTTTTGCTAGGTGGATTTAAGGAAGGTGTGCTATGCAGAAGGACGAATTTGAGCATGTTCTGCGCAACCTCCAGGTGATGTAACGGTGTTTATTTGATCAGCTGGTTTACAGTGACAGCTAATGTTACTCTAGGCTAGAGCCTATCCAAAAACCCAGTTCGGGATCAGAACGTCTACCCTCCCTTCATCCACAACACCGCGGCCGCGACTAAACTTGCAGAGTTTTGCTCCTACTGCCACAACTCCAAATTACGCTGATTTAATTGTAAAAACCCTTATATATTCCTGGTCTGCATCAAACAGGCTTAATAACGGTATAAGTCTTATATTCCAAATACCAAAACTGCTTATTTTAAGTGATGGTAAACTATTAACTTACCATGTTTTACATGTGTATTGTAAAATACGAGCCTCTGTGGCACTTTCATTTTTTATTTTTTTAAACGGGACATTTTTAGATTAGGCAATTGAAACATAGATGTCTATTTTACATTTTTTGTTTCAAGGTTTTTTTTTCGGTTTGGCCAGTACAAGGAAACTTTTAGGTGAATTTCAGTGTTGGCGCGTCAAGACTAAAAGCAGAAAGGTTGTGACAGACAGCAGCAAAATCCAAAGTTTCTTTTTCCCAAAGGAAATTCGCTAGCAAAGTACATATAAACAAAATAGATGACGTCCCTCTCAGCGATAACGGTTTGGTGGGGATGGAGGGAGGGTAGACGTTCTGATCCTGACCTGATTTTTTGGACAGGCTATAGCTGCCGCTGAAGTTTCCCATTGTTGCAAACTTGTTCCTAAAAAAACACGTCACCAATTCTGACTACCCCTTGTCAGACTCCTTCACAAAGGATAGTCAGAATACATTGGTGACACGCTTTCGCCTCCAGATGACATCACGCTACGATGCGCAATAGCACACCTTACTTAAATACACCTAGGTTTTTTTGTCTGGACTTGCATCAGTTTAAATGATTTTACCAGGGTACCTACTCCAGTTTATTTACTTTTTGTTTAATATATATATATATATATATATATATATATATATATATATATATATGTGTGTGTGTGTGTGTGTGTGTGTGTGTGTGTGTGTGTGTGTGTGTGTGTGTGTGTGTATGTGTGTGTGTGTGTGTGTGTGTGTGTGTGTGTGTGTGTATGTGTGTGTGTGTGTGTGTGTGTGTGTGTGTGTGTATGTGTGTGTGTGTGTGTGTGTGTGTGTGTATGTGTATGTGTGTATGTGTATGTGTGTGTCCGTGGGTGCAATAACTCTCGTAAAAAAGTCAGATATTGATTAAATCTATGATATTATAAAGAATAGGTGGTTTCTGTCTGTCTGTCTGTCTGATGTTCCGGGTAAAGGCAAAAACTACTGAACCGACTGGCTGAAACTTTACACAAAGGTAGATCTTGAACCCATACAACACATAGGCCTATTCACTTCCTTAAAATCCCCTCAGGCTAAGCCTTGTGAACGTCCTAAGTTTCAATGTTTACATTTCAGAAGAAAGTAAACATTCAGAAACTGTAATGCGAACAGCTGAGGACACTTCCATTTGACAGCTTAAAGAGCAGAAGCAAGAACAGCTGTTTCAAGCTGACTAAAATGTAAATTGCATTGACTATAGAACGGGTAAAGAAAACCCCTGTGCGAAGAACGGGTACATCAGCTAGTGTAGTATATATGTGTAAAACAACATTTATGACTTCTAAGTTCAAAAACCAGCCAGATCGCTCCATCCAAAAGGGTATTTTGGGGGGGTTTTGTACCCAAAAAAACGGGTGTTTTGAATCTGTTACATATAATTTTTGAAATAGTCAAATTTTAGTTTTCACCATTTGGTACAGCTTAAAAAACACACAATTTGGTGTTTTGATCATTGCTCTACGTTAATTTGTTACCGAGATATTGAAAGTGCTAAACACAGTACGTTGTCTAATGTTATTCTTATAGAAAATAAGAAACATTTTATATCTCGCTTATTTATGAGCGAATACTGATGAAACTTGGTATACGGCTTCATCTGATTGTGGTTTATTGATAGGCCAATTAGCTCAAAAAAATTTTTTTGACAAAGGTTCCCGTAGCAGCAAACCTGTGTACTCAGCCCCCATGTCATTTTTATGGAGAATAATTAAAATGCTATGTCTCCATAATTATGAACAAAATAATTATAAAACTTTGTATGTGATTTCACCCAACGAGGTATATATCTATAGAGGTCTCGTCTGGGGTAAAAAACTGTGCCTACATGCCTGCAGCCATTTTGACCCTCTATACCCTCCGGTCTCCATGGCAACAATATGTTTAACCAATCAAATCCTCTCTTCACAAGTTATGTTAGTCTTTATTACTCTTTGACCAGATGATATGTTTACAAAAATATTCTCCAGTGAGGCTTCACTTTTTTAACACGAGATGAGAGCTCTATATTTATTTACATCTCGTTGATTTCACGTGGTTGAGTTAGGCTATATTGGTACTAGCTTATAAACCTATTTTTTGTGTTTCTGTTTGCAGCAAACCTGCGTACTCAGCCCTAATGTTATTTTTGTGAAGAATAATTAAAACTGTATACACATCGCTTATTTGTGAATAGATTTTTATGAAACTTGGTAAATGGCTTTATGTAGCATTAAGACAATTATGTATACATTGGAAATTTGCTGAGTATGCAGGTTTGCTGCGATAGGGCATCTACCAATATTTTAGTTCCTAAAGCCCTAATTATTCTAAAAGTTTGAACAAAATCCTTTTGCTAGAGCCTGAGATCATTGACTATAAATATTTATAGTCAATGCTGAGATGAAAACTTTCCAAAAGAACAAACAGACATTGCTTGTATTAGAGTAACTAAAAGGATTTAGTAATTTTTAAGTTAACTTATTTTTCCTTGGATTCAAGATAAAATAATGCCATAGGCCTTAATTAATGTTCTTAAGTTTTTAAGATATGGCCAAGATACGTGTCAACATGTATCATGTTACAGTGGCACGATACATTACTGGCCATTTATAATTTATTTGAGATACTTTTGGCCTAGTCTCTCGATTTTAGTATTAAGTGCTAGTTGATAAATGGCTAGCAAACTAGTGTACGGTAGCGAGAACAAACTGCTGGTTGTTAATTGTTGCCACAACTCTAGTTCACTAGCCGGTAGTTTTCTACAGCTGGTGCCAACATCCTGTTTACAGGCCGTTATTGCTATAATTAATGCCTTCTGTATAATGTTTCAACTGTGTTGTTAATATTGAAATTCGTATAGAGGCTAACTTTTATGTCATGTTTTTAACCTATACTCCAGTCAAATTTTGTTCCAAGAATCAACTAAACATTACGGTTAAGTTTGCCTTATCACGTTCACTGCGTTAATCATGTTTATTCACGATAATTGAATTTTTTTTCCTTGCTAGGCAACCGCCGGAAATTCCGCGCGCCACACTGGGAATGTTAATAAGCAAATTTGTCTCCTTCCCCATCCTGAATTCCAAAATTCTACCAGGGTTTTGATCGAAGATTTGAAAACCAAAATAACTTTACCTTATGCAATTCTTTGTGTTGCCAAAATGAAGCACCGAGGTCTAGGAGAATGTTTATAAAACCCTTTTCATCACTCTAGGTGCAAATGCCCAGCCCACGCTCAAACTAGTGCCAGCAGTTTAGGGCACTCTCATTCAACTGCAAATGCAACTCATTCCAAGGATTATGCGTTCGAGGTGAGCTATGCCACAAAATGTTTAATGGTTTCCTAGAAAACAAATATAATTGTTCTGCATGGATCTAGCCTAGACATTAGTTAAATATAAAGGATTTGAATTATTGTATTACTATTAAGGTAGGGTATAAGCTCGATTGAAAAAATTTAAGATTAAAATATACTTAATATGACAGTCAAACTGAACAGTGTTTTAGAATTTTTAACTTGAAACTTGAAATGCTTTTAAAATAAAATAAAGTTTAAGGATTACCCTAATGTTAATTTGATATAAAATAACAATTTTGTATGATTCCTAGATTTCTCACACCTATAGTGCACATAAGAAAGGACCCTAAATCTGAATTTAATGAGGTTCCTTAAAAATAAATAAATACTTTCTGGAGCTTTTTTAACTGCTTTAGGGAGCAAATACAAATGTTAATAAAGAACCAATTATAAATTAAAACTACCTGGGATACATCTGTATCACGTTACCTTTGGTGGATACTAAAATTAATGATAATATTTTTAATTTTAATTTTAGTGTTCCAAGGGAAAAGGCCAATTACCATCTTGAACACAGCAATGTTATTGACTAATACAAATAGAATTGCTTAGACAATTAAGTAATGCAGTAAAACCCTGCTTAACTGAAATAATGGGGGCGGGACTGTTCAGGACAACCCAATTTTTCGGATAGTCAATTGTTGGTATTTCAAGGTTAATTTCGGAAAAATATGCAAACATCTTGGAGTTTGCAGCAGGTATGAGAGTTCACGGTACCATCGCCACCTTTAAAGAAGGCCGCGGCATTCGAATTGGCAACACCGCCATCTCACTGAGCAGAGGAGTCACTGCCAGCATACAGCCCATAGTCGCCAGTCGAATAACGCGTCCTTTTAAATCATTTTAGCTACATTATTTTGTTTTGTTGGAGAGATCAAATAGAATGGGTGTCAGGGATTGTTGATAAAGTGTACAATAACAGAAAATTAATATTAAACATACAAATTCACAGTAAACGAAAACAATAGACCTATATGAATTATGTACTTATGTTAGTTTTTAAAGATTATTGCTTTAAAAAAAAGATGGTCAGAGTAACTTATCGTTTTAGATGTCCATATGAATACATTTTAAAATTAATATGTTCCATAAATGCCACTAATAAACTGCTTGAAGCAAAAATAACCAGTGACAAATTCAATACGAGGCACCCAATTATTTCTTTAGAAGATAAGTGAAGACATCATTTTAATACTTTGTACAGACAGTTGCCCATGAGTTGTATTTATACTTTTTGCTATACTAAGTACACTTTGTCTTTAAATCAAACGTTGTATGGCGCTGTTTTCAATCTTGTTTAATGTGTTGTTTTGAAGAATACTGTACTTTATTAGCACTTAGTAAATGGTAGTAAGCTGTCTTATCTATTGATATTTATAAAACAAAACTAATGATAAAAGGTAATTGTAGTTAATAATTTTAAATAAAATAATAAAACATATAACTTTCCTGTGCTATGGATTAACAACTTTAAAAAAGCCAAATTACGGTAAAAAGATATGTATACAACTCTTTAGTAAACAAATTTTGAACGTATTAAATAACTTGACTTTAAATTCATTAAGTGAGTGGATTTGTTGCTACAGGGCATTTTAAAAATTGATAAAATTTCTAGCACATTCTTGAATTAACAGTACAAGGCATTATAGTTTTATTATGCCTACGTGTAAAACCCAGCAACACTGCCTATAAACACGCTTAACTTTATTCTCAGTTTAACTTTACCTGGTTGGACCCACAACAGGGTAAGACACACAGAGTAAAAAATAACGATTTTAGATGGCGGCGTTTCGTTTTCCCCATGCTAGTATATGGGCTGCGAGGCACGCGGTAACTCCTCTTGCAGCATTGCCAATTCTACTACGCCGCGGCCTTCTTTAAAGGTGGCTATGACAGTACACTGATCCTTTAGTGTGATATAGGAATGCGGAAAATTCAGTATGGGTCAACCCTCCACCATCTCGCGGCCGGATCAGGTATGTGTAAAAACCCGTCAAAACAACCCCTAAGTTAAGTGACCGCCACGGCAGACGATCTCTCGGTCCGACATGAATCATACGCTGGACTTACCTTCTCTATTATTGATTATCTATTTCTTGTAGAACGTTTCGGTTAACCCGGGTTTCGGTTTAGCGAGGTCCGGTTAAGCGGGGTTTTACTGTAATAATTATTTAACCTATTATTATAGCAATGTATTAAGGCAACGAAGACAACTATCATTTCATGCATAAGAGATAGCAACTGATAACAATGAATAGAATCTTAACGACAACAACAACAGAAGTAAGTAGCAACAATCAATAATACAAAAATATTGTATTCATTACAAACCAAAAAATTGCATGGGAGGAGGAAAATATATATCTCTTCCATAGCTGATACAAGGAAGATATTTTGCCCTGAAGACATGCAAGGACTCATTAAAAAAATCAAAATGCGGAGAGACAACATTTCTCAGGCTCTGAATGTGTTGGTCTCTGTTCGTAGCATTCTCCCTGCGGTGAGATCACACTGTCTAGTTCAGCTGGGACTGTTAAGGAAGATCCGTTCCAATAGTTGTGACAAGATCTTGTTTGTTCTCTCTGACTACTTGAAATCCTATCATGCAGCCAACTAAACAAACAAATCTTTTTTTGGAAGAGCAAATCACAGAGGCATATTCAAGATGTGGTTGATCAAAGGAGTTGGAGGCTGTCCTCAGAGCCAGTGGATAGTCATCAGTCTCGATGTCCGGGACTCTCTGGTTCTGCCGCAGATCTGGCAGTTGTGCACTCAGGGTTCAAGTCGTATGAAAGGACAACAAAAATATCTTTAACAAATGTCAAATGACAGAGTATAACCCCATATGATTATCAGGTGTTGAGTATGCCCTGGTACGCCATAAGTTTTTTCAATGCAGTGAACATTACCAAAATATTAGTTAGTAAAAATGATCAACATTTTTAGGAGGTAAGCAATTATTTATTAGAGAGTGATAAGTTTTTTCTTAACATAAAGTGCTTATTACTTAAGGCCTGTAACATCGAAAGAAAACAGTAAAGTTTAACATATACCGGTAATCAAGGGCCTAGTACCGGTATTAGTATTGCCTAGTCAACCGTGGTTTAGGATTCTTTGACTTTTTTAATACTACTCAAGTGAATTGTCTTCAATTTAGATATGTTTTACAGATGGCATGCTCAACAATACGTTATGGTGTTGGAGTTACTCATGAAGTTGGAATGGACTTTGCCAACATGAAAGCTAAGAAAGTGTGTGTCATGACTGACTCCAACCTCAGCAAACTTCCAGTGGTCAAGACTACTCTAGATGCATTGGCAAAACAAAACGTGGACTTTGAACTGTATGATAAAGTCAGAGTGGAACCTACAGAGAAAAGGTAAACTTTAGACTTTATACATGATGAAAATGTTAGATTTCTCTACTATGGAGTACATAAGAATTAATTAAATGCGGACATTTGGATTTCATTGTTGGTTATTCAAGATGTTTGGTGTCTCCAAAATGATTTTTGTAACTGTTACATGTAACTGTTCATGTTACACATCTCATAACCAGGGAATTCACAGGTATTAAAAATCCTATTCAATAAAGGTGTTTGCTATATCAGTGCCACAGACAGTCATTTTACTATTACTAACACTTATTTAAATTTACCCCCTTTTGTAAACTGTGACACATTGTCATGGAATAAATATTAACATTACAATAACCCCATCGCAGCAAAACTACGTACTCAGCGAATTTACAATGCATATATATATATATATATATATATACATTCATCTGTGCCCGGTAAGTCAGTCACCGCGCTGGTATTTTACACGGTGTGGCAGTCATCTGCCCGAAAGCCAGTCAGCCCTCCCGAAAGGCAGTCAGGTACGGCTTGCCGTGCATCCTTTACATACCGAGGCGGCTTACTGGTGCTGCTGTAGTGTGCCGGTATGTGGAACTACTTATCACATTTACACACAGTCGAGCAGTGGAAACTAGTTTTAACTGACGTATGACTGTCAAATACAAAATACAGTACTTGGGTTTTAATCCCGTCGAACACGCATTCAATTATTTTGTTAATAATTTTACAAAAACTATAAAATACTATAATCATAACTTTAATTAGCTAGGAGTAGTTTTGTAGTATAGCTTTATAATTGTAACTTGCTTATATATAAAAGCACGTTATCTCCGTTTTTTTTTTTATAATTTGTCTACGAAGCAAGATACAAATGTATGAATTTGCTTATCCTTGCAATGAAAGGTTTTATAATTTTACTGTACTCTTTAACTAAAATTACTTAATAATGAACAACGAAAATAGGTCAGTTTTAATTAGGCACTTATATTAAGTTTAAGTTTTTACCCTTTATATCTATTAAAAAGTATTTTGTATTTTTGTATTATTTATATTTATTCTTCCTCAAAAAAGGACAGAAAACCTCAAAACCGACTCAAATGGATAGTGCAGATTTCACTTTGCATATTTATTTTATTTTCCCCTTCATTTGTTCTTAAAATCGCCATAATTTGTATTACACATTTTTCAATTTAAGTTTAATTTAAGGGACAGAAGTGTAGGTATGTTGGGACTTCCCTTTCTGTAGACAACCTTTGCACAATCAAACATAAAACACACTCTATAAGACCGCTGAAATTGTTAATGACATACAACCTTTGCACAATCAAACATAAAACACACACTATAAGACCGCTGAAATTGTTAATGACATACAATTCAATGATAATAAACTCGTCGATACTATAAAACATATGAGGAAAGTATACCACGGATGGCAAGGCCTAACAGAACTCTGTAGTTGAAAGTTCGTCACATATTTAAAATTATTATTAGTCAATCCAGTAGACTGGGGCATAGTGGTTAGTTTACCCTTCTTTTTTTATAAAACCAGTTCCGTTCAATTTATAGTACTGACAAATATCAAACTATGTTATAAATTTAAGATTTACATTACGACAGTTCCCAACTTGAATGCATTCCGTCAACACAGTGACATTTTCGGGCAATCTAGTGTTGCTTCAATTTAGGAACTATGTGAGGAAAATCTAACATTTTTAGTATTGATGACATTTCAGCAATAGGAAAGAAATTGTTATTAAACTAGGCCTACTATCATTCTATATCTTATATACTAATACGCTGAGCCGATTTTTGTTAAGAGTACTCCTCCGTTATTTCTGAGCCTATTTGCCCTGATAACTAGTTGTGCAAAAAGGTTTTTATTTTTCGACATTTTCAATCTGAAGGGCACGGGCCGGTTTCAAAGTTCGTTTTTCGCCCTTAAGATAAAAATACCCCCGTCGCAGCAAACCTGCATACTCAGCAAATTTCCAATGGAGAAATAAATGTCTTAATACTACATCAAGCCACTTATCAAGTTTCATAAAAATATATTCATAAATAAGCGATATATATACAATTTTAATTATTCCCCATAAGAATAACATTGGGGCTGAGTACGCAGGTTTGCTGCAACAAGGAACACAAAAAATGGGTTCTTATGCTAATATCAATATAACTGAAGTAGGTGAAGTCATATACCAGTTTTTATTAATTTATGTTCATAATTAAGGGAGACATAGCATTTAATTATTACCATAAGAATAACATGGGGATGAGTACACAGGTTTGCTGCTACGGGATCCTTTGGCAACAAATTATTTTTTTGAACAAATATCAATAGACCACAACCATATGAAGCCATATACCAAGTTTCGTCATTATACGTTCATAAATAAGCGAGATATAAAATTTTTATTTTCCTCCATAAGAATAACATTAGACAACGTACTGTGTTTAGCACTTTCAATATCTCGGTAACCAATTGAATGGCTCCCGCCAGTAACGTTGTAAGCGACAAAATGTAATTTTTTCAGGAAATGAAAAAAACGAATTACTGTAAAAATAACAATGGGATTTTTTTCTTTTTTGGTCACATATGCATTAAACAGTACAATAGGTCATTAAACTAAATATTATAATAATATCTCATGCAGTTATTAAGTTATGACCAAATTCGTGATTTCAGAATTACAAAAACGTTGCAAACGACAGTCGTTTACAACGTTTTTGCAACTTTTCAGGTGAAATGGTGGTTGCAACGTTATTGGGTAAAAACATATATGAGCTGTTATGAGTAAAAAAGTTTATTATTACAATAAGAAATACGTATTTAACATGTCCTAAAATGGAAAAGTCTAATATTTACCTTAAAATTACAATATAAAAACTGTTATAATCAATAAAAAGTTAGATATTTAACTTGAACTTACATTTATTTAATAGAGAAAGTAAACCAAACCAAAACTTTAAGTATAACATAAAATGAAATAAAAAACATTTCTTGTTAACATCATTAAGGCCTTTAATTTTAACCTTTTAGAAAAGGACTTGTGAAACAGGTAAGGTAATGTTTCGTTCGAAACCGCTCTGAGCCTAGTCGTCAGCATTTATGTTGGTGTAAAATTCTCTGAATTCCGCTGGAATGTATGGCATCATTGACATCAGGTCTGCCTTCTTCTCTTTTTTTATTGATATAGGTCCTTCATATAGTCGTGGGAATCTTGAAACTTTGACTGGTGGGAGGTTGACGTGCCTTCTACCTTTTGCTTTTTTAGCCACGCAGTGACTGGTCCATGGTTGAAGGATGTTATGAGACACTCTTGCTTGTAGAGTACAAGGATCGTCATGCGTTATTCGAAACCACACGTAATGTGTGATTCTAAATGTACCCGTCCTTAGCGATTTTTCCACGATACTCAAGTCTTTGAAATCTTCAGAACTCATCACATAAACAGAAAATTTTTCTGAAGACGCTGTAATTACCTCAACCCATTGCGATGGCACATAAACCATTGAATGTTTCTTTTGACGCTCAATCAGAGCAAAGTCTCTATCACATGGTAAGAAACTGTGTCCTGTGGTCATGAACTTCTGATCTACCGTGGTGAAGTAATTGTTAATCACAAGGTGTTGCATAAGAGCTACCATTTTCCAATTATTATTTTGCCCTGTACATCGATCTGACCATATAATTAAATGTCGTGTCTTGTTGTTTGTTAAAGGTGTGAAGTTATGATTCACAAATGCAAGGATACAAGATGCAATTTCTGCAGAACCTCGTTTACCTTTAGTCTCATCCCATAAAAACATCATTGCTGTGTTGTTGCCCTCGTCATGGGACACATAAGTTGTAGCAAGATAACTGCCTCTGATAGAATATATTACCATGAGTCAAAGTAGGGCAATATAGAACCTGCTCAAGGTCAACACAAAGGCAAATCGTGTCTTTGTTAATTTCACCTGCCTTTTTATCATTTCCTAGAGATTTGTATGCACTGTCAGCCCTAGCATGATGCAACTGACTTTCTATTTCTAGTTCCCTTAGCTTATGTGGATCATCAGTTGATTTCATTTTAATGAAAAGAGAGTCACAAAGATCACAAGTGTCTGATCGAGGGACTCCAAATCTTAAATTAAACTTTGTATTAAAAATATCTCGATAACAGTGTAAAGTAACTTGAGTATCGGGATACTTTTCCTTAAAAAGATTCCACATTTTCTCAATGCTCAAATCGGGGGATAAGCACTGTTTCTTACTCTCATTTCTAGAGTAATGATTCTCTTGTAAAGGAAAAGAAGCGATATGACTCATAACAAGATCTTTATTTTCATCTGGAATCCTGTTAGGTCTATTTTCGTGAGTGCCTCGACCATCATTCATAGGTTTTTTGAACTTAATTTTGTCCACTAAAATTTGGACTCTACGAGGGGTTATCTTATAGATGTCACACAAAGTCTTTTGACAAACTTTGAATACGGAATCATTAGTTTTGATGTAATACTGTACAGTACAATGTCTAGTAGAACAATCTTCACTCACCCGGCGCCGCTTCACTTCACCAATGACCAAACAAACCTCTTTTAGAAAGGATGATTGGGCGTTGTAGTCCAGTTTGTAGAATTCTTTGAACAATGAGACTTTGTCTTCATGCTCTATTTCCCCACATTGAAATTGGCATCTGCAAACTCTTCCCTGAAATGAAAAATAAAATATGAAAAATACCGCTTTAATACTATTGATGACATATTTTTGTAATAAAGAATACCAATAACATTTTTAATTTGTGTATATATTTGACAATAATATGATTAGGTATCACTTTAATTTAATATCATGTAATTTAAATAAAAACAAATTAAGAAAAAATATATATATTACGATAAATAAGAGTTTTGGCAATTGGCGGTTACAACATTACTGCACGTACCTCACGTGGTGGCAGTTTTCCTGGGATTGGTTTCTTCTTCTCGGTGATGTACGGTTCCCCGGAATTTCTATTTACTCTTCGAACATTCCGGGACCAACTATGTACGTTAATTGGTCGTCTTTTACTTCTATTTAACCGATTTAAGTCAGACGCAGAAAGACTCACTCGCGGTGATGTTGCCATCCCGAACACTTGCAACGTTACTGCACGGCGGGACCAAGAACTGGTGGTTTTCCACCGGTCCTAGTGCTGCCAACTTAAAAGATATCAACAAATAAATACCCTGTACTAGTTGAGGATGTCGTTTCCAACCTTACTGCATAGAAATCTCGATTTTGTAAAACTTGTCGCTTACAACGTTACTGGCGGGAGCCATTCAATTGACGTAGAGAAATGATCAAAATACCAAATTGTGTGTTTTTTTAAGCTTAATCCAATGGTGAAAACTAAAATTTGAATATTTCAAAAATTATATGTGAAAAATTCAAAAAACCCATTTTTGGGGTACAAAACCCCCCCAAAATACCCCTTCGAGGAGAGCGATCTGGCTGGTTTTCGAACTTAGTCATAAATGTTCCTTTACACGTTTATTCCAAATTTCATCAAAATCGGATCATTTTTACGAGAGTTATCGTGCTCACGGACACATATATATATATATATATATATATATATATATATATATAGATATATATAGATATATATATATATATATATATACAGTTTCGAACGAATGGTGTTTTTGGGGTCTGGGGACCTCAAAACGAAAAGTTATCATGGTCCCGGGCCTAGGTCTTACCATGCCGACTACGGTAATAGCTTCTTCCCTATAGGGGAAATTCGCTAATAAGGAATAATGTATTTGAATTGCAGCCGTTAATACGTTATGGACAGATTATTAGTAATACCAGATGTTACAAGTAAGGAATTTATCGATAGAACTCAAATAAGTTTTGTTTCTACATCGCTTTGAGCAGTGAAATGTTGTATGCAGTGGAGATATTTAAATTTAATTTGTGTTGATATTTGTTTATCTTTTTGTCTTGTTAAGAGCCATTTTTAACTGAATTTCACAAAAATTACTGTACTGAATTATATCAAACATTTTACCTTTCGTCGTTTGGAGCATGACACGTTTAGGCTGTTTTAAATCATCGTTCGTCATTAGGGTTATGCCGCCGCCCCTTGGTCCGTCAGTGCTCCAAACATCTTATGGGTACAGGTTACCTTTAATTATAGAATGCACAAATTTGTTCTAATGAGATAATTATGTTTTACCACAGAACGGAGGAAACACGTCTGCTTCACTATTCTACAACGGTATACTAAACCATATAACGGCACGCAATAACATATATGACGGTACAAACACATAAGTCCATAGAAGAGATGCAACATGGATTAAGGTGACCAGATCCGTTGAAGCCTAAATTGAGGTATCAATTATAATACCGGATAAACAGTGCCGTGGATGGGTCCTACACAAACAAAATTTGGTCCGGGGGCCATCCTAGAAGATTTCAGAAAATTAGATACCAAATTGTGAGTTTTGGTCCAAATATTACTCAGTGTCGTAAACAATAGGTTTTTCAATCACATTCATAAAATTGTGCAACTATTGTTTTAACTATGGTAAGCAAAACTTAATTAATAAATTAAAGTACCATACAAAATGATATACGAAAGAGGAGTGAATAGCTGTCACTAACTTTGAAATTACTTTAATCTTATTATGAAACTGAACACAATTAAACACGGTCAGGGCTTGATTAAGATTTATGGCACCCATAGGCTTGAGTTGATTTGGCAGCCCCCTCGACTCTTGGGGGTGCGGAGGGGGGTTGTCGAAATGACTCCATGAACGAATGTCTGAACCCTGAACGCGGCCCAAGGTAGCTTCATTTTGTGGATGCGTTAAGCGTTAAGGTTATACCAGCGTCAGGTAGCTTTGTCTCTTATCAATGTAGAGTTCCATCTCTTTCTAACCAATGAGTGGTTTCCTAAACTCAGGGGCACCTCTGGAATCCCCTTAAAGCAAATTGTCTGATCCAAAGGGTCCTAGGTTGACTTATCTCTCGGTGAAATAACGGCCACATCGCGTAACATCGGCCGTGAATGACGATCGCACCGTATAACATCGGCCATAATTGACGATCGAAAAACATAATATAGGCAGTAAAAGAGGACCATGCACCATCAACGTAATAGATATAAGCGTAGTTCGGGGGTGGCAAGGGGGCGGTTGACCCCCAATAATTTGGCGAAAATATTCTTGTAATATATGAAAAGTCACAATAATCATAATCACGACCATATTTGCCCTCCACTACAAATACAGAAATTACGCTTATAGTAATAGATGACCGAACCGCGTTATAGTTACCGTAATTTATGATCGCAACATGTGCAGTCGGTCATAAATGACGATCGCACCGTACTTTATAAAAAAATAATGGCGATTGCACCGCTATTCGCCGAAACAGACGATTGGACCACGTGATATCGGCCATAAACGGCGACCATAATCACGGCCGTTACTGACGATCGTACCACGTGATACAGATCGCAAATGATGATTACACACTAAGTTATATCGGCCGTAAATGACGATCGTACCACGTAATCATGTTCGTAAAAGACGATCGCACCACAGATTACCGATTTAATTACATAATCCCGCCCCGAAATAATCTCGAGGTCAAATAAATCCTGCCCGAAAAACAGAATTATTTTTTACAGGAAATTTCCCGATATTTTTGGAAATGTTCATCCCTCATCACGAGCTTACGAAACAAATAAACAACAGCTGTTCAAAAACAACCATTTCCTAAGGTAACACTTATTTGGTAAAGTATAATTGTTAGATTTTTTGTGAGATTAGTGATTAGAACCAATGTACAGGGCTTAAATATGTACATGGATTAGGTTATGTGTAACTATAAATAATAAAAATAAAGATTGAATATAAAGCGGACATATCAAAAAGAAGAAGAAACGAGTTAATAAGGAACAATACTTATTTGATTCATATAACTATTGCATAATAGTGTAGTTTTTCTTGTACCGGTAACTTCAGCAAAATTTGCTGCTTTTCCTAGAAAAAAAAA
This sequence comes from Allygus modestus, assembly GCA_963675035.1. Taxonomy (NCBI): domain Eukaryota; kingdom Metazoa; phylum Arthropoda; class Insecta; order Hemiptera; family Cicadellidae; genus Allygus; species Allygus modestus. Next base: position 189,033,955 of record OY776112.1, on the reverse strand, counting down.
ATAGTTTTCCCATGTACTGACATTAAGTTCAAACTTTATTTTTACCAACAAATATAAATATTTCTTTAGTTTTAAATACTTTAATTGCAATTTAAATTCCTACTAACATATTTATATAATATATTTGAACATTAGTGTTTTTTTTTGTATTACAATAATTGATATAAAATGCCTGTTTTTCATAGTAATAAATTTTCCTGTTAACTTGTAAAGTTATCTTTTAAAACACAAAGGACTTATCTACTTGCTTATTTTTTGCATATCCATTAAACAGATTATTTACATGCATATTTCGTTCACTATGCCGTATCCTATTGTTATATAAAGTTACAAAAACATCACACATTCTCTGGGGAAATGTATATCATAACCACTTACCTTTAACTTTCATAAATAGTGATATTTTTTATGGTTTTGTGATATTTACAAATACTTTGACAAATATCATATATTTAATAATGTATTTATATCAGGTTTTTTTGGCATATTTTGTGATAAAATTTAGATTATCCTTAAGTGAATCCATGTTGACGATAAGTATTGTCTAGCGGTAGTAATACCTTATCATGACAAATTATACACATCGTGCCTCCAAGCTGCTACATTATATAATACTCTATTACTTTAATGTGTGTATGTTGTTACTTTAAGGTGAAATATAAATATGAAAATAAAATATACCCCCGTAGCAGCAAACCTGCGTACTCAGCGAATTTCCAATGCATATATATGTTTTTTAATACCACATAAAGCCAAATACCAAGTTTCATCAATATACATTCATAAATAAACGATTTATGACATTTTAATTATTCTCCATAAGAATAACATGGCGGCCGAGTATGCATTTTTGCTGAAGCAAGGAACACAAAAAATGGGGTTTTAAACAAATATCAATACAACTCATGTAGGTAAAGCCACATACCAAATTTCATTAATTTATTTTCTTAATGAAGGCAGATAACACGTTACTTATTCTCCATAAGAATAACATGGGGCTGAGTACGCAGGTTAGCTGTTACAGGAGCCTTTGGTAAAAAATAGTTTTTTTGAGCAGATATCAATGGTTCACAACCAGATGAAGCCGTATACCAAGTTTCGTCAGTATACGTTCATAAAGAAGCGAGATATAACATTTTTATTTCCCTCCATAAGAATAACATTAGTACTGTGTTTAGCACTTTCAATATCTCGGTAACCAATTGACGTAGAGAAATGATCAAAATACCAAATTGTGTGTTTTTTTAAGTTGAATCCAATGGGAAAAACTAAAATTTGACTATTTCCAAAATTATATGTAACAAATTTGAAAAACCTGTTTTTGTGGTACAAAACCCCCCCAAAATACCCCTTCGGATAGAGCGATCTGGCTGGTTTTCGAACTTTAAGTCATAAATGTTGCTTTACACGTTTATACCAAATTTCATCAAAATCGGATCATTTTTACGAGAGTTATCGTGCTCACGGGCACATATATATATACAGTTTCGAACGAATGGTGTTTTTGGGGTCTGGGGACCTCAAAACGAAAAGTTATCATGGTCCCGGGCCTAGGTCTTACCATGCCGACTACGGTAATAGCTTCTTCCCTATAGGGGAAATTCGCTAAAAGATAATATGTGTGTTTTTATAATAAAAATTATCTCTCGTAAAAATTATCCGATTTTGATGAAATTTGGTATAAAAGTGTAAAGCAACATTTATGACTTTAAGTTCGAAAACCAGCCAGATCGCTTTATCCGAAGGGGTATTTTTGGGGGGTTTTGTACCCCAAAAATGGGTTTTTTGAATTTTTTATATCAAATTTTGGAAATAGTCAAATTTTTGTTTTTACCATTGCATTCAGCTTAAAAAACACACAATTTGGTATTTTGATCATTCCTCTACGTCAATTGGTTACCGAGATATTGAAAGTGCTAAACACAGTACGTTGTCTAATGTTATTCTTATGGAGGAAAAGAAAAAAATTATATCTGGCTTATTTATGAACGTACACTGATGAAACTTGTTATACGGCTTCATCTAGTTGTGGTGCATTGGTATTTGCTCAAAAAAAACGATTTTTTGTCAAAGGCTCTTGTAGCAGCAAACCTGCGTACTCAGCCCCATGTTATTCTTATGGATAATAATTAAATGCTATGTCTCCCTTAATTATGAACATAAATGAATATAAACTGGTATATGACTTCACCTAGTTGAGTTATATTGATATTAGCATAAAAATCCATTTTTTGTGTTCCTTGATGCAGCAAACCTGCGTACTCAGCCCCAATGTTATTCTTATGGGGAGTAATTAAAATTGTATATATTGCTTATTTGAGAATATATTTTTATGAAACTTGGTAAGTGACTTTATGTAGTATTAAGACATTATATCACCATTGGAAATTCGCTGAGTATGCAGGTTTGCTGCGACGGGGGTATTTTATTAATTAGCAATAAGACAAAGGACATTATAATGTAAATTACGACCCTTATACGCTTGCAACTTAAATGGTTAAGCACTATAAGTAAAGAAAATGTAATAATTCTTCCTGTTATACAAAGCAACGTTCTTCGTTTAAAACATTCAATTCGGCGAACACAATAAATTATGCACATTTCCACAAAATACTGAGTCTATGAGCTTAATAATCGGAAAAGATCCGGTAAGTATTACAAACGTAAATTACAGTGACTAGCGTAAAATGGATGAAATAAATCAGTGCGTTATTTACGACAAATATTGCATTTAAACGTAAACCACAACCTAAATATCTACTTAAATGTGTACTTGCATAGTTAAAAGAAATACATCAGATATAATTGCATTTCTTTATGTGTCTTTGCACTGTGCAATAATTCAGAAACGGTCCTATTGGGCTGTTTGCTGGGTTTGCATCTGCTTAAATGTTCATAAAATATCTTAAAATCTTACGAAAATATGGCCAACATTTATCTGTTATAATTCTTATATTGGAAAAGTACATGTAAACCACAACAAAAATACTAGCGATTACCAAGAGTTGAAATTAGACCAAAAATAATTCTACCTAAACCTAAAGTGGTGCACACGAATAATGGTTGTTTGCGTGAATGTTTTGTTCCATCCTGCACGAGCAGTTAATTACAAATGCATTTGAACCGTTGCCCTTATGGGTTAGGTTAAACTTCTCGAATAACCTATATTTCTCTCTCTCCCTCTCCCCTTCATCGGCTACTCCCCCTCACACCCAGGTTTATTTGTGTATGTGGTGTTAAACGGATAAGAGAATGGTGTCACTATTCCAGTAGTCAGTGACATTTTTTATTTACATTAGTCCTGAAACATCTATTATTGCTGTTGTGCTAGCATTATGTTACTATATCAACTTTCAAATATACAATTCAATTAATTACTGTTCTTCCATAAGATTACCATTGAAACTATGAAGGCCTGTGGGGCGTAGCCCTGAGGGCTGGTGTAAGTTATAAGGTGTTTCTGCACATATATACAACAATACCTTTCAAATGACGGTATGCTTGAATTTCTCCTACGATGTGAGAAAATACCCCCGTCGCAGCAAACCTGCGTACTCAGCGAATTTCCAATGCATAATATATGTCTTAATGCCATATAAAGCCGCATACCAAGTTTGATAAAAATATATTCATATATAAGCGATATATACAATTTTAATTATTCTTCATAAGAATAGCATTGGTGATGAGCACATAGGTTTGCTGAAACAAGGAACACAAACAATTGGTTTTTATGCAAATATAAATATAATTTAACTAGGTGAAGCCACATACCAAGTTTAATCAATATTCAATCATAAGTAAGCACTATATAACATTTTAATTATTCTCCATAAGAATAACATGGGAGATGAGTAAGCAGGTTTGCTGCAACAAGGAACTAAAAAAATGGGTTTTTATGCAAATATCAATATAACTCAACAAGGTGAAGCCACATACCAAGTTGTATTAATTTATGTTCATAATTAAGGGAGTCATTACATTTTACTTATTCTCCATAAGAATAACATGGGGGCTGAGTACGCAGGTTCGCTGCTACGGGGATAATCAACAAAAAATCAATTTTTTGTGCAAATATCAATATACCAGTACTACGTGACCCCACGTGCCAAGTTTCATCAATATACATTCATTAATAATGGAGATATCAAATTTGATTTATTCTCCATAAGGATAACATTGCACAACGTACTGTGTTTAGCACTTTGAATATCTCTGCAATGGTTGGACGTAGAATCACAATTTAAACACCAAAATGATTGTTTTGTGGAGCTGAATTGATTGGTAAAAGCAAATGTGAAGTTTACATCAAAATTAACTTAGGAAAAGCCAAAAACCTTTTTCCCATAAGATTAACATAGGAGATTTTATGAGCAGGTTTTTTTGGATTTTCTCCACAACCACTTAACCTAGCTTAATAATTCAAAATACCATATTATTTGTTTTTTTAAGCTCTATAAAATGGTCTAAACCAAAATTAAGTGTTTTAAAAATTTTAGGGTAAAAATGCAAAAAACTGATTTTTGGAAAATTTAAAACCCCCATAAACCCCCCTTCCCATGGCCCGATTTTTCTGGTTTTCGAACTTAAAGTCATGAATGTCAATTTACACATTTGAGCCAAATTTCATCGAAATCGGATATTTTTTACTCAAGTTATCGCATTCATGGACACATATATATATATATATATATATATAGATATATATATATAGATATATATATATATAGATATATATATAGATATATATATAGATATATATATATATATATACATATATATAAATTTGAACAAATAGTGTTTTAGTCATCTGGGGACCTAAAAAAAAAAATTTGTCATGGTCTCGGGCTTAAGTCTTACCATGAGACCTACGGTAATAGCTTCTTCCCAATAGGGGAAATTCGCTAAAAGGGGGACAGTTGTGTGCTTTAATGATAACGTTCAAATTATATATATCATATACTAATATCCATATGATTAGCGTTACAAGATAACCTATACTTTCCATTACTATCAGTGCCTGTTGCAAAAAGACGATCACCTTGTAACCTTTTCAGGCAAAAAACAAACATAATAAACCTTTTAAATACCCTAGGAGAATCTCCACAAATGTATTTAGTTAAAACACTAATTATTTAATTAATTTTTCGTAAAATACCATAAAAAGGCAAACACCTTACATAATAAGATGATCGTAAACTAATCTGTAAGGCACCTGACTTGATATGAATAGCTGGGAATGCGAATGTAACAAATCTATATCAAAAATACGAAAAACCGATCATCCCGTAGGCCAAAGTTCTACAACTACTACCACGAAATTTGGCAGTGTACTCTTTCCATACCGTAGGTAACCACTAAGAAAGGATTTTAATAAATCCCGAAAGGGCTCCGCCCCACGGGGAGTCAAAGTTCCAATCCTGTGTTATTCTTATAGACATTCACTTTAGTTTGATCTCTTGAGAATTAAAACAGCTGATCATGTTTCTTAGTAGTTCCACGGGTTAACCACAGAATGCAGCAAACACTTTTAATTGTTTTATTACAAGTTCTCTTTTAATGACCTATTTCAAAAAACATATATTGCTCAGCCATTATTAATTAATACTATTTCTGTTATTATTTTTGTATGAATAAAATTACATTTTGGAGTTCTGTAAAATTACAGAGTGACCTTTCAAGATTTATAAGACGTATAACTTATAAATAAATTTGATGGAACACGGGGAGCTTCAAAGACTCCCTTGATATAATGCCACACATATTATCAGTGAAATATGCTTTTAACTAAAGAACAGATAAGCAAAGATATATTTGAGGGTGTAACTGACTGGCTTCCCAGTGCAGATTTTCAGTGACTGTCATCCCGGGCACTTAAGTGCAATATATTGTGACTGGCTTAGCAGTACAAACTTTACGTGACTGGTCTTCCCGGCAAAAACGCCAGTGACTGGCTTAGCATAGGAAGTTTTACGTATGTAAAGTTTTTATCTTTGTAATATATATGACATATATATAATCGGAAATGGCCAACGACAATATTTGAGCAAATACAAAAATATATATATCGCATATTTTCCAAGTATATGTGGGGGTGTTACTGACTGCATTCCCCGAGTATAATTTCAGTGACTGGCTCTCCGGGCATAGCGTGTATATATATATATATATATATATATATATATATATATGTCTCACTACTACATAAAGCCAAATTACCAAGTTTCACAAAAATACATTCATAAACAAGTGATATATAACATCTATATATTTAACCCTAGCCGTGGCCATATGTTGTTAAACGATAGATTTTTGTGTTGCCTTAAAATGGCCACTATCGCAAAACGACAGTCCTGGTCGAAATTTTTTTAACGGTAAAAAAACATTAATAGTCAACTCAGAAGTGAACAATATTTATACCATTCGAAAGATCACATTCTGAACTTTCATTTTATTACATAAATGAACCGTTTACAAGTTGTATAACAATGTCACGACGATTATAATTACAATGAAATTTTGCCGCTACGCCATTCCTGCAGTCGACGCTCGGAAAATGTAAAAACACGACTACTTTGGAATTACCCTGCTCGGGTAATTTTTGTCTTAGGATGTTGCGGGTGGTACCACTGCATAGCCAAAGAGTTTAGTTTCACTGTGGTATTGATTTTTAGAACGAAATATTGATTGCACAACAGTTACGATTTTATGAACACAGCTGTTTTCTGACTTTTTAACAGTTGGCCATCTGACGTTATGCGACAGATTTTAAAATACGAATTACATCCAGTGCAAGTTATAAATACTAGTCATATAATATTTCATTTTGAAGAGGAAGAAATTTAGCTTTTGACATTGGCAGCCTTGCGCATCATCATTTCCGCCTGCGCTGTGGGAGAAGAAGGAAATACGTCACTCTTCTGACATATAATGCGTCGTAGAAGTCGCCATCACATGATTCTTTCGCCGTGCTATGTGAGTTCGCGCTCGCTTGTTATCCGCGAATTATTGCTAAATCCTTTATTATTTCGGAGTGTTAGTGTTAGTGAAGTGTATGTGTGTATATAACAGTAATCTTTATGCATTTTATTATGCATAAATATTACTGAAGTGTGTGAAATAGTGTTTCTAAAAAGTTGTTTTTCTTACAATGTCTCGAATGTTCGATTGTGATAATAAACCAACAGGATAACATAATAATGGGACGGGGGTGAGTAATTATATTTATTTTTATTACTTTTACAATTGTAAGGTAGGATATATTTCATTTATTGAGTAGGCCTAATATAAAAAATAACAACTCGCTTCGCTCGCTGGGGGCTCCGCCCCCAGACCCCAGACCGGACCTACAATCACACGTTATCTCTTATATAATATGCCACTACCCTGTGTATATGTATATTTATATATTTTATTGTTTCTAAATACCTGCAGGAATAATATATAGATATAATATACTAAATGTATATATAGTATTTGGAGGAATAAATTTCAAAAAAAAGTTATATACTAAATACCGTAGAATTTTTTTTCCGAATACCCTAAAATTTCCAAAATTCATCTAATCATAAGTGAAATCAATTTTTTACCTTCAACTTTATGACTTTTTTACATTTCTTATTTCATTATCTTTACAAATATATACATATTATTATTAGCATATACATATTTACATTACCTATTTACAGTACTAACTAACACTGTACAATTTTCACGTTTTGCGGTTTTCCGTATATACTTACATAATACTTACAAATAAAATTCTTTCCCCAACATATTATACATTTCTATGTAGGGCATTGAATGTCCTACTAAATGTATATATAGTATTTGGAGGAATAAATTTCAAAAAAAAGTTATATACTAAATACCGTAGAATCTTTTTTTTCCGAATACGCTAAAATTTTCAATATTCATCTAATCATAAGTGATAACAATTTTTTACCATAAACTTTATGACTTTTTTACATTCCCTATTTCATTATCTTTACAAATATATACATATTATTATTAGCATATACATATTTACATTACCTTTTTACAGTACTAACTAACACTGTACAAATTTCACATTTTGCGGTTTTCCGTATATACGTACATAATACCTACAAATAAAATTTTTTTCCCCAACATATTATACATTTCTATGTAGGGAATTGAATTGTCTACAAAATGTATATAATGAATTTTCCATAAAAAATCGGACAAAAAAGTTTTACCGAGGCTGCTTTTGAAATTTCAAAAATAAATTTCAATTTTTTTATATTTTTTTTACTTCGCTGAAAAAATTATCTCTTAGATCTTTTTTATTTGACTATTACATGATGCCCCTGTTCTTTCTGAACAAAAAGAATATGTGGTTGGCTATGTTTAGTTCTCATTTCAATTTTATACGAATTTTCAAAAAAAGGTCTGCAAAATCGCCAAAATTGGTTGGCCATTCTACAGTTTTTGGCTGGCCACTGCTAGGGTTAAAGCCGTAAGGAAAAAACCTTTAGACAGTTCGTCTGAGACTTATACTGGACCGATTTACATGCGGGTTGTACCAAAACAAAGGTTTACAGTCCTATATTAGCAGGTTTTATTTTTATTTTGAAAATTTACGTTAAATGGGTAAAAAAAGAAAAAGAAACTTTTCTTATGGAGATTTAACATGAGGGAAAAGTCAACTTTTTCAATCCTTTGGACAGTTTGTCTGAGACTTCCACTGGACCGATTTACATGCAGTTTGTACCAAATAAAAACTAAATTTTTTTATATTAGCAGGTTTTATTTACTTTTACTCTTACTTTCTTACATTTAAAATAAACGTATAAACGTATTTCAGCAAACTGACACATACTTTCTCCCTTTTAGCCCAACTTTAATGAATAAATTACTTTTTATTTACTAAATATAGAATACAAATCATGGTCGAATGTACAGAAAATCTTCTAAACAAGTTGTTTAAAAAAATATCTACCCGAATCCCTGTTTAGGAGGCACTACAGAATACATCGCTACACACGTGGTTTGAAGAGGGGAAATGCCCCCTATTCGCCCCTCCCCAGGGTTATTAAGCGGCAACATATTTCGAATTTCCTCTGTTGGTCAGTGCTAAATTGACAAGCATTGATAGAAAATTACTATTTCTCTCTTATCAAGTTTGAACGAAATTACTCAATAAATAAGACAGAAATAGTAATTTTGTATTCCCCATCAGAATAAATAACATTGGACAAGTACTGTGTTTACCGCAAAATGAAAATTTTAATTTTCTCCGCAACCAGTAATCGTAGAATTCAAAATACTAAATTATTTAGTTTTTTGAGCACTTTTTAATGGTGAAGAGTAATATTTTTTATATTCATTTTTTTATGAAAAATTCAAAAAACCGAATTTTTTATATTTAAAGTCTTGTAATTTCTGAACCCGAATTTTTACAGAAATGCGGTGGTGTCATTTTGTTGGAAAACTAAAGTTCTACAAACGACTAAAGTTTAATCAAAATCATTAGAGCCGTTTTTGAGAAATCTTGATTTTTCATGTTTTTTGGCGGTTTTTGGAGGATAATTACCCTTAAAAATCAAACTGATTTAAAATAAAAAAATTCCAAAAAATGAAAAACGCCTGGTAGGTTGGTTAGTACCTACATACCAAATTTCATAAAAATCGGACTATTGGTTAGGGCTGTAGCTCTGTACACATCCATACAGACAGACACACAGACATCACGTAAAAATCACTTTTTTGGGTTCAGGGAGCACCCAAACGAATATTTCCACTAACAACTCAAATTCGGAAATTTTGACGAAAACAATACTTTCTCCATATACTACGTATAAGGGGGAGAAAGTAAAAATCAACATTTCCAAACCTTTGCAATGATTTTATTTTACAGTCCTTCAATCAGCTGATTGTAAAGACACGAGGTATTTTGTCTAACAACAGAAGAAGAGCAAACGCTCAAGAAGCAATTTGGTTTATCATGGCCAGTACCTAAAAACGTATACAATTATTATGTATTATCCTTTAAATGGAAAGAAAAAATAATACAGTTTTATATTATTTAAACTATACAGTTTTATAGTTGCTGAATAAATAAGTTTTGATTGTTAAATTGTTTAGTACTATACCTAAACTTACTTATTAAAGTAAAACAGCTGATTGCAATAACATTAATGGTATAAATTATTACTTCACTGGCAAATTGTAAAGGGTCAGTTTTAATAAATGGTTTACATTCGTATTAAATACCATTTTTGAGCATATTAAAGAACTAATGAACCGGTTTTAATTCGACGTGTGCTCCCAACCCTGTGCGTGTAAGGAAATAATCAAAATAAATAGATTTATTCCACTCAGCAAGTACAGTCAATTGTTCCGATGTCACGTCGTAATGCTTTACTTTGCTTCATCCGTCAGCTTTCGTAGATCAGTCAATGGCGCGCAGGTCTACAAAACAGATGAGCCGGGTTTGAATGCAACCGGTGCCGTCAAACTTATTGTAACGTGGTTATAAAAGGTGTCACTAAGCTCTGTTTTACTAATAATACCGATATTTATTTTAGATCAACTATAGGGATTGCAATATCTATAGGCCTTTGCAAATTCTCGAAAGGCTTATGTCTTGAACATTTTAAAACCATTTATCCAATACAAATTGATAGTTTTAGGCCTACTTATTTCTGTTGTTTTTGAACCTAATAGAATGCTTTCATTAGGCTACTAAGGTTTAGGCCTAAGTAAACAATTAAATTGTTATGTTTATTAAATACTAAAGAGTATCTGTATATGCATAGTACAGTCAATTGTTCTGATGTCACGTCGTAATGCTTTACTTTGCCGCTTCAAACGTCAGCTTTCGTAGATCAGTCGATAGCGCTAGATTATGTGTATAAAATATTAGTTAATTTCACTGATTGTTGAATCCATCTTTTCTTCTTAAAATTTGCTACAAGAGAAATAATTGGAAGGAAATAGCAGTTTAAAAAGTACATTTTATGCATGTTTCGCACCATCTGCCTAGCGCTCCACTCACCACGAATGGAGCTGTATCCGTCAAGTATCGACGGGCAACAACTAGTTTTATTTATTCTCTATAAGAATAACATAGGGTTGAGGACGCAGGTTTGCTGCGACGAGGAAGATAAATGATGTGTTTTTTTTTGCAATTATCAATATAACTGAACCAGGTGAAGCTACAAACCAAGTTATATTAATTTAGGTTCATAATTAAGGGAGATATACAACTTTACTTATTCTCCATATTAACACGTTCACTGCGTTATAGCATATTTGTATGTGATTACAGTGGTGCGTTACGAGACCTATGGTTCTCGTTTGGTGTGATTATGGCTGTCCGATACGAGACCTTGAGATCTCGTTGCACAGACAATCTTTTGCGCATCATAACTTTGAAACGAATACTCTGTGGTGTATTTTGTGAAGTAGCACACTGTTGCCAACCTACAGCCTGCTCAGGATTTGAATATTACACAATAGTACGAGGCACTGAGATCTCGTACTGCACATTAATGAGAAAAAACACATCAAAACACACCACAAATCAATTTAGGTTATTGCAATAACAACAAACAACTTTTGGCACAATGTTGTGAACGGAACGTACTCAAGAGCTCGAAGCGGTGCTCCGTGATACTAAGCTTTGTTGCGAGGTCCGGGGGTCTCGTGTCGTATAAAAGTAATCATTTATTACTTCAGTGGGTTACGAGATCTATAGATCTTGTTTGTTGTCATGGTTATCGATCCAGCAACCATCAAGTTTATGGACAGTATCTTATTTCTCTATATTCTCTATGTCAATTTACATAGAATTATCGATACCGTATCTGAGGGAAGAATATCATATTATGCAACCGCACCAAATATAGGTTATGGTACGAGACCTCGGGACCTCGTGACGCAGTAAACGTGTTAATAACATGGGGGCCGAGTATGCAGGTTTACTGCTGCGGGGACTATCAACAAAAAACTTTTTTTTGCTAATATCAATATGCCACAATTATTTGAAGCCACATACCAAGTTTCATCAATTTTCATTCATAAATAATCGAGATATCAAATTTGATTTATTCTCCATAAGGATAATATTGGACAACGTACTGTGTTTAGCACTTTGAATATCTCTGCAACAGTTGGACGTAGAACAATAATTAAAAAACCAAAATGTTTGTTTTGTTGAGCTTAACGTATTAATAAAAAAATTGAAGTTTTTAGTAAAATTATCTGAGAAAATGTAAAAACCTTTTTCCCCATAAGATTAACATGGGACACGATTTTTTGGATTTTCTCTGCAACCACTTAACTAGGTTAATGGTTCAAAATACAAAATTTTATTTTTTTAAGCTCTATAAAATGGCTATAACCAAAATTGAATGTTTTTAACATTTTGTGGTAAAAATAGCAAAAAACTGATTTTTGGAAAATTGCAAACCCCCATAAAACCCTCTTCTCATAGTCCGGTCGATCTGGTTTTCAAACAAGTCATAAATGCCAAATTTCATCAAAATCGGGTGTTTCTTTCAAAGGTTACCGAGGTAACGGACACACACACACACACACACACACACACACACACACACACACACACACACACACACACACACACACACACACACACACACACATATATATAAATTTGAACTAATATTGTTTTTGGTATCTGGGAACCTCAAAACGAAAAGTTATCACGGTCTTGGGTTTAAGTCTTACCATGCCACCTACGGTAATAGCTTCTTTCCTATAGGGGAAATTCGCTAAAAACAAATGATAAATACTTAAGGTAAAGTTGTGCAAGCTTATATCATTTGTACCGTGTTTAGTTTGTTGTTTGAAATTCATTGTTAGTGATGGTCATTTCACATTTGTGTTTATTTAGACTTTACATTTGAGTTTTCTTAGACAATAGGCAATAGACAATCACTTTATTTTGTGTTCATCAAGTTCAGAATTAACGTCACAATGGACATAGTCTATTTAGATGTAAAAAAAATCATGGGAAACAATTTTTTGTTTGATGACCAAATAAAATCATGAAATTATCACATATTAATAAAGTATAAACATGTGAAGCCTATTAAAAGGTCTTTAAATGTTTATTTACATTTTCATAGTATGTTCAACAATTTTTGTAATTCTCAGCCAAGGTTTCACATATAGACGGGAGGGTAGTCAATTTGCCACCATAACCTGACCGAGGTGATAAATTTATAAATCAGAAGAATTGTTATTAAAATACTAGTGCTGGGACATAGAAGTGCCATTTATAGTGCATTGGGAGTTATTTGTAGGCATATATGATTTATTTTATAACTATACTAACTGCAGGGCAGTAGTTAGTTTTACCGGGGGTAAATAATAGTTGTGTGCTGGGTTCTGTTGTTAACCTTTAGATCTTTTTTGAATAATAAACATCTGTTTGTGTAATCACGTAACCCAATCTAATAAAATATTGATAAAATTAAGATTGGAACGTTGAAGGCCAATGGGGCAAAGCCCTAGAGGATTTTCATTTAATATGGATCCCATTTTTATTTAATATGGGAGTAGGCCTATGTGTGCTTTGGCATTTATATTTATATTAAGTATATTCCTACAAAACTTATGCTTGATGGCCTTATAATCTGGACATCATCATAGTAGGAGGAAGCATATCAACCTTACGGGTCAGAAAAAATCGACAATGTAGCCTAAACAAGGATTGTGTTGCAGTTTCGCTGATGCAGCTAAGTTTGCACGGGAAGGAGGGTTTGATGCGTTTCTTGCGGTGGGCGGAGGCTCGGTGATGGACACATGCAAGGCTGCCAACCTCTACAGTTGCGACCCTGAGGCCGAGTTTCTAGACTACGTCAACGCTCCCATCGGCAAAGGCAAACCTGTCACTGTTCCACTCAAACCTCTCGTCGCAGGTAGGCTGTGGTTGTGGTCTGTTCAGTTTGTGTACTTAATTTTTGTAGTGTTCATTTATTGGAATTCAGCCTTAGATTATTTATAGATGAAAAGACACATCAAGTACGGGTTGAATGTAACTTTCTTGACTGCATAAATAAATTAACAGTTTAGTGTGAAATAAATCAGTAAAATGCAAATGTAATCAATACTTTCCTTACTGAAACTCATATGTCAGAACTATTTTTATTTCTCATTTAAAATAGATTGGGTTGTGAAAACAATTAATAAACAAGTATAATAACACATAATCGTTTTGTTTTATAAATTAAATAATTATAAATTGATACAAATATAATATTATGATTAAAATTTGTCAGTACCAGGAATCGAGAATTTTTATGGGACATTCAATCACGTTTACAGTTGTACGAAACCAGGCCGCCCATAAGACTAGTGCACGGCTAGTCTTATAAATTTAACATTGGGCTTATGGACGGCGGGTTTTTACACTTGTGCAATGCACTGTACAAATCAATAAATTGGTAGACCTTTTCCCTGGCTCAACAAGATTTGTGTAAAAAATAGTAAAAAAGAAAGTGTAATTTGTACCCCAGTAGTTGACAGATGACTTACTTCACACACGATTGTAAGTGGCACATGTGTATATTTAGTTGATGATACCAATGGAGAATAATAATTTTAAGGGCTGTAAATTGAGCTGGTGTTAATGTATTTTGTTAAATTTCTATTAAATATGTTATTTTAAATTTAAAAAAGGAAAAGGATTAACTAACTGCTTGTAATCCAGAATTATTTGCTGGATTTGTCTTATTAGCAAATATTCCCTATAGGGAAAAATGATACTATGCATCTATATCTGGGCCACTGGATGATCAAGAACTTGCAGAACTTGTGCAAGATATATGCAACGAAATGGTGTGACTTAGGGACAGATACTCACTGGTCCCACCACGTGGTTTTGCTGTTTTATCATTTCAATAGTAATATCAATTTACATTTCGATACCTGATGATGGCTACTATTTATGGTGCTGATTCGATCACGGCTGTGGGGAACAATCATACTTAAACCATTGACATATATCTTGTACAGGATCTATAAGAATGTCGCTTAATCAGCGGCCCAGCTTGTAGACATTTGCACAGTCTTATATAACCCTCTGGCTGATAATTTAAAAATGTTAATTTAAATTATAAATTTGTAACATTCAAGTACATTTACAAACCATGAGAAAATTAAGGACTAATATCGGATGACATATGAAACTATTAATTATTTAAACTTCTGCTACCCTTCTGATACCCCTTCTAATATTCAATCCTTTAAGCCAAGCTTGATCCCGGTAAAATAATTATAATTATTAACTTCAGTTAAATGTTTTTTCTAAGCTAGCCCACTTTTAGCGAATTTCCCCTATAGGGAAGAAGCTATTACCGTAGGTCTCATGGTAAGATTTAAGCCCGAGACCATGATAACTTCATTTTGAGGTCCCCAGATGCCAAAAACACCATTCGTTCAAATTTTTATATATGTATATATATGTGTGTGTCCGTAAGCACGATAACTCTCGTAAAAAAGGTCCGATCTTAATGAAATTTAGTACAAATGTGTAAAGTACCATTTATTTGAACGAGTTCGAAAACCAGAAGAATCGCACCATCCGAAGGGGGGTTTTTGGGGGGTTTTGTACCCCAAAAATGTGTTTTTTGGGGTTTTCACATGTAGTTTTAATTTAAATCAAATTTTAATTTACACCATTGAATTCAGCTTAAAAAAAGAAACAATTTGGTATTTTGATCATTGCTCTACGTCAGTTGGTTACCGAGATATTGAAAGTGCTAAACGCAGTACGTTGTCTAATGTTATTCTTATGGAGAAAAAGAAAAATTGTATATCTCGCTTATTTATGAACATAAACTGGCGAAATTTGGTATATGGCTTGATCTGGTTGTGGTTTATTGTTGTTTGCACAAAAAAACAATTTTTCGCCTATGGTTCCTGTAGCAGCAAACCTAGGTACTTGGTCCCCACGTTATTCTTATGGAAAATACTTAAAATGTTATATATTGCTTATTTATGAATGTATATGGATGAAACTTGGTATGGGACTTCACTAAGATGAGTTCTATTTATATTTGCATAAAAACCCATTATTTTGTGTGCCTTGTTGCAGCAAACCTGCATACTCATCCCCAATGTTATTCTTATGGAGAATAATTAATATTTTAAATATCGCTTGTTTGTGAATACATTTCTTATGAATCCTGTTAAGTTTTAATGTGTTATGTTATATATTCATTGGAAATTCGCTGAGTATGCAGGTTTGCTGCGACGGGGGTATTTTATAATTTCTTTATTAGCATGATATGTGTTGTTACAACCAAACAGGATAAATAAAATACGTCTTAGAACACTATAAAGTATATTTACACTTATACTGTACTTACATACAAGACGGTAAAATATACACAAAAGATGGTACAAGGCATTGTAAAAAATAATCCCAACATTCATCAAAGCTAATAAAATTCAACTCTGTCAGATTTGTTGGCTGGATGTCATATTTGTGTTTTAAGCCAGACGCAGTTGCTCAGAGGTAGAGTGCTGGCTTCTCAAGTTGGCCGTGGTCAAGCATGGGTTCAATCCCGACTGACTTCTATGATACTTTTTCATGAGTGGTCACCACTGGCTTGCCCATGTGACTATTTACCGTTACGGTACCTCGCTGACTTTAGATCGCCTATTAGCCTATGGCAAAGGGCAGTTGAAGTTTTATTTTCTAAAAAAGTTTAGAAATTTTGTGAATTGTAAAATTTAATTGTTCACCGGTTGTGAAAGTCTTCTTCCCTAGACAGCAAATATATCAGATTCTGTGTCAATTCTTCAAATTATCAGTTTATTGGTGTATCAGTTTGTTTGTTTAGGTCTAGAAGTGGCATGTTACACTGCATTACTACCACTACAAACTCCCTGTCGGTATCCTGTTTCAATAAAAAAACCTGGATGAAGGTTGAACCATATTAACTGAAACAAAAAACATAGTATAACATGGAAGAGTTCTTTACAGGTGATTCAATTGGGAAACAAATTATGTAAACCTAAATTTAAAGTATTAGAAAACAAATTGTTAAATGTTGTTGTAAATTGTAATTTAATATTACAAATGACACTGCACCTGTTTTTTTACTTTGTACATACTGTAGGCCTATACGTTTTATGCAATAAAGTTATGATTTAATTATAAAAACATGTCAAACTTTTCAATATCTAATCACTTTTGTCTGACTTTTTGAAAGGAAGTTCACAAAATGTGATTTCAAATTGTTCAAAGTCCAAAAGATATCTGCAGTCTATAGTGGATTGATTAACAATTTAAACAGTTGACTGATGACCTAAAACAATTTTATCTAGTGGTTTAAGAGGAACTCCTAACTTTTTTTATCAGAAATAATCTCATCACAGTGTGTAAGGGAAAATTTTACAAGTAAAATCTGATCATTTTTGGAAGCTAAATTTTTACTGACTTATTTTTCTACAAAAATGTTCTATTTACTAATTGGTTTACTCACTTTGTTCATACCCCAGTAAACTATTGCTTACTTAAAATTTTATTTTTGGAGTAGGTGCAAGCTATCATTTCAAATTATAATGTATTATTTTTGTTGTGAAACATCACCTACATAACAATCATTAAAATGCTTAATAGTTTGTTTGGCGAGGCTTTCTGAGATATTTTGAAGTATTGCATATTTCATTGTTAACTAGGGGTTTGCGAATAGTGATTTCTGGCTCGAGCCGAGCTTTTTTCTTAGTTCTCGAGCTTCAAGCTTTCTCGAGCCGAGCTTTTATGATGGTAATTTTCTCTAGGGGTATGCAATATACCGGTAGTAATTTTCTGACTCGAGCCAAGCCGGGCAGAATTTTGTCAAAGTTCTCGAGCTTTGAGCAGTTTTGATTAGGCCTATATGTATTCTTTATTTATATTAGGCCTATGTTTAAAATAATAAGCATTTTATTCATTATGGTATTATAAAATAATTTATAACTTTCTACTTTTATTCACTTCTTATTCCTACGTTCAATAAATAGAGGCCTACAGTGGGGAAATAACAAAACAAGTAGGCTAAAAGGAAAATTTATTGAGACCACTTGGTGATAGTAACGAACAACTTTGATTTGAATATAAAGTATGCAGCCTACATAGAAAAAAATAACAAAAAGGAAGAGAACTACAAAGGTCAAGAGAACTTGACTGATAACCCCACATGTTAACTAATGCAGTTATTACCGTATTTATTAATACAGTAGACATAATAATAATAATTGACCATATGTCAATATGTACTTTCCATGTAACCAAAGACTTTGGCCCTAGCCTTGGGAATTGCCAAATCCCAGTAGCCTATCTCTCATTCAACTGTTTGTTAATAGTAAATTTTAGGTTATCCTTTTATAAATATAAGTTAGTTAAAGCAGACTTTATATCTTATTGTACTCACAGAAATAAGTTATCCAACAATCGTAGGCCTATCTTATGTTCTATCTAACCTATTACGCCTACCTATTATACTATTACTACCTACACTTAAGCTATTATATCTGCTTCTGAAACAGAAGGTTTCCATACCATAGCACAGAAGGTTTCAGAAGCAGAAGGTGGAAGATGATAGTCAATGCATTCTTTTTCCATCACTGCTTTAACAATTTGATAGCATACAATTACAAAATTATATGCTTTCTACCGAAGTTTATTCACAAATTCAAACAATCCCGCGGAGTTAACCCTAGCAGTGGCCAATGGCCGAGATTCGGCCCTTTTCTGTGCAGCCTACTGTGGCAGGGGCCGAGAATCGGCCATTCGGGACCGAAAATTTTTTAACATAAAAAACCACTAATAATCAACTCAAAAGTGAACAATATATATATCATTCGAAAGATAATATTCTAAACTTTCATTTTATTACATAAACAAACCCTGTAGCAGCTATACAACAAAGTCACGATGATTAGAAATCAAATGAATTTTTGGCGCGATGCGATTCTTGCAGCCGATGCTAGGAAATGTCAAAACACGACTTTTTTGAAATTACCCAGCTCGGGTAATTTTTGTCGTGGGAAGTTACGGTTGGTACCAATGCACTGCTAAAGAGTTGTGCTTTATTTTGGTATTGATTTTTTGAACGAAATATTGATTAGACAGATCATATGATTTTTTGAAAACAGGTGTTTTCTGTTTCTTTGTACAAACAGATTTTTCGGCAGATGGCCGAAAAAGGGCCATCAGGGAAATCGGATTTATAGCTAGTGTAAGTTATAGTTACTAGTCAAATAATGTTATTTTGAAGAGGAAGAGATGTACAGTAATTTAGTTTTGCCGTTGGCAGCACTGTTTTATTCTGAAAATCATCACCAAGGAATTGTTTCATTACGTCACATTTTTGCCTAATCGGCAACTGCACAGCTGTTTGCTGTTTACGAAGTGTCAGTCAGTTTGTTTGGCTCGCTCCAAACTGTATTGTATTTGGTATCACTGTAAACAGCAGATTTCAGGCTTTCTTCTTATATCTGTCTCGATGTGTTGTGTTTTTGTTGTCAATATGACATAACATTTGAAATGTGCAATGTCCAAGTCCCAGTCCAAAATGGCGCGCTATGTTTGACCGCTGTCAGTTGTGTAAGATTGTTTTTGTTATTTATTTAGCCGAATTTACGCAAAAATTGATTGTATTGACATTCGGGGTGCTCTTGAATAAAGTATTAGTGACGTTGATGACGATTTAGAGGGTAATATAGGCAGTGATATTGAGATGAATGACTTTCCTGATGTTGCGTCGTAGGCTAATTGGATTATTTATCCGGTAGTGGTGAGTTATATATGTAAATGTATATTCCTATGTATTCTATGTATAACATGTTATATATTTCTATGTAGGGAATTGAATGTGCTACAACATGATTATATTGATTTGGGGGCAAAACATTAGAAAAAAAGTTATATACTAAATACTGTGATATCTTTTTTTCGAAATACACAAAAATAGCAAAACATTCTTTTATTTACATTTATTTATAAGTGATAACATTTGTTACTATCAACTTTATGACTTTTTTGGATTCCTTACTTCATTAGCTGTACAAATGTATATATATCATTATTAGTATATACATATATTATATGACTTATTTACAACACAACCTAACACCGTACAGTTTACATATATTTCGGGTTTCCGTTTATTATTATATTACGCCCCTAAAACTTACAAAACAAATTATTTCCATACCATGTTATATATTTCTATGTAGGGAATTAGATTGTTTACAAAATGTATATAATGAATTTTCCATAAAAAAATCTGTAGAAAAAATTTCACCGAGGCTACTTTTGAAATTTCAAAAATAAAATTCGGGACCACGTCTAGGTGTCACCCCGTCAACCTGTCACCCCGACAAACCATCACCTTTTAAAACAGGTTTTGAGGTGACGAGTTGACGCGTCAACTCCATTTGAAGGAGGTGACAGGTTGTCGGGGTGACACCTTGACGCGAGCGTGCGAGGTGACGGGTTGTCGTGTACGGAGGCGTCTAATTGTCACCTCTAAAGAGAGGAGGTGACACCTTGTCGGGGTTACACCTTGACGCGAGCGTGAGAGGTGGCGGTTTGACGTCGATGCAACCGACAGCTTGACACCACAGCAAATCGCCACCCCGATAGGTTCCTCCCTTTGAACTAAAATTACATATTTGCACACATAATCAATTCGTTTAACACTGCAATAGAGACAGCTTCTTAGACTTTATACTTGGTATGGTCCAACAAAACCGCTGATGATTTTTGTGGTGAATGGTTCTATCAGTGGTTTTAAACTATTTCAACTTTCTTAATAGAGGCAGCATACAAAATTTATAATCCGTGAATTCTACTAAACGTATTTTTCAGCTCGCTTCAATGCTGTTTGTCATGTTTATAATAATTCTAAGGTAGGTAAAAAACTTTTGCAATACCGCAGAAGTAGTCATTATAGAAATAATTTTGCAATTTCGTCAAAACATCATCGAAAAATTTGAACACAATCCCCTTAGTAGTTGAAAATAAGTTTCACAGGGGGGTGACGATAATGAAAATGTGTTTCATGTGCAAGCTGCAGTTGGTTTATACGCATAAGGCAAGACAGTTTTCAAAGCGTACTTACGCGTACTCATTTGTGTCTATATCATTGCATTTTTTCCGTTACTAGATGGGAACTGACGAAATGTTGCTGAATTTGTCATTATGTATTGCTAGATTCAAAGTGATGTGATTGATTATCGTGAGAGTTTGACCAATCCCGCAAATCACACTTCGCATAGAATTTACATATTATTTATTTTCTATGCCGCCTTCATGAGAAAAGTTGAATAGTTGAAACCACTGATATGAAAAAATGGTAGTATCTAAAGAACCGTTCACCGCAAAAATCATCTCTCTAACCAATGAAATAGCTGTGCTGTCACAAAACAAAATGTGAGCGCTATTTTTGGACCACCCGTTATACGATTAGGCCTACTAGCAGTTTCCCATGGCTACTCACACACTCAAACTGAGGTTATAAACCAGTTTCTTGTTGTTGCCTTTAAGACGAAACCCCAAAGAATAAATTATAAGGTAAAACTGCAACATATATGCTTTATTACAGTTATTACGTATTTGGTTTTATCAGTTGGTATGTTAAAAAATTAAGACGCTATTATGAAGGTTTATTAAGATGGCTTATAAGGACTATGAAACGACTACCTATCATGAAGACGTTACACGCTATTCTTTAAGATATAATTTTTTGGAGTTGAGATTTCTGAAACAAAGTTACAAAAATTGTTCATTTAAAGTAATAGGATTTTTAAATTTAAAAGTCGAATGAAGCCAATCTAAAATTTTATTTGTAGCCACAAAGATACAATTCCTAGCATATCATAAATTTATTTGAAAACATACTTGATCTTTGCACGGGTTACAGAGAATATATGAATCCTGATGTGTCAGCTTTTTCAGCCTTTTACTTGCGAAACCTACTCTTTGTGTCATCTTCTTTGTTTTTTACGTTTTAAAAGTCAACTAAAATTGAAATGAAAAATTGTAAAGTGATTACTTTTAATACATTTTGATTTTAAACTTTATTCATAGTATCATAAGGCACTTCTATGAGAAAAAATATGAGTGACTTTGAAATTTCATTTAGGTTTGATGAGAAATAAAGTCGCTAGGCTTTCTGAACATCAAGGTGGAAGATTCGATCAAAATTTACGAAACTTGTAATTTTTTCGCTGCTTAAAACGTTTATTTCTCAATTATTATACCATTCTAAAACAAAACTGTCGTATACTTTGGTGTTTTTGTAACGTGTTAAAACTGAATTAGATCAAATTAGGGCTTTAAATTTCTTTTTTGGTGGGTCGAAAAATCGCCTCATTTTCCTTCGTGTTAATAGTTACTCACGTCGCATCGTCGTTCGCTCGTCGTCTGCTGGTGGACTTGGCGACGAGACACGACCGTGCCTCTAAATTAATGTAGTTTTAAATACGGTAGAAGATTAAACATGAATAATTTATAATTTGTAAAAGTTTATTATTTGTTTTAAGCATGGTAGCGCTGATAAGCCAAGTGGAGAAAGCCTATTTTTGCGTTATAAAAAGATGGAAACAGATGGAGCGGGGTGGCAGGTTGTCGGGGTGACACCTTGACGCGAGTGTGCGAGGTGACGGTTTGTTGTGAATGGTGACGACAGATCGTCACCTGGGAGTAGAGAAGGTGACGGGTTGTCGGGGTGACACCTTGACGCAACCGTGCGAGGTGACAGGTTGTCGTCTCTGCACACGACAAACAATCACCTCTATAAAAGAAGTGACAACTTGACGAGGTGACACCTTGACGGCATCGGTATATTTTTACGAGGTGACAGGTTGTCGCCTGTGGCCAAAATGCCGAGGTGACGGGTTGTCGGGGTGACACCTAGACGGCTTCCCTAAAATTCTAATTGTTTTTCTTCTTTTCACTTTACCGAAAAAATTACTTTTCTAGATCTTTATTATTTTAGTATTTCTAGATTCCCCTGTTCTTTCCGATCAAAATGAATATAAGGTTGGCCAGGTTTACTTCTACGGTTGAATTTATAC
Source organism: Allygus modestus (assembly GCA_963675035.1). Lineage (NCBI taxonomy): Eukaryota > Metazoa > Arthropoda > Insecta > Hemiptera > Cicadellidae > Allygus > Allygus modestus. The sequence continues at coordinate 189,010,891 of OY776112.1, read as the reverse complement.
GAATTTTCAAAAAAAAGTCTGCAAAATTGACAAATTTAGCCTGCCATTCCACACTTTAGCATTGGGCCACTCCTAGGGTTAACAATATGATTTTAATCGCACAGCTGTAGCGTAACAAAACACTGCGCCATTTTGATCGCATCGATCTTGCTCTTGGGTAGGGCCTTCAGAGTACATAGAATGTAACCAACCATTCAAATAATATGACCATAAACATGCGTTACCTAACCATTCAGAATTTGAATAAAATCCTTATATTTTGTGAACCTCGCAATTAGTCGATTTTTTAACAATCCAATTTCGGAGAGTGTTATTTCAGCTGCACATTCAAATACCGTCATGATATTAGGCTATTGGTTCATCACCTACAACCTTGTCCCTAGCTATTGGTCACGCTAAATCATTATTACATTATAATCATCTTCACTCAACCAACGTCTTAAGGCAGTACACAAAGTGGGTCCGTCAACAGTGTTGCCAGACGTAATTTCAGACTCCAGGGAATATAATTATTGTGTAATGAACGAAGTTGTAAGTTGGATGTATAAAAGACTGTGCCGATGCAACAATTAGAACAAGTGTTTTCATGGATGTTAGTTTTTTGCTCTGGTGCTTTTTCTGGAGCAGTACGATTGTTGTATTAATTATTATTAACCTTGAAATATTGCACAACTCAACTGGGCAACGGCAACACTGCACTAGTGCGCACTGCAAACAGAATAGTGTGATAGGTCCACTTGATGTGATCGAGCGTAGAGAAAGTAGCTCCATTTCGTTGGTTGATCAGTTGAAAATATTACAGTACTTTAATATTTGGTTATTTTTTAATTGAAGGTCTGAAAGCATTAGCATTGCTGAATTATATTTGTTATTGGAGCTCTACCGACGCAAACTACGAGAATTCCAACATTGATTCTGGAAAGGGAGGGACCCTCATCTAATGCATTAGATTTTAGTAGATAAGTAAAACTGTAAAAAAGGAAACAAAATTCTGCTCAAACTTTCATGCTTTTGAATTAACCCCTCATAAACATATTGTACACACTGTTTTGTAATTTTATGTATCATAGTAATATTTTACATGTGAAAGTTTGGTTATATGTATGTGTTTATTTATGGATGGATGGATGTTTACGCTTCTATTACTTAAAAACTACTGGACCTATTTACCTAAGATTTTACATGAACATAGCTTAACCCATTGAATACTTTTCACAGAACGGTTCCGTGATGGCCATTTTGGCCCAAAATCTTTATCACGGAGCAGTTCCGTGATGATGTAATACCATATGTTTTTTTCGAAAATTTTAAATTTAATTTTTTGTTGTTGTAATTGTTTTAACTTTAAGCTTACATCCATGAATGTCTTTTTTAGGTAAAATATTGCATTGTGGTACATTTTTGGCAAACGGGTAAAAATATAAATTATTCAAGAAAAAAGTGGTTTTGCAAAAAAAATCATAAACAAATTTTTTTTAGATAAAGTAAAAAACTAAAAGGTTTTATGTAAGGAACTAGTTTTTGCACTTTACTAGACAACTGATTAGACATTTATTTTATTTTTTATTTTTACTATATTTTTTTCAAGTAAAAAAATTTTAATTTTTATAACAAAATATTTTTAATATGATTTTTTATGTTTTGTTTTCTTTTAACACACTAAAAAGAAAATGTATACAGCTTCAAGAAAAACACTATGTTTGCCCAATTAGCAGCAAAATTAATTTTTTACAGTTTATTTGCTAAAACACTGCAAAATATTGACTTTTAATTGAAGTTCTGGGGCCATGCAGTCATTAAAAAACTAAGTATCCAGTGGGTTAACATAATGGAACTGTGGTGAATGCCAGCTGATCTCTTGACTTGAAACCACAGGTTGCTTAGCAACAATATGTTTGATTTAAAAAAAATCCATCAAGAAAAGATAATTTTTTTATCCATAGTGCTGTTAACATGCTACTTTTATAACTTTCATTTTTATAATTCATTTATTAAGTTTATTATTTTTGTAATAAAATGAAATCTTAATTTAACCCTCTAAGTGTTTTTAGTAATGGTCTTAATATTTGACTATTTTTGGCGATTTTGCAGTGTTTTATTCAAATAAAGTAAAAAACTCAAAAACACTCCAAACTGCATTATTCTATAGTTTGTCTTGTTCAGGCTTCAATATTATGTATATAACATCTTATAAAAATTATAACAGAAAATTATGTGATGTTAAAATAAATAAAAATAAGAAAATTTTAAAGTTTGCGCTCCATCAAATTACAAACAGTTCTAGAATATACAATTTTCAAAATAGCCAATTTGTTTTAAATTTTATAAGGTTTAGTAAAAAATTTGTATTTTTTCAACTGTAAGAGAAGAGTAATATTTTTGTTGTTGTTTTGTTTCTTATGAAATTGTACATAAAAATATATGTAAATACTTAGATATATTACGTTTATATAAAATAAAAAAAATATAAACTAAAATACCCCGTAGCAGCAAACCTGCGTACTCAGCGAATTTCCAATGAATATATATGTATATTAATACCATATAAAGCCACATACCAAGTTTCATCAGTATACATTCATAAATAAACGATTTATGACATTTTAATTATTCTCCATAAGAATAACATGGCAGCTGAGTATGCAGGTTTGCTGAAGCAAGGAACATAAAATACCCCGTAGCAGCAAACCTGCGTACTCAGCGAATTTCCAATGAATATATATGTATATTAATACCACATAAAGCCACATACCAAGTTTCATCAGTATACATTCATAAATAAACGATTTATGACATTTTAATTATTCTCCATAAGAATAACATGGCAGCTGAGTATGCAGGTTTGCTGAAGCAAGGAACATAAAAAATGGGGTTTTATATAAATATCAATATAACTCATGTAGGTAAAGCCACATACCAAATTTCATTAATTTATTTTCATAATGAAGGCAGATAACACGTTACTTATTCTCCATAAGAATAACATGGGGCTGAGTACGCAGGTTTGCTGCTACAGGAGCCTTGGGTAAAAAATTGTCTTTTTGAGCAAATATCAATGGTCCACAACCAGATGAAGCCGTATACCAAGTTTCGTCAGTATACGTTCATAAATAAGCGAGATATAAAATTTTTATTTTTCTCCATAAGAATAACATTAGACAACATACTGTGTTTAGCACTTTCAATATCTCGGTAACCAATTGACGTAGAGAAATGATCAAAATACCAAATTGTGTGTTTTTTTAAGCTGAATCCAATGGGAAAAAATAAAATTTGACTATTTCCAAAATTATATGTGAAAAATTCGAAAAACCCATTTTTGGGGTACAAAACCCCCCAAAATACCCCTTCGGATAGAGCGATCTGGCTGGTTTTCGAACTTAAAGTCATAAATGTTGCTTTACACGTTCATACCAAATTTCATCAAAATCGGATAATTTTTACGAGAGTTATCGTGCTCACGGACACATATATATATATATATATATATATACAGTTTCAAACGAATGGTGTTTTTGGGGTCTGGGGACCTCAAAACGAAAAGTTATCATGGTCCCGGGCCTAGGTCTTACCATGCCGACTACGGTAATAGCTTCTTCCCTATAGGGGAAATTCGCTAAAAAAATATAACTATAACTTTGAACGGTTATAACTAAAAAAAAAACATTGAACCCTTATATACTATTAGTATTATAACATTCCCCATTTATTTCTAAACAAAACACACTAAATTGTATGCACCTACCTTGATAAACAAAGACGTAGGCGATTTTCCAGATTTATGCAAAATCCCCAAAAATCACATATTTTCAATATTCTAGGTATTTTCTTCATCAGAGAACAAATCACAGTAATTTTGTTACTTTTTCATTCCAAGATATAAAACATAGCCTTGTAAAACTGTACTGAATAAGTAAACTAATTTTAAAAATATTTATAGCAGTCCTCAAAATGTTTGCACACAATTTTTATTTACTAACTTTTCCGAAAATCAAATAATGAAATACAAGTTTTTTACGATCCAAGTATGTAAATCAACTAAACTTTGTTGTTGCAACTAAAGCAACACAGTACAAATGTCATAAAACAACACAATAAAAAATAACTATTTACAAACAGGATTCATGTACAACTTATCTCTATGTACATGTATGTTTGTTTGCGCACAAACCGTGCAGACCCTTCCCGCACCGTACACACGCCGTCCGGCTCTTTTTCCTTGTGCCACCTGCTTTCTTTCTCAAAGGGCTGCACACACAACAGTTCCTCTCTTTCTTTCCAGGTAATGTTTGGATTCCAGGTGAAATTTGAATTCTAGGTCGGGGGCCGTTGTGTGGTCCATCACCACCGCCACCATTTTGAGCATTATCCCTTTCTGTATACCATTGCGCCGACAATGCCTCAACAACTGATATGGTAAAATGATATCTAGACATTATCTTTCCAGAAGTGTTTTCCGAGTAAATTATGTATGAGTTTAGTACTATTCTGGCAAATATGTTAAAAGTTACCTTTTTCCAATATTTCAAGGTGCGTCTTTCATCTAGATAGCAATACAACATTTGATCGTTGCCATCGACACCACCCATGAAGCGGTTGTATGCGTCAATCATGTCAGGAACCTGTTTTACGACATTTTCGTTAGTTCTTTTTTTCACATTTTCTACGGATTTAGCAGTATGTTTTGTTGGTAATAAAATCACAGGTTTTGTCTGACTTTTTTTCTCCCTGTATGCCAAAAACAAAAGATTCACTGCGTAAGTACTTTTTTTTTCCAACTTCAAACTGTTCTTTCAATTCAACAGGAATACCTTTCCTATTTCTTCGGACAGTTCCTGTAATAAAGGTGAGTTTCTCATACATGCTCTTTGCTAGAGGAATACTGGTAAAAAAATTATCAATGAACACATGATAGCCCTTGTACAAATATTGGCCTATTTCATGTAATTTATTGACTACTTTATAGGCTAGACCTGTTGTTTTGTGTCCTGTACTTTTAGTTCCTTTGTAACAGTAGAATGCAAGGCAATACCTGGAAACTGGCATCCATAATTTTACTCCCCATTTATGGTGGTGCTTGTTAGGGAGATATTGCAAAAGCTGTGACCGTGATTTAGTGCCAACTAAACTTTCGTCCACTGACAGTTCTCGGTGTGGGGTATAGTAAAGCCTGAACAATCTATTTACAGCTTCCAGCAGAGGCGAAAATTTGGCGCATGGGTCGTAGCCAGGCTCCCCAATTTTGGGCAAACTTGCATTATCTACCATATGGAAGAATTGTATAATTGATTCAAACCGAGCCCGACTGAACATCTTTCCGTACCAAGGCGTGTGCTGGGAATCTGACGTTGCCCAATAGCTTTGGATTGTAGGTTTTTTGTTCAACCCCATGTTCAAAATCACAGCAATGAATGCTCTCATTTCTGCCACTGTAACCGGTCGCCAATTATGGACTCTAGAATTGGGAGTAAGATTGTGAGCATGCGATGCAATATACTGTGTAGCATATCTATTTGTTTCTCTTACAAATTTAGTCAAGATAGTTATAGTAAAAACAAATAAAAGTACTCAATTGGGTCAGAATCAACAGGAGGGCAGTGTTTTGGACCAGGGTTTTCAAAAAAAGGAATATTGCGGTCAAAGCCAGGGTCATCATTTTCGTTGACAGCTGTCCATACAGCGTCATCAGGGTCCATGTTTGGTTGAATATCAGGTTCGGGGTCAGGCGTGTTACATCTTCCTGAATTTGTGATTACATAATCAATAGTATCATCAATAGTGCTGAAAGGGGCACCATTTAGATGATCTTCGACCATATCTACATCGTTATTTTCATTCCAATTTGGATCATTATTTACATTCAAGTTGATATCATTATTTAACATGCAAGTTTATGTCATTATTTACATTCAGGGTCATATTATTTACATCTATGCGCAGTTGTGGCTGGTTAGCTGTAGACTCGACTGAATTACTAGTTGAAGCTAAATTAGGACTACCTGCATTTGCAACTACAAACTCAATAGTGTCTTCTACGGAGTTCCCAGGAGGAGGACGAGTTTTCTTAGTAGGCCTAGCAACAGGTTCATCATCTGAAGTAGATTCGTCTGATAACACATAATCGGGGTCTTCATCCGTATCATCATCAAATCCCGGTAGAACTCCATCACTTTCACTTTCAGTTTCAGAATCACTAGAGGTTTCAGATTCAGAAATGTTTTCAACATACTCATCACTCAGGTCATCATCGTCAACATAACGTACATCACCAAATGCACTAAGATTTCTAAAAATTGTGTTTTCACTCACGGGTGAACGCCCGCGATTATAAGGCACTTCGTCGTCAGAATCACTCATTTTTAATAAAAATAAACTAAATAAAACCTGTTTAGTGTATAAACAAAACAACTGTAATAAAATACTTTGCAGTAGTAAACAACATTCACTAACAATAACAAAACAGACAGTGAGTGTAAAGTGCGCGAAACATGACACTGGAAACATCTGATACGCAGGAAACATCTGATGCGCGCGCAACCTACGATGCCCGCGAAGAACGGAAACAGATACAAAACAAAATACCCCCGTCGCAGCAAACCTGCATACTCAGCGAATTTCCAATGGAGATATAAATGTCTTAATACTACATAAAGCCACTTACCAAGTTTCATAAAAATATATTCACAAATAAGCGATATATAAAATTTTAATTATTCTCCATAAGAATAACATTGGGGCTGAGTACGCAGGTTTGCTGCAACAAGGAACACAAAAAATGGGTTTTTATGCCAATGTCAATATAACTCAACTAGGTGAAGTCGTATACCAGTTTTTATTCATTTATGTTCATAATTAAGGGAGACAGAGCATTTAATTATTATCCATAAGAATAACATGGGGGCTGAGTACGCAGGTTTGCTGCTACGGGAGAATTATGCAAAAACAATTTTTTGGAGCAAACATCAATAGACCTCAACGAGATGAAGCTGTATACCAAGTTTTGTCAGTATACGTTCATAAATAAGCGAGATAAAAAAATTTTCTTTTCCTCCATAAGAATAACATTAGACAACGTACTGTGTTTAGCACTTTCAATATCTCGGTAACCAATTGACGTAGAGGAATGATCGAAATACCAAATTGTGTGTTTTTTTAAGCTGAATCGAATGGTCAAAAATAAAATTTGACTTTTTCAAAAATTATATGTAAAAAATTCAAAAAACCCATTTTTGGGGTACAAAACCCCCCCAAAATACCCCTTCGGATAGAGTGATATGGCTGGTTTTCGAACTTAAAGTCATAAATGCTGCTTTACATATTTATACCAAATTTCGTCAAAATCGGATCATTTTTACGAGAGTTATCGTGCTCACGGACACATATATATATATATATATATACAGTATCGAACGAATGGTGTTTTTGGGGTCTGGGGACCTCAAAACGAAAAGTTATCATGGTCCCGGGCCTAGGTCTTACCATGCCGACTACGGTAATAGCTTCTTCCCTATAGGGGAAATTCGCTAAAAAACATAGAGTAATAATACTCTACAACTATCTGGCTTGCACGTATCCAAAAATTAGCGTGTTTGGATACTATATAAAGCCAGTATAATTAATTAAACTTGTGTCCGATATATCGGACCGCGGAGTTTTTAGCACGTTTTGCAAAGGTCCGATATATCAGACCGCGGAGTTTTTGGTACAAACGGCGCGGTCCGATATATCGGACCGCGGAGTGCAAAGGGTTAACGTTGGACACTGAGTAGTCATAAGTGTTTGAGGTTACAATATGATGATACAATTAATAATAAAGATGATAATAATAATGGTACGGTAGCTTTTAGCCTGTTTTTTGTTGTTGTTATTTTGTTCGTATTATACAGTATTGCTGGATTTGATAATAGTTTGAAGGTGAAGATGGTTTCAAATTAATTTACTCAATACGATCAGCACTGCCCCGGTCTCAGTGAGTGTTACGGGATATATGCTCATCATTGTTGCCAACACTGAATCCTCTGATTACCCCCCACACAAATTTTAACGTAGGAAGAAACAAGGCCCAATGATAAAGATAATATTTCATTGTATCAACATCACGTAAACTTATCACGAAAATAATGTACAAAAGTCTACATATAACTGAATTTTTACTACATTTCTAAATATTTAAATCTCTTAAAAAATATTTTTATGTGCGATAATATCAAATGCATCCGGAAAAAGAACATGTTTTAAAGTTTAAACTTGTAAAAAGTTACCTTTGAATTAGCATTAATCCAGAGTGTAGAAAATTATATTTTCCGTTGGCGTTGCCTATGTTACTTTGAACATTTAATTTATGGTTTTTCAGCCAAGAAATGCCGAGAAAGAAGGATTTTTTCCTGTCTATACTGCATGAAATACTATTCAATCAAGTCTATTCAATAGTATGTTGATCAACGACCTTTTAAAGAGTTAAATCAATGTGTATTGAATTCAAACTTATTGCTTTCATATGTGCTATATCTTGATTGTTTTCAATTATGTTAGTACAATGATTTTTGTGGTAAAGCAATTACACGAGATTTTTTTTAAATTTATAAGTTGTTGGTTTAACTAGTCATAATGTTTTTTATTGTATATTAACTTAATATATTAGTAGCTTGTTGGATGTAGGCTTGAGAGCTAAAACTATACTAAATCTTGTAAAGAAAATTAAACACAACATTTTTATTTAGCAAATTTTTAAAGTTTTCATAACAAATTAAAATTTGTTAATTATTTGTATATTTGGTGTATTTATTACAGACTAGACAATTAAAATTAATAAGGTTATATTACGGAATACATACCTACATACATGCTTGTATTTCTGCAGTTCTGTTAAAGAAGTGCGGGAAATAGCCTTTGACCGTGTTTTCAAGATTAAATGTTTTGGGCAGTTTTGCCAGGCCTTCCAACAGAAAATTCAACGAATCGATAAAATGTAGATGGGAGAACTTTAGGATTGTATTTTTGACCCGGTCATGATCAGCTCGGGAGCCCAACCGAGTTCCTCGATCATGTGCCGCAGGACAAATTGGCCGTCATACGCTTTAAAATTTTGTGCAATCACTACTACATCCTTGTATTGAGGTTGTGGCTCAGCGAGGTACGCCACAAATTCCTTTACGGTATCACTTCCTTCAAATAAATGACGGCGTTGTCCACAGAAATCACAGTGGTGGTCAGAGTTGGGAACGTTGTTACAAGTTGGGTGGCCTTGCTCTACAATGCACAAATTGGGTACATGTTCAAATGATCCAGGATCATTGTGCATCGTAGAGCAAGGCTGCCCAACTTGTATCAACGTTCCCAACTCTGACCACCACTGCTTCATCTGTTTAAATCGAACTGCCATTTAGCATGCACATTTTATTTGTGTATATTTATCTTCTGTATCCTTGTTGTAAGATTCCTATATATAGGGGCAGCGTTTGGTTTCCCGAGTCAGTTGTGTGGAATGCCTCGTACAGTGCGTATCAATTTCCAGCTCCTGCAGGCCATAGACAAGTTAAAACCTAGCCCACGTTTATCGCTGCTACGTATAGCTGACGAGAGTTTGGTCACCGCTGTTTGTAAGTGTCTTTGAACATTTTAAATGCCAACATACCGCTTCTCCTGAGGTGAGACGGAAACTCGAAAGATTCAAGCAAACTATACGTTTTGCAGCTTCTTCGAAAGGCGTGTGGAAATCTAAACGAGCGTTGTTGGCGAAACACAGTGAAATACTGGTACCCCTAGTTTTTGCAACGGCACTGGACTATTTCAAGGATGAATCACGCTAAGAAGATGGTACTGATTTCACCTGACGTTTTGCAATGGTTGAACGCTAATACACCGAGAAACGAAACGTTGAATGTTCTGGAAGAGGATATGAATAAAGTGCTTCATGCTTCGGACCTCGAAGGCAGGGCTAAATGGGTACATACCAACAGATGCTTCAATGGAGACAGCATTTTCACGATGAAATGTGCAAACCTAGGGAAATTCCTATTGGAGAAGCATCACACAGCGGTACCCGAAACTTTAAAGACGATATCTTACGTACTATTTCCAAGGCGTTTAAAACAAAAGGAGAACTGCTTATTGAACGGCTTTGTGACAACGAGCTAATTTCATGGGGCAGAAACAGTACCGTCAGTATAAATGGAGCTCCAATCCCCAACTCAAACATTGTCGATCTAGTCTGCGATGTGGTAAGATGCAAGAAGACAGCTGCCGGACCCGTCGGTTGGGAGCAATTTGTGGAAGCTCTACGCCAGATTAACGTTCCTCAGGAATTCAGCGCAGACATCAGCAACCCTCTTCTCCGAGGCCTGCGTTTCCTTCACCGCGACCAGCATTCCCTACACTCACCGCTAGAAGGCGGAAAACAATCACACCGCCAGTCCTGGACAAAAGAAGAAGATTAGTGTCTAAAGCGTGGGCTCCTATGAACCCCCAGCAACCAAGAACAAGACTCTGGAAAAAATCTATTACGATCCGTCAAGTTCTGCTTGTTATGCAGTTCTACTTACAAAAACAAAAAAAAAGTAAATCCTCAAAAAACTAAAGATTGGCTACTCACTCAGTATACCTACACCCTGCATACACAACAAAGAAAAATCTTTGCCAGAAACAGGTATATTGTCAGTAATATCGACGATTTATGGCAAGCGGACTTGGCCATTTAAAAAATCATTTCTAAATACAATGACGGCGTCAAGTATCTGCTTGTGGTGGTGGACGTTTTCTCAAAATACGGTTGGTTGCGCCCATTGAAAAACAAGACTGCCAAAGAAGTTAATGAAGCTTTTGACTCTATTTTCAATACTGATGGACGAAAGCCATGTGATATCCAGTGTGACAAAGGTAGAGAGTTTGTTTCCGTGGGCTCTGCAAAGTTTTTCAAGCAGCGTGGAATACATTTCTACACGACCCGTAATCCAGATACCAAAGCCGCAGTAGTGGAGCGGTTTATAAAAACTATTAAAGCGAGATTGTGGCGCTACTTTACTCAGAACAATTCTTTTCGCTATGTGGATGTTATTCAAGATTTGGTACGAGCCTAAGTGGACGTTATTGAAGATTTGGTACGAGCCTAACATAATTCAGTGCATTCTACAATCAAGATTCTGCGAGTTCTATAATCTAGTTCTGCGAGTCTGGAAGACGCTATATTCCAAAAAGGAAACCTATATCGCCCCCAAGCTAAATGTCGGTGACACAGTGCGTGTAGCAAAGGAGAAAAATCATTTCGCTAGAGGATAGGAAAGTAACTGGACAGAGGAAATCTTTAAAGTCATACGCGTCATTAGACATCCGATTCCAGTGTACCAAATGGAAGACCTGGCTGGAGAAGTTATTGACGGTACCTTTTACGAGATGGAACTTCAAAAAGTAATAGTTCCGAAAAACAAGTTTTACAAAATTGAGAAAATACTAGAATTGAAAGGTGGGGGGAAGGCGAGGAAGATGTTGGTCAAGTGGAAAGACTACCCTGTAAAGTTCCACTCCTGGATTCCAGCATCTGCCTTTTGGATTTAACCCATTGAATCCTAGTGCTGCTGTCAGCCTGTTCCGAGACGTCGTCGACTGAACATGGCAGGTGTCGGTGGTATGTTTGGTGCTGCGGACTGCGCGACTATGGTTATATCTGGCGGTGCTATAAAAACAGAGGCTCAGTCTTTGCCCAAGCGTAGCAGCGTGAACATCAGTCCCGAATCTACGTCATCAGCCGAGAAGAGGAAAACTATACGGAAACCTTGCACGGAAGAAATACCAGAAAAGAAGCAGATATCCAAGAAGACCAAAGTGCCAATAAATGAGAAGAAGGCGACAAAGAAGACTTTAAAGATGAAATTACCCATCGACATTTTTACATAAAGGCCTAAGTACATAACCTCTCTGCCGATTGTTCTAAAACCGAACTGGACTTTTTTTCTCTACCACCTACTCAGACCAGCATCGATGGAGGTCAATGGATACAATTCAGGCCACTGTCCTCGCTCACTGACAACTCGCCCATTGAATTTGTAGTGCCTGGCCTCGGTGACGAATATTTGGACTTGTCTCAAACATTAATTGCTGTGAAAGTCAGAATTTTGCAAGAGGACGGTAATGTGTTGGACACAACCTGCGATAAAGTTGGACTTGTAAACTATTTTCTGCATTCCCTGTTTAGCCAAGTGGAAATGTACTTTAACCAAAAACTCGTATCGGTAAACGGAAACACTTACCCTTACCGAGCGTACATTGAAACTCTCTAAAGAAACCCACCAATCATCACCCCTTTGGGTGAGCGATACAGCTGGTCAAATGGACAAAACTGAAGATGAAAACGATGGACTGAAGAAAAGAAGAAGTTACTTTGCCAGTAGTCGGCCCGTAGACATGATGGGATATATATACACTGACGTATTCCACCAAGGAAAGTATCTGCTGAATGGAGTGGAGCTTAAAATCAAATTCACGAGATCCCGCGATAACTTTAGTCTAATGTCCAAGTCTAGGTTCGCGATAAAAATGATGGAAGCCAGCGTGATGGTGTGAAGAGTGAATATTAACCCCACAGTGTTGATTGAACACGCCAAAAAGCTAGAAACTTGTACTGCAAAGTATCCCATAACGCGCGTGGACAGGTCTTTACTATTCCAAGTTATGTGCTGGGCAAAACTATGGACAATGTTTACCTGGGGCAGTTGCCTATAAGGATCGTATTGGGGCTAGAGAGTAACAGCGTCTATAACGGAACTTTAAAGCACAACCCCTTTAATTTTGCCCACTACAATGTAAACTTTCTGGCCCTCTACGTTGACGGACAGCAAGTAACCGCTAAAGCACTCTAGCCTGACTTTACAAATCATCAGTTGTACATCAGTTGCTACAACACCCTATTTTCAGGATGTGGGATTCATAACAAGAACCAAGGCAACGGAATCTCACAAAGCATGTACCCCAACGGCTACTGTCTGTAAGCGTTTGATTTGACATCGGATTTGGCGGTAGCTGCGTCCCATTGGAACCTTGTCAGAAGAGGCAGTCTTCGCATAGAAATCAAGTTTGGCGTCGCCCTCACGGAAGCGATCAACTGCATCGTATTTAGAGAGTTTCGCAACATCATCGAAGTGGACAAGTACAGAAACGTCACTTTAGACTACAAATAAGCACTACATTGTGATTAACAATACTGTTGCCCCTTACGTTTTACTAAAATAAAATTACATATTTTAGAAGTTTAGTTGTTTTTAGTTTCTGAAAGATGTAGCAATAAAAAACGTGGTATTTTGTTGAGAAGATTCTTTTATCGATAAAATGTTATATTAGTAGTTCTTACTACATGTTTAATATTTATTTACTTAATGCGTATCACTTGTGTACATAAGCATATTTGATGTACAATAAAAGTGTGTTTCTTTCTTGAATTGTTGTTATTTATTGTTCCTGCAATTGGTATCTGAAAAGGTACTATGTAGTAGGGGTAGGGGTGGGGGTAGCTACCGCCTGCTCATTCTAGTGCTGGCCTTGGGCGGTGGCGGTCATGGAGCTGTTTGCCGACTTCCAGGGGTTTAAAGACTCGCACAATGAGTTTATAATTAAGGAGTTTGCTGTCTCAACAGCTGACAGTACAGTTCTACAACACTGGACAGTGAAATCCCCTTGTCCATACGCTACTCTAGACTTATAAACCAAGAAACAGTGAACATGAGTCACCAACCATTATCACGCACACTCTGGCAAGACGGTGATGTCACCATTCAAGCGCCACACTGACAATTGTGTCTCATTTTCAAAGATTCAGTGGTGTATGTGAAGGGCCTATAAAAGGTAAAATATATTAGAGAATTCTCTAAAATGTGTTTGGTGTTGGACTTGAAAACTACCCGTCCTTAAAGACTCTCGCCAATTCGCCAGTGTTCTGTTTTTACCACGGGCAAACAAAAAAAGGATTTCGTCCTGAATAACGTCTTGAAACTTGTTCAGTATCATAATCAATAATTCCTAAGAGACATTAATACTGGGGGAATTTTGGGTTTTTCCCCCACTTTACTGGTATAAAAGGCTTACTCGCAGAAGTTCTTCATTCTATCAGTGACAGTGGTAGCAGCACCATCTCGAACCTACAGCTACAATATTTACAATGGGCATGAGCAATTTGAAAGGACGCCTCAACAACCGTAACGCTCCTCGATTCACCAGACTTAACAATCTCCAGCCTGGTACTCCGTACGAGCTTACCAATTTTGCAAAAACAAATTCACGCTACGGCGAGGCTGTCTGCGCAACCGTGAAAGGAATAGAAGGCGACGATGTACTATTGAACGTCTATCTACCATGACGATTCCTTACCATCCTCACAGAAGCCGCCATCGACAGCTACAACAATGGAGATGCCACCAGGATGTCTTTACTGTACCGGGGCAACGGTAGAGGATTAGAATATGTTTAAGAAGAATATAATTTTTTAATAGTTTTAGTTTCAACTGTATCAATAAACGTTTCTGTTTGCAATTTATTACTTATTATTTCCCCTTGTCTGCATAGTTTAATAATGACTTACACAAGGTACAGTTTGGATGAAATTAGTTTCAAAAAGCATATAATGAAACAGTACATAATGTGAAAAAGGTTTGGAATAGAAAATAAGTTATAGAGCTCTTTAGGGGTCATATCTACTGAACAAGTAGTGACAGGTCTAGACAGGTTGAAACAGGAGCGATGAACCTGAAAAGGTTACAAAAGCATTATCTACAAGGTATTATTTCCATCCTAAAAAGAGAAATCACCACAAAAAATGTCAACCTTTTAGAAATGCATTTATTTCAGTCTGAGCCGATACACCTGGTATTACTTCATATTTTACTAATATGTTCTAACAGACAAGACAATAAAATATATATAAAGCGTTAGGGGGCCGAGCGTAGCAAACAAAAGTAGCGTGATGTCATAAATATATACATATAACAACCAGTATAATGTACTTAGCGTGACGTAATCTTAAAAAATAAGGTTGGCAACACTATGCATAAAAGGTTGGTAGCACTGCAAAAAAACAGGTTAGAAGGTAGTAGTAGGAGGGGGAGGAGTGGTGTTGGGTATGAGGCAAGGGAAGGGCGTGTGACGTCAGGGGTCAAAGGTCGAAAGGGACTCAATGTGTGCCTATAGTAGTTTTATATTATAGAAATTTTGAAATTATATGTAAATGAACGAAGCGAAATAAAAAAATTACAACATAATCATAATTATCACACTAGAAAACAACTCATCGTTCAACATCAAATTCACAGAACCACTGCATATGAAAATTAATTTCAATACATGATGGAAAGAGTCATAAATCAAATTTTAGAAATTCACAAAATTGAAGTACAGTAGAAGTCCGATTATCCGAGCTAAACGGGACCGAGACTACCTCGGATAATCAAAAACTCGGATAACACGGCGGTAAAAATTATAAGTTATAATTAGACAAAAATCGTATTGAAACTGGAGAATACGGTTTATTAATACAGTAATAAGTGATTTATGATTAAATAAACCTTTTTAATACTCTCCCCTTTATCCAATCTCTTAATTGCATTATATTTTGTTTCCAAAGAAACCACAACTCTTTTACGTTTACCACTCATATTTGTGAAACAACACACTGATTGAAAACGGGACTGAAGCGCACGGTTAATCAGTTCGGCGTAGACTGAGACAATGGCGCGAACTGCGAACTAAAGATGGGTGTTATTTAACATAACAGGATGAATAACAGTGTTGCGGCCGTGGCAACGTTATTGCGGCAACACGTTGCGGAGAACTCCCTGTTATTCTAATAACGTTTCTACACCCGTTATTAGAGTTGGCAATCGTTATTTAAATAACAGGTTGCCGCAACACGTTATTGGATAGCTGCATTGTCGTTACAACCGTTGCCGGAAAACAACGATAATTCCCATCTCTAGCGCGAACACAGTCGACCGATGAGACTATTGGTCCTAGCAACAACCAATAGGAGTAGCTTGTAATATTCGACCTAGTAACCACAGCCAATACATTTTTCAATCGATTCACGATTATTTATTTATTTATTTACGATTTAATTCCAAGGCTATATACAGTACTGTATTTGCCTCGGTTAACCCGGCAACTCGGATAATCGGACCTCGGATAATCGGACTTCTACTGTAATTGGAATAACAGAAATAAGAAAAGTCGAAGAACTTATAATGTACAATCCTTGATTCTCATTGGATGAATTTAAAAAAAAAATAACATGAGTATTTTTAGACTTAAGATTTTTTTGTAAAAGCCTACACAATTACAATTGTTTTTCGGCAAATAAATATTATTACTATTATTATTCTTATCACATTAACATATGGACCTGAAAATATCTACATCCAAACTTAGGCCTCTACTCCACAGCCCTGGAAGTTCCAATGCAAAGTTTTTGAAGGATGATGTTAATATGATTTAGTTTCAAACTCTAATTATATTTTAATTACTCTTATTTTGCATTAAAGAAGAAAATCTTGTCTATTTTTAAGATATCAAGTGTATTGTGACACTGAAATAAATAAAAAATTAAAATACAATTAAGATGTTTCTCAGTTACTGCAAAGGAATCCATATGGTAAAATGTAAATACAAATTTGATAGTTCTGGTCATGTTTATATTGAAGTTTTACGAGCGAAGCCGCGGGTAACAGCTTGTAAATTACGTTTGTAACATCAGTTATTGGTATTGTTCTATGTTATATCAATGTGTCAATAGCTGTTAAATATAGATTTCAATTAATCTATATCTCCGATCAACGCCCAGGCCAAACCATTGCGCACCTAGAAGCACTAAATTTTGCATGTAGACTCCTCTTATAGCATAGGCACCCACTAAGAAGGGATTTTAAGAAATTCCCATAGGGCTATGCCCCTCGGAGCTTCAAAGTTCCAACCCTGTGTTATTCTTATGGACATTCACTTTGGTTTGAGCTGATGAAAATTATATCAGCTGATTATGATTCTTAGTAGTTCCACAGGCCAACCACAGAATGCAGCACACACAACTGTCGTATTCCCGGGTGAAACCGGGAACTATGGCAGCTAGTTGATTTATATTCTTCCTTGAGATTCAATTTAGAGCTTTGAAGGCCTGTGGTGCTGACCCCTAAAGGTGAATGTAATATAAGGAATTTCGTAGAATTATCTTGCCCTCTTTTAATTACACATTAAGCATACAGGTTGGTTCAGTAATTCTTCGTATCTCTCTCTTGTAAAAATCCAGATTGTGTACTAATACATCTAGGATACATTTTAAATATGTAATTAATGCCATAAGGACATGAGTTTCACATTATCTCCAAATGTGATTACAATAACATTAAATAAGGTTAATTAAAAGGTGCCGGTAGCAGTTATTATTTGGAGCAGGAAAGATGACAGTTGGGCTCCAGCCAATAATTTGGCTCCACGCTATTATTTTGTGACATAAAAAATCACTTGAGTGTTATGCCCTCCAGCTGGTGTATAGTTTGGCCTTGCAGCATGTCTACTATTGGCTGGTTTTGGTTTATAGCCCTGTAAACCACACCCTTAACTGTCTTCTCTCCTGCTCGTGGGAATAGTATGAATTAATTTTCCTTGTACACATGTTTGACATGGTATCAGAATCGGATCCATAAAGCTAAATATTTTTATAGTAATTTAACTCAACTCTAGAAGAGAAAGCAATTCAACCGGTTTTAGCAATACAAGTTTTGTTTTAGTCGTACAAGTGTAACCATTATTGTTTGTACAGTACCAACAACATCGGGAACGGGCAGTGAGACTACGGGGGTGAGTATTTTCGACTACGAGCCTCTTAAAGCCAAGACGGGGATTGCCAACAGAGCTCTGCGGCCAACACTGGGGCTAGTCGACCCCCTCCACACCCTCTCGCTGCCTGAGAAGGTCTGTGTGTACAGCGGGTGAGTTGTAGTAGGGGCCCAGTAACTCCTTAAAGGGTTTAGATGTGAGACCAGTGGATTAGGAAACCCTGGCAGAGCTTCCAGGCATGTCTTCCACAGGAAGGAGAGGAACTAGCAGGGATGGAAAATGTGGGACGGGATTGAGTTGCCAATCAACCATTTATAGGGCTCACCCGCGACTCCTGTGACAGCTGCTTATATGACCTCTCAAACAGGTGGTCTAGCTCTGCCCCTCTAGGCTCACTATCCATGTTTATCAGCTAGGGACTAATCTTGATGAAGACGTTCTTGATGGAGGGACCTAGGTGAAAGGGATGTTTGTCATAATGGATAGCCAGAGGACTAACCACACATTATGAGATTTTCATTTGCTGTGCCCAAAGTCAACCTCACAACTGGTATAAACCAGTCTGAATATCGTCCTGGGACTCATTAAAAGGATTATGGGGGGTCAAATTAGGTGATTACAATTAAGTGTACAGTGTATGGATAAAACTAAATTTAAGCAATTTTATGAGAGATGCAAAATTAATAACCATTTGTTTCAATTAAAATTGTATTTGAATATTATTTTACTCATAGAAATACTTAAAAATTGTCATTAGCCCAAACAATCCTTGTTGGTAAAAATGAGACGAGACCACACAGTCACAATCAATCTAGTCAACAGTCTTAAAAAACCTTTACAATTTGTTTGTGTAAACACCTTAGGCATATTTTTAACAACTTGAAAGAGAACGGGGTTCAAGTCATGGTCGTGGTCTTGCTATTGCCTATGCTAGTGTTGAATCTTGTGTGGGCTTAACGAAAACTAAGTCTACCAGTTCCGATACTGACAAATTGGAGACGTCTATGCTGCATTAACCATTGATATGTGAGTAGCCTACAAGCACAGATAAAGGAATCCATACAGATTGATCGATCGTAGTTCCAGCAAGAGGGCAGGTAGAGTACGAATCGAGGAATTTTCGCTTCCCGCCAAGACTCTTCCGGTCCTAGCGTTGCCAACTCGACGCCGGATGTCCCCTCCCCTTCCCCTACTACTACGTACTTTACTACACTCAATACCCTCTCTCTCACACACATTTAATCTCTTTCTCTATTTTATCCACCTGAGACACATCCCGTGAGCTACCGTTTCATCACCAACTTATATAAATAATTTGTCCCGTTATTTAGCTTAATATTTCCTTACACTATACTATCAAGCATAAATAAACAATCAAAACATTTAAAGAACATGTTTATACAAATTTTGATACGATTGGGTAAAATAATAATATAAAAGAATCTGAATAAGATTATAATAATAGCACAGATTAAATCCCTTATAAATAATTATCAATATCGTATATCAATTACATTTATGTTGATTATGACAAATAAAGTAATCTCCTTTACGATAAAATACGTTTTTTAAGAAAATAAATATACCTGCTAAAACCACAAAAGGTTTAAGATTTGTTGTGATAAAATGTAATTAAAAAAATTAAGTATGTATATATTTTTACCATTAACTGAAAAAACCTTTGTCAAAATAAAGCAGTTCTGATGGTAAATATACTGTTGCCTGTACGCATAACCTACGTAATCTACCAACCTTAAGTGATAAGTATTTTATAACTTTCAAACTGTTCATTAAGCCTCAAATAAGTTAAATGGACAAAGGCTGTCTTAAGGAGATGATTTCATTAGCAACCATTATTCAAAATTGCACTTCCTTTTCATACTTACTTTCGGCATTTTCGTTCGCAGTTAGTTTATGAAATTGTTTGTTTTTAAAATTGAAACATTTTGAGTTGCCAACGATTTTAACATTACAAAACTAAAAACATGTAGTACCAAATTAATAAGGCTGACAACAATCGGCCTTATTGGGATTGCTGAATTTATGGTTGTGAATCTGCGTGGTTCATTAATTATGCGCCTGAATAATACCTCTCTATTTATTTTGATTATTTAATTTGAACGCCCCCTTTAAGTAAATTTTCCTACGCACCTTCAAGCACTAGAAAATTACCACAAAACGAGCGCCGGGGCACCGCCTCAGGGTTCGCGAGCCTGGGGCCACCAAACGGGACAACAAACAGAGGAGTAAAAACCATATTTAGGGTGCCCAGCTCCCACTTTTAAAAAATTTACCGAGTTATTTAGGAGGTCAAAACGAGCAAATAATGCAATATCTCAAATATTCAATGTCCTTTCTCGAACGGTGTCCTGCCTATCAACCCCCCTGCCTGTCTGAACGTGTTTTTCATAAAAACCTCAATAACTCAAAAACTGTTAAAGATAAAATAATTAAACTTGGTACACATGTTCGCCTATGTATGGTTAATATTCCATGCAAATTTCATTTTCATACAATTTTCCATTTCAAAATGGTGGCATGATAAATACTATAAATGTAAAAAATACTAAAACCTAAATGGTTTTGTACAAAAAACACAAGATGCAACATTTTTTAGCAAATCAAAGACAAATCCAACGATTTACTAAATTTTAAAATCGATTCACGGATAACTGAGAAAATGCCAATTTAATGGTTAAGGATAAAGTTACTTTCGTACTGAATACAGTCATAAGGAAGTTAAATAAATTTAAACAGCTTTGTCAAATAATTATAATCCTATCCTATCCAGACATCAGGGCTCCACCTCACTGATGGCTTCTTCTATCACTTCCCGACCTCTGATTTTGACATGTGACATATGACATGTGGTTATTTGGATACTTTTAAAAACCGCATTTCTTGAATGAAGCCCCAATGTAGGTTACGTCCCACCCAGCATCTTTAAGGCTCCGCCCCCTGGCAAAGTTCATATGTAGTTTTTTTATTTGTTGCTGATTTTAGCCAGTTGTTATTAATGAATTGTATCGTCGAATTTCGACGGGCACCCACTAGTGTTATTTAAATGGGAGAATATTTTTGAAGGAACTTAGTTTGAGAATACGAGGCAACATGTGGTCTTGGAATTTATACCAATTTGAAGCTTAAACAATCTGATACTCTCCACAATTGTCAGATTTCTAATTTTCTTCTTTTAAGTTTGTTAAATGATACAAAATATAAGTGTCTACAAACCATTTTGATGGGATTTATAGTATGTTTTGTTTACAACAAACCGCTGATTATAATCCCAACTCTGTGATTTACATTAGACAGCTAATCAGCTCATCAAGCTTTAGATTTATTAGTGAATTTCCTATGGAAAAGTGAACTATTAACAAGACCAGCACGGTGAAACTTAAGCCAACATAGAAGCATTGACTATAAATACTGAAGGAGACATCCCATCCATATGGTCCAGCTGTCCCACTTTTAGTGTATGCTAGAATTTAAAATTTAAGTAGTTTGATTAGGTCACCGACAGATTGTGCTGCTGTCAACTATTTATTTTAGTTATTTACGTTAACTTTTAAAATATCTCCACCACAGAAAGCAAGTAATAATCGACTTATGTTTGCTTCCTGACACACCAACTGTTGTAGTATCCCTTCCTTGAGAGGATAAGTAATAGTTGACAGCAGTATACTCTGTTGGTGATTGGTGTAAACTACGACCTCTTTCAATCCTGGCATACACAAAACTAGGGACACATTTTATAATGGCAATGAGAAGTCTAATAGAAGTTCCTAACGTAACCCCCTAAACACGTTTTGAGGGATCGCTAACAACTTGATATATATATATATATATATATATAAGTGCATTTTCATGATTTGTGATATTTTAAGTCAAGTATTTCACTATTGGTGGTTGTTTCTACAGGGTACCGTCGG
Source organism: Allygus modestus (assembly GCA_963675035.1). Lineage (NCBI taxonomy): Eukaryota > Metazoa > Arthropoda > Insecta > Hemiptera > Cicadellidae > Allygus > Allygus modestus. The sequence goes on along the minus strand of OY776112.1, from coordinate 188,989,157 downwards.
CCAAACTTAGTATTTTGTCCGTCGAATTTCGACGGGCACCTACTAGTGGATTCTTATTGTTGTTTCAATTTCTATTTAATACAAAACAGCTGTTAGTGTACCTTGCAACTGTGTACTTAAGATAAATTATAATTATTTTATGAAACAGCTGTTTAAATTTATTTAACTTCCTTATGACTGTATTCAGCACGAAAGTACTTTACCCTTAAGCATTAAATTAGAATTTTATCAGTTATCCATCAGCCGATTTTAAAATTTAATAAATCGTTGGATTTGTCTTTCATTTTCCAAAAAATGTTGTATTTTGTATTTTTGTACAAAACCATTAAGGTTTTAGTATTTTTTGCATTTAAAGTATTCAATATGCCACCATTTTGAAAAGGAAAATTGTACGAAAATTAAATTTGTATGAAATATTAACCGTACATATGCACATGTGCACCAAGTTTCATTATTGTATCTTAAACCGTTTTTGAGATATTGAGGTTTCTTTATAAAAAATACATACAGACCGATAGACACACGGAACCGTTCGAGATTGGACACATGTTAGATTGCATTTTTTGCTTATTTTTACCACCTGAATAACTCGGTAAATTTTTGAAAAGTGGAAGATGGTCGCTGGACACCCTGTACATTATGGATGTGTGAGTACTCGAAACTTTGAGTATTTTGGCCGAGTATTTAATACTCAACTCGAGTCGAAGTTTTTAAAAATACTCGAAAGTTCGAGGGAGTATATCCAGCTGATCTGCGGACGATCGCTAACGACTGTCGCCTGCCAAATCGCATAGTAACAGCCGCAAAAGGCGATCACAACACGTAAAATCTACTGAAAAATTCGACCAGAAAAATTAATCGTCCATAAAAAAACAACTGCGTGTGTCTAAATAACGACCTTATCGCGTAATATCGGCCGTAAATAACAGCGAAAAACATAATATCGGCCAAAAATTACGCCTGGATTACGTAATAGCGGCCCGCAGGCTTTGCCCAAAAATTATTTATAAAAAATATGGTTTCCCCATAAATTTTATATTTTGTTGTAAATTCCAATTCATTGTTAAACATTTTCACGGAATGAATGTTTTTATTTATTATTATTATGACAGTTGTGTGTGCTGCATTCTGTGGTTAGCCCATGTAACTACTACGAATCAAGATCAGCTGTTTGTATTTTCAGCTCAAACAAAAATGAATGTCCATAAGGAATACATGGGAACTTTGAAGCCACGTGGGGCAAAGCCCTATAGGATTTCCACAACTGTTATATGCTAATATGTTAATCAGGACTATCAAGTACCGCTCTGCCAGATTTTAGCTCAATCAGTCGAGTGGTTAGAGCGTGATTGAGCCAAAAATATATAAACAAAAAACCATACAAACTTTCAAATCCATATCCTTGTTCAGTTACCATCACGCACATATAAACAAAAACAACCTTGACAAACATTATTCTTTATTAACAAAACTCAAATTGGTGGATGTAATATTGGGCTTCACTTATGTAATTTTTGTTGTTCTGGAACTCGTCAAACACTACAATACACGGACACATTGCGAACACGAATAAAAAAAAAAAACAATCGTTCTAGAAGTTATTTTTATTTTTTTATTCGTGTTCGTAATGTGTCCGTGTTTTGTAGTGTTTGACGAGTTCCAGAACAAAAAAATTAGGTGAGTGAAGCCCAAAATTATATCCAACAATGGAATACACCTCACCCACAAACATGTCATTCTGAAATAAAACTCAAATTTTCGATTTAAGCCTTCATCAGGAGTACAATTTTCAAAAAACTAAACGACAAACTTTCACATTCATAATATTAGCAGGATGTATGCCATTTACGTAATAACAATTATTATTTAGACTAAAGAAAACGATTATTTAGGTTTCAAAATAAATTATTCAGCTTCATTCTGAATACAGTTATTATAAGAACCATGTGTTTTCAGATTTGTATCGCTTTTAAAAAATATGCCTTAAAAAAAAACTAGAGATAGTGAGACTCAAGTCACATTATCATAAAGTTAATTAAACCTGAAATGGGACTTCTTTTTTATTTACTGTAGGTACTAGTATTTATGGATTAACTCATAAGGTCTTCTAGCATAATAGTTTAGTCCTTACATGTACGCTCACATGTAACACACTCACATAGCCGATCACAGTACTATGTTATGTTTGAAAAGTTAGTTACATTTGAAAAGCACCCGGGGGACATTTGAAAAGCAAAGCTGGGCCCTCCACGCAAGAACTTATTAACATTAAACCAAAACCAGTCAAGGGTTACGCTTACAATAAACCTGCACGTACCGCATTCTAAAATTACAATCAATACAATTTCAATTTCAAGTACTTTATTGTTTGTGTTCTCATCATTTTTCAACATTAACTAATTAAATGTTGTGTAGATACTAGGGCCTAATAATTTGCAACTTTTTCAAATTAAGCTAATTGTTTTTCTTATTGGTTCATTAATTGTTCCCTGTTAATTGTTCGCGATCAGTGGTCAACGAGAGACGGCAGATGAAGCAAGCGATAGGGCTATTCGGCCAGTGGAGATGTCTGGAGCTCAGTGGGGTGAGAGGTGCGAGAGGACGTACAGGACAACGGGAGGGGGTCCGCGCACCACGAGACCAGACCAGGGCTCGCGAATCTTGACGTCGTCGCATCGTCATAGTATTTCGTTCTCGACTGCAGCGTGCCCAGCGCACGTTCGCTTGACTTGGCAACTACTTAGTCGTCACTAGCGTGCAGGTGCACTCTGACGGAGTCATCAGGAACTATGTCAAAGACTTCAAAGCGCACACGTTCGCGCAGTCTGTTTATATTCCTTTGTCTGTGCTACTAGTTTTGGTTTGGAAAATTACTTGTACAAAATTACTTTTTGAACTACCTTCAGGCCTACTGTTATTTTGAAGACTACAACAACTTTCCTGCATTTTATTTGAGATAAGAAATAGATGATGACCACATTTAAAATTACAACTAAGATAATCAGCTACCAAGTAAAATAGCTCCGAACAATTACTGTTGGAACTTATAAAGCCACTGGGGGAGAACACAGTGTTGATGGTTTTGAAACTAAAAAAGCATATCCAGAAGAAATTGGCTTTCAATTGATTCTTTGTTGTTTAACAGTTTTGACGTGTTTTGTCATGCACTGGAGTCTTTCACTGCCATCCCCTACACAGAGCGGGGCCCGCGCCCCACCAACCCCATCCTGCGTCCGGCCTATCAAGGGCAGAACCCCATCTCTGACGTTTGGGCCCGCTTCGCCCTCCAAGTTATACGCAAGTACTTCAAGAGGTATGTGCTGCTTTTTTTGGTTTGGCATGCCATTCCAACATGTCTGTTGTAGGCTTTTAGCTGCTTAGGGTAAATCAATTTATTTTGTGTAACAATAGTTTACTTTGAAGAAGTATATTTTTTTTAGTTCAGAGCAAAATAAATACTATATCAGTCTGCGGTTCTGAAAAACAGACTAACCTGCTCCCTCGATTTCTTCTTTTTTTTCTTTTGTAATGAATATATGCCGTCTCAGGGAAATTAGAATTATTAAGTTTGGGTCAAAAAGTACATAAGACAGGTTCTTTTGAATAGACGAGAGGCAAAGACACTAACTTAAGGTGATATTTGAACACCAGTTTGTTTACAGAAATTACAGACACCTACAGTGAAGGCTATTTGGAGGTGACTTGTCCTTGTTTTGAGGAGTCGCCTTGGTATAATTGTTTAAATATTTGATTTTGTCTTTCCTAAAAGTATTAGGAACTTAGATCACTGTATTATCTACATATGTCTAGTTTGATTATTGATTATTATATTCTATTTGATTTTTTAACATACAATATTATATTATTGAACTTATGATAGGTCCTTGTTACCAAATCAAATATTTAATGGAGATTAGCCTATATATAATTGGTTGTATATAGCCATTGACTATACACCTGTACTAGACTGAAAACCTTAAGGGCTCATTTGATAACAAAAGAGGCAGGATTCTCCACGTAGTTCTGACAGCACTGGATAGAAATCGTCACCATCGCACACAATGGTGGACATAACTCTGGTTCATGCCAATTGGCGCGCTCAGCTCGGCCGTGGTGGGTTTTAAAAATCTCATGTTGCTAATAAAACAACTGTCTCGCTTTCCTCGCAACTTGGAAGTTTTAATATAGATTTAACAAAGGCTGTAATAACAAAGGTTGTGTGAAATCAAAATAATATTGTAATAACTGTTACACACTTGTAATAAAACTCGTGTCGACGTCATAACCATCTTTCACCAGCGTCAATCAAGCGAGCTCTGTTCGTCTTGCCAATGCAATTCCAAGTAGTTCGCGTAATGCCTACTAGGAGGAAGCACATTCGATAGCCCCTGTTGCTGACCGCACTCAATAGATTGGCTGGTTCTTGGTTAACCGATTTTAGCATTGCATTTACCGTCTACTACAGGTGAATAGTCAATAATATAGCCTACCTAAAAATTAAATAGGCCTAATATTATTTAGTGACGATGTCAATTACAATATTGTATTATTGAAAGATTGAATAATCCTCTGTTCATTACGAACAGTGACTTATTAACTTATAACTTATTACTGGGCCTGTTACTTAAAACCGAGCAAAGTTGTTTCATCTTGTGTTTTATAAAAGAGTTTGACTTCCCATACAGTAGTTTGTGTTCTCAGCTTAAAATGTTGATGCTAAAAAACTTTATTTTGTTATATAAACAGCTGTTTTAGAATGCAATTGCGGAAACATGGACTTATATGCTATTCTTATGTTAAACTTTGAGAGCCAAAAATAGGGGTAGGTCTATTGAAAATTTAAAACTTACTTTGTACAACTACAAATTGAGGCTAGTTATTTGATACTTTACCTCAATCGTTTCAATATATAGGTTCAGAAATAATGGAGAAGTTCTGTTCACAAAAATTGCCTTGGCGTATTATAAATTTTTCTATTCATGAAAAATGTTGTAAACAAATTATATCTGAAGAACTTTACCACGATATGTCTTTCAGAGCGGTGTACCAACAAGACGACCTGGAGGCTCGTTCCAACATGCACCTGGCCTCCACCATGGCGGGGGTGGGCTTCGGCAATGCAGGGGTGCATCTGTGCCACGGCCTGTCCTACCCCATCTCTGGAAACTGCAAGACCTTCCAGCCTAAGGACTACAGGTAACAGTCCCAGCCATACAACGTCTTTGGCTTGGTTATAAACATGATAACTAGTAAACAAAGTATTTTTGATCTTCGAAAAACATTGGGACATTGAGAAAAACTACCTTGATTTGAGTTAAATATACTTTATGTTTAATTTATAACTCCATTATTTATTTTACTTGGTAAAATATAGATGAGTGAAACTTAAAAGCTACATAAATAAATAAATCTGACTGCAAAATTATGTAATTTAAAATAAGCTCTGGCTTTTACAAAATTTATGTGAAATACTGAATGCTCCAGTCCAACATAAAGGGTAGTTATCACCTTCCATAAGTCCTTGTACATGATAGAAGCACAAATTTTCGATGTTTGATTCTTAATGATGTCAAAACAGTTGAATTATTTTAAAATTTGATATAAATACATACCTAGCTTATGTCCAAGTAAACAGTCACCTTATCCCTTATCCCCTTATCCTTAGTAACAGTCACATAATTTATAGTTAGGCAAACAAGTGAAGTGATCTCCCTCCATAATTTGCGAATTGGCCTGATGATCTGCATTTGAAAGAAAAAATAAACCCTAAAATCTGTAAATAAAATATATTACTTCATTTTTGTATGAGTTAAGTCTTTGAATCACTGATCAGTATATGGGTACTAGTTTAAATTACCTTATCGTCAAGTGATATCACACAAACCAGTTAGTGTCTAGAAGATAGTTATTAGACAAATTTAAAATGGTAGAATCTGCCAATTACCCAATGCTGTTTATCACTTCAGCTATTCGTATACATAAAAACCACAACGATTTATTAAGAAACAACTTTAAAGTCAAGGTAGCTTATTCCGCAATAACATCAATGGCTGTTTCCCTCAATGCAGCGAGGACCACCCGATCATCCCTCACGGCTTGTCGGTGGTGATGTCTGCACCGGCAGTGTTCCAGTTCACCGGCGCCGCTTGTCCCGAGCGCCATCTGGAAGCTGCGGAACTGCTTGGCGCCGATGTGACCAACGCCAAGAAAAACGATGCAGGTCGGCTTTGTTTTGTAATTAATTCAGCCTGATTACTTTAGTGTGCGATGCTTAAAATTAGCTCTTTAACCCACAAGTTACATATTCACTGATAAATGTAGATAAACTTGCAAACTATTTAGTCACAGATGTTTCTCGAACAATTTTAACAATTGTGACAAAATAGTTACACCTGTGAAAAAAATATAATCACAACAAAGAGGTTACCCATCATTTTTAGAGGTAAAAAAGTAAGCACTTTTAATTAGTGTAAACTTGTAATTTATGAAAACTAATATTCACAAGAGTGAATATTTACATTTTACTGGTTAAAACAGGACTTGTAACTTTTGGTTCAGAATCATTTGTGACTAAATAGCTCACAAGTTTATTTACATTTATCAGTGAATATGTAACTTGTGACTTCGTGAAACGGGTCCCTGGCAGCCAATTTTTTGCAGTGTTTTCTGTTGTGGCAGGATAATTTTGGCGATTTTCCAGACTATTTTTCAGAAAATCGTATAAAATTCAATTCAACCACAAAAGACAGGGGGATCCGAAAATGGTACAAGTGAATTTCAGCGGGGTTTATTTCAAAATAAAATGAATAAATTGAAAAAATGGAATTTCTGGTTATAAATTTTAAAAGCTAAACCTTACTGTAAGCAAAATAAATTGTTTAGGTAAATATCATAAATGTACCAAATGTTGGTTACCTGCATAGAAATATATAAAAGTCATATATGAACAAAAAATATATATGAATTACATTGAGTAGTTTGGGAAAAGTGCAAAACTGCTATTTGTACGCGGCCAGTTTTGTATGCAAAAATAAAACCTCTGATAATATATAAATATAATAAAACCTTATTTTATTTGAAGGTTTAAAAAATTATAAAGACAATAATATAAGAATGAATAGTCTAAAAACTGTTTTTCAAAACTTTACTATATATGAAATTAGATAATTATTTGTTTGAAAACAAAAGTGTTGTTATTCAAAGTGGGATAGTATTTGTATAACACCTAATGCTTTCAAATGAGCTATGTAATATGATTCAGTAGTTATTTCCCTACAAGACAATATATAGTTTTATATCAAAACTCATAGAAATAAAATTGATATCGCATACTTTATGAGAAAGAAACATTTAGTTTTTTAGGTAAAAAGTCCAGTCCGATTGATAATGCAATAAATATTACTATTTACACACATACAGCACTACACTAGACATATTTCATAACAAGCAACTGGATTTCAAGCAAAAAACACGGATAAAATCGGATAATAATTGACGAGCTATACAAACGAGACCGCACAGAAATAGATCACATGATGGAACAAAACATCTGGTTCATGAGAGTCATACGCGCTTTTATTGGGCGATACAGGCTGACAACTTATGGAACGAAATTCTGTGTTCCTTCCTCTTCAAAGTGATATAAAATAACATACATGTAATATGAATTGCACATGTTGTACATGTGTTTTGCTAATCGTCGACGAAGATGTTGCCAGTCGACGAAGACATAAAATATGATGATTTTATAATTTTGCCACAAGTCTGAAACATGTTTCACCTTCCTAAAATGTATTTATACCATCCCGAGGCACAAAATATCTTAACTGAATATCTCAATAAAACTCTAATGTACTTATCTTCATTTAACAAACATTTGAATAACAACGTCCCATCCATATGTGTTCAAAAGAGTAACTTTGGACAAGTGTCCATGCCATATCTTGTTGTGGGGTCACTAGAGATACTTGGACTCAATTGTGGTTCTTTGCAAACCCAACAATTCAAACAATATCATTCCCATTTTTTGTGTTCCTTGTTGCAGCAAACCTGCGTACTCAGCCCCAATGTTATTCTTATGGAGAATAATTAAAATTGTATATATCGCTTATTTGTGAGTATATTTTTGTGAAACTTGGTAAGTGGCTTTATGTAGTATTAAGACATTTATATCTCCATTGAAAATTTGCTGAGTATGCAGGTTTGCTGCGACGGGGGTATTTATGTTTATTAAACTGTAACACTTGTACATAGAGTCCTTGCCACTGGTCTTCCACAGGGTGTCTAGCAGTCGGGAAAGTCGGGGAAGTCGGGAATTTGTATAGAAATTAATAAAATGTCGGGAAAGGCGGGAATTAATATATAAAATTGTTATTAAGTCGGGAAAATGGATAAAACTTATAAGCAGTGATATCAAGGTACTAGTATATATAATCAATGGCAATTGCAACAAGATGTACGTTGTGGAATAACCCAAGCAAGTGCTTGGCCCATAGTTTTTCGGAGAAATTAAGAAAGTCAGTCAAGTACATGCCGTTACTATGGCAACGCGAAAAGGAAGATGAGTCACAAGGGTGGAGGGGTGGAGAGCGGTGACCTTGAAGGTACCTCTACACTCCCTTCCGCCATCGCTCGGCTAGTGGACTCTGATAGACAAGTTCCGATACTTCCGATCCGAGTAGGGTCGAAACTTTGTTTTCGGAACTCTGGGCATCAGTTAACCGATATTATCGTGGTATCGAAAGAAAAGTTGGAGTATCGGTATCGGAAAAATAGTACATTTTTACGTTGTTAAAACATAGATTAGTTTTTGTTTAATATACTTTTTAGCAAAATAAACACAAATAATAACTTCAAATATAGTTCTTGTAACTTATGATAGAGAGATTCGACTCCTAGCTATCTCCCGCGTTCCTCTTACAGTAACGGGTATCAATACTTTGGTTTCGATTCGTAGCGATACCAAATATCGGGTCCAAGCCAGTAGCCAGTAGTATCGTATCGGAACGTCCCTAGACTCTGACTCTGATTCTCACACGCACACGTCGCGTCGTCGTAGTACCTGCGCAGTTGCGCTCATTGATGCATAGTGAAGCATTGAAACCTGTAGGTTAAAGATTATATTGACGAGTGAAGTGAGTTTAAAACCGGGATTTGTCCGTAAATATTGAATAATGTCTGCAAATTATTGGCGGTACAGGTTAACAACTTAACTATGATCTATTATTATTTCCCTTTACATTCCAACAATGCTTCAAATTTTGTTCAACGGTGAGCGTGAGCAATACACGCTTAAGTTAATATTTTACGTGTTAAAACTTATAAGTTTACGTTGCAATCTACTTCGAACACGGCCGAATTTCGTCGTCTGCACCGCTTGCACTTTGGCCTGGTTTTTTAAGTTAATATTTTACGCGTTAAAACTTTTAAGTTTACGTTGCAATCTACTTCGAACACGGCCGAATTTCGTCGTCTGCACCGCTTGCACTGTGGCCTGGTTTCCACGGAACGGGGCGAAGTAACTCGCCTGACAGTTAGTTGTTAAGTAGTATTAAGTTATACAATTTTATAGTTTTAATTACAGTTGTCAACTATTTCTCAGATGACCAGAAGACCATTAAACAGTGTCTTAGTGACATTTGAACAATGTCGTAAATAATACTACTCATCTAATGCACTAATGCATTAATTAATGCACTACTCACTAAACTAACATGAAGGTATTTGTAGCAATCGCCCCTATAAAATGGGCATTTATATCTTGGAACACTTATATTTTCGCGTATAATAAGTTATGTTTTACCCTCTACTAATATTATTTCAAATTACAACATTTTTTAAATCTGTAAAATAGTTACCCAAGGCTCTATAACTTATTAGGCCTATATTTTAACAAAATTTAGTGAACTTTCCCCAAGTTTGATAATAGGCCTATGCCCATGTTAGGCTGTTAAGCTGGACTAATTAAGTTACTTTACTTTTACCCTTGGAAATATTATACTGTGGTCTGAACATGTTTACTAATTAACTGTTTCTAACATTTAATAAAGTGGTTCTCCATACAGATAGGCTATATAGGCCTACATATCAAATAAGCCTAGTCAGTGTAATGTTTTAACTTACCTTTGAAAACATTTTAACCAGGCCAAAGCTTACAATCGTCTGGGTAATTTTAAACTTTGATTTAATTACCAAATTATGCCAACATGGGAGAAATTGTAAAAATTTCAGTTAGGCCTAGTTTTTTAAAACTGAACTTAACTTAATTAAAATTAATTTAGGTAGTGATATAAAAAAAATATAAGTTAGGTGACTTCTTAAATATTTTTTTTTAGCCAGTGATGAGATCGACAGGCCTAGATTTATGCCTAAATATGTTTTCAAAGTTATGAGTAAAAATCAGTTTTACTTTAGCCTTTTATTTTCATATGCCAACCTATTTGAAATTTTGTATTTGTTGCTGTACATGAACAGGCTACTAACTTACCGGTACTGTATTTTATTTTAATCTTCATTGCTTTCCAGTATATAAAGAGGGTACACTTTCATAAGCGGAACGATGTAAAAAACCAAAAGTAATTGTTCATACGGATTATTTAGGTTACAGTTACGTTCGGTCTAAAGAGGTGGAAGATATCGTCTTGAAATTTGTCCAGATAACAAACTTTGTTAGGAATACGTTCCGAGCACATCGCCAACCATCTCTTTGTGAATACTTACATAGAATTAGGGTGAAAAACTGAAAAATATCCTTTTATGTTCTTTTAACATGCTGATATTTTATGCCCTTTTAAATTTGTTGATGTTTTTAGTTTTGTTTTTTAATTAAATTATTTTGTATATAGCTAACCGGTAACGTTAATTTCATTTGTATTTTAAGTTTAATTGAAAAAAAACATATATATTTATATATAAATATTTATGATCATATATTATGCAGTATTTGAGTTTTTAATACAAATATTATAGGCTTACTGAGTTTTGTTTTTTTTAGTGAGTTTTCTTCCAAGTGCCATTCTGTTTCACTATTTAAATTTTTTCACTATTTTTTTAATTTTTTTTTCCTCTAAGAATAACATTGTACTGTGTTTACTTAAAAATTTAAATTTAAATTTTCTCCGCAACCAGTAATCGTAGAATAGTAATTCAAGATAACAAATTATTTAGTTTTTTGAGCTCTTTTTAATGGTGAATAGTAGGCTAATATTTTTCACATTTATGTTTTTTATGAAAAATCAAAAGTAACTGAATTTTTGATATTTTAAGTCTTATAATTTCTGAACCCGAATTTTTACAGAAATGCGGGTGGTGTCATTTTGTTAGAAAATTAAAGTTCTACAAACGACTAAAGTTTAATCAAAATCGTTCGAGCTGTTTTTGATAAATCTAGATTTTTCATGTTTTTCGGTGGTTTTTGGGGGATAATTACCCTTAAAAATAAAAATTAAAAAAATTATAAAATACCTGGAGATATCGTGTATTAGTACCTACATACCAAATTTCATAAAAATCGAACCATTGGTTAGGGATCTAGCTCTGTACACATCCATACAGACAGACACACAGACATCACGTAAAAATCACTTTTTTGGGTTCAGGGAGCACCAAAACAAATATTTCCACTAACAACTAAAATTCAAAAATGTTGACGAAAACAATATTTTCTCCTTATACTCTATGTATAAGGGGGAGAAAGTAAAAATCCAAAAAGTGGTAAAAACATGATATTTTGTACTCTTATGACGTTTGTAGTATATTTTTACTATCTTGCGAAAGTCTGGAAAATTTTGGAAAAAGTCTTAAAAAGTCTGGAAAAAGTCTTGAATTTTGAGATCAAATATCACTAGACACCCTGCTTCCAGCATATTTAAAAGAAAAACTTAAGAACAGAGTAGACGTGCGAGAAAAACACACTCGGCAGGATTATTTACTGGAAGTGCCACGCATCAAGCTAGAAGTAGGAAGAAGGGGATTTGGATACTTTGGGCCAAAGCAGTATAATGCTCTTCCAAAGAAATTAAAATTGTTCAGTATTAAAACTTTAAGAAGAAAAGTTCGAGACAACCTCATTGTTGCAGAACTATAGACAATTCTATTATTATAAACATGTTAGTTATTTTGTAAAACAAACATTATTGTTTGAAAATCGCTAATTAAAGACCTTATTTATTTATTTATTTTATTTTATTAAGAACAAATTTAGTTTGTTTTGATCACAATATAATAACAAGTAAATTCATTAAAATAACAACATTGGAATTTTTTTTTAAGTAATATTTACTCCATTAATTTTAGATCGTTTACTAATTGTTACATTATTTTATTATGAAAGTACTGTGTTTTTTGAAAGGATAGTTTTGTTTTATCAAGTAGGATTTATTCATAACTTGTCTTAGTAATAAGTTAATAATTTAGTTCATCTGCAGCTGCAGCTACATTACAAAAAATTTCTTCTACTTTTTAGGTGGAAATATTTGTTCATGGATACTTTTTGAAAGAGTTTTTCTGTCAATTTAAGTACATATCATAGTGTTTAAAACCCAACCTTGAGTTGCTTTATTAGTTTATTGCATACCCGAAGCCCTACCCAATGTGAGACCAAACGTAATAGTAGTAATAGTGTAATACAGATTTTTATCTTTTACCTTTGATCATTTGTGCTATTTAAATAATTGTTTTTTTTATAAACAAAATAGTATTAATTTACTATAATTATCTTCAACATATACAAAAGTACACTTAATCACATATTTTTCCAGGCTTTATGTAAATTAGGCCAATCCCGGGATTGGTCCCGGGATTGTTTTTTCCAATCTCGTAATCCCGGGATTGAAAATATTGTCCGGGATTGGATTCCCAATCTACAGTAGAGTCTCGATTATCCGACCTTCGGTTATGCGACATTCCGTGATATCCGATCGTCTCCGTACACAATCGAACGATCAATTTCCGCGCACGCAGGAAAAAAAATTAAAATTTTCTAACATTGTTTTTATAATTTTCCGTGTTTTCCGACCGTCCCCGTGAAACAAACGATCGACTTCCGCACTCTAAGACCAACAAAAATTTTAAAAATCAAAATTTTTACATTGTTTTTATTAATTTCCGTGTTATTTGACCTTCCCGCTTATCTGACTTTACCGTGGCCAGTTTAGGTCGGATAATCGAGACTCTACTACCATCTTGGCCAAAGTCTAGTTTTAATTTTCTGATTTGATCAGTTAATTCTTCTTCCATCCTATCTTGATCCATCATTTCAAAAACTTTTGCAATAAAAACACATAACTTAAACTTAATTGTATTTGCTCAAGTTTCAAAGGACGGACGAATACAAACGAGCGCCAAAGTTAAATAACGAGTGACGATGTAAACAGTTTTGCTAGATTGTAAAATACAACTATCGTACCATGCCAGTAAAACTACCGTATTATTACCCAGTAAAAATACTATTTTACCCATACTAGGAATAGTTTTGTGAAGGTATAACGTTATTCAAATGTCAAATAACTCACTGTTTACTATAAGTTCATAATTAAAATAACTCACTGTTTATTATAAAAAAATGTTTATTAAAAATTCATAATGGGGAAAAACCTGGTTGTAAGTTAATGACTCAAAGAAATAATGTTGGTCAGCCGACTGATTTATTGCTTTTAACCGGACCCCACCCCTCCCCTCCCATCCCTCTTCCTTCCTTATCTCCAAGGTAAAATTTTTTGTCGCCGACCCAAACACTCCCTTAGGCCTTTATAGTGTAGATAAACGGCGCGGTAGTAACTCTCTCTGTGCCCGTGGTAGCGCGGGTAAACGGCGGGAGTATATCAAGGAATTGAACCCTTTCGATGCATCGCTATTTCGATTCCTACAGCATCGAATCAAAATTTTGATGCATCGCACACCCCTAAAATTTGTTAATGCTATTACATTTCATTACATGAAATAGAAATTGTTGTCCATCATAGTGAAAATCAGCATAACAAATTGCTAAAATCACACTCTTTCACTCTATACTCAGCCGAGTTCTCTCACCGAGACCTTAGCCCACTGCGGAACTAGCAAGCAAAGTGAGCTGATAAGCCGACACATTCGAGTGGTGACAAATGTTTATTGTCATACAAAAAGATTTTCTAACTTTTATTATTCAAAGACATTTTGCCTTCTACTCTTCATTAAGCCCTTCTTTAATCAAATATTCCCTTATTATATCTTAATTCCTTTTTCAAGTAAATTTCCTCCCTTTAAAAAAAAACTAATACCTATCTTTAGTAGGTACAGATGAACCCTCTCTTTCAAAAGTTAAGTTTGTTCATAAGCCCATTCTTCCATCAAAACAACTTATTAAAGTCCCTTTTGATAAGTTAAAGCTCAATCTTACTTATAAACTCCCATTCCAGCAAAGCCCCCTGATTGGCCATCTTTTATTCCCTTCCAAGCTTTTTGTCCTCAGCCAATTGACTAATAAGTTAAGACTAATAGAGCAGTTTGTCCTAATAATCAAAGCTAATTGTTCTTAACCCTTTCCGCTTGAATGCCGGGGCAGCCCCGCCCACCGCATTTTGCTATGTTCTCGCATGCCGGGCCTGACACCCGCACATGCGTTTTTTTTTATTTTTTGGTCCCCAATTAATTGAATCAAAATAAAATCACAAAAGTCAGCTTTAAAAAAAAATAGGTGACCAGCTGTGATTTTAAATGCTGGATAGGAATAGGCAAGTAAAAATTGAGAGTGGAAAGGGTTAACCCATTGGCGTAGACATACGAGCAGGTCTCGTTCCTTACTTGTAATTTTATTAACGTGTGAATTGGAGTATAAAATTGGTGTTTTTAAATGTATTAATGGCATATTTTAATTAAAATATTGTTTTCTTTCAGTTTAGAGAGTCGCATTGGCACACACACAGTAGACATAAGTAAAAATTAGCAAAATCAGTGTTGACCATGTGCAAGTCTCAAAGAATTAACCGATCCCGTCAACTTCCAAGCAAGCCTGCCACCGTTTATTTTACTTGGGCCCTCCCACCAACGTTGCCACAGACCGGTTAACTCATTGAGAGTTGCACAACTGGTCAGGTTTGGTCGTGTGCGGGAATCGAACCCACGAACATCGTATCGCCACCTGGCCAAGGTGTTTCCACGACGTAGCCAACTCAGCTAACACGACCAAAGGCCTGGCGGCGATATTAAGGGTTTTCAGTCAGTCCGCGCCCCTAGCGGATAGAACCGTAGACGCCCGCGGTCATTAGTTACATATTTTGCTACTAGAGTGCATCACCAATCAATTCCCGTTATAGGCTACTACAAATAGAATAAAATTACTACCTCAATGGGTTAACCCTAGCAGTGGCCAGCCAAAAACTGTAGAATGGCCAACCAATTTTGGCGATTTTGCAGACCTTTTTTTGAAAATTCGTATAAAATTGAAATGAGAACTAAACATAGCCAACCACATATTCTTTTTGTTCAGAAAGAACAGGGGCATCATGTAATAGTCAAATAAAAAATATCTAAGAGATAATTTTTTCAGCGAAGTAAAAAAAATATAAAAAAATTGAAATTTATTTTTGAAATTTCAAAAGCAGCCTCGGTAAAACTTTTTTGTCCGATTTTTTATGGAAAATTCATTATATACATTTTGTAGACAATTCAATTCCCTACATAGAAATGTATAATATGTTGGGGAAAAAATTTTATTTGTAGGTATTATGTACGTATATACGGAAAACCGCAAAATGTGAAATTTGTACAGTGTTAGTTAGTACTGTAAAAAGGTAATGTAAATATGTATATGCTAATAATAATATGTATATATTTGTAAAAATAATGAAATAGGGAATGTAAAAAAGTCATAAAGTTTATGGTAAAAAATTGTTATCACTTATGATTAGATGAATATTGAAAATTTTAGCGTATTCGGAAAAAAAAGATTCTACGGTATTTAGTATATAACTTTTTTTTGAAATTTATTCCTCCAAATACTATATATACATTTAGTAGGACATTCAATGCCCTACATAGAAATGTATAATATGTTGGGGAAAGAATTTTATTTGTAAGTATTATGTAAGTATATACGGAAAACCGCAAAACGTGAAAATTGTACAGTGTTAGTTAGTACTGTAAATAGGTAATGTAAATATGTATATGCTAATAATAATATGTATATATTTGTAAAGATAATGAAATAAGAAATGTAAAAAAGTCATAAAGTTGAAGGTAAAAAATTGATATCACTTATGATTAGATGAATTTTGGAAATTTTAGGGTATTCGGAAAAAAAATTCTACGGTATTTAGTATATAACTTTTTTTAGAAATTTATTCCTCCAAATACTATATATACATTTAGTATATTATATCTATATATTATTCCTGCAGGTATTTAGAAACAATAAAATATATAAATATACATATACACAGGGTAGTGGCATATTATATAAGAGATAACGTGTGATTGTAGGTCCGGTCTGGGGTCTGGGGGCGGAGCCCCCAGCGAGCGAAGCGAGTTGTTATTTTTTATATTAGGCCTACTCAATAAATGAAATATATCCTACCTTACAATTGTAAAAGTAATAAAAATAAATATAATTACTCACCCCCGTCCCATTATTATGTTATCCTGTTGGTTTATTATCACAATCGAACATTCGAGACATTGTAAGAAAAACAACTTTTTAGAAACACTATTTCACACACTTCAGTAATATTTATGCATAATAAAATGCATAAAGATTACTGTTATATACACACATACACTTCACTAACACTAACACTCCGAAATAATAAAGGATTTAGCAATAATTCGCGGATAACAAGCGAGCGCGAACTCACATAGCACGGCGAAAGAATCATGTGATGGCGACTTCTACGACGCATTATATGTCAGAAGAGTGACGTATTTCCTTCTTCTCCCACAGCGCAGGCGGAAATGATGATGCGCAAGGCTGCCAATGTCAAAAGCTAAATTTCTTCCTCTTCAAAATGAAATATTATATGACTAGTATTTATAACTTGCACTGGATGTAATTCGTATTTTAAAATCTGTCGCATAACGTCAGATGGCCAACTGTTAAAAAGTCAGAAAACAGCTGTGTTCATAAAATCGTAACTGTTGTGCAATCAATATTTCGTTCTAAAAATCAATACCACAGTGAAACTAAACTCTTTGGCTATGCAGTGGTACCACCCGCAACATCCTAAGACAAAAATTACCCGAGCAGGGTAATTCCAAAGTAGTCGTGTTTTTACATTTTCCGAGCGTCGACTGCAGGAATGGCGTAGCGGCAAAATTTCATTGTAATTATAATCGTCGTGACATTGTTATACAACTTGTAAACGGTTCATTTATGTAATAAAATGAAAGTTCAGAATGTGATCTTTCGAATGGTATAAATATTGTTCACTTCTGAGTTGACTATTAATGTTTTTTTACCGTTAAAAAAATTTCGACCAGGACTGTCGTTTTGCGATAGTGGCCATTTTAAGGCAACACAAAAATCTATCGTTTAACAACATATGGCCACGGCTAGGGTTAAAGGTTTACTTTCTTGTTATAAGAAATGTGTTCAGTTTATAATTATTTTCCTAATTTTCTAAAGGATGGAAACTACAATTAAAATTCAACAATCAAAAACGTTTACGTGGTTACCCATAAAACTTTCAGGAGCCTAGCAGCTAATACTAAATTAAATTTACTGTGTAACATTATTTTGGCTAATTGAGACTTTTTGTTTGCATAAGCTAGTTGTTACAAAACCGTATGAAGAGTGAAGTGTTAACTCATGATGTACTTGTTGAGCCTTGTTAGACGGTAACCTGAGAGTGTGGTTGACAGGAGCCATCCTAGCAGACACGGTGAGGGAGTACATGCAGATGATGAAGGTAGAGAACGGCCTGGCCGAGCTTGGCTACAAGAAGGGCGACATTCCTGGGCTGGTGCAAGGCACTCTGCCTCAGGTGGGTGAAGTTAACTAGTGAACAATCAACGATGAGTTTAGGAATAACTTATTACTAGGTAGAATATTTATTTCAGGCAAGTATTTAATTCAGATGAAGTTTTATTTTGTAAATTATGACACAACAAAATAAACACAGTGTTTACACATGGTAAAATATCTAAATTTCAATAACTAACTGTATATTCAAGAAAAATGTTACTTATTTTAATCCTCATAAAGGAAAAATAAATATGTACCACAATCAAAATGAAGGGCTAAGACAAAAGGTGAGTAAACAATTGATATTACATTACTAATAATTTTGCAATGGTTTAAAATATATTTTTGACAGTGAATTTTCTGTTTGTTTTAGCATCGCATAACCAAACTTGCACCTCGAGAACAAAGTGAAGAAGATTTGGCAAAACTGTTCGAAAACTCTTTCCAAGTTTACTGATCATGAATACCAGGCTGCTCAAATCGTGACTATATTTAAAGAGGAATGACCATACATAGGATGTCAACAGTTTTAAACCCAAAACATATATTTTCTAGCTTATTAAGTACTGGAAGATGAGGTAACATTGACATTCCCAGGTAGTTGATATATACTAACTATCAAATACTCTAGGGTGTTTCTAGGTATTTTATTAGAAGGAGTTTAAGCTAGCTCTTAGAGAAATATCAAAAACGTAAGGAAAAAAACATGAAAATCTTCCAGTGGTTAAAAAACTCCATTGCCGTGCTCCCATCAGAGTTTAAATAACTCAAATGTAATAACACTAATTATGTAACTAAAACACAAAAAATAACTAAAGAATATTATAAACAACAATAACAGTATACTGAATAACACAAACTATAAGGAAAAATATAAAATATAAGGAGTTGCTGGAGCCCTATTTCCATTACCATGCTCTTCCTCAAATCATGCTAAAATAGAAACCAAAATCCTCCAAGACGTTCTATATTATCAACACGAGTATTTACATATTCTCTAAACAGAAACACTCTGTGGCCTAAGTTCTATACTCACCCGGCCGCACTGAATGTATTTGTGTCATTGATTACAAAAACAATGCACATTTGGTAAAATGACACCTGTTGGTAATTAATAACATTTCATAATGCAGTGTGAGAAAATAATTAGTGATAAACGAGATATTACTGTTATTGTTTAAAATAGCCAAGAGGATAAACAAATAAGACTGAACTAAGTGCCATTTATTTACATGCATCTTTTAACTAAGGGATATAATTTAAAAATCCAATATAACAGCAGATGTATCCATTTTATACTTTTTATCGTAAATACTGTGTAATTTTTACAGAATAATACAGAGATGAAAGGCCTTCGTAGGTGCCAATATATTGTGTAATCCCGGTGTGATATCGTTGAGTATCAAGTAAATAGTGTTAGCCAGATAGGTTTATTGGGGCCCTAAAAATACCTTTCTGTTGTTCATAACAACATGTATGTTAAGTTTGTGTGTTACATTTTTTAAATATTAATGTTACAAAATAAACTAGAATTGTTAATGTTATAGATATAAAAGTCATTGTATTGTTATTCATGCATATCAGCATCAAAAAACATATTCTTATATAATATACATCACAGTATAAAAGAGGACTTGCTCTGATATTATATTTTATATAGATAAATTATTAGTCTATAGCGATTTTTACTTTTATCCCCCTTGAGTTCTGAGTTAATATTTTCTTAACCCAATTTAACTTATACACTGCTGTATGTGGGTAATTTGGGATGAATATTAATATAACTTACTTTATTGAAAAAGGTGGGATACACAGCTAACTCACCTGATGCAACTGGTTTGAATGAGCACAGGAATAATAAGAAGATATTTACACACACATTAAAGAGTATTTTGTCTCCATTGGTGTACCTCTCTACTCTTCATTGATTAATAGGTCCTAAAGTCAGGAACGTTAAATTAGGCGGGTGGGGGATTTTGCAATGTTGCCGTATGCGGGACTGGCATAACATGTCTAGGTCAAAAATCGTTTGTTTTGGGCACGAACTTGCAGCACTGAGAGACCCATGTTGCCAGGATCTTGCGTCTGTAATGTAACACATTAGCCATATGTTAAAATCTATAGTTTTTTTTTATATTTTTGTTAGTAAGTAAATATTGAAGTTCCGATCTGCGATAATTATTTAGCGTAGGCCTAGTTAAAAATAATCTACAATAGTATTGTAACTTATTACAACTGTAGTATTGTTCTTCTTACTGTTTTCTTTGTAATCCTTTGTTTAATTCATGATCTTGTGTTTTTATTCATGTTAACTTTTGCAAATATAGGCAACAGTTGGGTTTAAAATTAAGTCTTGACAACTTTAATCTGAACAAATATTTATCTGGCACTAAAAATTCCTCATTAATCTAAATTAAAATTTATAAGTCCTCGTCTGTTAAGAAGTCCTTAACTAAGCATCTTAAAAATAAAAATACCCTGGAATGGCCTGCAAAGAGCTGCAATGTATAGGAGCCTAAAGACAGCTACGCACTACTGGACTTTTCCCATAGAAGACATCGAATAAGACAACGGATCGAACAGGGAGCAGGGCACGAAGATAGCAAAATTCACTCCGAACTTCTTCCCAACCCAAACCTCGAACAAAACATCGGATTGATCTTTCTTAAAAAAACTGCATCGTGAGTGCTCGGTGCTCAGTCCAAAGTACAAACAAAAGTCCGGTAGTGTGTGGAGAACATTGCCCCGACGCGAACATCGCCTGACGCTGAAGATTCCTTTGATCTTCACCAGAAAACCAAATCCAAATAGTTTACGTCGGGGCAGAATCCACCATAGACAGGTGGATGATGCGTGAAGTTGAATAATTAAAATATATAATTCTAAAAGAAATAAAATTAAGACATGATTGGTATGACCAACACAAAATTGTATTTGTTTATTTACATGTAATGTTAAAATTAAAAACATCTGCAATAAATATATCATATGATACTGTCTGTCTATTTTGTTCACTCTTGTGGATTGATTTGTATGTACAGTAGTATTCACCATACCGGCCGCCTTGAAGTAGCATGGACTTCAACTTAATAACGTCTTATTTTCAACCAATTGGCAGAGGAAAAATCTTTGTTGCTGGTCGAACGTAGATACCATCTTTGGTCTTGATTTTGACCACGCGTACTGTACCATCTGATCCGGGAAATATTTCTATGATGCGAGCCAGTGGCCAAGAGTGAGAACTAGAAGTTAATTGAACGAGTACCAAGTCTCCGATTTGCAAATTAGATGATTTGATGTTCCATTTAGTTCTTTGTTGGAGCGTATGGAGGTACTCTAAACTCCAGCGGTTCCAAATGCGTTGGTAGAATTTTTGTACCAAATGCCAATGTTTGAGTCGATTTGCAGGAGTGTGAGTTACATCTTTCTCAGGAAGGGATGCGAGAGGACCGCCAGTTAAGAAATGCCCGGGAGTTAGCGCCATTAAGTCTGATGGATCACTGGATAATGGTGTTAATGGTCTCGAGTTAAGCATAGCTTCAATGCGAACTGTTAAGGTCATAAATTCATGATAGAGTGATGAAAATCGTTTGTCAGTGGTGAATTTACGTTCCATAGCCCTTAATCTCAATTCGGCGGCATTGCGAGACGTGCCTAATGTTTTGTCCGAATTTTTGAATGGTAAACGTACAGTATAACGCCCCGTTTCGTCACGACTGTGTGACTCAATGAAGTGTTGTTCACAGAGAATATCTTCTTGAGATTGGATAGAACATGATGGAGGTTCCTCTTGAGTCCAAAAACCTTGGATAGAGTTATGAATGTCAGTATCATTAATTGAATGGAGGCACACATTGAGTGTACTGGTTTGTGCAGAAGTGGATAATGATTGTGATGATGAATGCTGATTGCATGGGATAGTGCCCATGATAACATGACCGAGAGGAGTATCAATGATGTGTGGCATATTAGGGCCTAGAGAGGTCTTGTTTTCCAGTGAAAATATACGGAAACAGTGCGGCTCCCAAAATGATATCAACCCGATTTGGTTTGTGGTACGTAGGATCAGCAAGGTTATACTGTTGCGTGTATTGAACAATATCTTGTGAGACAGGCATGCAGGGGAGATCGATGGTAAGTTTGTCTAAGATGACCATAGAATGATCTGCGATGATCTGAAGACCAGACAATGTTTCCAATGTTGCGAATATTTGTCTCTTATTTTGAGTAATTTGTTGATTAATGCCCGAGATTTGAACGTCGCACCGATGACGTCGTGCATTTAGTAAACTGACTGCATGTTCAGTAATTAATGTGCACATGCTACCTGAATCAAGCAATGCCCTGAATGTATGAGATACGCCATTCGATATGCGTATTTTAAGCATGACAGTGCCAAGTAAAACCATGGTTGGTTTATTGGTCTGGGTAGACTGATTTTGCGAACTTAGTATAACGGATGTATCCGCATTGTTTGGATTGCTGACTGCGAGATCAACGGAATTGCGGTTGATAGTATGAACGTTAGAAGTGCACGAATGAGAAATGCCATCCGATTTGTTAGAGTTGAAGTGTAACAAAGTGTTATGTCGTTTGTGACACATTTTGCAAGTTGATTGAGACCTACATGTCTTCAAATCGTGCATCCCAAGACATGAAATGCAATGATTAGCTTTCACCAATTGAAAACGTTCTTGTGGGCTTTTTGCGAGAAAAATGGGACATAAGTAGGTTTTGTGGTTGGATTGATTGCATGCAGCGCATAGGTTAGATGTGCTGTTATCAGGAGAGGTCATAATATGAATGGAAGTGACATTTTTCCTTTGAAACGTTGAACGTTGAGGTGTGGATTTGGGACAGATGTTAGTAAGCTGCACGTTGTTAAGCCGGGTACCGAGTGAAAAAGTGGCATCTTCATGTTGTATGCATTCATGATTGATTACATAATTTTCATCAGACAAGTTTAGGTTGCGAATTGAAAGGTTCGCCAGATAACACGCTTAGTAAGTACTGAAACTTGATGACATTTGACAATGAGTTGTTAAGGTGTATCGAAGTATCAAACAAGTTAATGAACGTTGTCCAACTTGATAAATCACCATTGAATTTTTTAAGTTCAAATTTTGGCAAACGTACTATACTATGGGTAGCATTGATAAACATACCTGGAGTTACCATACTGTCACTTATGTGTGATTGTGACTCGTCCGTAGGTTGTAATAGATCTATCACTGATGAAATGTGAATGCAGAGGTCTTCGACTTCATTTTGGTCGGCTGCGAGAATTTCGTCGGACAATGCATCTCCGTCTGCAAGTGATATTGCGCGTTGGAAGTTCTGCTCGAAGTCCGCCCGTTTCCTCTCAACTTCTGTCGTGTAGGTCTTCAATGTTTTCCGCTGAATGGGACTGATTTCTTCACCTTGCGCTTGTATAGTTTCGACTGCCGTTTTGATTGCGATGAGTCTTGTTTTCAGGATTTCCGTCAACCCTCTGTAAGTTTCTGGTTTGAAGTCTCCTGTTCTTTGAGGTGCCATTTTGAATTGCTGGTATTGTAATGCGTGAATATAACGAAATCAAGAATTGAAAAAATGATAAATAATATATCAGTTTATTAGTAGAGTGGACTGTTGTTCCATTGCTGAAATTCAATTACTATCCGCTTGAGGAGGACCAAAAATAATGGATGATGCGTGAAGTTGAATAATTAAAATATATGATTCTAAAAGAAATAAAATTAAGACATGATTGGTATGACCAACACAAAATTGTATTTGTTTATTTACATGTAATGTTAAAATTAAAAACATCTGCAATAAATATATCATATGATACTGTCTGTCTATTTTGTTCACTCTTGTGGATTGATTTGTATGTACAGTAGTATTCACCAACAGGTGTTCCACCCGGGTGATTGTCCGCGTAAGGGATATGTTTGTCCATGTACACGGCGGGCTTTACACAAATGTGGCTTTTGCAATATTTTTGCAGAAAACGGCTTGACTAACGCAACATCCTCCTTCACATAAAATCAAATAGTTGTCCCCTATTATGTAAGGTACTTTTATGCCCTTACAATATATGATATAATAATATATTTTATGCCAAACATATTAGTATCAACTTTCTAAACCTAATGACCTAAGTATTTGTAAGTGGACTGCGTGAGAGTCATGAACCTTTTCATTTCTTACTCATATAACATCAAATAGAAAATTATTTTAACTAGCCGACCCGTTGCAGCTTCGCCCGCGTAAATTATGATAGTTGTGGTTAGCCCGTGGAACTAACACGAATCAAGATCAGCTGATTGAATTAACAATAAGGAATATAAGGCTCTGATGGGAATATAAGGCTGGTCCATAAGGAATACAAGGTAACTTTGGGACCCAGCGGAGAGGAACACAGGGGGAATTTCGTAATACCATTTCTTAGCAAGCCCTAGGGCCAAAGAGGAACCTATATGTCGCATTTCAACTCTGTAGGCCTTATAATTATGGAGATTTCGTGATAGGTCAGTTAGTGGTATTTGGATTTGATATATTACTAGCTGCCATCATTCCCAGTTTCACCCGGGAATATGACAGTTGTGTGTGCTGCATTGTGTGGTTGTTTAATGTTATTGTAATCACATTTGGAGATAATGTGAAACTCATGTCCTTATGGCATTAATTACATATTTAAAATGTATCCTAGATGTATTAATACACAATCTGGATTTTTACAAGAGAGAGATACGAAGAATTACTGAACCAACCTGTATGTTTGATGTGTAATTAAAAGAGGGCAAGATAATTCTACGAAATTCCTTATATTACATTCACCTTTAGGGGTCAGCACCACAGGCCTTCAAAGCTCTTAAGTGAATCTCAAGGAAGAATATAAATCAACTAGCTGCCATAGTTCCCGGTTTCACCCGGGAATACGAAAGTTGTGTGTGCTGCATTCTGTGGTTGACCCGTGGAACTACTAAGAATGATAATCAGCTGATAGAATTTTCATCAGCTCAAACCAAAGTGAATGTCCATAAGAGTAACACAGGGTTGGAACTTTGAAGCCCCGAGGGGCATAGCCCTATGGGAATTTCTTAAAATCCCTTCTTAGTGGGTGCCTATGCTATAAGATGAGTCTACATGCAAAATTTATTGCTTCTAGGTACGCAATGGTTTGGCCTGGGCGTTGATCGGAATTTCGTATTTATAGAAATAGATTAATTTAAATAAGTAAGAGGAGTCTACATGCAAAATTTTGTGCTTCTAGCTGCATTTTGCCTGGGCGTTGATCTGAATTTCGTATTTATAGGTATAGTTGATATGATGGTACTTTTGCGAGCTTAAAACACAATAAATTAATTCACTTTTAATTCGTTAATTAATATTTTTCTGTTTGTAGAGGAGACTTTAATTATCCTGAACATTTTGCAACAGCAAAGTCAGCTCAATTAATTCTTTTCCTAAATACGGACACCGTTCAGTCATAAGTCATTTATTGTCACAAAAACGTTTACATAGTTCTGGTATTTCCAGATGAAACAGGTGACATTGTCAATAATACAAATTAAAACTATATCTAAATATTGTAACAGTCAAAATTGGCCTCAAATTGACAGAAACCAAAGGAAATCGTAAAAATTCTTCCCAGTTGTCATTAAAAAAAGTCATTGATAGAATAGTAAACTCTGTTTATTAAAATATGTTTTACTTTCTTTAATGTACTTTTTATGTTGTTTCCAAATATTGAGTCAGGAAGTCTATTAAAAATTTGTATACCCATATATTCGGGACTTTTTTCAAAGAAGAATAATTTGTGTTGAGGGAAAACAAATTTTGATTTTTGCCTTGTGTTATGACTTATGTGTGAACTGATTTTTTTAATAAATCTGGATTTTCTAAGTTTAATTTTATGATTTCATAAATGTATAAACCAGTTAGTGAAAAATTTGTATATTTTTAAAAAGTGGTCTACAGCTAGTTCTTTTTTAGCGAATTTCCCCTATAGGGAAGAAGCTATTACCGTAGGTCTCATGGTAAGACTTAAGCCCGAGACCATGATAACTTTTTGTTTTGAGGTCCCCAGATGCCAAAAACACTATTCGTTTAAATTTATATATATGTATATATGTGTCCGTTAACACAATAACTTGAGTAAAAAACGTCCGATTTCGATGAAATTTGGCTCAAATGTGTAAAGTCACATTCATGACTTTTAAGTTCGAAAACCAGAAAAATCGGACCATGGGAAGGGGGGTTTATGGGGGTTTTAAATTTTCCAAAAATCAGTTTTTTGCACTTTTCACCCTAAAATTTGTATAACACTCAATTTTGGTTTTGAGCATTTTGTAGAGCTTAAAAAACAAATAATATAGTATTTTGAATTATTAACCTAGGTTAAGTGGTTGCAGGGAAAATCCAAAAAAAACCTGCTCATAAAATCTCCCATGTTAATCTTATGGGAAAAAGGTTTTTGGCTTTTCCTCAGTTAATTTTAATGTAAACTTCACATTTGCTTTTACAGATCGATTCAACTCTACAAAACAATCATTTTTGTCTTTAAATTTTGAATCTACGTCCAACCGTTGCAGAGATATTCAAAATGCTAAACACAGTACGTTGTCCAATGTTATCCTTATGGAGAATAAATAAAATTTGATATCTCAATTATTTATGAATGTATATTGATGAAACTTGGTATGTGGCTTCACGTAGTACTGGTAAATTGATATTTGCACAAACAATTGATTTTTTGTTAATTATCCCAGGAGCAGCAAACCTCAGCCCTAATGTTATTCTCATGAAGAATTAGTAATGTTTTATATCTCCCTTACTTATGAACATAAATTAATAAAACTTAGTATGTAGCTTCACCTAGTTGAGGTATATTGATAATTGAATAAAAACACATATTTTGTGTTCCTTGTTGCAGCAAACCTGCGTACTCAGCCCTAATGTTATTCTTATGGAGAATAAATAAAATGTTATAGATCACTTATTTATTTATGTACTTTTATGAAACTTGGTAAGTGGCTTTATGTGGCAGTGAGAAACATATGCATGCATTGGAAATTCGCTGAGTACGCAGGTTTGCTGCGACGGGGGTATTTTCCTTGTCATTGTACGTATAATCGCCTTTTCGGCTCTGAATATTTGTTCAGACTTTTTGTGGGATCCCCACAGTAAAATGCCATCTATACCTAAGGAGACATTCCATATAGGAATAATGAACGGTTTTGCATATTTCAAGAGACTTTGACTGCCTTAAAATGTATAAAGCATACCGGAAGCTATTTAGCTTATTAATTAAATATTTGATATGTTGTTCCTATTTCAAGTTTTCATCAAATATGACTCCAAGAAATTTATGTGAATTCACGTTCATGTCCTTAAATTGTTTCACCATCTGATTGCTATGATTAATACACTTTAAATACATAATTTTAATTTTTGAATTGTTTAATAAAAGACCTTTTTTTTAACCAGTTTTCTAATTCATTATGCATTCTTAAGCGACAGTTAGATTATTAAAATCGTTCTTAACCAAAGCTGTTGTGTCATCATAACATGCATAATGAAACAAACTAGAAGTGGTTTCCAAGTCATTCACATATATTATAAAAAGCAGGGGACCTAAAATTGACCCTTGGGGTACCCCATATATGATAGTAACCCAATTTGATTTGAAATTTACACTGTTATGCACCACCTTTCTTCGTTGTTTTCGCCCAGTTAGATAAGAACTGAGTAATTTAAGAGGGATCCCTTTAATTCCAAATGTACTGATCTTATCTATGAGTAGGCTATGATTAACACAGTCAAAAGCCTTGGATAGGTCACAGAATATTCCAGCTAACTGCTGTGACCCATCCAAGGCCCTGGTGACTTCATATACAAAATCAATTAGGGCTATTTGATTACTTTTAGACCTCCTAAATCCATACTGGGAGATATTAAGCATATTATTTTCTTCCAGATAATTATTTTTTTATGAATTGCCCTTTCAACAATTTTGGAAACATTACTAAGAACAGATATTGGACAATATTTTGTTATGTCAGTATCTTGACTATTTTTGAAAATTGGTCTTATCTCAAGACAGTTTTAGTTTTTCTGGGAAAATTCCACTTGCAAATGACTCAACCAATCAACTGACACAAACCAGCTAGGAGATACTACATCTACACTCAGCTTCAGTAGTTTTGTAGGGATCTCATCCCATCCTACCGCATTTGTATTTTTTAATCAAACTCTTTACTTCAGCAACACTGACAGCTTTTATTTAATTCAAGCCACAAACAATATTTGTACTACCTAGAGAATCATTTTTTGTTAAAACTTTAGATATTTGTAACATCACTGAAATACTTGTTAAAAGAATTTGGAATATAATTGGATTTTCAATTGTCTTATTATTTAATACAATTTTACAACTATTTCTACAACTACTTTGATTATTTACACCTAGTTCATTTTTCACCACTGACCAAGTTGCTTTTGCTTTATTGTCAGAATTTTGTATGTATTTTTCATTATAATCTTTCTTAGCCTTATTTATAGTAAACTTAAGCTGTTTTTTAAATTTCTTTACATAGCTTACAAATTTTTCATTACAACTAGACTTGGCCTGGTAATGTAATAGTATATTTCGCACCAAGGGCCGAAAGTGGGATTTTGCTGGCCCGAGATCATGTTTTATGACCGAGACGAAGTCGAAGTCATAAATCGTTCGAGGGCTATGCAAAAAACCCTTTCGGCAGAGGTGTGAACGCTATTTTTCACCATACTACAATTATTAACGTGTTAAATGTCGGTATATCGGTCATAAAACACGAGCGGCCTCATGCAATTTCGGACTAAAAACAGTTTACCAATAAACAAATCATGGATAGTAAAATGTTTTGAATTTTATTGTTATTTGTTCCAGTGTTTCAACCAAAGAACACAAAATAGTATGCACGTATTAACCAGGTAACGTCGTGTACGCTTGAAAACAAGTTGGCAACACTGGCTAAATAGATCACCTGACTTTCGGCCCTAGGGCTGAAAATTTCCGCCCCTGGGGCGGAAAACTCTACTTTCGGTATTCAAATGACGTTCCGAAAACAGGTGATTACAGCGTAGTGTGGTGAAAAGTTTGTTTTGTTTGTGATCAACTTTTTATTTCAGTCAGTTCAGTTTTAATTTTAATTAAGATTTATTTAATCTGACAATTCTTGTTAACGATGGTGGAAGACATTGGTTTTAAGTCTGCTTCATTGAACCGAGTATGGCATGGCAAGCGGGGTTAGACAACGTTGTGTCCCTACGCTATCTGATGACTCCTTCAGGTACTAAATGAATTTGTTTTGTATACAGAACCACTGATACGGAATTTCAGTTTTATAATACATGCCAGCTGATTTCCTTAGAAAGAGAACACATCAGTATTCTGTATCAGGGTGTTTACTGGTCCTGGAATTCGGTAAACGGGCTCGGACTTTTGAGCAGAAGTCACCAAATTTTTAATATCACGTTATTTAATTTAGTTTTCCCCCACATTGCATTATATTTTTACATTGCATTTTGCCGAACCGGTAGGGGATATTTTCTACCTCAGATTTGTTTCTAGACTTTTAAGTCTATTACTGATGATTGGATATGCCGATATGTCTGTGCCATTTGTGGTGCAACCAGGACAAGAAACAATAACTGTAATGTTCCATTTCTGTTACAATGGAATGGAACTACTTCCTCAACATAATAGGTTGGCGGTTTTTGCGTTAACCCATTGGCTCACAATCCCTAGTATACTTGTGGCCGCCGTAAGTTGCCCGGACGTGCAACCCCGAGTATACTCGGATTGCACGTTTTTTTTAAATTTTTTTATTTTTTGTTTGTATATATTTTGTATGCACATGCCCATACTTGGGGAAACTTAGTCAAATTTCGTAAAAATATGATTTTGGAAAATATGTTATATATAGGTCAAATGTAAATATATCACTAAATTTTTTTATTTTCATGTAAAAATATAAATAACCTACAAGTAAATAATAGTTTTTGGGCTGAAACATTATTTTTTGGTTTTTTACATGTCAGCGCCTTTTAACATTTTGTTTATAAACTATATATATATAATATTTACCATACATAAATGCTGTCAAAAGTATTTTCTTCTTGTAGATAATTTATTTCTCTAAATTAGAGCAAAAATTAAATAAATTGAGCAATAATTGTTGCTATCGTGACAGTTTTAGTAAAGTCCACATTTATGTAATTTTTCTTAGGAAACTGAACGTTTGTCAGGTGGCAAATTTCAGGTAAGCCAATGGGTTAATTGCATTGAAAAAAGGTGACGGTAGAACGGTTGGTTCTAGAAAGTAAAGTTTACAGTAAACCTGTGTTTTGAGGAAATCCACTCTGTTTACTAAAAATATTTTTTGAATATTTTGTTAGCTTGCACAAACTGGCAACATTGCAAAAGTCCCCCACCCGCCTAATTTAACGCTCCCAATTGTAAATTGTAATTGAAATATACTATAATGTGTGTGTAAATATATTTTTATTGTTGTTGTGCACATTTTAACCAGTTACTTAAAAGTGAGTTAGCAGTGTATACCAGCTTTTTTCATTGAAACTCCTAAGCCAAGTGCTTTCCTTTATAAAACTATAACTTACTTTGTCAGATGTGGCTCCTGTTGACAATTTTTTAATGCAATCCAGACAAGTTATGACTCTCGCTCAATTTCCAACTTACTGTATTTTATTGAAATAAAGGTAATTAATAAAATGAAGCCTTGTTCATATTTGTTGGATTATTCAGTAAGATATTACTAATTCAAAAGTGAACACCAATGGTAAACCTGGCAAATTGTATTCTCTAAAACAATACCTAGGGTGTTTTTAAAATAACTCTTTCAGATTCGGATTCATACCCCTTATGGACATCAAACTTAAGCATGCTTCTCATTGAATTATATGAGAAAATGTCTTAATCAGTAGTCTCTAAAAGGCTAAAATTAATACTTTCATGAATTTGTTATTAAAACAAACAAATACAAAAAATGGAAGGATGAAAATATAATTATTATATTTAGTTGTTTTTATACCAGGGACAGCAGAATATTTTTCAAAGATCCAAGTAAATTTTATACCAAAACCCTTTTATACAATTTGAATTTAAAATTAGTTTTTTAATTAAAGCACTTCAAGCATGGATACAAAATTGTTCTTAGAGATGAATGAATCGAACTTGGCTGCACTCCAGTGGGCTCTTAACCAGTAAAAGGGTTTAGAGGCAACTTAAAAGTCTACGATACTTAACTCAGGCTTATTTACATACCATGTCGTGAACAGAAAGGCAAATTTTCGAACCAAACAGGCAGTTCCCTCTACTCGTGAATAACACCTAAATATTCGGCCGAAAGTTCAACTGAATAGGAAACTGAACGGTTTGTCAGGTGAACTGTTTATCAACAATGCATAAGTTCGGTAATCGGGGTTTGTGCATCTTCCACACTATTTGCGAATACACTGAACATTTTGCATTCGGCAGAATGTTCAGGAGTTTTTGCAACTAGTGTGGGACAGGATTAAGAAATATAAAAAGCAAAGCAAGTTCGCTTTCCTTTGGGAAAAGGGAACAGTACACAGAACCAAATGAAATTATATTAAAGTTTTTGAGTGGGAGAATGTATGTGTCACTTGTTCACTATTTATATTTTAACCTTGAATAACATTAAAGGAATTTAAATAAAAACTAGTTTTTAAAAATAAAAGTGTTTTAGTTAATCATATATAAACAACTGATAACACAAGTTGGTTCTTGACAAAACATTCTCTCTTGCCTAAAATATATATGCATGTAAAAAGTGAACAGATAAAACAAATAAATATTTTATAGTGTATGAAAAATATATCAATACATTTCAAATCTTAGTTAAAAATTAACATTGCCAGGAAACTGATTACCTTAGGTATAAAGATTACCGTAACCTACTAAAGTTACAAACTCGTAATTTGAGTTAAGAGAAGAAGCCTTATACAGTTGTTATCAATACAAATTGTATGTCTCAGTAAAATATTAATAGTTTATAGAAACATTTTAACTTAGCTATATAGTACAATATAAAAACACAAAATTAAACACACTTGGTACAACAGAAGTAGTCCTCTGGCCACCACATTGTAGCTGACCAGACATCATTTCGCTGTACCGGCATGATTTTTAATCTGTCTACAGGCCATTCTCTCTGTTGTCTAATCGCACATCACAATCTAATAAGACACTTTTTTCAGTCTTTGTTTCTTTCCACCCTGGACAGTGGGAACACTAAAAGACTCTTTAGGAAAACCAGACTGACTATTTCTTCAACAAAGATTATTCAATATGCAGAGGATACAACTCTAACAGAAAAATAAATTTGTGAATTAGAAATAAGATTAAATTCATGTATTCCATTTTTGGATGAAATTAACCTAAAAACTAATAATTCAAAATCAAGTTTTATTACATTTTGCTGCCGCCAAAATCTTGAGGATAAGGAATGTCCAACCATTATGATGGACGATACAATTTTAGAAGTTGACTGTACCAAGTTTCTAGGACTTTAAATTGATAGAGGACTTACTTGGACAGACCATTTAAATATTATGTGTTCAAAGGAGTCTTCAAACATTTTTGTTTTACGAGAATTATCAAAATACTGCCATACAAATTTGCTGCTAAATGTATAAAATTTGATAACAACTCAAATAAATTAAAAAAAAGAACTGAAACAATTTTTATCATGTATCC
Organism: Allygus modestus; assembly: GCA_963675035.1. Taxonomy (NCBI): domain Eukaryota; kingdom Metazoa; phylum Arthropoda; class Insecta; order Hemiptera; family Cicadellidae; genus Allygus; species Allygus modestus. The sequence continues at coordinate 188,956,458 of OY776112.1, read as the reverse complement.
ATTACATACAAAAAAAAACAAATCTGTGTCTGTTTGTGGTTTATTGATACATGGACCATTCTTTGTTATGAAATAATTAATAATATATATAACCTGATTCAAAAGGCATTATAAAAGGCTCTGACATTTCCGAGACTATATTCTTGTTCTTTTATCTTTTATAACATTTATTTATTGCATTATTATTACTATTAGTTTAAAAAATTTATACATTTCTATTTTTTTCAACATTGATACACAATGTAGTTGTTATTTCAATAAAGTACTGTATTGTTATTGTTTAAAAAAATTTGATAGTATAAAAGTAAAACTGTTTCATAACTGGAGTTCGAGTAAATATTTACCACCCGCAGCAAATGAATCTAAACACTATTGTTACATGTGGTGAATCTGACCATGAGTTACATATTACTCTAGCAGAACCAATTACTTATTACATGACGAAAATATATAATAATCATACAACAAGTAGTTAGTGCAATATTTAACCACATATGAGTTATAGAAAAATAGTAAATATACAAGAAAACTGCCTTAACCCATTGACCTATGCTTAGTTATATGTCCCGCTCTCACTTAGTTATCCTATTAAAATTAGCCAAAGTGCAGCTAATAAAAAATGCAGTCTTTATAAATTCATAACAAATTCAATTTTTATGTCACAAGATAGCAAGTTATGTTTTTTTTTAATTGAAATAAAATTGCCTTTAATAATTTGTATATTTAAATATAATAATCAGTATCCAAAAAAATAGTATTGGCCTAAAAATATATATATATATTTTGAAAGCATGACAATTTTATATGCCTAAAAAGCTAATATATATTTTTCTTTACACCCAACATGTATTCAGAATGTAATTCCCTACATCAAAATACTAAACAAATAAAAATATATAAATACATATAAATGTTACAGTTGTTTTTGTTAAACACTACAAATTAGAAAAACCTCAATTTTTAGCGGAAAGGGAAAAACAATAATTATTGTTAGCTGGATTATGTAGGCCCTACATTGTTTTTTTTTTTATATTTTCCAATTTACATACATTTATTCATAAACAAACTGAATACATAATAAAATAGTTTTTTTTTTTTTTTTGAATTTCCCCTATAGAGAAGAAGCTATTACCGTAGGTGGCATGGTAAGACTTAAGCCCGAGACCATGATAACTTTGTTTTGAGGTCCCCAGATGCCAAAAACACCCTTCGTTAAAATTTGTATATATGTATATATATATATATGTGTGTCCGTTACCGCGATAACTTTTGAAAGAAGCGCCCGATTTTGATGAAATTTGGCACAAATGTGGAGAGTAACATTTATGACGTTAAGTTTGAAAACCAGATCGATCGGACAATGGGAAGGGGAATTTATGGGGGTTTAAAATTTGTCAAAAATCAGTTTTTTGAACTTTTTACCCTAAAATTTTAAAAACACTAGATTTTGGTTATAGCCATTTTATAGAGTTTAAAAAAACAAACAATTTAGTATTTTGAATCATTAAGCTAGGTATAGTGGTTGTGGAGAAAAGTCAAAAATTGTTTCCATAAAATTTCCCTTGTTAATCTTACGGGAATACTGGTTTTAGATTTTCCTTAGATAATTTCACTAAAAACTCCACATTTCTTTCTACCAATCAGTTTAGCTCTACAAATCATTTTGGCGTTTTAATTGTTGTTTTACGTCCAACCGTTGCAGTGATATTCAAAGTGCTAAACACAGTACGTTGTCCAATGTTATCCTTATGGAGAATAAATAAAATGTTATATTTTGATTATTTATTTATGTATATTGATTAAACTTGGTATGTGGCTTCAACTAGTTGTGGTATATTGATATTAGCACAAAAAAAGGTTTTTGTTGATTTTCCCGGTAGCAGCAAACCTGCATACTCGGCCCCCATGTTATTCATATGGAGAATAAGTAACGTTTTTTATCTCACTTAGTTATGAACCTAAATTAATAAAACTTGGTATGTAGCTTCACCTGGTTGAGATATATTGATAATTGCAAAAAACACATTTCTTCTCTTACTTGTTGCAGCAATCCTGTGTACTCAATTATAATGCTATTCTTATAGAGAATAAATCACTTATTAATGAATGTATTTTTGTGAAACTTGGTAAGTGGCTCTAGGTAGTGGTGATACCCATATGCATTGGAAATTTGCTGAGTACGCAGGTTTGCTGCGACGGGGGTATTTTGTTATGTGTGCTGTAATATTGCCCGTGAACTATATTTCGCGTCAATAATACTTGCGCTAATAATGAGCTGTTTTTTTTTTTTTTTTTTTTTTTTTTTGGACAGAGACAGTATTTATGTGTTGTTCTAAAACATCCAAGAATACAGACCATTAGAAATAGAAAACGAAAAATTTACTAATGTTAGTAATAACACAACTAACTGTATAACACAAGCGACCCAAATACATTTATCATATGAGTTATTAATATTTTTTCATATGAGTAAGGAAACCTCTGATTATAAATTGTAAACTTGAGCACTAAAAACATAACTAAACGCGACAATACATCAATGACACTGGCGGGAGCGATTCTGCCGACGGCAAGTCGGTGCTGGCAACGGCACAGCATCGTCGTGTCGGTGTGTGTGTAAACAGTTCCATTGGTTAGCACTGAATCTCAACCCCCAAGACACCGGGATGGCACCGTGTCGTTGTCGTGTTGCCCAGTGTGAAAACGCACATTAGCAACAACCTACTACCCTTACTTAGCAATTACCACCTCTAAGCCTCTTAGCTGGGGTTGGAGAGCAGCTTTGTTCAGGACTGGAGAAAGTGGCAGTGTCGGGAGAACAAGTTTTTGCTTTATTCTCGATATCTTCAAGACCAGAGATAGTAGTTTTAAAAATAGCATATTTCTCATTAAAGCTTTTCAGTATGGTATCTGCAATATTGAAAATAAGAGTTTTTACATTTGCTGTAATCTTGACTTCTTGGCAGAAATTGAACGAGACTTTTTTATCCACACTGCGTAGCTCAAAATTGAACTCAAAAGTAGAGTTGTCAATGCTTCTAGTGGGACAAAATGAAACATGCACACAGAGACTTTTTCCTTTGATGGAATAGAAATAGTGGATATTAAATATGTGTCCATCAAGTAATTTTGTAACTCCAACATTGATTGCTAACTTTGCATCACATAGGAAATCCTTTCTCTGGAAGTCTGCACTCAACATGCTGTAAGGTTTGATGTTATGGGCATCAGATAAGTGATTCAGAAATGCTCGGCACTCTATACTCGACTTGCAGTACAAACATGACAAGAGTCTAAATTCACACCAGTTCTCATGATCATCATTGTCGCGGAGGATGCGGTTGCAGCTATAGTTGTAGCGGCAGAAGCGAGGCATTGCCTCGACCATCTGGCACAAAGTGACGGGCTTGTTGTGACAGTAGTTGCTCCGACACACTGCACAGGTTGGGTTATGTTCCTTGCAGCTGCGGCAAACGGCATGACCTCTGATACACCCGATGATGTCTGGCGAGCGCAGAGGCCCATGACACACATAGCACATGCAAATTTCCCGTAACCTCTTCAGATACATCCGGCACTCCTCCAATGTGAGATTTTCCTAGAAACAAATATCTATTTTATACACATACATGTATGTATATAGTCAGATGATGAGACGTGTGTCCAACTGATATCAAACACGGTTATAAAACTAGGTAGGCCTATGATAAAACATCTTCGTAATCAGCACTCTAAAATTATTTTCTTAAAATTAATTTACACTAGCGTATATCCTTTTACTGTTCATTTGAAAACTCATTTCAATACAATTTTTGTAAAAAGTCAAAATGTTTGAATTTTTTGGCCATTACACTGTTAATTTTTGTATACGAATCTGAATACATTTGGGCCAATTCAAGAGCCCAAATTAGAGACTTGATTGAACGCCCATTTAAGGATTACAGAGCTATTTTCTAATGTGCCTACAAGATTAAAGGCATCCCAAATATGTGTATCTTTGTTTCCCTGAGCAGAAACTGCTTACAAAATTACAAAAAATTCAAGGTTTCGTCACATCCCTCCTACAATTACAAACCCACTGATTTTAGTTCTAACACCCCCCCCCCCTATTTATGAAAGGTATTTTGGTATTATACGGATGCCACCCTTATACAGCGCGCTGCGGCAGTTATGTTAGGATGGGTTATCATAAAAATGATTGTAGGACTTTTCTTGTTTCATTACGAATCGAATGATACCTGATGAGTCATACTTCCGGCCGCCAAACCCCCTCCAAATAGGCCAAGGTCAGGTCGTTGACTGGAGCGCGCGCATCACCTGTCACCGCCTGTATCTGGGTCAGTGTCATGAGTGATTTATTGCCGTGCACTACGTTACATTTGTTTTTATAATGAGTGACACTCTTTTGGTGTGGGATTACCTCAAAATGAAGAGGAAACCGTACGTATTTTTATGATAACCCATCCTAACATAACTGCCGCAGCGCGCTGTATGTTTGGCGGAGTACATGTGGCGATCGGGTGTGGCTGCTAGCGACGGCGACACATTCAACACGATCCTAGCGGACATCGCTGCCTTTTGGGAGGCACATCACAAAGACCGCTCATCAGAATGATGTAAAATTTGTACAGTAAGTCAATAAAAGTACGTTTTTTCGATTTATGTAGTTATCCTTTGTGTCCGGTAAAAATTTAACCTCTAAAAATAGTGGCATCCGTATAATACCAAAGTACCTTATGAAATAAGGGGACAAAACTGGGCCCTCCACTCTAAAAGGATCGATGGGGTTTATATGTTCCAGTCCATTTTTCCATTAGCCTACTTTTGAGATGAGGAATTTGATGGAATCATCAGCAACCTCCTCAGAGCCCACCTTTTATATTTAGTGGGGGATTTTTCCCTTATTTAATTTTTGCCCCACACCTAAATTCATGGCTGTCTCCTGTCCCACATTTACAATTCTACTGATTTTAGTGCTAACTCCTCCCTACTTATGAAATAAAGGGGCAACTTTTCCCTGAAAAGTCCAGAAATCTAAATAATCTGTTCATTCTGATTTACCGCCATACAGCAGTCTGGGGAGTAAGATTAGGTATAAGTAAATACTAATTATTTACAGGATACAGGTCATTTGCTATATACAGATAATGCTTAACTTTTCCCTGAATGAAATAATGATTCTGAAAATGATATTTTTATGCGGAAAAAATTAAGTTGGCTACATTAGTTACAGTAGGTTAGTTTATTATAGGCCTAAATAAGAAAATTTGAACCAGGTGCAGATAATTTATATTTATTAATAAACTAACCAAACTCCGCAGTGTTGTATGGTGGTAAATTTTGATTTACTAATTTGGTAAATAATTAGAATTTATTAATGATATAGACCTAACAAAACCCCCCAAAAAGCGCTCTATGGCGGTAAATAGAAATGAACAAATTAATTTGTATTCCAGACATTTCAGGGAGAAAATGTTATTTTCAGAATTTTTAGTGGCGATGATAGCTTGGCTATAATTTCAAATTTAAAAAAACTGGTTGTAACGAAAGCATGACCCAGGGCAAGATTTATAAAATGTTGGGAAATAATCTTTTTAGGAAACTTCGGAAAGTTCAGTAAACGGGAGAAATACTTTGGGTTCAATAATATTAGTTGTGATTACTTAAAATTTTGTCGAATTTTGTACTGAACACAATAGTGTATGTGAAGATACAAGCTTTAGGGATACAATCAGAAATAAAAATATTTGTTCTGAAAACTTAGGAAGTGCCTAGGCTAACTCCTTGATTTTGAAAAGAGATTAGGGCCTATTTGCAAAAAGTCCAGAGAAGTTTGGATACAGTAGAACCTCGATAGTTTGACACTTTGTGGACTAGAGGGGTGTCGAACTACCGAAATGTCAAACTACAGGGAGTATATGAACAATTTAACACAAGGAGTACTATGAGCAGAAAAACAGTAGCGTATCACGAAAAAATCAAAAACGTGTAATTCCCGCAGTGTATCGTGCGAACTGACTTGACCTACTTGCTGGGAAAGGCGGGGAAGGAGGTGGATAGGACGGGGTAAGGGGTAGGAAGGATAAGTTATTTATAGAAAGCACACGTTCACACAAACAATAAGCGGGCTCCCATCACTAACCGGCGAACCCGTCAAGGACACTATCGTCCGCCGCTACTGTTATGTCATCTCGTCACGGCCCTTGTCGAAGTATACAGACTGTCAAACTATCGAGTGTCGAACTATCGAAGTTCTATTGTACATTAATATTGTAATATACTGCCATTCAGCACTCTGCGGGATTAGGTTTGTGTATCATAAATAAATACAAATTATCTGTGTCTGGCAAATAATTTGTATTTTTTTTGTATTTGTATTTATAAAGCTAGACGGGTTCACTGACTTGACTACCTGACTGATTCACTGACAAAACTTATGAGGCACTTTCCCTACTCGGACCCTCCTCGAACCCATACTTGAATAAAAGCTCTTGACAATAAACCCTAAGAAAAGTTGCCAAAGTTCCCATTTTTTAGTTTTGGAGGCTCCTCTTTTTGGGGAGGAAACAATTCCACTTTTTCAATTTTTCCACTTTGAGCGCATTTTGTAAGAAAACGGTAAGAGGTGGCAAAAAATAAGTTGGAGAAAATTTAATTCCAAAGATCCGATCTTCCGTTTAGCCCCTATTCATCCGAGAAGGAGTAATTTGAGTAACATATTTTGGCCCATTTAAATGTGAACAAGTTTTGTATGTTATATGAAAGCACAATACCTTTGGCTAATACCGCATGTTTGTAACAGCTGATTTATATAAACTCATTTTGAGCATGTTACAGCCTACACGGGAGGTTCAATAACACTACTATTGTTGTTTATGATAACGAAAAATGTCATCAACAGATTGATTGTGCTATCGAATGAATTTATGTTCATTGCTCACTGCTTGATGAATTGTAACTTTCAGGAAGTTCGACATGCTACGGTAGCCCTATGAATATTATTCAGATTCACAATCATAAGGCGCCGGGTTCAAATCCTATTTTGATGTTTATTTTTTGAAGTCTAAAATTTTTGTTTAAGTTTTTTTGTATAGACTGTATATAAATTCATTCATTTGCAATTATGTTTCACAATGAACAGCCACCTAACAGCACTCTGTGGAGTTAGGGTAGATTACTTACGTAATCCATACTTTTCGAGGGGAAATTATTATTTCATAGATAAGGTTTGGGTTTGATATTTTAAGTTAGCGTGGAAAATACTAAATTGGGGGAACCTCTTCAAAATAAAAAGGGGGCTCTGGGGAGGGGGGCAGGTGGTTCAATCAAATTTGTCATCCAAAAAATTGGGTACCTAATCTAAAACTTCAATTATGGGGACAAATTGACTGAAATTTATCAACACCCTAGAGCCACTTTTAGAGTGGTGAGGGAAATTTTCCCCCAGTAATTATTTACTATTTCCCTTTCACCTCCGATTCTTTTGCTATTTCAATATGTTGTTCATATGACATAAAAACATTTTTCGCAAATTTAATATAGGTACTCACGAAACAACTGTCTGAAGAGTACTAACCCAGTCAATCTAGTAGACACTTTGCAAATCCGAGATAAATCTATCCGATGAAAATATCAAACTTACTATTATCGAGAAGCAATTATTGTTTTGATATTTCGATATAATATTCAGCCCCCCCCCCCAAACCTAACCTAACTCTGTAGAGCGCTGTATGGGAATTTTTCCTTTTCGGGAAAATTTTCCAAGAAAGACAAATTTTCCAAAAAGCGAATATTTCCCGTACAGCGCTCTGCGGAGTTAGGTTAGGTTAGGTTATGACAATTATACACAAATGATATGTACCTGGTACAAATAATCATAACCTAACCTAACTTCGCAGATAATGGATAATGCTCCCTTTTCCGAAAATATTTCCTTTTTCAGAAAATTTTTTTTGTGAAATTTTCCTGAAAAGGGAAAATTATTCATATAGCGCTTTTCGAAGTTAGGTTAGGTTAGGTTATTTACCAGATACATATAATTAAGTTAGTGGATAATTATCATTACCTAACCTAACTCCGCAGAGCGCTGTTTGGGTAATTTTTCCCTTTTCAGGGAAATTTCACAAAAAATGAAAAATTCTCGGAAAAGGGAATATTTTCCATACTGCGCTCTGCGGAGTTAGGTTAGGTTATGATATTTACCAGATACAGATAATTTATGTATATTTATCATAACCCTAACCTAACTCTGCAGAGCGCTGTACAGGTAATTTTCCCGAAAAGGGACAAAAACCCATACAGCGCTCTGCGGAGTTAGGTTCGGTTAGGTTATAGTAAATATACACTAATATATCTAAATAATTACCTTTCCCCCTTACCGTATTACAAAATTGAGAAAGCGATAAAATTTGTAAAATTAACTGTAAGCATGTGAGGCAACCGCAAATACTTGCGGGGCAGCAACAATCAATTTAGGGGGAAAACCCCCTCTAAATAAAAAAGGGGGGTCGCCGGTGGTTCCGACGAGTTTTCCGGATACAGTACTAAAAATCATCTGGAGAAAAATGATTGGAACATAGCATATGCCAAAAGCCTATTTTGCCCCTAATTTAAGTTATTTAAAAATTTGAGGGGAGGGGTTGAGCCCTAAAATTAGTGAAATTGTTATTGTAGTAGGCATGTAAGACAATCTTGAATATTAGGGGACAACAAAAATGAAATTAGGGGAAAACCATCCACTAAATATAAAATAACGGCAATACCCCGGTAAGCTTTCCCATGTGGAACCCTGTGTTTAATGCATGACTGGTGATCTGGTTTCAGAGGTAAAGTTCTAGGGTAGGTCAGAATAACCATTGACACGCATGGTAGTACAATGAAATAAAATATTTTTAGCCGTCATTTGTTGTAAACCACTACCCAAATGGTAAAATAGGTAAGCCTATGGCTCTGGGGGGTTGAAGGGTTCTGGTAATTATTTTTTTACCAAATTTTGCATACCCCCTATTTTTGGGGCGAGAAATTCATTAAAACCATCGCCAACCCCCTACGACCCCCCCTTTTTTATTTAGGGTGGGTAAAAACCCCCCTTTTCAACTTTTTTTCAAGCTGATTTTTTTTATTTTTTATTACATCCTAAGGAACACAAAACAACTTTAAAACATGATACTTACCCCCTAATTATTGAATAGGGAGGTAAAACAGTTATCTGAATGTCTTTTATAGGGCTCTGGGGGGTGGGAAAGAACCAAACAAGAAGGCGGCTTGAAATTTTGCATACCCCCTATTTTTGGGGCGAGAAATTCATTAAAACCATCGCCAACCCCCTACGACCCCCCCTTTTTTATTTAGGGGGGGTAAAAAACCCCCTTTTCCACTTTTTTCCAAGCTGATTTTTTTTATTTTTTATTACATCCTAAGGAACACAAAACAACTTTAAAACATGATACTTACCCCCTAATTATTGAATATGGGGGTAAAACAGTTATCTGAATGTCTTTTATAGGGCTCTGGGGGGTGGGAAAGAACCAAACAAGAAGGCGGCTTGGAATTTTGCATACCCCCTATTTTTGGGGCGAGAAATTCATTAAAACCATCGCCAACCCCCTACGACCAACCCCAAAAATAGGGGGTATGCAAAATTTCAAGCCGCCTTCTTGTTTGGTTCTTTCCCACCCCCCAGAGCCCTATAAAAGACATTCAGATAACTGTTTTACCCCCCTATTCAATAATTAGGGGGTAAGTATCATGTTTTAAAGTTGTTTTGTGTTCCTTAGGATGTAATAAAAAATATAAAAAATCAGCTTGGAAAAAAGTGGAAAAGGGGGGTTTTTACCCCCCCCTAAATAAAAAAGGGGGGGTCGTAGGGGGTTGGCGATGGTTTTAATGAATTTCTCGCCCCAAAAATAGGGGGTATGCAAAATTTGGTAAAAAAATAATTACCAGAACCCTTCAACCCCCCAGAGCCATAGGCTTACCGTAAAATATTAATTAAAACAAAATAAAGATAAATTACTAACCATCACAATGACTTCGTTCTTCCACTGTCACTTCACTCACAAGACCACTCGGCTTAACCACTCCGCTGACTCTGACCGCTACCGCCGCTCAGTGTTCCCGTTCCCAGATTTTTAAAACCAACTATCGTACTAACAAACAAAGATTATCGTACTTCATGGGAAAAATATCGTACTAGGCTGTATTAGTGAATTTACTTTGGAAAGTGAACTATTAGCATGACCCGCACGGTGAAACTTAAGCCCGGGACCACCATAGAAGTTCCTAACGTGACCCCCTGAACGCGTTTTGAGGGGTCGTTCAAAATGTTTATATATATATATATATATATATATATGTTTGCACTCTAGCGGTTGCATTTTTTGTCCGATTTACTTAAAATTTGGTAGGGACGTTCCTTTCTGTAATCAGTTGGACAAGTTCGTTGGGCAAAACAATCGGAAAACTTGACACCCCTTTTTTGGGGATTAATCTTTCAAATTTCGAATTTTTGGGCCTAAAAAGGGTCAGAAAAGCCCCATATGTAAAATGAATGCATGTAAAAAGATGGGAATTAGAGAGCCAAACGTTTTAAGCCCTCTATCGTCATTCTAGCATAAATATTTACCGAGTTATTAAAGAAAATGTGTATTGACCAAACACAGTACGTTGTCTTATGTGGATTTTACATTAGAAAAGCCTGTTATTCATTTGTTGGTGTACTTTTATCATCCCCAACAACCTGACGCCTACTTTAAAGCCTGACTGAACCTTCTCCTAACCTTGTAATGCGCAAAATTGTATTCCCGGCATTACAGGTAAATAGAACCAGGAGCATCAGAACAGCCAAAAAATCAATGTTTTCAGATTTGAATAAAAGTTGGAATAAATGTATGTTTTTAACTGATTTTGAGTTTTTATAGTTTTTTATATGGAAGTTCACTTCCCTCACGTCAGCGTGCTGCGTGCGAACTCGTTTTAGGGTAAGATGAAGAATAATGCATACTTATAATACACTTACATGCAGTGTAATTAGTTTAAAAAAAATTAAAACTTAACCAATGCCCGTTTATTAATTTGGATACAAGAAAAAATTCCACCCACATTAACTCAAATGCGAACACGTGTAATCATAAGTTTCATATATATGTGGACCTTGTGGACTCTCCAAAACGAACCTTGTTTCTGCTCATACAATCGCTAAGGGTTTTACGAGACCTACTGATAATTTATTACAGGTTCTGTACACTGCAACCCTCCAACTTGTATCCAGTGAGCTCTATATTATCTAGAGAGACTACTGCCATGCAGTTTCTGACAAAAAAAGCGTGACGTAGAAAATCAGCTATAAGCACTAGAAAGCAATATTTCCCCTCTTTAGTACCAACATAGCACAACGAACACCATGTACAAGGTGCCATGTTCGTGTTGTATTGTTGGTACTGTAGAGGGGGAAAATGCTGCCGATGATAGCACGAAAATCCAACCAGCTGTACATAGAGCCATAAACTAACGAAGTGACTACGTACACGTCGAATGTAAAGGCAAATTCACATCGCTACCGCTTAGGTTAGGTTAGGTTACGTTACGTTACGTTAGGTTAGGTTACGTTAGGATAGGTAAGAAGGTTTTCTGGTTCTCAATCTGTTTTAAAAATCACAGGAAAAGTAACGTACGGTGCATAATTTGGAACGGACTTGAACAGTAGCGGCTCACTTCGGACGTGTACGTAGCCTCTGCCATAGACTAACCACTGTAGTTAGTCTATGATATAGCTTACTGCTTGTATCTTAACTATGCATAGAGAAACAACTGGTTTGGTACATTTATTCTAATGTATTCTCAACATGACAGAGCAAATGGCAAAATATAATAAACTATAGTTTACTATCGATTTTGAAAACTTTGTTCATATTACACCATTTTAGAAGGTAATCATTTTATCAAAATTATCGTAATTTTAGGGTACGATAGTGACTTACTATCGTATATCATACTGGAACATGAAATTATCGTACTTTTACGATAATTATCGTACCTCTGGGAACACTGCCGCCGCTACTCTCACTACTCACTACTGTCTCTGTACTCTGACTCTGACTACTACTCCAGTCCAGTTCCAGTGAGCAGTGATTCCTCCTCTGACTCAAACTCTACTACTAAGTGTTACCATAGACTAACGTGTTACCAGGTGGAAAACAATGAGCTCTATGTTATATCTGGAATCACTACTCTCTGACTAAATAAATATATAGAGGCGTGTCGAAATTGCCGGAGCTGCTACCTTGGAACTGCTCGGCCAACTGAGCTGCTCCAGCCTGGAACAGCTCACCAAACAAACATGCTCCGGGGGCAGTGCCAGGAGCGGCAGGAGCCTTCGGCCTTTGGGGTTAAACTTTGAACTGTCGTGAGAGAAAGTGCATTGCTTCTCTCGGAGCTGGAATTCCCAGTCACGTTTGAAACCAGCTCCACCCCTCCACCACCAACCTGCTCAATTGTTTTTTGTAGGTCAAAGTCATAGTCAGTGAGTCATCACAACCCTTGGTCCTACTCCAGTCCGAGTCCAGATCATTTTTGTCTTTGGTCATACTTGACTGGGGAGTTTTACACTGCATTTAGTGTAATAACTTTATTTAACGTCTGAGTTTAGTGTAATTTAGTGTAAATGCTAACGGTCCATAAGTATTAAATTGATTTTGTTTGTGAAAATATGTGTAGCTTTATTTTTGCCTTTAAACGTCTAATAATATGTTTTCTTTACGTTTATAATAATAAGCTATAATATTTAATGTATAAGAACCTTTAAAAGATAACTTCAAATGTCTTATTAATATGATTTGTATTAAGACTAGGAGGAAAGTAACTCTGGCCTTGCTTGAAAGGAGCAGTGTCCCCAAAGTGAATGGTCGAAGTTCCGTAATTCCCACACAGCACAAGGTTGTCCCCAGGACATCCCAAGGACATCACAGTGGGATATGCAGGATATCCCAGGATCATCCCTATCTCATCCCATGATATCCTCAAGATACCCTCAGGATGTCCCCAGGACACAAAAATGTCCTCTCCCCACGACATCCTGGGGACATCCTTCAGGATGACCATGGGATGTCCCTTGGACCTAATCAGGACATAAATACACACATAAATGATTCTCCAGCATTAGATACGTCTAGAGGTGTAGCAGAGGCATTTTTAAAAACAGACATGTCTTCTTGAAGCTTTACGTCCTTTTTAATTTTATTAAAAGCCTGTACTTTGCCGTTACCATGTATGGCCGACGTGGTATCACATCCTGTAAGGCCATGAATCATAAGTAAATAGTCTTTCATATTTCCCATAGCTTCTTGTAGCCGCCTGATACAAAACACTTTTGTAGGACGGTTGCCCTTATTAGGTATCATCATGTAGGTATTGCAGTCCGAAAGGCCTATTAAGAGTACCAATAGGTCAGTGTCTTTGCCATCTACTACTGATGTGTTTCCATGCTGAGCATCAAATACACAGTTAGTTAAACCGGCAATCGTAAGCTCGAGACCGAATATCTTCACGTATAATGTTTGCAGCCATCGAAACTATTCTTTTTCTTTCTTCAGATTCACTGATGAACTTTTCTTTGTATCACTGATCTGTCAAAACAGTATCTCTGTAGCCCGAAAAACACACTAAACTGTACTGTCCGGCTTTTTCAGTTATTACGATTGAGTCCTTGTAGTATTCCTTCAACTTTCTTTTTAAATGTCTCTTACTTATAGGCTCAGCAAAGGGGTTGAACTCTTTCATAAGCTCAACTAGGTATGGAATACTAAATTGGCATTCATCATTTTCTTCTATGTGATGACAAAGCTTTTTAAAAGCCTGATTAATTTTTTCACTTTCAGGTTGGCCAGAAGAACGTTGTTTCTCACCTGGCACGACTGAATTTGGTCGCAAGAAGTACTGATAACAGTTGCGTTGGTAACGTCCCTTAACTGCAACCAAATCAATGACACCTGTCAACCTTAGGCTTACTACCTCACCCCATTCATCACACCTCTGTTTGGCACTTTTCCTGATTCGGGTAATTACCCGTAACATAGGAACTTCAGTTACATTATTTAATCTTGGTTTTTTGGTATGTTCCAAAGTAGGTTTCCCACAAAACAAACAATTTTGTTTAAAATTGAATGTTTCTGACCTTTTAGGCGTTGGAAAAGTATCTGGTGATTTCCTTTGCTGTTTAGGTTTTGGAGGGCGTCGTGTGTAAAGTTTCCTGCAGGATTCATGGACTTGTACAATACTACACTTTGCAATTCTTACACTCACTTCATCTTCTAAAATATCACTGTACTTACGTATTTTATCAACACCTCTGTAAACTTTTTTTAAATCGCCCTCACCTTCACCACAAATTACACACACATCCATAATTGCAAGACATCTAACTCCGTAAAATAAAAATAAATTCTAGAACATAACTTTCTGCTCACAGTACACTTAATAAAACTTATAACCTGTTGATCAAAACTAAAGAAAGTAAACAAACAAAAATATAAAACAGATGATTGACGAATCAACTGTTTTAGTTAACACAGCTGATTGTAACTAATAATCGAAGTATTAATAAAATTGGATTAACATATTTTGGTTCCACAGTTGCGGTGATACTATATACACAAAAGTGTACGTTGATAATCATAGTTTGCGTCATTTTTGCTCAAATACGTTATATCATCAATAGTCACCACTTAAATCTCTGCTACTTTAACAACAGGTATGGAATGGAACGGGACAAAATAATTGTTAAGTGGAACCTTACACCCTTTTATAGTTTGTCGGTCATTTTCCAAGATGGCAGACTTTGCTAAAGTGGGAAAAGTTAATAATTCTCAGAAAATTTTAAGAAACATAAATTAAACCTAATCTTATAAGTAAAATCATTTACATCATACTACACAGAAACAGGTACTTTTCCATCCGTATTGATAGGCTGGAAAGTTGCCCTTTGCCGTGCCTACACACGGAAAATTACTTTACCGTGCACTTAGTCAGCTGATGAAATAAACAGCTGATTGCAACAATACAACGTTAAACCACATGAATAATTACGAGTGTTGAATAGTAAACACATTTTGAGAGAACAAACCATTCTGTTTGATACTAAAGGAAACTTTTGAAAATGCGTTATGTCCTAAATAAATTGTGTTATGAGTTTAAAATGTACTAATTTTTCTGTGTAGTTGATGTAAAGTATCGTACGCTACTCGCCCGGTAAGCTTTACCGTGCTCGCACGGTAAAACACCACTTACCGGGCTAGTAACGTAATATACTATTAAAGATGTTGCTTAGCAACAATAGAAAATACGTCACTGGCTATACACTTTGGTTCCACAAGTTCGTTACATGAGAGTGTAATTTGACACTCGTCGTTTACGTCAATATTGCTCACACATGTTATATTATATATGGAAATGAAGCGAAATTTAAAGTTCTACAAGTTTGGTAAAAGGTTAAAACTTCATTTTCTCAATAATAATGGCAGAAAATCAGAAAAAGTGGGAACATGTCATAATTTTTTAACAAAACTTTAAATTAAAATTGACTTTTTCACTATTAAAATAATATTATCATAATTTAATATGGTATTTCCTTGTAGATAACATTATGGCGAAGAATTTAAAACTAATTGGACTTTTCTAGATGGAATGGTTTGGGAACAATAAGTTTTTAAGTGGAACCTTGCAGTGTTTTATAGATTGTCCACCATTTTCCAAGATGGCGGATTTTGCTAAAGTGGGAAAAGTTGGGAATTTTCACAAAATGTTAAAGGATACATGCCTAACACATTCTAGTTGGTTTTGCCTTGTTATTAATTTTGCCCAAGTATAAGTCTAAATGGCCTAGCCTATATTGGATGGACCCTAGACGTGGGAGCAAGTGGAACACAAGGAACTGGCGTGTGTTTGTGGGGTGATTTTCGACTGAAATGGTTTTTAACTAAGGGAACCCATTGTGGCCTGACATCAAAACTACTCTGACTTATCGGATTTTCATGTAATTTAATTAATGCCCCTTCAACAAACTTTCTTTTATAATAGGGATGTATAATTTTTTCCTTTTCCCAACTAAATTTATGATAATTTTCCCAGGCGTGTTTCGCCAATTTAGATTTTACTGTTTCGCCATTTTTTGTGATTCTTTTATGTTCGTTTATATGAACTTTTAGCGGCCTTTTAGTTTCTCCTATATATTCACCCTCACATTCACATTTAATACTGTAGTTACAGTTTTTTTGAGGCTTGTTCTTCATTTTTCGGGTTTACTTTAGTTAGTTGCTGTCTCAAAGTGTTTGACGATTGAAAAGCTGTTATGATCTTATATTTTCTGGCAACTCGCCTTATTTTTTCCGACAGTTTTGGGACATATGGGAAGCTTATGAAAGCTGTTGGTTTATCCACATTTGGAATAGTGTTTGGCTTCGTCCCCCTTTCCTTTTTACATCTGTTAATTATTTTTTGAGAATAACCATTGTTAGTGAATTTCCTTTGGAAAGTGAACTATTAGCATGATCCGCACGGTGAAACTTAAGCCCGGGACCACCATAGAAGTTCCTAACGTGACCCCCTGAAAACGTTTTGGGGGGTCGTTCAATATTTTATATATATATGTATATATATAGACATATATATATATATATATATATATATATATGTGTGTGTTTGCACTCTAGCGGTCGCATTTTTTGTCCGATTTACTTCAAATTTGGTAGGGACGTTCCTTCCTGTAATTAGTTGGACAAGTTCGTTGGGCAAAACAATCGGAAAACTCTAAACCCCTTTTTCGGGGATTAATCTTTCAAATTTTGAGTTTTTGGGCCCAAAAAGGGTCAGAAGAGCCCCGTATATAAAATTAATTCATGTAAAAAGACGGGAATTAGTGAGGCGAAAGTTTTAAGCCCTCTCTCGTCATTCTAGCATAAATATTTACCGAGATATTAAAGAAAATGTGTTTCGACTAAACACAGTACGTTGTCTTATGGGGGTTTTACACTATAAAAGCCTGTTATTCCTTTGTTAGAGTATTTTTATCATCCCCAGCAACCTCACGCTTACTTTCAAGCCTGTCTGGACCTTCTCCTAACATTATAATGCGCAAAATTGTATTCCCATCTTTGCAGGTAAATTAAACCAGGAGCATCAGAACAGCCAAAAAATCACTGTTTTCAGATTTTAATAAAAATTGGAATAAATGTATATTTTTACACTAATTTTGAGTTTTAAAAGTTTTTAAGTGGAAATTCACTTCCCTCACGTCAGCGCGCTGCGTGCGAACTCGTTTTGTAACTCTTGTGAAATTTTATTGTGCTCCGCCTCTAAAGTTTTCTTTTCACAACAAACTGATTTGGCCCTGTCGAAAAGAGAATAAGCTACTGATTCTTTGACTGATTCACAATGGTTTGATTTGTAATTGAGGTGTGTGTTTTCTTTCTAAAAATTTCTGTTTTAAGGGCGTTTCCATCTTTAACTACATTTACATCCAAAAATGCTGTAGGTTTTTGTCTTGTTCTTTTTCTGTTGTGAGTTTAATTGTTGATGAAACTTTATTTAAATGCTCAGTAAACTTGTCTAACTTTTTATCGCCATGATTCCAGACTGCAAAGACATTGTCAACGTACCTCAGCCACACTTTCGGTTGAAAACAAGCAGACGCAATAGCTTTCTGCTAGAATTCTTCCATAAATATGTTGGCAAATATTGGTGACTGAGGCGATCCCATTGCCATTCCCTCATCCTGGCGGAAGATCTGGCCCTCCAATTCAAAATAATTTGACTCGGTACATAATTTAAGCAATTCCATAATTACATTTACTGGGATTATGGTTCTTGTGTTCAAGTTTTGGTCATTGTGTAACCGTTCTTTCAATGATTTCTAGTGTTTGGTTTACGGGGATATTAGTGAAAAGGCTTTCAACATCAAAACTAACTAACATATCCTTGTCTGAAATTTGCATGTCTTTTGTTATTTCTACAAAATGCTTTGTGTTCGTTACATGTGAATCAGTATTTCCTGACAAATAAGGTTTGAGTATGGGCAGGAGAAATATGTACATAGTTCTCTTCTACTTGGGGAGCCTCTTGAACTAACAAATTGGTCTCAGAGTATTCTTTGTGTATTTTTGGTAGCCCATACATGTGTGCAGTTTTTGAGTGGTGTGGTGTAAGTCGTTTGCACTGTGCGTCTGTAAAAAATTCCTTGTGTTTTCTGAGAGTTTTTTAGACTTTAGTTTCATAACTTTTAGTTGGGTCCTTCTTTAATAGTGTGTATTTTCCAGCTTTAAGAACATCCTGAATTTTATGCGAATAATCAACTTTATTTATTAACACAGTTGCATTTCCTTTGTCGGCTGGTAAAATCTTTAGGTTTTCTTCCTTTTTTAAAGCATTTAAGGCCTCTTTTTCATTTCTTGTTATGTTCGGTTTCACTGGTTTTACATTTTTAAGTGCCGCACTGGCCTCACTTCTGAATTGATAAGCTACATCCTCAGGGAGCTGGGGTGTCGCCGATTCAATACCAGCAATGAAATCAAATGTACGTTTACGGCTTTTGGAGCTACAGCAAAATTTAGGCCTTTAGAAAGTAGTTGCATTTCGTCGTGAGTCAGTGTTTTGTCCGAGATGTTGACGACCGCTTGGGGCGTTGCGGAATTCGTGGAATTTTCCACTTGCGCCGCTAAGCCCGGTGTGTTCAAACTTTTTCTCGCCCTACTGTCCATTGCTTGATTTCAAGTGATTTAGCTTCTTTATTTGTGATTGTTTATTGGATTCACTGTGCCTATCAGCATATTTGTTTAAGTTTTTTAAGATGTTTTCAAACTCTGGACCTATGAATTCAAATAATTTTTCTGTTTCTACGTTTACTTGAGTTTTGAGTTTTATTTGTTGCTCAGATGAAAATTAAGCCTATCTTTCATTAGTTTTTGGCTGGCTGTTAATAAAATCTTTTTTGCTCTGTGGCTGTAGTAAGGCGATTTTAGCATGAGACCTTTGGGAACGAGTCCTTCTTTTTTAGACGCGGAGTCCTTCTTTAGACGCGGAGCACAATAAAATTTCACAAGAGTTACAAAACAATGGTTATCCTCAAAAAATAATTAACAGATGCAAAAAGGAAAGGGGGGCGAAGCCAAACACTATTCCAAATGTGGATAAACTTAGATAGCCACTTTTTTCTTGATAATAAATGACTAACTACATTCCAATAAGTTTTTATATAAAAATTGACTTTTTTGTTATGATAACTGTGAACTTTCTTTGAAACTTGTAGTGCTATTGAGTAATGGCATAGACTAACTATAGTATAGACCCGGCACGCAATGCAAAAAAGCATAGCACTTTTTATTCGTCAGGACAGTGCTGCGCCGTGGACGGAATAGGAACTACGTTGGTTAATGCGGTCGGTAAAGTAAGGTGATTGACATTGGTTTTACTTTTGAAGACTATTAAAATACATTTAATAACTCATTATATTCGTTAGAAATTACTGGAATCAGGATTTTAACCAACAACTGGTATCCGTAAATTAAAAATGATTCCGATTTCGTTATGTTATATTAGACTGTGATTTTGATTATACCAATTCGTGGTTAGTTTGATGTTATGTTCTTTCGGCTGTTATGGAAATATTCAAGAAATCCGATTTGTGAGCGTTTCCTAAATGTAAATAAAGCTAAATAACCTAATTTATAATAGTTGTTAATTAGTTTTAATACTTATTTGTACTGACAATATTCAACTAGACCCTTGTATTTGATGCATTGTTCTATGGCTCAACTTTCACTTACTTTCTAGGTTATGTTGCAGCTCATCATTTAGGACTACAACCTCTTTACCATTTTTACTTTCCTACTTTTTATTTTTTTATAATCTCACACAGCAGCCAAAAATTTAATTTAATCAAGTTATTTCAAGCTGAACATGTTCATATTCATAATTAAGAATCCAATTTTGACTGTCAGTCAGACATTTGTATAAGATGGGCCTATATTAAAACTCAAAGAACACATGTTCAGTCCATGCTTACCATGAAATACAAATCTTCAGGCTTCTTTCACAACTATAACAGCTAATTGGCTACAATTAAGACTAGTTAAAATAGATTACCAGTACTAGTTAGGCCTATATATAATTTGAGTGGATACAACCGTTATAAATAGGCCTAAATACAAAGTTAAGGGTAGGCCTAAGGTTAGGGGGTAGTGATGAAATGTTATAGATTTCTGTGGAGTACCAATTGTTGTACAGGTCATTGTGGAGGTTAAGTTAGCCTATGTTATGTTACACGACTTACACGACTAACCTAAACCTATTTTAAGCTAGGCCTGACTGTCGCAGCGCAGTGTTGCATGTATTTCAACTGTAACAACTCTTGTGTTTCAACTGTAACAGCCTTTAACTTCTGTAAATTTATTAAGCTGTTGTGACTAAGTTAATGTAGTAAAATTGAACATAAGTGTAATTTCTGTATTTTGATTGGAGGGGCAAACATGGTTGACACATATGCAGTGTTGTGGAGTAGCGAGCTACATTTTTAGTAACGTCGGCTGTAGTTCCGCTACTTTGGAAAAAATTAGTGTTAGCTGTAGCGCCCTACAGTTTTAGAGAAAATGTAACGGATTATGTAGTTAATTTTTTCGCTACTTTTACAATTTTTATGTAAGTTTAATTATGTTATGATGGGTTCATAAAAAATTAAGACTAAAATCAATTAAATAAGCTACCGGTACCGGTATGTATTTGTGAAAATTCATGACTAAAAAACTAGATATGGGTGTATGGGATAATTAATACATAATCTAAGAACGTAAGAACCAGACTGCGAAAGTAGCTAAAGATGTAGCTTAGCTACTTTTTACTGGTAGCCACAGCGAGCACTAATGTTCCCTACAAATGTACAGTTCATTAATACTTTTTAATCTATTTCAGATGAAACTTGTATCGAAACACTTTCACTCGTCGCAAGTAAGCCTTGCAGACACCAGTAGTTACCCCAAGTTGGATGATGACTGCCCAGCGTTGATCAATTTCAAAGGTACCTATTTTGATAAGGGGATGAATAAGTTTAAGTTATGGGAGTGGGAGAATCAGGATTATACAAAAGTATATGTTTATTTGAAGTAGGCTAATAGTCAGATTATTTGTGCGATGCTGATAATTTTTATAAGAAACCTAATAACTTACATCGGTATTGGTATATTAATGTTAGTTATATTATAGACAGACTCTTCTGAATAGCCTAGTTATAATATGAACGTGATTACAATATTTTTTAATCAGGATATTGTAGGTAGTGTTTTTTATTTGTACAATTCCCCGATTGTCTGGTATAAGTGAAGATGACATAAATGATAATTAGGTACCGGTAGGCCTACGTCAGTTATTTTCAGTAATTTTTCTTTAAATTATAACTTAACAGCGCTCTGTTGGGTTAGGTTAGAAAACCTAACCTATCTTAGGGCGTTGTAGTGGCTTATATTTATTTATACTACAAAACGCTCAGTGGTCGATATTCAACCAAATATTTGTTCAATATAAAGTCGACGAATATATGAAACAAATGTTTAATATCTAGTGGGTTATGTTGGACTCATCTCTCTCTCCCTCACTCTCCTCTCTCTCTTTCACCCTCCTCCCCCTCCCAGGGGCGGATCTAGGAATTTGTTGTGGGGTGGCGCACTTGATTATTTTAATTATCTATGGACATCATTTTTGCTATAAATCAAATAAAAATGGAGCTGTTTAGTGAACATGATAAGGGTTTCAAATAAAACCAATAAATGTACTTACCGCAGCACCGGCTTATGGACTTGCGCCGAGCATCCCTAAGGTAACGCACCACAGCACCGACCCATTGCCTTTGGCTGTCCTAGGGACACACACCGCAGCACCAGCCTAAGGGCTTTGGCTGAGCTTCCCCTAAGGTCACGCATCACAGCACCGGCCTAATGTCTTCGGCTGCCCTAGAGGCACTCACACCGCAGTACTGGCCTAGTGTCTATTTGGCTTAAATTTTCAAATATTGAAAACAGATGCGAGTACAGCGACAGACTGCGTCACACTATTACCCATTAATTAAACATTTTCTTCTGAGTCCAAGGGGGGGGGGCGTGAGCCCCCTGGCTGGATCCGCCACTGCCCCCTCCCCCATCCTCACCTACTGGTAATTTTTATAACGTGGAGTTAAAACGCATAGCAGAAGGGCATTACCATTCCAGTAATCAGTAGCCTTATTATGCCCCAAACCTCTCCACCTCATCATCTCCCCGTCCCTCTACCTCCCACCCTCAGAAACAGGTTTAATTGTTTAAATGTCGAGTTAAAACCGAGAAGGAGTTAAGAGAAGGGTGTTACAATACCAGTACTCACTAATACTTTTTGAGTCATATGTTCTTGCGTTGTACTACATATATTGGTTTTGACCATGTTATAGAGCTTAAAAAAACAAATAATATAGTATTTTGAATTATCAACCTAGGTTAAGTGGTTGCAGAGAAAATCCAAAAAAAACTGCTCATAAAATCGCCCATGTAAATCTTATTGGAAAAAGGTTTTTGGCTTTTCCTCCGTTTATTTTAATGTAAACTTCACATTTGCTTTTACCAATCTGTTCAGTTCCACAAAACGATCATTTTGGTGTTTAAATTGTGATTCTACGCCCAACCGTTGCTGAGATATTCAAAGTGCTAAACACAGTACGTTGTCCAATGTTATCCTTATGGAGAATAAATAAAATTTGATATTTCGATTATTTATGAATGTATGTTGATGAAACTTGGTATGTGGCTTCACGTAGCACTGGTATATTGATATTTGCACAAAAAATTGATTTTTTGTTGATTATTCCCATAGCAGCAAACCTGCATACACAGCCCCCATGTTATTCTTATGGTGAATAAGTAAAATGTAATGACTCCCTTAATTATGAACAAAAATTAATAAAACTTGGTATGTAGCTTCACTTGGTTGAGTTATATTAATAATTGCATAAAACCCATTTTTTTGTTCCTCGTTGCAGCAAACCTGCTTACTCAGCCCCCATGTTATTCTTATGGAGAATAACTAAAATGTTATATGGCGCTTATTTATGATTGAATATTGATGAAACTTGGTATGTGGCTTCGCCTAGTTAAATTATATTTATATTTGCATAAAAACCAATTGTTTATGTTCCTTGTTTCAGCAAACCTACGTACTCATTACCAATGTTATTCTTATGGATAATAATTAAAATCGCTTATATGTGAATATATTTTTATGAAACTTGGTATGCGGCTTTATGTGGTATTAAGACAAATATTTTGCATTTGAAATTCGCTGAGGATGTAGGTTTGCTGCGACGGGGGTATTTATTTATGAGTCATCTGTTCTTGCGATGTACTACATATTTATTAGAATAACGCACCTGTTTATTAAAAGGATACCCCTGTCGCAGAAAACCTGCATACTCAGCGAATTTCCAATTGAGATATAAATGTCATAATACTACATGAAGCCACATACCAAGTTTCATAAAAATATATTCACAAATAAGTGATATATCAAATTTTAATTATTCTCCATAAAAATGGGTTTTTATGCTAATATCAATATAACTCAACTAGGTGAAGTCGTATACCAGTTTGTATTCATTTATGTTCATAGTTAAGGGAGGCAGAGCATTTAATTATTCTCCATAAGAATGGGCTGAGTACGTAGGTTTGCTGCTAAGGGAGCCTTTGGCAAAAACTTTTTTAGCAAATATCAATAGACCACAACGAGATGAAGCTGTATACCAAGTTTCGTCAGTATACGTTCATAAATAAGCGAGATATAACAATTTTCTTTTCCTCCATAAGAATAATTTTAGACAACGTACTGTGTTTAGCACTTTCAATATCTCGGTAACCAATTGACGTAGAGGAATGATCAAAATACCAAATTGTGTGTTTTTTAAGCTGAATCCAATGGTGAAAACTAAAATTTGACTATTTCAAAAATTATATGTAAAAAGTTCAAACCCCATTTTTGGGGTAAAAAACCCCCCAAAAGGAATGTTATTTCTTGTTGTGGTCTATTGATATTTGTACAACAAAATACAATTTTTTACTGATGGTTCCTGTAGCAGTAAACCTACGTTCTCAGTCCCAATATCATTCTTATGGAGAATAAGTAATGTGTGGACAAACCCATTGTTAAAACACTGTGATTGTTTATTTTTTATTAATTTACTATACCACACATATTTTTGTTACAGAACAATCTATGCTGAACACATCAGTGGCGAGGAAGAAATGTAGTTAATGGGAGATAATTTTGAAAGAGGGTTAAGACTGATATTATAGATTAAAGATTTGTTACAGTTTATATTTGTCAATAAAACGTTTTAATTTTTAATCGGATTTATTTTTTATCCAGTATTCTTAATGCATACATATTTTGCATAAAGGTTTTTATAAATTATATGAGAAATACAGTTTTTATTTTTTAATGATTTTAAAGGAGTTTTAGTAAACTAATCGTAAAAAGTCAGCTTGTTAATTTTGCACAACAAATTTAAGAATAAATCACCAGTTATATGTTGAGAATGAAATTTTACAACATAACCAACAAAACAAATTAGTTGGTTCAATACCAAAAAAATTAACTTTGGTTGAAAAAGCACAGCCAGTTTGTATGACAATGTTTGGCCAGGTCCTTTTTTAAAAAGTCTATTGTACTTTGCCACATAATGAAGTGTTACATCAAATAATTGATTTAATATAGCTGTTACATTCTTAGTTCACGATTATGTTTAATCTACATATTTTTGTATTTAATTTATTTTCAATCATCCTATAATTCACAGTATCGAACAAACACAGTACGTTGTCTTATGGGGGTTTTACATTAGAAAAGCATGTTATTCATTTGTTGGTGTACTTTTATCATCCCCAACAACAGTTTGTTGTGTCTACTGGTTTCATTCAATCATTATGGTTTGTTAGTGTTATGTCTGTATTATTTGTGTGCTATCATTTCCAATACTTTTCTTCTATAAGTGTTTCGGCTTAGTCCAGTTTGTTTTTAAAATATGCAGTATATCATTTATGTAGTGTAATTATAACCAATCTGTTATAATGGACAGCGACATTTTGCCATGTTTTGTAAATATATTGTTGTGTAAATGAATTTATATTGTGTGAATGTTGTGTAAACAATGTGTATTGTTTTGCAAATATTTCACATTCAGTTATTGCACAAGGGGTTTGGATTAGTTTTTCAGGTAGTACAATTTTGTATTGTCTATCAGCCTATTATTAACCGTATATAGTCACCTACCATAACGAAAAGGTTGTTTTCCTTTTCCTGCAACGAGTCTTCAGTGAACCTATTTGTTATTTGTGGTTTGTATAGTTACACAGCTAAAATGAAACAAATGTTCCTCAGTTTATAAGCAACGCCGGCGATTATCAGGACAAAAATATTTAATCCTTGTCGATATATGGTAACGGTATGTTATGCTAGTTGTCGTTGATTTTTTTAACAGGGTTTAAACTAGTGAAATATTATAGTGACAGGTTGGATTAAGTCATAATCACTTCTACAACATAGGGCAAAGTATTAGACAAAGATTCATCAAAATCAGTGCAACTGCTTTCCCGTGAAATACGAACAAAACACGTCCTTGAGCGTTACCGAAGGACAGACAGACGGATAGAAATTGAGAAAAGACTTGTTTTGGCTCCCATTGGGTGTAAAACGCGAAAATATGTAAAAATGTCATAATTCCAAGCAATGTACAGACAAAACTTTATTTTTTGTATATAGATATCCTCTCTGTCTACTTATGTAATTTATTACCAATCTTCTCTCAAAGTTTTAAATAAGAACTACACAGCATCTGTTTATAGAATAACTATTCTTAAGTCATCATCTGGTTCAATATAAATAAATGCTTTGCCCATAAGAAGAACATAGGATCTTTAAAACCCCGTGGGACAGAGTTCTAAGGTGATTTCCAAAATATCAATTAAACCTAAAAACTTCTAACGTACATATAGAACATAGAAAAAATGTTTCATCGAAATCAGTGCAGCCGTTTCCCTGTGAAAAGCGAACAAAACGTGACCTTAATCGCACGAAATCACGTTTTTGAGCGGCCGCCATTCTTTTTCCAAAAGGCGTATGACAGTTTAAAGTAGCCTAAAACCTTCTCACGCATATATAGATCAATGATCATTCATGTCAGTGCACCCGCGTGAAAAGCGAACAAAAACCCGTCCTTGAGCGTTACCAAAGACAGACAGACGGACAGATAGACAGACAGACAGATAGACGGACAGAAATTTAGATAAGACTTGTTTTGGCTTCTTTAGGTTGTAAAACGTGAAAATATGCAAAAATGTTATAATTCCAATCAATGTACAGACAATACTCTAATTAAACTAGTCCGATATAGTTTAATAAAAAATATATATATTTTATTAAACTATATCGGACTTTATTAGAGTAAGTTCTGACATACATCAAGGATAAGGTACAACTAAATTTGTTTAGTGGCAGTTCAAAGACAGTCGCAGCCCGATGTCGCGGCCGCAGTTTCCCGCGCCGGCCGCGCCTCGAGCCCTCCCAAAGATATGACGTGGCGCCAAAACTGGTGGAGGAGCAGTACGGCCTGTATCTAGTAGGGCATTGGCTGCGCCTTGCCTTTGATCTCAGCGGCCTCCACCCAACCCCAAAAGAGCGATTGCGAGATGCACCATTCGAAACGTTTCGATTGTTGTAGCCATTCGAAATGTTACCAAATATTTAGTATGCATTCGCTGATCATAATTGAAATGCATCATGTTTATAATACTTAATAATAAGTAAATAAGAATTATATAGATTGGGAAGTCAATAAACGCTAGTAAATTTTCGAAATCAAAATCAAAATCCATTCGATTGCGTCATCGGAAACATTCGAAACGCAACCATTCAACAACCGAATCCTCTCGTAATCGTGCATCAATACTTCGGAATCACTCGTTTGTCTCCGTCTCTCTTCGTGGCGGTGCGGCCTTCGGAACCGCTCGTTTATTTCCGTCTCTCTTCGTGAACTACGTTACCATCATCGATGCTAACGCCACCATACCAGGGCTACCCTGAACTACGTCGGGAGCCAGATTAAAAGTGTTACGCAAAGGCCCATAAGGTGCAATGTCTATACTGTAGTTAGTCTATGGTAATGGCCAGTAATATTAGACTGAATCATGGCAGACTTAGTTTGAATTGTATTTATTACCTTAATGAAATAATGATCGATACAAGTGTTACTTTCTGGACGAGTTATTGAATTTACACATAATATAAATCCTGCTTCATACATGGCGTCTATAGGAATCGCTTCTCTTACTTATTTGCTTATTTTGCACTACCGATAAAATGTCACAGTTGGTATCTCCGACCAAAACTCTTATTCCACGGAAATCTCTACTCAAGTAGTAGTGTTCAGATATGCCGTCGATCAAGTTACGTAGATTAGAGCTCGGACTCCGATAAACCTAAAATGTCGCATGGGTGACAGGCCCAGTCGAAGGTCACAGATAAGGCAGTGGCTACTCCTCCCAGTGACAACTGGCTGCAGGACGCCGATATTGTCTTGTCTAAGTATACAACAACTCCATCGTTTTGGTTAATGCTATTGTACGATCTGTAACCTTCAATACTAACCAAATCACTTCTATCTCCTAACCATACTTCTGTCAAAATCAGGCAGTTAAATTTTAATCCAATCCCTGTAAAAAAGCCTGAAACTCATCAAAATTTTTACTGTAACTGCGAACATTCTGGTGAATTATGATGAACGTTTTATCACCATTAACAGCGCTAAAAAAACACGCACATTCTTTATGTCATCCAAAACAGTGGCAGTGTTACCAGTTAAAACTACTTAATTTAAATCCGTATCAAATATATAAAATAAAAACTTCTGACAAAATCTGTACTGCCATCCAGCATATGAAATAAATATTTTTGTTTCAATTTTAATAGTTTTAAATTGTAGGAAATAGTTATCCTACTTTGCAACCGGTTATTTCTTGCCTCCATCTACCACCATATCTTACTATTTAAACACCTGAGTTTTACCTCTAGTCTATGCCTCTACTTCGAAACAAATAAACAGACCTCCTTTTTAACCGAATATACCCCCAAATATAAGTGCTTACAATCTATGTTTCAAACAGACATCATATATTGTATATATATAATTACGACTAAATTATTATTCATACACTTAATAATAGCATAGACTATATAGACCTGGTATTTCTCTATTTTTTCAAATATAACACTTAATTACCAAATTTACTTATTTGTTGTTGTTCGAAGAACAATCTGCAGTAAAGTTGATTGAGTTATTACACGCACATAAAAAATAAATAATCATTATCCTTCATTTTGATTTGATAAAATATTCTTAACTGTGTCAATCTAAAGAATAAATACAATACTAACAAATTAAATAGAAACTTAGGAGTAAATGCAGAGTCGTTCCATCTTAATATGATTTATTTACAGGAAAACATTGAAGAAATTCTTAGTTACGCATAAATATCAAAGACAAATAAAATGTACTGTTCCCCTTTTTAAACGAATCTAATAACCCTATTTATTGATATTAAACAAAAACAGCATAACATCCTCACTTCTTTGTGATATTCCAAACAGTGTCATGGGTAAAGGCACAGTTCCCCAGGTACATCATCCCGTCCTAATCCTTTGTTGACAAACCAGAGCGGCCACCCGGCACGGCCGGCATCCCCATACTCTTTCCAAGAAATTCCATAGCATACTAGAATTTGTAATAAATACTGTACTTCAATTGTGTCTTATTCGTCTACTTTAGATTTTAAAATGAACTATAATTTTGTTCTGTAGGTCTTATGAGAAATTCTAGTAGGACATGGAATTTCTTGGAAAAAGCAGGGGGATGCCAGCCCCGTGCCGGGTGGCCGCTCCTATCAAAAGCGCTGGTTTGTCAACAAAGGATTAGGTCGGGATGCTCTACCTGGGGAATTGTGCCTTTACCCATTACACTAACTGTACTAAAGGGTCCTTCCTATCAACTAATAGTGTAAACAATAATGTAAATATATGTTTCTTTTTGTGAGTTGTAAATAGAAGATGACGCTGTCAATCCCACTTCGTGGGTAAAAGACGAAGAAGGAGGTATGAAGTAACTACCTAGGTCAACTCAAATTTTAGTAGTGCTGGCCTCTGGGCGTGCATATATCAACTGAAAACCAACACAACCTTATTAAAAAAAGATTTTTGTGAATGGATGTTATTGTTATTATATACTATTAGTGAACCTATTAGGTCTTGGATCATGGATTATGCATGTATTATTACATACATACATACATACATATCCCACGTCGTCCCGATTGACCATATGTGGCATAGGACCAGTCAGCTTCTGAAGGTTTCATTATAGGTACCGGTACATCTTCATGATAGGCAGAGATGCAAATGGAGGGGGGTTGTAAAAAAAAAAACATCTTGAGAGGTTTGAAACAAGGTTGTGTTCTTTAACATAACTAATTACTTCAAACATGTAAATACTAGGTACTGTCAAAATTTGCAGTTCTTTGAAGTGGTCAAAACATGATTCTGTAGGTTTAAGTTTCAAAATGCACCTTATCGCTCTTTTCTGGAGTACAAATATTCTATTTAAATTAATATTACTGGAAAAGCCCCAAAGTATAATAGAGTACCTAATCAGACTCTCAATCAAGCCAAAATATACCAATTTGGATAGTGCAATGTTGTTCAAAGATGAAATATTTTTCAAAACAAAAATATTTGAAGCGAGTTGATTGGCAAATTTATCCACAAGTTCATTCCACCTTAGGCCACCGTCCAATCTGACTCCTAGATAGTCGACAGATTGAGCTTCCTCAATGATCATCTCATCAAGTACAACCGAAGGAAAAGTTGTACCTGCATTAGTTAAACGGTTTCTTTTCTGGTCGGTCATGAAATGTATGAACTGTACTTTTTTGGGATTGATATGAAGATTTATACCTGAGAAATATTGTGAGTATGTTAAGGTTGAAAAAGTCTGCTGCTTTAAAACACTGAGATTTTTGCTTGAAGTTAAAATTGAAGTGTCATCTGCGAAAGCTGTAAGAATATTACCGGATATATTTCAAAGCACATAATAATTTAGGGTAATGATATTGATTTTATAATACTAACCAACCATTTGGGGGTTATTTCATATTAGCTCAAAGATGATTACGGCGTTTATGTATAAATATAATTGGCAGGGCTACTAAGAAATTCAATTTTAGCATATTTCACAGATTTGGGAGTTTTAATTTCAAATGGTAAATGTTGCTTTGTTATTAATCACGGTCACACTGAGTCACTGAGTTGTCTCGTCTGCTGTTTGCTGTTTTTTGACTTGTGACTTTAGAGGTCTAAGTTACTTCCTTGGCATTTTTGCAATAGTCAATTCATTCGTCCTCAAAGGATCAATTTTTAGCTATTCAATACTAGGTGCTGTCTCGTAAATTTCAGAAGATGTCCTCAGCTACGAAAGTTGTAAGAAAACTACCACCTGGACTTTATGGTTAGTGGTGTAAAATAATTTTCGAATTAGGATCGTTTTCTAAACGATTGTTTTTCTTTACTCTCTCCTTCATAAGTGGAAAGGTCATCTAGGCTCTCTGTGGATATATGTATAATTCAGAGGGTGCTTTATAATAAACTTAAACTGAAAGTGACACCATTAATTTATTGTGTATTGCTAGCCTAGGTGGGCCTGTTGAAGGGTGCGGGCTGTTTTGTTCTGAAATTAAACATGCTAAATGTTCTATAGTCCTAATAAGATTCAAAAGTTGGATACAATATTAATGTCCATCTGTGTTGGAATTTTGATTATACCAGCTGAATTGGAAAATAGCCTATATTATTAATGACAAATTATTATAGGCCTAGTTAAGGTAGGCCAAGGCTATTGTGACATAATATCCTCTTGACCTCTTGCACAGTGACCCTAGTTTGCGTGACCTATCGCCTATTGATACTTAACGTGGGCTATTACAAGGCACACCATATTGTACAATGCTAGGCTAGGCTAATTTATCATGGGTAGACTTTCATATGCGGAACGATATGTAAAACCGAATGAAATTGTTCGATACGATAAGTTATATCGATCAGGTTGATATTTTTATCGATGGCAACATATTTTCTCGTTTGTATACCGGTATTAGTTATTTCGGTTATTGTTTAATATCCGGTAAACTCTTGGATTTTTGTAAAAGTGGTTTTAAATTGTTCCTTTCATTATTCTATAACTAGTTCTAGAGGAATTTAGCCACAGAAAAGCCATTTTCCGCCATTTCCGACGACTTTAATTTGTACGTATACTGTCCATTCTATCTAGGGGACCCGGTGAAATCGTGGGGTAATGGGTGGGGAGATTTCCCGCGAGCAGGGTAAAAAGGGTAATTGATGGGAAGCCGGGGTAATTCGAGTGTGTGGTGGTGAATTGTGGGTAATATTACAGTGCTGCCTGTCATAAAATAATTTATTGTACTTGTACGACAATTTTAGCATGAGGTTATACGATAGTTTTGCTGGCATAATGTGAAATTTTGTGTCTATACAATAGTTTTGTTTTGATGTCAGCAGCACTGGTGACCTAAACATATGTTATGATTGCTATTTTAAAACCTCAATCCTATCCTCCCTAAACAAGTCGGCTAAGGGCATATGTTCTATTTATTTGATATCCATTTAAAACTTATTTTAGTTTTATATTACATTATTGTTTTATGTAAAGTTATTAATTTGAATGTTATTCCTTTTATTTCTTGACAATTCCTTTTATTTATGTTATTCCTTTTGAATGTAGTCTACATTAAATACTTATTACGTATGGGATTTTGTGCATTAACCCTAGGAGTGGCCAATGGCCGAGATTCGGCCCTATTTTGTGCAGCCTACTGTGGCAGGGGCCGAGAATCGGCCATTCGGGACCGAAAATGTTGTAACATAAAAAAACCACTTATAATCAACTCAAAAGTGAACAATATATATATCATTCGAAAGATAATATTCTGAACTTTCATTTTATTACATAAACAAACCCTGTAGCAGCTATACAACAATGTCACGACGATTAGAAATCAAATGAATTTTTGGCGTGATGCGATTCTAGCAGACGATGCTAAGAAAATGTCAAAACACTACTTTTTTGAAATTACCCATCTCGGGTAATTTTTGTCGTGGGAAGTTGCGGTTGGTACCAATGCACTGTTAAAGAGATGCGCTTTATTTTGGTATTGATATTTTGAACGAAATATTGATGAGACAGATCATATAATTTTTTGAAAACTGGTGTTTTTTGTTTTTTTGTACAGTGACAGATGGCCGAAAAGGGCCATCAGGAAAATCGGATTTATATCTAGTGTAAGTTAGAGTTACGAGTCAAATAATATGTTATTTTGAAGAGGAAGAAATGTAGAGTAATTTAGTTTTGCCGTTGGCAGCACTGTTTTATTCTGAAAATCATCACCAAGGAATTGTTTCATTACGTAACATTTTTGTCTAATTGGCAACTGTGCAGCTGTTTGCTGTTTACGAAGTCCCAGTCAGTTTGTTTGGCTCGCTCCAAACTGTATTGTATTTGGTATCACTGTAAACAGCAGATTTCAGGCTTTATTCCTATATCTATCTCAATGTGTTGTGGTTTTGTTGACAATATGACATGACATCTGAAATATGCAATGTCAAGTCCCAGTCCAAAATGGCGCGCTATGTTATTGTTTGACCGCTGTCAGTTGTGTAAGAGTGTTTTATTTATTTATTTAGCCGAATTTAAGCAAAAGTTGATTGTAGTGACATTCGGGATGCTCTTGAAGAAAGTATTAGTGACATTAATGACGATAAAAACGATTTGTAGGTTCGTAGCTCCGAGCGCTGTGTCAGGGTGCTGCCGGAGTGACGAACCTCCCAACTGTCTGCACTGTTGCCAGGTCTCGGTAGTCTCGGGGCGTGGCGGCTCGACGAGCTGCTTGCCAATGGTTTTGCGTTTCGCTCTCTTTTTCAGAACATTGTTCAACCCTTTGGCGCTGCCGCAAAACTAACACAACTGGCCTGGAGTAGCGACGTGGACTGACACAACACTGAACCCCGGTGGTGGCGGCGGCGGCACGGCGGCGGGATTTCGCGCGTTTTGTTGGCATCCGTGCATCTTCTCACGTTTTAGAATACTGTAACTTCTATATTAATTTAATGTATACTATATTAAATATACATATTTTTGGTAACCTTATAACATTTACTTTATGCTAGTGGGCCTACATGTAACAGTACTGTTCTTGAACTTATATTTTAATAAAAACAATTTTAACCTCGTGTTTACTGTAATAAACTATAATAATCTGAAATTTCTGGTAAATTAAATATTGAAATAAATTTGCATGATATTAAAAATAAATACCCCCGTAGCAGCAAACCTGCATACTCAGCGAATTTCCAATGCATATTAATTTATCTTAATACCACATAAAGCCACATACCAAGTTTCATCAATATACATTCATAAATAAACGATTTATGACATTTTAATTATTCTCCATAAGAATAACATGGCGGCTGAGTATGCAGGTTTACTGAAATAAGGAACACTAAAAATGGGCTTTTATACAAATATCATTATAACTCAACTAGGTAAAGCCACATACCAAGTTCTATTAATTTATGTTCATAATTAAAGGAGATAACACGTTAATTATTCTCCATAAGAATAACATGGGGCTGAGTATGCAGGTTTGCTGCTACGGGAACTATCGGGCAAAAAATGGATTTTTGTGCAAATATCAATAGACCACAACCAAATAAAGCCATATACCAAATTTTGCCAGTTTACGTTCATAAATAAGCGAGATATACAATTTTTCTTTTTCTCCATTTAAGAATAACATTAGACAACGTACTGTGTTTAGCACTTTCAATATCTCGGTAACCAATTGACGTAGAGCAATGATCAAAATACCAAATTGTTTCTTTTTTTAAACTGAATTTAATGGTATAAATTAAAATTACATGTGAAAACCCCAAAAAACACATTTTTGGGGTACAAAACCCCCCAAAAACCCCCCTTCGGATGGTGCGATTCATCTGGTTTTCGAACTCGTTCAAATAAATGGTACTTTACACATTTGTACTATATTTCATTAAGATCGGACCTTTTTTACGAGAGTTATCGTGCTTACGGACACACACATATATATATATATATATATATATATATATATACATATATAAAAATTTGAACGAATGGTGTTTTTGGCATCTGGGGACCTCAAAATGAAAAGTTATCATGGTCTCGGGCTTAAGTCTTACCATGAGACCTACGGTAATAGCTTCTTCCCTATAGGGGAAATTCGCTAAAAATAAAAATTATGTATATTTTAAAATCAATAATTTCTCACGTTATTCAAACTGCATTTTTAGGGGTTTTTAACACCGCTAATTTAATGTAGATTATGTGGATTATACATTGCGTTTGTAATATATAAATGACACATGCGGCTGTAAATATATTAGACTTTTGTTTCTTACATTGAAGGCTTAGATCATAATAAATATTTTATGATAATTCATAGTTGGATAGAAATATAAAATACCGGTATATAATAAAATTACCTTTGATTGACACAATGGCTTACAGCTCATTAATGTTCATAGTTGTAGTACGTGATTTTTGGTTTGTTATTAAACACTTTGAGTTTTATTTAGTCTTACACCTACAATTGTTTCCTGTTTATGTTGTTTTTGTTTTTAAATTGGTAGATTAAACTAGGTTGTTCAAGTTATTTTATGGGTTTCAAACTTGAATTATCTACAATTTGGATATGATCTTTGATAATTTGTTATACTTCCCTCAAATGCATACCATACATTATATGATTATATTTTGTAAATTTCCTTAGATTGCACCACAGAAACCTCAGATGTATTTAATCATATTACAGTACTTGGTTTGTTAAAGCACCATTGATTCCTCTTATATGTATATCATTCAATCCAAATTGATAATGCCCATACCTTCATTTTGATACCTATCCAGCCGGAGGGGTAATTGACTCACTTCTAGACGAGCTAAAAATGTTACATTTTTGGTATGCCGTAGCTTGTATCATTGATTTTGAATACAGAATAGATGAACCGAGCATATGGCCCATTTGTATCCCGAAAATACACCATGAAAGTGCTACACCATCTTGCAGAAGAGGCGCTCGCAACCAATGTTTCAATTTGCTGGATTTTTATCCCATTTCCGGGATTTTCGAGCCCTCCACGGTATTAAAACGGGATGCGGGATAAAAACACCAATATTGCCTTCCTCGTTCGTCCCGCATCACAGGTTAGAAATATTTCCTATATTAAAAAAATATGAACACATACAGTACAATTAAAAGAGAGCAGCTGGTAAAAGTAAATAGAAAACTATTTGATTCTGCAATCGAGCGGAAAACATATCAATGATCTCAGATTTAAAGTGGGATGAAAAGGGATTTTTTAAGATGATTTAAAGGGATAAAACGAGATTTTTAGCGAATTTCCCCTATAGGGAAGAAGCTATTACCGTAGGTCTCATGGTAAGACTTAAGCCCGAGACCATGATAACTTTTCATTTTGAGGTCCCCAGATGCCAAAAACACCATTCGTTCAAATTTTTATATATGTATATATATATGTGTCCGTAAGCACGACAACTCTCGTAAAAAAGGTCCGATCTTAATGAAATTTGGTACAAATGTGTAAAGTACCATTTATTTGAACGAGTTCGAAAACCAGATGAATCGCACCATCCGAAGGGGGGTTTTTGGGGGGTTTTGTACCCCAAAAATGTGTTTTTTGGGGTTTTCACATGTAATTTTAATTTAAATCAAATTTTAATTTATACCATTAAATTCTGCTTAAAAAACAAACAATTTGGTATTTTGATCATTGCTGTACGTCAATTGGTTACCGAGATATTGAAAGTGCTAAACACAGTACGTTGTCTAATGTTATTCTTATGGAGAAAAAGAAAAATTGTATATCTCGCTTATTTATGAACGTAAACTGGCAAAATTTGGTATATGGCTTTATTTGGTTGTGGTCTATTGATATTTGCACAAAAATCCTTTTTTTGCCCGATAGTTCCCGTAGCAGCAAACCTGCATACCCAGCCCCATGTTATTCTTATGGAGAATAATTAACGTGTTATCTCCTTTAATTATGAACATAAATTAATAGAACTTGGTATGTGGCTTTACCTAGTTGAGTTATAATGATATTTGTATAAAAGCCCATTTTTAGTGTTCCTTATTTCAGCAAACCTGCATACTCAGCTGCCATGTTATTCTTATGGAGAATAATTAAAATGTCATAAATTGTTTATTTATGAATGTATATTGATGAAACTTGGTATGTGGCTTTATGTGGTATTAAGATAAATTAATATGCATTGGAAATTCGCTGAGTATGCAGGTTTGCTGCTACGGGGGTATTTTGTATAAAAAGGGTTTGTTATTTATATTTCGTACGCAGCTTATATAGTTGTCTGATTAGTAGACAAGCTGGTCCATTTTCCTGGCTTCAAAAATTAACCAGTCTTAGGGTATCTATTCTGTATTCAAAATCAATGCTTTTATTGTGTTAATTTTGTAATAAAATATAATAATAATAATATAGTATAAACTCCCAGGAAAATTGTCAAAAGTTACAGTTTTCACTTTGAAATACCTGTAGTTTTTATCTTGAAAATTGTAAATTTTAACATTGGTTGTATTGGAGTTTCACATAAAATCAAATAAATTATATCATACAAAAGGGGAGGGGGGTAGGACACACAAACTATTTATAAATATGGTACAATCAGGTGAACAAAATAAATAACCAGTATATAGTCAGTGTGATTTTCATTTTTGTTAACGATATTTTTGTTAACTTCAGCATGACAAAAATATTTTTCTACTATCGCAGTTGTGATATAACATCTGACAGTTCTGACCTTTGGGATTCCGCCTCAATGGAATTCAAAGTTTTTATTTTTGCCATCATGCATTTACCACTGAACGGATGAAGCTAAAATTCACAAAGGAGCTAGGTATTACTATACATAAAAATCAAACAGAAACCCACTCCTGTACCGGAAACTGTTTGGGGCTCAGCCCTACGATTGTACAGCGTTTTTTTTTTGCCATTTTCAGCTCATTTGCCTATTTTCTACAAGCTCTTAAGGTCACTCCGGTTTTTATTATAGCTCAATGTACTTTTGATTAACTTTATATATTAACTCTATATGTAATCTTCATTCAATGGTTTTAGTTACTGCCCTCAGGAAACCCCATGTTAATACTTAAACTACAATAGTACTAGTGACTTGTATAGGAGTAAAGCCCCTAAAATTTAGTTATGCCTCCCACATCCTTTTTGGGGATTTTGCTCTCCCATCCCGAATATCCTTTGTGACTCCGCCCCAGTTGCATTCAAAGTTTTTTTTTTTTTTTTTTTACATCATGCACTTAGCATTGGATGGATGAAGCTGAAATTCACTAAGGAGCTAGGTATTACAACAAAATCAAACAGAAACCTACTTGTGTACCAAAAACTGTTTGGGGCTCCGCCCTACTGATGTCACATTTTAGCGAATTTCCCCTGTACGGAAGAAGCTATTACCGTAGGTCTCATGGTAAGACTTAAGCTCGAGACCATGATAACTTTTTGTTTTGAGGTCCCAGATCTCAAAAACACTATTCGTTCAGATTTATATATATGTGTCCGGTAACACGATAACTTGAGTAAAAAACATCTGATTTCGATGAAATTTGGCTCAAATGTGTAAAGTGACATTCATGATTTTAAGTTTGAAAACCAGAAAAATCGGCCCATGAGAATGGGGGTTTATGGGGGTTTTAAATTTTCCAAAAATCAGTTTTTTGCACTTTTCACCATACAATTTTTAAAACACTCAATTTTGGTATTGAGCGTTTTATAGAGTGTTAAAATACAAATAATGTAGTATTTTAAATTATTAACCTAGGTTAAGTGGTTGCG
The DNA here is from genome assembly GCA_963675035.1 of Allygus modestus. Taxonomy (NCBI): domain Eukaryota; kingdom Metazoa; phylum Arthropoda; class Insecta; order Hemiptera; family Cicadellidae; genus Allygus; species Allygus modestus. The sequence continues at coordinate 188,918,364 of OY776112.1, read as the reverse complement.
GAGAAAATCCAAAAAACCTGCTCATAGAATCTCCCATTTTAATCTTATGGGAAAAAGGTTTTTGGCTTTTCCTCAGTTCATTTTAATGTAAACTTCACATTTGCTTTTACCAATCAATTCATCTCTTCAAAACAATCATTTTGGTGTTTAAATTGTGATTCTACGTCTAACCGTTACATAGATATTTAAAGTGCTACACACAGTACGTTGTCCAATTTTAATCTTTATGGAGGATAAATAACATTTGATATCTCGATTATTTATGAATGTATATTGATGACACTTGGTATGTGGCTTCACATAGTACTGGTATATTGATATTTGCACAAACAATTGATTTTTTATTGATTATCTCAGTAGCAGCAAACCTGCATACTCAGCCCTAATGTTATTCTTATGGAGAATAATTAAAGTTTTATATCTCCCTTAATTATGACCAAATTAATTAAACTTAGTATGTAGCTTCACCTGGTTGAGTTATATTAATAATTGCACAAAAACCCATATTTCGTGTTTCTTGTTGCAGCAAACCTGCGTACTCAGCCGTAATGTTATTCTTATGAAGAATAAATAAAGTGCTATAGATCACCTATTTATTGTGTCACCTATGTATTTTTATGAAACTTGGTAAGTGGTAGTGAGAAACATATGCATGCATTGTAAATTCGCTGAGTACGCAGGTTTGCTGCAACGGGGGTATTTATTTTTGTAATTTTGGACTTAATTTTGGACGCGTCCGATTTAGTTCAAATTGTGGGAAAAAGTTGATTATAGGTTTGTGACATGGGTATACCTATTCTCAATTTCAAATTTCCTTTAGGATCTCGGCCTTCAATGACAGGCGAAACCATAAAGGATTTATTTTTAAATTAAGAGTTCATTTTTAAGGGCCTGCAGGTTATTAAAGTTCCCTTGTTAATCTTTCGTTCACTATAAGTGTTTAATGGATTGTAATTTAATAACCAGGTGAGCTTCATACTAAGACTTAATATTTTCGGTTCATAAAGAAGATATATCAAACTTTACTTATCCTCCCTAAGAATAATATTTAGGGCTAAGTATGCAGGTTTGCTAATGCGAGCGGTCATCAAAAGGTTTTTTGGGCTGATATCAATAGACCCTAACTGTAGGAGAAGCCACATACCGAGTTTCATCAATATACATAATAAATAATCAAAATATAAATTTTAGTTTATTCTCCATAAAAATAACATTGGACAACGTACTGTGTTTAGCACTTAGATTATCTCTGCAACAGTTGGACGTAGAATAAACATTAAACACCAAAATTATTGTTGTTTAGAGCTAAAGTTATTAGTCAAAATAAATGTGAAGTTTTTAATAAAATTAGCTAAGGACTAGCTAAAAACTGGTTTCCAAAACACATTTTGGGAAATGTTATGAAAACTTTTTTATTTTCTCTGCTACCACTGAACCATTAAACTATGGTTAATGATTTAAAATAAAAAAATTGTTTTTAAAAAAAGCTTGATGAAATGGTCTTAAATAAAATATGTGTATTTTTTATATTTTAGAATGAAAAATTAAATAAAACTCCCCATAAAACAGTCTTTTTGTGGTCTGATATTTCTGGTTTTTGAATTTAAAGTAACGAATTCCACTTGACACACTTTTGCCAAATTTCATCAACGTTTTTTCAAAAGTTATCACATTTACGGATACATATATACATATCTAGTCTTTTTGGATTCTGGGGACCTCAAAACAAAAAGTTATTATTGTCTCGTGCTTAACTCTTACCATGCCACCTACGGTAGGCTGAATAGCTTCTTCTTTTTAGGGGAAATTCACTAATAGGGCTGGCCAGGACCAGAAGTTTTAAAATATTTTCGGTAATAAATAATTTTCGGTATTTTGGGCAAGATTTAATTCACTTATCGATTATTTCGGGATGGGGATATTACGGCCGATTGCGGTGCGATATCACGTGGTTCATCACTCATTGTGATAATGCATGGTTTGGTCGCCTTTTATGGAAAAGTACGGCACGATCGTCATCACTTTTCCGATTTAGTGCAATGCGATCGTAAGTTATGGCTTAGATTCAGCAGTAACCTACCATTGTCATTAATGGCCGATAACACATGGTGCGGTCATCATTAACGGCAAATATTACGCAATCGTCAATTACGGACAATCGGTTGTCGGCTCCGGTGTTTTATCCAAAAACCGATCAAATCGAGAAACGGATCTTGCACATCAAGATTCAAGATTCAAGATATTTATTGCAACATAACATTCACACAGTTTACAAACAATACATTATTTGCAAAATAAACAGGTTGCTCGTCAATATCTCTTATAAAATAAACTAATTCTTTACATGAACAAAAGACATCAAATAAATTTGTTGTTTAGACCAACTCCAATGTATTGTCATTTAAAAAATCATGTACTTTATAATAAACCTTATCAACTAAAAGTTCTTTTAAAGCACACTTAAATTTTACTAAATTTAATTCCTTAAAATGATTTGGCAATTTGTTGTAAAACCTTAAACCCATATAGCGGGGACCCATATAGACTATGTATTTTCATATAACTTTAGTCTATGTATGGGATATTGGAGTTGATCCTTAGACCGTGTGTTATAGCAATAAAATACTTGCTTATCATACAAATTATCAATTTGTTTATGTACAAAAATTAAACATTTAAAAATATACAATGAAGGAAGAGTAAAATATTTAATTCCTTAAAAAAAGATTTACAAGATGGTTGCGTTTTAAAAACATCATCGTTCTAATGTATCTTTTTTGTATTCTAAAAATAGTCTGGACCTCAGAAGAATTACCCCATAATTCTACACCATACTGCAACAAAGAACCAAAACAAGCGTGATATACCATAAGCCTGACTTAAGTCCACAGTTTCTCTTAAAATATACATCTGGAAACAAATTGAACCTAATTTTTTACTTATCTTTTCTATCAGTGGCCTCCAAGTTAAATTATTATCAATAGTAATACCTAAAAACTTTACTAAATTATTTAAATTTATGACACTCCCATCAAAAAATGTTTCACTGTTGTACTTGTTTTTATTTTGAAGTGTTTGAAATTTTAAAATATCAGTTTTTGAACAGTTTAACTTTAATCCATTAACGTCAAACCAACTTTTTATCTCTGTTAAATTTGTTTTCATTGCCAAGTTTAGATCAATATTATTTGCACATTTTAAAACCAATTAAGTGTCATCTGCTTACAGTATTATTTTGGCATGAATAATATTTGTTGGTAAGTCATTAATATAAATAATGAATAATAGTGGGCCCAAAATTGAACCCTGCGGTACCCCACGCTTAACGTCACTCCAATCTGATATGCATTTTTGATCTTTTCTGTTTAAAATAACTCTTTGTTTTCGATTTTTTAAGTATGATCTAAACCAACTAAGAGTTGTTTTAGTAATTCCATAAAAATGCAGTTTCTCTAATAAGATTTGGTGGTCAACACAATCAAACGCCTTGGACAGGTCACAGAAAATACTTGCAGTACTCCGTGACCCATCCAAAGCCTCAGTCACATGTTTTATCATCCCTGCAGCTGCATCCACAGTACTATGCCCCTTTTAGCGAATTTCCCCTATAGGGAAGAAGCTATTACCGTAGGTCTCATGGTAAGACTTAAGCCCGAGACCATGATAACTTTTCATTTTGAGGTCCCCAGATGCCAAAAACACCATTCGTTCAAATTTTTATATATGTATATATATATATATATATATATATGTGTCCGTAAGCACGATAACTCTCGTAAAAAAGATCCGATCTTAATGAAATTTGGTACAAATGTGTAAAGTACCATTTATTTGAACGAGTTCGAAAACCAGATGAATCGCACCATCTGAAGGGGGGTTTTTGGGGGGTTTTGTACCCCAAAAATGTGTTTTTTGGGGTTTTCACATTTAATTTTAATTTAAATCAAATTTTAATTTATACCATTGAATTCAGCTTAAAAAAACAAACAATTTGGTATTTTGATCATTGCTGTACGTCAATTGGTTACCGAGATATTGAAAGTGTTAAACACAGTACGTTGTCTAATGTTATTCTTATGGAGAAAAAGAAAAATTGTATATCTCGCTTATTTATGAACATAAATTGGCGAAATTTGGTATATGGCTTGATCTGGTTATGGTTTATTGTTGTTTGCACAAAAAAAAATTTTTCGCCTATGGCTCCTGTAGCAGCAAACCTAGGTACTTGGTCCCCATGTTATTCTTATGGGAAATACTTAAAATGTTATATATCGCATATTTATGAATGTATATGGATGAAACTTGGTATGTGGCTTCACTAAGATGAGTTCTATTAATATTTGGATAAAAACCCATTATTTTGTGTGCCTTGTTGCAGCAAACCTGCGTACTCATCCCCAATGTTATTCTTATGCAGAATAATTTTTTTTTAAATATTGAATGTTTGTGAATATATTTATTATGAATCCTGTTAAGTGTTTTAATGTGTTATGTTATATATTCGTTGGAAATTCGCTGAGTATGCAGGTTTGCTGCGACGGGGGTATTTAAATCCATATTGATTTTCACAAATGATTCCTTCCCTATTTAAAAAATTACTCAGCTGGTCATTAGCATATTTTTCAAAAATTTTTGATAAAGATGGTAAAATTGAAACGGGCCTATAGTTCTCGGGATCATCTTTGCTACATTTCTTGTGAAGGGGTATTACATTTGCATATTTTAATTGGCTTGGGAAAACTCCCTCACAAAAACACTGATTCATTATCCAGCTTAAAGGAAGTGAAATGCAATCTGCAGTCATTTTTAGCATCTGTATTGGGATTTCATCCCATCCAACTGATTTTTTATTTTTTAGGTTAAGTATTATTATAGTAACTGGATTAAATTCAAATTCATTGTCTGGCTCTCCAGCGTTGTTTAGAAATATTTTTGCGGTCTCATTATCAGGTAAGATGTTTAATTCACAGGCTGCATTCACAAATTGTTTATTAAAATTAAAAGCAACTGTGCTCCCTTCAGTAATTTCATTACCACTGAATTTTAACTTCTCAAAACTACTATTTACAGGCCTTTGCATCCCTAATTCAGACTTAATTAAATACCAAGCTGCCTGGCTTTTATTTTCAGCGTTTTCAATAAATTTACTGTTTGCCATTCTTTTAGCTGCACCACAGACCTTTTTAAAAACCTTTTTGTATATTTTAATATATTGTAGAACTGTTGTCTTTTGAGGTTTTAGATAACTGATGGAGTTCTCGTTTACACATACTAGAGATACAAATTCCATTAGTAACCCATTTTTTGTTGACAAATTTAGAAGTTGTACGTGTCTTAATATGCACAGATTTCTGTGGAAAGTAGTACTCAAAATTAGCTTTAAACAATGAGAAAAATGAATCAAAATTTTGTTGAGATGTTTTTTCCTTACTGTACTCCCAATTTATTTGTTTGATAGCCTTTGAAAAATTGTTCATGCAAAATTCTGTAAAGTATCTCTTGTTTACAAAATTCTTGTTTATTCGGTTTACATTTTTAGGACTTCCAAAGAGTGAGATTAATAATGCTCTGTGATCAGACATGCCAAATTCAATATTCATGAGATAGCTTTGGCACACAAGCTTATTAGAAATAATATTAACAATACAGGTTTTTGACTCATTTGTCAACCTAGTTGGTAAATGGAAATTTATATCTAACCCATATATTGCTAGTAAATTCATAAGACGGTTCCTTAAAACCATGTTTCGACATTTATTCAAAACATCAATATTTAAATCAGAGGCTATATACATTTTTTTTGTTTTAGATTCTTTTTTCAATAAACTAAACAATCTTTCCAACTTATACAGAAACATATTTATATTACTAACATCTGTATTATGATAAAGAGAAACAACAACATGACAAGTTCCATTTTGATCAGAAAATTTGATTGCACTAATTTCAAACACACGGTCTTCCTTTAAATAAATCATTAAATCCTCTCTCAATTTATACTGCAAATTATTTCTAACAAAAATACAAGAGCCCCCCCGAATACCTTTTTCACGACAATAAAAAGCTGCTAACTTATAATTTGTCAAATTCTGTATTATAAATATTTCATCCGATTTTAACCAATGCTAATTTTAAAGTAGTGTTTTTTTCTATAGCCGCTATGTTATTTATGAAGTTTTCCTTGCATGGCAGGTCACTAATAAAATCATTTATATACAGATCCGGATATTCTAACATTTCTTGAAAATCAGCCAATGGCTTACACAATTTAATTTCTCTATGAACCAAAATACAGCTAGGTTTACTTAATATTTCTACCATACCGTTATCTTGAACATTGACAGGTGGATTTGCTTGGCTTTGCCTTTCTACATTTTGTAAACGGATTTTCCCCTTAGCTCTAAAAAACACTCATTCACTACACTGGCACACTCCAGAGCTGAACGGGTATCAACACTGGGACACAGTTGGGCTCTTGGGCTGGACTGGGGTATCTTGCGGGTAACAGCTTCACTCTCAGCTACTGCCGGTTGTGATTCCTCTTCATGCACCAGTACTGCTTTCTCTCCCTGTTGATTCAAGAGCTGATGTTCTGCCAAGTGTAATGGTGGGAAGGTGTTCATATCTTGAATACATGACGTTAACCTGGATGTTTTAGGTAACGGTGCATCAATTGAGGTTCTTTTGGCGTACTTTTCAATGGCGAAATTAAGCTCCTTCAAAAATGTTGAGTACGTTAAACCATTTCTGATTGGTCTATTAGTCTTTTCATCAAAAACAATAACACTCACAGAGGCTGTAGTAGTGAGCTGAAATTTTACTAAGTTCTTAGCAAATACATCAATTGAGATTTTATCCCGAACACAGCCAATGGGTGAACATATAAGTTTTTCTAGTTCTTTTGTTTTGAAATGTTGAGTCAATTCATTAAAAGCTTTGTTATAATCTGGCACGGTAGGCTTCTCATGAAACTCAGCTTTGGTCACCAGACCGTAAACTGTAGCTCCTCCTACAGATGTCTGACAGGTTAAACGCTTGTTGAGAAAGTCTGAGTGTTTCGGTTTTCCAAAAGTGTCTCTAAAAACAACTGCAACCCCTTTACTCATTTGCCTATCACATGAATGTCTGCAGATATTGAGTGTGCAAAGGCCACGTTTTTATCATCTTGAAAATTGTTAATTATTTTTCCCATATGAGTCTGAATAATTTGAATTTTACAATCCTTGTTCTTATTTTCGTTACTTTGTTCATACTTCCAATTCAGAGCGTTAATTATAAGTTGAGCTAGTTTACTCTTCCCACTGTTATTCAAGTGCAGGCCGTGATTTGTAAAGTGATACCTTTTTAATCCATCCAATCAATCAATCATCAATAAAAGAAATACTCATTTGAATTTTTTTTTATTATATTTTTATGAAAATATTATGAATATGTAAGTATGAATAAATAAATAGCATGGAAAGTGACTATATTGATAAATTATCGGTATCAGGAAATTGACACATACGTTCTCCCTTTTACTCCAACTGTAATCAATTACCTACTTTATATTTATTAAATATATAATATAAAGTATGATAGCATATAAATAGAAAACTTATAATAAACATTGTTCCTATGGAAAAGGGATACCTAAATCCCTTTTTTGGCACCATTGCAGAATCCTTTGCCACACTCAGTGGTTTTAAGAGGGAAAATGCCCCCTCCCCATCCACCGACCCCCTAAGGGTTAAGGGACAACATGTTTTGTATATCCTCTGTTGTTCAATGCTAACTTGACCTGCATATCAAGTTTTAATAAAACCATTAAATAAGAGGGAAATTGTAATTTTTGTATTCATAAGAATAACATTGAACAAATTACTGCGTTTACCGCTACATGAATATTTCAATATTCTCCGCAACCAGTAATCGTAAGATAATTATTAAAATACCATACTAGTATTTAGTTTTTTTGAGCTCTTTAAAATAGTGGTAAGTAATCTTTTTTAACATTTATGTTTTTTTATAAAAAATAAAACAACTGAAATTTGGATGTTTTAAGTCCTTCAATTTCAGAACCTGAATTTTCATAAAAAATTGGGTGTTCTCATCTGGTTGGAAACCTAAACATCAACAAACTACTAAATTGTAATAAAAATCTGTCCAGCAGTTTTTGAGAAATTTTAATTTTGATTTTGTTTTTGGTGGGCGGATAATTACCCTTTCAAATAAAATTAAATGAGATCGCACGCAGCACGCTGACGTGAAGGAAGTGAATTTCCGCAGTAAAACCTTTAAAAGATCAAATAAAGGGTTTAAACTAACACTGGTTACACTTTTTTTGAATATTGAAAAATGTTATTTTTTGGCTGTTCTGATGCTCCTGGTAATAGGATGCCAATGTTGTACATTATAAAGTTTGAAGGAGGTATAGTCGGGATAAAAAGTTGTTATAGGGGTATTGGGGGTGATAAAATGATATTAAGATGTGAAAAACAGCCATTTCCAGTATACAATCCCCATAAGACAACGTACTGTATTTTGACAATTAACATTTTCTTTAATAACTCGGTAAGTACTTTTGCTAGAATGATGAGGGAGGGCTTAAAATCTTTGGGTTTTTACGTATGATACGTTAATGTGCAATAAGTGTACATTCGGGGCTTTTCTGGTCCTTTTTGGGCCCAAAACTCAAAATGTGAAAACTTATAATTCCCAAACAAGGGGGTTAGAGTTTTCCGATTCTTTTGCCCAACAAACTTGTCCAACTGATTATAAAAAGGAATGTCTCTTCCAAATTTTAAGTAAATCGGACAAGATTTGCGACCACTAGAGTGCGAACACATATTTAAATATATATAAAGATTTATATATATATGTCTCACCGTGCGGGTCATGCTAATAGTTCACTTTTCCATAGGAAATTCCCTAAAAAAAAACGCATGGAGATATCGCGACTGCACCTACATACTAAATTTAATCAAAATCGGACTATGGTTGCGGTCTATACATATCCAGACAGACACACAGACAACACTCCGAACCCATTCTTTTACAATTAGGTACAATTATAATGGGTGTTTCCACTAATAATAAATAAACAATTCAAAAATTTTGACTAAAACAATACTTTATGTATGTACTATTCATAAGGGGGAGATAGGAAAATTAAATTAACTGGAATTTCATTACATTACTTTCGTATTTAAAAATAAAAGTTTATATAAATTAAATTAAAATAAAAATAAACGAGCTGCTCCCCCGCAAACATTTGATGATATAATATTTATAACAGCAGTTTATTGAATTAAGAAAAAAGTACATGTGACGTAAACCAATTAAAACTCTCCTCCATATGAAGAAAATGGGAACTTTGAAGTCCCGTGGGGCAGAGCCCTGGGACCTAAATCGAAATTCTGGCTCGACAGCGACTTAGAACTTGAAATTATCATTTAAATAACAAAAAGAATCATCAAAATCTGTTAATTATTAACTTCAGGAAGTGAGTGAACAAAAAGCAGGATTTTTAAAAATATATAGATGTTTTTAAATAACATTTTTTATCTCTTTGTAAAGTTAATTAAACTTTCAACCACCCAAATATGTATAGTTTGTTGTAATGTATAAACTTCAAAACAATAATACATTACAATAACAGCACTACAGTAATAATTAAAAAATAAACTACAATAATAATAATACAAATAATCTGTAAACGTTATACGTATTGCCAGTCGTCACTACTCTGATTTATAAATATAATGACAAATATTATTTAATTTTAATGCGACTGCCACTACTGACAGTACAGAACAACTAACCAGATCCATCCCAAGCCAAGGCTGCGATAGGTGTAAGGCGGCCGCACGAACTGGCAACAGCGCGAACTGTGCTGGGTGAGGAGTCACACACACTGCAATACATTTCATCGGCTTGTGGCAACCCTCACACACTTCACAGCAACCGTTGCCACAACCGAGAATAGCATGTGTATGTAGTATTTTCGGTGTGTATTGCATAACCTGTCGTTGAAATAACTAAAGGAGTCAATCAGGCACCACGTGGCGTTGTTGGTTTGGAGGATGCCACAACCAAGTGTTTACCACAACCGAGCGTTTACCAGTCTGTGTGTGTGTGTGTGTGTGTGTGTGTGTGTGTGTGTGTGTGTGTGTGTGTGTGTGTGTGTGTGTGTGTGTGTGTGCGTGTGTGTGTGCGTGTGCGTGTGCGTGTGCGTGTACAGAGCTAGAGCCCTAACCAATGGGCCGATTTTTATGAAATTTTGTATGTAGGTACTAATCCTTGATATCTCTAGGCGTTTTTTCAGTTTTTGAATTTTTGATTTTTAAGGGTAATTATCCCCCAAAAATCGCCAAAAACATGTAAAATCCCAATTTCTCAAAAACGGCTATAACAATTTTGATTAAAATTTAGTGGTTTGTAGAGCTTTAGGTTCCCAACAAAATGACACCACCCGCATTTCTGGAAAAATTCGGGTTCAGAAATTACAGGACTTAAAACATCCAAAACTAAGTTTGTTGGATTATTCATAAAAAATCATAAATGTTAAAAAATTACTATTCACCATTAAAAAGATCTAAAAAAACTAAATAAATTAGTATTTTGAATTACTATTCTACGATTGCTAGTTGCGGAGAAAATTTAAATTTTCATCTAGCGGTAAACGCAGTACTTGTCCAATGTTATTCTTATGGGGAATACAAAAAATATCTATTTCTCTCTTATTTACTGATCAATTTCATTAGAACTTGATATGCAGGTCAAGTTAGCATTGACCAACAGAGGATGTTCGAAATATGTTGCCATTTAACCCTGGGGGGGGACAAGGAGTATTTCCCCTCTCAAAACCACTGTGTGTAGCAACGGACTCTATAGTGCCTCCCAAAAAGGGATTTGGGTGGATATTTCTGAAAACAACTATTTTAGACAATTTTTTGTACATTTATCTGTATTTCATATTCTATATTTAGTTAATAAACAATAATTTTTTCATTAATGTTTGGCTAAAAGGGAGAAAGTATATTCAGTTTCCTGATACCGTTTATTATAATGTGGAGTTATAATGGATAACAGAAGGTCGTTACCATTCCAGTAGTCATTCATATTTTTTTATTTACACTATTCCTTAATCCATCTGTTCTTGCTGTTGTGCTGCAGTGGACACTTTTAACCGTCATGTTTGGGACCACGACCATACCGGATAACTGATTTTGCTGGATAGTAGGAAGATAACTGTTTAAAGGGGATACTGAAGATAATTAACTTTATACTATAACCCAAATGATCGAAAAACGTATTTAACATGATAGGTTGTGCAGAGTAACAGAGTTACACAGTACAAAATACAGTTCGTTCGTATTGTACAAAATACAGTACAAAATGGCGTACACAGTCCAGTGCACTGGTGGCTAGGTAGAGGTCTGTGAGCGCTCGAACATAACCAGAAAAAGCCGATCATGAGTAATTCGGCTGATGCCGGTTAGTAGAACGTGCCGGTTTTTAGAATGCCAGATAAAAGAGTGTCTACTGTAGCATTTATTAGCCTATATATCAACAGCTGTCAAATATTAATTTTCATTGATTAAGTTACTGAACTGCCATAAGAATAATGAGTTTTACAGCCTAAACACATTTTTTGGAACAAATAGCAAATTTAATTCTGTTTAAAGTAAATGTGTAAAGAACCAATTATTAATCATGTGACATTGTTCTGTTTATTTTTATTTTAATACTTTATAGTTAGTTATTAGCAATATGTTGTGACAATTCTCTTTGTGCAATGGAGAAATAAAGATTATTATTCTTATTTTTATAACATTAAAACTTAGAAGGCCTGTGAGGTGTAGCCCTGAGGGCCGATGCAAATTATAAGAGGTTTCTGCAAATCTACATAAATACCTTTCTAACGGTATGCCTGAATTTATCCTACAATGCATACAAGCTGAGAAAAAAGGAATGAAATTGTTTGTGCTTGCCTAAACAGATAGATGCCTGGCTGGCATCAATCGAAAAGTTGTTTAGTGATGCCAGTCAGGCAAATCTAGCAGTGTCTTATAGAGATGTAAGAATCAAAATACATACGAAGATTGCAGATATATATACTTTAACAAAGAATGCCTGAGGAATAAAGTGACGCCACAAAACTAAAAAATCAAGATGAATTGTAACACTATTGCCGCTCGAAAAACTAAAGATAAAGCTGAACAAGTTAACTTCAAATCTGGTGGTTATTTCGAATCTGATGATGACCGGTGTGACTGGTCAAAATCGATAGCCTTGTACCATCTTTTATATATGTTTACCGTCTGTTTATGAATCAGTATAAGTGTAAATATATTCTTAAGTGTAGTAAGACGTCTTTTATTACATCCCGCAAGACACTTGTATTGACATAGCCTATTTCATATTATGTATGACTAATGGCAATAAAAGATTTAATTTAATTTCAAACACATGTTTACAAACCCAAAACGTGTTCAGGGGGTCAAGATAGGAACTTGTATAGTAGTCCCAGGTTTAGTCTTACGGTGCGGGTCATGCTACTCACTTATACATAGGAAATTTGCTAATATGAACCTAAATTACTTATATTGGTCTTATTGTTTCAGGTCAACTCAAGCAATGGGCATATAACACGTCTGGATTTTCTCAGTTGGGTAAGTTTTGTCGACAAAAATTAATTCTATCTTCAAATCACCTACCTACATTAGTAACAAAGACAACCTGTAGAATTGCAGTGAAGAAATAATTTTTATTTTAAAAAAGTGGTAGCTGCAGGGATTAGTAAGCAAAGCGAAGTTGGGACGGAGTCCCTTGATAATAAAGCAACTAAGTTAAGCACTATTTGTCAATTAACCTGATTGACAAATTTTGAGTTTCATAAATATAATATAGATATAAAATTACCCACAAAACACATTTTTTCAACAAATGTTCCAATTCATTTAGTTCTATAGAACATCCAAGTGACACAGTGCCCCATCCTCATATTTAGGTTATCAAGGTTTTTATAAAAAAATTAATGGAAACTCACAGAAAACAATCAATATAAGTCACATTTTATATATTACAGTAAAACCCCGCTTAACCGGACCTCGCTAAACCGAAACTCGGGTTAACCGGAACGGTCTACAAGAAATGGAAATCAATAATAGAGAGAATAGGCCCAGCGTATGATTCACAGGATGCCGAAAGACCACCTGCCGTGGCGGTAACTGAACTTGGGTTGTTTTGACGAGTTTGGCCACATACCTGATCCGCCCGCGAGCAGGTGGGGGTTGACCCATACTGCATTTTCCGCATTCCATTATCGCAGTAAAGGATCAGTATACCGTGACTTTCACACCTGCATGTGATGACAACGCAGTTACTGTTGTGGTTATATTGTGTCATTTGCCAAAATTATAAGTTTGTTCAATAGATATTCAGGGAACAATTTCCACGATGTTTACAAGGAGAAAACTTGTAGTAGGTAATGAACATTAGTGATAAGTTGGAAGCTATCAAACATATAGAAACACACGAATTTGATACACTCGCTGATTTGCTACTTATAAAAAGGTGGTGAAATAAGGCTGCCCGCAACCACTTTGAAGAAAAAGTATAGAAAAATATTGTTGATTACTTCAAGAATGACCTTTGAATGTACATTTGTAAATATTTCATATTTCTTCAAACTTACCGTACGTTGGGAAAACTCCAAGATATATGCATATTTTTCTGAAATTAACCTTAAAATACCAACAGTTGATTATCCGGAAAAATGGGTTACCGGAACGGCCCCGCCCCCAATGTTTCGGTTAAGCGGGGTTTTACTGTATTATAAATTGCTTATTTTTACCTGAAAAATAGCTAAGCAAAGTTTTGGATAGTCCATGCTGGACACTCTGTATAAATTTGCTCCATTGGCTGGCTGAAAAAACCTGATAAATTAATTTTGCTCGTTATCTTAATCCTTCCCGGACGGGTGACGGATATATCTGCCTAAGTCTTTGGCGATAAAGGACAGGTGACGGATATATCCGCTTATGGTTTTTGATGTTCCGGACAGGAAGCAGATATTCCCGCCTACTCTTCAGTCAGACTGGCAGGTGTTTGTGCAGTAACCAGATGTTTCGCGCTACTTTCCCGCGCTCTCCATAACCGCTGTGACCTTGCAAGCGACACGCCACCCTCTCCCGCGCTCCCCCCCTCTAAGTTTCGTGCGAAACACCACGTTGACTGTGTTGGCGCTAAAAGCTACAGTTGTCTGTCTAGCAGCATGAGATAGTGATATGCACGATGGCTTATAACGTAAATAGTCCTGGTTTTTCTGGTGATATTATTGAATTATTGAACCAGGGTTTTTTTAGAATAACGTGGGACTATTTGCAGGCCTCTTGTAAACCTTGTCAAATTATTTTGTAAGTTTTTGGAAACTGAAATTGTTGTTCAAATTTACCTTGATATGTTATTTTCTTGATGCAGTTTTGTTCAATAAATAACACGACAACATGTTGTTCTTTATTTATAGCCCATCCTTGTCATGGCCATATTTTCAAAGACGAGCGGCGGATATATCCGCCGTTTTTCTACTCATCCGCAGACGGGTGGCGGTTATATCCTCATAATTTTTTTTATATAAAAACGAGTACAACATTATTTAGATACTATGAAGTGTTCCGTTGTGTTTATTTCATGTATACTGGTATAACAAAACACAAATAATGAAAATTAATTTGTATTTTTTCCTATAATTTGTTCCTGTTCTATGTCACAAATTCGCCCTTCCGGGAAGGGTTAAAACTCTGTATGAGTGAATTTGCTTTGAAAAGTCAAAATACATTTTCATTCAATTCTATTAATTTTGGAATAACTCTATCAAGGTGTCTGGTGATTGAGCTTCATCAAATTCCCTATTTTTCCCGCATTTCTTCCTATGATTTTTTCAAAGCATAGATAATCCTTTTTATTGAGCTTATCAAGAAAAATATAGGTTTTAAAACGTCATATTGGGGACTACGGCCAAAGTGGATTATAGTTATTTACTGCATAATGACACATGAACCAAGTCAGTTTACTGGTCCCGCACCGCACCGTTTGCCGCGACGGAGTGTAAAACTGAAAGGGACGTTTGTTGCTTCCTCAGCTACTTATTCATTCGTTACAAGCTTCATTTTCTACCTTATAAGACTAGTAGTAGCATTTATAAAATGTCTATTAAAACGGCCATGTACAACGCTTGTACGGTATGCTGTTATAACAACACCAGAAAAACAGTTTAAAACTGCCAATTTCGGATTACCAGAATAATAAAATCCCAAACCACATATTGTGGACAAGGTTGCGCCTATTGTATGATGTTTCCTAATGGTACAACACATGTTTTTCTAGTCTGCCTAAAATAGAATAATTACCAAAAGATGGGACACCCTGACCTTGACCCCGAGAGCTCAGCAGCCTCCCAGGTTCAATGTACACTTGCTAGCCACCACACTGACACTGACCGGACGGCGCGACCAATCACCCCGAAACAAACCTTTAAAGTTTGAAGAGACATTGTCGTAGTGGGGGTGGGGAGAGAGACGTAGTGCCGACAGTACTGACACCGCAGGCACATTATGCCTCTTGTGCAGTTTGGTAGAGACATTGTCGTAGTGGGGGTGGGGAGAGAGAGAGAGACGTAGTGCCGACAGTACTGACACCGCAGGCACATTATGCCTCTTGTGCAGTTTGGTAGAGACATTGTCGTAGTGGGGGTGGGGAGAGAGAGACGTAGTGCCGACAGTACTGACACCGCAGGCACATTATGCCTCTTGTGCAGTTTGGTAGAGACATTGTCGTAGTGGGGGTGGGGAGAGAGACGTAGTGCCGACAGTACTGACACCGCAGGCACATTATGCCTCTTGTGCAGTTTGGTAGAGACATTGTCGTAGTGGGGGTGGGGAGAGAGAGACGTAGTGCCGACAGTACTGACACCGCAGGCACATTATGCCTCTTGTGCAGTTTGGTAGAGACATTGTCGTAGTGGGGGTGGGGAGAGAGACGTAGTGCCGACAGTACTGACACCGCAGGCACATTATGCCTCTTGTGCAGTTTGGTAGAGACATTGTCGTAGTGGGGGTGGGGAGAGAGACGTAGTGCCGACAGTACTGACACCGCAGGCACATTATGCCTCTTGTGCAGTTTGGTAGAGACATTGTCGTAGTGGGGGTGGGGAGAGAGACGTAGTGCCGACAGTACTGACACCGCAGGCACATTATGCCTCTTGTGCAGTTTGGTAGAGACATTGTCGTAGTGGGGGTGGGGAGAGAGAGACGTAGTGCCGACAGTACTGACACCGCAGGCACATTATGCCTCTTGTGCAGTTTGGTAGAGACAAGTGATACAGGTGTAGCTATTGAGAGATGTGTCCACAATATGATGCATAATACACTGCATTATCTTTAACTTGTACCCATGTTAGTAGAATACCATAGAGGGGGGTGTATGTTCATTCCTCGCGTATAAGGATAATCAAAACACATGCAAACTTAAATCGAGTCTCATAAAAAATTCAAGCTCTGATTTGAGTAAACATCATCAGAATACATTCCGGTATCATTTAAATGCCGCCAGAATCCGGGTTTCACGTCTACTTAGCTATAGTCATAGTCACTTCTCCCCGAAAAACCACTTACCGGGGCAGCTCAGTAGGTATCGCACTGGCTCTCAGAGCGGAAGGTCGCAGGTTCGGATCCCGTCTCAGACTTAATATTTTATTCTTAGAAAAATATTCATACATTTCTCACTTATTTTTATCAAAGGAAATGTTGTACAAATCCGTAAAGAAATTTATTTATTTTTAAAATAAATTGTAGGTTTCAGGCATGGTTTTTTGTTAGGATTGGCATGGGTGCGTTATCGTAGTACAAACAGAGTACTTTGGGCTAGGCAGTGACTTTAGCAGTGTGATTAATTTAACTTTTAAGAGAACAGCGAGTTTCCTAAATGACCTAATGTTACAATTTCTATAGGCCTAGTCAAAATATCCTTAAGAATTAACAATAAGTCGTCAGGTATAGTTATTTAGTTAACAAAATGAGATTTCAACATATTGTTTCAAAAGCCTAGGCTATCATGAAATTAAATGATATAAACATAGGCTTACATTTCATAGCCATAGGTCCAAGTTTATGATGAAAACAGCTCACTGTAATCCAAATCTAAACTGTTACAGTGGAACCTCGATAACTCGAACCTCAGGGGGAACGTCAAAAGTTCGAGTTATCAAATATTTTGAAATATCGAGGTTCGACTTATCTAGGTGAATTTCCACAGACTTCGACTTATTGAGGGTCATGGTAACACAATAGATGGATCATGGAAGGGTATAATCCTTAAATAAGTTCGAGCTATGTATAAAAATAATCATACTATATAATAATTATTATTAAAATTAAAATAGATTTGAACAATTTTATAAAATAAGCCCGGAAATATACTGTAAAGTTTCTTGGTTAACGTAGTAGAGGACGAAATACTTCCTTCAGTGAAAATATTGTAGAGGAGGAAAGTAAACAAATAATGAGTCCCAAATTGGTATTTTGGTGATGTTTTGCTCATGTGACCATTTCCTATCTATTTTCTAGACTTTTTTGCTCACTTCTTATCACCTACCCCAAACAAATCCCTCCCCCTTACGGAAGTCAGTTCTGACCAACTACGCATCAATTTCATTTAGCTGAACATTAATGTACTGTAGGCTTTTAAAATAATTTGCAAAACTAAAAGGGACCAAAAAAACATAATAACATAAACATAATAAAAACATAAAACATAATAACAATTACAATTGCAGAGCATTGTTGGAATTAAGGTGAAGCAGCACGACACTTTTTTTTGTTAGCGAATTTCCCCTATAGGGAAGAAGCTATTACCGTAGGTCTCATGGTAAGACTTAAGCCCGAGACCATGATAACTTTTTGTTTTGAGGTCCCCAGATGCCAAAAACGCTATTCGTTCAAATTTATACATAACTATATATGTGTCCGTTAACACGATAACTTGAGTAAAAATGGTCCGATTTTGATGAAATTTGGCTCAAATGTGTAAAATGACATTCATGACTTTAAGTTCGAAAACAAGAAAAATCGGATTATGGGAAGGGGGGTTTATGGGGGTTTTAAATTTTCCAAAAATCAGTTTTTTGCATTTTTCACCCTACAATTTTTAAATAACTTAATTTTGGTTTTGACCATGTTATAGAGCTTAAAAAAAACAAATAATATAGTTTTTTGAATTATTAACCTAGGTTGAGTGGTTGCGGAGAAAATCCAAAAAACCTACTCATAAAATCTCCCATGTTAACCTTATGGGAAAACGGTTTTTGGTTTTTCCTCAGTTCATTTTAATGTAAACTTCACATTTGCTTTTACCAATCTGTTCAGCTCCAAAAAACAATAATTTTGATGTTTAAATTGTGATTCTACACCCAACCGTTGCAGAGATATTCAAAGTGCTAAACACAGTACGTTGTCCAATGTTATCCTTATGGAGAATAAATAAAATTTGATATCTCGATTATTTATGGATGTATGTTGATGAAACTTGGTATGTGGCTTCATGTAGTATTGGTATATTGATATTTGCAAAAAAAATTGATTTTTTGTTGATTATTCCCGTAGCAGCAAACCTGCGTACTCAGCCCCCATGTTATTCTTATGGAGAATAACTAGAATGTTATATAGCGCTTATTTATGATTGAATATTGATGAAACTTGGTATGTGGCTTCGCCTGGTTAAATTCTATTTATATTTGCATAAAAAACAAATGTTTGCGTTCCTTGTTTCAGCAAACCTACGTACTCATTACCAATGTTATTCTAATGGAGTATAATTAAAATCGCTTATATGTGAATATATTTTTATGAAACTTGGTATGCGGCTTTATGTGGTATTAAGACATATATTATGCATTGGAAATTCGCTTAGTACGCAGGTTTGCTGCGACGGGGGTATTTTAAAATTGTCTACAGTGTTCACTGGTGTTCCAAACTGCTTCCTAATGTCAGTGTTTTTATTTCCTTTGTCAATAGCCTCAAATAGTCTTGAA
This sequence comes from Allygus modestus, assembly GCA_963675035.1. NCBI lineage: Eukaryota > Metazoa > Arthropoda > Insecta > Hemiptera > Cicadellidae > Allygus > Allygus modestus. The sequence continues at coordinate 188,899,292 of OY776112.1, read as the reverse complement.
TTTCTCCTCATGGGGTAGAGTTTTGCCAACACATTTTACCAAACTGCAAACACTTCTTAAAAAACAACCTAAAAACTACGTTTCACGTATTACATCCAGAACCTCTGAACTCACACCAACTAACGACTCAGAACACAAATCTAAACAAATCAAAACAATTTATTTAAAAAATAAATATAATTTACAACAATAGGAGACTGTTCCTTATTTATGAAATTAAATCCTCACATAGGTGAAACCCGTGCGTGAGGATGAGTGTGTTTGATATGCGTTTTGCTCATCAACTTAAATTTGTCAGTTGTTTTACCGACCACAGGAGTACCCGGGAAAGAGATTTATTGGGGAGGGAGGTTTGAAATGTCCGGCTGCAAAGTCACTGGAGGTCTGGTGAATGAACAACGTCGACTTATAGAGGTTCTCCAGTCAATACTTCGACTTATAGAGGTACAGCAATTGTACATATTCGAGTTATAGAGGTTCTACAACTAAAACATCGACTTATAGAGGTACGGCGACAGGGTAAGAATACTGCAAAAATTTGAGTTATCAAGGTGTTTCCTGCTAACCCTTCGACTTATAGAGGTAAAATAACATAGCATTAGGTACGCAAGTTCAAGGGGAATGGTTAAAATTGGATTTATCAAGGAATTTGACTTATTGAGGTTCGAGTTATCGAGGTTCCACTGTATATGTCAAATCATTTCATATAACCTGTAAAAAAGGCTTGGTTTGGATAGAATTGTTTAAAGCTTTTGTTTTGGTTCGCTACAACATTTCTGGTAATGTGTTTAAAGTATTTTACAACAGTTGTATTACCAGTTAAATGTCGGCTTACTCTTACTGTAACCCAACCCTAGGCTATATCAAATCATTCATGATAACCTTCCGAAATAGGCTGTTTGGTTAGAATAGTATATAGCTTACATTGTGGTTAGCTGCAACATTACTGGTAATGTATTTTAGGTAATGTAGAAAATTTGTATTATTAATTTAGTGAAAATATAACCTAGCAAATAATTGTGCTACAAAAGGTTGGTCGCTTACTGTGACTAACTTGATCAAAGCTTTCTAGACTAATTGAGGCTTTGTACTTTTTACACATGACAGTCACAATATTACCAATTGTCTAAGACAATGTAATAAAACAAACTATTTTATAAGTTAAGATAATATCTCAGTATCTACAGTCATCTATTTTGAAAAGTTATTTTGAGTTTTCGATCTGCACATGCGTCGTCTGCCATTGTTACTCGTCGCCTCCAACGACTGACGATATTTCCACCGAGTAGGCATACATGTGCTTATTGCAAACTATATATGATTTTATTGCAGGCAGTTGAATTAACGAAACTGTGTCATAGTGATGGGCGATTCGCGAATGAATCGTTAAAATCAAACGAATCATCGAGTGAATCAAATGAATCATGATTCAACTTTTAAAAGAACCAATTTGCGGCGCAAATCAACTCTGGTAAATATGCCAAATGCCATGTTGCTCGGTTTCGTTTACTTCGTTCGCGAATCGGTGTAGGCCATCGTTGTTTGCGATTCAATTGCGTTTCAATTGCGGTTCAGTTGCTGAGAAATGGTTGGGGGGGAAGTTGAAGCGGAAAGAAGAGGTGGGGGACGGACAAGAGGAGAGATCGCTAAACACAATCTCATTGGTTTGCGTATGCACGGCAAACGTTTTGTGAGATCCCACAATTCCTTGCAAATCTATTTTGTTTTGACCTCTCTTTCTTTCCAATATCCTATCTTCTTATTCAATTGGATTATCGGTTCGCGAACCGATTGTTGTTACGTAGTCACTCAGCCAGCTTTGAGTATCAGCTGATCCGTCTATGTAAACGCTTGCTTATTGGCCCTTTGAAGAGTTTGCGGCTGCGCAATAATAATTTGTGATGTTCGATAGTCAAATTTCACTGATTCACTTGGACTATTGGTTCTCAAATCGCATAATGGAGTCGTAACACAACAGGAGGGCCAAATAATCTATAAAAACCGATTAGTTATACTGCAAGGACAGATATATGAATCAGAACAAACAAAATGAATCAGTTTAAATTTTGAATCGAGTGAATCAAATGAATCAGTTCGCAAAGAAGAATCGAACTGCCCATCACTACTGTGCCATTAATAACTTAGTTTTTTATTTGTACACTTTTTGAACTTATAATGCAAAATGCATCTTTTATTACATCCCGTAAGTAATAACAACACCTACTACGCTACTCAAAAAGTGTAGACAATGTTATTCATGTTTTAAAATAAATTTATCATAAATTATGTAATTAGCTTGGTTTCGTGTTATTAACGACCACCACCACCACTAGTTTAGAGCTGTGGTAGTGCTTCCTATTGAAGCAAACTTGGAAACTCAGTCCTAATGTTATTCTTATAGAGAATAAATAGTATGGAGAGTAAAAGAGAATAAAGATAATAATAATGTATTGGAGATTTGCTGAGTACATAGGTTTGCTGTGATGGGTGATGGGGTATTTTGTTTGTGTCCCTTACTCTACCTTCAGTTCATTTGGATGTGACAGGTTTGAGGCACGATGACGTTCTGAGAGAAACGCCTGATGTGGAGGAGGCCCTGAGGCGGCTGCCCAGGAAAGTGATGGACGAGCGCAACTTCCGGCTCATCCGGGCCTTCCAGCTGTCTACCAACAAAAGCATCCTACCCCGCAGCCAGTGGACTAAATATGAAGAGGTATGTCAATTTAATATAAACAAATTATTGATAGTAGTCAAATCAAAATCAAATAAAATTCTTTATTTGCCATATTAATTTGTTTACAAATCATTGGCAATGTCATATATCAGGTGAAACCTAAGTCATATAAGCCATAATACAAACACTTACAGTATTAGAAACAAGAATAGGGGACTCTGAATGCATGAAATGTCATTAATTGCCTTAAAATGAAATCTTTCCGATATTGAAAAATTCTTCTAGGCTGTAAAAAGGGTTGTTCAATAACCAGTTATATAGTTTGTTTTTAAACTGATTTAGGGTATACTGGTCAATCAGGTGCTTTAAAGCATTGTATACCTTTAGTGATAAAACCATATTACTGTTTTGGTATTTACCCAAGCGGAAAAAGAGAATGTCTGCATTATTCTTGTTTCGTGTATTGTGGTCATGTTTACTGTTATTAAATTTAAAATACTCGGGATGTTTTAGGATATAAATTGTGAGGTCAAACAGATACAAATTTATTACAGTCTGGATTTGGAAATTAATAAAAATAGGCTTACAATGTTCTCTGAAATGAGCTTTAGCAATAATTCTCATCACTTTCTTTTGTAGTATTAAGATGTCCTGAATTCTGGTGCAGTTTCCCCAGAGAACAAGACCATATCTCAGAATCGATTCGAAATAAGCAAAATATGCACTTTTTACATAGTTTTCTGGGATAACATTAATGAAACGCCTCATGAGATATATCACACGTGACAGTCTAGAACTGATATATTCTACATGTGCGTTCCAGGACAGTTGACTACCTCAATGAATTCCTACTAATTTTGCAGTATTGACTGTGTTTTGGTTTGATGAATTCAAGATTTTCTTTAAATGAAAAGACATGTTTTAGCGAATTTCCCCTATAGGGAAGAAGCTATTACCGTAGTCGGCATGGTAAGACCTAGGCCCGGGACCATGATAAATTTTTCGTTTTGAGGTCTTCAGATGCCAAAAACACCATTCATTCAAAACTGTATATATCTGTATGTATATATATGTGTCCGTGGGCGCGATAACTCCCGTAAAAATGATCCAATTTTGATGAAATTTGGTACAAACATGTAAAGCATGATTTATGACTTTAAGTTCGAAAACCAGCCAGATCGCTGTACCCAAAGGGGTATTATGGGGGGGTTTTGTACCCCAAAAATGGGTTTTTTGAGTTTTTATATATAATATTTTAGTAAATCCAATTTTAGTTTTCACCATTAAATTCAGCTTAAAAAAAACAATTTGGTGTTTTGATCATTGCTCTAGAGATCAATTGGGTATGGGGGGGGGGTTTTGTACCCCAAAAATGGGTTTTTTGAGTTTTTATATATAATATTTTAGTAAATCCAATTTTAGTTTTCACCATTAAATTCAGCTTAAAAAAACAATTTGGTGTTTTGATCATTGCTCTAGAGATCAATTGGTGACTGAGATATTGAAAGTGCTAAACACAGTTCACTATCCAATGTCATTCTTATGGAGAATAAGAAAAATTGTATATCTCGCTTATTTATCAACTTATCCTGATGAAACTTGGTATATTGCTTCATATCGTTGTGGTCTATTGATATTTGCACTAAAAAACATTTTTTTGCCTATATTTCCCGTAGCAGCAAACCTGCGTACTCAGCCCCCATGTTATTCTTATGGAGAATAAGTAAGTATTATGTCCCTTAATTATGAACATAAATTAATAAAATTTGGTGTGTTGCTTTACCTACTTGAGTTATAATGATATTTGTATAAAACCCCATTTTTTGTGTTCTTTCCTTCAGCAAACCTGCATACTCAGCCGCCATGTTATTCTTATGGAGAATAATTAAAATGTCATAAATCGTTTATCTATGAATGTATATTGATGAAACTTGGGATTTGGTTTTATATGGTATTAAGATACATATATATGCATTGGAAATTCGCTGAGTACGCAGGTTTGCTGCTACGGGGGTATTTAGTTTTATGTTTACTAAGCAAAAGTCCGTTAGAGTGAAACCAATTAGATGCTTCAGTCATCGTATCAGAAACCACTTTTTCTAAATCAACAAGATTGTTGCTGGTATTAACCTTAGCAGTGGCCTAATGTTGAAGTGGGAAATGCCCAAGCAGATTTGGTGATTTTGCAGACTTTTTTTGAAAATTCTTATAAATTCAACCGTAGAAGTAAACCTAGCCAACCTTATATTAATTTTGATCGGAAAGAACAGGAGAATGTAGAAATACTGAAATAAAAAAGATCTAGGGAAATATATTTTGGTAAAGTGAAAAAAAATAATAATTTTTTTGTAGAAATTTGAAAACAGCCTCGGTAAAATTGTTTTTACAGATTTTTTATGGAAAATTCATTATATACATTTTGTAAACAATCTAATTCCCTGCATAGAAATATATAATATGTTGTAGAAAGAATTTTGTTGTAAGTTTTAGGGGCGTAATATAATAATAAACGGAAACCCGAAATATGTGTAAACTGTACAGTGTTAGTTTTTCTTGTAAATAAGTCATGTAATATATGTATATACTAATAATGATATATACATATTTGTAAAGCTAATGAAGTAAGGAATAAAAAAAGTCATAAAGTTGATGGTAAAAATGTTTATCACTAATAAATAAATGTAAATAAAATAATGTTTTGCTATTTTTGCGTATTTGGAAAATTTACAGTATTTAGTATATAACGTTTTTGCCAAATGTTTTACTCCCAAATCAATATAAATATGTTTTAGTACATTCAATTCCCTGCGTAGACATTCAATTACCTGCGTAGAAATATATAACATGTTATACATAGACTACATAGAAATATAAATATACATATAAATATATAGTGTAACTCACCACTAGGCCTACCAGATAAATAATCTAATTAGCCTATGACACATCATCAGGAAAGTCAATTACCTCAATATAACTGCCTATATCACCCTCTAAATCGTCATTAATGTCACTAATACTTTCTTCAAGAGCATCCCGAATGTCACTACAATCCATTTTTGCGTAAATTCGGCTAAATAAATAACTAAAACACTCTTACACAACTGACAGCGGTCAAACAATAACATAGCGCGCCATTTTGGACTGGGACTTGACATTGCATATTTCAGATGTCATGTCATATTGTCAACAAAAACACAACACATTGAGACAGATATAGGAATAAGGCCTGAAATCTGCTGTTTACAGTGATACCAAATACAATACAGTTTGGAGCGAGCCAAACAAACTGACTGAGACTGCGTAAACAGCTGCGCAGTTGCCGAGTAAAAATGCAAAAATGTGACGTAATGAAACAATTCCTTGGTGATGAAGCCAAAAAACTAACAGTGCTGCCAACAGCAAAACTAAATTACTCTATATTTTTTCCTCTTCAAAATAACATATTATTTGACTAGTAACTATAACATACAATGCATATAAACGCGATTTTCTGAACCGACCAGTTTGGTCGGATAGTCCATTATACAAAAAAAACCAAAAACACCTGTTTTTAGAAAATCATATAACCTGTCCAATCAATATTTCATTCTAAAAATCAATACCAACATAAAGCGCTATTCTTTAGCTGTGCATTGGTACCAACCGCATCTTCCTGCGAGAAAAATTGCCCGATCTGGGTAATTTCAAAAATATCGTGTTTTGCCATTGTCAGAGCGTCGGCTGCAGCAATTGCGTTGCGCTAAAACTTCATTTGATTTCTAATCGTCGTAACATTGTGATACAGCTGCTACACGGTTCATTTATGTAATAAAATGAAAGTTCAGAATGTAATCTTTCGAATGATATATATATTGATCACTTTTGAGTTTATTATTATTGATTTATTAACGTTACAACATTTTCAGTAAAATCCGACCAATAAAATCCGACAGGCGACATAAAAATCCGACCAAATTGGTCGGAGGGCCACTGCTAGGGTTAAAAAATGATGTATCACCTGCTTATAGTATGGGTTTAGATTTAATAGCCAAAGGTTAGTCAGTGTAGATTAAGAAAAGAAGGGGGCAAAGAACGGAACCTTGCGGGACGCCCCACTCCACACATGTCTCTTTTGACCAATTCCCGTTATCAAAAACGATTTGTCTCCGGTTTTCTAAATAATACTGAACAAAGTTTAAAATTGATCCTTGGAGGCCATAATGTTTTAATTTAATTACCAATTTATCTCTATCAACACAATCAAAAGCCTTGCTCAGGTCACAGAAAGTAACCTGAGCCTTATCCTCATTTGCCCGGACTACTTGCCGCACCAGCCTGTCCAAAGCATCAGTGGTAGACTTTCCTCTTCTAAAGCCGAATTGATCTTTGCTTAAAACGTCGTTTGATTCCAAAAAGGTGTAAATTTAGTCATAAACTATTAATTCAATTAATTTTCCTATCACTAGGATTACTGAAATTGGGCGGTAGCTTTGAGGTTGGTTTCTTGGGCCATTTTTATAGATAGGACAAACCCGAGAGATTTTAAGAAAATTTGGAAAAATTCCTTCATTTAATAAAGAATTTATACAATGAGCAAGAGGTACAGCGATCCCGGGGACTATGCTTTTTAAAAAATTATTTGACATGTTGTGGAGATCTAAACTTTCTGATCTATTCATTTTTCTTACTGCACATGGAACATCTACAGCTGTTACCTGTTTAACAGGCTGTTGTAAAGTGACAAGATTCTCATTTACTTTGTTTAGGAAGGTTGTAGAACTAAGTGTACTGGACATAGCACTATCAATTTGCAGTTTGATGTCCTTTATACATTCAATAAAGTAATTATTAAATTTATCTGGCTCTATATTCAATTTATCTTTACATATTCAGTATTTTCTTTTATAATATTCCAAGCAGCTTTGCACTTGTTTTTGCTAGTTTCAATATAGTTAACATTATTTTTTAATTTGGCATGTCTAATTGAATCTTTATATTTCTTTTTTAATCCTACATACTTATCCAAATTATTGCTATTACTTGGTAATTTAACTTACTTAAAAGTCTTTCCTTCATAATAGCCAAACTCTCAGAATACCATTCTTGTATTTTGTTTTTGTTGTCTAATAATAATGATTTGTTTGGTTTTATTTTTTAAATTTTCAATAAATAATTTATGTTGTTTGTTAATATTTTAAAAAAGGACTCAAACAAAATTTCAGATTTTCCACAAACAAATATAGACATGATGGCACCCCAGTCATAAGAGGCCAGCCTGTCTTTTAAAGATAGAATGTGTTTTTGGGGCTAATACAGCCCCAATCTGTCATGGAATCATTATCTTCAGGGTTGTATTTATTACCTATTAGCTACAGAAATGTTCACTATTATGCCCTCATGGTCAGAGTACGGAAAAATAAAGATACGTAAAAAATAAATTTGGGCAGATTTCCTACATACACAGACATTATCAAGGCAGTTGAGACCTCTAGTAGGTTTATTGTTCAAATAATAAAAGTTATACTGCTTTAAAAGAAGTTGTAGTTCTCGTGAAGTTTTGGTGTCCTTTACATCAAACTAGGCATTGAAATCACCTCTCCAATTACAATATCGTAATCAGGCCACTGAAAAACAAAGATCAAGAATTTTTCAAGAGTTGATAAAAACCCCTGTGGGTTTCCATTTGTTGAGTGATAAATAGTAACTATTATAATTTTTAGTTTATCTATAAATATAGCTGATGCCTCAAAATTGAATTCTTCACAAAATTGTGTAGTATCAAAAATTCTTGAGTCAGTGTCATTGTGTAAAAATATAGAATCACCCCTCTTATGTGATTAGTTCTACAATACATACTTGCACAGTGAAAATTTCGAGTGGTTTGTGATTTTCATCTAAACCCTTGTTTTTTAAGTTTCTTGCTTTATGAACCAAATTACGGTAGCCCTCTTAAGTACCTTCGGCTCAACCGCCCTATTTGCAGGAAATGACTCATTGCTGCTGCACAGCCAATGTCCCAATATTGTATTGTAAAAAACTTTCAGGTAACAAGTCGATCATATGTTTCTATAGTTAGCAAGTATTGCATATCGGTACCTATTTTTTAACTTTCGTATAAGTATGACCATTTTAGTGCTTAATATGACAAATGCACAGGTGTTGTATTAGTTTTAACCACCCTTTTAGTTATCCGACCCAGGGCTTGGTCCCATGGAGGTCTACTGTACAATGACAAGAGAAACAGTAAGCTAAGGCACACTATTTAAATAGAAATGCTCATCGAGTACATTTTGTTTCTCAGATCATTAAACTTTCTCACTTGAATGCAGACTCTAGGCGAAGGTTTCTTAGATGCGTCGTAATGGATATGCTGCGGCCTTTATCTATGCAGCAGCCGTTCATTAGTTTCCTAGACTGCATAGAATATACTCAGTTGTGCGTAACATGAATTTCTTTGAACTCCAATGCACACGACTTGCCTGTTTCACAGTGTATTTCAGGTTTGACTGCTGTGAAAGCAATCAGTCAAATACACACATACTGAATGTGCTGTGCTCATGTATTACATCTCCTAGGAAACCGCTTTTACAATTCTCTACAAGACAAGTGTGCTGTGTCTTATATATGCAATGTACAGGGTGTTTATAAATGATTCATCAGGTTTTAAAAGTTTTTCATCACTCTGTATTCAAAAATAGCCCATTACCATACAGCTGAGATCTTCGAAAATTGTCGATTTCCATACACCAAAACAAATAATGATCAGCTGACTTGACCTGTCCTAAACATTACTTTACCTGTCCCAAACAAAACTTAACTATCGTAAACAACTGAAGTTCCCATTTTACTCAACTGGAGCACCAGTGTGATTTTGTTATTTTTGACGATTCTGTGTTCAAACAGCTGACTTTAACACTAAAACGAATTGTAAAACCGTGTTGTGTTTACTTTGTACCGTCGTTGTTACCTAATCATTTTAAAATCTCAAACATTCTGCCTAACACACTATTAGATAACAACTTTACCTTTAACCCCAGTGCTTTGATACCTTTAACCATTTTTACTATAATTTTATAGCACTGGCACGGCACAAACTTAGCGTTAAGGATTTAACTTAAAATAATTACTTCTGCATTTATTGTACAAATTGTGGTTTATTTAAGAAAAACTAAAATTAACATTTCTCACACATACATTTTAAAAATAAAAACTTTTACCCTACTGAGCATACTTTGCATTTTGAATTTAATAATAAAATTGACTTGAATTAAACTTTAATTAAAGTTACCCCAACTACTTTTAATTTTTACATTGTTAAAAGGGTATTAGGAAAACAAAAGGAATTTGTTGATTTGAATCTATCCTTGTAGTTACTCATCCGTACTCGTCAGCCCCATTAACAAAACAGCACAGTCTTTGCTGTAGTAATCTGATTGTACATAAGACAAAAAATACTTTACTATTTCCCCATTAAATAGACTTTAATACTTTGTTACAATTGTTTTATACCAACGAATGCCATGTCCTAATATGCTGAAATGTACATTGAATAAATAAACTTTGTTACACTATAGACAAGACTTATTACTTATTTCCTGAAATGACAAATTATATAATATAAAGTTGAGGGTACCTTCAGGTGAAGGGAAGTCTGGTGATGTAGACCAGGAGACGTGGGTAGACGACCAGGGAGCTGCCACACGAATGAGGCATCTACTTACATTTGGCAGAAGAAGGGTTAACCCCCACCTAGCTACTTAATTCCACCATCTTGGTTTTCCTGATTTAATTTGCTGAACTAGGATTTATCTAACAACTTGTTTCTATTGGTTATAACTATCTTGTTCCCTTATGAAATTATTTAATATGGCCATTCGTGGTTTTCTAGCTTCTTAACTAAAATAATTTAATAAATGATTGGAAAATTAATACAAAAAATCCAAATATGGTACAACTTATACAAAATTACTAGACTATGAAATATCAGATCATTTTAGTTTAAGTTTAATGTGGTTATTTGCATCGTGATGAAAAGAATCGTTCACTACATTTGCTCGGCTTCGCCTCGCGCGAAAAATGCTATCTTGCCCCGAAATAGGCCACTTTCGTGACTAGTAGTTAAATATACTATTATTATTTTTAATACTGAACAAATATTGATAAAAACAACATCAATAGAAAGAAAACTTCTTAAATTTGTCTTAGGTATCCCTACAAGTGCTCAATATGCCGTCCATTAGCCATGGAACAAGTTTCCAATCGATGTTGTAAATTGTCCTATACACCGGCTAGCATCGGGAGGTTGATTGAATCTACGGCGATGCAAATGCGTTCCTGTAGCTCTTGAAGTGTTTGAGGCATTGGCGGTATATAAACTTTGTCCTTTACACAGCCCCAGAGAAAAAAATCGCACACCGTAAGGTCAGGAGATCGAGGAGGAGGCTATTTGAGAAGGACCAAGTAATTTTCCGTACGTCTGCCAATCCACCTCTGAGGTAGCTTCTCGTTTAAGAAGTTACAAACTTCACAGTGCCAGTGAGGTGGAGCCCCGTCCTGCTGAAATACCAAGTCTTCTAAGCCTTCTTCCAGTACCGGCTCTAGGGCAGTGCGAGCCGTGCTCCAGCACGGGGCGCGGGTGGCGCGGCGCTTTTGGGGGGCGGCGCTTGGCGCTCATAACGGGTCGTGGGATGCGGTAGTGGCGTTCTGTCATAGTTGGGGGCCTGGGCGGCGGATATATTTTTAGGGGCCTATATATACATTAGGGGTTGAAGAGGAAGGCCTGTTCATATATGTGTATACGTTGTATTAGGGGCGTGCGAGTACTCAAAATTTGAGTACTGTATTTAAATAGTCAAATGAACTCAAAGTTTTGAAAAATACTCCAAAGTTCGAGCGAGTAGTTCTCGCCAATCTTTGGACGAACGCGACTTGCCAAATCACGTAGTAAACGGCCGCCAAAGACGATCGGACCACGTAAAATCGGCCGAAAATTACGAGACATAACATTATGTATTACACATGAATCACACATAAAAAACAACCTAACTGTGTAAATGGCGACCGAACCATGTATTATCGGTCGTAATTGAAGACGTTACAGATTATATCATCTGGAATTAACGTCCTTGCCGCGTAATATCGGCTATACACGACGACGGAAAACGAAATACTGTCCAAAAATGACGAATTTACTTCGTAATAACGGCAAAAAATACGACAGTAGATCGGTAGCGATTCTCCGGAGATCGGCGGGAAATACTCGCTCAGATTTTTTAACATTTTTCAAAATTTGGGAGCCTATGCCAAAGCGGGGCCTGGGGCGGACCGCCCCCCCCCCCCCCCGTTGGTATGCCACCTGGTGCGGGGTGGAGGGCTTAGGCCGTAGCGCTAACATAAAGTATTTGTATATATATCAAACTGATTTTGTAAATTGTTGTATATTAGTATTATAAGTTGTTGAAAGGCAACATTTGAAAGAAAGTTATGAGTATTCACCATGTTGCACCTTCATCATACTTAAACATTAAATTTACATATCAGATAATACAACTTCTGCTCCCCTCTATTTCAAAACGAGAAGTTGTTTTGACCTCTATCGGTTTGTGACAATTTCAGGGTATTCTGATTGGTATTGAGAGTTTGAATAAAACTCGCAATACGATGCAAGACATTTGCAATGTTAAAATATAAAGTAACACGATGCAACTAATTGTTTTAATCCGCCCACGTCGATTGTTTAAACTAGTTCCTATAGTTGAAGAAAGATATGGTTTAGAGACTGGAGAGTATTGAATAGGGATTTGATCTATTTGAGTTTAGTTTTATATGAAATAAGGGGGAAATATGATGCACCCTCCTCAGATTCTGGCGCCCCCTTACATCGTTACTTGTAAGGTACACTCGAATAGCTTACTTTGAAAATTATGGTTTATCGTTCCGTCTGTTTAGTAACCATTTCAACCAAGTTCTTATTCATTAAGTGAGTCATTTCGGAGTATTGGAGATGGAGTGGGAAATGTTAAGAATTAAACATATACTTCTCCTCATTACAGATTAAGATTATACAGTATATCACAGTATAGTACTAACAAACAAAACATGTTTGCACCCAACTTGAGTTTTTAAAGTCATTGGTATTAAACTTAAATGATCCAAACACTTTTATAAGATAATATTCAATATATCATAGAATAAAAAAAATTAAAAACAAAACCTTAAAGATTAAATACTCGAAGATAGAGTTTGTATAACTGAAAAACGTGTTATACATTAGAATCAATAAACAAATATTATATTCAGAAAACATTGGTTTTTCAAAAACAAAAATAACTCTAACAACAAACTTTGCTGTAACCATCGCAAACTTCAGCTTCACAGACTCCAGGAACTGTCAGAATCGCGGTCGTTTTTGATCAGCGTTTTGATTATTGTTTTGGTTCCCCTGGACTAAATATTTCCCACGCTCAGAACAGATGTACTGTTATCAGTATGTACTTCACCGTTCCTACTCATTTTTAAGGGTTTGTTTTAATTATTATTTTTCTTAAAGAAACACATAAGTGTTTTATGATACACAGTGAATTGTGATACGTTGATTACAAGTGTGCACATTTGCTGTTTTTTTAAAATTTAGATTTATTAATTATTTGAGGTTTTGAGTTTTGTTATGGCAAAAAGTTTAGTGGCGCGGAAGATCGGAAACGGGATACATTTCCAGGACAATAATTAATAAATGAAATCAAGATTTTGAACTACACAAGTCTCTTATCTGAATGTGTTTCATAGCTTGTCATTTCAGGTGATCAGCATAGCACGGAACCAGAAACATCGCAAACGCAACAACAAGCGAGGGAGCGAGGCGCGCACGTCTATCTCAGAACAAAGGGGTAGGGAGGTTTTGGTTGATGGTGGGGGGCGGGGGGCGGAAAAATTTGGTCTTTGCACGGGCGCTGAAAAACTGACGGGCCGCCTCTGCCTTCTTCTAACTGAGGAAACAACCACTGCTCCAACATGTCAAGATAGGCAATTCCAATAACGGTTTTTTCCACAAAGATAAACTTCGAGTCATAATTAAAAACACAAAATGTTTTTTCTTGAACTGCAATAATTTTGTAAAAAAGCCTACATAACCTGTGAAATGACAACGATGAGTATTAAATAGCTGATTATAAAACTTAAAAACATGCTCTTTAATCACATGTTTAACCCTAGCAGTGGCCAATGGCCGAGATTCGGCCCTTTTCTGTGCAGCCTACTGTGGCAGGGGCCGAGAATCGGCCATTTGGGACCGACAATTTTGTAACATAAGAAAACCACTAATAATCAACTCAAAAGTGAACAGTGAACAGTCAACTCATATACTGTTCACTTTTGAGTTGATTATTAGTGGTTTTCTTATGTTACAAAATTGTCGGTCCCAAATGGCCGATTCTCGGCCCCTGCCACAGTAGGCTGCACAGAAAAGGGCCGAATCTCGGCCATTGGCCACTGCTAGGGTTAAACATGTGATTAAAGAGCATGTTTTTAAGTTTTATAATCAGCTATTTAATACTCATCGTATAATGATATATCGATGGCTTAGAAGTGAAACCTCGTAAGTCAGCAAAAGCAAACTTTTCAGGAAACGAAAAAAACGTTCTAAAAAAACAAATGCCCATCGATCTTTTTGATTTTTATTTAACAATTTAAAGTGGCTATCTCAGTATTAACTTGTAATGTTTGATAATGATATTGTAATTATATATATTATCTAGATGACTTACGAGGTATCACATCTTAAAAAAAGTAGACTTACGAGGTTTTACGAGGTTTCACTTTTTACCTGACTCTACTTACGAGGAATCACAATGTAATTCAATACATTCTTGTATAGCAACATTAAATATTCAAATGGTACAACGTCTAATAGTAAAGCACAAATTGGTTGAAATTGAAAAATTTTATTCAAGAATGAGTAATGAAACATTTATTTATACACAGATTAGATTTCTAAAGCTACTACAATGTATTCACTACAGTATAACGTAATGTCCATAGTTATGGTAATAGAAATGAATGAAATTAGGATATCCTCTCGTTAAAATATCAAAATAAGTATATCAATTATAATATAGTGATAGGTATAAAATAAAACATGGATATTTATATAATAAGCTACTGGATACTAAACTTTCAAGTAAAAATTACACATAAATGCAAGTATCATGGTTGGACAACACAAAACTAAAACGTTTTCTAAGTTAAAACTAAACCTTAACAGGCTTTGATGGTGATGAAAGGTCTCAATACACCCTACAATTTCCCTAGCTCACGAGTAGGTAGCATCACTCAATAGTTGTCCAATTTATTCGTAAGTGATTGAGTCATAAAACGGATGACAGTCCGAGGGTAACACAGACTTGAGTTGCTGCAGATGGGTCCACATAGTTTTGTTTATATTCAGAGGTGATTTGTGATATTGATTAAATTGAGCCAGTTTAGCAATGTTGTTCCTCCATTTTCTTTGAGGAATGGCGACGAACTCACTATCAAATGATTTTATTTTAACAGTTATCTCACCATCTTTGTATCGGATCGCTCTTATATCTGTTACCACAGGATCACCAGGCTTCTTACCTGGTCTTATACTGTCGTACATCAGAAGATCTGGCTGAGCAAAGTTCTTTACAAAGTCATAGGTTAATTCCTTTTGCTCGATTGGGCTGGGGTTAGATCTAGCACTTGCCGCCAACTTTATGTAATCACTTGGAAGGTGAATTGGCTGGTTGTGAATTTTGTTTTCAATCATAGCGTGTATCGAGTCCACCTCCATCTGAGTATGACCTTTTTCCAAATATTTTTGCGTTATTTCAACGCCATACTCCTTGCTAAAAGATAAGAGAGCGTTTGCCATGATTACATTCCTATTTTGGTTTGTACAACCATCGCTCCAAATAACGATCGGAGTATTCTCCTCACTGTTCCACTTATCCTTTAAGAAGTCTACTACACAGCTGGCAAAGGTCGGAGCTGTCAAGTCAGCTTGTGTTTCATTGAACCAATAAGATCTTGCACAATGAGACTGCATCTCATAAATAGAAAAGTTGTGACAGGCTAATTTGGTTTTGAAATAAAGGGCCGATGCGTTTAGGCTTGGACAAACCTTCACTGCTTGGACGTCTTGGCTTATGACGAATAAAGTTCCTTCAGCGGCTTTTTCCTTGTCGTTAGTTTTTTCTTTTCTAGCCCTATCTTTCAAGCTAATATGTTTAAGGTAATCTTCTTCACTGACTAGGCCTGCATCTTTTGCAACACAAGTGTCGCACCTATCTTTCTTTGGCTGTTGGAATGATAGGTTTTTGCTATGGATAACCTTGTAAAATGTGCATGTAGACAAAGGATTGATTGGTTCTTCCTCATTTTCGCACTGCCTTTTATATTCAGCGTACACATCCGACATTCGGTTGCCAAATACTGGCTCAATATACAGTTTCGAAGTGTCCTTTCTACAATAGTGAGCTGGGAGTTTAGGCATGCTGTCCAAAAATTCATTCAACTTTGCTGCAGCTCTTGGATTAGTCTCACCTAGCCCTCTTCTAGGCCGAGTTACTTTTGGGGGGGTGATTGCATGACCCTGAGTGGCATTGGTGGAATCTGCCGCCCAATTCTTGACAGTCCACTCCCCTAAACCAAAGGTATTAAAAAAAAAGGTTTTGCAAACTTTATGCGCTTTTCCATTAGTGGTTTTGACAGTGTATGTCAAAGTAGACTTTTGCCTTGAAACTGCTCCTGGATTCTTCACACTTTTCTTTTCCTCGCATCTCACCAAAGAGGCGATATAGGTCTTCTTTTGATCCCATGATAAATTGTTCCAGAAGTCTCTGAAGATTGTTTTTCTTTCATCGTTCGCAATTTCATTACAAGTTCGTCCAGATCTTATACATCCTCTACCTTGACATCTTGGCCCTAATTCTCTTGACTTCCTTTCTTTTCCTCTTTTACTTTTCCCACCTTCTTCTTTTTTCCATCCAGTGTATTGCTTCCCTTGTTCACGAAGCTTTTTATTTTTGAAGTCAAAACACTCTTGATTGTCCCTCTTGATTTTCAGGAGCCTGTTCAACAACAATCTCATCTATAGAACTATTTTCTGATTCAACGTAATCTGGATCATCAGCTGCTTCATCGTCACTACCATATTCATTACCATTTGGACGTGGATTGTCATCAATTCCTGTTGGTGAAGTGGGAGCGATTTGGTTACAGGCTGTTTCAACTTCTTCTATATTTTCTTCCACGATGACGTTATTTTCATTGATGACGATTTGATCACAGGCAGTTTCAACTTCTTCTATATTTTCTTTCATGAATACGTTATTTTCACAAGTTTGAAGTTCCCTTACAAAAGATAACTCCTCATTATCATAAATAGGACTTGGTTCTAGAATAACGTCATTATCCGTTGAAGTTGAAGCAATTTGTAGACTTTTTTTGTGTGGGCTTGAGCTGTAACTGTGTTCAATGTCAATAGAGCTCATAGAATCTACAGAAATACAGTTATTATGACTTTTCTTCATCACGATTGCTGGGACCAGTACACAGTTTAGGGGGTAAAGCAGCTCTTGAAGGTCCATGGTTAACAACTTCTATTTGCGCAGAAGGAAAGAAATTTTGTAGATCTTGCATCCAGTCATCGATATCCAGGTCTTCACTCAGCTGTTGACTGGTTTCGGAAAGATCCATTTTCTGAAAAACAACCCTTTGATGAGGTCCACACTACTTAGAAATGTGTAGTGAAACCTCGTAACCAATACTCAAATAAAAGTGAAACCTCGTAAGTAAAATTAAAGTTTAAGGTTGTTTTTTGCCGTTGCAATAACTATCTTAGGCTAGCAGTACAATAATTTTGTACGAAAGAGACTAATATAGTGTACATTAATGCTCCACACATAACACTTACCTGACAAAATTGGCTTGCAATGTAACAAAAACGGGACAGCTACATCAGAACACCATGTGCACCATTAGATTATACTGGATCTCAGGTGACTTACGAGGTTACTCTATTCATCTGCTATGCCTTCTTGATACCTCACATACGAGGTGTTTTTTAGATTGCTTTTTTTGAGTTAAACAAATTTTTCTGACTTACGAGGTTAGTCTAGTTCAAAACAGCTGATTTTTATACAAATTTACATACCAATATCTTAATATTGCAAAACATTCGACATAGGAGGTTTCACATCTAAGCCATCGATATATATATATATATATCATTCGAAAGATAATATTCTGAACTTTCATTTTATTACATAAACAAACCCTGTAGCAGCTATACAACGTCACGACGATTAGAAATCAAATGAATTTTTGGCACGATGCGATTCTTGCAGCCGATGCTAGGAAAATGTCAAAACATGGCTTTTTTGAAATTACCCAGCTTGGGTAAATTTTGTCGTGGAAAGTTGCGGTTGGTACCAATGCACTGCTAAAGAGTGGCGCTTTATTTTGGTATTGATTTTTTGAACGAAATATTGATTAGAAAGATCATATGATTTTTTGAAAACATGTTTTCTGTTTCTTTGTACAATGGCAGATGGCCGAAAGACGGCCATCAGGAAAATTGGATTTATATCTAGTGTAAGTTATACTTACTAGTCAAATAATATGTTATTTTGAAGAGGAAGAAATGAAATGTAGAGTAATTTAGTTTTGCTGTTGGCAGCTCTATTTTATTCTGGCTTCATCACCAAGGAATTTTTACATTACGTCACATTTTTGCATTTTTACTCGGCAACTGCGCAGCTGTTTACGCAGTCTCAGTCAGTTTGTTTGGCTCGCTCCAAACTGTATTGTATTTGGTATCACTGTAAACAGCAGATTTCAGGCTTTATTCCTATATCTATCTCAATGTGTTGTGGTTTTGTTGACAATATGACATGACATCTGAAATATGCAATGTCAAGTCCCAGTCCAAAATGGCACGCTATGTTATTGTTTGACCGCTGTCAGTTGTGTAAGAGTGTTTTAGTTATTTATTTAGCCGAATTTACGCAAAAATGGATTGTAGTGACATTTCGGGGTGCTCTTGAAGAAAGTATTAGTGACATTGATGACGATTTAGAGGGTAATATAGGCAGTGATATTGAGGTGAACGATTTCCCTGCGTCATAGTGTCTTGGGCTAGTTGGATTATTTATCTGGTAGGCCTAGTGGTGAGATATATATTTATATGTATATTCCTATGTATTCTATGTACAGTAGAGCGTCAAAAATCCGAACCAATTGGGACCGTAGGTGGTTCAGATTACCGATTTGTTCGGATTTTCAAACATAACCTCGAAATGCCTCTTAGACACATAATTAGGCCTACACTATTAAATATGCAGTTCTAGGCTATAGTAAATGAAACAACAACAATAGTTTTTTTGTACTTACGTATATTATGTACATTACTGTAGTTGGTTTCTTAAAAAAATAGGTAGAGTTCATACAGTACACAATAGGAACGAACAAAACACTGACCAGTAACAGTATTCAAACAGAATCACTCATCACTCTAAATCCAACTGTACAAAATCACTTATCGTATACAATTCTATTTTACATTAAAAAAGGCGCTAATCTTAGGTTGCGTTAGCTTCGATACACGTTTTCTGCCAGCCAAGTCCTTCATTCGCTTAAGCCGCAGGAGCTGACCTTGACTACATTCTGGCTGTGTTTCGTACCAAGACATCACTGTCTCTAACGCCGTAAAAGCTTCAGAATGCGAAGGAACTGAGTCGTCGTCTGCTGGATCTTCTTCATCACTGTCACTGCCTTCATAATCTTCGGACTCTTGAACTGAGGTAACAATATCGTTGTCATCCAGGATCTCGTAGCCCAAGTCATTTCTATCAACGTCTAACCATTCTTTGACGCCTGCTGTGTCACATTCTTGAAAGCCTGGAACTGACTGGCACAAAACAGCCACTTCTGTCACATTTTCAACATTTGCTGGTTCATTATTATGGGCGTCTTCTTCTGTACCATCTTTATTTTCTGGCCAAAGTTTATTCCACGCTTTTGTTAAATTTTCTTGGGTCAGTAAGTCCCACGAATCTGCAAGCATGTAGCACGAGTCTTTCACGTTTAGCTTTTTTGCAAATTGAATGACACTTTCCTCATTATCTTCTGCCAAAAGAAGCCTTCGCAGCACTTGCTTCCTATACATTCTTTTCAACTTTTCTATAACGCCCTGGTCCATTGGTTGGAGGAGTGGCGTGAGCACGAGTCTTTCACGTTTAGCTTTTTTGCAAATTGAATGACACTTTCCTCATTATCTTCTGCCAAAAGAAGCCTTCGCAGCACTTGCTTCCTATACATTCTTTTCAACTTTTCTATAACGCCCTGGTCCATTGGTTGGAGGAGTGGCGTGACGTTAGGAGGAAGAAACATCACCTCAAAATCCTTGTCAATTGGATTTAAAACTTCTACGGAGGGATGTGTTGGCGCGTTGTCCATTATCAGCAACACTTTTCCGCTAAGTTTCCTTTCTTTGCGAAACTTCTTAACATTTGGTATGAAAACATTTTTATACCAGTCAGTGAATATTTCACTGTCCATCCAAGAACTTTTTTGAGCTTTGTATGTCACGGGAAGCTGAGTTATGTTTTTGAAACATCTTGGTTTCTTGCTTTTCCCAATGATCAATAGGGGAAGCGTATGATCTCCACTAGCATTTGCACAGACCATCCCTGTAATATGCTCCTTACTGACTTTAAATCCTGGAGCAGCTTTCTCTCGGCGAGAAGCTAAAGATTTTCGTGGAAGAGCCTTCCAATTTATGCCGGTCTCGTCACAATTGTAAACGTCTTCCCTAGCATATCCGTTACTGTTTACAAAATCTAAAAATGTGGTTTTGAAAGCTTCTGCAGCAGGAATGACAGAAGACAAAACTTCCCCTTGAACATTAAGTTCTCTAATTCCATGACGGGACTTGAAATTTTTTAACCAGCCTGTGCTGGCTTTGAAATCAGCTGGCCCTCCTAATTTTTCATGGAAGTACAAAGCCTTTTCACAGAGCAAGGGTCCTGACACAGGTTCACCTAAACTTCGGCGCTGTGAAAATCACAAAAATACAGCATCTTCCAGTGATCGGTCTTTCGCTGTCCTCGTTGTTTTCCGAAGTTTTGAACCATCTTCAGAATCTAATTTTGAGACAAAATCTAGAATGCTATTTTTATTTTTTTTTATGTCTGAAATGGTAGCCTTACCCACTCCATACTCTTTTGCAAGAGACGAACCACTTTCACCTTTTTCCAGCCTATTCAAAATTTCGATTTTAGTTTGAATAGCAAGAAATGTGTGTTTCCTTTTCAGTGTCCCAGATGAAGACGCCATAATGTGAAGAAATGTACGAAATTACAGTAGGCCAACTGCTCACAAAATCAATTTGCACAAACAACAATAAACACGAACAAACCGCAAGACGCAACTTAGCGCTATACACCTCACTGATGACTGTACTCCACTGGCAGTGAGGTGGTGAAACAATAGAGACGTGGCGGGGGGTGGGGTGGCTGACGCGTCACCAGGACAGTTAAAAATAGACACGCCCAAGGTCATTTACCTGGCTCGGCGCGCTCACTCATTCCCCTGCCGGGCGCCGGCAGTTTGGCGCGAAATTTTAAAACATGTCGTTTCCGTGCTAATTCAATACAGTACAGTATTAATAACATCCTCAGGAGAGGTTCGGATTTTTGACGTTCGGATTTTCGACGCTCTACTGTATAACATGATATATATTTCTATGTAGGGAATTGAATGTACTACAACATGTTTATATTGATTTGGGGTAAAACATTTGACAAAAAAGTTATATACTAAATACTGTGAACATTTTTTTACCAAATACATAAAAATAGCAAAACATTCTTTTATTTACATTTATTTATAAGTGATAACAATTTTTTACCATCAACTTTATGACTTTCTTGGATTCCTTACATCATTAGCTCTACAAATATATATATATATATATATATTTACATCATAAACTAACACTGTACAATTTACACATTTTTCGGGTTTCCGTTTATTATTACATTACGCCCCTAAAACATACAAAAAAAAATTCTTTCCCCAACATGTTATACATTTCTATGTAGGGAATTAGATTGTCTACAAAATGTATATTATGAATTTTCCATTAAAAACCTGTAGACAAAATTTCACCGAAGCTATACTTTTGAAATTTCAAAAATAAAATTCTATTTTTTCTTTTCACTTTACCGAAAAAATTGCCTTTAGAGATCTTTATTATTTTAGTATTTATAGATTCCCCTGTTCTTTCCGATCAAAATGAATATAAGGTTGGCTAGGTTTACTTCTACGGTTGAATTTATAAGAATTTTCAAAAAACAGTCTGCAAAATCAACAAATTTAGCCTGCCATTCCACACTTTAGCATTGGGCTACTCCTAGGGTTAAATCATTAGTGTGGGATAAGAAATAAGTGAGATACATGCCATTAAAACCTGATGAATCATTTACAAACACCCTGTATTATGTATCCAGGAAATTACAGCCTGTTAACACGTTCGCTGCGGCCCACCAATGGCGGGCGTGCGCCGAGCACGGCAGCGAACCAGATTGGCACAGACGAATTCAATTATTTCGGTCTGACGAATCACAAAACAGCGGTTCGGTGAAGTGCTGCATTTCCACAAGACTGGACGTAGTTCGCTGAAACACCCACAGGTAGCAGCACTGCCTGGGTACTAGCCATTTCCCTTGTAATGTCAATAACAGGGAGAATATCCCAGAAATATGGGGCAAAAACTGGTTTTTTGTAAAGGATTGATATCTTTTATTTGGATGAGATTTATATTATGTTAATTAGTATCTAGAATGCAGCTGCAACTTCATAATTTTAAAATCATGAAGTCGGGCAGTAAAGAAAATACTCATAAAAATGTTGCAAAAAATTGTTTAAGAGGAAGGAAAACCCTAGTATATATGTATTCAAGAATAATTATAAACAGATTCCTATCCAGTTAACTAGGTAAACTACTTTTATCCGAGATGCATGAAGACGGTTAGTTTAGCGTTAATTAGGATTATTAGCCACAGTCTCATTGTGCAGTTTCAGTAAAAAGAAATGATACTTGTTGTATCATCTTTTTTTGTGGTACAGAATAAAAAACTATCATTCAATAAAAGTTTGCTTAAAGAGTTATCAACTGGATGAGATTTAAATGAACGTCTTTTCCAAACTTTCAAGATGTTTGCTAAATCACAACAGGCTGCAGTAGTTGTTTATGTTTTGTTCAGGTAATATCACTTGATTTGTTATTCTAGTTCAAGAATTAGGTTATTTTATAGTGAAAAAAACAAATAAAACAAGAAAATGGGTGGGTATTAAATAGGCCTGTTTTTTACACAGGACAATTTCAGCTTGGCTGACACCTTGCCAGATACCTATCAGAAAGCCTGTTAGTTGTCAGGTTGTAAAATAAAACACAAATGTTCCAGGATGACCATTACTTGGAGCCTTATATCGAGGAAGTGATCCGCGAAAGGAAGGAGAAAGAAGAATGGAATAAGAAGTACTAAATGAAAAAAAAACTGATTACTAGAATGTTCATTCAAATTAATGTATATTGTTATTAAATAGTTATGTCGTAGCTTTTGAGGTATGTTTCTTGCCCTCCTTATCAAAGATGATCAGAAAATTATTTAGGCCTACAATCTCCTTCTTTCATATGGTCATTTTATGTTATAAAACAGCATCCACTGTGATGCTGACTTATGAATATTTAAAAAAATATGACAGTGAGCAAAACTTGGGTTTTTGAAATAACATAGATACCTATCAGATTTAAATAAACAAACTTAAAGCTCTGTCCAAGTCTAAATGTTATTTATTAACATTATTAATTTAAAATAATGTTTATTTTTGTATGGCTTGAATCAATTTTTTATAAAAACACAATTTAATTTAATTTTTTTAATTTTTAATAGGTCCATAATTCCCAATAAATAGTACAATTATTTACATAAAGAAAGTTACAGTATATGGCCTATTAACAAATATAAGATAAGATTTTGCATGTACCATGTACAAAATACAACAAAAATTGATTTTGATGAAATTTTGTTCATGGGTAAGGGCATTGACTATACACTTGTAGTGGACAGCAAACCAAATGGGCGGTTCTTTTAATAAAATTTCCACGTAGTTCTGACAGCACTGGATAGAAATCCCCACATCGCACGCAACAGCGGACGTAATTCTGGCTCATGCCGCTTGAAATGCCACCCGGCCGTGGCTGGTTTTAAAAATCTCACTTTACTGATAAAATGACTGTCTTGCTATCCTCACAAATCAGAATTTTAAATGTAAGTTTTAACACAGGCTGTAATAACAAAGGTTGTTTAAGATAAAAATAAAAATTGTAATACAGTGGAACCTCTATTAACCGTCACCTTTGGGATCGGGACTGTGACGGATAATAGAAACATCATATTATAAACGTGTTCAGTAACTAAATTTTAAAATGTTTGGCAGAGAAATGAAAATAAACTGTGTACAAAAGGATAATACTTCCCACTACATACATATTTATGTTGTTTTAAATAATATAATAGCTCATACAGACGCTCAGACTAAGCCGTAAGGCGCAAATCCTGAGTCTAATAAATAGTAATATTCTCATAGACGGACGACGGATAACAGAGAGTGACGGTTGATCGAGGTTTTACTGTACAGCAGACTCTCAGAAATCCGGGCTATTGTGGCGGCCGTTCCGGATTTCCCGGAGGTGGGCGTGAATCATCAATTCTGCCTTTATAATGAACAATTATGTCAATATGCATTTACGTTCATGTGCCAAGAGGCACCGGTCTACTGATTTAGGGATGACTCATCGACAGGAGAAGACCTACACGGGGAGCAGCTCACTGGATACCGATAACAGCACAGTAGTTTGGTGAGCTAAGTAAGGACTCAAGACCATACAAGGTCGGGTTGGTGCGCCTGACGAAGCAAAGTACTTGACATTTGTGTGGTGCGGGATAATCACGTAAAAACTGAATGCACTAAACCATGAAGTTGCGTTTTTCGTTTATATTTGCAACACAAAAATTAAAAAAATCGAAGATCATCATTCTGGATAACCAAGAGTCCGGATAAGTGTGATCCGGATTTCACAGTAACTGTGAAAAACTAGTAATCAGATTTATGTTGACGACGTAGCTGTCTTTCACCAGCGTCAATCCAGCGTGCTCAGTCTGTTCAGCCTCTGCAATTTGAAGTAGTTGGCGTTATGTTTACACGGTGGAAGCACATGCGATAGCCCCTGCTGCCGACCGCTCCTACGAGATTGTGCTGCTTTCTTTGTTGACGGATCCCAGCATTGGGTTTACTGTTTACTACAGGTGTAAAGTCAATTGTATGGGCCATGAACAATAACGAGTCCATATCATGATGACCAAAAAAAAACTCTTGTTTACCATCCAAGAGTTTAAAAATGTATAGGCTATTTAATGCTTCCCACTTTTTCGACTTTTAAAAATAAGTTATTCTGAAAGAGAAATACTTTTTTTACCACAGTGTTAAGATTTAAAAACAGTATTTGTCATGAAGACTGACAATTGTAAATTACAAACCTATTTGAAATTAGGGAAAACAAAAACAATAATAGTTTATTGTATCTGGGAGCCGAGCTTCAGAGGAGACCGTCAGTTTATTCATTAACTTTTCACCATAGGAAAAAACAAATCACAATTTAACCTTACAATTTGAACGAGATTGAAATTTGTTTACATATTCATATGAGCTAACGCAGGTGATACTAGTATAGGATTATTAAAGAGATAACTAAGGATTCGATCGCTTTTTAATCAAATCACAAGACTTAGTTAATGGAATAAAAAAGGCATAGTAATAAAATATAAACAATAAAATCACTGTTCCGAGTTATCGAGACCTGTCGCTGGGTATCAACAGGTCAGGTTCCCTCTCTTCCACCACTCTCCAGAAGAATTTTATGGATTTGTTGTTACAACACTTGATAAGAATCGAGTCCAATAACTTCCTGTCCAAGCACTTCAATACTTCCATACAGAAGTTCCCGAAACTCTCTTTGAGATTTAGCACTGTCGTGTCTTCCCTGTCTGGTTTTCTGTTCCCTGAAAATGTGACAACAGTTAGTATGTGGTACGGCAGTAGTCAATAATGTGAAAATTTCCCACACTAAATGGTTTTCTTAATAAATTAATTTTACCCCAAGATACTGTTTTTGGGCACGTACCAAAGATCTCAGTTCATATATATATATATATACATGTTATTTATTAGGAGTCTGCGGTACCAGAAATTTAAGGTCGGTACGGTAAATTTGTTTGTACCTCGGTTCTCGGTACAAAATCGGTACGGTACGCGGTAATAAAATAGCCGTAATTTATCATAGCCTCAGTGTATTCGGAAACCAAACAGACCAAATACAGAACAAATATTGTTAAAGAAAAACATACTAGCAGACATAAAAAAGTATTTGGGTAAGCTTTTGACTATAATTTATAATAGTTCACAAATATTTATATAGGCCTAATAACAATAATAATGTGTTAAATCACGTAAATAAAGAAAGAAAGCCCAATATATATATATATATATATATATATATAAAACCCCAAGAGTAATAATTCCCTTTATGTTAAATAATTATGTTAATTTAGTTATGTAGGCTTATTTCATCTATAAGACGTTGTTGTTTGTATTTGTAATAATTTCATATAGATACCATTTATTCAATTTTCCCTGTATTCACTAGTTATGATAAGTAATTTCCTAGTTAATATAAATTGTAAAGCTATCTCAAATACATTTCATGTATATAGATAATCAAAATTAATTGATCTCATACAAGATAATACAAATAACAGTCACATAAAACACAAATAAGACAAATATATTTCTTTATAAACTTTTTTCACAAGCAAGACGATAAAATAATAATAAGAGAAAGGAAGGTATGTGTGTGTGTGTTTTCAAATTAAATACAGGTTGTATGAATTATAAATTATAGCTTCCAACAAATTTTAAATCCTATAACCAAGTAACGCAACAGAATAAGAATTTGTATTGCAATCAGATAACACATACTCAGCAGACGTCAAAGTTGTAGCCTACTCGTTGTAACAGAAGTCAACGGTGATGGTGGTTCATCAAGAATCAAGAATCTATCACAATCACTCATTGTTTGTTTTAAATAGTCTAACTATAAAGGCTATCACAAAACTTGTTATCAAGGCTTGTTCAAAACATTTGATCAACAAAGACGACGCGCGATCAGTGGAAGTGATGATTACGTCCAAACGTCATCGTCACACAAACAGTATACCTAAAAAGTGAATATCAGAGGGAAAGAAATACGCAGTTTCCAAAATTATGATATACGCCATAAAATTATGAACCAATGTAGGCTAACCTTTTTATTTGTTACAACAGTAGTGTGTGTACAACCTTTTTTATTAATCAACGTTTTAGCAATGAAACTAATATTTAACCTAAACACTCTTCTAAACCGTTCACGGCATATTTAATATTGAATTAAAGCAGTTTCTTTCGGTTGGTTTAATTTCTATCCACAAAACATTAGGAAGTGTCATAATGCCTATTAGGAAAATGTTATGACAAGCCCGATTTGAGTTTTTGAATTGATGTGCATGTTATTATGTTTGCATATCAAAATAAGTGCCAACCATCTGCATTTTATTACTCTCTGTAACACACGGTCGTAGATCAGAATGTGTTTGCCAAATGTTTGGCGATTACCAAGTACTTATTTAAGGTTAAGGGGCTTATAAATCGGCAATGTAAAACATAAAATGGTGATATAATTTCGTTGATATAAAAACCAAACAGATATTTATGTGTTTATCCCTCAGTTTGATTTAAAAATGATTAAATGTCATAGAAATTCGGTTGTAGGTTTTTGTTTACGTTTATACCGCCTCCATCCACTGGCCAAGTCTAGACAAGCAAAGACGAGTGTGACAGTGTAAATGCGTAGTAGTTTGTTATTAACCTCTGTTACTCTCAATGTTTATATACATTATTTCATTACTCGCTGAGTCGTACGTAACTCGACAAAACATTCGGCCAGTCTGTGGAGGCAGCTTTATCAATGCTCTAAAGACATCTCGTCATTATTCGTGTTCCGATTGTGAACCTATAAACTCGCGAATGCCGGTCAAAGTTGAAAGGTGCTGTCGTGAGCAAAGGCGTGTAAATAGAATGTCAACGGACGAAAAAGATGTTATGAATAAAACTGAAGGAAAAATGTGGTTGATAAACAGTGAATACTGATTTTTTGTAGTTCTAGGCTGTACCGTACCGACTTAGTACCGTCGCCGTTAGTGGTACCGAACCGAATTCGGTAATTCGTTTTGTAGCGAACCGGTACCGATTTTTCGGTGCACCGCAGACCCTATTATTTATATAAGGTTCGGAAAATGGTTGAAAGTAGCAAATCTGCCATCTTTGACGGCCCCTAGGAATGATGACATGTGTTATATGATAACTTGCAGAGGAAAAATAATTAATGTGTGCCTATTCTC
Source organism: Allygus modestus (assembly GCA_963675035.1). NCBI lineage: Eukaryota > Metazoa > Arthropoda > Insecta > Hemiptera > Cicadellidae > Allygus > Allygus modestus. The sequence continues at coordinate 188,871,056 of OY776112.1, read as the reverse complement.
ATTCATTGAAAATACTGGCCTCAACAATCAAAGTCTGATAGAAGGTAATCATACATTGTAGTCAGGGCCGCCACATCTCAAGGTTGGGCCCAGGGCCACATCTGACTGCAGGCCCCCTCCCCTAACTTATCAAAACAGCATTCAATTAACCCACCCCCAATTAATATACACGCCATACCATTGCCTATTTTAACTAGTAAAATTAATTTAACTGAATAAAAATACACCAGTAACCCGTCGCGGACCAAATCTGGCTTAAAAAAAGCAGACAGACAGATAAACAAATTTTAACATAAATTTAAATAACTTCGCTGCATACAATATTTTGGTCAGCAGAGGTTGACGGAGCTGCCAATCTACTTTCTGCTTTTTAAAAAAGGTTTTAATTTGTTTACGTTTTGTTTCAGCTTCTCGCTCTGACTTGTCTTTCCTTTTCGTTGCAACAGATTTGTGTTTATATGACATTCTAATTTTTGAACAATTACTGTTCTAATCCATTTAAAAGATAAAAAAAAAACACAAAACAAAGAACAGATTGCCACACACGAAATGTTGAAAAAAATCACAACTAAACCGTTCTTTTAAAAATGACAGAATCGACACTGATGCAATAGTGGAAGTCAAAACACTGACTAATAGCAATGACTACATGTAGTCATTGCTGGTAGTGGCAGGAATGTAGTGGAGGATGCGGAGATTGCTTTAGCATGCAGAGTGAGCTTACTTTATATTCCTCTTAGTATTAGTTATTATTTTTGTTTACTTATAATTTATTTTAAGATGATGCCATTCTACATCTGTATGATTTCATGTAACAGTTGTATTCATAATTGTACACATTTCATGAATAAAGATTATTTGAATTGAATTGGAGGAAGTGAGGGGCGAGACTAGCGCATGCGCGATGTAGGGTAAAGACGTGACGCGCCGCGGCATCGCTGTCGCTTTGTTGATGAGTGCGGGAAGCCGTCTAGGTGTCATCCTGACAACCCGTCACCTCGGCATTTTGGCCACAGGCCACCTCGTAAAAATATACCGATGCCGTCAAGGTGTCATCCCATCAAGTTGTCACCTCTTTTCTAGAGGTGATTGTTTGTCGTGTGCAGAGACGACAACCTGTCACCTCGCACGCTTGCGTCAAGGTGTCACCCCGACAACCCGTCACCTTCTCTACTCCCAGGTGACGATCTGTCGTCGCCGTTCACGACAAACCGTCACCTCGCATGCTGGCGTCAAGGTGTCACCCCGACAACCTACCACCCCGCTCCATCTGTTTCCGTCTTCTTATAACGCAAAAATAGGCTTTCTCCACTTGGCTTATCAGCGCTACCATGCTTAAAACAAATAATAAACTTTTAAAAATTATAAATTATTCATGTTTAATCTTCTACCGTATTTAAAACTACATTAATTTAGAGGCACGGTCGTGTCTCGTCGCCAAGTCCACCAGCAGACGACGAGCGAACGACGATGCGACGTGAGTAACTACGTGAGTAACTATTAACACAAAGGAAAATGAGGCGATTTTTCGACCCACCAAAAAATAAATTTAAAGCCCTAATTTGATCTAATTCCGTTTTAACACGTTAAAAACACCAAAGTATACGACAGTTTGTTTTAGAATGGTATAATAATCGAGAAATAAACGTTTTAAGTAGCGAAAAAAATTACAAGTTTCGTAAATTTTGATCGAATCTTTCACCTCGATGTTCAGAAAGCCTAGCGACTTTATTTCTCATCAAACCTAAATGAAATTTCAAAGTTACTCATATTTTTTCTCATAGAAGTGCCTTATGATACTATGAATAAAGTTTAAAATCGAAATATATTAAAAGTGATCACTTTAAAATTTTTCATTTCAATTTTAGTTGACTTTTAAAACGTAAGCAAAGAAGATGACACAAAGAGTAGGTTTCGCAAGTAAAAGGCTGAAAAAGCTGACACATCAGGATTCATATATTCTCTGTAACCCGTGCAAAGATCAAGTATGTTTTCAAATAAATTAATGATATGCTAGGAATTGTATCTTTGTGGCTACAAATAAAATTTTAGATTGGCTTCATTCGACTTTTAAATTTAAAAGTCCTATTACTTTAGATGAACAATTTTCGTAACTTTGTTTCAGAAATCAATCCATGTATATTTATATATATATTTATCCTTGTATATTTATATGTTTCGCGGATATAGGAAACGGCTCTAACGATTCTCATGAATTTTTTTACTTTTAACTGCATTTATGCAGTTAAATTTTGTGTAAAAAACGCAATGTTTCGAGAAAATTGAATTTAAAAGTTGAAAAATTTATGATGTATAACCTTATGGGTTGCCATGTTGGTTACAAAATAACAAGGAAATAGTAAACAAAAGAATCATCAGGTGTTCATAAACAAGCCAAGTTGCATAATCTGATTTTTCCCCCAAGCAACGGTCAACCAGGTATTAATAAATACTACTTGAACACATAATGTTTCACTTGTATAATCAACATTAAGATACGGTATTATTCTCTGGGAGTCTAGAGTCTAGAAAAGAACGCTTTATCAAAATATTTAAATTTTTTTTTAAATTCTAACATTACATTTCGTTTATATTTTTGAAATTCTACTATATTATAAATTTAAATAAACAACAATAGTAACCAGTACAGATATTCATAACCATAATTACTAGACAAAGACACATAGACAAACTCCTCATAGATTGGAATTAGCCGCTACAATACCTCAAAATCTCGGGCCAAAATCGCTTAACAAAGTACCAGAAAACTTATCATTAACCTCGGAAACAAAATTCAAAATTCAGTTAAAGAAATACCTTTTAAAGTTACATAAATACCAGTTAAAGAAAGATAGGTTCTTATACATTATAACCTTAACACGAGATTGATCTAACATAGTTTATTCTCAACTCCAAAAAATTATATCTTAAAGAATAGCGTGTAAAGTCTTCATGATAGGTAGTCGTTTCATAGTCCTTATAAGCCATCTTAATAAACCTTCATAATAGCATCTTAATTTTTTAACATACCAACTGATAAAACCAAATAACTAATAAAGCATATATGTTGGAGTTTTACCTTATAATTTATTCTTTGGGGTTTCGTCTTAAAGGCAACAACAAGAAACTGGTTTATAACCTCAGTTTGAGCGTGTGCGTAGCCACGGGAAACTGCTAGTAGGCCTAATCGTATAACGGGTGGTCCAAAAATAGCGCTCACATTTTGTTTTGTGACAGCACAGCTATTTCATTGGTTAGAGAGATGATTTTTGTGGTGAACGGTTCTTTAGATACTACCATTTTTTCATACCAGTGGTTTCAACTATTTAACTTTTCTCATGAAGGCGGCATAGAAAATAAATAATATGTAAATTCTATGCAAAGTGTGATTTGCGGGATTGATCAAATTCTCACGATAGTTAATCACATCACTTTGAATCTAGCAATACATAATGACAAACTCAACAACATTTCGTGAGTTCCCATCTAGTAACGGAAAAAATGCAATGATATAGACACAAATGAGTACGCGTGAGTACGCTTTGAAAACTGTCTTGCCTTATGTGTATAAACCAACTGCAGCTTGCACATGAAACACATTTTTATTATGGTCACCCCCCAGTGAAACTTATTTTTAACTACTAAGGGGATTGTGTTCAAATTTTTCGATGATGTTTTGACGAAATTGCAAAATCATTTCTATAATGACTACTTCTGCGGTATTGCTAAAGTTTTTTACCTACCTTAGAATTATTATAAACATGAAAAACAACATCGAAGCGAGCTGAAAAATACGTTTAGTAGAATTCACGAATTATAAATTTTTTATGCCGCCTCTATTAAGAAAGTTGAAATAGTTTAAAACCACTGATAGAACCATTCACCACAAAAATCATCAGCGGTTTTGTTGGACCATACCAAGTATAAAGTCTAAGAAGCTGTCTCTATTGCAGTGTTAAACGAATTGATTATTTGTGCAAATATGTAATTTTAGTTCAAAGGGAGGAGCCTATCGGGGTGGCGATTTGCTGTGGTGTCAAGTTGTCGGTTGCATCGACGTCAAACCGCCACCTCTCACGCTCGCGTCAAGGTGTAACCCCGACAAGGTGTCACCTCCTCTCTTTGGAGGTGACGATTAGACGCCTCCGTACATGACAAACCGTCACCTCGCACGCTCGCGTCAAGGTGTCACCCCGACAACCTGTCACCTCCTTCAAATGGTGAGGGGTTGTCGGGGACGATGCGCGTCAACTCGTCACCTCAAAACCTGTTTTAAAAGGTGACGGTTTGTCGGGGTGACAGGTTGACGGGGTGACACCTAGACGCGGTCCCATGTGTGCATATGCGCACGCATGACTCATTAACGGGACAGGGAGAGAAGATTGGGGCCCTCCGCGACATCGCGGCAGGTGATCCTCGCCAGTGAATTCAGTAGCAGAGTGCATTGCTTACTCTGTGATGCAACAGACAAAAAAAAAACGACAAACCTTGCTAAACAATCAGTTTTCATATTGATTTTATAATGTTAAAAATGATACATGACATTATTTTTTTCATTGGTCCTACAATAAACGATAAATAGCAAATAACATGTAAAACTTTTACCATTCAAACCAATAAAAGTCGGTAATATTTTACCATATTTGTGGGCCCTGGCACAGTAGTCCCGGTAGCCCCCCATGTGGCGGCCCTGATTGTAGTTGCCAAGTCCCGGGTCGGCCTAAAGAACACACGGAACAAACTGGGTTCGTCTTCGAACTATTCCAAAGGAAGACATAAAACTTGGCATACAGTTTCTGAGTATAAAAAACTATACAGGGTGGTCTGTTAAAACTTATTCAGTAGACTGCTATCTCTTCAGGAGCTCCCCCTGTAAAACTGCTGTTCTAGCTAGTGATGGGACAAACGACTGATTTTAACTATCCGATGGTTTTTCCATTCATTCAATCCTTTCAGATGGATGATTTCTCATTGGTAGTAGGGGTACTGCCGATTGCCGAGTTTCCCGCGCTGAGGCAAGGCCACACTAGTGTGGCCTTGGCTGAGGTTCGGAGGATTCACCTGTTCAGTGGACGGATAGATGAAACATCCAAATGAGGGTTTCAGATTTTTCGCCTTATTCATCGGATGGTTTCTCATTGGCAGTGGGGGAGCTGCTTGCGCTGCTGTGCAGACGATTTATCTATTTAATTGATGGATAGGTGAAACATCCGTACATGGGTGTTTTAGATGTTTCGCACAAATGAATAGTTGTGTGTTTGATTGTTGGCTTCAGCTTGTTTCGTAATCTACTCCGATTAAACTGTTTTAATTCCTATAACAATTAATTTACTTTGTCAACTGTTTAAATTAATTCACAGTAAATCTCACAATAGGCTATATTTCGTGGTCTAAGTTTATGTAAAATAGAACAAATAACATTTTTTAAACTTATATTTTTTTAAGTACGTTTTTAAACGGATAATACATATAACTATTTCAATACATGCTCCGTAACATTAGAAATGCACTAGAGGTGTGCGAATAGTGAATTTTTAGTTCAGATCGGTTTCGGTTCGGATAGCTTAAGTTCGGGTCAGATACGGATCGGATAGTAAAGGTTTCGGAACGGATCATTTTCGGATTCGGATATTTACTTTGCCAGTGCCGCACGTTACATCGATCTCTAAGAATTACCATATTTTCAAGTCGGAACTTTACATTTTTATTTCCCTTGCAAGATATTAATATACAATATTTCAGCTAGGTAATTTTATTCAATAGGTACACAACAAGTGGTTATTATCTTTACAACTGTATCTTTCTGGCGGAAGACTACAATGATCTCGCCAGAAAACAGCATGTCTAATTGGAGGATGAATATACCAACCTGTGTACATACACAAGTACTATCATCTTTGCAGTGAAAAATACAAGAAATATGTTTACTGGATGAGCATGAACCTTCGTAATTTGGCAACATTACATGTATTATTAAATCAGTAAACAAAACCCACTGTCTATGATATTTTATTTGAATAGCCATTGTTCCTTCGCTAATTTAAAAAGTCTTATACAACAAATGAACTGGTAGGCTAATACAAATAATTGAACGGTTGTAAACAAAACATTATATTATTTATTTTGGAGGTTGGATGATAAAAGAATCAAATGTTTATGAATACACCAAAAATATAATAATAATGTTTTTGGCAATATCACAACTTCAAAACTGTGATTGTAAAACTTAGTACCTACCTAATAAAGGTCAAATAACAAACTACTTGACTTTAGTGGTAACAAAAAATAATAATTTTGGTTAAGTTATATAATTTAATAAAAGTAGGCCTAGCTTAGACTACACAACTTCAATCATTTAATGTCACCATGACTATCATCCTTGTCATTGTGATATAACTCCTTAGCCTATCTGGATGTAGTACAAAACCAAACATGTACATATGGTCAGACAAGAGAAACATAAGGAAACATTTTAATATGATTACAGCCTGGTTATTAAAAGACCAGAACCACAGATGTTAAAAAGTAGCAGACATCACAACATACTCTTAGGCCTAGCATCACTTAATGGGCAATGACAAAATGATTCAGTAGGCCTTCTCTGTATAAGTTAACCAAAAAAATCTATGACCAAAGAATTTCCCTTGTTTTATAAATTTACTAACTAGTTTGAATGTTTTTTGTTTACTAAACAATATAAACTTTGTCACCCGGAATGTAAACATACAACATAACCTTAAAGCTTACATTTCAGACATTCAGCGACTTCACTATCGGCTTCGTTCTTTATAAAGAATTTTCATATAATGCTATTCTTTTTCGGTTCCATTTTAAAGAAATTAATTTTTCAAAATCAAATAATAACCAAACGATGAAACTCTCACAAACTCGACTCAATGTGGACTAAGACCCTGTCGAGTTTGTGGAATGTCGAGTTATCCAGAATTACATTGGTAGGGGAGAAAAACGCATTATTTAGCTGTAAATTGTATACTGTATTAGATTATACTTAACACATTACAGTATAAAATGTATAATGATACTATATTACAAACTTAATAAAACTATATAACTTACATAAATGACTTCAAACATGAGAATTAATAATTAAATGTCCTTGTTTCCAAAACTTGAAGTACTGTAATACATGTACTGTATAGTAAATGAGGTGTCGAGTTTCCCAGAGTGTCGAGTTATCGGGAGTCGAGTTTATGAGACTCTACTGTATAAATAAATTATAGATAACTAAGCTATGCTTTCGTGAATCCGTCGTCGTAATACACACACGACACACGAGTTTAAAAAGTGAAGGCTTTTCTTGGCGTATGAGAGCTCTAGATAGATTAAGCTCGTTGATCATACCGGGAAATTTCCCCCTAGAGAAAGCTATGTAACAATATGTTGAAATAACCCATGTCATCAAAAATTATCAAATTGTCAAGTTCACATCCAATTTAAGTAGAATCAGTACCGGTGCCCCCAAGGATCAAATTTAGGGCCTCTTCTCTTTTTATGTTATGTAAATAATATAGGGCAGTCTTTGAATTTTTTTCCAACTTCCAGTCTATGTCTGTATGCTGATGACTCAAACTTAAAAAGTTTCGGGCAAATCACAAGAGGGTATCGAACTATTTTCAAATATAGAACTTGATAGTATAGATCAGTTTTTTGAAAAGCTTAATTTACATCTAAATCCAAGTAAAACTAAAGGTATTTGTTTCAAAACAAAACAAAGTAAAAATTGCATCTCCCCAAAATTAATGATTAAAAACAAACATGTAGAGTTAATTGACCAAACAAAGTTTCTAGGGCTAATAATTGATAATAGCCTGTCATGGGATGGGCATGTGAAGTATGTTTTAAACAAAACAAATTCTGGTTTATTTGCAATGTCCAAACTGTGCAACATAGATGTTTTGCGTAGTATATATTTTGCTCTTATTCACAGTCATATTGCATATGGAATATGTATATATGGCTCCACAACAAAAGACAATTTGAATAGTATGTTAAAAATAAAAAAAAAACAATTAGAATTACTTTGGAACTAAAACTCAAGATTCAGCCCAGGAATATTTTAAACAACTAAAAATCATGACCGTTCATGGACTATATTTCTTTGATACAATCATGCATGTCAGGAATAAAAAGAATAATGAATTTATCACAGCGCATCAATACAATACTAGAAAAAATTGAACTCATTCCCCATCATAAATTAGAAATTTTCAAAAATAAAGTGTCTTTTGCAGGCAAAAAGTTTTTAAGAAAAATACCAGATTGTATAAAAAATGAAATTAGTCATCCAAAGTTTAAACGAAAATTAAAGGATTATTTGATTGATTTAGCTGTATATGACTTGGGTGAATTTTAAACGGGTAAAAATTTTAATTGGTTCGGGATTATGATGTTTTAATTGTAAGTGACACTATTTTGATGTATTTTTATTTTATATATGAATCATGCCTCTGTTTATTTTGTATAGTACTCATATTTAATACTTGTATTTTGTAGTACTTATTGTGTATAGTTCTACTTATTGTTGACACTATTCTATGTATACAAGAGTATCATTATGAATAAAGAAATCTGAATTGAATTAACTCGTTGTGCATGTCAGCAATATTTTACTCAGTGTTGTAAAGGTATTGAATGGAAAAGATATCAGTAGCAGCAATTTTAAATTTCATACACTAACACATCTGATTGCGTATTGCGACTTTGGAATTACAACTTACTCTACGGAAGCTTGCTCATTGAATCGTGAGATGTTGATACAATCGGGTATCGGATCGACTATCAACTTTAAATTATCGAATTATTCGGCAGTAATCCACTACCGTTGTCTCGTTGTCTGCGTCTATCCGTGAATCTTGAATCAACATAGAGTAGCAATGATGGATACATTTGCGATTGTTTACATCAAAAACGTTTGCTATCGCGCATTTCTCTGTATAGACCGTATTTATACTTTGTTGCTACAGTGATGTACGATCCGGCCGTGTATCGCGATACGATACATCGCGAATCTACACAAATTTCGTATCGAAGCCTTGATCCATACCGAAACCGAACAAGCGACCGGCACTGCGTCAGGTTATCTTGAACGACGTCGTCATAGTCAAAGCGTTTAGTAATGGTCCAATTATATTAATTGATTTGTTTCTGGCTTATTATCCCCAGATATACAGTCTATCCGAATAAGTCGGATTTATACTGGACCTTATCGAATATCGAAAAAACCTTCGGATTGGATTCGAATATCCGATCCGATCCGAAACCCAACCGACTTTTCGGATACCCCCATACCTCTAAAACAGGGTTCCCACTCAAACTTAATGATCAAATTTACGGGTTTTTCACGGTTTTCAAGGTCTAAAAATTGTCAATTTCACGGTCGAAATATTAAAAAACATAACCTATACCGGTTGCACAACAACAACGCAGACACAGCACAGCGGTCAAATACTCCAACTTTCCAACATTCCAATTACGATGTCACAGAACCATAAAACCATACCATACATCCCAAGTGAACCTTTTAAAAAATAAGAACTATTTTAGAGTTTCTTATTGTTTTATTGTCGTCGTAAGTCATGTCATTAGTCTATCGGTTATCGGTTGCTGGTTTGGTGATTTCTACTTCGCTCAGTGTTGCCAATCACTTTATCCCGAATTACCCTCGATCCTCGTCAAAATTACCCTCAAAATCTAAACTCCTGTATTTGAGTAAAGAGTGCTAATGAAATAAAGGAAATGTGCTTGAAATTTGATAGGTTTGAGGAGCCGCCTATAGATGTAACTGATGTATAATTAATTTTAAAGTTTAGAATAAAGAATGAAAATAGAAGTTGCATACGCCAGCCAGTTTTTGTCTCAATTTTTTCATGCGAGATATAACGGATTTTTCTCAGAATTTATTTTACTGCTTAAAAAATCACAGTATATAAATGATTTACAGCTGATGCAATTTTGTTTACAGCCATAAACGTCAATTATAAAACAGCTAACGCTGTCTATCTTTCAGTCTATCAACTGCTAGGATTAGGTAGGCGGAGACAGGTGACAATAATCCCCATTTTCTATTTTTGTTATTTATTGTCTGGTTGACGTTAAAACTTGCAGACATTACTGCAACTTAGCGGACTTCTTGTCGTCCTGGCACTCGTGGCTCTTTCACGTTTTTAACATGAGACAATCACTGTACATATAATCCTTACTCAAGCTTGGTTTCTCTCATGGAGTTCGTGAGTATTCGTCAGAGTCACGAAAATCGGAAGGGTCGGTAAAGCAGAGAAATGTAGTAGGCCTAATTTAATCATAAATAAACATCAATGAATGTATAATAAGTATATAACAGAGGATAATATAAATTTGTATATTTTTAAAGGCTTTAGTAAAATTACCCCTTTTTACCCTCGAAGTTCAAAATTATCACCGGCAAGGGTAATTTCTCTCGAAGTGGCAATGCTGACTACGCACCGTGTAAACGGAATGGGCGAGTTACTGACGGGACAGTTGTATAGTAGTGATGGGCAGTGCGATTCTTTTTAGCGAACCGATTCATTTGAATCACTCGGTTCAAAAGAATCAAAATTTGAACCGATTCATTTCGTTCGTTTTGATTCATTATCTGCCCTCGCCGTATAATGTAAACGAATCGGTTGTTATAGATTATTTGGCCGTCCTGTTATGTTACGACTCCAATATGCGATATGCGAACCGATAGTCCAAGTGATGCAATGAAATTTGACTATCGAACATCACAAATTATTATTGCGCAGCCGCAAACTCCTTAAAGAACCAATAAGCAAGCGTTTAGACGGATTAGCTGATATTCAATTCAATTCAATTCAAACATCTTTATTCATTAACTGTACAAGTTTACAGATTGAATAGTGTCATGCAGGTACTATCACTGTACTGCAACTAAAACTAAGAAACTAATCTAAGCTACAACTTAACAGTTGAATCTACAGAACAGTTTTACTAAAGAAAAGTACAAACAAAAATAAAACCTGAGAGAAAATAGAAAAAATTATTTATGTAAGCAAAACTACCCTGCTGCGTCTAGACAATAGAACTCCTCAATTTTGTAAACAGGATGACTTGTGAGGTATGCCTTTAGTGCTTTCTTGAATTTTGTATCATTTGTTATGTTTCTTATTTCTACTGGAATATATTTTAAGAGTTTAGAACCCATATGCGAAGTTTTTTTCTTAAAAAATTCTAGGTTGTGTTTCTCAATTTTGAGACGATGTCTCATGTTGCAGTTATGACTTACTACATTTCTTAAACCCAACCGCAGGGTTAAAATAATTGTTTCAAAAATGTAAAGATTATAAACAGTCAGAATTTTAAGCTCAGCAAATATGGCCTTTACTGAGTCTTTCCATTTTAGATTTAACACTATTCTAATAGCTTTTTTTTGTAGTTTTAGAATTTTGTCCAAATTGTTTTTCTTTGTCGATCCGTAAATTCCATATGAGATATGTGAGTGGATCAGAGCAAAATATATTTGTTTCAAAGTTTCGATACTACAACTTTTAGACATTTTCCTCATCGCATACAGACCAGATGCCATTTTACTGAGTACCGAATCAACATGTAGGTCCCAACTTAAATTTTCATCAATTATTAAACCAAGAAATTTAGAGTGGCTAGATAGATTAAGTTTGTGCTCATTAATACTAATATTTGGCACAATTTTTGATTTGGATTGTTTGGTTTTAAATGAAATTAAATTTGTTTTAGTTGGATTGAGTAATAAATTTCGTGTGTTAAAAAAGCTGTTGATAAAATTTAAAGTGTCATTCGAAGATTGTTCAATGGTTTCTAAACTAGAACCGGATACAATTAAATTTGTATCATCCGCATACAAGCAAAGCTTGTTCCCATCACTAGGAGTTACCAGAGGTAACCCTGTAACGTAGCATATAAAGAGCAACGGGCCTAAAATAGAGCCTTGTGGGACTCCGTAACAAAGTGTTTGCATTTCCGATGAATACTTTTTAATACATTTCCCTTTTTTATAGTATAATTGAACATATTGCTGACGCCCAGTCAGATAAGAATCAAACCACTTATATTCTTTATTCTGGATTCCTAAACTATAAATTATATCTAAAAGTTTGCTATGCACAACACTATCAAACGCCCGTGTTAGATCCATGAAAATTCCAACTGGATTATTACATTTATCAACTTCATTGATTATATTTTCAACATTATTCAAAGTTAGCTGAATGACATAACAACAATCGGTTCGCGAACCGATAGTCCAATTGCTTCAGCACCAGCAGATATGATATTGTAAAGAAAGAGAGGTCAAAACAAAATAGATTTGCATGGTATTGTGGGATTTCACAAAACGTTTGCCGCGCATACGCAAACCAATGAGACTGCGTTTAGCGATCTCTCCTCTTGTCTGTCTCCCTCCCCTTCTTTCCGCTTCAACTTCCCCCCCAACCATTTTTCAGCAGAAACGCAATTGAATCGCGAACCACGATGGTCTACACCGATTCGCGAATGAAGTGAACGAAACCGAGCAACATAACCCAGGCATATTTACCAGAGTTGATTCGCGCCACGAATTGGTTCTTTTAAAAGTTGAATCATGATTCATCTGATTCACTCGATAATTCGTTCGATTTGAACGTTTCGTTCGCGAATCGCCCATCACTATTGTATAGTTAACAGTCTAGATACAGTAGTTGTCTACTGTCACCGACTAATACAAAACAATAGGCAAATGACATACAGTAAAGAAGACACTTAAACGGTCTTACACAAGTGTCAGTCAGCAGTCAGTTAAAAAAAAAAAAACACCAGCAACTTAACAACTGTCGCCCGAGTCGTTCCTTTGCACCGTGGAAACCAGAACCAATCTTAAATTAGTGATGTGCGATACGTATCGTATCGTCTCGGAATATCGCGATACGCTAGGGACGATACGACGATATTTTGTCCCGATATTTTTGAAACGATACGTATCGTATCGCCTAAAATGATACTCGATTTTGTATCTGCACATAGAGACGATAATTCGATATTATTTTCTTGGCTGTAAAACAATGAGGTTATATTTATATTCGACAAGAATTCTTCAAAAGTCTTCTTTCTGTGGTACTACAATTAAAAACAATGGAAATACCTCGATGGCCGTATTTTTAACTGCAGTTTATAAAACAATATACGTTGTATCGTTTATGCACAATATGTTAAGCGATACGATACGCGTATCGCGATACACAGCACCGATACGATATCTGACTCAGATACGTATCGTATCGCCGTATTGCGATACACAGCCGTATCGCACATCACTATCTTAAATCATCTGCACAGCTGCAGTGCAATCTGCAAGTAGGCAGACGACGCGGTATTCACCATATTTACAACGTACTAAAAACGGTAATAATTCTGTTGTACATTTCCCTATCTGAAAACAAATGGGATATTTTCTGATAAGATATTTATTATTGTTTTTCAAGTTTGATATATTTTTAAGGTTTGATATCGATCCAGGTTTTTTCACGGTATACGAAATTCACGGCTTATTCAAGGTTTCACGGTTTTCACGGTTGGGTGGGGACCCTGTAAAATGCACATAGATGGATGAATTAATTTGGGAAAATTATTCATCCACAGATAAAAGTTGGAACGGATGGGTTTAAAGTAGATGTATAAATAGACCAGAACAGGTGGTTCACCTGTATATGAACAGATTATTCATCCAGATGAAAACTAAAGTCCCCATCGGATGAATCGGTTGGCACTCAAAATCCGGATGAATCGTTTGTTTTCATCCGATGGTTCCCATCACTAGTTCTAGCAGTTCGATATCACACAGCCAGCCGAGAACTTAGACATTGTTTGGAAGTAGTTTTGGTTAATGTGATAAAAAATGTCAAAGTTGCCAAGGTTCGATCATTTATGTATTTTTTGTTTTGTAATGAGTGTCATTGATAGAATATTACAATAATCTTTAGAATCAAAGTGATTTTTATGTTTCTGACGAATGATTTGAAAATGGGCCGATGAAGTCGAAACTACAGTAATCATTGATGATATTGTTTGAATCGGCAACTATATCAGGGTAAGTGAACCTTAATATTTGATTAATTTATCTTCGCCTACAATCGGGTCCCTACCGGCACTCCTCTCAGTAGTCTTCCTCACAATGTGGATCGTCTTACAGAAGGCCTCTTGGCAGAAGTAGAAGCTGACCAAAGCCTCTAGCAGGGAGATGGTTGCGATGAGAAGTGCATCCGAGTGATCGGGCTCCTGTATCCAGTGCAGGACAGCCCCCGTCAGCTGCTTTGCCTTCTGACCTGGTGCATGACATAACCCAACTCTTAGAATGTTGTATTGAAAATATCATTTAAATTATTGTATTTAAGTTCCTCTACAAGTAGAAAATAATAATCTTTTTTACTTTTATAAAACTTTTATCCACAACAGGTTTGAGGCCAACCAAGCCGAGTCGAATTTTGTGTGTTGGTCGCTGTATGTGCTAATGTAAAATGGAATGTAGAATACCCCGTAGCAGCAAACCTGCGTACTCAGCGAATTTCCAATGCATGTATATGTTTCTCACTACCACATAAAGCCACTCAACAAGTTTCATAAAAACACACGACTAAATAAGTGATATATAGCATTTTATTTATTCTCCATAAGAATAACATAGAGTACGCAGGTTTGCTGCAATAAGGAACACAAAAATGTGTTTTTTGCAATTATCAATATAACCTAACAAGTTGAAGATGCATACCAAGTTTTATTAATTTGTGTTTATAATAATTAAGGGAGACATTACATTTTACTTATATTCTCCATAAGAATAACATGGGGGCTGAGTATGCAGGTTCGCTGCTGCAGGGAAAATCGGCAACAACTTTTTTGTGCCAATATCAACATACCAGTGCTAGGTAAAGCCATATGCCAAGTTTCATCAACATACATTCATAAATAATCGAGTTATCAAATTTTGATTATTCTCCATAAGGATAACATTGGACAACGTACTGTGTTTAGCACTTTGAATATCTCTGCAACGGTTGGACGTAGAATCACAATTTAAACTCCAAAATGATTGTTTTGTAGAGCTGAACTGATTGGTAAAAGAAAATGTGAGGTTTACAATGAAATTAACTGAGGAAATGCAAAAAACCTTTTTCACATAAGATTAACATGGGAGATTTTATGAGCACGTTTTTTGGATTTTCTCCGCAACCATATAACCTAGGTTAATGATTCAAAATACTATATTATTTGTTTTTTAAGCTCTATAAAATGGTTGAAACCAAAGTTAAGTGTTTTAAAAATTGTAGGGTGAAAAATTCAAAAAAACAGATTTTTGGAAAATTTAAAACCCCCATAAACTCCCTTCCCATGGTCCGATTTTTCTAGTTTTCGAACTTAACCCTAGCACTGCCTTCCCGCACGAAACGTGCAGGTAATGTTGGCCGCCCGTTGCCTTCCTGCACGATTCATGCAGGAAAGGTAACATTTTCTTTTTTCCCCTATAAAACATTGAAAACAAACTTAAACACAATGATTCTGGTATCAATTGAAGGATAACATTCCACTGCTTCATTTGCACACATAAAATTACTTATAAGAGCGAAGGATGAAGATAATTACGTGTATAAGTTTGAATAAAATTCGCGCGAGAGCTCTGTGAGTCGTCTAGATTACTTGAGAGAAAAAAACACTCGTTTTTCACAAAATCATAGGTAAGGGAATTTTGTTTTGATTCCAAAGTGGGTGGTACCACTGGATCGGAAATTAAATTATCTTTATTTTCATACAAAATATAAGTTGGTAGCACTGATACATTTGTCAATAGTTAATTAGTTGATTAGTTTGTCAAAGTTAGTCAAAATTTGGAGATTGGCAGTTGGCTTTCCTGCATGAACAAGGCAGAAAGAATCCAGACTAATATCTAGACAACAGCTGGATCTATTGTCATGTTTGTTATACCATTTTGAACCTTATGAAATGCACTATCTCATACTATAAGGTTCAATATTGCTCGGTCTACTTTTACTCTGTTGTTTTTATGTGAAGAATGATGAAATATTTCGTTTGCAGAGTTCAGTGTCACTAAGGTTATGTTGTATGTGTTGTTTACGCTCGGTATTATTATTTCCTATAAGTTATAAAGACAAAGACAAAGACTTTATTCAACAAAACAAGACAGAGAGCTTGTACAGTTTTCGTCACAGTGATAAGTAGAATTTCATCAATAAACATGTAACGACTTAGACAGAACATGATGAAATTGAGTTAACCTAAGACCTAACAACAAGATAACAATAATAAGTTGACTAAATCCAACATCAATAAACTATAGTAAAAGTAACAGATTAGTAACTGATTTTAAAATTTGAAAGAATACAATTTGAATATAACCTTAATAACAATGATCCATAATTGCAATTATTCGAAATTTATATCAATATTGGGAAGAGTAAAGTATCCCTCTAAACTGTAAAAAGGATTGCCAGATAGCCACATCAATAAACAAGATTTAAATTTTTTTAAATTAATATTGTGAGATTCTGGTGGTAGCTTGTTGAACAATTTGATACCCACATAAGAATAGAATTCCTGCGTTTTCACAAGCCTGACTTGCGGCAAATCTATTTTATTTCTATTCCTTGTTAAATGGTCGTGGGTATCACTTCTTAAAGCTAAAGATCCTAAATTAAGTTTGACATATACCAGACACTTAAATATGAAAAGGTTATACACGGTAAGAATTTTTTCATTTTTAAAATGAGTTTTACAGTGTGCCCTGTAGCTGGAATATGTAATAATTCTCATTGCCTTTTTCTGCAATAACAATACTCTTTTCATTTCATGGCCACAACCCCAAAGTAATAAGCCATAGCTAATTATGCTATTGAAAAAAGCAAAATATGCCATTCTTAGGTAAGATTTTGGAATGCAAATCTTTAATCTACGAAGTAAATAAATTACTCTTGAAAGCCTACTGCATACATTACTGATATGAACATTCCAAGTTAACTTTGCATCCAAGGATATTCCTAATAATTTTACACTTTCATTTAATTGTGATAGGCTATCGTTTTGATGACTCAAACTAAACAGAATGGCCTGAGTTTTGGTGTTATTTAATAACGAGTTCGCACGCAGCACGCTGACGTGAGGA
Organism: Allygus modestus; assembly: GCA_963675035.1. Classification (NCBI taxonomy): domain Eukaryota; kingdom Metazoa; phylum Arthropoda; class Insecta; order Hemiptera; family Cicadellidae; genus Allygus; species Allygus modestus. The sequence continues at coordinate 188,853,874 of OY776112.1, read as the reverse complement.
AAGTGAATTTCCACATAAAAACTTGTAAAACTCATAATCAGTGTAAAAACATCCATTTGTCCAATTTTTATTGAAATCTGAAAACATTGTTTTTTTGGCTGTTCTGATGCTCCTGGTTTCATTTACTTGCAAAGCTGGGATTACAATTTTACGCATTATAAGGTTAGGAGAAGGTCCAGACAGGCTTGAAAGTAGGTGTGAGGTTGCTGGGGATAATAAAAGTACTCTAACAAAGGAATAACAGGCTTTTCTAGTGTAAAACTCCCATACGACAACGTACTGTGTTTAGCCGATACACATTTCCTTTAATAAATCGGTAAATATTTATGCTAGAATGACGAGAGAGGACTTAAAACTTTCGCCTTTCTAATTCCCATCTTTTAACATGCATTAATTTTACATCTGGGGCTTTTCTGACCCATTTTGGGCCCAAAAGCTCGAAATTTGAAAGATTAATCCCCAAAAAATAGGTTTAGAGTTTTCCGATTGTTTCGCCCAACGAACTTGTCCAACAGGTTATAGAAAGGAACGTCCCTACCAAATTTGAAGTAAATCGGGCAAAAAATGCGACCGCTAGAGTGCATACACATATATATATATGTCTATATATATATATATATATATATGTATATATATATATATATATACAATTTTGAACGACCCCCCAAAACGTGTTCAGGGGGTCACGTTAGGAACTTCTATGGTGGTCCCGGGCTTAAGTTTCACCGTGCTTAAGTTTTCATGCTAATAGTTCACTTTCCAAAGGAAATTCACTAATAAGCCATTACTTTGGAACCAAAAGTTACATTCAGAGATACAGTTAGTCATTTGAACCTTAATATTATCAGAACTGACATCACCACAAAAAAAAGTGGAGTCATCAGCAAAAATTACAGATTTACATGAATTAGGAACATTTGAGGGCAAGTCATTAATTAAAACCAAGAAGAGAAACGGGCCAAGGACTGACCCCTGAGGTACTCCATTTCTCAAAACCGCTGCATCAGAGAGACTATTGTTATAACAGACTCTCTGTGTGCGGTTTGTCAAATACTGCCGAAAAAGACGCAGCTCCACACCTTTTATACCATAATATTCTAATTTAGAGAGGAGGATGTCATGCGGGACGCAATCAAAAGCCTTGGAGAGATCGCACATGGTGGCAAGTGTGATTGCATGCTTATCGAAACCGTTTAAAGCTGCAGCAACAAGACTTCCGACCGCATCCACAGCCGACAAACCTCCTCTGAACCCGAATTGGAATTTAGAAAATAAACTGTTGGATTCAAAAAAATAATTTACCTGGTGTATCATAGCTTTTTCCAAAACTTTGGAGAAAATTGGCACAACGGAAATCGGTCGATAGCTCTCAGGACAATGATAATCTCCTTTCTTAAATATAGGAACAACTTTGGACAGCTTGAGGCACTCAGGAAAATTCCCACTGGTTAAACACAGATTAAGACAATATGTAAGGGGGCTCAAAATTACTGGAAGCACCTTCTTTACCAAATCACTACTGATATCATAGATATCTCGACACTTGCTACTCTTCATACTTTGCACTATTTTTGAGACTTCTTCACAAGAAACAGGCCTCATAACAAATACAGGCATGTTTACTGGGTGCTTCTCGACCAGCTGTGACGCCTCTGCAACCGAAGACGGAATTTGGTTACAGATGTCATCTACAGAGGAGGTGAAAAAGTCACTGAAGTTCTGCGGCGACAGCGATTCAACCATAGGGGAGTTTACACAGCTCTTCGACTTGTTGATCAGCTCCCAAGCCCTTTTGCACTGATTTGGAGCAGAGGCTATTGAGTCCCCATTAGCTTTCAGTTTGGCATGAGCTAGAGCTTTCTTGTAATGGGATTTAGCTTGCAAATATCTCTGCTTCGTTACTTCCACCAGAGTATTGTACCTCTTATTATATTATAATAATACTTGTATTATTAGTTTCGTTGTTCATCAGAAAGTGTTTTGGCTATCTTGGATTCTTTCTAAATGAAAGTATTGTGAGAACGGCATATGCCTACTTTTGAAAATTGTACTGAGGAAAAATAATTTTTTGTAGCTTTTCCCATTTTTCTCAAACTAAGTCAAACAAATATATATCTCTTTTCATTATTGAATTCTCCTTCCTTTACTGATCAAAACAAGTATGCATATGATACATATTGGATAACTGGTTGATTTATTGTGATTTTTTTAAAAAAAACCTTGCAAAATCCAAAAAAATTACAGGGGCACCAAGGGTTTAACATGGGCAGTCCATCGGCAAGTCATGAATGTCACTTTACACATTTGAGCCAAATTTAATCAAAATCAGACGATTTTACTCAAGTAATCATGTTAAAGGAGACACACACACACACACACACACACACACACACACACACACACATATATATATATAAATTAATTTATATATATTATGCATATATATAAATTTGAACGAATAGTGTTTTTGACATCTGGGGACCTCAAAATAAAAAGTTAACATGGTCTCAGGCTTAACTCTTACCATGCCACCTAAGTAGCTTCTTTCCTATAGGGGAAATTTGCTAAAAGGACACTATACTGTATGTAATAGGTTAATAGATGCAGGTTGTAAGCAACATTTGTAAACCTTTAAACAAAATAAAGTACTTTATCTTCTTCCAACTAAAACATAGTGCTGATGGATCAGGGGCGATTCAGAGTTCTATAATGGTAGATAAAATCTACCGTAAAACCTATTAATCCTGGACAGCGGGGGTACTCCCGGACACGGTGTACATATTTGTAAACATAAATATTTCTAAATTAACCTGCAAAGATGAGAAGTCGATCGATATACATTCGTTTAGAGCAGAAGACACTCTACACAGCTGTATAGGTTAGAACTGTGTACGATCGTTTTTTGTTTTATTTTGCAGGTTTACCAACTTACGACTTTAAAAAAAAATGTTTGTCTAAAACATATAATTTTCGTCAAGTTTGTCCGATTTTTTCGCGAAGGCATATTTTTATTTGATATTTAAGAGCGCATAATGCCATGCTATTTAAAGCTATATACAACATATATTAAAAATATATATCACATTTTCTTATTCTATTGTAATACCGGACACTTTAATAATACTCAGTGGATGTGACTGTTGGGCCGGCTGTTGCGACTAGCGCCTGCCGTTACTGACGTAAAAAGCAGATTTCCTGCCGTAACTAATAACAACATTGTAGTGTATAGCCCTGATACGGTACCTATCTGTGTTTGTTATTAAAATTTGTGCTTTTGTTTGTACAGTCTCCAAGATGAACGAAAATAAATCAAGAGCCAAGATGTTAGAGCAGGCAGTAAAGGAGGAAAGTTAATGTCATGATCGTGTTCAATGATCATGTCTGTGGAAAATATAATGGGCCCCATTGAAAGCAGACAGTTTTCAACCCACAGGAAGAAAATGTCATCGCTGATCATGTTGAAAAAAATAAATATATAAGTCGTATTATTCTTTGTTTCATTTAAACCCCTTTTCCCCTTATGGTTCTTTGTTTAGTTTCATATTAGTTGCAAAGAATAAACAGCTGAAAACGTGGTATAAGAATACTTTTTAATTATTCCCAACTTAACAATGTTTATTTATTTTATTTTTAAGCCTTTGACAAAGGCATCTGCAGACCTCAAAACACCGTCCGATACAGACAGGAGAGGTTAGTTTATACGTTATAACGTTATTTAGGTGGGTGTCAAGTATTCTTTGCCTAAATCTACCATAATTCAATTCAAAACATCTTTATTCAATTATGTACATTTCAAAAATATACAAGAATGGCGTCAAATTATAAATGTCATTTAGTTACTTATTCTAATACAAGTTTGGTTACATCAAGGTTGTATGCGATTAAGACTATAGTTCCTCTAGAGTATAAAGCTTTGTTGATGAGAAATATTTTTAGATTTTTCTTAAATTCTGAAAGATAAAGTGTAGATCTTATATCTTTTGGGAGTTTGTTATAGAATTTTGACCCTATATATTTTGGCTCCTTGGAGTACAGTTTTAATCTGTGAAGATTCAGGGCAATTTCCCCTCTACTTCTGGTATTATAATTATGGTGTATCCCCAACTAAGTCTAACAAATTCAACCTTGTTTTTACTGACAGAATAGTTTCATAGACAGAGAGCCCACAAAATGTCATTATTTTTAATGAAACAAAGTGTTCTTTTACTGATGTCCTCGGTTTAAGATTAAGAATCATTCTTATTACTTTTTTCTGTAACCTTAGAATATAATTTAAATTATTTGTAGATGTTGCTCCATAAAGAGGTATACCAAAAGAGATAATTGAATGAATGTAGTAAGAATGATACACTGCTTTTAAAGACTCAGTCACAAAATTTGTTCAATCTTGATAAAGAGCAAATAATCTTGAACAGATTCTAGAAAATACTTTTCCAGCATGTGAATTCCATGAAAGATTTTTGCCTATTTCTAATCCTAAGAATTTTACGCAAACTACTTCATTGATGGATCTGTCATTAATTTCAATCGATGGTTTGATTGGGAATTTTGTTTGGTGAGTTCTAAATGTAACAAAATTGGTTTTATCAGGATTAAGTAACAGTTGCTTATCATTAAAATAGTTTGATAAAAGAGTTAAATCAGCTTTTAATACTAATTCTATATCATTCTCTGAAGAAGCTGATATTTTAAGATTGGTACCATCTGCATAAAGATAATAAAATCACCATTAAGCTGTTTATTTTAGGTAGGGGCTATTGTTGGTCAGTTTTGGGAGATTTCCTGTGTAGCAGATAAATAAGAGAGGACCTAAGACCCTGTGGTACCCCATGTTTCACAGTTCTAATTTTAGATCGTTGAGAAATGTTCATATTATTTTTATTAAAGTAAATTGTTTCAATACTCTGCTTCCTATTGCAAAGGTATTATTTCAGCCAATTAAGTGATTTTTTTCTTATTCCAAGATTAAATAATATACTGGGAAGATGTTCATGATTTAGAGAGTCAAAAGCTTTAGTGATGTCCATGAATATACCAATTACTTTTTGTTTACCACCTAGTTGTAAATAACAGATTCAGTAAATTCGGTAGCTGCTGTCAACAAAGATCTCCCACTGCGAAAACCATGTTGGCAGTCCTCTAAGAGATTACAGCTTTCCAGAAAATTGGCTATACATCGCTTTTCAAAAATTTTTGATATTGATGGAAGTAGTGCAATGGGTCGGTAGTTTTTATGTCAGCTTTATCACAGTTTTTAAATAGTGGTTTCAATTTTGAGATTTTTAACTTATTGGGAAAATGTCCAGATATAAATGATGAATTTATTAAATGTGTCAAAGGTTTTATTAGAACAGGTTTTGCTGCTTTCAGGAGCACCACAGGTAACCAGTACTAAATGAATTTTTGAGGTTACTAATTATACTGTCTATTTCTTTCTCATCAACAGGCTTACATCTGAAAATACTATTACACACGTCCTTTTCTGAACTCTTATCACTGTCTTTAATTGACAAACACAAATTAGGAATGACATTAGTATCAACTAAATCTGTAAAATGGTCATTGAAAAGGTTACTAATAATGAAAGGGTCAGAGCACAAATCATTGTTAATATTTAGTCATGTTTTGATTTTTTACCTTCATTTTGCCTGCCTCAGAGTTGATAATACTCCAAGAGGTCTTATTTACATTTGAAGATTTACTTATTTTATTTTTATAATACTGTTTTTGTTGTTTTTTCAGGACAGTCACTTTTTACTAAACTGTTTATTAATTTGTCTTAAGTGATCATGTCTGTGGAAAATATAATGGGCCCCATGGAAAGCAGACAGTTTTCAGCCCACAGGAAGAAAATGTCATCGCTGATCATGTTGTTGTATAGATATAAGTAGTATTACTCTTGGTGTCAAACTGTATTTTAACCATAGGACTGCCCTGGGCTGATTTAGGCTAAATTGCTCGGTGCCCTGGCAATTTTGGCCATTTTGCAGAGGTTTTTTTAACAATTCACAGTGCCTAAATTACTTTTGATAACCTAGTCATATGCATACTCGTTTTGTTCAGAAAAAGAAGGAGATTTAGAATAAAATAAAATAAAAAGAATTATTTTGGTAATTTTTTTGCAATATGTGAAAAACCAAAATTTTATTAAAATTTTTGAAATAATTTTCAAAAGTACAGTCCTAGCATTTTTACAAAAGTTTTTTACAGACAATCAAAGATATACACAATGTAGGCAATTTATTTCCCTACGTGGAAATGTGATTGATGTGTTTGAAAAATTTTGTTTACCCGAATTACGGGAAAAAATACGGAAAACGGGGAAAATCGAGAAACTTGTACATTTGAAAAATAAAAATAAAATCTGAAGTATACAATTCATAAACCAAAACTGTTATATTACTAAAGGTAAGAATATATTTATTGGAAATAATGTTATATTGTACAAAGTAATAACTGTTTTTACGACTTTATATGAGTTGAAAAACAAAATATGAGTTTCACAGAAAGCCAAAATTATTTATTCAAAGCTAGATCTAATTTTTGTACTTTACTATAATATGATAAATTGTACAATTTATTTATAGGAAATACATTTCTGAACAAGAATATATATATATATATATATATGTTTAGAGAAATATAAACAAATAATGGTTATATACCTATATTGGCGCGAGACGCACATATGGATTTTTCAACGTAAATTTGCAGCCTAGCCGTATTTTGAGCAACATGTGCAGAGGTCGCTTCAAACTTTTGCTTTGTCCAAACCATAAAATATAACCCTATCATATGCATACTTATTTTGTTCACAAAAGAACAGAGAATATGAATAAAATAAAATAAATAAAACGCGGTTGGGTAGACTTTTAGATAATTTCAAAAAAAGTTAAAATTGTTTACCTTTTTTACACATTTTGAACATAACTAATAATATTTACCCATAGTAATATGGATAGATATTACTAGTAACTCACACACTACACGATAATAAACATTGTTTATCACTAAAAGAAAAGATTACATAATAAAATACTAATTACTAACCTATCAACACAAACAACAACACATTAGTACATTGCCTATATGAAGAACAGAACAATAAAAAGTGGTCTTTCTGGCTATGTCATAACATTCAGCTGTCGCTCTACACAGTAAGCTAACAGTACATAGAGGAAGAACTTTTTCTTGGCTTCAAATTGGTATATTATAATGTTTAACCAAATCAATTTTAGATGTATTTATATAATGATTTATCATTCCCCGATTTTTCAGGGAATAGAAATAATCAAGGGCCTGACATAACAGCTGATTTCATAAATAATTTCTGAGATGTTATGAAGTAATATGACAACTTAATTTTTACGAAAAGTAAGAAGATCTATTGCTCTTTCCAGTGGTACCACCGCTTTTGGTTAGGACAAAAATTACAGACACTACGATTTTTTGAAAATCACGTGTTTTACGAGATTTCACCAATTGCGAGTCAAAAATGTTCCGCACGCAAAATTTTGTTCAAATTATAATAGCATTTACAGTATAATGATCGGTTACTGCTACAAGGTTCGTTTATATATGAATACCCCCGTCGCAGCAAACCTGCATATTCAGCGAATTTCCAATGAATATATAACATAACACATTAAAACACTTAACAGGATTCATAAGAAATGTACTCACAAACAAGCGATATTTAAAATATTAATTATTCTCCATAAGAATAACATTGGGGATGAGTACGCAGGTTTGCTGCAACAAGGCACACAAAAAAATGGGTTTTTATGCAAATATCAATAGAACTCATCTTAGTGAAGTCACATACCAAGTTTCATCCATATACATTCATAAATAAGCGATATATAATATTTTAAGGATTTTTCATAAGAATAACATGGGGACCAAGTACCTAGGTTTACATACCTATGGTTCCTGCTACAGGAACCATAGGCAAAATTTTTGTGTGCAAACAACAATAAACCACAACCAGATCAAGCCATATACCAAATTACGCCAGTTTATGTTCATAAGTAAGCGAGATATACAATTTTTCTTTTTCTCCATAAGAATAACATTAGACAACGTACTGTGTTTAGCACTTTCAATATCTCGGTAACCAATTGACGTAGAGCAATGATCAAAATACCAAATTGTTTGTTTTTTTAAGCTGAATTCAATGGTATGAATTAAAATTTGATTTAAATTAAAATTACATGTGAAAACCCCAAAAACACATTTTTGGGGTACAAAACCCCCCTTTGGATGGTGCAATTCATCTGGTTTTCGAACTCGTTCAAATAAATGGTACTTTACACATTTGTACCAAATTTCATTAAGATCGGACCTTTTTTTCGAGAGTTATCGTGATTACGGACACACACATATATATATATATATATATATAAATATATATATATATACATATATAAATACCCCCGTCGCAGCAAACCTGCATACTCAGCGAATTTCCAATGAATATATAACATAACACATTAACACTTAACAGGATTCATAAGAAATATATTCACAAACAAGAGCGATATTAAAAATATTAATTATTCTCCATAAGAATAACATTGGGGATGAGTACGCAGGTTTGCTGCAACAAGGAACACAAAATAATGGGTTTTTATGCAAATATCATTAGAACTCATCTAAGTAAAGTCACATACCAAGTTTCATTCATATACATTTATAAGTAAGCGATATATAACATTTGAATTATTCTCCATAAGAATAACATGGGGACCGATTACCTAGGTTTGCTGCTACGGGAACCATACGTGAAAATTTTGTATTTTGTGCAAACAACGGTAAAACCCAACCAGATGAAGCCATATACCAAATATTGTCAGTTTATGTTCATAAATAAGCGAGATATACAATTTTCCTTTTTCTCCATAAGAATAACATTAGACAACGTACTGTGTTTAGCACTTTCAATATCTCAGGACCCAATTGACGTAGAGCAATGATAAAAATACCAAATTGTTTGTTTTTTTATGCTGAATTAAATGGTAAAAATTAAAATTTGATTTAAATAAAAATTACATGTAGAAACCCCAAAAAACCCATTTTTGGGGTACAAAAGCCCCCAAAAAACCCCCTTTGGATGGTGCGATTCGTCTGGTTTTCGAACTCGTTCAAATAAATGGTGCTTTACACATTTGTACCAAATTTCTTTAAGATCGGACCTTTTTTACGAGAGTTATCGTGCTTACGGAAATATATATATATATAAATATATATACATATATAAAAATTTGAACGAATGGTATTTTTGGCATCTGGGGACCTCAAAATGAAAAGTTATCATGGTCTCGGGCTTAAGTCTTACCATGAGACCTACGGTAATAGTTTCTTCCCTATAGGGGAAATTCGCTAAAATGAAAGTTTAGAATCTCCTCTTTTGAATGGTATCAATATTATTACGTTTCGCGGTCATCTTCAATGCATTATAAGCAGTTAAAAAAAGATGACACCATTCCCCGAATATCGGGGAAAGGACACTAGGCCACGACATGCATTCCCCGAATGTTCGGGGAAGGGCAGACCTAGGGTTAAACACCTTTTCCTCTTACGGTTCTTTGTTTAGTTTCATTTAGGGGCTGAAAATGAAACAAAACGTGACGTAAGAATACTCATTCATCCCCAAACCATTAACATTTTTTGTTAATTTCATTTTTAAGCCTTTGAGTGGTAAAAAGGCATCTGCAGACCTCAAAACACCGTCCTACTATGGACAGCAGAGGTTAGTTTAAGTGTTATAATGATATTTAAGTCAGTGTCCGGGATTAGACCGTTTGTGGACGATAATCCGGACACTTATTTATTTTATAATAACATCTAACACATAGAAAGGTAAATAACCTTAATACTAGGGATGAATCGATTCTCGATACCATCGATTCTTGGATATTGGTATCGGTATCGAGATTCACACTCATACCGATACCATCGATATCCCCGCCATTTACCCGCGCTACGAAGTGCACGGAAAGCGATGCTCCCGCCGCTTACCTGCGCTCCAAAAGGCACGGGGAGTGTTTGGGTCGGCGTCAAGATAACCAAGTTTTTCCCCGTTATGAATTTATAATAAATAGTCTTATTTTTCTATATTACTATAGCATACTAGTGAAATTAACATTAAATTATGTAAAAAATTGCATTCAACAATTTTGTTGATAATTAACTACAATATACTAGTAAATCATTTTAAATGTTAACATACATTTGTAACGGTTTTTAACAATAGTTTTAACAAATATAGGTACTGAAAAATCGATGGTATCGTTATCGAGAATCGAGAATAGATTTTTCTGGTATTGGTATCGACTCATCCCTACTTAATACCCTATAACAGAGGGGATATAGTAAATGATACACACACTTTACAATGGTATGGTTTTTATTGCTGTCATCGTTGTTTGAAAGGCACTTTAACATTAAAAACTTAAAAAGTGTCCAGATTAGCCAGTTTTATGTTTTTAGCGAATTTCCCCTATAGGGAAGAAGCTATTACCGTAGGTCTCATAGTAAGACTTAAGCCCGAGACCATGACAAATTTTTTTGTTTTGAGGTCCCCGGATGACAAAAACACTATTCGTTCAACTTTATATATATATATATATATATATATATATATATATATATATATAATGAATGCGATAACTTGAGTAAAAACGTCCGATTTTGATGAAATTTGGCTCAAATGTGTAAAATGACATTCATGACTTTAAGTTCGAAAACCAGAAAAATCGGACCATGGGAAGGGGGGTTTATGGGGGTTATAAATTTTTCAAAAATCAATTTTTGCATTTTTCACCCTAAAATTTTTGAACAACTTAATTTTGGTTTTTACCATGTTATAGAGCTTAAAAAAACAAATAATATAGTATTTTGAATTACTAACCTAGGTTAAGTGGTTGCGGAGAAAATCCAAAAAAACCTACTCATAAAATCTCCCATGTTAATCTTATGGGAAAAAGGTTTTTGGCTTTTCCTCAGTTTATTTTAATGTAAACTTCACATTTGCTTTTACCAATCTGTTCAGTTCCACAAAACGATCATTTTGGTGTTTAAATTGTGATTCTACGACCAACCGTTGCTGAGATATTCAAAGTGCTAAACACAGTACGTTGTCCAATGTTATCCTTATGGAGAATAAATAAAATTTGATATCTCGATTATTTATGAATGTATGTTGATAAAACTTGGTATGTGGCTTCACGTAATACTGGTATATTGATATTTCCACAACAAATTGATTTTTTGTTGATTATTCCCGTAGCAGCAAACCTACATACACAGCCCCCATGTTATTCTTATGGAGAATAAGTAAAATGTAATGACTCCCTTAATTATGAACATAAATTAATAAAACTTGGTATGTAGCTTCACTTGGTTGAGTTATATTGATAATTGCATAAAAACCCATTTTTTTGTTCCTTGTTGCAGCAAACCTGCTTACTCAGCCCCCATGTTATTCTTATGGAGTATAACTAAAATGTTATATGGCGCTAATTTATGATTGAATATTGATGAAACTTGGTATGTGGCTTCGCCTAGTTAAATTATATTTATATTTGTATAAAAACCCATTGTTTATGTTCCTTGTTTCAGCAAACCTACGTACTCATTACCAATGTTATTCTTATGGATAATAATTAAAATCGCTTATATGTGAATATATTTTTATGAAACTTGGTATGCGGCTTTATGTGGCATTAAGACAAATATTATGCATTGGAAATTCGCTGAGTACGCAGGTTTGCTGCGACGGGGGTATTTTATTTTAGCGAATTTCCCCTACAGGTAAGAAGCTATTACCGTAGGTCTCATGGTAAGACTTAAGCCCGAGACGATGACAAATTTTTTTTAGGTCCCCAGATGACTAAAACACTATTCGTTCAAATTTATATATATGTATATATATATATACATATATATGTCCGTGAATGCGATAACTTGAGTAAAAAACGTCTGATTTCGATGAAATTTGGCCCAAATGTGTAAAGTGACATTTATGACTTTAACCCTCCGCCTGGCATTTGTCTAGAATAGACGAATGCAAAGTGTTTTCTGTACTGGCAATCATCTATTTTAGACGATTTGGGTTATTTTTTTTTAACTGCTCAAAAAGCATTGAACAAGTGCCTTGAATCGGATAATTGTTATACCATTCGAAAGATAACAGTCTGAACTTTCATTTTATTACATAAATGAACCTTATAGCAGCAGTTGATCAATGTAATCGTGAGTTAAATTTGAACAAAAATCACGCGCGAAGTCAATTCCGCCTTGTATGTGTTGAGAAATCTCCAAACACGGTAAGTTACAAAAAATCATAGCGAGGTTATTTTTGTTTCTAGCCAGAAACGAGTGGCACCACTGGAGCCTGGGTGGAATTCCCGTTCTGGTGGTATTCAGTATAATGCCGATTTATATTCAGACAGACTTGTGGAAAAATTATAAACTCGTCATATTTTACGTCATCGTCGACTGGCAACATCGTCTGTTTCAGACGAATAGCAAAACACATGTAACAACATATACAATTCAATATTACATGTATGTTCTTATATCACTGTTATGAGGAAAGAACACAGAATTTCGTTCTATAAAACGGCAGCCTGTATCGCCTAACAAAAGCGCGTATGACTCATATGAACTCTATGTTTGTGGTTCAACAAATCTCTATTTCTGTGCGGTTCGCGTGTTTAGCTCCACATTGGAAGTCAATTATTATCCGATTGCATCCGTGTTATTTGCTCTAAATCAAGTTGTTAGTTATGAAATGTGTGTAGTGTAGTGTTGTATGTGTGTGAATTAGTTATATTTATATTATAGCTACTCCCCCTAAGGAGCCTACACTCCCTAAGGAGCCCCCTTGTGCAGTGCTCTCCCCTAAAGTGACAAACCCCAGTGATCCAGGACCAAGTTGGCGGGATGATTGGCAAACGGTCACCCCTCAACAAAAACGGCCCCGAATACAAGTCAACAGCCCTGAAGCAGCAAGTTGACGATGAGTCAGACCTCTCAGCAGAGGAGGATCTGCTTGACTTCTCTTCCGGCAGCGGGGAAGACTATATCCCGAACGTAGACGATCTGGGCACATCGGACCGGGAAGACATTCCAGCATATTTTATAAACGTTCAGGACAGTATGAACTGTGAACCAATGTTTCCTGGAGACTCGCCCCCACCGAGGCCTCTCTCACCGCTGTTCCTTGAGTCACTCCCACCAAATAGGAAAAAGTCTCTGAAAAAAAAGCGCAGGTGCCCCCTGCTGCACCTCGGCCTGCTGCACCTCGGTCTAGTGCGGCGCCTGTGGACAATGACGACCCCTTAGTTCCTCGCCCTATATTGCAAGAGGTTGGGCTTCCCCCGCAGACTATGCCTCAGCAACAACAGCCCTGCGAGCCTGAACCCCAACAACCTCCACGGGAGGGAGGACCGCCCTGCAGGGAGATTCCAGCTGGATCGCCATGGGTGATGGTTTATCCACCGGAGCCACCAATGGAGGTAAATTCAAAATTTTTGGTAGACAATCCTGGGCCAAGGTGTGAAGAATCAGTCAGTCCCATTTTCTATTTTTTCCTCTTTTTCACAGAAGCAATGTGGAACTTGTTTGTAACAGAAACAAACAAGTATGCCCACGCCAAAATCGCCGAATTACGCAGGTCGGGAATGTTATCCTCGCAATCCCGGGTGCGCTCATGGGTTGATGTCTCTGTGCAAGAGATGAAAAAATACATCGGCCTTCTATTGTCAATGGGACTAACCCGTCGTAAAGACGTCTCTAGGTACTGGACTACTGACCCGGTATTCCATATACCTTTTTATTCCCAAACAATGTCTCTCCGATGTTTTCAGTTAATCACAGCTATGTTACATCTTTCATCTCGCGTATCGCCACCCAGGGACCAACCAGGGTATGATCCTTGGGTGAAAATACGTGAGTTCTTAGACATGATGAACAATAGTTTCAAGTCTTACTTTGTTCCAAAACAAGAGGTGTGTATTGACGAGAGTATGGTCGGAATGAAAAACCGAACAGCCTTTATTCAGTACATGCCTAATAAGAGGCATTCCCGTTTCGGAATAAAAAAGTTCGAACTTTGCGACAGTGCGACTGGTTATGTCCTACAGTCAGTCCTGTATTGTGGTAGATATTTATTGTCCGGGGGGTCCGATCCATTCACCCACAAAGTTGTTGAATATCTTCTTAACAAGGTGGATTTACTGCACAAAGGCTACCACCTTTTCACTGACAACTTCTACACGAAGATTCCATTAGCCCGCTTCTTGTTGCGTCGTAACACCTTCATGACAGGGACAATCAATTAGCGGAGTAAGGAAATCTCAACAGCTGTTCTGAACGCAAACCTAGAAGTTGGTCAAGCCCTGTATTTTAGAAGGAGAATTGATGCTTCGGGATCAGTTTTGCTTGTAAAATTCAAGGAACGTGAAACCAGGAAACCGGTTCACATGATCTCAACTGCTTCGTATGTCAAAGACACTCCAGTTGCCAGTAGAAGTGGGCGGCCTAGCGTAAAGCCTGTTGTTATACAGATGTACAATAAGCACATGGGGGGCGTGGATTCGAAGGACAAGTCTGTGTACCACGTCTCGTGTACACGCACTACTACAAAGTATTGGTGGAAAATAGTTTACAATTTTCTCGACATGTCTATTTCAAATTCGTATGTATTGTACAAATCACATAACCCCAATGGAATGACCAGGTTCAAGTTTATTCGAGACATAATTGTACAACTGTGTTCCGCTGAGATCCCCCTACCCCCTGCCATGCCCATTGGTGGTCCCGCTGGAGATGCCGGTGGCCCGCGCCATGCTCATCAGATTGAGCACCTCCAAGGAAACAAACAGCGCCTGTGTGTTGTGTGTAAGAGCACAGGGGAAAACAGCAGATCGATGTACTGGTGTTCTCAGTGCAACGTAGGACCTGCACCAGCGATGCGCACCTAACTTCCAGCACACTGGTCCCGGACTACGGAAGGGACGACGACCACAACACCAATAACGCAGTCAATGGGGATTTGGGGAGGGGGTGAGTTACATGTCATTTGTTATATTTTTGTGCATGAGGTTTATAATTGTTATAATTGTTTATGTTACTATGTCTATAAATGCTGTGCCACAAATACAACCTGTATAAAAAACTAGATAAAAATGAATTTCTAAACTATATTTTATACAAAACTATATATTTTCTTGTAGGGAAATGGATTCTACATAGCTTGTATATATTTATGATTTCTTACAAAATTCGTCATATATATAATTATATTTTACTTTTGAAATTTCACAAAACATTTTTTTTTTATTTATTAGCTATTATTTTGAGAATTAGCCTACCGCAAATGGTATCTTTTACCATTTCTGAGATCTCCGTTTTCTTACGAGTAAAACGAATATAAGGTTCAGTAGGATTAAATTATTTATTGCTTTGCAGTGAATTGTTCAAAACACCCCTGCAAATCTGGTGAAACCCATCAATCGGACTGGACTTTTTACCTGACAAACAAAATGTTTCTTTCTCATAAAGTACGCGATATCAATGTTATTTCAATGTGTTTTTATACAAAACTATATATTTTCTTGTAGGGAAATAACTACTGAATCATATTACATAGCTTGATTGAGTGAATTAGGTGTTATAAAAACATTATCTCACTTTGAATACACATTTTTTTTTCTACAAAATTTTTCCAATTTCGTATTATAATAAAGCTTTGAAAAACAATTTTTAGACTAGTTATTCTTATATTATTGTCTTTATTTATTTATTCTATGACATTTATACATTTTTACGTAGGGAATTAGATAAGCAAAATTTGATACATTTATAATTTTTACCTAAAAAAATTGGTTTGCTTACAGCAAGGTTTTACTTTCAAAATTTATAAAATAAATTTCAATTTTTTTTCAAAATTTTAATTTTATCTTGAAACCACCTTTATAAATTTATCTTATTATACCATTTCCAAATTCTCCTTTCTTTTGTGAACAAAACGAATATGCATATTGATATGTTTACTTCAAAATTGAATTTTATATGGTTTTCTGAAAAATAGTCTGTAAAATCGCCAAAATTACCCTGCCACTACAGAAAACACTGACAAAAAATGGGTTGCCAGGCGGAGGGTTAAGTTCGAAAACCAGAAAAATCGGGCAATGGGAAGGGGGGTTTATAGGGGTTTTAAATTGTCCAAAAATCAGTTTTTTGCATTTTTTACCCTAACATTTTTAAAACACTTAATTTTGGTTTAGACCATGTTATAAAGCTTAAAAAAACAAATAATATGGTATTTTGAATTATTAAGCTAGGTTAAGTGGTTGCGGAGAAAATCCAAAAAAACCTGCTCATAAAATCTCCTATGTTAATCTTATGGGAAAAAGGTTTTTGGCTTTTCCTAAGTTAATTTTAATGTAAAATTCACATTTGCTTTTACCAATCAACTCAGCTCCACAAAACAATCATTTTGGTGTTTAAATTGTGATTCTACGTCCAACTGTTGCAGAGATATTCAAAGTGCTAAACACAGTACGTTGTCCAATGTTATCCTTATGGAGAATAAATAAAATTTGATATCTCCATTATTAATGAATGTATATTGATAAAACTTGGCACGTGGGGTCACGTAGTACTGGTATATTGATATTTGCACAGCAAATTGATTTTTTGTTGATTATCCCCGTAGCAGCGAACCTGCGTACTCAGCCCCCATGTTAATCTTATGGAGAATAAGTAAAATGTAATGACTCCCTTAATTATGAACATAAATTAATAAAACTTGGTATGTGGCTTCACCTTGTTGAGTTATATTGATATTTGCATAAAAACCCATTTTTTTAGTTCCTTGTTGCAGCAAACCTGCTTACTCAGTTCCCATGTTATTCTTATGGAGAATAATTCAAATGTTATATAGTGCTTACTTATGATTGAATATTGATTAAACTTGGTATGTGGCTTCACCTAGTTAAATTATATTTATATTTGCATAAATACCAATTGTTTGTGTTCCTTGTTTCAGCACACCTATATACTCATCACCAATGCTATTCTTATGGAGAATAATTAAAATTGTATATATCGATTATATATGAATATATTTTTATGAAACTTGGTATGCGACTTTATATGGTATTAAGACATATATTATGCATTGGAAATTTGCTGTGTACGCAGGGTTGCTGCGTTGGGGGTATTTTTGTCTTTGACAGCTGAATTATCTCATTTTTATGCCCTACGGTGATTTTGTACATAGATCTCTTACTTTTTGAACTGATTTTGACAGTTGAATTATACACAAAATGTCCTCAATCCGTGATAGTTCTAAGTGGTTACTGATAAATTTCGATGATTTTTAAATAATCACCCTCAAAACAGAGGTAAATCTCAGAACTCAACTTACCCAGTTCAAAAGCAAACAAAATATTAAACTGTACATTTAAACTGTACATTCTTGAATTTGGTTTTTCAGTCCCAGACAAATTGCGTAGTAGGTTCTTCGAATTAACTCTTGCACTCGATTTAGTATTAATTGCCCAATAAACACTTACCTATGAGTTCCCTGCCGGGTCCGTGCCCCGCGAACGCTAGCAGAGTGGACACCCATTGTAGAGCACTCTTCTCAAGCTGTTTATTGGTGAACTCAAACTTAGACCCTTCCTTGCATCCGAGAAACAGCTGATTCCAGCACTCTAGCATTCCGTCAAGCATATCTACAGAATAACAAAAAATTAACATCATGGTCCTGGCCCTAAAACTTTCCAGTTTCTTCATTTGGTGGTCTTAACAAGACCCCCTGACGAAGTTATGCCTTACCAATCCTACCCTCCTACTTCAACTAAACCAGGCTTTGGACTAGTTTATTTTAGGTAATACAGTAAATCCCGATTATCCAGTAATGACCGGTTGTGAGGGTTATGAGGGTCACGGATAACCCACGGTTGAAACAAAGGGATTCAATAAATTGAATATAATAAAGGTTTATTAACATTTTATAGTACAACATTATGGTTTTAATGTCATTCAAGATATATTTATGTAAATTCAATACTTTCGAAAATCTTTAGATTGTGATAACATCTAACAGTCAAGATAATAATAGTTAATACTAGCAATGGTTGATAGCAGTAAATACTATCCAAAACGCCGAATGATATTTAACAGGTTAAACATCTCTAAACACCGAACTCTCTAAACTAGGCTACACTGAACAGTATGCTAATTATTTCCGCACTGGGGGAAAACCCCATGAGGGTGAACAATGGCGGGAAGGGTGATTGTTTTGAGATGTTTATATTTTTAGACGTCCGCGTCCGACCGTCCATCTGTCCGTCACTGAGGGTGAACAGCGGTGGAAAGGGTGATTGTTTTGAGATGTTTCTATTTTTAGACGTCTACGTCCGACCGTCCTTGCAGTGTTCAGGTCATCGCTCCCCATCAGGCACCCACGGCTCATTAGCGAAATGACAGACCCTCAAGTAAATTGTTATTATTGCTCTATTTATTAGGGGTGTGCGGGTTTTCGAACTTCGAGCTTTTTCGAGCTGAATATTGCAGTATTCGGCTCGGCTCGAGATTTGTAAAAAGGTTCGAAGTTCGAGCCGAATATTTAAAACGCCGACTAGTGAAAAGAGTCATCTACAAAAGTAAATTTAAAGCAAAAAACTTTCCAGAATCAATGTTAGAATTCTCGTAGTTTGCGTTGGTAGAGCTCCATAACAAATAAACTCTGCAGTGCTAATGCTTTCGGTCCTTCATAAAAAAAATAACGAAACATTAAAGTACTGTAATATTTTAAACTGCCGACCTGATCAGTAATCAACCAACGCAATGGAGCTACTTTCTCTACGCTCTATCACATCAAGTGGACCTATCACGCTATCACACTATTCCGTTTGCAGTGCAGTGTTGCCATTGCTCAGTTGAATTGTGCAATATTTCACGGTTAATAATAATTAATACAACAAACGTACTGCTCCAGAAAAAGTACCACAGAAAAAAACTAAAATCCATGAAAACACTTTTTCTAACTGTTGCATCGGTACCATCTTTTCTAGAACTTATAACTTCGTACATTACACAATAATTATATTCCCTGGAGTCTGAAATTATGTCTGGCAAGTGGCAACACTGTTGGCATACCCACTTTGCGAACTGCCTTAAGACGTTGAGTGAAGATGGTTATAATGTAATAATGATTTAACGTGACCAATAGCTAGGGATAAGGGTGTAGGTGATGAACGCCTAATAATCATGACGGCGTTATATTAAATAAAACAATGGATTACTGAAGATTTAAAAAAAGAAAACATGATATAATTAGTCTAAGTAAGATTGCTAGAATCAGTAAAAATAAGGAACTGCACAGAGTTGTAACAATAAGAAATAAGCAATTTAAACTTGATTTGATTAAGCGTAAGAAAGAGCATTTTGACAATAAAATTAGAAATTCCACCAATGTTGGGAAGACCACTTGGAATATAATAAATTTGGAAACAGGAAATTCTAAAGCCAGTTTTGTGGACAATATTGTTTTGAAAGAGCGTGATGAGCAAATTTCTGATCCAAATAAAATAAGTAATTTATTTAATTGGCAATTTACTAACACAGTACAAAATCTACTAAAACATAGTACTAAATAAAATGTTGAACAAAATCAAATGGAGTTTAAAATCAAAGGATACCAGTTGTTTACGAACAATTTTATATGCGTTCCCACAGATGAAAAAGAGGTAATGCAAACCGTCCAAAATTTTAAAAATAAATTGTCAAGCGGGTACGATGAAGTTCCAATCAAACTAGTAAAGTTTTCTATAAAACCACTTCTGAAACCATTAGTTCACTTAATTAATTCATCTTTTGTAACTGGTGTCTTTCCTTCAGAACTGAAAATTTCTAAAGTAGTGCCAGTTTATAAAAAAGGAAGCAAAGTTGAAATAAATAACTATCGGCCAGTATCAGTGCTTCCTTCCATATCAAAAATTGTTGAGAAAGTCATGTTAAATAGGTTGGTAAATTTCTTAGAGAAATTACCACCAAAAATCACCCAATTAACCATTACTGTATGCTTTCATTTTTGTGTTATTAGGCAGTTTACAAACTTTTTGATACAGAGCAACACAGTTTTAGATAAGGTAAATCAGTGACCTCTGCTCTGGCTGGCTTTACTGAATCAATAATTGACTCAATAGATCAGGGTGAACGACCCATAGGCATTTTCATGGATCTTTCTAAGGCGTTTGATACCATCTCTCATAGTATTTTACTCCAAAAACTAGAATCAATTGGTATTTCAGGAAGACATTTAAATTGGTTTGATTCTTATCTTTCGAACAGGTTTCAGTATGTGGAAATTCCATTTTTATTAAATAATCAAGTTACTAAGGTCAAATCTGAAAAATTAAAGGTGTTGCAGGGAATCCCCCAAGGTTTAATCATTGGGCCTGTATCATTTCTTTGCTATATTCAAGGGTTTCCTAAAATCTTGGACAAAATCACAGGAATTAAAAGTGAGCTCATTCTTTATGCAGACGACACTAACTTAATTATTTCAACAAAAAATCCAAATGACTTAGAAAAAATAAGCCTATCTCAATTATCAAACATTCAAGAATAAAAAAAAAATAATCATTTGTTTTTTAATTTAAATAAAACCAATTTTGTTGGTTTTGAAACAAAACAAAATAGAAGTATAATTGCGCCTAGTATTGTTATTGAAGATCGCTGCCTGGAAAAAATCAACAATACAAAATTTTTGGGTCTAGAATTAGATAGTAACTTTAGTTTAAATTAGTTTAAATTTACATATTCAAAGTGTGTCAAAAAAAATCATTCTGGAATCTATATATTAACCCTTAGCGGTCGTATTCATCGTTCTCTTTTCCTTCCCTACAGATCGGGAAGGCCACACTTAGTGGCCCTCTCATTCTGTCTAATGACGCGACATTGTCAGCGCTGAAGGTAGCCCCACAGCTCGGGCCGGCCACGCGTAGTGGCCCTCTACGCGTTTCCTGTTCAGCTCGGCTGTCCACCCCGTAGTGCCCCCCTGTTTCTCTTCATATTATTTAACATTGTAATTTTGTTTTCAATTCTCTCTGCTTGGGAGGTGCTGCGCTCCCTCGGCAATCATCGGAACTATCTGGAGACAACAACAAGACAGTATATTTTTAGCTGATCACAATATTATCACGTTTGTCATTGGTGAGTTATTTGCTTGTGTTGTGCACCAGTCCTTTTAAAGGCTTTTAATTTTTAATAAATTGATATTTATGATTAATAAATGGCCTCAAATAGTGACTTAACATCCGATACTATACGGGATTTATAATACTCTTTATAATACTCTTCATGTGTAAATGTTAGGCAATAATGATTTCAATTTAGTTTTGTAAAGCTTTTTGCAGTTCTTTTAATGGTTTTATATACAATATACTTCTTAATATTATTTTGTTTCAGTACCAAGATTTTAAATTAATATTATATATTATCTATGTTCTTTCTACTTTTCAGTAAACTCATAATAAAGCTGGTAATTTGAATAATACTGTATGATAATTATATAACTTGTCAAATATATTTAGATTTGTAGTTTTTTTTTAATATTTTATTGCAAATGAACCATTTTCATTGTTTTTTAATCAGTTTTAACCGTAAAAGATACTTTTTTAACCGTAAAAGATACTTTACTTTTTTATTTTATTTAAGAGTATTAATAATTTAATTGTTATAAACGTTTTAATATTTGAGTAATAAAGTTGTTATTAAATACGAGTGTACATAATTGAATCCTAATGATGACCGAGTTTACAGTCAAATGTTAGGTTAAACATCAGTGTTTTGGAGTTAAAAGGCTCGCCACACGGTATTTAATCCAAGCGTAAGACGTAAACAAGAGAAGTAGTAATGGCGGCCAAACTACGCAGTGACGCGGGGCCACTACGAGTGGCCCTTCCGAGCTGTAGGCGCGTCACTTCGTATATATATTACACCTTGTCCCGTTACGGATCTTGTGGCCACACGTAGAGGCCTTCCGACCGCTAAGGGTTAAAAAGAATGTCACAGCTATGCAGCTCATCTGTATTAAAAATGAACTACCATGCTCACATTCACAGTCATATTGCTTATGGTCTTTGTGTGTATGGGGGAACCAATATCTATAACTAACATAACATTCTTTTACTTCAAAAACGGGCAATAAGAGTAATGTTAAAACTAAAGTATGATGATCATGTAAGAAACCATTTTAAAAACTTAGAAATACTGACAATCTATGATCAATATATTTTTGATTGTGTTTTGTATTTAAGAAATAATTCCTAAAATCAGAGTTTTTGCTCTGAAATTCATTCTCATAACACAAGAAATAAAAATGATGTCAACATTCAAAAACACAGACTATCATTTTTTACTAAAAAAACAACTTATATGGGGGCAAAATTTTGGAATTTTCTGCAAAGTGACATCATGTCAAGTTTGAAAGGAGTCTAAAAACAATGTTAATCAATGACCCCCATTACTCATTTAATGAATTTTTAAGAATCTCTTGTTAGCATGTAATGATGTCAATCAAAGAAGTAGGTATTTTGGGTACTGGTATACTTTGTGTATTTTGTATTTAGTATGTAAGATATCTGACACTATTTATGTACATGATATGTATTGAGTAAATAAAGAGTTATTTGATTTGATATGTGCAGACGAATTAGTACTATCCAAAAATTAGATTGTTAAAAATTGACTAATTGCGAGGTTCACAAAATCTAAGGATTTTATAAAAACTCTGAATGGTTACGTAACGCATGTTTATAATACCGGTGGTCATATTATTTTAAAGGTTGATTATATTCTATGTATGCCGAAGGCCCTAACCAAGAGCAAGCCGCGATCAAAATGGCACAGTGTTTTACTACGCTACGCTACAGCTGTGTGATTAAAATCACATTGTTAACTCCGCGGGATTGTTTGAATTTGTGAATAAACATGAGTAGAAGTAGAAACTATATCATTATGTAATTGAATGCTATCAAATTGTTAAAGTTGTGATGGAAGAAGAATGCATTGACGATCCTCTTCCACTTTCTAAGCAGATATAATAGGTTAAGTCTATTAGGTAATAGGTTAGATAGAACATAAGCTAGGCTTACAATTATTGAATAAATTATTCCTGTGAGTACAATAAGATATGAAGACTGGTTTCAAAATCTTAGATTTATAAAAGGATAACCTAAAATTTACTATTTACAAACAGTTGAATGAGGGGTAGGCTACTGGGTTTTGGCAATTCCCAAGGCTAGGGCTTAAGTCTTAGGTTACATGGAGAGTACATATTGACATATAGTCAATTATTATTATTTTGGCTATTAATAAATATGGTAATAACTGCATTAGTTAACCTGTGGGCTCATCAGTCTAGGTGGAAACTTTTAGTTCTCTTCCTTTACGTTATTTGTTCTCTATGTAGGCTACCTACTTTATATTGAAAGACAAATTTTTCGTTACTATCAACCAAGGGCGGATCCAGAGGTCATGTTTGGGGGGGCGGTCACCAAAAGTTACCCCTCCCCCTTCCCTGTGGATGGTCCCTGGCACCCCCATTATTGTTTTTAACTATATGAAATTATACAACGAATGAAAGTAAATTAACATAATATATCAATAATCTTGTACTCAAGAAAAAAACAATCTTAACTTTATAAACAAGCTAAACAATAATTAACTTCAGTTCTACTGCGCCCGACCGTAACTAAAAATAAAATATTTAGGCATTACACTTTTTTCTACGTCATCTGTAGGCGTCTAAGAACAAGTAAGATTCCTAATTTAACAATTTATTTTAGTATTTACCCACGCGAAAAACTATTTACAAAACGTATTTGAAATCTGCAATACTGAACTATACTACGCGAAGATACAATTAGGAATGAGGCTGACATCCAAGGTCAACCACCCGAAAAATGAAAATGTCGTACTACATTTTTACAATATAAAATACTTGGCGTATGAGCTTCTGTTTGCACGCAATTTAATCTTTGTTTCCTCTTATTTCATTACATATAATTCTAGCCTAGCCACTGGATATTTATTGCCTAGCAACGAATACGCGGTTTAAACAAAAATCAAACCTAACCTGTAAACAAAACACTGCTGATAGCAAACGACGCGACTGTAGGCGGGCAAAATCCAGTAAAAAATAATCACTTAATACAACTGTAGCAACCTTTGCTGCTAAAATATTTACCTCCAAGACCATGTTGAAAACACTGCATTTTCAGTCTGTCAACTGGCAAAACTGTAACAACTTCGCGATACTCGGGAATATCCATGTTTTTGTAAGATGCTTTTAGGTTAAATACATGGATCTAAGTAATGTGTTATATACTAACGGGGTGATGCTCATATTTTCATTTGGATTTATTCAAACTTTCATCGTATGCCTGAATAAAAAACAAAAACAAAATAAAACAAAAAAATTCGTAGGCTTGGGGGGCTACCGCCCCTCCCCTTGGATCCGCCCTGCTATCAACAAGTGGTCTCAATAAATCTTCCTTTTTAGTAGCCTAATTATTTTGTTATCTTCCCACTGTGGGCCTTTATTTATTTAACGTAGGAATAATGAGTCTAGATTAAGTGAATGAAAGATGACAAATATTGAAAGTTATAAATTATTTTACATTACCAAAATGTATAGAATGTTTGTTCTTTTAAACATTAACATAAATAAAGAATACATATATAGATAGGCCTAATCAAAAATGCTCAAAGCTTGAGAACTTTAGAAAAAATTCTGCCCGGCGTGGCTCGAGTCAGAAAATTACTACCGGTATATTGCACACCCCTAGAGAAAATTTCCATAAAAAAGCTCGGCTCGTAAAAGCTTGAAGCTCGCGAACTTTGAAAAAAGCTCGGCTTGGCTCGAGCCAGAAATTACTATTCGCACATCCCTACTATTTATGCTTGGAAGGGGATAAATAAAAATAATAAAAATGAACCTTTTGTGACCCCGGTTAAACCGCAACCCGATTAACCCGCTCCCGGACAATCAGTTGACTGTAATTTATTTTCTGGTGTCACTCCTTAAGGTTGTTTTAAAAATGTTTTTTGGGAAAAAAGTATTTTCCCGTCAAGAGGATCAGGAGTTAACCAGTGTGCGAGCTTCCTAACGATTTTGCGTTAAGACTACCCTCTAAACATTGCGGTTTTCTTCCTCGTTTTGAATTTTTAATTAATGTTAATTGTTGAATTGGTAGATATTTAGTTAGGCTATTGTATTTTTTATTACATTATGGATTATATTTACATACTGTTTAACAAAACAGTATAAACAAACAGTAAATTAAGAAATTTATTGTGTGATCAAATTCATTATGTTCAGTTGTAGGCCATGTTATGAATATGGACTGGTTTTGAAGAAGTTGGACATTTTATAGTGTTGCATTTGCCATGTTATTACTCATGTGTTTATTGCTAACAATTATGAACTGCTGGCATTTAATTGGGGTTTAGCCTGTATGATGGCATTTAAATAATAACCCAATAGGCCTTAGATTGCTGTTTTAAATTTATTAGCTCAATAGTATGAAGACTGAGCCATACAATATGGAACGCCCCACTTTTCTAAAAAGTAAATTTAATACTGCATTAACTTACTCTGGAAGCAATTGGAAGATTTGGATTACACACACATCTCACACTGAGCTAATAACAACAGCTTCTATCCGAGTGTGACAATTGCAATGGTAGTAACCCAATAAGCTTATTTGTCATAGGCTACCTTTTCAACTTATTCAGCATGAAAAGCAGCCAGGTTTTTGTGGCATACAATTACAGGATGTGTGATACAATTAAAATTTACCCAAGTAATACTTTCCACTACTACAATTGTGTTTTAAAAATAAGTAAGAGTTTCACATTGCCGAGTTTGGGAGGGCTCTAAACATAGTTTGGAATAGGAAACTGAAAACCTACTGGAGGTGAAGTTAAAGTTTTTGTTCTTATACTTAAAATAAGCAGTAAAAGTGTCACACCTGTAGTGGCAAAGTAGCGACTGTAGTCTTTGTCGTTGAGTTCCAAACCGCAGAGCGTGTTGAGCAGATCCAACACTGCGGTCAATAGTTCTTCTGCATACAAGACCACCCATCAAAACTCTATCTAGCAACTTATAGCTACATGAGAATGGTTCAAAATTGGTTTCAACTAAGATCTAAAAACAAATCAAAGTGAGATGAAAACATTACATTCTTTTATTTCTCATCAGAAAGCATAATGTTCATACCTAGGGCCCTAATCTTCGTTCCACTGGTACCAATTAATATTATTTCACTCCAACCGGAAGCTATAGAGGTAACACTGAAAACAAATCTGTAATTTATATTAACTATTATTTGGAAATATTTTGTATACATTATTTCAAGTTGTACAATAAAATATTTTATATTTTTTTACTTTTTTCAATCAATTAACTAATAATCTTTATTTACAGTTTTTATTAAGAAATGTAATGACGTCAAAATATGACAGATAGATATATCTGCTAATTAATAAATATTTGCGGATATAGTCAGAGAAGGGTTAGTTGGAGTTTACTTATATTTGTACAAAAATAATGGGAAGTCCTAGAGGATTAAATTTTCTCATTTGCTAATCAACATCATGCTAGAATACAAACTGTGTGTTATTTAAGAAATGATTGCATTTTCCATCACTGAATGAGAAAAATTAGTTTCACGATGTTTCGAGATCAGGATCTGATCCCATCTTCAGGTGAGAGATATACCTAGAACATAAGAAAATTACACAAAAAAAACAAAACAGAGAATCGGAAAAGCAGTGATAAGGACAAATAAAACAAACCATACAAAAGCCAAGCACTAATTGGAACACACGGCAAGGCACTGCACAGTCCAGCGACAGACAGTCAGTAGTAACGTGGCCCGGATCACTCGCTGTGCCGCCAGTCTCGCTCAAATGGCTGCGTTGTGCAGTCCTGTGCTGTGTGTTCTGTTCAGCCCCAGGCTTTTGTGTTTAATTATTTTTTTATTTTTACTGCTTTTACAGTTCTCTGTTTTAGCTTCTTTTTGGGTTTTTCCAGCTTGCCTGGATTGTGCCATTAATTTTGTTGTATTCTAGGTATCTCTTATCACCTAAAAACGGGATCAGATTGCAGATCGCGAAATGTGAAACATATTTTTCTTATCAAGTGATGTCAAATAATAATAATAATAATAATATTTATTCCGTGACAATGATTTACAAAGTATTGGAATTTACAATGAAATAGATAATTTATGGGGAAATCTTTTAACCAGGTAAGGTAGGCGTGAGCTCTTCCTGGTGGGGTACGGCCCTTTTTTGAGAACCATTCTGGCATTTGCCTAAGTGAGATGAGAAACCATACAAACTCTTCTCAGAATGGCCGGTCTGGGATAAAACCCGAGACCTCCCGAATGTTTGTAATCATTTCCTAAATAAAATAAACTCAACACCACCAACAATTCATTTTAAACAAAGAATGTATAATTCTTAATATCACGCTACAGCAATTATAACAATTTAAGTTATACATATAGTGGTTAATAGCAACTTACCCACTAACTCTGAGGTAATAAGTTTAATGAGACATTAATTGCCACCAAAGTAATTTTCCTTCTTGATACGACAAATTTTAGATTTAGTTTATTTAACAAACCGTTATCTCAGTTATAAATAGGGGTGTGCGAGTACTCAAAACTTTTGAGTTTTCGGCTGAGTATTTTAATACTCAAACTCGACTCGAAGTTTTAAAAATACTTGAAAGTTTGAGCGAGTATTTCCCACCGATCGCTAACAATTGTGACCGGCTAAATCGCGTAGTAACAGCCGCAAAAGGCGGTCGCATCACGTAAAATCGGCCGAAAATGTCTAAAGTATACATAATTTCGGCAAAAGTGGCAACCGGGCCACTTGATATCGGCCATAACTAACGATTTCGTCACCTAATATTGATTAGCAATGTTCGCACAAGGTGATACTGGCTAAATGACAAGCGGACTGTGTGTTATCGGCCAAACGAATGTCAAACCATGTTTTGTTTAAATTTTATGTTATTTAGCCCCAGAGCCGTTATATAACTAAATAAGGGTTTACCTTCCGTCAACGGCTCCAACAAATTGTAATTTGCATTACGATCGTTTCTAATAGTAATATGATTGACAGGTTGGTGACGAAACAGAGAAATAAAAGGTCAGGAAATTTATAACTACAACAAAAAAGAAATATGTCTGTCAAGAATGTCCTCATTTTATGGGTTCTTAAAAGATTTAAGAAAACATGGTATTGAACTAGCTTTTAAGACAAATAATAAGACAATCAACAAACAAAATGTTAAAAGTAATATAATTGAGAAAATTCAAAAGTTAGTCATGATAAATATTAGTAAAAAATTAAGAAACGTTTTTATTTATCTTAGAAAATAGATATCGATTATTGTGTTATTGAGATAAGTTTTTTCCGTGTTTTCTGTAAATTAAGTATAAGTTAAGTTTAATATCACCTGATTCTCAATGTACAGCACTGTATTATAAAGAGAATAAAGTTTCTTAATTCTTGATTCAGGTGTTTATAAAATTAAATGTGCAAGTTGCCTGAGCTTTTGAATAGGAAAAACAGGACGTTCATTTGGAACTAGGTACAAAGCACCATCCGAAGCCAAGAGCCGAAAAGCAAAAATCATCTTTTGCACAACCCCTGGTTGATGAAAACCACGATATCAATGATCTGAATACTGGCTTAGAAATTCTTCACACCTGCAAGAAAGGCAATAGACCGGATACCCTGGAAGAATACGATTTACAAGGCCTTCTCGATAAATAACCACTGTATTTTAATTTTAAATGACCAACTTAAAACATAAATCTCACTTCATATTCAATAGTATTTTAAATCGGAACAGTGAACCAAAGGCAGGAGAGCAAAGTTATAGTGCATTTTAGTGCCGAAACGATCATAACGCAAGTTACAATTTGTTGGAGCCATTGACGGATGGCCGTTGACGGATTTATGTTTTGTTTGTCAATACGTAATCCAGTTTGATTTACTGGCAAAAAAATGGTGTTGCTACTCATGTATTAGTTAGAAATCATGTTTATATGATCAAACCTGGAGTGGTATCCAAATTTCATTACACTATTTGAAACTACCAACTGATGACAAATACTCGAAACTCGAAAATAACTGCCACTACTCGACTCGATTAAAAAAATTACAACTCGCACACCCCTAGTTATAAACCTAGTCTATGATGAGTTTAAATAAATCTGATTTACTTTGCTTGAAATAAAGTAGGTCTAGGCTCAGAAAGAGAAATCAATCTTAAAATACCCCTGTCGCAGCAAACCTGCGTACTCAGCGAATTTACAATGCATAATATATGTCTTAATACCACATAAAGCCGCATACCAAGTTTCATACAAATATATTCCCAAATAAGCGATATAAACAATTTTAATTATTCTCGATAAGAATAATATTGGGGTTGAGTACATAGGTTTGCTGAAACAAGGAACACTAACAATTGGTTTTCTCCATAAGAATAACATTAGGCAATGTAATTTGTTTAGCACTTCCAATATCTTACATGAGGTAACCGATTGGCGTAGAGGAATGATCAAAATAGCAAAATGTGTGTTTTTTTAAGCTGAATCCAATGGTAAACACTAAAATTTCACTATTTCAAAAATTATATGTAAAAATATCAAAAAACCCATAGTACAAAACACCCCCAAAATACCCCTTTAGATAGAGCGATATGGCTGGTTTTCGAACTTAAGTCATAAATGTTGCTTTACACGTTTATACCAAATTTCATCAAAATCGGACCTTTTTTACGAGAGTTATCGCATCCACGGACACATATATATATATAGTTTCGAACAAATGGTGTTTTTGGGGTCTGGGAACCTCAAAACGAAAAGTTATCACGGTCCCGGGCCTATGTCTTACCATGCCGACTACGGTAATAGCTTCTTCCCTATAAGGGAAATTCGCTAAAAGGAAGTTCAAGTGTAACAAAAATAGCTTAGTAGCATCCGACGCAACATTTTACCTACTTTTCAATTTCCTTAAAATTTCTCAGTGCCAAATTAATATGAAACTATGAAATGCATTATAGAATTTTCCTTACAACGACAATGACCCACATGAGCAATTGTTTCCATAGCAGTGAAGAATAACATTGATTTTGATTCTCAGTTTGGCTTCTTTCCTCAGCTTAAATAAGATTTGGGACTGAGCACTTGGTCGTCACCATATTCGTCACTCGGACATACCGCACAGTGAGCTAGACAGGATGAACGCTAGCTGAGCGGCGACTTGCCCGCTCACGATCTGCCGCTCTAGCCAGTGTTGCTCGGCCAAGAGCGTCGCGTCGCCTCGGAGCAGATCCCACGTGAAACTCTGCAGACACCTGGTCAGCTGTGCAATACATCACAGAGTCAGAGTTATTTAAAAGCTCGCCAAATCTCATATTGGTTGCTTAAAAAAATAACCCGAAATGTTTCATTTTTGTATTGTTTACACCAGTGGAGTTTTACAAACAACGGTCCATATCTTTCCAATTTACAGTGTTAATATTTTGATATATTCTGGTGCTGGATTCAGTTAAACCTCTGATATCCAGAGTAACATGGCACCGGATGATTTAGACAGTAAATAAATACGAGAATCAGAGAGATTCAATATTCATGATACGGATGAAAAACAATCAATTCTTTTACTCGGAGGATCTTCCTTGAAAAAAACTGCAAGTAACGGAAAGAGCACTGTTTATAGTAATACTCTAAAGCAGTGTTTCTCAACCTTTTTGTGCCTGCGTACCACCTGATGCTTATTAAATTCTTTGGTGTACCACCCAAACTCATACCTACCCCCGCACCCACCACCGGGCCTCCACCTTCCACCCCTTAGAGATACAGCTGGAGAGAGGCTAGGACCTAGGATATTGTTTCCTTTTTAACATGTTTCGTTATAATTAGCGGTGTGTGAAAAAATGAAACACAAATTTACAACAATTAGAAAAATTCCATTTTAGTTGAATAAACATAAATTCGAATGAGCATTATAGTTCGAAGCTATACAAATATTAATGTGATTATAAATTAACATAATACTATAAGTAAACTAAATTTTACAGTTTGAAACTAAAACTGCTAGCTGCAGGTTTTATAAACAAAGTTGAATACAATAAAATTGGAAAAAAATGGTTACAACGACACACTTAAACCGCAAAAAGAAAGTTATTTTGGTTTTCTACAAAATTAACTAAAAACTAAAACAATAAAAATACAAAATGACCAATCTAATAAATATTGATACAGAAAAAAAGGTTGTTAATGGGAAACTTGTTGTTTCTTGCTCAGGAAAGACTCAATGTCAGGACTAATTGAACTGATCTTTAACCTTAAGTCGTTCTCTACAGATAGTCTGTTTCTGTACTTGTTTTTAACATATATCAATTCCGAAAAGCCTCGCTCACACAAATAAGTAGTCGAAAACCTAACCAAACACTTTAGTACTTGAGTAAAAAGATCAGGATACTCGTTTCTTGTTGTCATCCAGAAAGATATGAGACATTTTTCTTTAAAAGCGCCTTTCATCGTACATGTAAGCTCAGTGAAACTCTATTTATCTTCTACAGTTGGTGGCACGTCTTTCAGGGAAAACGGATTTCTAATCCAGTCATCACTTGTAGAAGTAATATCGGGGAAGTACTTCCCAAAACTCACTTTAAGAGTGTTTAAATGGTCCACAATATCTGTAAGAAGTGCATCACTTGGAGTCAATTCATTTTCTTGCAGCCAAGATGACAGAGTTGAGAAAGAAGATATGTCCTTTTGTTTAGTTTGCTTGACGAAGAGGTCTAGTTTCCTCAAAAATGATTTGATCTTGTCTTTAACTGAAAAACTTGTTTCATGTGCTCCTTGAAGACCCATGTTTAAAATATTCAGTCAGGAGAAAATATCGGAGAGATAGGCTAGCCTTTGAAGCCACTGCTCGTCTACAAACATGGACTTGGTCATTTTTATCCTTTTCAGATAAAAATAATAACACCTCAAACCTCAATTCAAATAGTCGAGTCAATATGTTCCCTCTTGAAAGCCATCTAACTTCCGTGTGGAAGAGTAGATTTTTAAAAATGCCACAAGTATTTTTGCCAAGAATTGCAAACAATCGCGAATTTAATGCCGAGCCTTTGATAAAGTTGATAACCTTCACGGCATCTTGCAAAACCTTACTTAAACTTCCAGGCATATTCTTAGAGGCAAGAGCTTCTATGTGTATCATGCAGTGCGTGGCTTGACACTGTGGAGCAACCTTTTTAATTCTTGCCACAAGCCCAGTTAACTTGCCATATATAGCTCTGGCACCATCTGTGCAAACACCAACACATTTTGACCAAGGCAGTCCTATTTTGGTCAAGTACTCGTAAATTAACTCAAATATATTTTCAGCTTTAGTGTTAGTTAACAAGGGTTTGCAGAAGAAAAAATTCTCCACAATTTCATCTTCATGATCAAAACGAATAAATACTAACAGTTGAGCCATGTTTGTTATGTCAGTGCTCTCATCAATTTGAAGAGAAAAAAATGTGCATTGCTGCAGGTACAGGGCCAGCGTTTCTTCTACATTTAGTGCCATGGCATCAATCCTTCTCTGGACTGTAGAGTTAGACAATGGAATTTTTTCTGTTTCCTTTGCTGCCTTCTCTCCTAACACTGTGTTAACAATATCCTTTGCGGCAGGCAAAATAAGAGATTCGCCAAAGATATACGGTTTCCCATTCTGCGCAATTCTTAAACTAACTAGATAAGATGCTTTCAATAAATTAGTATCTGTATGAGTAAAATTGTTCATACAAACTGATTCTTTTTTCAATTCTGTTTGCTTCCTTTTAAAAAATTCAATGGGTTTGTCTTCAGTTTCAGGATGTTTCGTTGATTGGTGTCTTTTCAATAAAGACGGTTTCAAGGATTGATTGGAGAGGCATTCTTTACAAATCATGCACTGAGGAATGGGACATCATTTTTCAGTCCCAGCCTTTACAGTAAATCCTAATTTCAAATACGTATCAATATATTTACGGGTTGGAGGAGTTTTAAACTTATTAGTTGATTTCGAATTGGAACTGGAAGAGGTTGAAGGGACACCTTCAAGAGAAATCTTTGGCTTTTTATTTGAGATGGAAGCGTCAGGATTTGAGGTGGACGCCTCACTAACTAAAAATCTCTTCATTTAAATATACAGTTACAAAAAATAGCAATTATAGTTACGAGTCAACAGTAGACCTATCTAAGTATTAAACATACTCATAAAACAACAGTACTCTTCTTTAACACTGCACACACCACTACTCTACACTCTACACAAGGAAACAGTACTCCAAAAAGTTCTACTCATGAGAGAAAATTTATTGACTTACGTTTCCGCTCTCTACATCTACACATGAACAAATAACTGTCACGACACAAACTATTTTGACAGATCACGGGGCTTTACCAAACGAATACACAGCGCGTGTTCCGTTCACCAGTGTTACCAAGTGATAAAATTCTCTGTGGATATGACCACATAAATTTTCTCTCACGTTTCAAAATTTCTGCGGAGCGTGTCTCGTAACTTGAAATAGTTCAAGGTAAATCTTCAACTTAAAATACTTCAAGTTTGGACGAGTACTGGACACAAAATCATTATTTGTTAATATAAATGTGCTTGGAAAACGGGAATCTTAAAAATAATTTACTTTGCTAAGTTGGTACGAAATTGCTTTAGCTAGGCAAAGGTGCTGCTACCTATTGGAGTCTCTCAAAACTAAGTGGAAATGCTTTGTAATGCAGAACTGTGCTGGCCAAAACAGCCGTCGGCGTCACGTCGATCAGAAACGCTTTTTTAATTTTTCGTGCATTTAATTTTTTATTTCTTCCTTTGTCCCTCACGTACCACCTGAAATGCTCTCGCGTACCACCAGTGGTACGCGTACCACCGGTTGAGAAACACTGCTCTAAAGGCACTTTTTCAGCAGATAGTATACAGTAATAAAAACTTATTCCTCTACACCCAGATTGTCAGAGCTAGAAATTAAAAGCTGTACCTCCCCAATAGACACATGGTCAAAGATAGCCTACAGCGATAGAGTCAATAGAACAAATCCATATTAATCCCATCTTAATTTAACTGGGCCGAATGTAAAGTATGGTTTCTCAAACCTTCGATTCTAAAGTCAAGTGACTAATTCATAGGCAGCTATACTGTAGGCGTAGGGCACTTTTAGTGCAGTGTAGTTGGCCAACCAAAACACTGAACTGTTCTCTTTTCTCGAGTATAACAACTCTTTGGTCAAGTATATCGATATTAGATTTTGGATGAGACTAACAACATTAATTTCGTTTGAGTCTAACGTTTGATTTTGATCGAGTAGAATATATTATCGGTAGAGTAGGTACAACAAATCTTAAAACTTTTCTGAGCTATAGGACAATTTCATTATTTATAATCTGAAAAAAGATTGAAATTTTGATCCTGTTACATGCGGTTGAATGAAACAACTGTTTTTCGGAGTTGTTGAACAAAATCACATTTTTGAGGCATGGGATTCAGTGTTATGGCTTCGCACAGCATGTATATTGTTAAATACCCCCGTCGCAGCAAACCTGCGTACTCAGCGAATTTCCTATGCATGAATATATTTCTTACTACCACATAAAGCCACTTACCAAGTTTCATCAAAATACTTAAATAAATAACTGATATACAGCATTTTATTTTTCTCCATAAGAATAACATTAGGGCTGAGAACGCAGGTTTGCTGCAACGAGGAAGATAAAAATATGTTTTTTTTGCAATTATCAATATAACTCAACCAGGTGAAGCTATATACCAAGTTTTAATGATTTATGTTCATAATTAAGAGAGATATTTAAAGATTTACTTATTCTCCATAAGAATAACATTAGGGATGAGTATGCAGGTTTGCTGCTAAAAGGATAATCAACAAAAAATCAATTTTTTGTGCAAATATCAATATACCAGTACTAGGTGAAGCCACATACCAAGTTTCATCAATATACGTTCATAAATAATCGATATATCAAATTTTAAGTATTCTCCATAAGGATAACATTGGACAACGTACTGTGTTTAGCACTTTGAATATCTCGGCAACGTTTGGACGTAGAATCACAATTTAAACACCAAAATGATTGTTTTGTAGAGCTAAACTGATTGGTAAAAGCAAATGTGAAGTTTACAATAAAATTAATTAAGGAAAAGCTAAAAACCATTTTCCCATAAGATTAACATAGGAGATTTTATGAACACGTTTTTTGGATATTCTCCGCAACCACTTAACCTAGGTTCATGATTCAAAATACTATATTATTTGTTTTTTAAGCTCTATAAAATAGTTGAAACAAAAATTGAATGTTTTAATATTTTCAGGGTGAAAGGTGCAAAAAACTGATTTTTGGAAAATTTTGAAATCCCATAAACCCCCTTTCCCATAGTCCAAATTTTCTGGTTTTCGAACTTAAAGTCATGAATGTTACTTTACACATTTGAGCCAAATTTCATCGAAATCGGACTCAAGTTATCACATTCACAGACACACACACACATATATATATATATATATATATATATATATATATATATATATATATATATACTGATTATATATATCCTACATACCTACACCTACAGGTTTATGTCTTGACCTGTATATTATTTTTATCTATGACCCATCTGTTTTATATTGCATATGATTTTTATTATCTGTTTATATTTTGTTGTTAACCTATTTTGTTTAGTTTTTTAGCGAATTTCCCCTATAGGGAAGAAGCTATTACCGTAGTCGGCATGGTAAGACCTAGGCCCGGGACCATGATAACTTTTCGTTTTGAAGTCCCCAGACCCCAAAAACACCATTCGTTCGAAACTATATCTATCTATATATACATATATATATGTGTGTCCGTGAGCACGATAACTCTCGTAAAAATTATCCGATTTTGATGAAATTTGGTATAAACGTGTAAAGCAACATTTATAACTTTAAGTTCGAAAACCAGCCAGATCGCTCCATCCAAAGGGGTATTTTGGGGGGGGTTTTGTACCCCAAAAATGGGTTTTTCGAATTTTGTACAAATAATTTTGGAAATAGTCAAATTTTAGTTTTTTCCATTGGATTCAGCTTAAAAAACACACAATTTGGTATTTTGATCATTTCTCTATGTCAATTGGTAACCGAGATATTGAAAGTGCTAAACACAGTACGTTGTCTAATGTTATTCTTATGGAGGAAAAGAAAAATTTTATATCTCGCTTATTTATGAATGTATACTGATGAAACTTGGTATACGGCTTCAACTGGTTGTGGACCATTGATATTTGCTCAAAAAAACAATTTTTTCCAAAGGCTCCCGTAGCAGCAAACCTGCGTACTCAGCCCCATGTTATTCTTATGGAGAATAAGTAACGTGTTATCTCCCTTAATTATGAAAATAAATTAATGAAATTTGGTATGTGGATTTACCTACATGAGTTATATTGATATTTGTATAAAACCCCATTTTTTGTGTTCCTTGCTTCAGCAAACCTGCTTACTCAGCCGCCATGTTATTCTTATGGAGAATAATTAAAATGTCATAAATCGTTTGTTTATGAATGTATATTGATGAAACTTGGTATGTGGCTTTATGTGGTATTAAGATACATATATATGCATTGGAAATTCGCTGAGTACGCAGGTTTGCTGCTACGGGGGTATTTTATACAATTATGTACATATTTATACACCTTCTTTTATATTTATCTGATGAAGTTCAGCAGATGAACGAAAAATTAATAAAGATTTTAAAATTTGAATCTGGAGAGAACATTTCTACTATAGGCCTATAGATATATATATATATATATATACATATATATAAATTTGAACGAATAGTGTTTTTGGCATCTGGGGACCTCAAAACAAAAGTTATCATGGTCTCGGGCTTAAGTCTTACCATGAGACCTACGGTAATAGCTTCTTCCCTATAGGGGAAATTCGCTAAAACAAAGCAAATACTTATATTAAATAGGACATATTTTCACAAAGATGGAAAGCAAACGTTTTAAAGACTTTTAAAAACTGAGCTTTCTAAACTACCGGTCGGAGATACAGTGAGACACCTACTTGCACCAGGGTGGGGGGGTCGGGACACGCGAGCAGCTGCAGCAGTAGCTCACACAGCCCAGGGTCCTCGCTAAACACAGCCCGCACCTTCTTCACACAGCACATGTTGCCCAGGATTCCCACCAGAATCTCCTGCAATCAGTTGAAATTGTTACATGGTGAATGTTCACTAGCCGAGCTAAAAGTTAAACATAGCTTTGTACATACTCTATTAGGGCGCACCTACTAAATTATTAAATGTGTCATCCACATTTACACTTAAATACATTGTTTAAAGGGAATGTTACTTAAGAAGTTACTGCGGACATTTGCCATATCGGAATGATAAAAAATGTTACATGACATTTCAAAATCCGGAATGTGATCCTGTCTTCAGGTGAGAAAAAAACCTAGAACAAACAAAATTACACACAAATTTAAACAGAGTATAAAGAGAAGTCATTCAATTATAAAATATACTAAGAACAAAATAACTTCCTGCACTATCTAACTAGGATTTTTTACATTAAAACTAAGGGGCTAGGTAGATGAGAAATGTTCACACTACATATACTTTTAGATTCATATAGATAATATTCAAAAAATATATAAAATGGAAATAAATAGTGTTCTAGCTGTGGGAACAGCAAAAATAACTGAAACTAATAATATTATATCCTTCCAACAACAGCAAAACAATCCAAGATTTGAATACCCCGTCGCAGCAAACCTGCGTACTCAGCGAACTTCCAATGCATATATATATGGGTATCACTACTACCTAGAGCCACTTACCAAGTTTCACAAAAATACATTCATTAATAAGTTATATATAGCATTTTATTTATTCTCTATAAGAATAACATTATAAATGAGTACGCAGGTTTGCTGCAACAAGGAAGATAAGTTAGGGTGTTTTTTTTGCAATTATCAATATAACTCAACCAGGTGAAGCTACATACCAAGTTTTATTAATTTAGGTTCATAACTAAGGGAGATATACAAATTTACTTATTCTCCATATGAATAACATGGGGGCCGAGTATGCAGGTTTGCTGCTACCGGGAAAAATCAACAAAGAACTTTTTTTATACCATTATCAATATACCACAAATAGTTGAAGCCACATACCAAGTTTCATCAAAATACATACATAAATAATCGAAATATAACATTTTATTTATTCTCCATAAGGATAACATTGGACAACGCACTGTGTTTAGCACTTTCAATATCTCGGTAACCAATTGACATAGAGCAATGATCAAAATACCAAATTGTTTGTTTTTTTAAGCTGAATTCAATGGTATAAATTAAAATTTGATTTAAATTAAAATTACATGTGAAAACCCCAAAAAACACATTTTTTGGGTACAAAACCCCCCAAAAACCCCCCTTCGGATGGTGCGATTCATCTGGTTTTCGAACTCGTTCAAATAAATGGTACTTTACACATTTGCACCAAATTTCATTAAGATCGGACCTTTTTTACGAGAGTTATCGTGCTTACGGACACACACACACACACACACATATATATATATATATACATATATAAATATATATATATATATATATATATATATATATATATATATATACGTATATAAAAATTTGAACGAATGGTGTTTTTGGCATCTGGGGACCTCAAAATGAAAAGTTATCATGGTCTCGGGCTTAACCTTACCATGAGACCTACGGTAATAGCTTCTTCCCTATAGGGGAAATTCGCTAAAAAAATAATTTATTTCGAGAGATAAAATTCCCCTAAAACCTTTCCAACTGCGTCCCTTAATCGTCTACATTATAGATAGCCGTGCAATATCACAAAACCTTAAAAATTTTTCACTATTTATTTTCATGCATTGTCCTGACTGAGTTGATGTCTGTATAGTTGTAAGCCCTCGTTTGGTGCG
The DNA here is from genome assembly GCA_963675035.1 of Allygus modestus. NCBI lineage: Eukaryota > Metazoa > Arthropoda > Insecta > Hemiptera > Cicadellidae > Allygus > Allygus modestus. Next base: position 188,814,742 of record OY776112.1, on the reverse strand, counting down.
GGGTGCTCACCAACAGGCGAGGGTTGCTCGTGGACCGCAGCTGGGAGGTGATGAGGTTCAGACAGTCGTGCTCCATAAGGAAGTTCACCACCGCGGGAGTCGCTGTCATGTCCCAGAGCACACACAGGTCCGACTCCAACTCTTCACTCCACTTCTCGTCATCAAACTGCCGAAATATTAAAAATAAAGGTTACTGCAGTGTGCACAGCATGGATAGGCTTTGAACTCAAATTCAGATATGACAGGAATCTCGTCAATGTCACATTGTTTGTTTTAAAACACTGAGCTTTTGGCCGACCTAAATGTTTTATCGTTTGTGAAAACGTTTTAACTAATGACGCCTTCAAGTTTGAGCGGCTGTTTTTGTGCAGCCTGATGATGAGGCTGCAGGCTTTGGTATCAAGTGGTATCCATTAAGGACACTGTTATAACCCAGTACGGCAGTTACTAGTTATACACGGAATCCGGAATAGAGTACAGAACGACAGAACGCAGAACAGATGGCAGCTGTTCTTACCTTCGTCATGTAGTCAACTCCCCTGTTCTTGTTTCTCGCATCGCATTGTAGGTGGACTTTTGCCCCCTTTTCTTCTCTAGGTGGACCTTATTCATGTTGCCTCTTTCGGCATATTTCTACTGATAACTAAAAATATCTCTTCGAACATATCATATTTTTATATAAATAATAATTATTAACTTATTAGGCTATAGACACCAATCTGGATCACAATGACGTGACAGGTGGTAATTTCACCTTTCTTTGGTGTTTCATCGTTTTGGTGACCCTTAGCTTCTTCCCATCACAGCAAACGTACATTCTCAGAATTTCCAATGCAAATATTCACCTAATTCACTCCTCCTATTTTTTTTTTAATCTACAAAGTGGCCTTAATTAAAATTATCTATCACAACACTTGTTGGTAGTGATGTGGGCCGGGTAAATACCCAGCGAGTAGGTAAATAAAATGTGGGTATTTACTGGGTACTTACCCCAAGCCCCGGGTAAATACCCCCCAAACATAGGTATTTATGATTTTGATAACATTTAGGAGATTTTTACTAGGTTCATTGAAATTCCCGTGCTGTAAAGATTATAAAATGATCATTGGATGAATGTTAGAGAATCCTTATACTCAGTTTGGAATTCGAAGTAGTGTGACGCTATCTACATTTTAACGGTTTGATGGATTGTCATGAAATTTTTAGGGTAACGTTTTATGGTTTAATGCTTTAAATAAACTATAATTGGCGAATTATTATTACATTTTAATAATTATCAGTTTTTTCATTGAACATTATTTCAGTACATATTTTAAGCTTTGTAGTACCGTGTTGTTTGAACTCGAACTGTCAAAATACATCAGCTTAGCTGCAGTAATTTTGTTGATTGAAGTTTGTGTTTAGGTTAGAGACTACATTACGAACGAACAGTTTATTTATTTAATTTATTCTAAAACTTAGTGGTTCTACCTACCTACACCTTTCTGTTAGAAATTCAAAACGTGTCATTCTTTTGAGTTCAATAATAATAATAATTTCATTAATGTTATACCATAGCAATAATCAAATGTAAATCTTTTGTAACCGATGTTTCCTTGCGAGTTCCATAAACATAACTTATGTGAAGCACTGTGGTTCAAGTTGGATTTAATACGATAAAAAGTGTTATCGGCGAGAATGTCAACATTATACAGCACTACCGGTACTAAAAAACAACCATACATCTTGGTGGTTTTGTTTCTGTGTTCTTTTGCAGATAGTTTGTGTTAGAATAATATTCAGGTTTTGTATATTAGCTTACTGTTGTAGCCATAACATGGATGATTATAACACAAGGTGTGACTAAAAACTAACTTTTTATGTTATTAAATAAACTTTAAATACTGTCTACAAAGTTTTAATCGCCAAAACAGACAGTATCCTTTGACTATTTACCTTTCATTAGGCTAATTTAGGTAGGCCAATAATACTGTAGTTTCTCAACCATCCCAAGTTGGTCAATCATCACACTATTTTAATTTTAGCCTTGCTGTAAATTTATTCTAACCATAAGTCTGTCTTGGCAGTCTATACAGGGGGAATGTTATGATAGGCCTAGCTTATATTTATATTTGCGAGTTACTAAATGTCCACTTGCTTTTCATGAGAAACTTGAAGTTTGCTGAGGCAAACTGTAGGCCTACTTGGAACGGCCAAACATACTAACATGAATCCAAAAGACCAAACCGTCATATAAACCTTACCTAACCCAAGGTATCTACTTAATGTGATAAGCACCCAGTACCGTCCTTAGGGCGGCGCGACAGGTGCAGCTGCACAAGGGCCTCGAGCCTATGAAGGCCTCGCACTTGAGGGTTTTTTTTATGTGGAAGCTAGAGGCGTCATGGCCATGAATGGGATCATAAATGTGGACTTTTATGATTATCAATTGAACAGCATATTTTGCTAATATTGACAACATGTTTTAATTTAACGGCAAGTTCTGAAGTACATGAATTAGCCGTTGTATTTAGCCAATAGCGAGTGTATTTCTCAACATGGCAACCAAGTCTGTGTCGGGACTATACAGGGGCCATAATTTTATTTTGATATTACAACAGAATGAGTTTCAGGTATTTTTCAGTGTATCCCAGCTATTTTGTCTATATTTTATAACTTATTGATTTTTTGCCAAGAGTGGTAAGAGTGACCTCCGATGGTGAAATGGTATCGTTTGTTTTTTACGACCCATCTTGTACAGCGTGGTGCGGCAGTTAGGTTAGGTTATGTTACGTTATTTTTAAATAACAAATCCTGTCTTATCCAACGAGGATGTCTATATAGGTCTCGCCTGGGGTAAAAAACTCTGCTTACATGCTGACCGCCATTTTGATCCTCTATACCCTCTGGTCTCCATGGCAACAAATATGTTAACCAATTAAATCCCCTCTTCACAACTTATGTTAGTCTTTATTACTCTTTGGCTAGATGTTTTGTTTACAAAAATGTCCTCCAATGAGGCTTCACTTGTTTAACAAGAGCTCTATAATTACCCATTTAAATTTGTTATCTTATCCTAAACTGTTGCATATTCATAATTGGTTGAAATAGAAAGTATTGGACCAATAACTTATACGTAGCCTGTTTTATTTTTTCTGAAAGATTTTTTAATGTAGAATTCACAAATAAGGTTAGTGTTTATCAGAAACTTTCCTTTTGTGTACCTATACGTTTATAAATGATGAATGAATGATGATGAAGCGATAATATAAAAAACCGAATGAAATTGTTCGATACGGTTTAGCTATTATTTAGGTTATTCGGTTTTGGTTTCGGTTGTGTTCAGTCTCCCAAAGATGTGAAAGATATTGTCTTGAAATTTGTCCAGATAAGAAATGTTGATTCCATTAATACTTAAATATGTATTCTCGGTACGGTATACCAGAAAGCTATATCCTGGAAACCTTTTAAATTTGTTAAGTTTTTTAGTTTTATGTTTTGTAAATAAATCATTTTGTTTATACCGGTAGGGTAACATTTATATAATTTTTATTTTAAGTTTATTTGATAAAAAAACTAAAAAAAACAAACATTACGTAGTAACTAACATACAAACGATAAAATATTTTACAATCCATCTACTCGATATAGGTATCGAAAAACTTATTCGGCTTTTTGTATTGTTCCGCTTAAGAAAGTGTACCCTTCCATTCTCCTGGAATTTTAAAGTTTCCATCACCCTGCATTAGTCAAGAGAATCCTCTCCCCAATCTGGTGTGTTTATTCGTGACAGGTAATTTTGGCTGTTTGACAAATTTTAATATGCTACATTCTTCACAATCTAATGAAAGCAAATATTCGGATCCTTTCCTTTAAAACCATGACTTTTTTGGTTTCTAATTTTGTTAATTTACTAGGTACCACTGATAAAAAAAAATTAAAGTACCGTAGCCTAGGCTGGGTATGACAGCCAATATTCGGATCCTTTCCTTTAAAACCATAACTTTTTTGGTTTCTAATTTTGTTAATTCACTAGGTACCACTGACAAATTAAAATTAAAGTAGCCTAGGCTAGGTATGTTTTGTTTTTAGTATATAGGCCCTATTCAATATCTAAACATAAATGTAACCAAACTTAATTAACGTAAACCGAATTAATGGGGTTTTAATGAATTAAGTAACAAATGCCCAACCGGAATACTCATATTTAGTTCTGATAGCACATCCAAACCTAACCTAATTAGGGGTAAAAGGCAAAAGAAAATAAATTCTGGGACGTGGATGGTGGGTTTGACATGTGTGTTTATTACGTTAAGTAACGTTGAGTTAGGTAAGATATTTAACATAGGTCTAAGCACCCATACAAATTCCCACCAACCAACCATGCCTGTAAATTGTTTTTAAAACTCCAAAATAACTAAATCGACATAGACAAATCGTTTGGTGTGCATAAACATCAAAGTAGGTAACGTTAAACAATTATTTTAAAACCTAATTCCTTTCAAATTATAATAAAGGAACACAATCCGATTTGACCCTGGGAACGATTCGACGTGAACGCTAAAAGTTACATCTCAAGAAGCAATTAACGCAACTTCTGAATTGGCAACATCGATGGTGGGGTTTGATGTCCGAATACTACTGGCTGCTGAGTGTGTGGAGCAGATATTGGTAAGCGATAAGATAAGACTCCCAGGAATTTCAGAGAAACAGGGAAAACGAGAGTGTACGTTAGCAGGTGTGCGGGGTGTTTTCTTTAGTAATAAGAAGTATGTTGTGAACGGTAGCAAATAAACGGAAAGCTAGAAAGTTTGTGCTGGTTAATTAAAGGAAAAGATACAAATATTCTTTTGATAGTTGTTAGTAATGCACTTACAATCTAAATGAAATGAAAATAGAGTATAAACACTGATTACAGGCTTAACTGAACTGATTTTAGGTGTATAGTATGTGTAGGCCTATATGCTGTTGACATTTTTAACAAATAGGTACGCCAATTAAGAAGAATAAGGAGTAGTAATGTGCAATATGGTCACATTTCGCGATATGGCTGGAGTGGTATAGCATCACTGTTGAGACGTTGTGTATCATTAGAAGGGTTATCTTGTATTGTATCATCTTTCCCATATTGTGTCATCTGAGTTTCACTGATTTCCTCTTATAAAAAAATTAAAAGTCCCCAAATTTGGAGCAGCAACATTAGACTAGCTAGAGTTTCCATTCTAAAAAAACCTGTTGTCACAAGGGGGGAAAAGTAAGCCTAATTTCCCAACACACTGTAAGTCTGCTCTGGGGCACGCGTCTGCCGCAATGAACTGTTGCCTGCAGTACTGTAGCATGTTTTTTTTAGAATGAAAACTACAGCCATGATATCACTTCCATTCCAAATTCAGGGTCTTTAAGTCGCTTATAACAGGAAACCAGTAAACTTCAAATTATACAATATGTCAAAGACGATACAGTATGAATGACACACATCTTGCAATATGATAATTACATTAAAAGAATAAACCAATCGCTTACAAACCGGTATATTAAATCCTATAAAAGTATTCAGGATATTTCATTGAAGCATGACCTGTTTTATTAATAGTTGTATTTTGCTGGAAACACATAAAATAACCTGAAAATAAATAATGATATAATTATATTTAGTTAATGGGTATTCAAAATTTCTTTTTATGCCATCTTCACAATTTGGTTGAGTCTAGGCGAGCAAAGACGACCGGGAGTCAGTAGATGTGTAGGCCTAACTTAGTTCGCCTCCGCTTGTTTTATTCCAACTGATTATTTACAATGTGAAATTACAATGCGAGTTACTCACCTAACACATTTGGCTAGAGTGTGAAGTGCATTACTACTGAAGTTGATACTATTTATTATTAAATGTGTGTGAGAACATTAATTCTTTTTAGCAGAGTGCAACTAATATTTTTCTGGAGATACCTTCATAAAAAATAATTTGACTAAATAATACACGAAAGTGATTCAGTAAGTTCCGGATGGGTGAAAGAAGCGAAATACGGTCATTTTCCTTAAGTTTTTAAGCTTTGTATGATATGGACACGGGAGTTATCGTGCATATGACATTCCAGTTTGAATCACTTAGTTATCAGTAGAATCATTGAGTTCAGCTAAGAGGTCTCGCTTACTTTGTGAGCTCATCTGATTACAGTAGACACCCTCATAACCGTCCTCGCTTTAACCTCCCATCGGATTAACCGCCTTCTTATTTCCAGAAAACAACTCACATCTCCCGCCGCAGCCGTATTCCTGATACTGTACCATACAAAAGTATCAGATCACAAGTCGATCATATTTTTCCATAGTTAGCAAGTATTCCATAGTTGCATCTTGGTACCTATGTTTTTGTACCCTTTTTTAACTGTCGTTTGACTTTTATAATTTTAGTTCTTTAAATTATCCAGGCGTTATTTGTTTTAACCACCCTTTCAGTTATCCGACCCAGGGCTCCGATGGGTTTTAACTACCCATAGAGGGTGGTTAAGAGGGTGTCTTTTGTACTTTATTTGATTTGCTTAGGCCTATTGGCAAGACTTGTTTTAAATATATTTTTTATAAATTTAGTTGTACTACAATTTCCGTTGAGACACCTGTTTTAAGTTTTTTAAACGTGTCATTCTAAGATGGTGCTACCAGTACGTTAAAAATAAGTGAGAATCGCCCATTTATGTTATAATTTTTATGCTTTTTAATTCTTTATTTTACTCATTTAACGGTAAAACTACCGCTCGGTTATTCGTTCCGATGATTTATTAAGGAAAATATGGCAACAAAGCCACAAAAAAGCACAATTGGAAATAAAATATATGTCTAATCTTTCATGTTTATATAAGGGGCCATGCATAAATTACGTCACGCTATATTCAGCCCTTTGGACCCCCACCCTGTATCATGCTCTGTCACGCTGCTCATTACTCCCCCACTCCCCCGTCACGTCACACTTATTAATTATTAAGTATTGGATTGTGGCATATGATATTTCATCACTGTAACTGACGATTTCGCAGGCTTTAACTCATTAATCGTGACACGACACACAGCCCTTAGCCCCCCTCTCCTCTCCCCTGTCACGGTCTGTCACGATGTGCTGCACTCCGGGGAGACGTGACATAATATATGCAAGGCCCCTAAAACGGTTACTTATCTTACTAAAAAAATGGTTCTGGAATAATAAAATTATTGTTTGAGAATTAAATATGTAAAGCAGTTATTTTTATTTTATTTATATTTTGCCTTGCTTTTTTTTAAACGTAATTTTTTTAATTCTTTCAAACACTCATAGTTTTCTCCTTATAGGATACTAGCGACCAAGCCTGGCTCTGCATAGGTGCAAATTACATGTGGGAGGACAACATTTCTTCAAATTTCAGCTTCTTTGTTCTGTAGTTAGGTGTGCGATAATTAGAACATGGGGATAATGAAAGCTTGTGGGTTAGGACCCTAAAAAAATTTCAATTTGGAGTAAGTATGTCCATTCTGCTTTGAGTGTTTTAGCCATCATCCTACTGACCTTTGGCTTAATCAGTCCAATAGTAGGTGCAAGATGGTGTAAACATAGCTTTAAGTCCCAGAGGGGCGGGGCCTCAAAGGATATTTGGATTGAGGGGATGTGTATTTCGATTCTGGTGTATTATCTATTTTCCTAACAAATTTCAGCTCCATCAGTTCAGTCATTGGTGTAAGATGGGTAGATGGGTGTCCAGGGGCAAAGTATAATATTATCAGGGGTAGGCTTATGTCTGATGTTAACCTCTCAGCTATCTTTCTACTGAATTTTACCCCTCAGTCCGGTAGTAAGCTGGTTGGAATAGGTATTTTGAATGTCAAGAAGGCAGAGCCCTAAAACATTTGCAGAACAGAATTAGGCTTAAGTTTGCCTCTGATATATTAGATACACTGCTACGCTCAAGAGGATCCCTAATGACCATAGGATTTTTCCAAGAGAGTCCAGTGGGGCGAAGCCCTAAGGTTTTAATGTAAATGGCTATAAACTTTCCCAGGGTTACCTGGATTACTATGCAATGTTTCATCACAATTCGATTTAGGCCCTATGGTTAAGGAGCGCTTAAAATAAAAAGAAACCAAAAGTAATTTAGAGAGAGATTATGTTTTTCAAAAATCCATACTATCATTGATTATACATCCTACGGAATAGATAAACTTAGTAATGTCGTTTTTTGAAGCCGACCTTGGCGAGCTCCTCGAGCGCATTCTGTTGGCTAACGGTAGAAGCTCTCCTAGTTGGAGCGTCGTCAGCTACCGTACTGAAGCGCTCAAGCGGCGAATCCATCAACTACCGTCCCCTCTTCTACCCCTCCTGTCAGATATGATTGTGCTGCGTGGCGCGGCGAGGCCGGCGAGTAATGCCTTGGGCGTTGAGAGAAGGCAGTGGCTACGTACACGTCCGACGTGAGCCGCTACTGTTCACGTCCGTTCCAAATTATGCACCGTACGTTACTTTTCCTGTGATTTTTAAAACAAATTGAGAGCCAGAAAACCTTCTAACCTAACCTAACGTAATCTAACCTATCCTAACCTAACGAAACATAACGTAACGTAACCTAACCCAACATAACCTAAGCGGTAGCGAAGTGAATTTGCCCTTATATTGGACGTGTACGCAGTCACTTCGTTGAGAGAACAGCCGAGTCGACGACGAATTAGCTAGCAGTAGCTACGGCCACACTTTTCCGATCTTAAAATGGGCTCAAATCCCTTCACTGTTCAAGTGACATAACGCGCAAAAATTGTGGTTTCGCAAATTTAAACCGAAGTAATAGCAAGTAAATTAATCCTTTCAAAGGTTAAGAGCATTCCTTGGTTCATTTTGATTGAAATATTACCCGCAAAGCCTTCTTTTTTTAATAAGAAACTTTAAAATTCTTAAATAATAACAATTTTATAAAAAATAAACTCACTACGGTTAAGAGAAAAGTTATTAAAAAATAAAAGTATTTCTCCAATTTTATAAATTTTACTTTCTGCAAACATATGTTCCCCTACTTATATGACAAAATAAATATGTCAAAGCTGTCCGATTATTTATGTTAGTATATACAGGATGAGTCAGACCACCCGTTCACCAGCATGTATAACGAGAGAACGGTTTGGTCTAAAGTCATCAAACAAAATTATTCCCCACTAAAACGCATATGGGCTATCTATTAAAAATATTTTCATCAAAATCTAAGTACGGAATGTTCCAAAACTGAAGGTCAAGGGTTCGCAACCCAAACATTTCTTATGTAAACATAGGAAATATTATACTTCATTTTAAAGGTCTCGTTAAAATAAACATTTTGGTGAAAACAGAATTCACTTATCTTTACCCGTTTCAAAATGGCGGCCCGTTTAAGTCAGAAAAAAAGTACGAGTAATGGTTTAAAAAATACAGAGTATTCCGAATTAGAATTAAAATTTCAAGAAAATTAACGATTCAAACAAATTTAATAAAATTTAAAAAGAATGATTTGTTTTGGAGTGTTAATACAAAATTGAGGACTTTGTCACAACTTCTAATTGATGTTCATTAGTTTATTTACATGTAATGTTAACATTTATGTATTATTACAACAACGAAGAGCAACAACATTCATGGCAATTTCATCTTTATGCAAAAAAAAAACAAAACCAAACAAATAAACAAAATTAAACAAATAAATAAAACATATATTCCCTAAAACGGGGGCAATGCAAGAAGCTGCGCCCAACGAACGACGCGACGCGACGCTGCGCCAGCGGCATTGCTTTTGTACTTTAGTATTGCTTTGCCCCGCGTCCCGACTGGACACTCGTTGGGACGCATATTGTTCCAATTTTCTGATTTTTAAAGGCAATTCACATTTTAATAGGGCCATTTTTGCAAAGTAATAAATTTTTTTCAAACGAACAGTGTTATGTATAGAGTAAATGTAACTAATGGCAATTTGACCGCATTTTATGGTCGCCATAACATTTAGACCAAAAACGACAAGTGAACGTAGTTTTATATACCAAAAGCGAAGTCTGAAACGCATTTACCGGGCAAAATCAGATATTTGGCCGTGTTTTATCGGTAAAAACATAAATTTTGCCGCAACTTGGTGGTAAAAAGACAAACAAAATGACTGAATTTTTTTAGGAATAATGGACTGGACCGCGTTAATTAATTAAATAAATATTAATTGTTTAAACAAAATAGGCAATTTCACCTCGTTATATTTGCCGGAAATAACCAACCGTTCCTCACATTTTAAAGTCCGAAATCGACCGCCGCAACGTTATTATTGTCCGAAAATGACGACTGAGGCACAATATATGCCAAAAATCACAATCTATCATAAAAATTGGCAATCGTACCATATTTTCCTAGCAAAAAATATAGCCGGATCCCGTTGTATAGGCCCGAATGACAACCGGAACGTATTTACGAATACAATCGGCGATTCGACCCAGTTATATAGCCAAAGAACGCCTATTCTTTCGCGTCGGATGGGTCAGAAACAGGAATTTAGTTGCATTTAACGGCCCGAAATGACGATCGGCAACGTTTCTTATTGGCTGAAAATAACAACCAAAACTTGTTTTATTGGCTGGAAACGACAACCAAGCCGCATGAACGAGAACAGCCAAAAAAGGAATTTAAACTAAATTTACGAATTTTCGTCGAAATTCCCGTATAATTATCCAATTTTCCTGGAATTTACGGTCTATGGACACTCTGTAGTAGTATTACAGGCATATGATCTGACTGACGACGGCATCAATCAGACGAGATGACGCTGCCGGGCAGACGTAGCGCTGGTGCGAGGGTGCGCGCGCAACTCCCAACCTTTTGCCTTGGGAGGGGGAATTTCACCCATTCCCCCCCTGGATCCGCGCCTGAGATGAAAACCACCGAAACTAGTGCTGTGGCCGCTGTAAAAAGCACGGTACCGGGCCCGCTCTGTGTTGAATAAATTGTAAACCTTTGTTGGCAATTACTTGTCCGATCAGCAAAATAATTGCGCATACGTAATCAGGGTCAAATTCCGCACAGTCAGAATACCCACATGACAGAATTATAAGAAAAATAATATTTTTCGATTTTCCGGGGTTTTAACGACTATTCCGCGGAAAAACGTGTAATCGGGAAAGTAATTGCACGTACGTATTCAAGGTGAATTTACGCACAATTTTGAATACCCACATGAGAGTATTATAAGAACAATGTTTTTTTTTTGATTTTCCGACGTTTTTCCACGGAGAAATAAATGTGATCGGGAAAATAACTGCACGATCGTGTTCAAGGTGAAATTCCGCACATTTTGAATACCCACATGACAGTATTACAATTACAAAGTTATTTTTCGATTTTCTAAAGTTTTGAAGACTTTTACGTGGATAAAAAGTGTGATTTGTAAAATAATCGCATGTACGTGTTCAGGGTGAAATTCTGCACATTTTGAATACCCACTTGACAGTATTTCCAGAAAACAATTAATTTCCGATTTTCCGGGGTTTTAACGACTTTTCCGCGGAAAAAACAATCATTTCCATAATCAGCGTCAAATTTCCAAAATTTTGGACAAAATTTAAATATTCGTGTTTTATTTTCGTGGTTTTACTAATTTTTCAATCGGTGCACAGTGGGGTTTCCGAAAGTTGTTTCCGAAAATTCCGAAAATTGGGTTTCCCAAGGTTTCCCGGCACTAATTTAATTTTTGACAGACTGTTCAAAGTGTTCTTTTAAAAATCCTGATAATAATTTCTGCTACTATTTGCTAATCTGTATTCTAAATTCCTTAAAGCAATAACATGCTAAAACCACGAAACCATACACTTAATGACTCAGAAACTTTTTTAATTACAGGAACGGCAAATGCCATTTTTACTAGACGGTAGCTATTCGATTTAATGCAAGAATAAAAAGAATTACGTACTGAAGCTCACAATAAGCATATAAGACAATATCAGGAAATCTATGCTCGAAAGTTCTCTAGACTTAACTGCGACAGAGATGTGCTTAACAGGTTTCTTATAAGTTCGGATCTTGTCATAACCGGAAACAGTCCTCTGCTTAAAAAAAACTACTCCGTTTACGAAAGTAACCATAGCTTCTTCCTGTTCAACCTCGTTTTCAGAGTCCAAGTAAAATCACCATCAGTAAACTTCAGATGAAGATTTTCACGGGCGATGAACTTTAGACTAAAAAAATTATAAATAAGAAACCAGGTAGTAAGTATAAGTTGTTTTTTAACTTATACAGAGTGTCCCGTAACTCTCCTGGACAAAGGTATATAGCGTTGTTCCTTGGGTTAATATAAACACATTTAGCCATATGAACATGGGTCTCCCGTACTTAGTTTTCCGCTTGTCAGTCCGTAAGTGTTTTTCACTTTAGAGTTCATATTTTTAAAACCATATAACCGAATTCAACCAAACTTAAGTCAACTGTTTACGGAGATAGGATCTATCAAAACGAACGTTATGAAGGAATTATCTGTGATAATTTCAAAATGGCGGCCATTTTAAATGTTATATCGCAAATGAATCGAAAATAAGTCATTTTACAAAATATTAACCAGTATATCTTCTTTTAGGGCAATTTGAGAAAAGTCTAACGATACTTAACTAATTGCAATCGAGTAATAAATAACCGAGCTGATGCAATTTACATGGACCGGACATTAACCGGACAAAGCTCGTCTTTGGTTTCTCCACAATTGCACATCTAGGCCTAATAAATAACAAGAATTGCAACAGCTCAGTTGTTTATTACTCGGTTTAAAAAAATTCAAAACCATTAGATTTGTCGTAAAATATCTTAAACTAAGTTATTCTGGTAACAGTTTTATTAACACACTGTGCGGTGTTAAGCTAGTCAAAATATGGTGTCAGGTTGTATTGAGTCATAATTACTTCAACATCCTGAACGCAACATTTTTAGGCATAGTTTACCAATAATTTTAGACATGTAATTGATTTAATTACACTATTAGAGTGTTACTCATGTATATTGTTGACATACACAACGTATCAAGTGATGAGCGAAACCAACAGATGCAAAGACAGAATGTCAACGGACATCTCTGCTAGTGTTTCTCAAAGGCCGCGGCGACTCAATTTGGCCTGGAGTGCTTTGGGGAGGGAGGGGGGAAAGTCGGCGGGTGCCGTGTTTTCACGAGAAACAGCGCGCGCATCTTACCCGCTCGGCAGTCGCTGAGACACTGACTGGCCTGGAGCCTGGAGGGAGCGATCGGAGAGCAGGGAGAGCGAGGGGTGAAAGAGGGGAAGAGCCGACTGGTTGCGCTCTGGCGGGATCTCAGTCAAACTCGGGGCCAGCGCAGCAATGCCGAGGCACGCCCGGCCCGTAAGCTAGGTTTATCTATTCCGTAGGATGTATAATCAATGATACTATTTACATTACAGCTTGAAATAAATAGGAAGTTTTTTACAACATTTGATATTGGTCATCTGTGAAAAACATAACAAATGTTTCTTCCATAAGATTAGCATGGTAACATTGAAGTCCAGTGTGGCGAAGCCCTAAAGTTCTAGGACTGATTAGTGGCTTCCCAAGGTTAACCTGAATCACCATGCAACCGGATGAGTGGTTTAGGAGGAGGTAACAGATAAACATTCAGACGCGGAGAGAGACTTCAATTTATATATGAATAGATTTGTTTCATTTAAATGTTTATAAATGATATATTTCCAATTCATAATATAATAGTTTAAAATTGTATACTCTCTGAACTCCTGATTTGAAATATATTACAATAAAACAATATTTGAACTCTATTAGTATGCCATTTTTATTAAAATGCATGTTAATGGGCAATACTATATACAGATATGACCCTACTGTAATATCAAAATATGATGTGGCTTTCTGAAATTACTGCTGCAAGTGCAACTTCCTCTAAAGTATATTGTAAGATTTGGAAATTACTGTTTATGTCCTTTACAGACAATTGCATGATTTTATGATATTTATTTAATACATCATGTTCATTTTTATTGCACCTCATTTAGTGTATTTTTTGCTTTACTATAATAATTATGTTTATGAATAATTCAAAAAGTCAATATTTTTTTATCATGGAATTCATAATATTAAACTGCTCAATAAGTGTCATTTAACTATCAAAATAAGGTAGAAATTTAACTCTTCGGTTCATCCTCTTACGCGACATTAGAGCGTACTCCTAGAATAAACTGTTTTGAAGAGTATAAAATGGTGGTTACCACACACATTTAACTTCTGAACAAGATCAAGAACTTCAACTTCCAATGCTTCCAATGATGGTTTGCTGTGTCGCCTTAGAATGGCCACTGTCAGAATCCGATGGTTTAGGTCCAAAAATTTTGTAACGTAAAAAATCACTAATAATCACCACAAAAGTGAACAATATATATATATATATATATATATATATATATATATATATATATATAATTTGAAAGATCATATCCTGAACTTTCATTTGATTACATAAATGAACCGTGTAGCAGCTATATAACATTGTCACGACAATTATAAATCAAATTAATTTTTGGCGCTACTCGATTTCTGCAGCCGACGCTCAAACAACGTCAAAACACGACTTTTTTGAAATTACCCAGCTTAGGGTAATTTTTGTCGCGGGAAGTTGCGGTTGGTACCAATGTACTGATAAACAGCTGTGCTTCATTTAGGTATTGATTTTTATAACAAAATATTGATAGGACAGATCATATGATTGTATGAAAACAAGAGTTTTTTTGTTTCTTTGTGGAATGGCCAACCATCGGAACCAGATGGTTTGGAAAATCGGATTTATATGCAGTATAAGTTATAGTTACTAGTCAAATAATATGTTATTTTGAAGAGGAATAAATGTAGAAAAATTTAGTTTTGCTGTTCTCAGCACTGCTTGCAGTATAACGCCAGCCTTCACGAACATATTTTGTCATATTTTTCCAGTCGTTTCCGTTTTCACTAGGCCATCTTGGAATATCTCTCAGTTCGTGTTTGAAATTTTTTATCCATGAATTATTACTACATCCTTCATTATTTCGGAGTTTTAGTGTTAGTGAAGTGTTTGTGTGTATATAACAGTAATCTTTATGCATTATATTATCCATAAATATTACCGGTGTGACAAATAGTGTTTATAAAAAGTGTTCTGTTTTGTTTACATAACAATGTTGACACTGTTACATATTCACATATAAAAAAAATAAGTTACCCTAAGAGTTACACATTTTTACTTTCTCCCCCTTATACATAGTATATGGAGAAAGTATTGTTTTCGTCAGAATTTTCGAATTTGAGTTGTTAGTGGAAATATTCGTTTTGGTGTTCCCTGAACCCAAAAAAGTGGTTTTTACGTGGTGTGGGTGTGGGTGTGTGTGTGTGTGGGTGTGTGGGTGTGTGGGTGTGTGGGTGTGTGGGGGTGGGTGTGGGTGGGTGTGTGGGTGTGTGGGTGTGGGTGTGGGTGTGGGTGGGTGTGGGTGGGTGTGGGTGGGTGTGGGTGTGTGGGGGTGGGTGTGGGTGGGGGTGGGTGGGTGGGTGTGTGTGTGTGTGTGTGTGTGTGTGTGTGTGTGTGTGTGTGTGTGTGTGTGTGTGTGTGTGTGTGTGTGTGTGTGTGTGTGTGTGTGTGTGTGTGTGTGTACGCATCCATATCTTTGTCGGGACACACACCTGCATGGGAGCAGACAGTCGGGCAAACACCCAATTGTCGGGACTCACACACGTCCCGACAACCAATACTGCATCAAACGTTTTAGTTGGTCTCTAGAAAGACTTAGAAACAAAATTTGAAAATGACCCGACAAGCTCTGTACGAAACCGGTTTCACGTTTGCATATCTTTGTCGGGCCCAAAATATCACTGTACAGTGGCGCGCCAGTGGCGTTGCGGCGAACTACCCGAACTAGAGTGTGTGGCCCGACACTCGCTTCAAATGCTGACTTAAATAAACGCTTGTGATTGGTTGGAAACTCTTTACGCAATACAGCGTTGCCAATTCGATCTATTATATTCCCTTGAGAAGGATTGGAAATTAGAATTTTTGCTTTTGGATGACAAGTGCCAGTTGGGCAGTTGCCAGTGTCAGTCGTCACTGTTGTAAGGTGAGTAATGTATCGTAATTACCTACTTCTGATAATTAATTACATGTCATGGATATGATTTTGCCTATATACAGTGTGTTAATTTTTTACTTTCTCCCCCTTATACATAGTATATGGAGAAAGTATTGTTTTCGTCAAAATTTTCGAATTTGAGTTGTTAGTTGAAATATTCGTTTTGGTGCTCCCTGAACCCAAAAAAGTGATTTTTACGTGATGTCTGTGTGTCTGACTGTATGGGTGTGTACAGAGCTAGAGCCCAAACTAATGGTCCGATTTTTATGAAATTTGGTATGTAGGTACTAATCCACGATATCTCCAGGCGGTTTTTTTCATTTTGGAATTTTTTATTTTTAAGGGTAATTTTCCCCCAAAAAACAGCCAAAAATCATAAAATATTAAGATTTCTAAAAAACGGCTCTACCGATTTTGATTAAACATTAGTCTTTTGTATAAATTTAGTTTTCCAACAAAATGACACCACCCGCATTTCTATAAAACTTTGGGTTCAGAAATTACAAGACTTAAAATATCAAATATTCAATTTTTTATAAAAAAATATTACTATTCACCATTAAAAGGAGCTCAAAAACTCAATAATTTAGTATTTTGAATTAATATTCTACGATTACTGGTTGCGGAGAAAATTTAAATTTAAATGTTGCGGTAAACGCAGTACGTTGTCCAACGTTATTCTTATGGGGAATACAAAAATTACTATTTCTCTCATATTTATTGATAAATTTCGTTCAAACTTGATATGCGAGTCAAGTTAGCATTGCCCAACAGAGAAAATTCAAAATATTTTGCCCCTTAATAAACCTGAAGGGGGAAAAGGGGGCATTTCCCCTCTTAAAACCACGTGCGTAGCGATGGATTCTGTAGTGCCTCCTAAACAGGGATTTGGGTGGATATTTTTGAAAGCAACTTGTTTACAAGATTTTCTGTACATCCGATCGTGCTTTGTATTCTATATTTATTAAATCAAAACTAATTTATTCATTAAAGTTGGGCTAAAAGGGAGAAAGTATGTGTCAGTTTCCTGATACCGTTTATTTATGCTCACTATTGGGATCTCGTAAACCTTAATAGTTACAAGGAAGGTTAAACAAGTAAAGTAGTGCGTAACTAAAAACTAAATAAAATGGCAAAAAGAAATCAAAAATATTCCACCAAACTCGTTCGCTACGCTGAAAAAAACATTTTTGACCAATAACAAAAATTGCTTATAACTCTCTTATTTTCAAGATACAAAATACCCCCGTAGCAGCAAACCTGCGTACTCAGCAAATTTCCAATGCATATATATGTATCTTAATACCACATAAAGCCACATAACAAGTTTCATCAATATACATTCATAAATAAACGATTTATGACATTTCTATTATTCTCCATAAGAATAACATGGCGGCTGAGTATGCAGGCTTGCAAGGAACACAAAAAATGGGGTTTTATACAAACATCAGTATAACTCAAGTAGGTAAAGCTACATACCAAATTTTATTAATTTATGTTCATAATTAAGGGAGATAATAGGTTACTTATTTATCATAAGAATAACATGGGGCTGAGTACACAGGTTTGCTGCTACGGGAACTATTGGCCAAAAAATGATTTTTAGTGCAAATATTAATAGACCACAACGATATGAAGCAATATACCAAGTTTCATCAGGAAAAGTTGATAAATATGTGAGATATACAATGTTTCTTATTCTCCATAAGAATAACATTGGACAACGTACTGTGTTTAGCACTTTCAATATCTCTGTAACCATTTGACGTAGAGGAATGATCAGAATACCAAATTGTGTGTGTTTTTAAGCTGAATCCAATGGTAAAAACAAATATTTGACTTTTTCAAAAAATATATGTAAAAAATTCAAAAAAACCATTTTTGGGGTACAAAAACACCCCCAAAATTCCACTTTGGATGGGTCGATCAGTCTGGTTTTCGAACTTAAAGTCATAAATGTTGCTTTACGCGTTTGCACCAAATTTTATCAAATCGGACCTTTTTACGCGAGTTATCGCACCCACCGACACACACACACATAAACATGTATATGTACAATTTCGAACGAATGGTGTTTTTGGGGGCTGGGACCTCGAAACGAAAATTTATCATTGTCCCGGGCCTAGGTCTTACCATGCCGACTACGGTAATAGCTTCTTCCCTATAGAGGAAATTCGCTAAAAATGAACACACTGTACACCTTTGCTCTGAGATTGTATTTGGTCAATTAATTGCTAATAATGTTAACATAGTTACTTTCTGTTGATATTTTAAACTTGCTGATAGTAACCGTAGTATTTTCATAAACCTAATTTCAAAGTTCACAAAGAAACAATATTTTTTTAGTTGGAGGGAATATTGTCAGGTTTATTGGTGCAAAAAATTAGAATTATTTTTGCTCTCTTCTAAGTCATTATTTTCATAGAAGAATGTAGCAAGTTAATTTTTTATCTTGGCCTGTAGGGCTATTCTGTAAAAATCTACCAAGTTACCAAGTTTCCTCTCAAATTCTCTAAAGAAGGCTTACCTAGAACCTAGGTTCTGATTTATTTTTTATTATTCCCCAAAAGGGAAGTAAGTTACATTATAAACCTCATTGAAGGTGAGAATAACCCTTATTCGAATGTTTTTATCATACAGTTATGTGGTTAAACACTAAGTTATCTGCTTTATAACATTAAAATGTATTGTTAAATTAATATAATATTCATTACAGTGTGTATAAAAGTATTACAGTAAATCACAAACATTAGTGTAGGCTATTAAACTTAATTAATAATGGAGTGTGTTTGATTGACTTAGACACAATATAGATTGTACTTAAAAGCTCAAACATAAGGCCTCTGTTGGAATTACTGTCTATTAGACTAGACTGTAGTTGGCAATGTTGGTTGATCTGTCTGTAAATGTACATCATTTATTGGCTCTCTTTATTATTAATTATAGTTTAATTATAGTTTCTAGGTATCAGTTCTTAAACTTAATTATTAAAGTTGAATGACAGTGAAAAGTGCTAAAGCCGTTTAATTTAAACCAGTGCCAATTTAAAATTGCTAAGAAAATAAATGTGAGTTATCAAACCTTGAGCTTAAAGCCATTATAAGCTGTAACTTATGCAGCCATCCTCTAACTTAAAAAGAGGAACCATCCAGAGATCTTGCATTATTAATTTACATCTCTTCTTAACTATCAACAGACGACTAAAAATCTACTTAAAAGAAGTATGGAAAAGCACCTAATTCTATTGAGTTGACACCCACATTCAAGTGAACAAAAATGAATTTGATATGACATAACCTTGTACTTGGCATCCTTGGAAGTAAAGTTACGTTGGGTTAGGGTTTTAAGGTTTGGTATGGTAAACTAAACTTACCTGACCTTTTCCAACCCAAGAAACCTAACCTAACAATACCTAACCTAAAATAACCTTTCCTGTATTTTTAGGGTAAACATAGGTCGGATGCAAAAAATAATATTATGATGAGGTTCAGCGTTGAACGGCAGTTTTATTTGACTACCCACATGCCATACCCCAAACAAATTTTTTGAGCCATTTTCCAGAATTCCCCTACACTTTTCCGGCCATATATCCGTTGTTTTACGTCGAATCGGACAAATTCATTGATATTCTTAATCTACTCGCTGTCCCGGTATCATTTTCGTGTATCCACATGTGCCATTTTTGACGAGATTTTTTAATATTCCAGGGTGTTCCTAGCTTTTCCGCTAAAAAAAAAAACTATAATTTCCAGAATCCAGAATCCACCGTGAAATTTCCTACATTTGGGTAAAACAATTTTCAAATTCGAATGAGATCGTTGATCGATGGTTTAACCTCTGAAAAAATTATGGTTTTCTCTCTTTGTATCAATATATTAACATATAAATGTAAGACTTATATTAATGTCGTAAACAATCTTTACAAATACAAAATATGTTTAAGACTATTTTACAAAAATAAAGATCTTACGTCTTAATTTAACCTAGGGTGAAGTGGAGTGTTGTAATCAGGAAATCAGTCTTGAAAAAGTAAAAACAGCTTCCTAACCTTTCCAAAAATAAAATAGACATAGCCTACATTTTTGAATAAACCAAAAAATATTTCAAAAGGATTTGGAAACCATTTTAAAACTGATATAATGGAATAAATACACAGTG
Organism: Allygus modestus; assembly: GCA_963675035.1. Taxonomy (NCBI): domain Eukaryota; kingdom Metazoa; phylum Arthropoda; class Insecta; order Hemiptera; family Cicadellidae; genus Allygus; species Allygus modestus. The sequence continues at coordinate 188,794,489 of OY776112.1, read as the reverse complement.
TGTCTCAAAACTCCCCCCTCCCCCATATTATGTTATGTTTTTATTAATGGAGATAGAAATCTTTACTGTGAGGAGTGTTTATGTGACCGAAGAAAGAGGTTTTTCTAGTATACAATTTTCAAGCCCTATTTTGGAAATGGGGTAATTTGGGGGCAAGTCTAAGTAGACAATTTAAACGTAAACCTCTTACATGTGATCATCACTTTTAAGGCCTTGTTAAAAGAGGAAGAATGGTGCAAATTAAAGGACTCTACGTTGTTCCTATCCAAAATGGCGGCCATTTCAATTTGGGATTTTCTATGCAATACCCCTTAGATAGTATTTTATAGGGATAAAACCCACGAAAATGTACGTAATTTGCACTCAAAGTACCCAAACTGACTTCGAGTTGACAGAATCACATCCAGGACTTAATACCATACCCTAAATTTCCTAAATGTTACCTTATTTTGCTTTTTTCTAAATAATGAAAATTTGAGTTACGACCTGATTTGAGTCCTGGGTATGATTCTATCATGACTTCAGGTACCTAACTTGAATCCAATTCACGTACATTTTCTGTGGGGTTTACCCCTTTAAAATGCTTTTTATTGGCAATTTTATTAAAACATTCCAACTTTAAATTAGTGCCATTTTGGATAGGGTCAACATACAGACCTCTAAATTGTGTCATTCTTCTTATTTTATCAAGAGCTTTAAAATTAAGTATCACAAGGTAGGGGTTTGCATTTAAAATCTTTGGCTTACCCACAAATTTTAAATGTTTTTAACAAAATAGGGTTGAAAATGTGTATACTTAAGAAAGTCCCTTTGGTAACATAAAAATTCCACAAAGTAGTTTACCTCCATTAATACAAAATAAAATTATTATAAAATTATGTGGGGTGGGACTTTTGAGACACCCGGTATAGTTTATTTGTTTATATTTTTTATCAATAAAATTAATTTTTGCAAAATATATTCCTCTTACCACACTTCACCTAAATTAACATTTTTTTAACTCTGATTTTCCTATTCATATATTTAAAATTGTAAGAATTAAAAAGTGAGGCTAGAAAATAACTAAACTGGTTACTTACAAGAGAAACAACACCGATGTTAATCCCTTTTTCATGCCTTTTAACATCCCCTCTTCTCCCTGGTATAATTGCGATAAAGTATAGTTTGTCTTAAAAAAAAAATTCGGGATATTTTCTAGTTTTACCTTGTTTATAGTTATTATATTGTTGAATATATGAACTTAGTTGAAGTTTTTGTAAAACCTATATTTTCACTAGAACATATAAAACACAATTTTAAAATTGTTAGTTGTATGACTATTTTCATTTTGTAGAGTAATAAACTTTTTCTATATGTAAATTTATCTGCATTATTTAACACTTACATTTTACTTCCTGATTCTCCCTCTGTAATAAAAAAATCAATCATCCTAAACAATTGAGATCAAGGTCTGTCCAGTTCAGGTAATCAAATTTCACTTTTTAAGTCCTAATCAATGTTAAGAGAAACTGCAAATTCAAATTTAAAATTTTGAAAAGTTTTGTCTAAGCTCACTCAGACAAAATGGAGGTAAAAAAAAATCTGACCACATATAAGGAATCTGTCCATGGATCACTATATGATCTATGGATATACTTATATTTCCCTGCTGATCAGATTATGCCACTTTATTCCATTGAAAGAATATGAGGACAAGGAAGAAATGCCTTATGTTTATCACAGTATACAAGAATTAAATACACTGCAAGCTGCTTTTATTTAGCACAATTCAAAATAAATCAAGGGTTTGGATTATTTAAGTTAAGATTGACTCTTCATACTCTCTACCAGTGCTACCTTGCATTACAGTTTACTTTTTGAGCCTACAATACAACTCTCATAGAGAACATTTTAGGAGTTAATAAATTGAAACTGTACAATATTTATTTCATTACCAGTTTGGTTTTAGAAATAATAACAATCATCTTCCTGCTTGTAATCTGTTGTGAAATTGGTAAGGTTAAAGAATTTTTCATAAAACCATAAGCATACTTCAATAAGTAGGTGTTCTAATACAGTAGTGTATTATGCTGTTAATTTTTTAATCTCTCTTTAAAAGACACCGAAGGCCATGCTGTGTTATTTTAAAGTGAATACATAATTTTTTTGGCTGTTCTGATGCTCCTGGTTTTATTTACCTGCAATGCTGAGAATACAATGTTGCGCATTATAAGGTTAGGAGAGTGTCCAGTAAGGATTGAAAGTAGGTGTATGGATTACGGGGATGATAAAAATACACCAACTTATGAATAACAGGTTGTTTTAATGTAAAACGCCCATTAGACAACGTACTGTGTTAAGTCCACATACATTTTCTTTAATAACTCGGTAAATAGTTGTGCTAGAATGACGAAAGAGGGCTCTTAAGTTTTGCCTCAAAAATCTCCATCATTTTACTTGAATTTTACATCAGGACTTTTGTTACCCTTTTTGGCCCCAAAACCCCAAAATGTTCAATATAAAATCCAAATATGGGGGTTAGAGTTTTTCTATTGCTTTGCCCAACGAACTTGTCCAACTGATTATTACAAGGAATGTCCCTATCAAATTTTAAGTTAATCGGACAAAAAATTCGACCGCTAGAATGCAAACTCACACACCCACACCCACACACACACACACACAATATATATAATATACAATATATAATATACAATATATAATATACAATATATATATATATCCACAATTTCGAGCGACCCCGCAAAACGTGTTCAGGGGGTCACGTTAGGAACTTCTATGGTGGTCCAGGGCTTAATTTTTACCTTGCGGGTCATGCTAATAGTTAAAATTTCCATAGGTAATTCACTAAAAATTTAGTTTAGAAATATTGCACACTTTTTTGTGTTTTTCAGTAACAGCATTTCTTTGTAATAAAAAACATAAGCTTTATTTCAGGACGATATAAATTGTAATTATTTCAAGTTTCAAGGGGGAAATATATCCCCCTGACCCCCCCCCATCCACATCACTGGTGAGGGGGGTGGGGGAAGTAAGGTATGGGCCTACAGGAGCAGACCTCGCTGAAAACGCGGTGGCCATGGGGCTGCTATTGCCGCGCGCCAAGCTCCATCAATGAGTGGGCGATATGGCAACACTGGGATGACTCATCTGGCTACGATTCACCGTATTTTAACACACAAACGGACATGTCCTCGATCTATATGTTTGTCGGGACAATAAACACACTATCATGTTTGTCGGGACATCCCGACAGTAAGTTTTCCTAGTTCACTCAGACAAAATGGAGTGTAACAAAAATCTGACCACATATAAGGAATCTGTTCTTAAGGATGAACATTAAATATGTTTCAGCTTAAAAGTCCCGACAAGTGTGTTATATTCAGGTGTCCCGACTAAGATACGCATGCGGGTATGTGTGTGTGTGTGTGTGTGTGTGTGTGTGTGTGTGTGTGTGTGTGTGTGTGTGTGTGTGTGTGTGTGTGTGTGTGTGTCTGTGTGTGTGTGTCTGTGTGTCTGTGTGGATGTGTACAGAGCTAGAGCCCTAACCTATGGACCGATTTTGATGAAATTTGGTATGTAGGTACTAATCTACGATATCTCCAGGCGTTTTTTTCATTTTTTTGAATTTTTGATTTTTAAGGGTAATTATCCCCCAAAAACCGCCAAAAAACATGGAAAATCCAAATTTCTCAAAAACGGCTCTAACGATTTTGATTAAACTTTAGTCGTTTGTAGAACTTTAGTTCTCCAACAAAATGACACCACCCGCATTTCTGTAAAAATTCGGGTTCAGAAATTACAGGACTTAAAACATCCAAAATCAGTTTTTTTGATTTTTCATAAAAAAACATAAATATTAAAAAATATTACTATTCACCATTAAAAAGAGCTCTAAAAACTAAATAATTTAGTATTTTGAATTACTATTCTACGATTGCTGGTTTCGGAGAAAATTGAAATTTTCATTTAGCGGTAAACGCAGTACGTTGTCCAATGTTATTCTTATGGGGAATACAAAAATTACTATTTCTGTCTTATTTACTGATCAATTTCATTCAAACTTGATATGCTTGTCAATTTAGCATTGACCAACAGAGTTAATTCGAAATATGTTGCCCCTTAATAACCCTGGGGGGGGGGGAATAGGGGGCATTTCCCCTCTTAAAACCACGAGTGTAGCAATGGATTCTGTAGTGCCTCCAAAGCAGGGATTTTGGGTGGATGTTTTTTAAAACAACTTGTTTACAAGATTTTCTGTACATTCGACCATGTTTTGTATTCTATATTTAGTAAATAAAAAGTAATTTATTCATTAAAGTTGGGCTAAAAGGGAGAAAGTATGTGTCAGTTTCCTGATACCGTTTATTAAGTAGGTAATTGAATATACTACAACATGTTTATATTGGTTTTGGGGAAAAGAATTTGAAGAAAAAGTTATATACTAAATACTGTGCAATTTATTTTTTCCAAAAACGCAAAAATATCAAAACATTCTTTTATTTACAAATATTTATAAGCGATAATAATTTTTGACTATCAACTTTATGACTTTTTTAGATTCCTTATTTCATTAGCTTTACAAATATGTATATACCATTATGAGTAAATGTATATATTATATAACATTTTTACAATACAAACAGACATTTTTATAACACAAACGCTGTTCAGTTTATACGTTTTTCGGTCTTCCGTTTATTATAATATTATGCCCCTAACACTTATAAAAAAATTATTTCCCGAACACGTTATATATTTCTATGTAGCAAATTGAATTTACTACAAAATTTATATGATGAATTTTCTATAAAAAATCTGTAAAACAAATTTTACCGAGGCTGCTTTTGAAATTTCAAAAAACATTTTCTATTTTTTTATTCTTTTCACTTCACTGAAAATAATTACATTTCTAGTGATTTTTGATTGAACTATTTCTAGATTCTCCTGTTCTTTCCAATCAAAATTAATATGAGGTTGGCTATGTTTACTTGTACGGTTGAATTTATACGAATTTTCAAAAAAAGGTCTGCAAATTCGCCACATCTGCTTGGCCATTTCCCACTTACACCTTTGGCCACTGCTGGGGTTAAAACAAAATACCCCCGTAGCAGCAAACCTGCATACTCAGCAAATTTCCTTTGCCTATAAATTTATCTTAATACCACATAAAGCCACATACCAAGATTCATCAATATACATTCATAAACGATTTATAACATTTTAATTATTCTCCATAAGAATAACATGGCGGCTGAGTATGCAGGTTTGCTGAAATAAGGAACACTAAAAATGGGTTTTTATACAAATATCAATATAACTCAACTAGGTAAAGCCACATACCAAGTTTTATTAATTTGTTCATAATTAAGGGAGATAACGCGTTACTTATTCTCCATGAGAATAACATGGGGGCTGAGTATGCAGGTTTGCTGCTAAGGGAGCTATCAGCCAAAAAATGGGTTTTTGTGCAAATATTAATAGATCACAATGAAATGAAACAATATACCAAGTTTCGTCAGGATAAGTTGATAAGTAAGCGATATATACAATTTTTCTTACCCTCCATAAGAATAACATTGGACAACATACTGTGTTTAGCACTTTCAATATCTTAGTAACCAATTAACGTAGAGCAATGATTAAAACACCAAATTGTGCGTCTTTTAAAGCTGATTCCAATGGAAAAAGTAAAATTTGATTTTTTCAAATATTATATGTTAAAAACTCAGAAAACCCCATTTTTTGGGTATAAAATCTCCTCAAAATACCCCTTCGGATAGGTCAATCTGTCTGGTTTTCGAACTTAAAGTCATAAATGCTGTTTTACACGTTTAAATACCAAATTTTGTAAAAATCGGATTATTTTTACGAGAGTTATCGTGCTCACGGACATATATATATACCGGTATACAGTTTCGAGCGAATGGTGTTTTTGGCATCTGGGGACCTCAAAACGAAAAGTTATCATGGTCCTGGGCCTAGGTCTTACTATGCCGAGTACAGTAATAGCTTCTTCCCTAGAGGGGAAATTCGCTAAAAAAGAAGAAACTAGTCTAAATACTTTTTTACAATTTTTAAAATAACAAAAGTTTACTGTGATGAGTAGCTTGATTAAGAAAGTTGACAGCATCCAGAAAACTTCAATGGAAAAATCGGAACCACTATTTCATCTGTAAAACTAAATATAAAACATAATTAATTTTCAACAAATAAATGAAGTCCAAGTCTACCTACCTGAGACAGCTGAATGAGCACTTTCAGAACGTAGCGCTCACTATAAACTGTGTCCCCAATTGCATCACCTTTCATCTTCTCAGGATCGATCTCATCGTTATCATCACTTCTATCAGCATCATTTTCTTCATGACTGAAAATATTTTGGAAAACTGCAAAACAGTCAGCTATGCAAGAAACAATCAATTTGTCTTAAATACTAAGGTAAAAAGTAAAAAGTCAGTTTTTAAAATAAACATAAATGCTGGACCTATGTCTTTTTGGCTTCTTTTTAAAATGTCAGGTCAAATTAATTTTATACCGTAGTGGGCCGATTTTTGTAGGTCTCAAGGCTGCTTGTAAACTTAAGGTTTGTAAAAGGAGTGGTGATTCTCACCAATGGGGGAACATTTAGTTTACTTAACAGGTTTTAGGGTACTTTGGTATTATACGGATGCCACCCTTATACAGCGCGCTGCGGCAGTTATGTTAGGATGGGTTATCATAAAAATGATTGTAGGACTTTCCTTGTTTCGTTACAAATCGAATGATACCTGATGAGTCATACTTCCGGCCGCCAAACCCCCTCCAAATAGGCCAAGGTCAGGTCGTTGACCGGAGCGCGCGCATCACCTGTCACCGCCTGTATCTGGGTCAGTGTCATGAGTGATTTATTGCCGTGCACTACGTTACATTTGTTTTCATAATGAGTGACGTTCTTTAGGTGTGGGATTTACCTCGATATGAAGAGGAAACCGTACTTATTTTTATGATAACCCATCCTAACATAACTGCCGCAGCGCGCTGTATATTTGGCGGAGTACATGTGGCGATCGGGTGTGGCTGCTAGCGGTGGCGACGCATTCAACACGATCCTAGCGGACATCGCTGCCTTTTGGGAGGCACAACACAAAGACCGCTCATCAGAATGATGTAAAATTTTTACAGTAAGTCAATAAAAGTACGTTTTTTCAAATTATGTAGTTATCCTTTGTATCCGGAAAAAATTAACCTCCAAAAATAGTGGCATCCGTATAATACCAAAGTACAGGTTTTAGAGTAGGCTGAATCTAAATAGACAGGTAGCGGCAAGTATTTTTAAATGCAGTTTAGATAAAAATGCTTTCATTTTGAGAATGAATGGTAGTGCCCTCGTTAAAAGTTTGGTTTGCTCTTGCTTCTGAGTGTATTTAGAGCATTACTTTGCCATGTGTCTGAGTTCAACAAGCACATTTTAGCGGCATTCTTGTTTCCCACTTGCTTAATGTTTTTTCCAGCCGTGGTTACACTTACCCCCAATTTAGGGTTAGGGGTGAGTGGAACCAGTACATGAAAATGTATACATTATTCGTCTAGCCCACATGGGTACAGTTTCAAAAGCGGCCACCAACTAATCGGATGCAATATATTGATCTTAAATATTTGATACATCAAATTGCATTTTAAATCGAGCTTTAACCTAAATAACACAAACACCCAAACATACTAGTCCTCATCGAGTGTGCTGAAACGGTCTCTGAGAACTGGGATTGAGAGCGATGATGTAAGTTACAAATATATTTTAATGAAACATTTAACAAGTAACAAACAAACAAAAACAAAAATTTAAAAATAAAACAAATAATAAAGAAACATATAACAAAGCTAAAACTTAGTTACCTTTGCCATGGTTCTGTTCATTCAATTCATGAAAGCAGCCCATAAAGTTTACCCTGACAAAGATAACTTAAGTTTTAGCTTAGTAGGCCTATACGTTTCTATATTAACTTAATTGTTTTTTTCATTTTGCTTATTGTAGTTTTCGTTTGTTATTTGTTCATTGGTTCATTAAAATATATTTGTAACTGGCATCGCATATTATTATTGATATTGATAAATATCGAGTGAATAATTTTCGATAAATGTACTGTTAAAATGTGATTCAAAATATCGAATGTTCCAAATCGATATATCAAATGTTTAAGATCGATATACCGTATTGCATCCGATTAGTTGGTGGCTGCTTATGAAACTGTACCCGCCCACATGTATGAGGGGCCACAGTTGCCCACACTGGTCAAAATGACAGGGGAAGTGTAACCGCCTAACATCTTTTGGGGGAAAAATTATTACAAAAACTGCAGTACCTACTTATAATTAGTTTGAAAGTATGCTAGCTTATTTGATAGAGCATTAAACAAATGACATTTCAGTAAAAAATAATGTCTTTTCACTTAATTCATAACTTTATAACTATAATTAGGAACAAGTTGCAGTGCCCTTTGGGTATACTAGGCCTATAACTGACTTCTTTATCACGATGGTGTCTCCAAACTGTCATAAATGTATATAAATATAACTAGCCTAGGAGAGAATCGCAACTTGTGCTCTTGTGGGAAACCGTCGTATAAGTTGAGGAAGGTGCGCTTTGAAAAGCTAAATGGATGCTTAGGTCCATTTTACCTTTATACTCACTGTAAATTAATCTCCAATCTAATAAGTTAAAGAAAAACAGTAGGTACCGGTATCAAATAAAAAAAAATCACAAAAATCTTAATCAGGATGAGTTTGAATGATAATGAATAAACCACAAATTAGCTATCATGCATGAATCTACAGTTATAGAATTAATATATTAAAACCGTTTACTTACACTTCCATCTTTCCATATAACGTACTGATGTTTTTTTTATTTTTAGAGGAAGGTGATAATGACCTAGGCTTGCCCTAATAACACACTTGACCTATATCACCCAATACAACACAACCTAGCATATAAGTTAATAGGGGCCTATAACTAATATGTCACAAAACATTAAAAATAAACCTCAATAGGCTACTTTGATTCATATTTTAAACTAACTCCCAACAGTACCGGTTCGTTTATTATTAAAAAAAAATTCGCACAAATTATTATACACTACTTAACGAATATAATAAACAAACGAGAAGAATATTATTAAATAATGATTTGATGATTTGATATTGCACATTGGCCGATTAGCCAATCACAATTAACCAAACTAAAAACAGCTGTAGCTGCCAGCTGGAACAGCTCCTTCCAGCCAGGGGATGAGTACTTTTTCGCCTACGCTGACGATTTCGCTAATATCGTTTGTTACGATATTGAACATTTCATCAACCGATTGTTTGTTTGTTTTATCGAAAGAATTTATAAATCGTGATGTCAGATCAGCGTTGCCAATTCGAGGGTAATTACCCTTTTCGAGGGTAATTTAGACCTTCGAGGGTAAATTAGAGGGTAATCTATTTTCGAGGGTAAAACTGGGTAATTTTACTTAAGACACAACAAATTTCATATATATACGCACTATATTCTGCGATATAAATGTTACAAGGGTAATTGAAATCCAAACTCAGGAAGAATATTTGGAAAGAAAACTAAGACATCTTTGTTAAGTTAGGCCTGGATTTATTTTACACAACTGTATTTTTTTCAATTAAACTTATAATGTTTTCCAAATCAGGCCTATTTTTTATTAAATTGTTTATCAGGTTATTAACATTAGTAAGAATCTAAATCGATATACCATTTACCATTAGACTATCCACTCATAAAAATAAACTGATGAGAAACTTAATAAAATAGTGTTAACTTAGTGCTTGTATATAGTGTAGCCCTGCATTTTTATGAAATTGTACTGCTAAATTAGTGAGTTGAGTGAATGAAAGAGAATGGACTAACTTAACACAAACTTATTGGTAAGTAAAACCATAACAATTTCATATTTAGCTGTGGGAATAAACATAGTTAAGTACTAGGTTTTAATAGGCCTATTTATTTCTGACCATTTCACAAAATCCTAACCTAAAAAGTAATTTAACAGGCTATTTTAAAAACATTCTTTAGGTTTTGACTCACCTTAAAAAAAAAACAATTTTAGGGTGAGTTTAAGATCCTCCAGAGAATTGTAAAAAAAAGTTTAGTGTAGATTTAGTAATAAAATGCCTTACTAAATTTTGATCTTAACTCATTTAAAACTCAACTTATTTATCATGTTAACAATGAAACATGGGTGTTAAATGTCTTATGCTTTTAACCATAACTATATATATTGGGGTTTTCCTTGTTAATCCTTGAAATTGATTCTGGTTGCTGCCTTTTAGGCCCCTTATTACTGTTTCCCCAATGTTTTAGGTTAGAATATCATATTTCGTTACAGTTAGGCCCCAGTTATATTTGAGTTTTTTTAAACTTTGGTTAAATGTAATAATCCAAAAAACGTTATATTTTTCATAAACACATGTAGCTGTGATTATGCATTTTATGTTTTGCAGTATAATGTATAGTTACGACATTAAAATAAGTTTGATACCAAATATTAAATTTGAGGGTAATTCCGTGGGTATTTTTCCCGATTTCGAGGGTATTTAAGGGTAATTTTGGTTATGACTGAGGGTAATTTGATAAAAAGCGTTTGGCAACACTGTGTCAGATGTAAGATGGTTAGATCCGCGATTCTACGGTGACGGGTTCAAATCTCAATTTTGGTGTTTACTTTTAGCGAATTTCCCCTATAAGGAAGAAACTATTACGTAGTTGGCATGGTAAGACCTAGGCCCGGAACCATGATAACTTGTCGTTTTGAGGTCCCCAGACCCCAAAAACACAATTCATTTGAAACTGTATATATATGTGTGTGTGTGTGTGTGTGTGTGTGTGTGTGTGTGTGTGTGTGTGTGTGTGTGTGTGTGTGTGTGTGTGTGTGTGTGTCCGTGGGTGCGATAATGTAAAACGAGCCGATTTTTTCGGGATTTGAAATATAATAATAATGCCGGTTGGGAAACAAAATTACTATTTATTAAAATTTACAACTTTACAACAACTGATTTAAAAACCAACTTAAACGTCGTTAACAATAGGTATATCCTCGGTTAAAAATACAATAATTAAGGTTACATTGAATTTAGACAGAAAACACCGATTAATAATTTAGCAGGGAGAGGCGGCGCGACGCGTGTTAATTACATCGTCACATCTTAGGGACTGGGACAAGGCTTCCGTCTTCTTCCCCAATGCTGAAGCTGCCCATCCAATGAGCGGCGGCCTCAGCACGTGACGTCACGGGAACACTTCGTTGTTCAGTGCTGCAGCCAAACGATCACTCACGCCGTTACTCAAACTAAGAGGCACGGGAATCGTGTACTGAGGCCAATGCAGAGCGTCAAGTTGCTGACGCCACGCATTCTTGCTGATATCAACGCCCGGCCGGGCCCGTGGGAGCGTCTAAGTTGAGATTAGCTTGGAGCAAATATCCTAGCGTCTGGTGGTTTATTTTATATTTTGTACCAGCCAACTCTTCAAAATGAAATAATGAAATTAATGTTTAGAGCACCGTTCCTCCTTCCAATTATAGGTTTTAGTGACGGTAGAAATTTAATTATTAGGAACGGTAAATTGTAATTATTTAATTACAGTGTCGTATTAATGGCTTTAAACAGTCTAGGGATTTTGGGCCGTCACACCCCCCTCACCCTTAGACCATGCTGTCCCCAGCATGAGGTAACAGCAGATTGCCAAGTCCAACTTCTCTCAATGTTTGGAGAGTACACTCCGTCTTCCGTTGGTTGGTCGGTGATCAGGAAACTTCTAACTCTGGACAGCTAACCTCAACTCTCTCCGCAAATAAAAAAAAATATTTAACTTCAACTTTATTTTTTTTTACGAAAAAAAAACTCGAATTGTCGCCGGTCCGCATTAGCCTCTCCCTTTACAAAATATATCTCAAAAATATCACAATCAAAACATCTCAAAAGTCAAAGTTAAACAAACAAAACAACACAAAAAACTAAAATATCTCATTTCGCAAGTACAAAAGTTACCTAAACTTAAACACACAAAAAAACAACACACATTCCCATCTAAACAGACCATTACAACATTACAGAATACATTGCTCATGAATTTATCCATAGCTTCACACAGCTAAAGGTGAAGTGAAAATATTTACTAGAGGGCATTAACCGACCCTCTCTCTATGACAAGAGTATTACAGTCGTTTCCAAAAACAAAAATCTACCATGCCATCGCTAGAAGATACGTCACTGAGTTTAATTATGTGTATTTAAAACCAATTGGTTAATTTTTCTTAGTATCTGAACTGGGTATGAATTATTATATTTTAAAAATTCGCGAGAGGGTAATTGAGTTCAGCACTTTTATGGCAATTTTAGAACGCTACTTGCCCGCTATGGTGAAGCCACATGGGTTTTCACTTGGGGCCGGTCTTACACTCTGTCACCCCTTCAGTAGTAACGGATCTTCCGACGTAAGGTCAAATATTATCAAAAGAAAATTTAACATTATCCTAACACACCCTTTCCCAAGCTACTGTGCCTACTCTAATTAACTCGTCAAAATAGCAAATTAACATATTGACACCGAGAATCAACAAAAAACACTTTTCGCCAATACAGTGATTATCCATAGATTCCGGTGAAACTTCGCCCACTATCGGCCGAAGCCTCAAAACAACTTGAAAATTACCAATAATAAATCACATAGACAATCGAATAATCAATACAGTACAAGGAATTATTAATTAATCTTTAATACAAACTCACGTTCAGTAGGCCTAGTAGCGACACAACACTGTCTTGCTGACAGGGTCCGGAAAATCCCTCAGCAAGGCATTTTCTGTAGTACTCTTGACTGACTATACACTAACTATTTGTAAATTGTTCCTCTTAAATTTTGAAAACTCATTCAGGTTGGCTCCCAGGTGTCTACAGTCCAGTCAGGGAGTTGAAGGGAAGGGGGTATTAGGAGTGGGGAGTGCGCGCATTACCTTCCTGTGGACACCAGGTTGGCCGGTGAATTCTTTAGCCTTCTTGGGATATGCTATTGGCGTTAGTTAAATTGTACCAAAGAGTAATAATTCAAAAAAAATTGTCATTACCAGCCTACATCCAATACACAATTACCAAAAAAAGGAATTACACTACAACACATATCGACATCACAGAAAAAAAATCAATAACACAATAATCGGAGGGGGATCCCCAGTCCTTTCTCCATCTCGTTCTCGCGGAGACAAGTCCAGAGGTACTCGCTTCCTCGCAGCGTAGTACGCAACTTCTTGATCGTGGTCGAAAGTCTATGTTTATTAAATACTTTTCACTTACTGAAGGTGACCCGGTCGGTAAGTCACTCCTCGTCACATTTTACCGCAAGGTCAGCCTAACGTTAGCTGCGCTCGTGGAACTGTCGTGCTCTGCTTCCGGTGCACGATCTGCTACCAATTCGACAGGAGGGTACCATCTCTCCAAAGTTCTGAAGTGGCGACTCTGTCTGCGCAGCCTGCGGGCGCTGTACACGGCCTCCCAGGGTGACACGGAGCAGGTCGGCAACTCGAACTCTCCATCTCAAACCTACAAAGACAACTGTGATTATCACAATAACCGAACGGCCGCCCCACATGTCCTACTCAACCATGCGGGTGCCAGCATAATGGACTCTAAGGTGCTGGAAAGTACTCTCCAAAGATTACCCCTTTACGCTTAGGTGCCAAGCTGATCCCCTAGTCCCTACAGGACCTTCAAGGTGGCATTCACATCGATATTCCTCAACTTGGTCTCTTCGTCAGAGAGCATCGACTTCAAATCAACAACAAAACTTTACTCATCTGACCGACATGAGTGTTGCTGCCGTGTATACGGGCAGGCACCTTACACTCATCACTAATAACGCCTCGGGGATCACTCCAACTCCACTCAACTGCACGGTGGTCAGGTTGATCTTTCAGCCATCCTCATAACAGTTCAGAGTTACCTTACAGGGCTCTGAAGCACTATGCACCCATCAATCTCAGGAAAAACCACTTTTCCACAAACGCTGGAATACAAGGAGCTGCCGATAAATCGGGCAGGCACCCGATCCGCCAGTGATCGAATCACACCGATCACTTCAGTCTCTTCAACAGAGAGCATATGACTTAGAAAAGTCAGAAATCACAACTTCGCATTCCGGTCCCACATGAGTATACTGCTGCCGTTTGCACGGGCAGGCAATATTGAACTCATCACTAATAACAACCCCTCTATACGGGTCAAACACATCACGTTAAACATCGACCACAAATCAAGAACCAGGACCCAAGTTACCTGGCCTACATGAGTATACTGCTGCCATTTACACAGGCAGGCAATATTGAACTCATCAGTGGCTACAAAAAACACATTTTATTTATTTATTTTTCTTGAGGGAGGCCCATTCAACGTTATGATTTCAATGGGGCATTTCCCCAAAACAAAACTCAAACAGACTACAAAAACAGACCCAGAATACCATCGGCTGGTTTACTCGTACCATCCCTTTAGTAAACACACAACCATCAACCTCCGCTTTGCCGGCTGTACAGGCGAATTGCGCTGCACAGGCTGGGCCTTCTACAGAACAGCTTGCCATAGCACAAGCAAAACATAATTTACTCCCCATTCCCGTTTACTTTGATTAATTTTTCGTTCTCTTCACGGTCTGGCCAAGAATAGCATGAGTTAGTAAGCATATTCCTGGGACAGAGCACACATTTTAAAATTCTATTTAAAAAAAACAGATAACCATAATGTGATTCCTAAACACTAGTAGATCAGTATACTTAGGTGATAACACTTGTCCACATCAGCATAATCCATTCAGTAATGGTTACGAATGCACTCCCTCGGCAACTCCACAGCGAGGAAGACCCTCCGGTGTCCCAATCCACAGGGACAGCACAAGAATGGCCTAGAATTATAACTTTCCTGTATAACAAACGGAACAGGTTATCCAGTGAACACGTGTTATCACAAGTTAGAGCACAACCCATTAAAAACAACAAACTTCCTACGAAGAATCACTTATCACTAACTTCACCAGCCTTACATTTTAAATATAAGGGAAGCTAACTGGACTCTTTTTGTAAATTTTGAATTTAGTGTAAATGGACTAAGTCATAAATCATCGTATTTACTCCTAATCTCTGGTTCATTATCTAATTCATAACAACGCAAATGGGAGCTCTGGCTTCACAATGCTCAGTCCCATATGAGGAGGTAAAAGTATTAGACACTTTAAATAATACATCGGCAAATAATTTCTGTCCATGTTCGGAGTATTTATAATAAAACAGATGCAGCCATACAATTTAAGGGACAGACTGCATGAAAAAAAAAAAAATTAAATTCCTCAAACTATCAATCTAGGCAATTTGACGCTCACGATTTCAAACTGTAAAAAGAAATGCGATCATTGTTTACGAAGCACCGATCTGCAACAGTATTTAAAGCTATCTGCAGATCCTAAAACTGAACACAAATACGCATCACAATTTACTGGCTTCAACTCAAAGCTTTATTAGTTCCAATTTGAATTACTCATTTTTTCCCACCTACTCCTTTAATGGCTGTTAACTAAATTCACACACACAGAAAGAGGTATACTAAATATCTTCACATTGATGATTAACTTACATAAAAAAATACAAAGTCCAGTACCACTGCTCTACTGACTGTCATGTTCAGTTGGCCCAAAACCAGGAACCAGAGCTAAACAATGAGCACAGTATAGCCCAGTTCTCAAAAATCAATACAGCAACCAAACAGCGATTTTATTTTCTCCTCCATGCTATTTTGTCTCACATAATTTTGAAGGAGAGCAAAACAGCCTTTTTTTCAAAACTGCAAACAAAAGGTTAAATAATTGATTTATTGCCCATTCGCAACCGTTACCGAAGGTTACTGCCCATTAATTCTCTCAACATTAAAATTACTGGATCCACCGGTGTAGAACCCTCAATAACCCCCTACTGATGAGAGCTTCCGAAATAAATAAAATTCGCCCAGTCCCATTTATAATTTCCAATACTTTACTGAAGCAATCATCAGAGGCTCACACGCCTAAGTCCACACGTTGTTTTGTTTCAAAAAAATTTAGAAAAATTCAAACTCCCAACACGGTGAATTACTCAATTAAAATCACCAAATTAATTTCAAACAAAAATTCACAAGTCGTTTGTAGTATTCAGTGAAATTTTGAAAAATCCGGCTAAGTCCTTAGCTCAAAATACACAATAAATTTCGAAAATTATTGTCAAACGCCCATTTCCCCACTACTATGGTGGTCCACGTCGATTATTTCTAAGTCCCGATTAATTTCAATGAAATGTCACAGAACTCCTATTTCCCCACTACTAACGCTTTGTTTCGTCGAAAATTTTCAAAGTTCAGATTTACTTAATTTCTTTGGTAAATAAAATGCAGTGGTATCCTTTGTCCTGACAATGAAGATAGGCCAGAAAATTGACACAGTTTATAAGTGTCAGATCATTAATTTTTATTAATTTGTAACAATAAAATTTTTCAATCACTTGATTTTAAATTATTGGCCTATTTCCAATGACGCCCAGATTTTTTTCAATGCATTTATAGATTTACCACTTAAATATATGACCCAGAGTTAATCACACATGCAAATAAAGTTAGATTAATTTAGAAAGCATTTATTCTAAGGTTAATATAATAAATAAATCCTACAAACTCCCGTCCTTGGACAAAACAATGTTAAATCAACTAAATAAAAATATAACTTGCTTCAGGAATGACTATCTCATCTATAAACAACAACAAGTGTGGGACTCTGTTTAGATTAATCTATACAGACATCTGTTTACAAACACAGGCAAACACCACTGCCTTCTCAATTAAGGCGTCACTCAGCCACAGCCATCATGTGATGCCGCCCAGTTTCAATAATTGTTGACTAAGTCCCGCTTCAGACAATTTGGATTAATTTACAACATAATATTTCTTCAATTTACTTCCCAGATAATTTATAATTTCACTTTAATGTCGTCCTCTCCCTTTTCCACGATAAGTTGCAACCAAGTTCACGCATTTGCACTTCAATCAAACCGAAGTGGCAAATCGGCAAATCAAATATGGCGGATTAATCCGAACGCAACAGAGACACAGAGACGCCTAGATTGCAAATGGCGGCTCCAAGCTTCCTTCCACGATTAATATTCCAAGTCACTTTACTTTTAAAATAGACCTCCTTAGTCACAGGTAATACTTAAAATCAACTCTACCTTTATTATTTTCTCAATATCTATTATCACTAGGCTCAACAACAACTCTGATAGCCCAATAATTTCGATTTAATATGTCTTATCAAACAATGAAATTCTCATAACACCGCCATGCCATTTCGATCACGCGTCACATACAATGAATGCAGAGTGACGAAGGAGGGGGAACCGACGCTATCTGTTTCTCTCACAATGAGGCTAATGGCAACTTGAAGATTTATTCAAATTAATCTAATTACTTTGAAATTCTCTAATAATTCGAAAAATGCATATTTCTTTACGGGAGTTGCGCTAGAATGAGTTTAATTTATTGCTTTACAAGATTAAGCGGTTACCTACTGTTAAAACGATACCTATAAAATTAACAAGATTGCACCAATTAATTCAAATAAATTTATTACTTACCAAAATACATTCTCCGTGGGAACTTCAAGTGGTGTTTTCTTGCAACACACCACACACTGACACCAATTGTAAAACGAGCCGATTTTTTCGGGATTTGAAATATAATAATAATGCCGGTTGGGAAACAAAATTACTATTTATTAAAATTTACAACTTTACAACAACTGATTTAAAAACCAACTTAAACGTCGTTAACAATAGGTATATCCTCGGTTAAAAATACAATAATTAAGGTTACATTGAATTTAGACAGAAAACACCAATTAATAATTTAGCAGGGAGAGGCGGCGCGACGCGTGTTAATTACATCGTCACATCTTAGGGACTGGGACAAGGCTTCCGTCTTCTTCCCCAATGCTGAAGCTGCCCATCCAATGAGCGGCGGCCTCAGCACGTGACGTCACGGGAACACTTCGTTGTTCAGTGCTGCAGCCAAACGATCACTCACGCCGTTACTCAAACTAAGAGGCACGGGAATCGTGTACTGAGGCCAATGCAGAGCGTCAAGTTGCTGACGCCACGCATTCTTGCTGATATCAACGCCCGGCCGGGCCCGTGGGAGCGTCTAAGTTGAGATTAGCTTGGAGCAAATATCCTAGCGTCTGGTGGTTTATTTTATATTTTGTACCAGCCAACTCTTCAAAATGAAATAATGAAATTAATGTTTAGAGCACCGTTCCTCCTTCCAATTATAGGTTTTAGTGACGGTAGAAATTTAATTATTAGGAACGGTAAATTGTAATTATTTAATTACAGTGTCGTATTAATGGCTTTAAACAGTCTAGGGATTTTGGGCCGTCACAATAACTCAAGTAAAAGAGGTCCGATTTTGATGAAATTTGGTATAAACGTGTAAAGCAACATTTATGACTAAGTTCGAAAACCAGCCATATCGCTCTACCTTAAGGGGTATTTTGGGAGGGTTTGGTACCCCAAAAATGGTTTTTTGAACTTTTTACATATCATTTTTGAAACAGTCAAATTTTAGTTTTTACCATTAGATTCAGCTTTAAAAAATACACAACTTGGTATTTTGATCATTCCTCTACGCCAATCGGTTACCGAGATATTTAAAGTGCTAAACACAGTAGGTTGTCTAATGTTATTCTTATGGAGAATAAGACAAAAATTATATCTTGCTTCTTTATGCACGTATACTGACGAAATTTGGTATACGGCTTTATCTGGTTGTGGTCTATTGATATTTGCTAAAAAAAAACAATTTTTTGCCAAAGGTTTCCGTAGCAGCAAACCTGCGTACTCAGCCCCATGTTATTCTTATGGAGAGAAATTAAAATGCTATATATGTCTCACTTAATAATGAACATAAATTAATAAAACCTCTTATATGACTTCACCTAGTTGAGTTATATTGATATTTGCCTAAATACCCATTTATTGTGTCCCTTGATGTAGCAAACCTGCGTACTCATCCCCCATGTTATTCTTATGGAGATTAATCAAAATGGAATATATCGCTTATTTATGAATGTATATTGATGAAACTATAGGTATGTGACTTCACCTAGTTGAGTTATATTGATATTTGCATAGAAACCAAAATTTTTATGTTCCTTGTTTCAGCAAACCTATGCACTCATCCCCAATGTTATTGTTATGGAGAATAATTAAAATTGTATATATCGCTTATTTGTCAATATATTTTTATGAAATTTGGTATGCGGCTTTATGTGGTATTAAGTCATATAATATGCATTGAAAATTCGCTGAGTACGCAGGTTTTCTGCAACGGGGTATTTGAAATCTGAAATTTTCTTTTAAATTTTAGTTGAATTTGTTCTGTGTTAAATCTTACTTTTGTTGTTTACTTTTTCAGGTTTGAAATTCGGTCAAAATTTCATTCGATAAAACGAACAAGCAACCAGTTGGTAAACTGTTTCGACATCAAATCGATATTGGGCCGTCAGCGTAGGCGAAAAAGTGCTCACCCTTCCGGACTACATCGCTCCATCTCCCAACAGCTGATTATCTAAATTGATTTTCGCTGCGTTGAACTGCAATATTTCCACTAGGCATAAAACCATAGACTAATTATGTACTGTAGTTGGTCTATGACAAAACAAACCAAATCAGAGATAATTTTAGCGTAAAGGTTAAAAGTAGTATATGAGCCTATAATATATTTAGCAAAAATTGCAATTTAGGCCTCAAGAGGGACGCATTTAGGAGCTGCAGGCCCCCAGACTCAATCAGTGGTGCGGGCCCTTACAGCCCTAGTCAGCGAATATTTGTAGCTCGTATGTGATTTTTTTGTGGTGCGGGCCGCTAAACACGCGCCTATGCTTAAATCCGGCCCTAAGCCCCAGTTCCTCAATAATTCCAATCACGATATTTCTCGTTGTGAAAACATACAATATTAGTTTAGGCTAATTAGAATCTTATGAGGGATTTTTCAGATTGTGGGAGACTTTGCAGTTGCAACAAAACCCTCATCGTTCGATTAACTTTTTTCAATTTTTTTCTAACTAGGAAGTGGGAATGTTTTTCTATTTTACACTTTATTCCCAACGGGTTACAATATTAGTTTGCATTTAGGCACACCTCAACTCCTGCGGGGGAAGTGTCACTAGCTACTACGATTGCAGAATACCCACTAAATCTACCTCTCCCTTCAAAATCCATGACATAGGAGGGTGACCAGGGCCCCCACGAGGGGAGGGGGAAACCGGAGTACTTTGCCCCATGCCCCCAAATTATTTTTCCTCAGGTCCCCGATCGCCTTGTACAACACTGATGGTGACCACAGCATGAACGAAAAATCCGCCATGACTACTGAATTAATGATCAGATATATGG
Organism: Allygus modestus; assembly: GCA_963675035.1. Taxonomy (NCBI): domain Eukaryota; kingdom Metazoa; phylum Arthropoda; class Insecta; order Hemiptera; family Cicadellidae; genus Allygus; species Allygus modestus. The sequence goes on along the minus strand of OY776112.1, from coordinate 188,773,985 downwards.
TACTGGGCACTGACTAAATAAATAAGAGAATCATATGGCTATATAATTTTAAATGGCGTGGATCTGACGGTATTTTACCAACCGTGCTTCACCAACCTTCTGATCGTCTTCGATTGGATGATTTCCAGGCGTTTCCGTTTTGTCTTGCTATCCAGGATCCACCATGCTTCTGAAGCATACATCACGCAAGAACGAACGACCAAGAGGAACAAGGTAACTTCTATTCTGAGCAGCAGTGAATTTCCGAGTTGTGAGGAGAGTGGCCACATTGGATGAACATGGGCACTATATATATATAGGCGGGAGGAATTATGTGTCAGTTTCCTGATACCATTTATTTTAGAACTATTAGTAAGAGTGCCTCACTCCTTGCATAAGTAGTCAAGAAAAAAGAAACAGCTGCAGCCTTCCCTCTTCCCTGCAATGTCCAGCTGTACTCAGGGTGATAGGCGGGGTGGTACAAATAAAAGTTGAAGGTGGTTGACAATTTCACTGCTACTCCTACCTAGTTGGGCGACATGTATGATTATTTCTTTCTCTCTTGATTATTCCTATAGTACAGTTCGGTTCACGATGCTTGGCACCTGGGAAAGGTGATAAACTACTGAAATTTCTCGTAAATAAAAGTAGACATTAACAAAAACAACCAAAACAAATGTTTTAAAATTAAATAAATGAATTTTGCTTTCTGTTGACAAAAGTAGACTGTAACATTAACGGTACTAAGCGAAATAGAGGCGAAAAGTCATTCCAGAGCTAACCAGATGCCAAGCACTGTGACCCGAACTGTACTGTTAGCAATATAAATAAACAGTTCAATTATATTTGATGAATGTGCATCAAAAGTGAGTCTGGCAGGGCAGAAGATGAACACTATAACCTTATGTCCATTGTAACTGCTATTTGTTAGGCAATATTTTCTTTTAGCGAATCTTCCCATTAGGGAAAAAGCTATAACCGTAGGTGGCATGGGGACTTAAGCCCGAGAACATGATAACTTTTTGTTTTGAGGTCCCCAGATGCCAAAACACTATTCGTTCAAATATATACTATAAATATATACGATTTATATATATATATATATATATTTATTTATTTATAATGTGTCCGTGAATGCGATATATATATATATATATATATATATTTATTTATTTATTTATAATGTGTCCGTAAATGCGATAACTTGAGTAAAAATCGTCCAATTTTGATTAAATTTGGCTGAAATGTGTAAAGTGGCATTCATGACTTTAAGTTAGAAAACTAAAAAAATCGGACCATGGGAAGGGGGTTTTAAATCAGTTTTTCACATTTTTCTCTACAAAATTAAAAAAATACTCAATTTTGGTTTAGATAATTTTATAGAGTTTAAAAAACAAATAATATTGTGTTTTGAATCATTACGAGGTTAAGTGGTTGCGGAGAGAATCCAAAAAACAAGTTCATAAAATTTCCCATGTTAATCTTAAAGGAAAAAGGTTTTTAGCTTTTCCTCAGTTAATTTTACTGAAAACTTCACATTTTTTGTTTATACCATTCAGTTCAGCTCTACTAAACAATCATTTCGGTGTTTAAGTTGAGATTCTACATCCAACCGTTGCAGAGATATTCAAAGTGCTAAGACAGTCCCTTGTCCAATGTTATCCTATTGGAGAATAATTAAAAATTGATATCTCCATTATTTATGAATTTATATTAATGAAACTTGACATGTGGCTTCACGTAGTAGGTACTGGTATATTTATATTCGCACAAAAATTTTTTGTATGATTGTCCCCGTAGCAGCAAACCTGCTTATACTGAGCCCTGATGTTACTCTAATGGAGGATAAGTAATGTTTTATATCGCCCTTAATTATGAACATAAATTTATAAAACTTGGTATGAAGCTTCAACTGGTTAATTTATGTTGATAATTGGGGGGGAGATACCCCAGTCGCAGCAAACCTGCGTACTCAGCGAATTTACAATGCATAATATATGTATATTAATACCACATAAAGCCGCCATACTGAGTTTCATAAAAAACATATTCACATATAAGCGATACATACAATTTTACTTATTCTCCATAGGAATAACATTGGTAATGAGTACGTAGGTTTGCTGAAACAAGTAGCACAAACAGTTGGTTTTTATGTAAATATAAATAGAATTTAACTAAGCAAAGCCACATACCAAGTTTCATCAATATTCACTCATAAATAAGCGCTATATAACTTTTTAATTGTTCTCCATAAGAATAACATGGGGCTGAATAAGGTTTGCTGCAACAAGGAAAAAAAAGTTTTTTTTTGAAAATATCAATATAACTCAACAAGGTGAAGCCACATACCAAGTTTTAGCGAATTTCCCCTATAGGGAAGAAGCTATTACTGGCATGGTAAGACTTAAGCCTGAGACCATGATAACTTTTTGTTTTGAGGTCCCCCAGATGCCAAAAACACTATTCATTCAAATTTATATATATATATATATATACACACACACACATATATATATGTATTTATATATATGTTTATACATATATATATATATATATATATATATATATATATATATATATGTGTGTATGTGTGTGTGTGTGTCCGTTACCGCGATAACTTTTGAAAGAAATGTCCGATTTTGATTAAATTTGGCACAAATGTGTAAAGTATCATTCATCACTTTAAGTTCAAAAACCAGATCGATCAGACTATGGGAAGAGGGTTTCATGTGGGTTTTTAAATTTTCCAAAAATCAGTTTTTGAAATTTTCCCCCTAAAATTAAAAAAAAACACTCAATTTTGGTTATAGCCATTTTATAGAGCTTAAAAAAACAAATATTTTGGTATTTTGAATCATTAACCTAGGTTAAGTGGTTGTTGAAGAAAGCCAAAAAACGTGTCCATAAAATATCCCAGGTTAATCTTATGGGAAAAAGGTTTTTGGATTTTCTTCAGATAATTTTACTAAAAACTTCACATTTTCTTTTTACCAATCAGTTTAGCTCTACAAAACAATCATTTTGGTGTTTTAATTGTTGTTCTACGTCCAACCGATGCAGAGATATTCAAAGTGCCAACACAGTACGTTGTCCAATGTTATCCTTATGGAGGATAAATAAAATTTGATATCTTGATTATTTATGAATGTATATTGATGAAACTTTGTATGTGGTTTCAACTTGTTGTGGTATAATGATATTTGCATAAATAGAGTTTTTTGTTGATTTTCCCCGTAGCAGCAAACCTGCATACTCAGCCCCCATGTTATTCATATGCAGAATAAGTAAAGTTTTATATGTCCCTTAGTTATGAACCTAAATTAATAAAATTTGATATGTAGCACCCAGCGAGCACAGAATAATATAGAGAGGCGACCCGGGCCTGCCGGTGAAGCAGCATCTGAGCGTTAGACCATTGATTATACATCCTACGGAATATAATCCGTAGGATGTATAATCAATGGTTAGACCCAACTTTCATGGCGGCCGCCGCGGATGAATCACCCTACTGGCGAGCGTCTGGACACGTGCTCGCTGCTTGGACACTCCTACGGTGGCGGTGTTTGTGTGTTGTTGTTTGTTGATGGCGATGAGTACACGTTTTGCCACGTGGTTTATTTAGAATGCCGAATAATTGTGTGGCTTATTGTTGGAGTAATAAAGGGATTTGTAAGTAGAAAAATAAGTTCGAAAATAATTTGTGAAGAGTGTCAACAACTTTTAAGAAACAATAACGTCTATACTGGAGTGCATTGGAAAATCTGTGTTTCCTGGGGAACACTATCTCGATCAAGAGCCCGACCAGAACTGACCAGAACCATTTTTATTTACTAATAAAATCAATATGTAAGCAGTACTTTACTGTAAGGTTGCATCATACAGCAACAAATTTCAATGACTCCCTTCATCCAAAAAAAGTTAAAAAAAGCTTTGCATAAAGTTATTACTTTCACAGGGAAATAAAGTACATATGTAAATACATAATTACTTAGGCAGAGAATGATTTGTTAATTGCTTCCCTATTATATCATATTGCATAATACGATAATTTTTATGATATTGTTAAGCGTTATTTCGTCAAGTTTGTAGCCCCTTCTGGGCACCACTGTGTGACGCTTAGCGCCACGTCTAGGGGTTTTTGCTCCAAACCGGGTCGTGCGAGCTACATAAGCGTAAGTCAGTGTCTGCCTTTTCATCACCGAATCGGCTGTTACTTCACCCGAACAGCTGTGTCGCCTTGCTGCCGGCAGCTTGCTTCCTTCTGAGTGATTTGCACTATCGACTACTTTTCATTATCGACTAATCAGTCGTTAGTCGAATGGAACTATCGACTAATTAGTCGACTAATATTAGTCAAAACTACTCTTAAGCTTATTATCAGTTAACTATGCGGTTTAATGATCTACCCTCACTTAATTCATCATTCTGCCGAATTAGTCGACTAATACAAGTCTAAATTATTTTCAATGGCACAATACATAGACTTAGTACATTAAAGCTATTATCTTATATCACTCTGACGTATTTTTAAGTTCGTCAAAACATAAAATGTATTTAATGCACCTATATGAACCTAGTTAACTATAAACTATCTCATTATTTGATAAATCCATTGTTTTATTTGTTTGGATTTGGTTATAGACTATATAAATATAGTTTTTAGTAATAGATTATAATAGTTAGTTTTATAATATAGTTTTTCCCCTTCCCGTAGGATATGGTTTTGTTTTGTTGCTAAAGTGGGATATAAGACTTAAATTTATCATTGACTACAAGGTATGCCTACGAAAAAAAATCTCAGATATACAGATATACACTATTAGCGGCAATAATAGTCGACTAAAATCTACTAGCTTATTTGACATAAAACATTAGTCTTTAGTCGTTAGTCAAATGATATTTTTTAGAATAATAGTCGAGTCCTGTTTTCTAAAATTGACAAGCTGCGATATCAAAAATTAGTCGTTCAAATTAGTCGACTAATATTTTTCAGTAGTCGATAGTTTTGATTAGTCGACTAATCGACTAATTTGTAGTCGACTACGCACATCCCTAAATTTATTCCCCCCGTCTTGTCCGAGAAGCCGTTGTGTCGTCACACAAAACCTAAACCCTCCAACTACATTTCGTCTATGGCTAAGTTATAGATTTTAAGTTATAGGATCCTTTCAAATGGAAGGCTAAACACCTTATAGGTTTGCGCCCCAACGCTAGGGAGATGTAGGAACATAAATTCTTTCAAGTGACGCCTTGGCGTCACTTTCAAGTAGCGTCCACTTTCATGTACAATCTCACCACGAGGCCTTAAGCATCAGTTCAGCCTGAAAATGCATTAGAATCAAGTTATAGTAGACTTAGTAGCATTCTCCGTTTAAGACAACCATTTTAGTAGTTCCTGAGCATTTTAGTCTTGTTTAAATTCAATCAATGTTTGGAAGGTTTAGTTTATTCTGCGGTTAGTATATAAAATCAAAGCTGGCTTAGCGAGGCTCATTCTGGTTCTGTATAAAATATCTCCACCCTTCTGGTCGCCTAGCATTGTTTCCAATCAATCAGTAAATTTTGTCACATATATTGCAACACAGGTTTGGGACTAGGCAGCAGCACCTATTCTCAGTAACCTGCCGAACAACCAGATCCATAGACCAATCATAGTTAGTAGCAGAGTTAGCACGCTTAAATAGTCATTCTCCAATTTAGTTAACCTCAGTACCAAATCATAAAGGATTAAGGCCCCCCCTTTCCCCCTTTTTCTTTCCCCTTTTTCGGACCCCCGCCGCAACTGACGGTACACGTTGAATTATTTTTGGTGGAATCTTTAACTTTGTATGATCACTATAAATAAATAAACAAATATCAAGTTTATAACTGGTACAAATAACGGTCATCAATTTTATTTTACCAGGCTCAAAACAAGAAAAAAGAGGGTAAACTTGCAATATTCATTTTATTTGATTAAATACAACAGAGGCATATAAATTTTAACTGGTGATAAATATAATATTAATAAACAAATCAGCTCATTACAGAAATTAGGAACATTAGTAAAATAACTTTAAAAACACAAGTCTACAGAGTATTTTTTGATGACGGCATTGAGTTTTGACCGTACCTGTCATAGGCTGTCTTCAACATGTGGAGGACTGGGCCCATGTAGTCAACGGATCTACAACACACAAACAAAACATTCTTATACATTTGTACAATATTGTGGGCTCTAAGATCAGAACTCATAATCCTTGGGGATAATATCACCACTGAGCTCTATGTTATATCTGGAGTCACTACTCTCTGACTAAATATTGTCCAAAAACGTGCCGTCAACACTAACTTTTTGCTTTATTGTGTTGTCACCTTGACATTAACTGGGCCAATCAAAATACATTGAGTGGACGATGTCAAAATTTCAACCAATAGGAATAAAATAAATACGACCAAAACGTCAACAACACATCTGGCCAACATAACGGTCACAAACACAGCGACACGCTTTTTCACTATTGAATGGTAACTCCAGATATAGATATAGATAGAGCTCAGTGAATATCACATGTTGTTATTCTGTTATTCCAGATATCTGTTATATCTGTATTGTTTTTTGTGCGTTGTTTTATTACATCTATTACAGCTATTAAATACACAATTTAATTGATTTATGATCTTCCACAAGACTTATATTACAGCTTATCAAGCATCTGAGGCAGAGCCCTGAAGACAAATTAATGTTAATTTTTACAAAGAAACTCGGAGAATATTCTTCTCGACTTATTTTAATTTACACAACAAATATAAAAATCGGCTCTGTAGTTCATTAGATCTTTGTGTCATTAAAACCTGCTTGTTTTGTGTATTAATATATTCTACTAGTAGCCCGTCGCGGCTTCCCTCGCGATCGCAGTACAATATTACTTTTGAGAAACAACACCTGGGCTCGAGAAGCCAGTCAGCTTGTTCAAAATGCCTAGAGTACTTATATTCACGGGTCCTCTCCATATTTGAGTTGGCTTTGCTTATTTGCTCATTTATTTTCATTTTGGACATGTCCGCTTTTATATTCAATCTTCATTTTAATGGTTCTCGCAATTTATACATAACCTGACTTTTAATATAAGTACTCTTGGCATTTTCAACAAACTGACTGGCTTTTCGAGCAAAGCTCAGATCCTAGATGCTCCTTACCATCATGGAATACTAGTATACATGATTATGTATTCTAGTAGCCCGTCGCGACTTCGCTCGCGATCACATTACAATGTTATGTTTGAGAAGTTAGTTACATTTTTGTTAAAGCACCTAGGAGACTGAGCTTTGCTCGAAAAGCCAATCAGTTTGTTAAAAATGCCAAGAGTACGTATATTCACGGTTCCCCTACAAGGAGAGCAATTTCTTTGCTCATTTGCTCGTTCCTTTTCATTTTGGGCATGTCCGTTTTATATTAATCTTCAGTGTGAATGGTTCTCGCAATTTATTCATAACCTAATCATGTATATTTATTTAAAGTTATGTCACATTGGTTCTAACATTGATTTTGAATACGATGCATAATCAATGGTTCTAATAACTTTTCTGGCAAAAAATCACATGTTTCTTTACCAAGTAAGAGTTATTTTTACAACCGAATGGTTGCATTTGAACAGCAGTTATAATTATTTGGTTTTTATATACAAATATTAACCATAACCCCAATGTTAGTTATTTCCGAGTACCTTTCTATACAATACTATGTTTTTCCATGGATGTGGAATGATTAGAATACATTTATTAACCCATAAATTCGATAGTTTCAACATTTGGTAAAGCATTTTTGGAGCTGGAGTAGGCAACGGTTTTATACTGATGTATTAGCTATCCTGCTAACACAAGTATGCTCAATCGGTTCAGTTAACTTCTGACGTCAGTGAGGAATAAATTAAAATTTTAAAAGCCGACGGAGAAGATAAGTTACAAAGGACATACGGGATGGAAAGTATAGGCCTGTTTCTGACTATAGTATATTTCATGCTGTCTTTCTACCAAATATTTGCTCGGTCGGTCTAGTCAGTAAGTCTAGTAAGGCTAAATAAATATGGAAATGTTGAAGGTCGTTAGGGCCGAGCCTCATTGGAACGGGAATAAGCCCGTAACTGATTTTAGGGATGGGCCCATCTTCTTCATAATAACTGCTCAATAACTCCTGATGGACTTATGGATGGTGGACAAAAAACACATCAAATATTTAGTATTACAATCACAATGACTACCTAGACAAATTGAGCTTTAAATGCCATTTTGCAAGGCCTTATGTGTTCTGTACCCAATGATTCATTGCGCCGTACCTATGTTTTATATTGTTTAGTATACCTTTGTAGAGTAGTAAAGCAGACGTGTTTCCTTCGTTATGTGATCAATTATAATTAGCTGACTAAATGTTTATTAGAACAAATCTGGTGCATTGTGAAATGCACAGTTGAGTAACCTGTACCCTTAAGTACGACTTTGTAGCAGTGCCGGAAAAAGGGGCATAACAGCCACGAAAATGGGAAAAATATCGTTATTTCCCTCTGTACTGTATTTTTTGTGAAACGCGAAACAAATCAGCCTTATAAACAGACAGACGGATAAACAAATTTTAACAAATATAAATATCTCCGTTGCATACAACATTTCACTGCTCAAAGCGATGTAGAAAAATATTTTTTTATTTATATACTGTATATATATATATATATATATATATATATATTTATAGGTAAGGAATCTATTTATATATAAATAGATTCCTTACCCATAACATCTAGTATTGCTAATAACCTTTTCATAATGTATTAACAGCTGCAATTCAAATAAAATTATTCCCCATATTAATCTTATGGGCGAAAAACGAACTTTGAGGGCAGCTCGAGCTCTTCAGTATGAAAATATCGAAAAATGAAAACCTTAATGCACAATTAAAAATCAGGACGAATATTTTGGTACCTCAAACGTTAAAATCGGTTAAGAAATAACGGAGGAGTTCTGTTAACAATAATCGGCTTAGCGAATTAATAGATAAGATAGGCTAAGTAACAGTATTAAGTAGTAATAAGTAGTACAAGTTTAATAATGGTCGTTGAATAAATGTGTTTTCTAAATTATTCATTTCACTTAACACTTAATCACATAATCACTGCATAAGACACCTACGCACCTATGGCGTATTTTACGGCGAATTTGAATAAATTATGAGTGTCGAATGGGTAAGATACCTTTTTTTTAAATCACCATAGAAAATGTGGCATAGGGAATGATTCTGTTCTTAAAATGATGAGCAGATGATTAGTTGACGTCAGTGTTGATGCTGTCTGTACCGTATTTATCATTAAATATTATTTAATTTTGAGAATGCTACTTTATTGAGTTGATGAAGTAAATTTAATGTCAAAATAAATTTAAATCTTAATTAATAAATGAGTTAAAACATTACATCAAGCTATTGCCATTTGGTAAGCGGTATATTTAAAATCTATTACCCAACATACCTTTTCTGATAGGTGTTGGAGGAGGGGTAGGAGGCCTGAGGGTACTGGCCGTACACATCGTTCTGATACATGTTGCTGGCGGAGTAGCCGGACGCAGTGTTGCCACCCAAGTAGTTGTTCTCGCAGTTGCCCAGGACCTGGCAGATCCTGATGCCGAACACGGGCATGACGAGGGCCGCAATGGCTGCCACTACGACGACACCCAGCACAACCATCCCACCACTGGAGAGCGTCTGCATCAGGTTGTGTGGGATGCCGTAGTCATCTGGAACAAGCGGTCGACACAATATGCGGAAACGTCTCGGTAGTATATTGATAAAATTGTTGGATATTGATAATATTGGGCTTCACTCACCTAATTTTTGTTGTTTTGGAACTCGTCGAAACTTACATAAAACATGGACTCTTCACAAACACGAATAAAAAACAAAAACAATAATTCCAGAAGACAGATGTTTCGGTGAATGAAGCCCCATATTATATACAACAATGGAACACACCTCACCCACAAACATGTAATTCAGAAATAGAATTGATAACATTGTTAACGTTTTAGAATCAAAAGATTTGGGCTAATAGCAATAAACAATAAGAGTTGAATGATAGAACATCCAAATGACTTTGGAGGCCAGAAATAGACCTGGCATTGATTACAAAATGGAGTTGTCTCTCAAAACAACGAGCCCATAATGGCCTCCATCTAATGAGGTTCTTGGTTCTTGTAGATACAAACTGACCCATAAAAAGCAAAAATACAGCAAACTTTATACTTAAACAATTTTAAAACTAAAATCATTTTCTTGTGATTATTAATTTTGAATTGAATATCTTCTTTATAAGTTATACTGCTATATACATCGAGTAGGAGACCTGACATAATAAAAAGATCCTTCTGAGTTACCATGATGACATACTTTTTTTGTGGTTTACTCAAGTTTCAGACTCAATTTAATACTTACGACTGGCAGGGGCGGTAGAGGTAGTGACCAAGGAGTTCTTATCAACCTTATCAGTTGCTGAGGAGGTGGAAGAGTCTGCAGGCTTGTCCGCACCCATTGCCAGGGAGACCAACATGACGGCGATGAAGGGCAAGACAAAGACGGTGTGTTTAACTGACATTTTGGTGGGATGTTGTAGTTCACTGGAAAAGAAGAGAATAAATGAACAGTCAGTCAAGTCAAGTCAAGTCTCTCAGTGAAAGCTAATATTTAAACTACTTTGTACACAATTGTTGTACTTGTTGTACAGTAACTTATTAACAGTAACTAATACTTTTTATCTCTTGAAAATTGTGGAACTAAATGGACACCACATATCAACTCTCTCTCAAACTTCTAACTATAATTAACATGTTCATCCTGGAAGTTGTATGCAACACCCATATAAAATCACCTTCATCAACGAGAACCCGTACACAATTTCATAACTACAATTCCAGGAATACAATAAACTACTACCTCCCTGTCTGTAACCTCAGCATGATATTGAAAAGGAGCAATAGCTATATGGGAGCTAAGATGTGGAACACCCTGCCAGGTGATATGAAGAGGATAGACAGTATATGGTTTTCAAAGCAAGACAACCCATTTTATACATTGACAGGTTGTTTTTTAACTGGAGACAACCATTAAGATAAAAAATATTAATATTATCATTTTTTAGCGAATTTCCCCTATAGGAAAGAAGCTATTACCGTAGGTCTCATGGTAAGACTTAACCCCGAGACTAAGATAACTTTTTGTTTTGAGGTCCCCAGATGCCAAAAACACTATTCATTCAAATTTATATATATACATGTGTCCGTTAACACGATAACTTAAGTAAAAAACGTCCGATTTTGATGAAATTTGGCTCAAACGTGTAAAATGACATTCATGACTTTAAGTTCGAAAACCAGAAAAATCGGACCATGTTGAAATTTTCCAAAAATCAGTTTTTTGCATTTTTCACCCAAAAATGTTTTAAAAACTTAATTTTGGGTTTGACCATGTTATATAGCTTAAAAAAACAAACAATATTGTATTTTGAATTATTAACCTAGGTTAAGTGGTTGCGGAGAAAATCCAAAAAAACCTACTCATAAAATCTCCCATGTTAATCTTATGGGAAAAATGTTTTTGGTTTTTCCTCAGTTAATTTTAATGTAAACTTCACATTTGCTTTTACCAATCTGTTCATTTACACAAAATAATCATTTTGGTGTTCAAATTGTGATTCTACGCCCAACCGTTGCAGAGATATTCAAAGGGCTAAACACAGTACGTTGTCCAATGTTATCCTTATGGAGAATAAATAAAATTTGATATCTTGATTATTTATGAATGTATGTTGATGAAATTTGGTATGTGGCTTCACGTAGAACTGGTATATTGATATTTGCACAAAAAATTGATTTTTTGTTGATTATTCCCGTAGCAGCAAACCTGCGTACTCAGCTCCCATGTTATTCTTATGGAGAATAAGTAAAATGTAATGACTCCCTTAATTATGAACATAAATTAATAACACTTGGTATGTGGCTTTACCTTGTTGAGTTATATTGATATATGCATACAAACACTTTTTTTGTTCCTTGTTGCAGCAAACCTGCTTACTCAGCCCCCATGTTATTCTTATGGAGAATAAGTGAAATGTAATGAGTCCCTTAATTATGAACATAAATTAATAACACTTGGTATGTGGCTTCACCTTGTTGAGTTATATTGATATATACATAAAAACCCTTTTTTTGTTCCTTTTTGCAGCAAACCTGCTTACTCAGCCCCCATGTTATTCTTATGGAGAATAACTAGAATGTTATAAAGCGCTTACTTCTGATTGAATATTGATGGAACTTGGTATGTGGCTTCTCCCAGTTAAATTCTATTTATTTTTGCATAAAACCCAATTGTTTGTGTTCCTTGTTTCAGTAAACCTACGTACTCATTACCAATGTTATTCTTATAGAGAATAATTAAAATCGCTTATATCTGAATATATTTTTATGAAACTTAGTATGCGGCTTTATGTGGTATTAAGACATATATTATGCATTGGAAATTCGCTGAGTACTTAGGTTTGCTGCGACGGGGGTATTTATTATTACATTTATGCTCTGGTTTTTAAATATCTTTTACATTTTTAATAGCTTGTTAACTATTTTTTCACAATTTAGCAATCTATTTTTTGTCTTTTATTATTTTTTTAAGTGCAAGTAATTATTTACTATTATGAATATTTGAAGTATTTTTACATTCTTTTACATCTGTATCTGAACTCCCGACAATTTGCATTGTGATAGCTTGTAAATTGTGACTTTCACACACACTATAACTGTATGCCACTGTAAACAAGTTGTAAAACCTTAGATATAGTCTTTTGACCCATTTACTGTTCTTTATGGTCTTGCGAACAAAGAATATTGATTGGTTTATTGATTGGTCTTTGAAGTTTATGTAAAATTATAGCTTCGTTAAAAATTTAATAAAACTTTTTCAAAATTTTACCACAAAAAGGTATTTTTTCACTTAGAACTAAATCTTAAGAACAACAATTAATTGTTATTTCAATCATGACAATCATGACAATACGGACAAAGAATGTCCGTAATTTACCACAGCTAAAACATTTATTTAAACTAAGCAGACTTCTTAAAAACTTTCTTATTTTGTCTCAAATACACAATTGACCGTTTTTATTTTCACTTCACTTAATCCATGCCCTCAAAATGTTGCGGGGATATAATTATAACCAAGCTTCATCAAACTTATTTCAATCAAGACACTCTACCACTCTTCTGTGCTAAGTAATAAACTGACTAACTCTAGACGAATTAAAACTATCACCTAACAAATAGTAATTAAAGTTAGACCAAACTTTAGACTACAGCTTATTGAAGAAGTTTGAGAGGAGTATGAAGGGGGATGGGGCAGGGGGGAGAATCTTGGGACTTGGACAACAACAATAACAAGTTTTGCTGCAGCTCAGGCTCTGTTCAACTTGACTCATATAACTTTGTTTATTAGCACATATAATACTGGGACTGCTGGACGCCTGGTTAATGTTGTAGTAACAATGCAAGATGATGCTAAAAACAATGCAAGATGATGCTAAAGCAAGGTTCTAAAACATTGTACAATGCAATATAGGTGTTTCCGTTAACTAAAAAATAACTAAATGAATTTACTCATGGTTAAAAGTTATTGGATACAGAGAAAAATATATTTTTTCAAGTTATAAACTCAAGGGTAATTCAATTGACTATAGATACTTAAGTAGACATACCGTAAATGTGCAAATACGGTGTTACTTTCTCATTGTAAAAGCTGTATGAGTCAGGATTCAAAGAGGACGTAGTTACACTAATGAACAGAGTACAGTATACTTCTGTCAACTATTACTTATCCTGTCAGGAGGGGATAACACAACCGTTGGTGTGTCAGGCAGCACACATAAGTTGATTATCACTTGCTTTCTGGGGCTGATATTTTTTATAAGTTTGCATAAATAACTAGCATGAATAGAGCAGCACATACTGTAAATACTGCGTCCACTTCAAATTCTTGCTAACACTAAAAGAGGGACAGCTGCTTAACACTTTCGCGGCATTGAACGTGAAAATCTCAAATGTTTGATGTTGAGCCATGATTCCAGGTCACTAGCATGGAATGTATTATTAATTTATTTTACAAATAATACAGGAAGAAATTGCGCCCAGATATTTCAAAAGGCATTTTAGACTATCGATTTTCTGAATTTAGACGGTCTATCATAATCACTGATTATTTACTCCCCTTGGGCTTTGCCCCATAGACCGGGATCCCAAGAATATGTAAATCGAGAATATTTCACACAGTGATATGCATTGCTATACCATCATTTTAGATTATTTTTACAAGCATAAAATGGTTCATGATGAATAGAATTAATTAGGTAAAGCCATTAATTAAAAAGAAAAATTACACTTTGAGAAGTTAATTAACTCCTAATGCTAGCGTAAGTTAAATGAATAATCACCCTTCCTTAACGAAATAATAAATTGTGAAACGTGTATTATGTCGAAAAAAGGTGTAGTGTACATTTTTGTGAAGTAGCTGTCTTGGTATTTAAAAGAATTTCTATTTAAGATTGTTGACAATAAAATAAGAGTGTAGAAAATTTTCAAAGAAAACTATGAATCACTTTAACTTTTCTCTCCCACTAAATTAAAATCTGTCTTGTCATGCAAATGCGGCGTGAATGTGTGTTTCTAATGTAAATGCCATGTAACTCGTACAGGGAGAGTGGGCCGGATATGGGGACTCACATACACAGAAATAGATACACACACACGTGCAATGTACAGCCCGGAGCCGCCTCAAACTTGGAATTGTGGTTGGCAACCCGGAGAACAACAGTCTTGCCTTTGTTATAGAACTGCATTTGCACTAGTTTAGGAAAGGCGAAAGGCTTATTTACCTATGAAACGATGTTAAATGTAGTGTAATTGGCCTATAAGAGTGTTTTAATTTATATTATTTATAAACATTTTACACGTGGTTAAAATAAAATGTGTTAAATTACGTAACAAAAATTATTTGTAGACATAGTTTCATACATCGTTGGTAGTGAAGTAGAACACCCCCGTCGCAGCAAACATGTGTACTTCTTGTATTTTTTTCTAATGCATATATATGTGTCTCACTACTACATAGAGCCACTTATCAAGTTTCACAAAAATACATTCATAAAAGTCATAAGAGTGATATATAACATTTTATTTATTCTTCATAACATTAGGGTTGAGTACGCAGGTTTTCTGCAACAAGGAAGACGAGTAATATGTTTTTTTGCAATTATCAATATAACTCAACCAGGTGAAGCTTTATACCAAGTTTTATTAATTTATGTTCATAACTAAGGAAGGTATAAAACTTCACTTATTCTCCATATGAATAACATGGGGCCGAGTATGCAGGTTTGCTGCTACAAGGAAAACAACAAACCTTTTTGCAAAACAATCAATATACCACAACTAGTTGAAGCCACATACCAAGTTTCATCAATATACATTCATAAATAATCGAGTTATCAAATTGTATTTATTCTCCATAAGGATAACATTGGACAACGTACTGTCTTTACCACTTTGAATATCTCTGCAACAGTTAGACGTAGAACAACAATTAAAACACCAAAATGATTGTTTTGTAGAGCTAAACTTATTGATAAAGTTTCTACCTGCTTCTCCCATAATATAACCATGGGTTCATGGCTAATGTACAGTAACAAAGCGGCACTTTTTATTGAGGTATAGTTTATTTAAGTTTATTTTTATGTAATGGTTCTGTGATCATAGTTGGTGTCAAAAGGTAACTTTTCAGATAGGGAGCCACTTAAAAATCCATGCAGGACACCAAAATGGCGGTCATTAAAGATGACTGCCATTGAAATTATGAAATCTGTCATAACTTGATTAATAGATATCCGATTTCAGTGAAGTTGGTTATGATTAAAAGGCCTTTTTAAACTAAATAATTTTCGTATTTAGACTTTTTACAAAAGAGAATAAATAGCATAAATAGAGGAATATCTTTTTTTTTATATTACATAATTTGAGCAATATTCAAGGATTACATTTTTCACAAAGTACACAATCACTCGTACAGTAGAAACTAGTCATGAACATATGAAGTAAGTAGGGCAAAGAAACGGATTTGATTGAAGAACATGTTGGTTGTGCAAAGCTTATTGACAAATTTTTAAAATCATAAGATAGAATGTAGAATGCAGATAGTCGTAATAAATGCATCAATATATAACTCTGGTCAAAGTGGTCAGATTTATAGGCAAATTATAGACAAAAAACATGTTATTTTAGATTTAGAAAAACACGACGATTTTGTTCACAGTATCTTAGTTTATGACTAACGAAAAAAATATTTATTCTATAATTACGATAACTGTTCATTTTTCGCATGAGTGGACAGTTCATAGTTTTGATTCGTATTTTTATTTAACATATTTAAAAACATGAGTGTGGTGATAATTGAACTAGTGTAAGTTAACCAAAAAAGAAACCCGGTTAATAAGTAACACATTCAAATTAATTTACGCCTACAATACGCAATTTTAGGAAATTATTTTTTTATATTTTTTAAAAGTTGCGTAACTAATTCCATTTCCTTACATGCAGCATTTGTTGCATACAACCATGTTATGTTAAAATGATTTTGTTATGAAAGGAAATTTGCCTATAATTTGGTATATATGTAGTATATGCCAAACATCTATTTTGTAAAGCTGATTTTAAATTACATTTTGGTAAAAAAGTAAAATTTAAATAGGTAATTTATTCTTGCGGATATCTCCTCAACTAAGTCTCCAACATTTGTTCTCGTAACAACGGCCTACGCGTTTCGTTTACTATAACCGAGATTCACTTTCTTCATTCACATAACAGATACTCGTCGCAAGAGAATGACCGGTAAGTCACCGAATATGGTACAGAGATCGAAATGGTTTCCCTTTCTTGAGTCACAATGTCGTAGGGTCACAGCGTCACGACAGCGTTACGGAGGCGTCACAGAAGCGTGACGCGAGGGCGTGACAGTGTGACTGGACGGTCCGCCGGCCACAATGTAAACATTGATTGTTTTGTTCAAGGTTTCGCGGTTCAAGTTTACACATTAATATAGAAGAAAAATATACTTCTCTGCATAGTTTAAGGAAATTAGTTTAATTTTTAATAGATAACATAGGATTAAGTCGGCGATTAGTAAAATCTTGGAAATATAACGGTATAATAAAAACCTGAAAAGTATTATTGAGAATACTTTTTAACGATTCCAAAGTTTTTTTGTTTGGGAAGAGAATATGTGTTATAATCCCTTTGACCTTCGCAACCTTACGTTTTATTGTAGAGTGAACCAATGTGGCAAAGTGATTTTAGTTAATTTATTTTTAAATTATGACTACTTTTAAGTCCACAAATTTCAGGATATTTTAAACAAACCGAATACAAGCTATTGCTTGGCTAGAACATTTTGAAACATGTCTAACACATTGTTAAACCCCTTCTTATAAATAATGATTAAAGGATAATCACGTTTTCATCCATAAATATTTTGGGTTTTAAGTCTAATTCGAAGATATACAACACGATAAATTTATCATCAACCGTACTACTATATTTCATCATATACGTTAGTAATTCACTTTGATCATATAATGACAATACCCCTGTCACAGGAAACCTGCGTACTCAGCGAATTTCCAATGCATAACATATATCTTAATACCACATAAAGCCGCATACCAAGTTTCATCAAAATATATTCACATTTAAGCGATACATACAATTTTAATTATTCTCCGTAAGAATAACATTGGTGATGAGGACGTAGGGTTTGCTGAAAAAAGGAACACAAACAATTGGTTTCTATGCAAATTATAAGTAGAATTTAACTAGGCGAAGCCACATACCGAGTTTCATCAATATTCAATCATAAATAAGCGCTATATAACACTTTAATTATTCTCCTTAAGGATAACATGGGGGCTGAGTAAGCAGGTTTGCTGCAACAAGGAACAAAAAAAGGGTTTTTATGCATATATCAATATAACTCAACAAGATGAAGCCACATACCAAGTGTTATTAATTTATGTTCATAATTAAGGGAGTTATTACATTTTACTTATTCTCCATAAGAATAACATGGGCGCTGAGTACCCTGGTTTGGTGCTGCGGGGATAATCAACAAAAAATAAATTTTCTGTGCAAATATCAATATACCAGTACTACGTGAAGCCACATACCAAATTTCATCAATATACATTCATAAATAATCAAGATATCAAAATTTATTTATTCTCCATAAGGATAACATTGGACAACGTACTGTGTTTAGAACTTTGAATATCTCTGCAACGGTTGGGTGTAGAATCACAATTTAAACCCCAAAATGATTGTTCTGTGGAGCTGAACTGATTGGTAAAAGCAAATGTGAAGTTTACATTAAAATTAACTGAGGAAAACCCGAATACCTTTTTCCCATAAGATTAACATGGGAGATTTTATGAGTAGGTTTTTTGGATTTTCTCCGCAACCACTTAACCTAGGTTAATAATTCAAAATACTGCATTATTTGTTGTTTTAAGCTCTATAACAGGGTCAAAACCAAAATTAAGTTTTTTAAAAACGTTAGGGTGAAAAATGCAAAAAACTGATTTTTGGACAATTTAAAACCCCCATAAACCCCCCTTCCTATGGTCCGATTTTTCGGGTTTTCGAACTTAAGTCATGAAAGTTACATTACACATTTGAACCAAATTTAATCGAAATCGGACGTTTTTTACTCAAGTTATCGCATTCACGGACACACACACACACACACACACACACACACACACACACACACGCACACACACACACATACATAAATTTGAACAAATAGTGTTTTTGGCATTTGGGAACCTCAAAACAAAAAGTTATCATGGTCTCGGGCTTAAATCTTACCATGAGACGTACAGTAATATCTTCTTCCCTATAGGGGAAATTCGCTAAAACGTTTATTTAAGTTTGAAATACAATTCTACACCCCGATAAAAATAGAATATTTTTTATAAGGTGATTTTATTTTAAATTTTAAACGACAATTTATTAGGCCTCTAAGAACCTACTTCGGTTAGTTGCTAAACAACTGACATTTTGTTTTTAGGATCACGCTCAGCCCTCGCTCAAACCCATTATTTTAAAAATCAAACCATTATCCGGATAAATCAATGAGCTTATCCAATTAAAAATAATAGTTTTCCACGAATATAAAATAAATTACGCAAAGCTTGCTACGTAATAGTGAACGTATATTTGCATTTATAACCTCTAAAGATTGAATCCAGCCTGGAACTAATGAAAACATAACGTTGTACTTAATAAAAAAAAACTCTATATGGAAGGATAAGCGGCGAAACGACGGGACAGAGCATTCAAAGCATTCGGTGTTGTAAGTATTAACAAAAGAAAAACGGCGTAATCTAAAAAGTCTCACAATGAAACAAATGAAAATGAGACAAAGGCTTACCTTTAGAAGGGGTTCGGATGATTGGCCGAGGGCTAGTGCAGGCTTGGGCTCTGGGCTGGCCTTTATACCCCGGTTTTTTGCCAACCCCTGATGAAACTGATTACGAACAGGGCAAAAAGTCACATTCCCCGGTTAACGCAGTTGTTCATCTTAGTAACCTACTGAGGCAAAATAAGGGTAATTAGGTAGGTCTGGGGAAGTGTTGGGAGGAGTTCATTTTGAAGAAGTTTATTTAAACTAGATTTTACTTACTTTTTAAAATAACTTGAGTAATTAGGAAGTTTTAACTGAAGTAAATGAGTAAGGTGGATGTCCTCTGTAAAGGTCCGGTTAGACTAGGCGATGTTACCGCTAGAAATCACACAAGGAGCAACGCCGCGCACTGCGCCCGAGAGATGGGCATGCAATTGATGTTGCGCAACAAGAAAAAGTGAGTAGTGCCTAAAGCAACTACGATTGTAGAGTTGTACTAAACCTTCCACGGTATTTTTTTAATTGGTAATGAATAAAAAAATATGAGTTAGTTGTTCATAATTTTAAAATTTCGGAAAGTGACCTTTCAGCTTGCATTTGCGACTATGGAGTTCTGGCTTGCTCTATGGGAGATTGCTAATTGATTTCGTGAGATTTCTTTCTACGACGAAATGTTTCACGGAAAAGTTTACTATTGTGATCGCCCCTTTACAGCTCGTACTGGACAATAAGGAAAAGTCACCAATATCCAAAGCGACACGTGGATCTCGCTTATGAGTTGCACCAGAGCTTAAACAATATTTTACATAGGCCAAAACATTGAGTAGAGGAAAAGTATAAGTTGCAGCTACTTTAAATTTACACATTAGACATTTACACTTGCATTTATGCAACTTTGAGGTTCCACTTTACTCTACGGTGGCTTGCGTGGTTATTTAGTTAGATTTGTTTATGTCGATATATTTTAGAAATAAATATAAACAGTAGTAATAATGAGTAACAGACTAAATATGTTTAACTATAAACGTACCACATTACAACGGAACTGGCTTCATTAGTGTGAAGCCTGGGTTATGATCTGTGTCTACACCATAGAACTCTATTAATACACCTGGAACGCTCGGGCTGTGTCACGAAATCGGTCTTTACCCCCACCCCTTCTTAGGCACTCACGGCCGCTCAGTGGATTTCAGCATTGTGCGCCCTATCGTTTACACGCTTTTGCGCCTCGCCATATTCATGTAATTACAATAAAGGGTATATATTATTGATCTGCATGAACTACAGAATCTAACGGTATAAACTTCTTGTAGTTTGGTAATTTAATTTATTTGTAGTAATGAAAACTATTTAGTGTTTTAAAAGTGTGACACGAAAAAGTCTGTAAGCGTAAACTTTTTTTGTTTTGGGGTTGAAAAGAAAATTCCAGCGGAAAAGTTGTAGATAATTAGTTGATCCACAATTTTTATCCCAAACTTTTTTTCATAAGTTGATTTATTTGATCTGAAAAGAAGGTATTAACGTTTACCGCGCTCAAACCGATTCGCGCCGCACTCATTCCAGCTAACTGACGCGACACTTTGCTATACAACACGAATTTGATTGTATTAACAAGCTGAACTATGACTTATTATTTTACAGGCAGTAAGTGGTCTATGGTAGCCACTCTTGTTTTTATTTTGGAAATAGATATTTGTTTCATTACCGCTGTTTTGTATTAAATAAACTGAATCACAAGTGGAACCAACATATACGGTAGCATGTAAAATGACACAGGGAACAGGTTAACATTCAAAATTAATTTGAAACCCAATTTTAAACGATATTTTATTACAATATAAGACTATACAGTTGCTCTTAGAGATCTTAGTGTGATTAAATAAAATTAACTTGTTCAGTTTCTGCCTTAGGCCCATTGATGCTTTATTTTCTTCCATGGATCGAGTCCGAGCTAAATCATGGCATCGTACTTTGAAAAACAAATAGCAAATCTTTTTTACAAGCTGTAACTCATGCCGATCATCGTCAGGGGAGGTGATCAGATAGGAACAAAAAATGTTGCCACCAAAGTAATTTATTGCACTGTTTACAAATGCATGAATTCCGCACGATTTACTTACATTGGAAATTACACTTTAAAATTAAGTGATGATATTTTTAATATGTAAGTCTACGAACTGAAAATAATATAAGTTAGTTGTAAAATAGTTGACTTAACCCCGCTCCCTTTCTTCGCACGATTGCTGCAGTTGAATGCTACACAGCTTGTTGGCTTGATGAAATAACAGCATCACTTATAAATACATAGTCGTCAACCACCTTCTAGAGTTTGAGACATACTGAGATATAAGCAAAAAATATTCCTCAACTTAAAAACATGGGAACGGATATCATGGAATAAAGGATGTTTCCGGCGCGGGACAGCGACACGACGCGACGGCGCGGCTGCGGTGGCGATGTTGAAAGCGCGCGTTTAGCCTTTAAATGTAAGAAAACTACAGACTGTATAAACAAATGTTTCAAATAAAAGTTGTTATTAAACTCATTTTCAATATTTTTCTCGCTTGAAGTTTGTTTCTACCCCAAAAATAAAAAAGTTTACGCTTACTAACTTTTTTATGTTTCAATTTGTTTAGCTAATTATATTTTGTATTTTTATAATTCTGTTAACTGACTTATCTGTAAGTTGTTTACTCCGTTAGAATCCTCAGTTCTTCCAGATAATAAATATATAAGTTTCATTAGAATCGGATGATCTCTGTGCGATGGAGGAGCGTGTTAATGAGTGCGCGCATTAAAATATTTGCCGGCAGAGAAGTTGCCTAAGACGTGGAGGGGGAAGGACCGTTTTTCGCATCAAAAACTCCACTGCGCTAGCATTCCAGGTGTATTAATAGAGTTCTACCTATCACATTACAACGGAACTGGCTTCATTAGTGTGAAGCCTGGGTTATGATCTGTGTCTACCGTAACACAGAACTGTAAATGTACCTATCACATTACAGCGGAACTGGCTTCATTAGTGTGAAGCCTAGGTTATGATCTGTGTCTACCGTAACACAGAACTGTAAATGTACCTATCACATTACAGCGGAACTGGCTTCATTAGTGTGAAGCCTGGGTTATGATCTGTGTCTACAGTAACACAGAACTGTAAATGTGCCTATCACATTACAGCGGAACTGGCTTCATTAGTGTGAAGCCTAGGTTATGATCTGTGTCTACAGTAACACAGAACTGTAAATGTGCCTATCACATTACAACGGAACTGGCTTCATTAGTGTGAAGCCTGGGTTATGATCTGTGTCTACCGTAACACAGAACTGTAAATGTACCTATCACATTACAGCGGAACTGGCTTCATTAGTGTGAAGCCTGGGTTATGATCTGTGTCTACCGTAACACAGAACTGTAAATGTACCTATCACATTACAGCGGAACTGGCTTCATTAGTGTGAAGCCTGGGTTATGATCTGTGTCTACAGTAACACAGAACTGTAAATGTGCCTATCACATTACAACGGAACTGGCTTCATTAGTGTGAAGCCTGGGTTATGATCTGTGTCTACCGTAACACAGAACTGTAAATGTACCTATCACATTACAGCGGAACTGGCTTCATTAGTGTGAAGCCTGGGTTATGATCTGTGTCTACCGTAACACAGAACTGTAAATGTACCTATCACATTACAGCGGAACTGGCTTCATTAGTGTGAAGCCTGGGTTATGATCTGTGTCTACAATAACACAGAACTGTAAATGTACCTATCACATTACAGCGGAACTGGCTTCATTAGTGTGAAGCCTGGGTTATGATCTATGTCTACAGTAACACAGAACTGTAAATGTACCTATCACATTACAACGGAACTGGCTTCATTAGTGTGAAGCCTGGGTTATGATCTGTGCATACAGTAGCAGAGATTCAGGATTTCCTTTTATAACAATACATTTTAAAGCTTTATTTTAAAATAAAGAAATAAAGAAGCCTCTGAATAAACAAATGTTGAAATATGTGAAATTATGATTGTTTTAAAAACATTTCAGAATTAAAGTAGGAACTATACAGCACGAAACTTTCCATGAATATGGAAACGTTTGAATAACACTACATGGACAAAGTTAATTTGTAGTTTTAATATATATTTGAGTTGTATTGTTCTTGTGAAAAAAGATTGAGTGAGGTTTAATTAATTTAATTTATATCTTTTATTGTTTAACAAGGTAAATCTCTTTCTAAGTTTTAATTTCTTGAAGATACTCGTACATAGTAAATGAAACCCCTGTTGGTAGAAAGAAAGAAAATATTTATTTATTTCCAATTCAAATGAACAATAATTGTAAACATCACATTGACTTGGAATTACATGTCATCTTATGTCAATTACATGGACTAATGGCAGTTACATATGAACAACACTAAAAAGTCGTAGTCCAGATAATCAACTCTGGTAACAGTGTGTGGCTCCTGTGACGTGTGTCCTCTACATTCTTATTATAAATTTCACAAACAAAACTCAAACTATTCACCTCTTTAGATAACCCAATAACCCATTTTTAAAATAGCACTAAAACTAGTATACATATATTTTATTATTAATTTTACACTTTACAAATTTATTACAAGATTAATTATTTCCAATACACCTTACATTCGTCATTTTAAAACTTTTAAAATTTCCTGAATTTTATTCAAAGGTAAAAGCCATATTTTTAAAGCTGATGCAATTTGTTTCAAATTTATGTTTTCTTTAATGCATAAAGGTAAATCATTGAACCATTTTGGACCCAAGTATACAAAGATAGTTCATTTATGTTATGCTATAACTTGTGGAACATGTTATTTCAATCAACAAGTTTCACATTTTCAAATATTAAAGTGACTGTAACTTGTAGTGATGTTATTTTTGACATACTGAACTAAAGATAATGAATGTACATATTAAATTGCTGGGAGGAGGTATAACAAGGAAAATAAGACAAAAGTTTGTGTTTAAAATTTTATAGCTTCGATAAATCCCAGTTCATGTGTTATATTTAATGCTCAGTTTTCTTTATCCTTGCATAAACTACTTAAACGTTTCTGTATTCCGTGATATTTCAGGTTTTAGAAATGGGGGTTTTAAAACTGCAGTGACTGTGTGAAGCCTGTGATGTTAGTTGCTCCTTCCCAAACACGTTAATCATCAGTTTAACATATCCATTCAGGCGGGTGAAGATAGGGTAAAACCATCTTGTGCACGCGTATTTCTCAGCTGACTTAATCTTGCGTTAAATTCGTCCTTATCATTAAACTGCGGAGGAGTTAAGTTACAAACTGTTGGTTATGGAAAAATACCTGCAGAAAGAAACCCCTTAAAAATTCAAAACAGGAGCTCTTTATCCTAATGGAGTTTTCGAATTCAATGTCGAACATTTAGTTCGCTTTTTGTATGTATAACCAAGTCGAAAATATACATTTTCTTAAATTAATTTAATGAAGGTACATGCAATTTGTAATACGAGTATTACCTTCAATCGGTTTCCTTACGTCAATAATTAGTTGGAGAGAATGAAGAAAACCCATGAAAAATTTACCCTAAACGGAAAATATCTGTTTTTATATATTACTCAATAACTCTAATACAAAATTCAGAAAACTCGAGAAAATATAAAACATCTGGGCAGTCAAGTAATATAAAAAGTTAAAAATACACGTTTTGTAAAAGATTGATTGTTTCTTATACGCACTGTTTAAATAAAAATTAACGAATTTAATGGTACAGTTAAAAAATAAACATATAGGTCGCTTTTCATAAGTAAAACCTTTGTACTTCGAAATGTTGTACTTTATTGAAACTAATTTGCAACACACTTCATTACAATTGTAATTTAAAACCTCTTTAAAATAAATAATCGTATGTAATAGAAAAAATATAAAAATCGTAAAAGTTGGGAACCATTTAAGCACTGCTATGTGTACAAAACGGATTGGAAACACTGGTATCTATTGTTGTAGCAAATAAGCCTTAAAAGTTAGAATATCTTTCATTTTATTATTCTCTTGGTCGAAGAATTAAATTACTTGCCAGTTTTTCATCAAGTGGAATTATGCATTTTTAAATCACGTTATCAAAGGAAATTTGTTTGTTTTGAAATCTGGATTTTTACAAGATGGTTAATCGAGTTTCTTTTGCTTTTCATATATACTGTAATAGAATACTTAATTTTCTTTGATGCCAATTTTACATTTCAGACTGCTTTCACAATCGTCTAATTCTTTAAGAATATATAGACTAATTATTAATATGTAATTATTTTAAGAATATATAATTATTTATGTTTATTATTTTTGAATTATTATTTCTTAGGAAAACGATAGTGCAGCGTGAAACTACAAATTTGTGAGTTGCAACATACTGAGTTTAGATAAATTACGCTGAAAGAATTACAGGTGTAAAAAAGAAGTATTCTAAGTTCCCACAAACTTCCTCGTTTCTATTACAGCTCACTTTAGTAGGAAATCACCAAATTAATAAGTTTTACTCTACTAAACGTCAAATTACAGTTAATTTTAAATGCTCTATGAAAGGAGGAGGTAGGGCGTAAATATTTTGCGATATATTTAAACTAAATAAACTACTGATAGATAAATAAATAAATAACTAAAAGTCTAGAAATGCGCATTGTAAATATCGAAACTAGATTGTTGGTTGAAACTTGACTCGCGTTTAAACATTTTGACTCGCAGGATCTGACTGAGACCGACAGCGTGGACCTACCCCACCTAACTCAGAGAACGCTCGAGATGGAGTCGATATTCTTCTTCTCAGTAACAACTTCTCATGGTTTATTGGTCATTTGCGCCAAACATACATCAGCTTTAAGAATCTGGATCAGGCGAAATCGGATGATCGGTACCCCAACATAATCAGACCTTAACCTGGATTAGTGACTTACGGTTGGGCTCCTTAGTTATATTATACCATAATCCTAGCTTTGTTACATTTGGTGTAAGTCAGTCATTCTACAAAGGTGATATAATTCTACAATATCCAACGTGGGTGGGTAGTTCCGGCATGGGTGGGTAGTTCCAGCATGGGTGGGTTGTTCCAGCATGGGTGGGTAGTTCCAGCATGGGTGGGTAGTTCCAGCATGGGTGGGTAGTTTCAGCATGGGTGGGTAGTTCCAGCATGGGTGGGTTGTTCCAGCATGGGTGGGTAGTTCCAGCATGGGTGGGTAGTTACAGCATGGGTGGGTAGTTCCAGCATGGGTGGGTTGTTCCAGCATGGGTGGGCAGTCCCAGCATGGGTGGGTAGTTACAGCATGGGTGGGTAGTTCCAGCATTGGTGGGTTGTTCCAGCATGGGTGGGCAGTTCCAGCATGGGTGGGTAGTTCCAGCATGGGTGGGTAGTTCCAGCATGGGTGGGTAGTTCCAGCATGGGTGGGTAGTTCCAGCATGGATGGGTAGGCTATGGCTAGATATGAGAAACATTTTTATGACCTACTGATACCTTGAGTAACCGTATATAATAAATTAAAAATAAACGTAGAACCGTGAGAATGACTTTTTCAATGTGGACTTAAAATATTAAAACAAAATACCTCAAAATGAATTTTTCTTTCTACATCTAATCTTCATGTATTTTGCACAGTTGATTTAAAATCTTTGTAATGTATTTCTTTTTCACAAGACAAAAATATATTTGAACACAATTCATCTTTATTTACAAGGACGTCTGGATATATCTATTGTAAAACAATGTATAAAATTAATTTAAAAGTGTAACTACGTTAAGTTTGTTGGAAGTAAAATTGTTAGTCGTAGTGGTATTTAATTTAATAAAATAATTTACTAACTTCTAACTTAGATCCGCTCACATTCTGAAATAAACTGAATTTCCCCTTGTTCAAACCGTCAAAACAGTAGCTGCTCATTGATTTGAGAACCCTTTATCCATAATTAATCTCAAATCCCCGACAAGCCTCCCCCGGCCAGTCACAGGGGGCCGTCAAGGTGGCAGCCTCGGTCCCCTGCTGTTGCGACCTGTGGCCAGCCGGTAGCGGAAGGGAGAGAAGGAGGTTTGCAGTTTTTGCGCCGTCTAATGGCATTCCAGCCTCAGTCTTGCCCAGGTAACTCCCCATTCCCGTCTCCACAGCCCCCGACGTTATTAAGCCAACCCTTCCTTCCCCTTATTGCGATGAATGATAATGATAACATTCCAGAGACATTTCATTTACCGCAGCGCCTTAGAGAGACAGCTATTTTCATAAAATTGTCAAAACGGATGAGAATTTGAGGGGAGTTGCGCCGTGCTGGAGTAATAGAATGACAACGTTTTGCGGCCCGCTACATAGTGCCAGTGGTGGGTTTGGATTCCAGCTTAAAGGATTAAAGGGGATCCTATTCAAATTTATATTATCATGTACTGAGAGTAATCAAAATTGTTTACTCTACTTGTATTAGAAACATAACACATTTTAACGGTTAGATTAATTAATTATTATTTCAACCATACACGATGTTTTAGTTCAAAAATGTAATAAAACAAATGTATAACAAATATTTCGGTTGATTTCAGTAATATTAGAGTAAAATAGCTTAAGATAAGCTCAAGTATAGAAAGATATATCTTGTTTACATATAATTATTTTTTATAACGAGTTTTAACCCCTATTAGCTGTTTAATGACTTATGTAAAAATATTCATTTGATGACTCATCGGGAAAAAACATAAATGCATTAAAATATTCGTAAATATTAAATGTTTAAATGATCATTAATGAACGGTTTGTTGTGATGATTTAAATTCAATTATTTTTCCCTATTTTTTAGAAGTAGAGCGATTTAAATTTATATGAAAAAAATAAAAAGGTGAGATTTATGGTAAATTAGACAACAAATATTTTTTAAATGAGTGAAAAAGTCCTTTGGTAATGCTTCGCATAGCTTGCAGAATAAATACAAACCATCATATTCATAACAAACACGATAAACCATTGAGCACATTTAGAACATTTTAACTTTATTTCATTTCAAGCGCAATAAAAACTAATCCCATATTAACCTAAACTAATCCCATATTAACAAACACTATCCCCAATAATTTAATAATCCGCATGCGGTCCGGGGAGCTTCAACATTTGAATAACAACCGTGTATCGCACTAAAGGCAATCACTGGTACATTAATTAACACGGCGAATAATCCACGATGAGCATTAATGTAAAACTCCCCTCCCGTGGACCGATCGAACAAAGGTCGGACAAAATCCTCGGCCCTAATTTACTTTTTGATTGCCCCTAAACCGTCCTGATGACCGGCCAATAACATCGGGGCTTTGGTCCTCTCCAGAACAATACGCAGCGTTATCGGCGACAGACACTTTCCATTTTCTCTTTTATCGTCTGCCCTTTCAGAGAAGGTTTTTTGTGAGCGTTTTTGTTCTAGTTAAGCCATCTCGGTTACAATGAAGGTCTGCTCGGTATCGTTAGGTTTTAAAGGGACGTTTTTAACTGTTAAAATGTGTTTTCTGTAGGATACAACCATAATACCATTCACTATAATATGTAGTAAATAAAAGAAGTAAATCGTTACAATAATTAATACACAAAACTATATCGCATTATTTATAAGTTTTGGACAAGCAATCATTCAAACAACTTCAACGTTTGGATTTGATCTTGCCCCAACTTAATTTTAATATCAGCTTTAAAGTAAATTGGGTGGCTGACTGATTATACTTTAAAAGCGATATTATAAATCGTGTCTGGTAATAGTTTGAGGTTTTTGGAACAATCAAAGTTTATAGTTTGGAGGATTTATTTAAAACATTTCGTTAGAATTTTAAATTTAACTGAGTTTTATAATTTAAGGTTTGAAACGTGAGTGTTTAAAACAGTTGATATTTTGAACTTGAAATGTGTCTTAAATGTTGATATGACTGTTATACGCTTAGTTATAAACTTACAGTTAGTTCCTTACGAAACGTATTGCGGGCAGTCAATGATTAAACCAAATCAAATCTTAGTAATCTTAGTAAAATGTTAACCC
Organism: Allygus modestus; assembly: GCA_963675035.1. Classification (NCBI taxonomy): domain Eukaryota; kingdom Metazoa; phylum Arthropoda; class Insecta; order Hemiptera; family Cicadellidae; genus Allygus; species Allygus modestus. The sequence continues at coordinate 188,744,460 of OY776112.1, read as the reverse complement.
AGGCAAATTTGAGTATTAGTTTTTTTCATGAATGAAACTTCTTGGTAGAATAAGATACAAAATAACTGCATTTACGTAGTTTTAAGCTGCGCAGTTTATCATAAAGCGAAATGTTCAAGATAGATTGAAAGATTATTTCAAATGACCCTTCCCGCTTTAAATACAGTTATTTGAACTGCCTATACCACCATAATTATACTCCATGATATACTTTACTATAATTCAAATTTGTTGAAGCATTTTTAATTAACAGACAAAAACACTTGTAAGATCACTTTTTTCATACCAATACAAAAGTTTTTATGAACCGCATCAACACTCCAACTTTTCAAGTCGTAACATTTGTACTGGGAAAACAATTATAATGATTTTGAAATTTGATTGTGATTTCATCTCTAAAGCACGCTTCACATATTAAGTCTACTAAGGTTTCTTGAAAAATGCTATAACTGTACAATATCCTAGTACCGAGTATCAGGTTTATGTCAGTTTAACTAATGACTACATAAACCACATTGTGGTTTCTCATTGTGGTATCTCCTACATAGACGGAAGATTCTTACTCACACGCCATCCACTTAATAGAGGGCTCCAGTCACAAACCTTCCGCGATTCTACCTGCTTCTCCATAAGACCAATGTTAACTTTAAAAGGCCGCCCCTCCTCAACGGATCAATTAAACATTAAACACGCCATTCAACACACGCATGGTTCTATTGCGTAGTAATTATTGCACTACGTTCAATTTAGTCTGCTCATGATAATAAAAAAAACCAAGTGATTTAAGTGAGAAAGTAGTCGATATTATCATTACAAATCGTTGGGTAAAATTCCAAAATATTCAATAATTACAAAATCTCTTATGGGTTACCTATTAACGACATCAAAGTTTTGTTCACTGGAATTGCTAGGTATTGTTTTGCTCTTAAATGAACGATTTCGAATAATGCGTTAAGGACTGACGGACTTTGAAAGTTAACGTTGACGTTTTGGAGAAGCAGGTAGGGCGCCGCAGACTGGAGCCAAGCGTCGATGGGACTCGCCCGCGGGAGGGCCATGGCCGGATGCGTCGCCACAATGGGGAAACGTCGCGACGCGAGGCATTACCATGAGAATGCCGCCGGCGGTATATGAGGGGGCAGCGGCGCCGCGCTATCAGTCACTATCAGTGCCATGTGGAGGACGCTTCTGCTGCTGACCCTGGTCGCCGGGATGGCTGCGGGCTCCGCCATACAGAGAGTCCCTCGGGAGAAGAAGGCCGGGTTTGGTAAAGAGTTTTGCTTCTATTAAGGCAAAAATGCTTCTATTAAGATTGTATCACTAAAACATTGTTTTTGAAACAGCTTGAAATAACAAAAACTTCTAATAGAAAAAAAAAATTAATATTTGATCTTACTTGTATCACATCATCCCCTCTCTGGAGTAATAAAATGATTCTTAATTAGTTAGTAATATTAATACTGTACTTGAAAAAGTGTGGTCTTCATTTTAATTTTCGAGATCGAGGTAGTACAGTAATAAGGTAGTGCTCTCGACTGTTATCTTGGTTAATAAATTCTGGTTCTTATGTATTCGTTTGATATCTGGGGTTACTGTGGTTCGGACCCGGTACATTACCCGAGACTGCAAGTTTCTGCAGTTGGTTTATCAGTTGAATCGGAGATCTGCCTAGGATTGGTAAATTCTCTAGTTGGGTGGTGCACCTTGTCAAAATGTAAGTATGTAGTCTACATCCGTAGCTTTCCTCGGGTTTCACAAAATAGGATCTTGAACTAATTTTCTTCTTAATAACTAAATTTAAATCCCAGTTTCTAAGGTCTTGTTGTATCATAAAATGTTCTCCGATTTTGAACTCTGGCTCTGTTTATACCCACGGCCAGCGAATATTTTCTTACGCTCTCTTGCTCTCTAGTTTATTATTAACTTCCTTAGAATCGATGATAGATGGTAAGGGGAGCTCGTCAGGTATTGAGACTAATATTTTTAAATGTCTTCGCATAGAAGATTCTATAGATCAGGTGAGCGTGGTGTGTTTCTGCAATGGAGTAGCGCTTCATATATGCCACTCCTATCTTGGTGACATCGCCTTAATAAGTATTTGGTTGTTTGTTTAAAACTCATTATTGGTGATGGTGAGTTATGTTATTTGGCATTACTGCGGACAAATAACACAGGTTTTTGGTACTTGTCACGGTAATTGTATTTATATTCATCAACAATAAAGAATGTGAAGTATCGTGCATACTGCGAGATTAAAATAAGGTTTGTAAACGAGTTAAAAGTGTGCTCATAACAAATAATTGTATGCTATTACCACCCTTCGTGAGTGTGTCCTTAAAAAACGCAAAATCACAAGGGAGTTGAAACCGAAATGCAGATTTCCATCCCATCTGGACTCCTGCTAACCAGCACAGGTGTTATGAAACAGAGTTGTTTGAGGGAAATAGCATCGTTTGTTGTTTTAATGTTAGGTTAACCTGTAGTACTAGTCAATATAGCAACAGAATGTATAAACTGTTACTACGTTAATCATTTGTAACGTTAACCCGTTAAAGGAAATTTCAACCATATTACAGTTTTAGTTTGTCACTGCTGGCAAAACACCATTTATTTGTTGAATTTTAGTTATTCTAAACCGTTTGTGGACGTCTTTTAAGATTTGAATACACAATTTATTTGTATACATTGTGATAAGTCTCCTTGTTGGATTATTGAATTTGTTGTTACATACTTTAATAAGTAATTAAATATCTTTGATTGTATTTTAAGAGGGGTTTAAATTAAATACCAACGTACACAGAAGTCTCACGGGATGTAATAAAAGACGTCTTACTACACTTAAGATATATTTACACTTATACTGATTCACAACAGACGGTAAACATATATAAAAGATGGTACTAGGCTATCGATCAGTCACACCAGTCATCATCAGGCCAATGAGAGAACTCCTTCTCCTTCAGTTCTCTCATTGGCCTGATGATGACTGGTGTGACTGGTCGAAATCGATAGCCTAGTACCATCTTTTATATATGTTTACCGTCTGTTGTGAATCAGTATAAGTGTAAATATATCTTAAGTGTTGTAAGACGTCTTTTAATACATCCCGTAAGTAATAACAACACGTAATATGCTAATAAAAAAGTTGTTTACAGAAGTCTCGCAGTCAATTTATACTTCTTTTAAACTTAATAATAATAATAATAAACTTTGTTTACAAAACATGATACAAAAACAAAGCAAATATAACAGTTGTTTCCAAGTAACTAAATATAATAAAACTTAAAATATATATTTTCAAATTGGTGAATAATAACTTCAATCTACATTTATACTAAAACAATACATTGTTTTGAATCTGCCAGAATGGTTGTGTGCTTCAATTTGTTTTTACATTTTTTAAACTTCTAATATGTACCAGTACATGTATAATTAGGAAACAAAAGATATTTTAAATATAATTTTAACATGTTTCCACTTGGTGCAGTGAAGATTAACATATTTCGATCTTGCAGAATATACACCAGTCGTAACTTCTGAAAAGTAACAACTACTATAAATGAAAATGTAACTCGTCTGGCTTTAATTGTTCTTTTTATTTGTAATCTTTACGGTTTTAAAAGTAAACTTTAAATTGCTTCATTTGGCAAATTGAAGTTTACTCGGGGAAATCCGCCACTAACTATAAACTATTTTTTGCTCTCTTATGTCGAAGAAGACTAATTTGTTTTAAGTTTGAAATGATAGTTGATTAAAGTTATCATCTTTAATTTTATGGTATGATTTAGTGGATTAATTAATCGTATCATTATAAATGTAACTACACTTAGTATGTAACGTACTAAATCCTCTTATTAAATTATATTAATGACTTTAACTTATTAATGTTATATTTTGTTGTATAATGTTGTATATCATATTATATTATTGAAAAACATCATGAAGTATGTTATATTTTTCATTACCTATTTGAGTTTGTTACGTTTGTTTTTAAGCGAAATCACATTTTTTATGAAACCTGCTTTAACTATGAAATTAGGTTTTAGTCCTTTTTACACATATAGGCCTAGTTGTAATTTGAACACAATATTATCCGGAAAGAAAAGTATAAAACACAATCCTCTTACTTAATTATATTTTACAATAAACATTTCAAGAATATATTACTGAGCATCCTATTGTCTCGAGGACAGGATAAAAAGTTTCATCTCATTATATATAGTATGATTACTCTAAAAAAACCATAGTAAGGATCGTTTTATTACTTTTCTGAATAATCTAACATAGATATATTATATTTTATACATATACGCTGTTTTAAAATCATCTAACACTTAGAGTAAACGATCCTAATCTATTTGAGAGTGGCAATCTCTTTGATTAAAAATACCTCACTCTTAACTTTTAACATTTGTATGTACTTTCTTCTCCGCAAGCTTTTAAATCCAGGAGTAGGTGTGGTCTGAAAGAGCCGTTGTGTATAAAGTGTCTATTATCTTATGCGCGAAAACTTTTAAACAAGCCCATTGAAAAAGCTCGGACATAATCCAGCGAAGTAACGGTTACATTAGCATTCAAAGTGTTATCACCCGCCTCTTCGGAGTTGGCAAAGTTTGCTCTACGGTGAGAATGGAGTATTCCAGCGTTTGCTCGAGTTCCTCTTTTGAATGGGCCCAACTATCAGTTCAGTGCGGAAAGTTTTTATTGAGGTTTTACAATCGGACCGATGAATGCACGAGTTCCCGATTGCACAGAAGTTGTGGTCATTCATTAGCTATTCCGCCTTGTTGCGTGGAATACGCCGGCTTTCTACAGTGCTGATTATATTGGTGTTTGTGTATTGATTTTGTAATGCGTGGTACTTTTAGGGGTTGAGTTTCGATATATTTTCATTTTGAGACCCCGGATGCTAAACACACCATTTGTTTAAGCTCATATTTTTAAAAGTATAACGTTTATTCTTGGCTACTGACTAATTAATGATAACTGAGTAATGATAAATTAATTTTGAATCAGTCACTGAATGGTACAGCACTTGTATACTCCCGGTATTTTGGAGTTGGGTATTTTAGCGAATTTACCCTGTAGGGAAGAAGCCGTTACCGTAATACATGGTAAGACTTAAGCCCGAGACCCATGATAACTTTTTGTTTTGAGGCCCCCCAGGTGCCAAAAACACCATTCGTTCAAATTGATATGTATGTTTTATAAATACTTCGAAGGAGGTATTTTGATCGTAAAATGACTTAGGAATAGTTTTAGCTGGTTATCAAATTTTGACACCCGACTAAACCCAAAATTAAAAACACTAATAAAGGACAACCAGAGTCATTTGGTCCCCTCATAAAAGTTAACGGATCTCTTTGTGCTAAAATAATTTAAAAATTATATGCAAATTTTCACTCGTGGGTAAGTCTCGAATTAAAAGAGGTTTGTTTTAACGATTAAAATACATTTAAGAAATAAATAAAAATTTCCAATTGTAGATAAGAGTGAATTACCAAACAAATAGGATGTCGATTTTCGAACTGATTATTGGGACAGAGTCACACTGAACTGATATTGGGTACCTGCTTTGAGTTGTATTTTTAACGAACCAACACACGGAACAGACCAGTGCGAAACACTAGATTTCTGATGAGCATTTGTTGTTCTGATAAAAATTAAGAAAAAAACACACCCGAGTATTAAGTGTATATGGCCATGAAACTAATTGTCCAATAACAGTTTTAAAACTGTTTGTAGCTTAACCACCCGAATAAATACATCTTAATAAAAGTCAATATATTTAAAAATCCGAAAAATAATGCCTTCTGGTGAAATTTTCTATTTTGGGCTAAGGGTTCAAAAGAGATTGCAGTATAAATAAACGAAATCCAAGGCAGGAAAAGCACATAATAGTAAGGATATCGAGTGGCAGCGAAGTATATACACGCACACTTGCGTCCACAGCTTCTCATAAAAGAGGGACGAAAGAGATCTAATAAACAGATTCAGATTGACTAGGTTGTAGTTGTTGACTAGAATAATGTAAAATGAAATATTACAATGCTACGCTCGGAGATATGATAATAAACTCAAATAATCCAATTCTTCTGTCGCCTATTATTAGCTAATTGAAATTTATGCTTGCGCTATTATTTCACAATATACAATTTGCACTTCGAACTTGTTGTCAATATTCATTAATTTATAATCCAACCTTTAATAAAGAACATTTTTGTAATGCTGTAACATTATTCAGCACTTTCTAATGTGTAGACCAAAGTGAAAATAATATACAACGTTGGGAATTTAAAGCCAAACCTTAAATTACTTTAACTAATCCCGTTTAGATTGTAGGAAACTTTCTTTCGAAGAGAAAGCGGTTAGGAAATGTCGAAACAAAACCGAAATTCGAGGTCGGAGCTAGCGGATTTGACTCATCCATATGTAAGGCGGTGGCGGCGGGTGGCGCGGTGTCTGGGTAATGAATGTATTCAGCCGTATGCAGATCTCAACTATGCACAAGCACTGAGGGCCGGCACCGCGCACTGGTTGGAAACGGAATATGCGACAGGTCAATTACCATCGGCAGACCGATCGGTACATGTGATGGTGGGAGTGTTGAATGCCATAGCAACGAAGCTAATGTGGATTCATAAAGTCAGTTTATTTTAATCAGTGGACTACATTGACTGATAAATGTTACAAAATTATTCTCCGTACCTTGATTTTTAAATATCGATTATTATATTTTTGTTCTGCGGAAATGATCATAATGTCTGATTATAATGGAATTATGTTGACATTCCATTCATTTTAGCAAATATCCCCTATAGGGAAAAAGCTATTACCGTAGGTGGCATGGTAAGACCTAGGCCCGGAAAGATGATAAATTTTCGTTTTATTAAGATGGTAATTAGTAAAGCGAAAGTTTTAAGCCCTCTCTCGTCATTCTAGCATAAATATTTACCGAGTTATTAAAGAAAATGTATACCGGCTTAACACAGTACGTTGTCCAATGGGGTTTTTACATTAGAAAAGCATGTTACTCATTTGTTGATGTATTTGTTTCATCCCCAGCAACCTCGCACCTACTTTTAAGCCTGACTGGACCTTATTCTAACCTTATAATGCGCAAGCAAAATTGAATTCCTAACATTGCAGGTACTGTAAATTAAACCAGGGACATCAGAACAGCCAAAAAATCAATGTTTTCAGATTTCAATAAAATCGGCATAAACGAATGTTTTTACACTGGGTTTGAGTTTTAAAAGTTTTGTATGTGGAAATTCACTTCCCTCACGTCAGCGTGCCGCGTGCGAACTCGTTTATGAATATACTTTGAGGAATGTTGGTAAGTGGCTTCATGACTTAGTGAAGTACCATTTGAAATTCGCTGGTATGCAGGTTTGCTGCAACGGGGTATTATAAATATACCCCATTGCATTGTTTAACTTGGATGTACCTTTCAATTACTATTTATTCTTCATTACTAACATTCCTAGGTATCAGTTGAATATTTGTTGGACTCAAATTAAAGGAAGGCAAAAGGGGGTCATTTGAAAACTTGCAAACAAACTTAACAAATATGGTTTCGAATTATTGAAACACAAAACGTTTTTAACATAATTTAAATCTCCACTATCGCTGTGTAAAAATTGAGATTGATCACTACATCTGAAACATGAAGCGAAAAAATGTTCATCAGGTTAGGTTACAAGCATTGACACTAGTTTGAATTTTATTATTCTATCATATGTAATTAAGTACATATTCTGCTTTACACGACCTCTCGGAAAATTATAGCAAACGGAAAATTTAAATAAACAGGATAAATAAAAATACGTCTTAGAACACTTCCAAGTCGGTAAAATATACACAAAAGATGGTCCGGCGATAGATTTCAACGAGTTACTCCGGTCATCATCAGGCCCAATTAGATAATGACCGTAGATAATGACGTCATTCTCTGACTGGGCCTGATGATGACCCACTGGTTGAAATCGATCGCCTTGAACCATCTTTTGTGTATATTTTACAGTCTTGTATGTAAGTACGGTATAAGTGTAAATATACTTTGTAGTGTTGTAAGACGTATTTGTATTTATCCTTTTTAGTTGTAACAACACGTATCATGCTACTAAAGAAATAATTTAATTTCAATAACAAAATACAGTAAGCAATTTGGTAATTGATTTTACTAAATCGTATAGAACAAATTGGATTTTCTAAAAAAACCTGCTACACAAGCAGTGCTGAGTGTTAAAAATCGACGATTCGGCTCCCTTACACGTAAGACTCGAGCCAAGAAACTCCGTCGTAAATTAGAGATTAGGATCAAACGAGTTGGATTGAGGGCGACAATGGCTTTAGAATCACGGAGTCAGCGCAGGGGGACGCGGCGTGGGGGACTCACCTGGGGTGGACATGTTCCTGTAGAAGGACGGGTGTAAACTCAAGGTCCATGCACCATGGGGTTTTACTTATGAAAATATAGAAACCCAACAATCTTGGAGCGTTATATTGGCGGTAGTTTGTATAGTTTATATAGAATATAGGGAAAGGTTCAACTCTACAATACATAGTAGTTGGGTTAGTCATAACCAATACTGGGCTAATCCCTTTAATATTATGACTTGGGGTGATAGAAATTAATATCCAATTTGGATTTTGACTATGTTTTTAATGAGAAGTTCTTATGTTTTACGAGTTGCTGTTAGTTTGCACTAAAACCCCCGGATACGATAGTCAAAACCATTTTTTGGGAAACATGTAACAACTGCTATGCAAACGTTCAACTATGTTATTGCAGCATTAAATAAGCACACAAAACAAATTGCAGAGTAGAAAGTACGATAACAATAACGATTAAATATTGCGTTTTGTTTAGTTCCGGGCTCGTAACCGTGTTTTTGTCAATTCAATTCGGGTTCGCTTCGTCCCATCCGAGAGATCATTAGTTCAACTGACAATACCAACATTTACTTTTACCCTCCGTTCCGAGTATTGTAACGCATCCCTGGCCCTGTCCCTTTCATCCCGAGTTCCCTCATGCTTTCCAGAACTTCTCTATTGTAGTTATCAATGTGAAAGCTCCCGAAGTTCAACACGCTCGCCTGTTCGGCGATTACTTCGGTCGCGAAACGTTTTATGGAGTACAAACTCCAGCTGTAATTAGCATTTACGGTTTAATTACTTGACTTTTTATAATAGAGACAGCTTTAGATGAATTAACAATTAAATAGTAATCAGACCTTGGGACGTTTGCTCCCAAATAAACGTTTGAAAGACATCTTCTCCGTGTATCAAAGCTTTTACAGAAGAGAGAAACAAATATTTGGAAGAAGTTTGTTATGACCAATTTAATTTACATCGATCTACAAACCACAGTACTATTTTTTTTATAATTTGTTTGTCAGACTATTTATGATAAACTTATCCTTGGGAACGTTATAAGAGTGCGAATGAACAGCGACTGGAGTACAGCAACAGGAGCACTTTCAGACACTTAAAATCTTGTGTTTCCAGGTCAGGAAAGCTTTTACAATCATTAAGTAAGTAAGCATTTTGACTTAGAGTGACGGTTTTAGTAGCTCAGTTTCTGTATTTATTATTTTGTATTACATATTGTATTCGGACTTTAAAAAAGTACAATATCACAATGAACACGATTAAATATTAGGATCGGGCTCAAATTGATGATTTTTCATCCTGTTATTTGACTAAAATATAATACTGGTATTAATTCGTTTGTTAATACCAGTATTACATTGTCAAATAACAAATCTGTCAGGAAATCCTCTAAAATTGGAGTTCGTTTTTCTTCCGAAATCACCCATCAGGTGAATTTTAAGGACATGGGGCTATACGCTGAGTACAAGACTAAATGTTTTTAAATAAATTCGCTGAATTTATCAGTTTAGCGACTAATGATATAATGCCGGTACATAAAAACTCACTTTATCGAGTTGTAACATATACGATATATACGATATTATCGTATATATCCTAATATTATACGATATATACCTAATATTATATACGATATTATACCTAATATTTAATTCCTTTATCAAGCCGCGTTTACACCATGCAGATTGGGGAGAAGGTAACCTTGTCAAGGTAACCTTGTCAAGGTCGTGTCCACCGAGATCGTCATGTCCGAGTTCGTCACATCTATGAAAATCAATGAGCCGTACTAATTAGGGTCGGCCGTCTACCTGCCCTGCCGGGTATGTCATGCGGTGACCACTTTTTCGCCTACAAAATTTAGAGGTTGTTTGGTCGATATCGAAAAATGTTACCAACCGGTTTTTTATCGATTGAATGTTGAATACGATAGTAGATAGATGTTTTCGAAGTTGGAAGGAAAATGGTGGTTGTTGGAATACAAAATGAGTAGCGCTAGTAGATTTTATGAAGCTGAAACGTTCGAAGATTTTATAGGAGTTTAAGAGTTTATAGGTACTTTAAATTATGGATAAGGAAAGTTAATATAACTCATAATAACTGAGCCTTTCAAGTCCTTAGCTATAATTAAGCCTATTACTTGGGCAAGGAATGGGTTTTATTTCATACTAGTTTAATTTAGGAACAATTTTTCTCTTATCACAAGTAATTTAGAGACCGATTAATTATCTTAACCCTACCTCGGGGTCTTTGTATTTAAGATTGCAACCAATTTGTAAATTTAAAGGCATCTTATCTGTTTAAGACCTTGTATACATTACTTAATTAACTTAGCATTACAAAGTGTATTTAAATTGGGTATATCTTTTGCCATATTAAGTGGATGTAAGGTATTTCAATTTCAAATTATCCAATGGCCAAACTTATACTTCAACAGGCCCTAGTCGAGTCAGCTTAGAACTTCCACAGTGGTTTCCATTTCTTCTCGGCAGTTGGCAATCTCAAATTATCCAGTAGAATGAACGAACAATCGGTTGATGAAACGTTGCGGTATCGTCTGTTCGATATCGACCAAACAACCTCTAAATTTTGTAGGCGAAAAAGTGCTCACCATGTCACGCCTCCTCCGCCCGAACGAGAACAACTTATCCTAGTCACAGATCACAAGAGAACGGTCAAATACCGTTCTGAATCTTTACGCTCAGAGTTTACTGATGTTGGTTCTTCATGTAGCTGAAAATTACAACTAGCCTGTACATTTCACCGAGCAATATTAAAAGTGTTAACTATAAGTTCAATTAAACTTTTATCCATGATAGGATTTGGTTGTTACATTTATTTATTACATTCTTAAATTGTAATAATGTATTTAACATATTTTTAAGTAAGTAATTGCGAAAATATCATATCAAAACTACTACAACTTTGGTAAATTTAAACTGACAGCTGTACTATTGTATTTTTAAGGCTGGTTTTCGGACTCACGAACAAACATCAATCGGCCTAATTCATCCTTTCAGTGCGATATGTAGTCGTATGACCTCAATTTTGTCATCAATTTTGTCACGAGTTAGTTTGTATAATTTTTAGCTACATGAAGAACCAACATCAGTAAACTTTGAGCGTAAAGATTCAGAACTGTATTTGACCGTTCTCTTGTGATCTGTGACTAGGATAAGTTGTTCCTGTTCGGGCGGATGAGGCATGACATACCCGGCGGGGCAGGTAGACAGCCGACCCTAATTAGTACGGCTCATTGATTTTCATAGATGTGACGAACTCGGACATGACGATCTCGGTGGTGAACGTCAAGGGGTCGTCAAGGTAGCCTTGCGTAGGATGTGAGGACAGAAACATGATGATGATGATGGTGGACAGATGATCCATGATCCATTATCAAGGTTCTGTCCACACCCTACGCAAGGCTACCTTCTCCCAAACCTGCACCGAGTAAAAGCGGCTTTAAGGAGTAATCAACCATTTTGTTAAATATTTAAAGACATTGCATTGGGAGCAACTAAGAATACTAGAATGCTGAGGAATACCAGCTACTGCTCACTTTGGCCTTTTCCAGTTTCTAACAACTCCGTTGTCTTGCAGGAGCCGGTCTTGCCACCATCGTCGGCACTCTGGCGATCCTCAAGGTGAAGGCCTTCATCGTCACCCTGATCGTGTTCGCCATCGCAGCGTTCCTCTCCCGCTTCATCGGCTTGGGCGGTTGCATGGGCGGCGACTACGGGTGTGGGGCCTCCGCCCTCCTGTCGCCCACTGGCCACTCCAACTACGGCGGCTACAACTACGACACCTACGGCGGTGGCGGCGGTTCCACTGCCGGCTACAACTACTACAACCACAAGCGGTCGGCCAAGTCTGAGCGAGGGTGAGTGTTTGTGAAAACAGCTGCTCTGATCGTCTTCAAATTTTGCACGCATTCAAGTGAAATAAAAATAACAAGATCTAAAATGAGAAAACTGTTCTTCAGGGCTCCGCTCTATTGTTTCAAAAATCGAATGTTAATATTATGGAAACATATTATGTTCTGTCAATGTTTTATGAATCCCATTTATTTAGGTTAAATTTTCATTTTAACATAAACATTTAGAACAGAAATATAATGCTATTCCGTAAATTTGTATCTTTTAATTAGTCATGTGGCGACGACGTCATGTGTAGTGTGTAACTTATCAGTAAATTATTTACCTTCAGCAAATCACGAACATAATTCTTGAAAGTATTTTCTCGGATTCACACTGTGCTTGATTCGCATTCTCTCAAATGAGAAAAATAATAAAAGTGGTAAAAGTGGTCTTATAATAAAAGTGAGGTTATAAGTAAATGCCTATCACCATTTTTATAACTTTTTATAAGGGGTGCAAAAATATTAATCTTTTTACCTATATATATTATTTTGGGTGTTCGTTTTGTCGGTAGGCCTATCTCCCTCGATACCTAATCAAAACCAACAATTGAGCCTCATTTTAAAGGCCACCTTCACTGCTAAATGATAAAAATAAATAAACAATTAAAAACTATAGAAATTATAATTTAATGAGATTCTCAGTTATTTATTTGTCACGTTTAATTCGGCCTAAAATAATAACAGCGTTCAACTAACTGAAAAAAGTGTTTCGATGCGCAAGCTGCTCATGAGCAATTTTAGTTATTGTACAAATTTGAAGTGCGATTAACTAATTTTCATTTTTGAAATATAACTTATCTGTGTAATATTTATAAGCACTATCGTAGTGTATTTTGTATTAATACATAGACATTTTTATTCTAAATACTAACAATTCCTTTCACTACCATCTCTTTCACCGTCCTGAACACTGCACACGGCTCAGTTTTCTACATAAAGCATCGCGAGTTATCTGCTCGTTGTAGACAGTGTTTAATCTCATGTATTTATAAATCATTCTTTTCGTAAATAAGTAATATAAATAATAATAACATTTACTCTATGAAAATGATTGACAATGTATCGGAATTTACTAAATACATCCTAAAGTTTGATTTAATTACAGTTTCATATGACCTTATATGTTCGAAGTAATGAAATATCGAGAAACACAAGAAAATAAGGCACTATTTTTTAATCGGAAGAAAAAGTATTGTTTGATATTTATTGCATCTTTTGCTGTTGCAGCTGGGACATCTTAGACATGAGCATGGAAGTTTTGGGCCTCGAATCTGACGACTGTAAGAAGAAATTCGTCTGTTTGGCAGACAACGAAGCACTGGAAAACCCGTTGCTAAACATACTCATGAAGGCTTTCGGGTAAGACATTAGAGCTATGGAGAAAGTATAAAACAGTCAATTGTCTAAGGATTGGCTTGGCAGCGTTGTGATTAGCATGCTGGAAGCTCGCTTCACAATCTGAAGTTGACGAGCTCGATCCTGAGCAAATGTTGAGAAAGTTTGAAACTGGATCAAGCCATTGGTCATCTGGCTATTAATTAATGACCTTAGGTAAAGAACCAGTCGGTATCTTTCAGTAACAAGGCTTCACAAGGCAAATCATCCATTATACACTCATATTGGTCATCTGGCTATTAATTAATGACCTTAGGTAAAGAACCAGTCGGTATCTTTCAGTAACAAGGCTTCACAAGGCAAATCATCCATTATACACTCATATTGGTCATCTGGCTATTAATTAATGACCTTAGGTAAAGAACCAGTCGGTATCTTTCAGTAATAAGGCTTCACAAGGCAAATCATCCATTATACACTCATATTGGTCATCTGGCTATTAATTAATGACCTTAGGTAAAGAGCCAGTCGGTATCTTTCAGTAATAAGGCTTCACAAGGCAAATCATCCATTATACACTCATATTGGTCATCTGGCTATTAATTAATGACCTTAGGTAAAGAACCAGTCGGTATCTTTCAGTAATAAGGCTTCACAAGGCAAATCATCCATTATACACTCATATTGGTCATCTGGCTATTAATCAATGACCTTAGGTAAAGAACCAGTCGGTATCTTTCAGTAATAAGGCTTCACAAAGCAAATCATCCATTATACACTCATATTGGTCATCTGGCTATTAATTAATGACCTTAGGTAAAGAACCAGTCGGTATCTTTCAGTAATAAGGCTTCACAAGGCAAATCATCCATTATACACTCATATTGGTCATCTGGCTATTAATTAATGACCTTAGGTAAAGAACCAGTCGGTATCTTTCAGTAATAAGGCTTCACAAGGCAAATCATCCATTATACACTCATATTGGTCATCTGGCTATTAATTAATGACCTTAGGTAAAGAACCAGTCGGTATCTTTCAGTAATAAGGCTTCACAAGGCAAATCATCCATTATACACTCATATTGGTCATCTGGCTATTAATTAATGACCTTAGGTAAAGAACCAGTCGGTATCTTTCGGTAATAAGGCTTCACAAGGCAAATCATCCATTATACACTCATATTGGTCATCTGGCTATTAATTAATGACCTTAGGTAAAGAACCAGTCGGTATCTTTCAGTAATAAGGCTTCACAAGGCAAATCATCCATTATACACTCATATTGGTCATCTGGCTATTAATTAATGACCTTAGGTAAAGACCCATATAGCACAAGTACATCAATTTGACGTAAAATTGATGTAAAAAATGTCAATGTCATTGATATTGTTGATGTCATATTGACATCAAATGTCGTCAAAATGACGTCAATTTGACGTCAATTGGAAGTAAAAAGGGCACTCAATTTTACGTAAAAATGACGTAAAAAACAGATCAAACATGACATCATATTGCCATCAAATTGATATCAAACAAGCAGTATAGAAAAGAAAAAAATGATCTAAAATGTACGTCAATATGATGTCAAATGTACGTCAATATGATGTCAAATGTACGTCAATATGATGTCAAATGTACGTCAATATGATGTCAAATGTATATCAATAGGATGTACAAAATTTCTTAATATTGTGCTGTAAGTTATTTAAATAAAATGTTGTTTTCTACCAGGATATGCACAGAATTGTTTTGTTTCTCAAAATAGGTTGTTTTGAGAATTTCGTTCTGTCTTAAATATCAATATGTTTTGCGTTTAAGATCAAAATTAAAATTATCAGACATGTGAAGCCGACCTCAAAGAGACTAAATTTATTTTTATAAAAACTTCAGTATTAAAAATGGCAGTGTATCAAGGTGTCAATATCTGTGAATGTATACAAAGCATTTTGATTTATATAATTTAGTGACTCCAATTTTAACTAATTACCAAAACAATAAATCATACCTATTTAAATTTCATATGATATTTAAACAAATGTTTGCCATTCATGAGATAAATACTTTACAATAGGTTGCATATTTTTTGCTCCTTAGTTTTGTAATAGTTTTTTTTAAATTAGGCCTAAAGCATAAGTAGGACAATAAATAGGCCTAGAAAAATGTTTTTTCAGCAATTTTTATATTAGTACTTAATTACACTTTTTTAAACTTAATTTGAATCTTCTTGTTTTCCTCCTTGTGCTGCTTGCAATCTGCAACACACAATAAACAAGAATAACTTATAGGTAATAATGCCCACTTTAGTATTTTGGGCGCAAACATATTTAAGGCCTTTAGCCCAGACTTAGCTTTTGATCTGGAAAAACTCGTTTATAAGTAGGCTAATTTTATATTCTTTTTAAAAAAGCTATTGTCTAATATGTACCGGTAGAGGATTATTTAAAATTATGGGAGCGCAGTATTGGAACAGTCAGGACATAGCGCAGTAAAAATGTTTGGCGGGGAACTGGCACTGCCCCCACCCCGCAGCCGCGAGTACTACACCAGGAAGCCATGCCCTTGTCCCCAGTCCATACATAAAAACAGCAGTTCTGCCAACTGACATAAACATTAGAATTGTTGTATACTCCTAAAATACAAAAATTTCAAACCACGAATCCTGTAATTTCCTGAATCTTATATATTAATACGCCAAAAAAGGCGCTTTTATGGTTAGGAAAACTTCTCCGTTGTTTCTTGACCAATTTTAATGTTTGAAGTGTCAAAGAATTCGACTCAGTTCGTAGTTTTGCAATTAGGTTTTTAATTTTCAATATCTTTATTCTCAAGGGTACGGGCTGCCCTCAAAGTTGGTTTTTTGCTCATAAGATTAATATGGGGAATACATTTATTTGAACTGCAGCTGTTAACACATTATGGACAGGTTATTAGCAATACCAGATGTTCCAGGTAAGGAATGTCTATCTATATAAATAAAATAGGTTTGATCTCACATCTATTTGAGCAGTAAAATGTTGTATGCAGCGGAGATATTTAAATATGTGTTAACATTTGTTTTTCTGTCTATCTGTTTATAAGCCATATTTGGTCTGCGTTTCACAAAAAAAGACTGAATGAAATAAACAATTTTCGTGTGGAGGAGGAGACGTTTTGGCTAAAAACTTAAACAGCGCGCTGCGGCGGTTAGGTTAGGTTACTATAATCTCCATACATAACACAGTTGTTTCTGAGGGTCCCATAATTTTACGCTGGATGCTGGAAGTTGACAGAACTGCTGATTTTATGTATGGAGTGGGAACGAGGGCATGGCTCCCTGTTGTGTAGTACTCGCGGCTGGGAGGTGGGGGGACAGCGCCAGTTCCCAGCCACACATTATTACTTTGCGAGGACGGCGCTGCGGGAGGTCCTGACTGTTCCATTTCTATCGTCTCAAAATTACTTGTTACCGGTATCTAAAGGTTAAAAGTCAGCCACACAATAAGTTGATAAGATACCGGTAATATTATTCAGATTAACTACGGTATATAAAGCGAGCTTAGATTTGTGACCATTATCTTATATTAACCCATCCCACCAAATAAATTTAATATAGTTTAAGGTTTACCAAATTATATAGGCTACTTGCAGTCAATTTTCAAAAATAAAACGATTACAGCAGTTTTTCACTTTTGATTTATTGTTCCTTCAGTATTGTTGGGTAAAACAACCTAGAAAATCCAAAAACCACTAGCAAGTGAATTATTGCTCGTTGCAGGATTTTAAACCAGCCTATGTTCAAAATTGCTTTGCCATTTAAAATTTAGCCCCAAACTTCAGTTATAATTCTGCTTGCGGCCTCGGCATGTTCCATGTATAGCTTAAAATGTTATTCACTCACAATGTTAAATAAAAAATAAGTTACAAACCACACACAAAAGCCGGTCCAAAATAGTGATTTGAAAGTATAACTAAACAAATCCAGCAGTGACAAACCCTGATGTTCTTGTATTAACATTGGTCTCAAGTCTTAATTAGGCTAATTTTACTTTAAATTTCATCGAGGACATGATTTGCGCACTGTTGGGATACAGCTTGGTATATTTATTGGAGCAAGTGACTTTGGTCCATGAGTCGAATCCCACTGATCAACAATGGCATTTATTTAACTGAAAATACCCCAGTGGTAATACAATCCAGAACCCGTGTTTTAAGCTGGTCCAACTTTCTAGAAAACAAAAATGGATAGGTCTCTGAAATGAGGGCGAGGACAATCACTGCAACTGAGATATCATTCCACTAAAAGTCATGCGATTTTTATAATTTATTTACATAACTTAAGCTAACTTTATAAAAAACGGTCTTATTGGTTACAGGGCCTAAAAAATAAACCAGTAACAATATTTTATTAACCACGGAGCACACAGTGTGAAAAGCCCAGTCAGGAAGCTAGGAAATTGCCACTAAACTACGGTAACATACATAAACTAACATATTCTTGTTAATGGCGGATTTCAAAAAAATCTTAGGTCGAATATGTTAAGTAGGCCCTAAATAACTTGTTCTTTGGTGGACCAGGAAGTTACCAGTTTAAAGTAACTATTATTTTAACCCTAGAACTGGCGCATGTTATTCCCCATGGTGGCGGCTTTTCTTTTCTACTTTTGAAGAGTTTTACTTTATATTATGAAAAATATACATAAACATGCCAAACTACCCATATGTTTTTTACTTTGTATATCAAATTAATTCCAATGAAGTTGCCTTTGGAGTTAAAAGTTAATTCTTTGACTGAAAGTTGCAATATAAAAAATCTTGTATCAAAGCCATTTACAGCCATTTTTTGTTGCAATTTGTATTAGGGCCTAAGTTACCTCCCTAAGTTAGTACCGGTAATAGAAAATGTCGTATAAAGTTATTGACTTATGTCTTACTATAATAACTCTACAGGATGTTTAATTTAGTTTTGCAAATCTGCTGACTAAAATAACTTAGTCCTAAATTTAAAAATTGGTTTAACTTATGTAAATACATATCAACAATCACAAGTTCTATGAATATGGTAGGCTATCAAATTAAAGCTCTAAAATCTCTAGTTCATTCTGGTAAGTTATCAATTTAACTTAAGTGATTATACTAAATTTTTGCTAGACGTAGAAAAGACTACGCTACCACAACAGACACATCACACCGGAACGTAACTTAGTTTGAACTAAGTTACGGTACGCTGCAACAGTTATAGGGTTAAGGCTGCCTGCAGATACTAGAACTGGGTCATAATTTGGCAGGTGTGCCACATTTATTTCTCAATTTGCCCTAATTTGTATTACACATTTAGGTTAATGACACTTTCACATCCAATGGTAATCCTAAGCCAAATCGATATCGAAACAATTATCCACACCATTGAAATGTTGGATTGTATGAGACAGTGAGACTTAGCCAAATACCTAATTTTACATCCATGTAGGCTTAATTGTGTTGAAGCTAATATTGAACTAGTCCTAGGCCTGAACACACCAAATTTCAATAATCTATTGGTATATCAATTCACCTGTTTAGGCATTATACCAACATAGTTTGTCGGGTTTTGATTACAACATTTTTCATCATTTGCTACCCAGCAATAAGCTTAATTGAAATTATTTTAGTTGAAGAAAGCGAGGTGACTTCAAGTATTATAGGTTAGGTCTAACTGAAAAACATTGTCAAAATAATGCTAATATGTTTTGATTTTACTTACCCTGTTGCACTTCCTGTACTAAGCAGTGTGATGCTAAGACTAGATGAACTTATTAACTTTCGTCTCTTCTACTTTACCAAACTAAAGTCTAATATAAACATGATTTTGATAACCCCTCTAAGACCGATATGACAGAAAAACAATGCGCGGCGCGCCGCGCCAGCCAAGGAGAAGGAATAACCTCTTAACCAAATGCAAACATATATTTAATTGTAATTGTAAGGTTAATTTGTAATACCTATTTTGAGAACTCTAATTAAGTTTTTAAATCATAATTGTAAATAAATAGTTATCCGTTAAATTGTAAACTGCTTTTCGGAACATACAAAATGCTTGATTTGACTTTCTGTGCCAAATTGGATTGTGTCAATGGATGTTTAAATTATTTAGAAAAAAACCGTACTTATTCGTGAGTGAGTGTGATAATAAATTTAACTATAATTAATTAAATTTACATTCAAGCCATATTATTAATAACTAAACATTTAACTTTGTATTTTTTTGTGAACATGCGTTAATACTGTGCTGATCAAAAATTGCATGTAAATTTTACTTCAAATGATGTAAAACTTTTGATGGGGGCGGTTAAAAAAATAATTATTGTTAAATAAAACTGATTGAAACAAAAATAATACAGTTTTGGTATTATAATATTTTTATATCAAAAGATATATATGAAAAAAAGGTTACATCATTTTGACATCAAAAATTTTACATCATTTTGACATCAAACATTTTACACCATTTTGACATCAAAAATTTTACATCATTTTGACGTCAATATTTCATCAAATATTTTATTTTACATCCATTTGACGTCTTTGATCACTTTTTTACGTCAAATTGACATCCTGTGCTATATGGGGAACCAGTTGGTATCTTTCAGTAATAAGGCTTCACAAGGCAAATCATCCATTATACACTCATATTGGTCATCTGGCTATTAATTAATGACCTTAGGTAAAGAACCAGTCGGTATCTTTCAGTAATAAGGCTTCACAAGGCAAATCATCCATTATACACTCATATTGGTCATCTGGCTATTAATTAATGACCTTAGGAAAAGAACCAGTCGGTATCTTTCAGTAATAAGGCTTCACAAGGCAAATCATCCATTATACACTCATATTGGTCATCTGGCTATTAATTAATGACCTTAGGTAAAGAACCAGTCGGTATCTTTCAGTAATAAGGCTTCACAAGGCAAATCATCCATTATACACTCATATTGGTCATCTGGCTATTAATTAATGACCTTAGGAAAAGAACCAGTCGGTATCTTTCAGTAATAAGGCTTCACAAGGCAAATCATCCATTATACACTCATATTGGTCATCTGGCTATTAATTAATGACCTTAGGAAAAGAACCAGTCGGTATCTTTCAGTAATAAGGCTTCACAAAGCAAATCATCCATTATACACTCATATTGGTCATCTGGCTATTAATTAATGACCTTAGGTAAAGAACCAGTTGGTATCTTTCAGTAACAAGGCTTCACAAGGCAAATCATCCATTATACACTCATATTGGTCATCTGGCTATTAATTAATGACCTTAGGTAAAGAACCAGTCGGTATCTTTCAGTAATAAGGCTTCACAAGGCAAATCATCCATTATACACTCATAATTCATTCACATTCACCTCAAAATAAGCCCTAGTTGCGTCGGCGTCTTTACAGTGACTAAGTGAGGATGACTATTGCGGTTTATAGTTAGTGTGCTAAAACACTTACAGAACTTACTGTAATTTAGATTTTATTAAATATGGTTAAACGAGTAACTAATAAATCTGGAATCAGGATTTAATAGTTAGTGATTTAATTTAGGTTTCCGACATGATTTATATGTATCGTATACGTTATTCCGAAATCCATTTTATTATACAAGTTGTGTGGTCTGGTGTTTCGTTTCAACGAAACAACTCACGCGTCTATTAATCTGAAGTTTTACGTGAAGGAGGCTAATACGGTCTACTTGTGACCTTGTTGCGTTTAAAAAACCCTCCTAGGGCTCCGACCCACGCGTATTCAAAGTACAAATGTTATTATTATGGAAATTGATTTTTATTCTCATGGAAACAGTATGTAACATTTTCAAAACATTTGGGCTTTTGTGACTGCTAGATCCTCATGAAAATAATGGGAGTTAGTCATTAATATTCAGAAATGGTAATTTTTAAATCATCGGTTATGAAAAACGCTGTGTCATGAGTCTCGGTAAGATTTATGAGATAAACGTTATATAATAAGATTACAAGCTGTTTTTACAAAGAATGGTGTGAGAAAAGCTGTAGTCGGACACCTCCTAAGTTATAATATGCAGCTCTCAAGATTGGGAAATTTACATTAGTTCCTACACAACTGCAAACAAAATAGGTATAGTTAGTGATTCTATACTGGTACATAATAAAAGCTAAAACAACATTGGAAAACACTTTCAAAGGTTCTTCTCATCTGTTTTCATAATTTTGTGCTTAAAACATTATGTATGTGTATATATGTAATAGGTTACAATATTTTAAAAATTGAATATACAAAACATACTTAAATATTTAATACAGTACAACAATCATATATTGTTATATGTTAACAACATACAGTAACAAATTAAATACAGGTTTCTCAAAATGAGGTCATGATTTTTTGTACAATACTCATTATAATTTGTAGGAAAGGGAGTAAATAAAACTTTGACGTTTTTATCGTCCTATATTCACTAGTAAAATAAATTAACAGAGTTTATACCACTTAGATTTTGTTGCAAAAGGAATCCAACATTTAGAATTTTAAGGCAAGCAGTGTATTAGGTTTAGTGGTTTGAGTCAATATTAAACAGCCCCACACAAAATACAAATATTTAACATCTATTTAATATGTTATGGCGAACATGGACGTAATAAACACTTTTATATTTTGAAACACATTTCATACACATGCTTTTGGTAGTATATCTCGCAATGAATAGAATAAAATGACACAATGTAGCTTAGTTAAGGATTTTAAATCTTTCCTATGAAAAATAAAAATACATACTTGTTTAGCAATTATTATGATTTTAAAATCAGAGAAGTCTGTAAGATAGAAGCGTTCCTCATTCAATAGACATATTTGGAGAGCAAATCCACTGAGTATGCAACAACTGCTCTGTATATTCAATGGCGGAACCCATTTAGTCATGTAGTTCTTGCACGTCTATATTTTCAAAGTGTGTAAAATCTGGAGTCAAATTGTTATTTAGAATATTTTGTTATTTTTTTATTTTGAGGAAAGAGAGGACGTGTGTTAATGATGTGAGGACTGTGGCTTTCAATTATTAAGAATATAAAAACGTTTACAACCCCAAACAAATACACATTTCTCTCTGTATTTTAAAACTAGGATCAACGCACAATGCTCCAAAATAAATTAGACTCATAAAAGTCCAAGTATTTTTAATGGTTATTATGTCACTTTTATATATAATGAAGAGCAGACGATGCAACGTGTATACAACGTGGAAAAGTAAGGGTATTTTGTCGAACACTTACCATCTTTTTAGTTTTCTTCCGTTTTCGACATTTAAAAATACGAGTTTAGTCAAAACCGGTTGCCAAAATGTTGCAAAAATCACCATCATGTCCTCTCCATAGCAAGACGTCTTACAGCAATGCTCCTTGTATTTCAGTATATGGGATATATCTGTTTTATCGTCTAACTATGGTACTCCCAGTCAAATCCCCAACTCTTGTAGTCAGGGAGTTACAACCCTCCGAGAGTTTGAAGTTTAAAGTACTCTTATGAAACAAGACACACTCCCTGTACACTGGCTCCAGACTCCCTAAAGTTACCCTGGTATGATGATGGGTGATGGGTCACATTTAATAATAAATCTTAATCAGGTTTAATCTTTAACCGATGTAATTCTGTTTCTAATGAAAATAAAATTTACAATGTTCAGCACAAATATTACCATATTCTAAGATAAACTTCGAAGTAATTTTATATTAAATTATTTAATATAACCTAGTGAATTATTAAACAATATAAAATATTTTGCAATATAAATATTTGCACACTCCTGAATATACAATTTGACGAAATGTTAACTGTAAATCACCAGAAAAGGTAGATAAGTCTCGAGTTATTGGTATCGAAAAATAAATAAACCTCAGGAGTAAGATTGTCTTAGCTCTGTAGCGTTCTCGAGCTGTCATTTGTTTCTAGTTGGATTGTTGCAATGTTTTGAAAGTTTCTCCGTTCGTGTCCAGGCCGAGTTTGACCAAGTACCGAGACAACGACGTCACCGGTGGAGGAACCAAGGGAGTTAAGAACTGCGACAAGCTGTTCCCCAGGTGCCCGCGCCCTCTGCGACGACCCTCGTCATCACCCTTGGAGGAGGAAGCAACTGACAAGCTGCCCTACGATGACGACACACCTACTGACAAGCTGCCCTACAGTGACGTCACACCAACTGACAAGCTGCCTTACCACGACAAGAGGAAGATCGGTATCCACCGGTAAACGCTGAGAGATTCGGGTGCATCGTTATGTGTTGTTTGTAATTTATTTATGTATTGTTACTTGTAAATTATTTATTTGAATGTTAAGAAATAAAATAGTTTTTCAACGAAAATGCGGGTTGCAGTTTACCCTTACAATCTCATGTATTTATATACCAATTTGTAGATATAATTGTCTAGATAAAATTATTTTAAATCATGAAACATAATCAGTAATCATCGAACAGTTGTTATTAGGAGACAATTACATAGCAAAGGAAGTTAAAATATACTATTTCGAGATATTAAAGTTTTTAAAACTATTCAGTGTAAACTTGAATTATTTGTGTAATCTTAAAATCTTGACGAGCTATACAAGTCTTGAAACAAAATGTACAAACTTACCACAATAACATCAGATTGTTATCTGTGTTTGAGGAAGAAACAAATTCTATTTCTCGAGACATTATTTTTTTACAGATACAAAAAAAGCTAAATCTTCTCAACGAACTGACGACGTCTCGTAATTCTTTTTTTGCCATATTTTCCATATGGTTCCAGTTTTTTAGGGTTAAAATTCTTTTCAAATCATAAATTTTATAACAAGGGTATTTCGTAAATGGATTTCCGAATAATTGATGATATAAATTACTCTCCGCTGTTATATAATTTATTAGAAAACCTCTGATCGAATTAGAGGATATTTTATTTTCGTAATAGAGTGGTATTTAAAGTAGTTTGAAGCCAAGGAATTGCTTATAAATATACCAACTAGATATAATTAAACATTACGGAATCTAAAAATATATGTTTATTTTGAAAATAAATTGAAGAACCTTTTGAAAAAAAAACCAAGTCAGTTTCACATTAAAAGACCTGGGAGAAAAACCAGGATACCCAGGTCTCTGGGATACTTGGGAGAAAAATCTGACTACTATAGATAAACACAAACATAGAAAGGGCGGAAAAGAACGGTGGACACCTTACATGGCGTCTCGGTGTGGGTTGGATCCGTTTTATTAACGACTCTCTGAATCTGTTGGTAAAACAACGCATGGGATAAGAATACGAACATATAGACATTTTAATATTTCACCTGAAGTGTTATTACGTGTTAGCTGTTTTGTTGTTTATTTTTTTCGAACAAGTACAACTAGTTTTCACAAAATTATAGGTGTGGCTAAACTTGAGTTAAATATAGTTATAAATTGAATTAATGAATTATAAATGAATTAATGAATTATAAATTGAATCTGCATAACTAGCTATTGTACAAAGTTAGACTAATTAGAGGGTATTTGGTATTTTCTTTAAATATCCCAGTGTCAGGAGCGTTACATAAATAAATACATAGTAATTGTCTTAATTTCCAGCCCAAATAGAAGACAATTATAATGTATTTATTAATGTAACGCTCCTGACACTGGGATATTGAAAGAAACTCGTAATTATTTATTACAAACTTTTTAGCGCGTTTGAATAATTATTGGAGTTGGTTATATTTTTTGTTAAAAAGATTTTTTAGAATTATATTCGAGGTGATTGAAAGCAAGCCTTTTAACAGTATATAAAGTGAATACGCAAACTCCTGACACCCTGCCACTTCATCAAGTCAGTTGCCGTTTGGTCTGCTGTTGGAGATCAATAGTTTAAATAATGATAATATCGCACCAGGGACTACAACAAAGACAAAGGATCTCCGTAGGAGTTTGAATGAAGACATGCTGGAAGGGATTAGGTGATACTTTTATATTAAAAAAATTACAAAAATATAAACAACTACCTTACAATTAAATTTTATATTTTTTAATTAAAAGGGGAAGAATTTGTATTAAAAGCCCTCGCTCCAAAAACTTGTCAATTTTGGAACCTAGCTAATGCAGGGCGGATGGAGCCAGGCTCATCAGAAGAGCTAAAGTCCCAGTATAATTAATCTGCAATCTCGCGTTTTATAACAGAAAAGGACTTCCAGTCAGCCAACATCAGAATGGTCAAGCAAAACTTTTAACTTCTTTGACTAACTTGCATACTCTGGGCTCACTTTCAAAGCTTGACTTTACAATTTTGTTGTTGTCTTTAGAAATATTCATGTTCTTTTACAGTAACATCGTATTTGCTATTTGCGCAGTTTACTTACCTGAGAAGTCAACACAACTGTAACTGTTCAATTTTCCACTTGAGCTATAAAAGTAGTGTAAAACCATAAATACTGGTGGGTGGTTGGTCATAGTTTATATTCCAAATTTAAACTCAAGCAAATATTTTAACTGGTATGCCTGGAAGTCGGCCAAAGAAGGTTTTGCGTTTCGTAATGTATGCAAATGAGGGGGCGAATATTTCACTCCGACTGCCCTTGTGGTCAGTGATTTATTTATCAAGTGATACTTCAACAGGAAAGGATGTGAAGTTAAATAATGAAGTGAATTAAGTAAGAAGTTTTTAAAATTTGTATTCACAAGAGCAATACGAAAACAATACAAATTCGTTTACATTATTTATATGCAAAGTTGGGAGTTTTATGTTTCTTGGTAGCAATAGTATGTAATAATTACAAACATTTAGCTAAAATTAAATACGACAGTTGAATGGTAAAAACGTGATTATTTATGAAAATACAAATAATCTATGTTAATAATCAATAACATTTTAAATTTGGTTTAAAAATAGTGGTAACTTAACTTTTATATACAACAGGTTTCGTTCAGTATTTTAGTAACTGCCCCTTTATAAAATGGATATTAGAAATTACAATTGATAGATCGGTATATCTGAAATACCCCCGTTGCAGCAAACCTGCGTACTCAGCGAATTTCCAATGCATAATGTATGTCTTAATACCATATAAAGCCACATACCAAGTTTCATAAAAAAATATTCTCATATAAGCGATATATAAAATTTTAATTATTCTCCATAAGAATAAAATTGGTAATGAGTACGTAGGTTTGCTGAAACAAGGAACGCGAACAATTGTTTTTTATGCAAATATAAATAGAATTTAACTAGTTGAAGCCACATATCAAGTTTCATCAATATCCAATCATAAATAAGCACATAATATAACATTTTAATAATTATCCATAAGAATAACATGGGAGCTGAGTAAGCAGGTTTGCTGCAACAAGGAACAAACAAAATGGGTTTTTATGCAAATATAAATATAACTCAACAATTCGTAGACACATTCCAAGTTTTATTAATTTATTTTCATAATTAAGGTAGTCATTACATTTTACTTATTCTCCATAAGAATAACATGGGGGCTGAGTACGCAGGTTCGCTGCTACGGGGATAATCAACAAAAAATCAATTTGTTGTTCAAATATCAATATAACAGTACTACGTGAAGCCATATACCAAGTTTCATCAACTTATTCATAAATAATCGAGATATCAAATTTTATTTATTCTCCATAAGGATAACATTGGACAACGTACTGTGTTTAGCACTTTGAATATCTCAGCAACGGTTGGGCGTAGAATCACAATTTAAACACCAAAATGATTGTTTTGTGGAACTGAACAGATTGGTAAAAGCAAATGTGAAGTTTACACTAAAATAAACTGAGGAAAAGCCAAAAACCTTTTTCCCATAAGATTAACATGGGAGATTTTATGAGTAGGTTTTTTGGATTTTCTCCGCAACCACTTAACCTAGGTTAATAATTCAAAATACTAAATTATTTGTTTTTTTAAGCTCTATAACACGGTCAAAACCAAAATTAAGTTGTTTACAAATTTTAGGATGAAAAATGCGAAAAACTGATTTTTGAAAAATTTAAAACCCCCATAAACCCCCCTTTCCATGGTCCGATTTTTCTGGTTTTCGAACTTAAAGTCATGAATGCCATTTTACACATTTGAGCCAAATTTCATCGAAATCGGACCTTTTTTACTCAAGTTATTGCATTCACGGACACACACATATATATATATATATATATATATATATTTATACATATATATATATATATATATATATATATATATATATATATATATACATATATATAAATTTGAACGAATAGTGTTTTTGTCATCTGGGGACCTCAAAACAAAAAATTGTCATGGTCTCGGGCTTAAGTCTTACCATGAGACCTACGGTAATAGCTTCTTCCCTATAGGGGAAATTCGCTAAAAAGAAACACGCACATAGACAAACCCACAAACAATCAACAAACAGAGGCAAGCATAGTTAAACAAAATGAATACATAGAAATTCTGATGTTAAAAAAATTATCCCCTTCCAGTTACAAAAAAGTAACTTATTAGTAGTTACTTTTAATGTACTAATAGTTGGGAGTTGTAGTTTATTAGCGAATTTCCCCTATAGGGAAGAAGCTATTACCGTAGGTCTCATGGTAAGACTTAAGCCCGAGACCATGATAACTTTTTGTTTTGAGGTCCCCAGATGTCCAAAACACTATTCGTTCAAATTTATATATATATATATATATATATATATATATATATATATATATATATATATATATATATATATATATATATATGTGTGTCCGTGAATGCGATAACTTGAGTAAAAAACGACCGATTTTGATGAAATTTGGCTCAAATGTGTAAACTGACATTTATGACTTTAAGTTCGAAAACCAGAAAAATCGGACCATGGGAAGGGGGGTTTATGGGGGTTTTAAATTTTCCAAAAATCAGTTTTTTGCATTTTTCACCCTAAAATTTTTAAAACACTTAATTTTGGTTTTGACCATGTTATAGAGCTTAAAAAAACAAATAATATGGTATTTTGAATTATTAACCTAGGTTAAGTGGTTGCGGAAAAAATCTAAAAAACATGCTCATAAAATCTCCCATGTTAATCTTATGGGAAAAAGGTTTTTGGCTTTTCCTCAGTTAATTTTACTTTAAGCTTGAGATTTTATTTTACCAATCACTTCAGCTCCACAAAACAATCATTTTGGTGTTTAAATTGTGATTCTACGTCAAACCATTGCAGAGATATTCAAAGTGCTAAACACAGTACGTTGTCCAATGTTATCCTTATGGAGAATAAATAAAATTTGATATCTTGATTATTTATGAATGTATTTTGATGAAATTTGGTATGTGGCTTCATGTTGTACTGGTATATTGATATTTGCCCAAAAAATAAATTTGTTGTTGGTTGTCCCCGTAGCAGCTAACCTGCATACTCAGCCCTAATGTTATTCTTATGGAGAATAAGTGAAGTTTTATATCTCCCTTAATTATGAAGATAAATTAATTAAACATAGTAAGTAGCTTCACCTGGTTCAGTTATATTGATAATTGCATAAAAACCCATTTCTTATCTTCCTCGTTGCAGCAA
Organism: Allygus modestus; assembly: GCA_963675035.1. NCBI lineage: Eukaryota > Metazoa > Arthropoda > Insecta > Hemiptera > Cicadellidae > Allygus > Allygus modestus. Next base: position 188,715,289 of record OY776112.1, on the reverse strand, counting down.
ACCTGCGTACTCAGTCCTAATGTTATTCTTATGGGGAACAAATAAAATGTTATAAATCACTTATTTATGAATGTATTTTTGTCAAACTTGGTGAGTGGCTTTATGTACTAGTGAGAAACATATAAATGCATTGGAAATTCGCTGAGTACGCAGGTTTGCTGCGACGGGGGGTATATTTTGGTCTGTTTACCTGCATATTATTTCTCTGTGTATTTCAAAATTACTTACATTTATGAGGCACTTCATTACAGTGTTTCACATAATTTGATAACTAATCCACTAAAAGTAAAAAATAGACCTAAATGCTCTAATAACCATTCTTTTTATTAATACATTATACTTGAAAACCCCAATGCTATTTGCACATTTGTTGAGAGGTGATGGCATTCTCATGTATATGATATGTAATTTCTTATGTAGATTGATATTATTGTAATGAAGATAGTTGAGATCGATGGTTTGTATCCACGGTTGTCACGACGTCGTTCATCAATCCAAAGTCTCAACTGCAACATGATTGTGAGCAATAACGACACGGCAGACAAAAGCATTGTTGAGCTCTCCGTACAGCTCGTAGATTGTTAGCAGACATTGTATCTTCTGTCACAATGTGCTGTCATTAGAGTTGAAAATACACACGTAAATCTCTACTAGAGGCCATGGTCAGACAAATTTTCTTTTGTTTTAGACATAATGAAAACCGTAAAACAACTGAAAAGTTGATTAATGCAAAAATTTTAAAATGTTAAAAAGTAAGTAGCTTATTAAAATCTATTGTTTACAAATTTTAAATGTCTCGAAATTAAAAAAAATGTATTACATGTTATTACGGTGCGTGTGGTTAAAACTGCGGGATATAATACAAATCGTCTTCTAACACTTAAACGTATATTACATTTACACTTGTCTTGTTATAAAAGACTGAAAATATTCAATTAATGGTTGAAGTCTGTCGACTTCGATTGATCACAGTGATGATCATCGGTCTATTGACAAAATGACCTAACCTATTTATATATATACTTTCCTTCTTGTGCGTGAGTGAAGTATAAGCACACTATACATTTGAAGTGTTGAAATAGTTAACATCGTCAAAACAAAAACTTTATATAAAAAGTTAGGGTATTTTGGTTTGTTACATATAGGATGACAAATCAACTTGGGTTTGAGTGGCCACAGGAGCAAGTAAGTAATATACAGGATGGCATGGGAACCAGCCGTTAACACTGCAAAAAAATACAAGCTAATGGATATTCATCACAAACTAGATGAACTGATAACATTTTGTAAGGTTTAGAACTTCGCTTAGTGGCTATTATCGGAAACAGTAATGACAATTGGGCTCCAGCCAATAATATGGCTCCACGTTGGCACTGTTTGCCATTTTGCCATAGAAAAATAACATTCGAGTGTATGCCGACCAGCTCTTGAGCAGTTTAGCAATGCAGCACGTCTACTATTGGCTGGTCTTGGTTGATAGCCCTGTAAGCCACACCCTCCACTGCTACCTCTACTGCTCTCGGGAATGGAGACCGACGTTGGGTCAACCGGAATGACCGTGCAACGATTCGAGTGTATGCCGACCAGCTCTTGAGCAGTTTAGCAATGCAGCACGTCTACTATTGGCTGGTCTTGGTTGATAGCCCTGTAAGCCACACCCTCCACTGCTACCTCTACTGCTTTCGGGAATGGAGACCGACGTTGGGTCAACCGGAATGACCGTGCAACGATTCGAGTGTATGCCGACCAGCTCTTGAGCAGTTTAGCAATGCAGCACGTCTACTATTGGCTGGTCTTGGTTGATAGCCCTGTAAGCCACACCCTCCACTGCTACCTCTACTGCTTTCGGGAATGGAGACCGACGTTGGGTCAACCGGAATGACCGTGCAACGATTCGAGTGTATGCCGACCAGCTCTTGAGCAGTTTAGCAATGCAGCACGTCTACTATTGGCTGGTCTTGGTTGATAGCCCTGTAAGCCACACCCTCCACTGCTACCTCTACTGCTCTCGGGAATGGAGACCGACGTTGGGTCAACCGGAATGACCGTGCAACGATTCGAGTGTATGCCGACCAGCTCTTGAGCAGTTTAGCAATGCAGCACGTCTACTATTGGCTGGTCTTGGTTGATAGCCCTGTAAGCCACACCCTCCACTGCTACCTCTACTGCTCTCGGGAATGGAGACCGACGTTGGGTCAACCGGAATGACCGTACAACGATTCGAGTGTATGTCGACCAGCTCTTGAGCAGTTTAGCAATGCAGCACGTCTACTATTGGCTGGTCTTGGTTGATAGCCCTGTAAGCCACACCCTCCACTGCTACCTCTACTGCTCTCGGGAATGGAGACCGACGTTGGGTCAACCGGAATGACCGTGCAACGATTCGAGTGTATGTCGACCAGCTCTTGAGCAGTTTAGCAATGCAGCACGTCTACTATTGGCTGGTCTTGGTTGATAGCCCTGTAAGCCACACCCTCCACTGCTACCTCTACTGCTCTCGGGAATGGAGACCGACGTTGGGTCAACCGGAATGACCGTACAACGATTCGAGTGTATGTCGACCAGCTCTTGAGCAGTTTAGCAATGCAGCACGTCTACTATTGGCTGGTCTTGGTTGATAGCCCTGTAAGCCACACCCTCCACTGCTACCTCTACTGCTCTCGGGAATGGAGACCGACGTTGGGTCAACCGGAATGACCGTACAACGATTCGAGTGTATGTCGACCAGCTCTTGAGCAGTTTAGCAATGCAGCACGTCTACTATTGACTGGTCTTGGTTGATAGCCCTGTAAGCCACACCCTCCACTGCTACTTCTACTGCTCTCGGGAATGGAGACCGACGTTGGGTCAACCGGAATGACCGTGCAACGATTCGAGTGTATGCCGACCAGCTCTTGAGCAGTTTAGCAATGCAGCACGTCTACTATTGGCTGGTCTTGGTTGATAGCCCTGTAAGTCACACCCTCCACTGCTACCTCTACTGCTCTCGGGAATGGAGACCGACGTTGGGTCAACCGGAATGACCGTGCAACGATTCATCATAACCGGAACGCATAAGGGTTAAAGAAACAATAGTTATTCGTGTATTAAGGGAGTAAAATGCAACTTTGTCTCCCTGAGAGAAATCGTTGGCTTCCAACGCCATAGGCGACGGCGACTATTTTCCCGAGGGAGACAATGTACTTTACTCCAAAAGTATACACAACATTTTTCCCACACCCCAAAATCCACAAGTATCGATAAGTATCCACATTAACAATCGCTATCCATTTTGGTTGCGTAATGCCTAATAACTAACCTAGGAACTCGGAACGTTAATTATTGCAGAGAAATGTCAGCTGATTCTGTTCCGCATGTTGTAGCTACAGCGTTGCCAGTTTTGTACTGCACTGTGTTGCCAGATTGTCAATGTTATTCTTATGGGTTTACTTTCTCTTCCTTGGGAGTCAAAGTATATTTTGTCTCCCTAGGGAGACAAAGTAGCACTTTAATCATTCATTACAAGGAGTAAAATTCGACTTTACATAGTAGGTGGGGAAAACATTATTTGTTATATCTTTATAAATATTAATATAGCTAGTTCTTAAATTCGTAACGATAAATTGGAATAAATAGACTAGTACAATATTTTACGTATATTTAACGAATTTTCTTGTATAATACGTTATAACTGCTGATCGATCTTATACTTTGCTAAAATTGCACAACAGTTGCAGAGATCCACAAGACAGGAGTATGATGAGAGTCGATGTGGCGAAAAAACGACGGCGGAAGAACTTGTCAAGGCGGCTGAATGTTTCTAGAGAGCTGACAGTTGAACTATCAAACTTCGGGGATGTGAGTGAAATTTTTTCTAACCAACATTCAACTGGCGATGAAAGATAAGCCAATAATGAGTGAACGGAGAAACCCCAAATGAGAGTTTCTATATCATTTGCAATATTATGGCATTAAGTACATTATTATTTTTAAAGGAAAATCCATTGTAAAGAAGTTGGAAAAATATTGCTTCTTGGACGATTAATAATGAATGAATTAATAAGAACTCTTTAAAAATACAAATTATGTTACTTCTCTTAAAAAGATTAAAGTTTTGTCATAATAACCATTTCACAAGTAAAGTTCATAATTTACGAAATGTAAAACTGATAACATAGTAATTTACAACGTAACATATTTTCTTTTTTTCCTGCTTGGAGCGAGAAGAAAATCAATTACGTTGTAATTATTATTTTATCAGCTTTGTAATTCGCTAAGTTCTGAACTTTACATGGGAATCGTTATTACTGCAACAGTAAAGTTAAGCCTTCTCAAGAGAACGGGTTTAAAATACACACTCATCTTTGCAATAGCGTTCTAGTTTTCACATATGATTTCCTGATTAAGGGATTATATGCTTTTTTAAATAATGGATTTCCTTTTAAAGTTCTTGCCTATTGTAAATATTTAGGTATAGTCTGTTTAGCGAATTTCCCCTATTGGGAAGAAGCTATTACCGTAGGTCTCATGGTAAGACTTAAGCCCGAGACCATGATAACTTTTTGTTTTGTGGTCCCCAGATGTCAAAAACACCATTCGTTCAAATTATATATATTAAAATAAAAAGACCAACTTACTTATAAATTCGTAATATTTCGTATTGTTTGTTTTTTTTTTTTTTTTTGGGGGGTTTTCATATGTAAGTTTTATTCAAATCAAATTTTAATTCATACCATTGGGTTCAGTTTAAAAAATTTGGTATTTTGATCATTGCTCTACGTCAATTGGTTACTGAGATATTGCACAGTACGTTGTCTAATGCTATTCTTATGGAGAAAAATAAAAAATTTATATCTCGCTTATTTATAAACATAAACTGACGAAACTTGGTATATGGCTTCATCTGGTTGTGGTTTGTTGTTTGCACAAAAAAAATTGTTCACCTATGGTTCCCGTAGCAGCAAACCTAGGTATTTGGTCGCCATGTTATTCTTATGGAGATAAATTAAAATGTTATATATCGCTTATTTATAAAATGTATATGAATGTTGGTATGTGACTTTACTTAGAGTTCTATTGATATTTGCATAAAAATCCATTATTTTGTGTTCCTTGTCCCAGCAAACCTGCGTACTCATCCCCAATGTTATTCTTATGGTGAATAATTACAATTGTATTTATCGGTTATTTGTGAATATATTTGTATGAAACTTGGTATGCGGTATTATGTGGTATTAAGACATTGGAAATTCGCTGAGTACGCAGGTTTGCTGCGACGGGGGTATTTTGACATATGGCTTAGCAAGAATACATGCCTGAGAACATTGCTATGATTGTAAAAAAAGATAAAACTTTATTACACGTAATTCTGCTAAATAAAAGGAAGGTTAACAAGAATCATATTGTAATCACCTACAGTATTTTTGAAATGCATTTAATACTTAATTTAATTTAATTTTAGTTTAATAATAATAAATGAATAACGGAGCCATTCTTACTCAATTTTTCGGTACTCGATATTTGGGAGCTATTATAGTCACCAGTGAAGACACTCTAATGTCTTTTGGTATAGTCTTACTACTACGGCGAGATCTGCATCGGTACGCCCGGTCAACCAACGAGGGTGATGTTCGACACCGGCTCCTCGGACTTCTGGGTCACCTCCAGCTACTTCTGTAACTCCTCTCCCGACTACTGCAACAGTTGTGAGTCGATAGAGCAATGATTGTAGCAGTGCTGTGGAACTGGCTGTTGGGTGTTGGTTGTGGGTAGATTTGGGAGTTGGTTGCTGGTAGATTTGGGCGATGGTTGTGGGTAGATCTAGGTGTTCACTGTGAGTATATTTGGGTGTTGATTAAAAAAAAACATTTCCCTGTGTTTTTTAACGGATACGCAATATTTGAGAAGAACTTAAATGTCGCTGCCATTTTCCAAAGTGACGGCCATAGCCCAAGATGCACAAAAGCCGAAGTTATTACAGGGTGTTCGTACTGAATGTAAGCGAACTATCCCCTTGAAAGGATTTTTTTGGTAAAAAGTTAATATGACGAAAAAACTGGTTGGAGGAAAAATTTATAAATATATTTATACAAATTATATACTGTACCTAAATAAATAATGTTTGGTGCAGTTGTTAACTGATCTAATTCATATGACTGTTTTATTTATTATTGTCATCATGTGTGTTTTGTTTATATTAATGTTTTCCTTTCCAAATAAAACCACTAGCAACTAAAATACCCCCGTCGCAGCAAACCTGCATACTCAGCGAATTTCCAAGGAGATATAAATGTCTTAATACTACATAAAGCCACTTACCAAGTTTCATAAAAATAAATTCACTAATAAGCGATATATACAGTTTTAATTATTCTCCATAAGAGTAACATTGGGGCTGAGTACGCAGGTTTGCTGCAACAAGGGACAAACAAATGGGTTGTTATGCTAATATCAATATAACTCAACTATGTGAAGTCGTATACCAGTTTTTATTCATTTATATTCATAATTAAGGGAGACAGAGCATTTAATTATCCTCCATAAGAATAACATGGGAGCTGAGTACGCAGGTTTGCTGCTGCGGAAGCCTTTGGTAAAAATATTTTTTTTTAGCAAATATCAATAGACCACAACGAGATGAAGCTGTATACCAAGTTTTGTCAGTATATGTACATAAATAAGCGAGATATAAAAATGTTCTTTTCCTCCTTAAGAATAACATTAGACAACGTACTGCGTTTAGCACTTTCAATATCTCGGTAACTAATTGACGTAGAGGAATCATCAAAATGCCAAATTGTGTGTTTTTTTAAGGAAAATCTAATGGTGAAAACTAAAATTGGACTATTTCAAAAATTATATGTAAAAAATTAAAAAAAATTTTGGAGTACAAAACACCCCCAAAATACCCCTTCGGATAGAGCGATCTGGCTGGTTTTCAAACTTAAAATCATAAATGTTGCTTTTCACGTTTATACCAAGTTCCATCAAAATCGGATCATTTTTACGAGAGTTATCGTGCTCACGCGCGCGAGCACACACACACACACACACACACACACACACACACACACACACACATATATATATAAACTGTATATATACAGTTTCGAACGAATGGTCTTTTTGGGGTCTGGGGACCTCAAAACGAAAAGTTATCATGGTCCCGGGCCTAGGTCTTACCATGCCGACTAGGTAATAGCTTCTTCTCTATAGGGGAAATTCGCTGAAAGGTACGAGCCACTGGAAGTGTTGACTTCGCCACCCGAAGGAAGCCGAACTCGTCCGATGGCGGACGAACTATCCGCAACAGATGCTTTATTATGAGAATACCCCTGTAGCAGCAAACCTGCGTACTCATAGAATTTCCAATGCATATATATATGTATCTTAATACCACATAAAGCCACATACCAGGTTTCATCAATATACATTCATAAATAAATTATTTATGACATTTTAATTATTATCCATAAGAACAACATGGCGGCTGAGTATGCAGGGTTGCTGAGTAACACGAAAAATGGGGTTGTATACAAATATCAATATAACTCAAGAAGATAAAGCCACATACCAAATTTTATTAATTTATGTTCATAATTAAGGGAGATAAGACGTTACTTCTTCCCCATAAGAATAACATGGGAGCTGAGTATGCAGGTTTGCTGCTAAGGGAACTATCAGCCAAAAAATGTTTTTTAGTGCAATTATCAATAGACCACAACGATATGAAGCAATATACCAAGTTTCATCAGGATAAGTTGATAAATAAGCGAGATATACAATTTGTCTTATTCTCCATAAGAATAATATTGGACAACGTACTGTGTTTAGCACTTTCAATATCTCTGTAAACATTTGACGTAGAGCAATGATAAAAGCACCAGATTGTGCGTCTTTTTAAGCTGATTCTAATGGAAAAAACTAAAATTTGATTTTTTCAAAAATGTTATGTATAAAACTCAAAAAACCAATTTTTGGGGTACAAAATCCCCCCAAAATACCCCTTCGGATAGGTCGATATGTCTGGTTTTCGAACTTAAAGTCATAAATGTTGCTTTACACGTTTATACCAAATTTCGTCAAAATCGGATTATTTTTACGAGAGTTATCGTGCTCACGGACACACACACACACACACACACACACACACACACACACACACACACACAGTTTTGAACGAATGGTGTTTTTGATATCTGGGGACCTCAAAACGAAAAGTTATCATAGTCCCGAGACTAGGTCTTACCATGCCAACTACGGTAATAGCTTCTTCCCTTAGGGGAAATTCGCCAAAACTAAACCTGATTGTCCAAAAAGATTCACTTACAAAATAAATATACCCCCGTTGCAGAAAACATGCATACTCAGAGCCAATTTCAAATGGTATTTCACTAAGTCGTGAAGCCATTTATCGGGATTAATCAAAGCATATTCACAAGTAAGCAAGAGATGACAATTTTTGTTATTCTGCATAACAAAAAAATTAGAAGTGATAACGCAGGGTTGCAGCACAGAGGACTACAAAATCGGGGTTTTATGAAATTTCAACGGAGCATAAGAATTGATAGCAAGTTTTCCCAAAATTTGTTCAAGCGAGATAAAAAGGTTTCTTATTCTCCATAATAATAACATTATAGTTGCTGAGTACGCAGGTATTCTTTCTTACAGACCACATAAAATAGGTTTTGTATGCAAATATCAATAAAACTCAAACATACGAAACCACATACTGTACCAAGTGTCATTAATATATGTTTATTAATAAGCAAGATATACAATTTACTTACTCTCCATAAGATCAACTTTGGACAACGTACTGTGTTTAGCATTTTCAATATGTCAGTAACCAATCAATGTATTGAACCATTTAATGGGGAGCAAAAAGTTAAATACCCCCGTCGCAGCAAACCTGCGTACTCAGCGAATTTCCAATGCATTGATATGTTTCTCACTCCTACATAAAGCCACTTACCAAGTTCGACAAAAATACATTTATAAATAAGTGATTCATAACATTTTATTTATTCCCTATAAGAATAACATTAGGACTGAGTAAGCAGGTTTGCTGCAACGAGGAAGATAATAAATGAGTTTTTATGCAATTATCAATATAACTGAACCAGGTGAAGCTACTTACCATGTTTTATTAATTTATGTTCATAATTAAGGGAGATATAAAACTTTACTTATTCTCCATAAGAATAACATTAGGGCTGAGTATGCAGGTTAGCTGCTACGGGGACAACGAACAAAACATTTATTTTTTGTGCAAATATCAATATACCAGTAAAACATGAAGCCACATACCAACTACACATCGATATACATTCATAAATAATCGAGATATAAAATTTTATTTATTCTCCATAAGGATAAAATTGGACAACGTACTGTGTTTAGCACTTTGAATATATCTGCAACGGTTAGACGAAGAATCACAATTTAAACACCAAAATGATTGTTTTGTGGAGCTGAAGTGATTGGTAAAGGAAAGTGTGAAGTTTAAAGTAAAATTAACTGAGGAAAAGCCAAAAACCTTTTTCCCATAAGATTAACATGGGAGATTTTATGAGCATGTTTTTTTGGATTTTCTCCGCAACCACTTAACCTAGGTTAATAATTCAAAATACCATATTATTTTTTTTAAAGCTCTATGACATGGTCAAAACCAAAATTAAGTGTTTTAAAAATTTTAGGGTGAAAAATGCAAAAAACTGATTTTTGGAAAATTGAAAACCCCCATAAATCCCCCTTCCCATGGTCCGATTTTTCTGGTTTTCGAACGTTAAGTCATAAATGTCACTTTACACATTTGAGCCAAATTTCATCGAAATCGGACGATTTTTACTCAAGTTATCGCATTTACGGACACACACACACACATACACACACACACACACACACACACGCACACACACACATATATATATATATATATATATATATATATATATATATATATATATATATATATATATATATATATATAAGCTGTGTACCCGTGCTTCGCAACGAACGATTTGTGGTACTTACATAGCACTTTAATTTTTCATTATCAATATATTTATTTCAGGAAACGAAATTCCCAAGAAACCGGTGTGCTGGTAACGATGCTCGTTTCCCATAGAACGTTTTTTTCAGGCACCCTTGCCTCATTAACTTAACAAATTTTAGCAGATATTTACAGATTATTCACACTCTATTTACATGCAATCAAAACTATCTTTCAGTACTGTATAGGGCTTATGCTCGACAGAAAAAGCTCTTAGGTGCTAAGAACCTCTCTGTACACTACGTTCTTTGTTCTTCTTTCTGGTTGCAAAATAACCAAGCTGCCAGGAGAGCTCACCCTTGAACACTCCACATACAGTTGGCCATGAGCGAAACAATCACTTCTTAGATCCACACCAGCTACTTTCAAACTCTGCCCCTGAGCCTTGTTGATTGTCATAGCATAAACCCTCACATAGCATTCCCTCACAGGGAATTTCAGACGTTTAAACTGAAAAGGGTAGTCTGATGGAATAAGAGGAATTCGGGGTATGAATACAGTTTCGCCTTGGCGCCATCACCAGGTATAATATTAACCCTATGAGGGTTTAAAGCGCTACAAACAAACGCACAGACAAACGCTAGATGAGGGAAAAGAGCCAATAATGAGCGTCAATCCTTGGGCAAACATGTATGATTGTTGTAATTTAATCGCTGGTGAGAACTAAATATAAATATTAAAAATTTTACTTTTCAAAACGAATTAAAAGTATATTTTTAGTCATGAATCAAATTATGACCAAACACAGAGATTTTTTGTCAGCAAATAATATCAAAATTAGCAATTAATTTCATTTTAATAGCTAAAAGTCTGCACACTGCAATGTGGACAGCGATTAAACTTATATGGACTACATTATCGACACTGTTTTCAATTCCGGCCGCCGCCGCACGCTCACTTTGGTAAGTTTTGCTAAATTAACTCGGAAACCATAAGAGATAGACAACAAATTTATAGGACAAAAAATGTTTAAAATTTATTTCCATACTAACGTTTTTCAATCAGATTGAAGGTAGGTTCACTTGTTTAGGTGCTAGAGGTGATTGTGTACAGGAAGTACAGTCCTAATTTTCCTAAAACTTCAACCCACCGAAAACCACCCTAAAATTTTGAATTTTGTAAAACCCATTCTTAGTGGGTGCCTACACCCTAAAAGGAACGTCCATGCAAAATCAAGTAGTTCAAGTAGTTTAGGCTGTGCGATGATACGTGAGTGAGTGAGTGAGTGAGTCAGTGGATTTGACAAATATATACTGTAGTAGAAGATATATAAATTTGAACGAATAGTGTTTTTGGCATCTGGGGACCTCAAAACAAAAAGTTATCATGGTCTCGGGCTTAAGTCTTATCATGAGACCTACGGTAATAGCTTCTTCCCTATAGGGGAAATTCGCTAAAATGAAACAGTTTGTTATTTTAAGGTTAATTTAACGGTGCAAACTAAAATTTGGGTATAATAATTATTTGTCAAATTGAAAAAAAAAAAAAATGTGGGGTACTATCCCCCCCCCCCACAAATAACCCCTTAAAATGGTGAAATCTGTTTGGATTTCGAACTCATGAAAATAAATGCTACCTTTCACGTTTATACCAAATTACATCAAGACCGGACCATTTTACGAAAGTTATCGTGACTACGGACACACACACACACACACACACACACACACACACACACACACACACACACACACACACACACACTTGAACCAATGTTTTTTGCATCTGGGGTTCTCAAAACGAGAAGTTATTATGGGCTCGGGCTTAAGAGTCTTCATCTCTGGATGTTGCCGGACGCCATCTTGGCGAATTGTTCCATAAGGCCAATGTTAACTTTGTGCCACCGTTATTCCTCACCTGATCGTCACAAACAATTAATTTTGGTGTCAAATTAAAGGTTTCGTCGTCCTCTAGGGAAATACAATAGTTAAATTTGGATTTTGTTACTAATTAATGAGAAAATGTACGATGTTTGAAATTATGAAATTTATCATTATCTATTTATTATGAAATTATGATACCCAAATTAAGGAATTCCACATTGCATTTCCCTAAACTAAACTAAACCTTTAATTTGACACCAAATTTAATTAAATGTGATGATGAGGTGAGGAGTAATGCAGACACAAAGTTAACATTGGCCTTTTGGATCAAAACTCAAAGATGGCGTCTAGCAGCTTCCGGCGATGAAGACTCTTAAGTGTTACCATGCCACTTAGGGTAATAGGTTCTTCCTTGGGAGAGAAATTCGCTGAAATAAATTTCAATTTTAACATTAAACAATTTGTTTGTAAACTTTATTCACATTAAGCTTCTACAAAAAGTTTGGCTAAATTTAACGTATCTTCAATTATCTGTGAATAGCTGCAGAGATACAACGAGGTAGGTGACCACGAGGTAGGTGACGGGCAGGGAAACCATCTTGGTGAACAGTGTCATGCCACGGAGACGAACTCTGTTGTCAAACGTCGCCAGAGAGAATAGGCTGATCGTATCACTAATCATACCAGGGGTATCGCAATATACCATTTGATGAGCGAGAAGAACTGTCTTGTTATCTGCTTGACAGCAAACATAAAAAATAAGGCATTGGCTCATTAGGGCTGTTTCTTCCATTAACATAACGGTGACATCTTGTGAATGAAACGGCTCATCTCTGATATCCATAAACAAATTAAACATCGTGCAACAAAAGAATACCCCCGTCACAGCAAACCTGCTTACTCAGCGAATTTCCAATGGAGATATAATGTCTTAATACTACATAAAGCCACTTACCAAGTTTCATAAAAATATATTCACAAATAAGCGATATATGCAATTTTAATTATTCTCCTTAAGAATAACATTGGGGCTGAGTACGCAGGTTTGCTGCATCAAGGAACACAATAAATGGGTTTTACGCTAATTTCAATAGAACTTAACTAGGTGAAGTCGTATACCAGTTTTTATTCATTTATGTTCATAATTAAGAGAGTCATAGCATTTAATTATTCTCCATAAGAATAACATGGGGGTGAGTACGCAGGTTTGCTGCTACGGGATCCTTTGGCAAAAATTTTTCTTTGAGCAAATATCAATAGACCACAACCAGATGAAGCCGTATACCAAGTTTCGTCAGTATACGTTCATAAATAAGCTAGATATAAAATTTGTCTTTTCCCCCATAAGAATAACATTAGACAACGTACTGTGTTTAGCACTTTGAATATCTCGGTAACTAATTGACGTATAGGAATGATCAAAATACCATATTGTGTGTGTTTTTTAAGCTGAATCCAATGGTAAAAACTAATATTTGACTATTTCAAAAATTATATGTAAAAAATTCAAAAAACCCATTTTTGGGGTAAAAAACCCCCCAAAATACCCCTTCGGACAGAGCTATCTGGCTGGTTTTCGAATTTAAAGTCATAAATGTTGCTTTACACTTTATCCCAAATTTCATCAAAATCGGTCATTTTTACGAGAGTTATCGTGCTCACGGACACACACACACACACACACACACACACACACATACACACACACACACACATATATATATATACAGTTTCGAAGGAATGGTGTTTTTGGGGTCTGGAGACCTCAAAACGAAAAGTTATCATGGTCCCGGGCCTAGGTCTTACCATGCCGACTACGGTAATAGCTTCTTCCCTATAGGGGAAATTTGCTAAAAGGACACGATTAGCCTGCATAACAAGCAAATACAAGCTGCAAAGGAGTTGACTTTATGAACAGTGTTTTATGTTGATGTAAATGATGTTCAAAATTAAATAAATGAATCCATTTTGGTAAAATTTGGTATACATTTCTTGAAAACAAAAAGTATAGCACAAAACAGAACAAATTTACTATGAATAGTCCACCTGTTCTTATTGTCTGGACGAAGACTCACACAAACTTAACAAACCGGCCTCCTTGAAGTATTTCCGTACTTCAACGAATGTCGATCTTCACATTGCGGTAAAAGAACAAGTTTATTAACACACAGTTGGGCGGACATAAGACCCAATTTGTGTTTTGATTTGTACCACTCTCACAGTGTCGTCAGATCCAGGAAAACATCGATAATTCTTGCGAGAGGCCAAAAAAGTGAATTCGCAGTCGTCTTCATGAGCAAGAGATCTCCAACGCGTAAATTAGCTGACTTTGGGGTCGATTTGGTCCGTTGTTGTAGGGTGTATAAATATTCCGTGCTCCACCGTTTCCATGTTCGTTGAGCGAACTGTTGCACGAGATGCCAGTGTTTAAGTCGATTAGGTGGAACTTCAGTGACGTCAGGTTCAGTAAGTGCTGCTAATGGAGCACCAGTGAGGAAATGCCCTGGGGTCAGCACTGAAAAGTTGGTGGGATCACTGGATATCGGAGTCAAAGGGCGATAATTTAATATAGCCTCGATACGTATAGCATAGTCAATGTCGTAAATTCTGGTAGTGTGAGTGCAGTTTTTCCCATTACACATATTAATGCTGTTTGGCACTCTTGACTGCTCGTTCCCAGAGGCCACCATGGTAAGGAGCGGCTTGAGGGTTGAAATGGAAGCGCAATGACAATGTTGAAGAGAACGTTTGAATGTGTAGTTGCGAGTTAGCGTTTGTCACAGTTGTTTGAAAAATCTTCCGTAACGATGACTCAGCGCCAACAAAGTTTGTTCCGCAGTCACAATATATGTCAGAACAGATGCCACGACGTGATATAAAACGAGTTAATGCAACAATAAATGCGTCTGTTGTAAGATCTGTTACGACTTCAATATGTATAGCCTTTGTGACCATGCATATAAAAATACACAAATACACTTTGATAAACTTAATGAACCGTAAATTAGTGACTTTAACTGATAAAGAAAGAAAGAAAGAATTTATTTCTCAAACTACTCAAATTACACACATTACAAACTAGCATATGAACGTAGCACAATAATCAATCCCTGTTGAAGCGAATGGTTTCTCAGGTTCCGTGCGAGCGGGAGGTAAATCTGCCATGAATGGAACAACATTAGTAGGACGAAGTCGTAAGCATGTGATGCACTTGTGAATTCGCAAACGAATGACATTTTTTCTAGCGTTTAAAATCCACACTTGGCGTGTTATCATTGACTGGAATAGTTGTGGACCAGCGTGAAGATACTGAATACGGTTAATATATTGACGTTATGATGTCGTTTTGGTAATAACACGGGGTGTTTGGTTTCATAAATCAACGAAGACTTACTGAGACGACCTCCAACACGATTCAACTGTTGAGCATCAATGAATGGATTTAGTTTGCCTAATGTGCTGGGACAGTTTCCTTGCTTGATTTCATTGAACTCTTTCACAAATGATACTTGTTGTACCATGTAAAACACTTTCATGCTTGATGCCTTTATTTATGAAACAGTTATATAACCGGATTGATGAGTCGTACGGTTGCAGTTATGAATAAAACGTAAAACCAAAGCAACTATGCGTAGTAGTTTAGACCAGGAAGAGTACTTTGTTAACAAAGGCAATTCATCGATAGACGAAATAGTAAATACCAGTAATAGATTAGATTTCAATTCAGTTAAATCATTAAAAGTGATGGGAGTAAACTCTTTCGAAGGCCAATAACAAGATGGAAATATAAGCCATGGTGAACCGTTCCACTACAAATTATGATGCATTAATTGCTATAGAGGTAGACCAAGTGATGTACAATCAGCTGGATTCTCATGTGATAAAATGAGGCGTCAACATTCCGATGATGTGATTTCTTGAATTTGAGCAACTCGATTTGCGACATACATTTTTATTCGATAGGGAGGAGTGTTAATCCACGTTAGAACCAGTAGAATCCCTCCACAAGAAAATATTTGTTGCGTTGAACATATTAGGAAATAGTGTGGTAATGCGCCACTATCGGGACATCAAATGAGCGGCACACAACTCAAGACGAGGAATGGTCACTTGTTTTAATGGAGCGACCCTGCTTTTTGCTGCTACTAAATTAGTTGTCACAACTTTGTCATGCAGTTCACATTTAAACTAAATAACTGCCGCACAGCCACTTTCTGATGCATCGCAGAATCCATCTAGTTATATTTCATGTAAAGAGCTGAGATTCAAAGTTCGTGGTATAGGCAGTTTGTGACAACCAGTTTGTTTCAGCAACGATACACGTCCATTGGTCTTGTACGTCAGATGGTAGTTGTGCGTCCCAAATTAAACCTAAAGTCCAAATAAGATGCATAAAGCACTTGGCAAGCATTATGAAAGGAGTTAAAAAATCTCAAGGGTCATAGATTGTGGAAATGGCACTTAACACTGTACGTTTGGTAGACTTCTTGTTCAAGTTTTCTACACCATGCGTAGTGTAGGAGAATGTGTCAGATGTAGGGGACCACTGAAGACCTAATACAGTAAAATGTGAATCGGTAGAATGAGAAATGAACTTTGGGGACTCACGATGTGCGTCTGGAACTTGTTGCAACAGTTGTTCAGAATTGGACACCCATTTACGGAGTTCGAAACCTCCGCGTTGGAACAAATTGGTCAGTTGTTTTTTTAGCTCAATCGCAGATTGGATTGATTCCGCACCTGAAATGATGTCATCAACATATTATGATGTAACAGCGCATGATCTGCTTCAGGGAAATCGTGCCCTTCGTCAATGGCTAACTGATGTAGCGTACGGATTGCTAAATATGGAGAAAAATTGACACCGTAAGTGACGGTATTAAGTTGAAATGATTCTATTGGTTGATCAGCTGTCGATCTCTAAAGAATTAGTTGAAAATTGTGATAATCTGGATGAATGATTATTTGCCGATACATCTGTTTGATATCGCAGCAAATTACTATGTGATGACGCCAAAATTACAGGAAGACGAGACAAATTGAGAGTTAATTTGCCCATGATTATCATAGGATGATTAGTGATTATCTGAACGCCGGACAAAGTTTATAATGTGGCTAAAATCTGTCCTTTGTAACGAGAAACCTTTTGATCAATGTCAAAGATTTGCACATTGCTTTTTTGACGCTGTGCATTTAGTAGATTAACTCTCTTTCTGTGATGAGAGGACATATACTACCTGAGTCAAGCAGTGCACGGAATGTATGAGTAATTCCACTAGAAGTGCGCAAAATGATTAATATTGTTCCTAGCAATACCATAACATGTTTATTACATTAAGGAGCATTGTTTTGTGAGTAAAACGCAACTGTTTTATTACTTACTGTTTTTATTGTTAAGGTTAGGAACATCATTGGTTGAATTTTGTTTTTCAACCTGAACATTTGTGGTTGAATATTTGGAAAAGTTGTCTGATTTGTCAGACGGAAAATGCAAATGATGCATTTATTATGCCTAAGATGCATTTGTTATGCCTGTTGTTACAAAATTTGCATACAGATTGGGATTTGCATGCTTTAATGACGTGCATGATCAAACACGAAATGCAATCGCGACGTATTTTAATGATTTGATACCTTTCCTGTGGCGTTTTAGCCAAAAACATTGGACATGAAAAAGTTTTGTGATTGGATGTATCACAAACCGCAAAGGAGAACAAATGATTAGTATTTTTGGACGTTGGGGCAGCTGCAGTTTTATGACCGGTGTCTGTCCGGTAGAATGAAGGTTTGTTCCGAGGGTTAGCCAAGTGAGTATCGTTAAGACGCATTCCCAGTGAGCACACAGCGTCTTCGTGACGGGAACACTCTAGAGTGAGAAAATCAATTATTTCATCTCCAGAAGGTAGAGTATGTTTTTTCGTGATGATGACGTCACGAGAGAGCTCTAACCGTTTACGCAACTCAACATCTAATTTGCGTAGAAGTAATGCTGACAACAAATTACATGACTCAGTAATACTACATTGTATAGCATTTAAAGCTTGAATGTTCTCAATGTAGGTAAGTATTCAAAAATGTCTGAATTCCCAATAAGTTGTTGAACGATATGTCAGGTAAATCGATTATCCGGTTGATGTGCATAAGCTGTAACCGCCGATCATTATGATAACGATCGTGAATAATCCCGTAAGCATTAGCATCAGTTAAGAGAAGATTTCATACAAGGTTAAGTGGTTCACCAGACAGAATACTTAATAGATACTGAAATTTAAGTACCTTGGCCAAAGATTGATTAGAATGAACGGTAGTATTGAACAAGTTTATAAAAGTTGTCCAACTGGCGTACTCACCATTGAACTTAATCAATACCAGTTTAGGTAGTCGAGCTGCGCATTGGTTGATATTATTAAAGGTATCAGAAATGGCGTTGAGCGGCGATTGTTCTTATTGATCGTCTTCGCCTAACAAGTCTTCAATAACGGACGCTAAGTAGATGTACGAATCATTGATGTTATTCTGGTCTTCTGCAAGAACTTCTTCGGAAATGGCGTCTTCTGCATGGTAAGAAGTAGCTCGAGTGAAATGTTGTAAAAGTCTTCATGTTTCCTGTTGATTTCATTCGCATATACTTTCAGCCATTTTTGCTGATGTCGAGTGATTGTCTGGATGACTTTGAAATTTATCGACGACTCTTTATTGATGCAAATCGTAATCGTATTTTCGTCAGCGCCGACAAACGTTTGTAAGTATCTGGCTTAAAATCACCGGTGCGGGTAGGTGTCATTTCTCAATTACAAAGCAATATTATTGAAGTTAAAAAATACATGAGTGTTGAAAGAATTCTAATTTCCATAGCTGAAATTCATACTATCTGCGCTCGGAGGACCATTAAAATGTTTGATGTTGATGTAAATGATGTTTAAAATTAAATAAATGTAACCAAATAAATGTAAATATTTATAGCACAAAACATATGCAGAACAAATTTACTATGAATAGTCCTCCTGTTCTTATTGTCTGGACGAAGGCTCACAAAGACTTAACATACTTTTAAATGACGCCGTAGAGACGGAGGGCATTTTCCAACTGGTAAGCAGTAGCTTGGGCAGTTACCTTCATTCATCATCGCGTTTATTTCCTTTACTTTGTTACTGACAGCTGAAAACATGCCAGAAAAGGTAGACACGATAACTAAGTGATAAACTGAATTCCTTTTTGAAATAGAAATACGGTATGACAACTACAGCCAACTGCCACAATTCACTAAGAGAAAATAGAACGGCCAACACTTTAGAGCTGTGTGAGATTCCCAAGACGTATTAGCTCCTGTTGCCTAAACGTCGGAGGCTGATCGAGTTTGTCCATGACGGTTGACACCAAATTGCTTCATAATCGTCATAGTTCACGAAGTTGTACAACGTAAATACAATTGGAGCGCCGAGATAGATGTAGTCTGCTACGGTGTTCATTGCTTTGTTCAGGGTCGAAACAGAATTTACAAGCAAGCCATCTTTGTAAACCAACAGGAAAGTGCCCACAAGAAGCAATATAGCTGACGTAGAGTAGCTTTCCTACGTTGATGGACGCCGGAACAGGAAATTAGCCACTCCAGAGGCTTGTAAACCAACATGATCGTTTCTAGTAAATATCCATGCAACAACTCGAAAGAACTCCGATGATGAAATGGAAACGTGTCCCATATCTACAACAAACCAGCATCAACGTAATAAACAAAAGTGCCCATACACCACTGTAGCCGAAAAGTTGGAGTGGATTATCAAGGAGAAATGCTTAATCATTCTCCAGTCGATATTTTTCCTACAAATTAATTTAAATTGATTAATTATTTATGTATGGAAAATGTACATAATTCATGTTGGTATGAATGTTAGTTAAATCAACTTTTACAACCATACCTAAGAAGGTTTGTTGCGATGTTATATCTGAAAGAAATAATTTGTTAATTATTGTTGTAAAGGAAACCTAAAGGAATGTATAGGGCATTTCTTTGATTTTATTTAAACAGTGATAATAACATTGGCCATTCATCTTAACTTATACTAAGGACAGTTATATAAACTGTAATAGTATTTAAATTTAAGCTTCGACCGTAGTATCCAAAAACCTCGATCTAACATACCAAAAATATGTCTTTTGTCGTTCTAGGTCCCCGGCTGAAGTTTGTGATCCTTATGAATACGAATATATTAAAATTTGATCTTGCCTCCTTGTCGGTTTGTGTTTAGTTGGCTACTTCTCCCAATTAAAGGGGCATTTTTCAATAAATGAGAATGACTGTAGAGGAAATAGCTCCAGTATTAAAGTGAATAAGCAAAGCGGATTCCTTCGATGAAAAATGTGCATTGAAAACATGTTTACCTATTAAACACCAAGTGTATTTAACTACATCCTACTAAAGTGTTTAATATATATATATATATAAATTCGTGCCCAGATATTTGATGAAAAACCCCGAATAGTTAATTTTACTGGAACTATGTTTGTTTGCAAAGTTGGTATTTGGCAGGTGGCCACTACACATACGACCACGGCAAGAGCAGCAGCTACGAAGAGGACGGTACCCTGTGGGAGATCGGCTACCAGGACGGGTCGTTCTACAAGGGGTTCGTCTCTCGAGATGACTTTGAGGTGGGTTCTAATGAGCGGCCCAGTTTGTAACACCAACGGGGGTCCCGGTTTTCCCATGAGATCCCGCAGGCGTAAAACGAAATTCAATACAAACTTAAAATGTAAACTACTCAGCGACAGTCTGCAGTTGGAAATAGTTGTTTATTTAATTAAAAAAAAAACACACAAAGACACTTGTATTCAAAAGAATACAGAGAACTATAAGGGTCAATGGGACGGACCCTCGATGCTTGAAGGAAATATCAAGCCTTTAGTTTATTTTTCTAGAGGTAATTAACTTTAATTGGATATAATTGTCATGATTAGTCATAAACTGAAAAAAAATTAACTACTGAACCGACATTCCCTTACTGAGCTTACACGTATGATTAGATTACATCACCACAATTCCCTAGTGTCAGAAAGGTTTTATGGCTCCTCTAAGATTATCAATTTGCTTTAAGTTCTAGTTGAAGAAATCTCGACAAAGCGACAAAGTTTACGGTAAAACTTTTATTTTATACGTTATCTGTACTGCACATTGTTATTTTAATTTAGTTTAACGAGTATAGAAAGACATTTTTCTAAATAAAAAGCAACAATATGTAAGATCATACATTTTAGATTAGATTGAAATCAGAGCCTCGGTAGTAAAAATAATGTGGAAGGCCAATTTTTCGCGGAGGTTATCGCCATCGGGGCACTTCAGACAAGGACTGCAATGCACAGTTTGACGGCATAATGGGCCTGGGCTACCCTGACTACGGCTCCCCTGACGTTCTCAAGAGGAACCTTCCCCTCCTCAACACAGTCTATTCACTTCCAGATAGACGGTGGTAATGTGGAAGGCCAGTTGTTTGCGGAGGTGATCGCCATTGACACTTCAGACAAGTACTGCAATGAACAGTTTGACGGCATCAAAGGTCTGGCTACGGCGGTCCACCAGGAAAGCGCCACTAGGGCCAGGTAGCACACCGTCAAAGCGCCACTGCCAAACCTACTCCCCCAACACGCACCGTCAAAGTGCTAATACGGCCTTCCTTTAGTCAGAAATATTTCTGAGAAACTGCTCCAGCAGTGAGCAAATAGTGGTGTACGCTACGCATTCACGGTTCAAATCGATGGACTTATTTTCATTTCTCCCAACATTATCAGTTATCTTGACATATCTATTAAACATAGACTTTAATATTAAAATAGCCATATTTGACTTATGTTTTTGTAATCAGCCCGCCATCAGATCAATTTCTCAGTTATTTAGCTGCAAAAGTTGTCTATCAACGAACTGTTGACTCTAAGGGGTTTTCTTTTTACATTTTCAAGGGGATTCAAACATATTTATATGTTTCGAGAGGAATTAAGAAGCCTTAGCGTTTGTTTGTTTACATTTCATCTTCTCCGCGATTACCCGGCTACCTGGCTTCTGGAGTATAGTCTTGGTGGTTTCCCAGTGCGTGCCAGGCTGACCTTTTTTCGTCCCTCGCATAAATGGCGCTTTCCCGGTTTACCCGGCTACAGCTCTCCTGATATTCTAACGAGGAACCTTCCCCACCTCAACATGGTCTGTTCACTTCCAGATAGACGGTGCTAATGTGTTAGGCCAGTTGTTCGTGGAGATGATCGCCATCGGCACTTCAGACAAAGACTGCAAAGAACAGTTTGACGGCATCATGGATCCGGGCTACCCTGACTACGGCTCCCCTGACGTTCTCAGGAGGAACCTCTCCCTCCTTAACACGGTCTGTTCACTTCCAGATAGACGGTGATAATGTGGAAGGCCAGTTGTTCGCGGAGGTGATCGCCATCGGAACTTCAGACAAGGACTGAAAAGAACAGTTTGACGGCATCATGGATCTGGGCTACCCTGACTACGGCTCCCCTGACGTTCTCAGGAGGAACCTCTCCCTCCTTAACACGGTCTGTTCACTTCCAGATAGACGGTGCTAATGTGGAAGGCCAGTTGTTCGCGGAGGTGATCGCCATCGGCACTTCAGACAAGGACTGCAAAGAACAGTTTGACGGCATCATGGATCTGGGCTACCCTGACTACGGCTCCCCTGACGTTCTCAGGAAGAACCTTCCCCTCCTTAACACGGTCTGTTCACTTCCAGATAGACGGTGCTAATGTGGAAGGCCAGTTGTTCGCGGAGGTGATCGCCATCGGCACTTCAGACAAGGACTGCAAAGAACAGTTTGACGGCATCATGGGTCTGGGCTACCCTGACTACGGCTCCCCTGACGTTCTCAGGAAGAACCTCCCCCTCCTCAACATGGTCTGCCAAGGCATCATTGACGAGCCCGTTTTCGCTTTCTATCTCACCCAGTAAGGACAATGCGTTTATTTATGGTTTCATTATTACAGTTTAGCCAATTAATACAAGTGATGCTTATTAAAATTATATCGGGTGGAATAAATAGTACTGTAATATATTTCTAATGCCGTGTTTAATGCTACAGTTAGTAACCATATTTGAACATACAGTACTAGTACATGAACCACGGTACGAAAATAGAAGGCCTTCATTTATTGGAAAATTGTCAACGGTATCTTAAAAGTATTTTTGAGATATTTATAGACTATTTTACGTATCAAATAATACAAATCGTCAACATGTACTGGTGTTGTCAAACGAATATAGAGATAAATCTTCACTTATTCTTATCGAACTGCCCTTTTAAACTCACAAACTTAATTCATGTAAATCATTTTTAAGTGGTTATTTTGATTTTTATGTTACAAGCTCCTCACCAATTGGCCGTTCGTGGGTTTTAGAGGAGTTTCCAGAATTTACCCAATTCTTCCAAAGTTTTGGGGATTTTTGGGCTGTTTCCGGGGAGGAAGGCCCGTCGGCGCAGCTGGTGCTGGGGGGCGCAGACCCTGACCACTACACTGGACTCCTCACCTTCACCCCCGTTGTGTCCAAGACCACCTGGCTCATAGCCGTCGAGGGGTAGTATACAGCGTAGTTTACGTAACATTAGAGCACAAAAACAATATAGATTAACTGATGCACTAACATCAGTATAGTGGTGGAGTGTATTTGTTGTGTTAAGGTTAAAGTACAACAAATCGCTCAGATTGAAGCTATAGTTAACAACAACACATGATGAGCAAAGGAGTATTCTATTAGACAAATTCGTAAAATAACTTAATTCAGTGAGTTTCTTAAACGATGTTATAAGAAACTTTGATTTTGCATTTTTGTTTTATATTTTTGTGACAGCTAAGGGAGCTTGGCCATAGCGTCACTTTCAGGTGAAACACATTGATCACGTCTCACGCTTGTGCTGATCTTGCTTATTGCATGCCATCGAGCAATATTTACTGACACTTCTAGGGAAAAGTCACACAACTGCGACAGATGCTATACCAAGAAAAATAAGTGACATAAAACTAATGTATGGAAAATCTATGCTTCAGAACAATTACTCGTCAGTATAAAGTTTAAACATAGCCTAAGGTCTCTTAAGACATATTGCGCGAGTAATTATGAATTACGACTGAACAACAACTATCTCTTTCTGTAAAGGATGGTAGAGGAAAAAATGTACAATACCACTGTAATAAAATATAATTGTTGCATTTTTTCAGGGTTTTCATCGGCGATCAGGAGATAGGCGGCAACACGCTGGCATTAGTGGATTCAGGAACCACACTGATACACCTTCCAGACAAAACGTTCAACACATTTTCTCAGTTATCTGGATCAAAAGACTACGTAAACGTTGTGTGATTGTAAATGTGTTCTTCACAAGACTATCTTTTAAATACTTGCTCAATTCACACTAATCCTAATCTTCAACTAATTCTAATCTTCGTGGATTCAGGAACTTATTAATGCACTGTTAAAAGATATACTGCATGAATTTGATCGACAAACAAGCTTTGAAACATCTCATTTTAACCCTCATTGCAAAAAACCGTTCTGTTAAAATAATATACAAACCCTTGGTCATTTAAGAACGTCGCAAACAATTTTTTTAAGGATTTATCTTACTCCGCTGTTCTCAGATTTTCAGGATGATTCTGATTCTGAGGTCTGGCCGTTCTAACTTAATTTATTGACAGTCTAGATATGCTAACATTCCAAGAATTTTTATTTTATTCTTCATAAAGGATAGTTCTGTCTTCTTCAACATGTATGCTTCTTATCCATCTTATTTTTCCATTCATGATGTAATCTACTTCTGTAAAAGTACGGGATTTTCTATATAGTTCTAATAACATTGTTCCTCATAATTAATTCTCGAGGATCTATTTGATTTTAGAGTGTATACAAACTCCCTGGACATACTTTGTGTATTTGATCCTTAGGTCTAGACAATAATAAAACAACGGACAAACATGGGTCTAAAATGTATAGTTTTCTGTCTGTCGGTCTGTTTGTAATTTTTTAAAGTTTTCAATTAACTCAGCTTCTATTTAAGATTTAATTTTAAATTCGGCTCCAACGTGAATCCTAAGACCCTCAACAAGTGTATTCAGTTTGATTAATTTAACTGCATCAGATTCAAAATGGCGGCCATTTAAAATGTTTTGGGGTCAAATTTAATGAAAAACGTAAAATTATAAAAACTTGTTACCGATAATAAAACATGTAGTATTGTAAGACAAATAAAACGACACCTTGTTTGCTGAAATCGGATAAGAAATAATTGAGTTATGAGTTATTTACCTAATTATTTCTTGAGTTTATAAGGCCAAATGTAAAATAACAATGTACGGGTATTAAAAAAGTGGTATTTATTTTGGTAAATTGTAATAACTCGGTTATTTCAGTATGTCACTAAAGCATCGTGCGGGATGGGGTGGCCCGGAGTAGCCAGGAACGGGTATACCCTCGGGGACGTCGCCCCTACCCTAGTTACCTGAGGCCTGGCCTCCGTTTGCCCGGAATCGGTAACCTGACGTGCCGGGGGTCGCCCGTGGCAATGCTGGTCCGACACCATGCATACATGCAGCTCTCCATGCGGCATGTCCAATAAGTAATAAATGGACAAGTATTTTTCAATAGTCAAATTATTGATTTGTTTAACATTTTATAATTCTTGTAATGATTGTGATATAAGGGGTGAGTTCTTGAATGTACAGTTTATCATCAAATTTAAACTTAAATCGTACAAAAACAATTTTATTAAGATATACTTCGAATGATCAGTCCGTCCAAAAGCTTTGCCTCTTAGTTTAGTCTTATTTTCAATTTTGTTTTCTTCTGATTAATCGTACCATGTATTTTCGTGCTTGCCTACGCCAGTAGAATTTTGTATTTAGCGTTGTTAGAGGACAACGGTTTAATCCTCTCAAAGTCAAGTGGGCGCCCCGGGAATCAAACCCGTGACCTCTTACGCCGAAACCCGAGATGATACCGGTCAGGTTAGGGAGGCGCACATATGTACACACATGTATTTGATGTTACTGCTGTCAGTTTATACATAAATTGAGTTTTATGTGTTTGTAATACTCACTAGGTTCTAACTAAATATACAGGGAGCGGCAGAAATACCTGATGGGTTTCGTTCATGCACAGTACAGCAGTCGCGTGGAGTGGGGTGGTGGGGAGCGCAGCGTTCTCGTTCTCAAGGCCACTCGAGGGCAGCGTAGGGAATTCGAGGGTGATTACCCTTTTCGAGGGTAATTTTACCTGTCGAGGGTATTTTCGAGGATAAAAAAGGGTAGTTTTCGGTTAAAAGGGTAATAACGATGGAACAGGTAAAAGTGATATTTTTTTAGAAGTATACTCTTAGTCAATATTACTCTGTGGTTCGAACAGTACTAACCACACTGTAGTTCCCAAAAAACATTTTTCTCTGTGTCAGACTATGCTATTTCTTGTGCACACGTCCATAATTAGTAGACAATTGAGGTTTGTTTTCTTTGAAAATGTCAATACTCAGTGGCTGTGGTTAGTTAGCATTTTTTGTGATTAATGATTAGTGCCAGTGGTTGAAAAGTGGATTAATACTGTAATTTAATGATGCAATCCTTTTCTAAAATCTGTTCCGAATAATAAATTATTTGTTCTCGGTGTGGTGTGCCTTTTTTATTTACTGGGTTCAGTCTAAATTGAAAAGTAGTTGAAGAAAATCCAAGTGTTGTTCGACCACTATGGGCTAGCCTATGTACTTTATTAAAATATATTTTCTGCAGTGCTTAGCTTTATTAATCTACGCCTTTGCTAAACAGACTACTCATTTCAAAAATAACAGAAAGCATGACTAATTTGATGTAGCCTCTGGTTTAGGCCTATAATGCTTTATTGCCCTTTTGGTGGGGATGGTTTATTTGTTCTAGCCTAGAGTAAGTAGATCATCTGTAGTCTAGAATTGAATGGTAGTATATGCTCTTTTTGTTCTTTATGCTCTCTTTTGTTGAACTAGTCTAGGCCTACACCAGCGAACCATTACCATATTAAGTTATTTTTTCCTGTACTTTATTATCATAAATAATGGATAAGTGGGTTGTACGTAAGAAGAAAACTGCCGTAATTAGTAGTAGTTCTGTAGGCCTATCTGGTTTAGAGCCTAATCCTCTTGATGAACCCGGCCCCAGTAGTAGGCTCACTTCTGCTGAACTTGAGGCTAGTGGTAGTTCTGTTAAACCTAGGCAAGTTTCAGAGGAGCCAACCCTAACTCCCGATCCAATATCTAGAGCTTACACTAAAATAGTTCAAGATGAAGATGACTCGATGGATGTTGATGATCCCTCAGAGAAAGATATCAGTGATTAGAACTGATAAGGCTGATGATAGCGCATCAAATATATGCGGCCCTTCTGAAGAAACAACATTGAAAAAGAAAACCAAACACCCAAAATCTAAGCCTAATTATGCTCCTAGTAAGCCTAGGTTCAACCATAGTTGGCTAAAACTACCAGTATTTCAAGGATGGCTTGAAAAAAGCCCAAAACAAAGAGATGGACATGACCTGGCAAAGTGTAAAGTGTGTGACACTGTCATACCTGCTCACAAAAGTGAGCTAATAAGACTGCTAAGTCTTCAAACATGTCAAATTATCAACAGAAGATAACAAAAATAAAATAAAATAAACAACAGAAGATAACCTGACTAAAATGGTAGAAAGTCCTCATGTGTTGGACAGCATGAAAAGGGCAGAATTAAAATTGTCTGCATTAATTGCACAACAAAATTTGCTATTCAGCCTATTAGGTACATTGGTACCCCTAGCTTATAACCTTTTCCCAAACTCCAAAATAGTTGGAAAATTATGTATGAAGAGGCATAAGGCCACTGCTACATTGAAAAATGTCCTCGGACAAACGTTCCTTGAACTACTAAACCAAAAGTTAAGAGAACCGGCAGCATTTTTTTCATTAATAAGGGATGAAACCACCGACATTAGCTCAGTGAAGCAATGTGCGTTGACAGTAATTGACCTTGATAAGACCACTGGAAGTGTCAAAACCTCCTTTTTTGATATGTACGAAGTTACATCAAGTACTGCTGAAGACCTGTATAATGGAATGATAAACTCAATCAAGGCAAAACACATTTCACCTGAAAACCTAGTAGGCTTTTTATACGACAAACTCAATGGTAGGGGAGCATAATTCTGTGTTTTCACGTTTGAGGAAAAACTTTCCTAATATAGCATGTATAAAGTGCTCATGCCACATGGTGCATCTGGCCGCCAGTAAGGCATGTCTTGAACTACCAAAAGAGATTGAAGATCTTCTTAGAAATTTAGGATCCCAGTTCGGTCGAAGTTTCTCCAGACAAACAACTGTCAAAGAGTTCCAAGAGTTTTTTCAAGCCGAGATGAACAAAATTCTTACTCCTTCATCAACGAGATTAAGCAATCTTTAAAGCATCTTTAAAGCAATGTGTAGACAGGGTACTAGCTCAGTAAGAACCCCTTAAAGCATATCTCATAAATGCTGTGTTTGATGAACCAACTGAACCTACCGAATATATGCTTTAATGTATGAACAATAAGTTCACCCGCATTTATCTAGAGTTCATGTCCTATGTTTTAGGGATCTTAACAGACTTTAACATTATGTTTCAAAGTGAGACTCCCCTTCTACATAAATTAAAACCAGAAGTAGAAAAGATGATTCTGGATGTTTGTTCTAATTTCTTAGACAGAAAGTATATTCAACAAACTCCAAATATATTTTCCTTAAACCATGCAAATCCACGACATTTCCTCAAGCTAGAAAACATTTATCTAGGTATTGCAGTTTATGAATCATTCACTGCGATTAAATCTGATCATGACATTCCACAATCTCTCAAAGATAGCTTTTTAATAAATTGCCTGAACTTTTATGTTAAACTTGTCACCGAAGTAAAAACAAGGTTTGACTTTTCAGACAATGTTTTTGAATTTTTGGGAGTAATCAACCCAAAGAAAGCTCAGAAATTTGATATAAAATGCCTGGCACACATTTTACAGAGATTTCCAATTCTGAAAAAGTTTGTCGATCCTCAAGAAATTGAAAAACTAGATTTGCAGTGCTCTGAAACATCAGCTAATTACTGGAGACAAGTTTCAAATCTGAAAACTGCTAGTGATGCTTTTCCGCTTTATTTTCCGTTTTTTTTTTCAAATTAGATGAAAGTGTTAAATTTACTTCTAGTTTTGCCATTTTCTCATGTATCCGTCGAAAGAGTGTTTAGCACCTTAAACCGTTGCAAAACAAATGAGGGGAACAAATTAAAGACTAAGATTGATGTTGCCCTAGTGGCCACTAAAGAAGGGGTAAGTGATAGTGGTGGAGTACTAAAATTTGAACCCACAAAATAAATGTTAAAGAAGAACGTTTGCTCATAGATCGTATTGTTTACTAGTTCTTGTATAGGTTAGTTTTAAAAGTTTTTACAATTTACCAAACCATGAAAAGAATGGGTTAGAACTATTTATCTCTAAGTGACATAAAAGTGCAAATTTTTAACCTAAGAATTGAACTATGGTGTAGAGTTATATTTTTTTTAGTTTTTGGTGATAACACTAAGAATGGACTAAGAATTATTTATTGTTATTCACAAGTAAATGTAAAAAGTAGTCATATCTTAGGGTATTTTAATGTAGTCCTAATAAGTTAAAATTATTTTAAGGGATTTTAAAATTAGTTCTTAGACTAAGGTAGATTGTTATTGTGACTTTTGTACTTGTATACTTAAGATTAATGCAATACATGGCTGAATCAGTCTCGATACCACTCAGTGAAAAAAACAACACGGGACAATAAACTATTTTTTTCAGAATGGCCTACACAACATGGTTATCATAACTTGGATGTGAAATATAAACAATAACATTTCAGTTGAAAATACATTGAAATATCAAGCAAGACATGCTGATCATCTTACAAGACATTAAAAGAGTTAAAATTATAAATTATAAACGTCAACAATAGTCAGTGAATCTTACGGTATTTATTAACTTTTTTAAATTTCTCTTGTAGACCTACTATAGGTTGTATTCAATTGATGGATTACATTTTAATTGCTTGTTATATAGCTTATTTGCCTCTCTTCTTTTTATACTGACCTAAGCATATTTTTTCCTATTATTTACTTTCTAACAAATACAGGGTGTTTCAGAATTCGTGTCGGATACTTTAGGGTATTGTTCCTAGATGCTTAGTAAGCTCATAAATAATAAGCATTTTTTTAATATGCGTAAGTGGCTGTCTGTCTGTCTGTATGTGTTTTACAGAAAATAATTTTTAATTTAAAGTATGTTTAAGATAAAGCTTTGAAAATCTGTATATGGGTTCTAATTATGAATGTACATAAGTGGAATTTGTTCAAAATTTCAACTTTTCAAAATTCAAAATGGCGGCAACTTTAAATTTTCAAACTCAAATGTCTTAAAAATAGTTTATTTTACAAAAAATGAACAAAAACAACTTTCTTTTTTAATTTTGTCCACTAAATAATTACAAATAACTTGCACGCCAATCGGTTTATAAATAAAAAATTTATTCCCACTTGTGTGATTAATTACAACTACTATTAGAGCAATTGCTATTTGAGATAATTAAAAATTATTTTCTTTAAAACACATACAGACAGACAGACAGCCACTTACGCATATTAAAAAAAATGCTTATTATTTATGAGCTTACTGAGCATCCAGGAACAATTACTTTAGGCTGAGCATCCAGCCTAAAGTATCCGACACGAATTCTGAAACACCCTGTATATATGTACATAAGTAATATATGTACATATGCAATTGCTCTAATAGGAGTTGTAATTAATCACACAAGTGGGAATAAATTTTTTATTTATAAACCGATTGGAGTGCAAGTTATCTGTAATTATGTAGAATAAAATTTAAAAAAGAAAGTTGTTCATGTTCATTTTTTTTAAATAAACTATTTTTAAGATATTTGAGTTTGAAAATTTAAAGTTGCCACCATTTTGAATTTTGAAAAGTTCAAATTTAAAAAAAAATTCCACTTATGTACATTGATAATTAGAACCCATATACAGAGTTTCAAAGCTTTATCTTAAACATACTTGAAATTAAAAAAAATATTTTCTTTAAAACATATACAGACAGACGGACAGCCACTTATGCATATTAAAAAAATACTTATTATTTATGAGCTTACTAAGCATCCAGGAACAATACCCTAAAGTATCCGACACGAATTCTGAAACACCCTGTATAGCAACAGATGGCATACACACATTGGGCCTATATAGACAATATGTTCTATGATGCCATTTGTCATTAGGATATTAATAAATTATGTTTTCTAACAAGAAGTTGACGTTAGATAGTGAAAATACCAGGGTTTGAACCGTTCCCTATCAAATCATAAAAAATGTCATTAGGGTTAAAAGCCCAAAAACATAATTGCATAGTTAGGACTAATGGAAGTAAGATGAATTTCATAGCTTAAATATAGCTTGATATTTTATTTTTAAATTTGTCAACGTTTTCAGTAATTTAATGTGAGTACATACTTTTTAATATTACTTTCTGATTTAAAGTATATATTACAAAATATCAGTAATGCATTTACCGGATACAAATTTTGTCGAGAGTAATTTACTGCGAAAAAGGGTAATTTTCCCGGAGGTCGAGGGTCCAAATAGTAGTCGAACAACACTGCTCGAGGACGTTTCAGTTGTCATGGAGCAGTGTTCCAGTGAGCATCGCGCGTTGAGACGTATTTTAAAAGTGGCGATTCTGTTGTCACACAACGTCAGTTTCGCAGACATTTTCATGTGGGTAGTAGGGGATAATTTCCATCCCGTAACACTATCAAGCTGTGGGTCAAGAACTTCAGGTCAACTGGTTCAACGTTAAAACAAAAGCCTGAAGGACGTCCAAGGTCAGTGAGAACGCCGGAAAACGTTGAGTGACTGAGGCAAGCCGTGCTGTGCTGACTAGCCCGCATCAACCAGTGCGTAGACAAGCTGCTGCTCTTCGAATGTCCGACCGCTCAGTGAGAAGAATACTGCACGAGGAGCTACACTTTTACCCTTATAAAATTGCAATTGTTCAACGGCTGAAGTCTCGTGACTACGCTAATCGTCAGAGATTTTCTGAACAAATTATTGATTTGATGGATGATGAAACAATTCTTGTAATGAGTGATGAGACTCATTTTCATCTTGATGGGTATGTCAACAAACAAAATTTTCGCTATTGGTCAGACACAAACCCACAAGAGTTATATGAACGCCCCCTGCATAGTTCCAAAGTCACAGTGTGGTACGGGGTTCCTAAGAAGTGTATTATCGGGCCGTACTTTTTTGAGGAAGTAGGGCGAACAGTTACGTTCTTAGTTCCTGAACTGAAAAGAAAACATCTTGGCTTGAAGAAGATGTTGTTCCAACAAGACGGAGCAACTGCCCACACAGCAAATGCTGTAATGGGTTACTTGAGGATGAAGTTTCGAGGCCGCATCATCTCTCGCAACGGCGACATTGCTTGGCCCGCTCGTTCCCCCGACCACAGTGTTTGCGAATTTTTCCTTTGGGGTTACCTCAAATCGAAAGTGTACGCAAAAAACCCCGTACACTAGAAGACTTTAAATAAGCTATTAGACAAGTGGTTGCGTCTATATCAATGGACATGCTGAGTAAAGTGTTTGACAGCTTTGCTGTGAGTCTTGAAGAATGGTCAAAACTTAAATGACGTTATCTTTAAATAATGTAGAATTTATGTTTTGTGTTTTCTGAGACTGTAAATTGTTACACATATGTTTTTCGAAGTGTTTTTATTAATTGCCATCTTTTAAAATTCTTAATGTATAATAAATATGCAAAAATGTTTATAAACATTGGAGTTATTTTTATTTGAAAGCCGTCAGGTATTTCTGCCGCTCCCTGTACTATAAAAACCAAGTTGCCAAACCAAGTTTTAAATGTGTTTTTGTTGTTATTTTTCAATCGTTAACGATAACTCAAGAGAAAACGAGACCGCGCCAAAGTTGGACAGCGCCAAACTCGACCACAATTTTAGTCCAGTTGACGCATCTGCATCTGTACATATATAAAAAAATGGTCGGTTTTGATGCTTTACGCACTTGAAAACCTGGGCACTTTCTAAAGTGTCCGGATATGATGCTGTCCGACTTTGACGTCGTCCCCCACTATTCCTCACCTCAGTCTTTCATAAACTTTAAAGAAATGTGTATTATGATGTTCTCGTATTTCAATGAACTGTTTTGTAAAAGCTCTGATATTTATGTTTTATAAACTAAACTATATTTTAGATCGACTGTTCTAAACTCAAGAGTCTGCCGATCCTGGTCCTCGTCATAAGTCAAGTTAGGATGCAGTTGGGGCCCTCGGACTATGTCCTCAGGGTAATTTCCTTCAGATTAAATTATATTATTACTGATCTTTGGTTGTGGACAAAAAGTGTCTGTTGGCTTTTATCCTCACAAAGGAAAAGAGCTTTAGCTATTACGTCATCAGCTAGTATAAATACAATTAACAAGAGTTTTTTGTTATTATAATTTTAAAGGTTTCATTGAAAATAATATTTTAATCAATCACCGAATAAAAAGCAATAAAGGATGTTCTTTTACAAACATTGTGTGGCTAAATATTTTTAGAATTAATTTTAAGTTCGCTCTTTAGCTCACGATCCTTGGATTAAAACAAGGATCATGATTATGTATACAGTTACATTACGCATCATAAATTCAATTTTTGTCACCTCGGAGGGCAACAAATTAAACCACCTATCAGAATAAAGAATACTAATAAATAGAAACAGTTTTCTTAAAGATATCTTCAGGGTAACCAATAATGATCATTCAGAAATTGAAAATGTAAGTAAAAAATATTGAATGCGGCATCCCAATTTAAATACAAATTATAAATTACCAATGTGATTCATACGTTTATAAAAAATAACATTCGTAGTTTATAATTTGTAATTATAAATCAAATTTGGCAATATTTTTGAAAAGCATGTTGAACTACAAACATCCAAACACACTTAATTTTCAATAACCCTGTATGAACCCTGTGTGAGGGTGTACAGATATCTTTTATTTATTTTCTTAGGCTGCTTTAGAGCTCAAATGAGACAAGTTGTGAGGTGTTGGTGGTTGGCTACGCCGACTAAAACCAAGCCGACTCCAGAACCATGGCAGCGGCCCTGTCATGGGTTTGAATCCCAGTCCTGGCAAGTCAAGTTTATCAATACTTTTCGACACTCGTACTGTGACGGCTCCTACTTACTTTGCTGGATACGTTAAACGCATAGATCTGTAATATTTGTGGGTGGGTAAAGTAAGGGTCAAATACGCTGCCTTCATATTTATAAACAAATGTTTTAATTATAGCTTCGAGGTGCCACTTTAAAAGCTGCCAAATAATTTCGATCGGGCCGTTATTTTGTTCTTCAGCACTGCCAACCAGATCGGACCGGCGCCTCAGTATTCGTAAGGCCCCACAAAACACTAAAAGATATACTGACACCTATAACAGCCACCTATGTTGTTGGTTATTTTTATTGCTTATTTGTATAAAGCTTATGGTTTATAAGGTTTTTACCTTTGTTGCCGCTAGATATCATCCTTTGCCACTTACTACTTCAGCAAGCTCATCTATTTCCTGTCTCCAGGAGGGTCCAAGCGCGTGCCGGCTGGGTCTGAGGGCGTCGTCCAGCGAAAACATGATCATCCTGGGAGGCGTGTGGATGCGAAGGTACTACACTGTGTTCGACATGGGCAACAACAGGGTGGGCTTCGCCCCCGCCGTATAGGAGCTGAGGGGTGGAGGACAGTTATACAGCAAAACCCCACCTAAACGTGGGGTAGCGGGTGGTCAATAAATGGCAAATAAATGGGTTTACTTTAAATTCTGTTGACTTATTTGATCACGATAGTTTGTATGGAAGATGCTCTTCAAACTTTTCACAAAGGATGAGGTGATGAGCTAGACGTCTCCGCAGTTCCTAATGGTCTGATGTTCTACTTTGGATATGTACGGACGCCCGCGTTGGCCGCCAAGCCCATATTTTGAAGCCAGTGTGTAAAGATTCGGAGGGTTTCAAATATATAGGTTCTTATTTCGTAATTTTAGATCATGTAATACAACTTTTGGTGGTGCTAACTAAAGCTTTGCTATGAGTTATTAACACTATCCGTATTAACACTATCCGTATTAACACTATCAACGTTTAGAACAGTTTTATAATCGCTTTAAGGGTCATGTACTGTACAACAAACAAGTAAGATTTATGGGGACACAATTAAAAACAATTCTGGTGAAAATATCCACTTATGACTTTTAAACACGGAGGAAAATTTGACTAGAAATAACCTAAGTAGATTCCTATAAAAGTTATCGAATAGTAGGTCTGTTATTACTTTAATCTCAGAGTTTATCTCTTGATAAGTTACCCTCCAAAAGAAAACCAAGAATATTCTAGGTATTCATCGTTATTTATTTAAAAACGTTGAAAGTAGTAAACAATGTTTTTGGAAACCACCAAAAGCTTTGTTATTGACTTACGACAAGTCTTTATAAAATATATTATTACATTATATATATATAGTTTATTCTTATATTACAGTGTCATAAATATCGCACAGTAATGTTCACGTGACCAAAGCATAACGAAATAAAGTCGTGTTGTTTATTTTGATTGGGTGGGCGGGAAAGAATAGACATGGCAGTAAAGTTGCTTATCAAGCCGAGTTGATGGAGACATTCTTGAGTTAAGGGTTGTAAAGCGATACTCCAGCTTTAAACACTACGAGTGTTCGCACCCCATCTACTTTAGTCTTAAACATTAACTATATCAGATAACTGAATATTGGTTTTTATAATCCATCCCAGGATGACTGTCCAAAATGAAGTTTCTTACACTATATAACAATTTCGCCCGGAATAATAATGCAGACAACTGACTATTTGGGAATATAAAAACAATAACAAATAGCAGAGGTTTTACAGGATTATCTAAATAAATCCGGAAAATTCCTCAACCAAAATGTTAAGTGTGTGGTTTATAAGCATACAACCTGTTGCTTCCTTAAAATATCTTAGGTAGATTAAACTTAATTTTGTAGATAAAACCAAACCGTGTCGGGAACATTTGTGAAGATAGTAGGTGAAACACTGACGAACCACATACTTGAATGGAAGGTCTCGGGGAAAAAGTTGGAGGGGAGATATTTGTGTGATGATAAAAAAACCCTCTCATAAGGCCATAAAATAAATAAAAGTGATAAGTTAAAATATAGTTTTTACTACCTTAGAACTTTATTAGCTATGTGATTTGAACTGAAAAATTTAAATCATGCGAACAAGTAAAGCTGACGTGAAAAGCTTGTATTGATAAATACAAGAATGAGATTACATATATTAAGAAGTAATATAAATCAATATGAACAGTAAAATATGTTTACAGTTCAATGCGACAGTTCAACATTTACTTTATTCAGAGCTCGAGTAAGATGAGATACGTTGTGTACATAAAGACCTCACTAATTGGTATCGGGTGCCATTTAGTTTACCCTTGTTATTCAACCCTTGAGAATTGTACTCTATCTCTAACTAACTAGCAGCTTCGCTTCTTGTCCTGACAGAAACACAATCCAATAGCAAAATTACTACTAGACTATTAAAAGGTTGAAATGTATTATTTAAGAAAATATTGCAGACATTTTTCATTACTGATTAGTAAATACAACATTGTTTTCGTGTGACTTGTGTGTTTATTTTATTTATTTTTAACTGCAGTTACATATCTTTATTTTAGCTTTTCCTTTTTTACAATTTTGCCTGGATTGTGCCACTAACTTCGTTATTTCTAGGTATTGTTCTCACCTGAAGACGGGGTCAGATTCCTGATCCCGAAAAGTCGTTAAACTTTAATTTTTAGAATCAGTGATGGAAAAACGTCCGCAATAATTTCTTAAACAATACAAACTCACCATCGGCAACGTCAAATTAAAATACCCCCGTTGCAGCAAACCTGCATACTCAGCGAATTTCCAATAAACATATAACATAACACATGAAAACACTTAACAGGATTCATAAGAAATATATTCACAAACAAGCGATACTTAAAATATTAATTATTCTCCATAAGAATAACATTGGGGATGAGTACGTAGGTTTGCTGCAACAAGGAACACAAAATAATGGGTTTTTATTTAAATATCAATAGAACTCATCTTAGTGAAGTAACATACCAAGTTTCATCCATATAAATTCATAAATAAGCGATATATAACATTTTAATTATTTTCCATCAGAATAACATGGGGACCAATTACCTAGGTTTGCTGCAACGGGAACCATAGGCGAAAAATTGTTTTTGTACAAATAACAATAAACCACAACCAGATGAAGCCATATACCAAATTTCGTCAGTTTATGTTCATAAATAAGCAAGATATACAATTTTTCTTTTTCTCCATAAGAATAACATTGGACAACGTACTGTGTTTAGCACTTTCAATATCTCGGTAACCAATCGACGTAGAGCAATGATAAAAATACCAAATTGTTTGTTTTTTATGCTTAATTCAATGGTGAAAATTAAAATTTTATTTAAATAAAAATTGCATATGAAAACCCCCAAAAAACCATTATTGGGGTACAAAACCCCCCCAAAACCCCCCTTCGGATGGTGCGATTTGTCTGGTTTTCGAACTTGTTCAAATAAATGGTACTTTACGCATTTGTACCAAATTTCATTAAGATCGGACCTTTTTTACGAGAGTTGTCGTGCTTACGGACACATATATATATATATAAATATATATATATATATATAAATATATATATATATTTATATATATATATAAATATATATATATATATATATATTTATATATATATATACATATATAAAAATTTGAACGAATGGTGTTTTTGGCATCTGGGGACCTTAAAATGGAAAGTTATCATGGTCGCGGGCTTAAGTCTTACCATGAGACCTACGGTAATAGCTTCTTCCCTATAGGGGAAATTCGCTAAAAAGGACGTTGAAATGTGTCGATTATTGTTGTTAAAAGGGCAGACGTGGAAGTTAAAGGGGGAATTTTATACCCGCGCAGAGATAAGGAAAAAATACATTGGAAATTATCATATACAATTACAAGTATTTAGGTAACAAAAACCATCAATTAGGAATATTGAAGCTTTTTTAAAAATTTCAATACCAGTGTTAAAATAACTCAGATAAAAGGCGATTGCGTACTATTAAGTTTAATTAGCATTAGATCTTTCCAACATCTTCGCTTGTCCTTTTCAGTTTTATAATCAGTTAAAGTCAGACAGCTGGTGGAGTCCAGGTTAGTTTACGTTCTAACTTAACAATCTTAGGAGAGATTGTATAAATAATTCTTCCTCCAACTTTCTCACCGAGATATATGTATTACCATCAATATACATATATCAATTGGCATTACACGTAAAGAAAAATTTATTGCAATGTGAGAAAAAAACATATAAATTCATAAGTTGAATACACTCAAAAAAGAAGACTTAAGATACAGATTTATCAAATATAGTCACACGAAGAAAATTTTACAAGAAATTATAAGAAAAATATATAACAAAATAGACTTGAAAACCAGGGAATTGACATATAAAAATTAAAAAAGAAGTAAAATTTAAATTAATAAAAACATGTATTCATGATAATTGAAGAATTTTTCTAAAAACTACAATCACATTGTATAATTAATTAACAATTATTGTATATATTTAATTTTTATACATCCAAGGATGTTAAATCAAGTTTATTATTACTATTATTTAATTGAAGTACAAGGTTCAATGGTATCAGACATGATTTCCTCAGAGGTTCCTGAGACGGCTTGACTTTATACAGATAATTCAACTCCTAACAGAGTTTAGGTAGGATATGTTGAAGAATAATAATTGTTTACTCAAAATAGAGTATTCAAGATTTCTAAACAGTTTATTATTCTAACTCATAAGTCCCTCACTGACCTTTCCAGTGTTGCCGGGTACGTTTAAACCGGGAAGTAATTCAGTTTAACTCGACAAGTTACAGCTATGTTAATAAAGGTGGCAAAGAAAACTTATATGAATTTTAAAATCGCCTTCTGTTGGAATTAACATTGATTTTGTAAAATATTTAAGTTGACTGAGATAACTTTACAGGAAGTGTGGGTGCCTAAAAGCTAAATAAAAACTGGAATTTGACGCTTAATAACTCAGTTTTACTAGCAAAACTATAAAGAATTTACTATTCTTAATTAATTAATATAAAAACACTATTTATGCTGTTATTATTACAGGATTGTTTTGATAAACACCATTTAAGTTTTCATAACTCTTTTGAATCAATTTTAATGATTAAATATCAATATGTAATTATATAAACTGTCTTTGCTAGTTCATGTTACGAATAAACGAATGATAAGGAAAACTACCATAAATATTTTGAATGAACCAGCAAACATATACATTTTTGGACCGCCGCGCCGGTCAAAAATTATTATAAAGTGACAATAATATTAAAGTGATCACAAGGTATGAAATAAAAATCTAGAGATAGAGAATAAAACTGATACACTTTTAAAAGTTGGCTGCACGAAATAAAGTTGACAATCAAGTTTATCGCGGCAAGTTGATAGTGTCATTCTCGAGGAGGATATAAACCGATGTTTGACGACGGTATTTTTATGCATTTTCTTATCTCGTTCTTTCCCACCGAATGCATCCTCTCAAAGAATGCTGCCTGATGTACTCATGAAGAACGAAATTGTTATAATGCCTAGTTATGGAAAAATAGGTACTGACTAAATCTGTGTTTTACGCTATTTGTGCTAGTTGGGAGTCGATAATTTACAAAATTGTAAACAATATTGATGAGCTATTTTACGCTATTTGTGCTAGTTGGGAGTCGATAATTTATAAAATTGTAAACAATATTGATGAGCTGGTCATTAACTCTGCATCTATTTTGACAGCGTGTCATTAGACGATTTCAACGGAATTGTTGATATACTGAAGGTTTTTAATTATTATCTCGCAATAACCAAATACACAAA
This sequence comes from Allygus modestus, assembly GCA_963675035.1. Lineage (NCBI taxonomy): Eukaryota > Metazoa > Arthropoda > Insecta > Hemiptera > Cicadellidae > Allygus > Allygus modestus. Next base: position 188,675,316 of record OY776112.1, on the reverse strand, counting down.
TTCGAATATCCCAGTGATTTTTTAATAGCTTGGTAATCGAACTAGTTCAGAAATGAGAAACAGAAGACACACGGCGTAGATCCAGAGACGTGGCAATTACTGAAGAGCGCAGAGACGACGCGTAACGGGTGACGGGTGGACAGCGAGCATAGTGTCTCTCCGCATTCAACCTTTGCCCAAGGAAATACGTATTTACGAGCCTGTTCCTCTAAATATAAATATTGTTGTTTTTAAAAAATTGTTACCTGTGGGTGTTTGTTTTGTCAAAGCAATCCAGTTTACCAAAAGTAACGTAAACGCAAAGTAACGTAAAGTACCAAAATTCACTGTTAATTAATACAAGTTTATAGGTTGGTAATCTTACTTCCTTTACTTCATCCCCCATCAACTAGTTTATATTGTTGCAATCTTGTTTTTAATATTTACCATTACAGTATTTCAATCGTGTCCTTAATACAAATATGGTATTTTACATTTGCCAATTTGCCAAAAAAGTGGGATTTTGCATTCAGGTTTAAGGACATCTGCTTACATAGGGACCTAGCCTAAAGAAAGTTAATTGTGAACCTATACAAATTACGTGTAGTAAGTGCCGAAACATAATAAAACATATTTTTGAAAATTATTTATAATTTGACTCCCAAATCCTAGGTTGTGTTAAAAAATACACTAGGGTTTGCAACCCAGGACTTAGAAATAAAAACTACTTAATCTAACATAAATAAAATATGTTTTATTGCTTGTAGCGTTTGCTACTGCTAATTCCTATAACTTAATAATTATTTTTGAGAGTTGGTGCTCAAACAAACCACATAAAGCTTTTAAGCAACGGTCCACACTTTTCAGCAATGTTGTAGAACAATTGTTGTAAACTTAATATAAAAACTTATAAATAACGATATTTAAAATCAAAATCTATGCTAAAATGCAAACCAACTGATAGAGAATGAAATAAAGGAAATGGGATGTCAAACGTATGAACTCGCATTGATCTTATAACAGTGACTGAAAATCGCTCTGTATTATCCTGAAGTATTTGTTTTACCACAGGCGTGAAACCTAATAACAACCGAATACTATTAACTTAAATCCGAATAATCTTTCTAATTTTAATTAGAATCACCATCATTATTACAATTTGAGCTGGAATCGTGTTTAAAGAGTAAAATATATGTTCAAAAGGGTGATGTTCACGGATTTTATAATGTTTTAAAATCCCTTTTGCAATTATAGAATTTTATATTTTGAATCTTAAATAATAAAATAAAAATTTAAATATGCAAAGTGTATACACATAAAAACAAAATTGTTCTTTTCAAAAGTGAAAAGTTATATTTTACATAAGTTACAGCAGCAAGTGAACAGAGGAAGGCAAATAAACCCCTGAACTACATTAGACAATCTCTCAATATTACATCTCTTTTAGGCTAGTATTCATAAAAATTATTATACGCCTTTAGTGATATTTTATGAGGATTTTTGTTTGAATATTTAGCGAATAACGTTGTTGAAGCAGCCATAAAATAAAAAAAATTGTAAAATGAAGTTTCGAATGTACTTTTTATACCTCTTGTTCTTTAATGATCCTTTCAGCAGAAAACCCACTTTTAGAGAATTTCCCCTATAGGGAAGAAGCCATTCCCGTAGTCGGCATGGTGAGACCTAAGTCCGGGACCATGATAACTTTTGGTTTTGAGGTCCCCAGATACCAAAAACACCATTCGTTCAAAACTGTATACATATCTAAATTCAAGATTTTATACATATGATTAAAATTATTTATTTGTTTATTTTATTTGTAAGGTTATCAATATTTTGACTTGAAAATGACCTAAGAGTTGAAACTAGTCGTCGAAATAAACTATGAAACTAAAAAAGAATACTTTGTTTAATCATTTTTCAATGTTAATAAAAGTTTTGTATATATATATATATATATATAACTTAACATAAATTAATAAAGGAACATAAATTAATAAAACTTGATATGTGACGTCACCTAGTTGGGTAATATTGATATTTGCATAAAAGCCAATTTTTGTGTTCATTGTTGCAGCAAAACTGCGTACTCAGCCCCCAGTTATTCTTATGGAGAATACCTGAATCGTAAATTTAGGAATATAATGATGAAATTTGGTATGTGGCTTTAACTGGTTGTGATCTATTCATATTTACACAAACATCTATTTTTTGCCGATGGTTCTCGTGGCAACAAACCTGTGTACGCAGCCCTAGTACTATTCTTATGGAGAATAAGTAAAATGTTGTCTCCCTTAATTATGAACATAAATTAATAAACTCTGGTATATCACTTCACCTAGTTGAGTTCTATTGATATTTACATAAACCCCCCATTTTCTATCCTTGTTGCAGCAAAACTGCGCACTTAGCCTTAATGTTATTCTTATGGAGAATAATTAGATTGTTATCATTGATTATACATCCTACGGAAATAATCAAAATCTGTATTCAAAATCAATGTTGTTATATAACGGAACAAACCATAAGTAGTCAACAAGTAAAGCAACATAAAAAAATCCACTGAAGTTTTTGTAATTAATTACGATCTTACAACGACCAAAGTTGGGTTTAGATAGTCATTAGGATATTTACAGTTTCCTTTTCAACGGCCAGTCTTGATTAATGCTGTGCCATAAATTCCTATTAATGCTGGAAGACTTGAATGATGTTCATTAGGCAGTTTAAAGTGACAGCATTATTTCAAAGGAGCTTCATTTATTACTTGTAGCAGCGGCGCCGGCGGGCGTACACAAGACAACAGCATAGGTTTACTTATTTTTAAAGTGTTAACGGTAGTAAATATGATATTATTTTGATTCTGTACAGAGTTTTTGCTAGATTATTTATTTTCATTTAACATTTTGTACAAAGTCTAAACATTTCTATATATAAATAAATATGTTATTAAGTCATAGTTTGTTTTATTAATGTTGTAATTGAAACAACATGATATCTTCAATCAACGGATATTTCTAACATTAAATTGATTTATTGAAATATTTTTGCATTAAAAAAATGAGAAACTATGTAAGATATTTATAAAGATTTGAAATAAATTATACCTTTTTTTGGATTACTAAACATTTAAAATAATTAATTTACATTTAGTACATTTATTTTATCAATATTACCAACTGTAGGTTGAAGTCATATTCTAAATCCCACTAAACGTATTTAGAAATATATTATATCTCTTTATCAGAAAACTGAAATATTCGTAAGGATCTATGATTAAAAATGAATAATAATTTAAATAATTATTTATATTCAAACCACGCATATACGTTTAGCCATTTACCGGTTTACTCGATTATTCTGTGCACTAGTGCAGCAATCTTTTAGGATAAATCAATTATCTATTCTTGTTAAGAAAATTGTATTAAAGAAGTAACAATGATATTAAAAGGTTGATAAATTTTGTTAGATACAAACAAAATAACTAAATAGAATGTGAAAACTGAGCTCTCACCAAGTAAAATCACTATATAGTACCACTAATTTAGACCGCAATGCACAGGGTGTATTTTAAGGTGAGCATGAATGAGTTATCAGTGTAGAATCGTAACGTACGCCTAACGTAGTTGTGATCGGGCTGTTTCTTTAGCCAGGATTATCAATTAGAAGCCCAGGATATCAATTAGAATCCTATATAATTGATAGGATTATCAATTATATATCCTATCATTGGCCTGATAGGATTCAGGCCAATGGACCTGAATCCTATCATGGAATCCTTATTCACATTCAAATTTAAATTCAAACATGTTATTGCCATACAGCAAAAAGATTAAATCAGCACTCATTTTACTTTCTCCCCCTATACGTAGTATATGGAAAAAGTATTGTCTTCATCAAGATTTTCGAATTTGAGTTGTTAGTGGAAATATTTGTTTTGGTGCTCCCTGAACCCAAAAAAGTGGTTTTTACGTGACGTCTGTCTGTGTGTGTGTGTGTGTGTGTGTGTGTGTGTGTGTGTGTGTGTGTGTGTGTGTGTGTGTGTGTGTGTGTGTGTGTGTGTGTGTGTGTGTGTGTGTGTGTGTTTCAGGGAGCACCAAAATGAATATTTCCACTAACAACTAAAAGGCAAAAAGGGAGAAAGTATGTGTCAGTTTCCTGATACCGTTTATTTAAAAAAGTCCAAGTGTTATCTAAGTAGTTATTATAACTATAAAAACAATGCCTAATCAAGAACAGTTTTACATTGATCTTAAACTAGCTGTTACCCGCAGGCTTTACCCCGAGAATGACTTATAATACCTCCGTCGCAGCAAACCTGCATACTCAGCGAATTTCCAATGAATTTATAACTAACATATTAAAAAACTTAACAGGATTCATAAGAAATATATTTACAAACAAAACGATATTTAAAATATTAATTATTCTCCATAAGAATATTATTGGGGATGAGTGCGCAGGTTTGCTGCAACAAGGAGCACAAAATAATGGTTTTTATGCAAATATCAATAGAACTCATCTTAGTGAAGTCAAATACCAAGTTTCATCCATATAAATTCATAAATAAGCGATATATAACATTTTTATTATTTTCCATAAGAATAACATGGGGACCAAGTACCTAGGTTTGCTGCAATGGGAACCATAGGTGAAAAATTTTGTGTGCAAACAACAATACACCACAACCAGACGAAGCCATATACCAAATTTCGTCAGTTTATGTTCATAAATAAGCAAGACATACAATTTTTCTTTTTCTCCATAAGAAAAACATTAGACAACGTACTGTTTTTAGCACTTTCAATATCACAGTAACCAATTGACGTAGAGCAATGATCAAAATACCAAATTTTGTTTATGCTGAATTCAATGGTAAAAATTAAAATTTGATTTAAATAAAAGTTACATGTGGAAACCCCAAAAAAACCATTTTTGGGGTACAAAACCCTCCCAAACCCCCCTTAGGATGGTGCGATTCGTCTGGTTTTCGAACTCATTCAGATAAATGGTACTTTACAAATTCGTACCAAATTTAAATAAAATCGGACCTTTTTTACAGGAGTTATCGTGCTTACAGACATACACACACACACACACACACACACACACACACACACACACACACACACACACACACACACACACACACACACACACACACACACACACCCACACACACACATATACATATATACATATATATACATATATGAAAATTTGAACGAATGGTGTTTTTGGCATCTGGGGACCTCAAAATGAAAAGTTATCATGGTCTCGGGCTTAAGTCTTACCATGAGACCTACGGTAATAGCTTCTTCCCTATAGGGGAAATTCACTAAAAACTACACACAGGTGACAGTTGTGTGTGCTGCATTCTGTGGTTAGCCCGTGGAACTACTATATGAATCAAGATCAGCTGTTAGTATTTTCATTAGCTCAAACAAAAATGAAAGTCCATAAGGAATACATGGGAACTCTGTCGGCTTCTCTGGCAGAGCACTAAGGTCAGATCAGGAATAAAACCAAATTAGTTTTCTAATTTGATGTCTAAAGCGTCAGTGTACAAAATTTCAACTCTATAGGTAAATGTGTCACACGGCCGATTTCGGGAGTTCAAATAATAAAAATGCCGGTTGGGAAACATATTATTATTTATTAGATCGCCCAATCAACTTTACAACTTCACAACTGATCTAAAACCAACTAATACATCGTTTTACAATAGGTACACCCGCGGTCAATTACAAAATAAGGTTACATTACATTTGGAAAATAATTAATTTAGTTTTACTCTAATGAGGAACGACGAGACGCGTGTTACATCCTCGGGGGTCAGCGCGCAATTCCGCTCTCACGCCTCGGCGTCGGGCTGAGGCGACGGGCCTCAGCCAATCACAGCGCACGGCCCGATGGAGGCTAGTGCTGACGCCCGCATTCTCATCCTGGGGCGAGGCTACGATCTCTCTCTTGAGTTAGTAAACTCTGGACTAAATTTATAATGCAAATATTTGAATTCGATTTCTGGGCTGTTTGAAGGGATTTTTAGATGGTTGGTGGTCTTCATGATTATTGTACTGATTTATTAATCAGTATACTTTAGATAAATTATCCCAAATGTGGAGTTACTAATATTTAATAAAATGACAGAAATGTTGCTGAATCCTTAGATTACAGCCGCGGATGTAAATTTGGGAGTGGGTCGTTACACTCCCCCCTCCTCTAGTTCATGCTGACCTCAGCATGAGGTCTCCTCTTTGTGTATGGGGACCTCCTGACCTCAAGGGCGGAATGGCCTCTCAGTCGATGAATCCTTGCCACCAACCTCAAATTAAAGCAGACATAAGCCACAATGTGACGTGAAACATGGCAAGAGTTTACAAGCCGCAGTATAACCGAAGTCAAATTTAAGGGGACAAAAAAAGAGAAAGGAAACTTTCGTTTAACTAGACTTCGCTCCGTCAATATGAATGGGACGGTATTTACTTTTATGTTTCGCAATTACTAGTAAACATGCGTCTCATCTCCTCGTACAAATTTGCAAACTTGTTCAAAACAAGTATAACAAAATTGTATATACACCTCATACTCCAATCACAAATCAACAAAATTATTACAACAAAACACTCCAGTTACATATTCTACGTGGTTAAAAAATCTCTGGCAAATTATTAACATTCCCCTTCTCTTTGATCTTCTTATAATCACATACAATTAATTTCCCCAATTAACACAATAAATCAAATATACACATGGTGAGTGAGTATTTTAGTCAATTGCAATTTGAAAGCAATGCACCGAACTTTGAATTGACAATTTATAGTTCAAGAATATCAGTTGGTTCGGGCATCTTGGTTTTATTGAGATTTGGAACGCAACTCACTCAATCTGGTGAAGCCGCACGAGCTTTCACTTGGGGCCGGTCGTTCACACTGTCTACGGCATGATGAGGGATCTAGCCTGGTCACCTATTTGCCTGTGCTTTCTTTTCTCGAGTATACAAGTATACTAAGTACATCAACAGTTAACTACACAAAGAAAGTCCCTGACTTCACGATTCACATTCCCCAGTTAACAACTACATTAAACAAAATCCTTTGTCTCACAAAAGAAAATATATCAAATTCCGCTCATGATATTATTATAGTACACTTAACTTACACATACATTGAAACATTATGACACTTTAACTTTGGACTGAGGTACCGGCCTACTCTAATACTAACAACATTCTTATTCTACAGAGTGCTCCTGAGGTCTTATTGCTAAAAAAAGAAGGTTAATACTTTAAGGGATAGCCCGCCCACACCTAAGGACTCAGACGCCAAAGGACTGCCCGGGCACCTTAGGGGTGCTTGGGTGCCGTTATGCGGAAAATGCGGTGGGCTCTTGTAGCAATCTGTACTCGGTTCTCTCACCATCCTGAAACTTGCTCTACAGGCATGGGAAACTTTGATCCTCAACGGAATAAAACAAATGAACTCAATGAGTTTTGAGACACTGCAAGTGTCTAGTTAAAAAAACTTAAAAACTAATCACAACCTTGGTCGCTTTGAACCCACCGCTTGGTATTTAAATGGAGCTGCGTTTAATTCGCCTCGCCTGCCCCTGGTTGCGAGACAGGCTCACCGTATATCCTTTTCTTAAACAATCTTATTGGTACCTCAGCCAAACCAAAAACAAAAGACGCAGCAAAAAAAAACAATCTTCATTATACGAGGCCTGGCAGTGTCCCATACACCGTCTTGCTGGGGGGTCCGGAAAATCCCTCAGCAGGGCATTTTCAACAGTCAACTGTACAAACTAGCTCTTTAAAATTTGGTTTTGAGTTGGTCTCAGATATTCACAGTCCAGCGGAAGGAGTTGAAGGGATGGGGGTTTTAGTTTTAGGGGTTGTGGATTGCGCGCTTACCTTCCTGTGAACACCAGATATCACTCATCAGCCTTACCTTTGCAATGGTATCTCAAATTAGAAAATAAATAAAGAAAAGGGTTCACACTACCATCCTCCTCGATACTTACACTCTAAACACAAAACCACAGTTGCAATACCACGTTACAGACAACTTAAAAGAAGACAAAACCGAAGCTTATAACTAAAGGCCTTACTCATCATTGTCGAAACGAGTCCGCTGTTTCCCACGTCGCATCCTGATGAGCACTTTAAGTCCGATCGGTAGTCCGTTCGCGAACATTCTCGTATTGTTTAAGTTGTATTTTAAGTGTTAAATAAATAAGGGTAACATGAATAAATGTAAAGTAAAGTTTTATTAAATACATTAGACTCACTAGTAAAACAAACAACAAGACAATCCTAAACATATGATAATATAAACAAAGTTAAATGACAACCAGCAGGGTAGCCAACCAGTACATCTCCCCCTTCAAAGATTAAGTCTCTTGGGAGGTTTTACACAACGCCCTGATCTTGTCATAACACATGTTGAGGTTTCCCTAGATGTGCCATGTGAAACCGATGGAGATTTTGTTAAGCAAGTGTGGTCGTGATTAGTTGTTTCATGATCACTAGGCTGATTCACTGGTAACCGAACATTGGTGTATGACATTGGTGGGATTCGAATGTTTTCTTTTTGAGGGCTTGGAATAGGTAATAAATGAAATCGGTTCCTCCGGACTGTAGTTCCTTTGTCTGTCAGCACATTATAAGAACGTGGATAGTTCAGCTTTTCAACTACCTCACCCTCTCGCTTAAGATCAGAAATCCAAACTTTGGAACCCATATTTAACATTGGTAATGGGCGAGTACCATGTCGTTTATCATAGTTCCGTTTGTAGTTTTCTCTATAACGAATCTCTTTTTCTCGGAGATGAGTAAGGTCTGGCTTTTGCTCAAGGTGACGTGGTAGGGTAGGCAAAGTATCACGAAGTCGACGTCCCATTAGTAACTGTGCTGGACTGTATCCATTGGCAAGGGGAGAGTTCCTGTAAGAAAGTAGTGCCAAATAGGGGTCTTCTTTGTTTTTCTTTAGTATACTTTTAGCAATTTTAACAGCTGCTTCTGCCGACCCATTGCTCTGGTGAAACTGAGGACTGCTGGTTTTACATACAAAGTTGTATTGCTGGGCGAATTTTTTAAATTCGGAACTTGTAACTCCAAATTGGGTTCCACTGTCAGTATATACCACCTCAGGGATACCATGACGAGAAAATGTTGACTTGCATTTCTCAATAACTTCAGAGGCAGTGAGCGATTGTAGAGTTGCAATTTCAAAGTACCTGGAAAACTGATCTGTTATCGTAATGAACCACTTTCCATTGACTTTGAACAGATCCATTGCTGCTTTTTCCCATGGACGAGAAGGAAACTCAGAGCAAATGAGAGGCTCATTTCGATTTTCTCTATACTTTATACATATGGGGCATGATGCAACCATGATATTTATGTCTGATGCCATTCCTGGCCACCATAAGCTGAATCTAGCCTTTTCTCGACATTTAGTAGCCCCCAGATGGCCAACATGAATTCTATGAAGCATTTCTTCACGAAGACTTGGTGGTACAATTATCCTTGAATTGCGAAGCAGCAAGTTTTCTGCCAAAGATATTTCGTCTTTAACTGAGAAGTAAGGGACTAGTTGAACTGGAAGTTGTGATTTTTCTGGCCATCCAGTAACGCAATACTTTTCAATCATCTTGAAGATTGGATCTGCTTGCTGAGCTTTCCATAACTTGGTTATGTTTTGATCAGTTGTAGGTATAGATTCAACCACATTATTAACAAAGGCTTCAATTTCCTCTTCCATATCATATTTTTCCTTAATAGGAATTGGACATCTAGAAAAGCAATCTGCAGGAGCAAGATGTTTTCCTGGAGTATATGTTATTGAGTAAGAATACCGCATCATACGAAGTCTCATTCGCTGTAAGCGAGGTGTAATCTCATCCAAATTTTTTGACGAAAATATTTTCACAAGAGGTTTGTGGTCAGTTTCGATGACAATATCCCGACCAATTATATAATCTCTCAGCTTGTCACATGCCCATGTAACAGCTAAAGCTTCTCTTTCTATATTTGAGTAGTTCCTTTCAGTTTCAGTAAGTGATCGCGAAATATACGAAACTGGTCTGAATTTGCCATCATCTTGCTTCTGAAGGAGTACTCCGCCGAGCCCGTATGAAGAAGCGTCAGCTGACACGAGGGTAGGCAAGCGAGGGTCGTAAAATGCGAGTTGGGGTGTGGTGGTCAAAAGTTTCTGTATAGTTTTAAAGGCATTTTGTTGTTGTTCTCCCCAAAACCATTCGTTTTTTTCTTTGAGGAGGTCATGAATGGGCTTCAGAATTTCAGATCTGTTTGGAATGTATTTGCCGCAAAAATTTATCATACCGAGAAAACGTTGTACTTCTTTCTTGTCAGTTGGAGGTTTCATCTGAAGAATGGCTTTAACTCTCTCTTGGCTGATTTGAACGCCTCGGGATGAAATGTGATGCCCTAGAAATTGTACTTCGGGCTGCGAAAAAACAGTTTTCTCCTTATTTAAGGTTATTACAGCATTCCTAAGCTTCTGAAGAACTTCGTGTACAATTTTGTCATGTTCCGCTTGACTTGAGCCCCATATAAGTATGTCATCTATATGGGCCAAACAGTTTTGTTGAGAACCTAGAGCTTCTTGGATTCGTTTTTGGAAATACTCAGGAGCACTAGTGATTCCAAATGGAAGAACTTTGAATTTGTAACGTCCCCACGGTGTTAAGAACGTAGTAAGGTCTTGTGACTCTTCAGCAAGAGCAATCTGCCAAAACCCATGGTTGGCGTCCAGCTTGGAAAAGACCTTTGCGTTTTTTATTCGAGCCATTGTATAATCGATTCCCCAAATTGGGTGTGTTTGCCGATAAACATTTTTATTCAGCATAGTGAGGTCCACACATATTCTAACTTGAGTACTTTCCTTTTTTGGCACGACGACCATTGGGGCACACCATGAAGTAGCATGATCAACTGGAGTTATGACATCCATTTGCACCATTTTTTCAATCTCCTTCTTGGTTTTATCCCAAAGTGGAACGGGAATCCGACGTGGTACTGTAATTGCAAAAGGTTTTGCCTCCTCTTTCAGTTCAATTTTGTAGCTTCCCTTCATTCTCCCGAGTCCACAGAAGAGGTCAGGAAATTCTTTAAACCAGTTGTTAGAAGGTACAGTTGTCTTAGATATTTCTCGAATAACAGGTAGTAGATTAAGTTTTTCTATGGCTGGTCTGCCGAGCAATGGAGTTGTACACTTGTCAGCCACATACATTTTCTCTTTGCACGCTTGTCCTTTGTAGGACAGCATTGCAGTGACGGTTCCAAGTACAGAAAGAGGTGATCCCCCTGCCCCACTTAACATTCTTTTTGTGGGCTGAACTTCGAGTTTCTTGTTGAGTTTTATACTGGACGGTATAACTGTCACATCTGCACCCGTGTCAATTTTAAACTTCACTGTGTCGTTTTCGTTAATACCCACGTCAATAAGCCATGGATCTTTCTTAACTTCATTGGATTTTACACATCCGACAAAGTGTTTTGATGGACGAGGTCCATTATCACAATCAGAAGAGTCGTCTGAATCATTCAAATCAATTTCACGAACTTTATTTTGTAAACAGCAGTGTGAAAAATGTCCAGTTCGGCTGCATTTAGAACATTTTTTGTTTTTTGCAGGGCATATTCCTCTTCGATGAGAAGACGTTGAACCACACCATACACAAGATTCTGAGTATTTGTTTACTGTCGAACTTGAATACTTTGGAGGCCTTTGATTGTGTGTCTCTTTTTTAAATGAACGTCTTGGATAATCAAACCGAGAGTTTTGAAGACTGCACGAATTCTGTTGATTTCTGTTCACAGCATCGATTGATGTCAAGTTTAGTTCTTCTTTTTGACGTTTCAATTCCTCTGATTTACGAAGAGATGCTATAGCAGTTTCTAAAGTCACTTTATTTTCTAGTTGCAGTTTGTCACTAAGATCTTGGTCATGCATACCAATAATAATAACCATTAGTAGCATTTGTTCTTCAAGGGTCCCCCATTCGCAAGTTCGAGCTAATGAATATAAATCTGTCACAAAATCTTCTGCAGTTTCTGAAGTGCCTTGTTTCCGACGTAGAAATTTGACTCTTTCATAGATAATGTTTTTCTTTGGAGTAAAATGACCATCAAATTTGGCCATAACAACATCGAATTTTGTTTGTTCAGCAGTAAGATTGAAGGACGAAAGTATTTCTTCTGATTTTGAGCCCATTGCATAAATCAGCGTACTGACTTGCTTTTCTTCAGAAGTTTCATCTAAATCACTTATTGTACGATATCGCTCAAAACGTCTCTTCCAAGATGACCATTCCGATGGTTGGAAGGAAAAAGGTTCAGGCATTCTTATTTGTGTATGAGACATGTTGCTTGTTAGTTTAAAATGGTAGCTACCATTGAAGTTGTTTTACTTACCCCTAACTACGCAAAAGACTGCGCCATGTTTAAGTTGTATTTTAAGTGTTAAATAAATAAGGGTAACATGAATAAATGTAAAGTAAAGTTTTATTAAATACATTAGACTCACTAGTAAAACAAACAACAAGACAATCCTAAACATATGATAATATAAACAAAGTTAAATGACAACCAGCAGGGTAGCCAACCAGTACACGTATCCTCACGCGATACCGATCGTCTTGACGCCACACGCATGGGTCCTTCCACACCGCGGTAACTTTCAATACTTCAACACGGTTAATGAGTTCTCTTAGGCTAGCCTTACTCACGACGCTTTCCGGCCGAATTCCACTCTACGGTTTACCGGTAGCCGACACTCTAGTTACTGGCTCTGGGGCTGCAGTCCCCTCGTCATCTCCAAGTCTCGGAACAGCCGTTCCCATCTCAACATCAGGATTGGTTACGTCACTCAGGTCTGCGAACGTCTGCGGCGCTCTGGTGAAGGTCGCAGTCCTCCACTCTCTGCGCTAGAGTCTGGAGCTCTGGAACCAAGCGACAAGCACCTTCCAGTACCTACAATATGCAATAAACAGCATCAGGGTCATCACCGCACAGATTCCCATCATTACTATCAAACTTACTCTCTGTGCCCTATCCCTAAAATCATGGTGGGACCGCAAGCGGAAAAGTGCCTCTCCCAGAGGGTATTCCTGCACATTCACGGTGCCCAGCTCATTGTCGAGTCCTTCTAGGGCTTCCAGGCTTCCAGGCATTCACATCGATATTTATCAACTCGGTCTCTTCGTCAGAGAGCATTGACTTCAAATCAGGAATAAAAACTTTACTTATCTGGCCGACATGAGTGTTGCTGCCGTGTATACGGGCAGGCACCTTAAACTCATCACTAATAACATCACATTTGTACGCCTCGGAGATCACTCCCACTCCACTCAACTGCATGGTGGTCACGTTTATCTTTCCGCCATCCTCGTAACAGTTCAGTGTTATCTTGTAGGGCTCTGAAGCACTGTACACCCAATGATTCGGTGTCTTCAACAACACGGGAGACCTCAAGCCGGTAATCAATTTTCGCTCACAACTGTAAGAAAGTTTTCAATAAACATATCGGACACGCAACTTGGCCTCTTGGCCATGCTCATTATGACTTCCTCAAGCGGGCAGACTACAAGTCGGCCGCTCAGACAGTCACGGTCAAATTTATCATTGCTATACCAAATATATTGTAATCTATCCTTGATCACTAGGAGCTTCTGATTTTACACACCCCATTGGGTCCATTTTTGAAACGTTCTATCCTATATTGGGTACGTGTACACGTCATACACCTGAAACAACTTATCGTCACTTTTCAACGGGAGCTGCAGCACAACCCTGAGGGTTTGCTCAGTCACGTAACTATGGGCAACCACAATCGAGTAATACTCATAAATGTTTTCCAACTCAACGCGCAAGTGTAATTTGGCTGGAGGTGTAATTTGGCCGCTTCTATTTCTTTTAAAATTCTTAGAAACTCTGAGGGCAAGAGCAAGTCACTACTTACTTTCCCGCCACCTAACTGTTCTACTGCTTTGAGAAACTGGATTATTTTGCGAATAGCATCTGAGACCGTACTCTTAGTCTCAGAAATTGCTGAATTTAATTTTAAAAACTAAACCGGTCTCTTAACTGATGTTGCGTAGTTTGGTCCGTTTTTTAAAAGTCTACTAAGAGTCTGATGCATTACTGAATGATAAGATTTGATTGATAAAATTACTGATTTAGTGTTTTTGAATCCACATTGGCCAGGATCGTAATTTTCTCTTGACGAACAAAGCAAAGACACCAACTCATTTACTTCCTTTACGTATTCCTTGACGTCTTGTTGCAAAATGGCAAATTCATACCTAAAACCCTCCTCTAATTGAGGTAGTTTACTTCCTGTAATAAATAAAATAAATGGAGAACATTTTGAAAATAAGTAAAACTAATGGGCAAGTTGTTACTTTCTCTACTGAAAAGGATGTTCAAGTTTATACATTTTGTTTTGAGTTGTTTACAAATATTTTGTTCATAGGCTTGTACTTTTAAGTATCAAGTAATTGCACATGGTATTTTTCATTCATCCAGATACAGCTAGAGTCAACCAGCATGATCCGCCGGTGCGCATGCGCATTAGAGCCCTTTCCCCCTCCAGTACCACCTGGATATGTACAGTCAATTGAAGCATTATAAATAAATGTCGTCAGTAAAATTACGTAAATTATTATCAGCTGTTTTAATTTAAATTATCAAAGAGGAAAAAGGTAAATATTTATTTTAGTAACTATGTAAAACACAAGTTTTGTATTGACCTAATGTTTGTAATATTTGTAATTTACGAGTTTGTTTGTTAAAACATCTATGTGATGGAAATCCCGGGTGAAATAACATCTAAACTTAATGGTAAAGTGTATAACGGACATTCGAGAGAAATTGTTGCAAAGGTAATGGACTTTATGGACGCAGAAGCAAGATCTGATAAGGTTTTGATTGATCTGAAGAAAGTGCGTGAAAGGGTAACGGCTGCAACAGGAGCTTCTAAAAGTACGCAGACAAGAATAAGTGCAGAAAAAAGAAACATTTTACAGGCTGCAGAGGGCATATTGAAATCTTTTGAAATTCCTAATAAAAACAGAAAACGACCAAAACGAGTAACAGGCCTAGATGAATTTGATTTAGGTGCTGTTAGACGAATTGTAAACAATTTTTACTTGTTTGAAAAAAGTTTGCCCACAGTTTCAAAGATTCAAGCTAAAATGATGACAGAATTAAATTTTAATGGGTCAAAAACAAGTGTGAGAAGAATTCTAAGAAAAGTGGGCTTCAAGTGGAAAAAAACTAATAGTAATAAGACCATCCTTATGGAGAAGCATGACGTAGCTTATAAGAGATTTGTATTTCTTAAAAAGATTAAGCAGTATCGTGCAGAAGGCCGGCCAATAGTCTATACCGATGAATCTTATATATATTCATCACATGTTAGTAAAAAAGGATGGTCTGATGGCTCAATGGAAGGTATTGCGGCTCCCATTACTAAAGGAAAACGCTTGATTTTTCTACACGCAGGAGGAGAGATGGGCTTCATCAAAGACTGCTTGGTAATGTGGCAAGCCAGTCATAAGACTGGTGATTACCATGACAACATGAACTACAGTAACTATGAGAAGTGGTTAAATGAAAAGCTCATTCCTAATCTCCCACCGAAAAGCGTCATAGTAGTTGATAACGCTTCTTATCATAACGTACAGACTGACAAAACACCTAACTCAAATTCCAAAAAGGAAGATATGCAAAGATGGCTACAGGATAAAAATATCCCATTTTCAACCACAATGTTGAAAATTGAACTTAACGAGTTGATTAAAGCACATAAACCAAGTTTCATAAGATACGCTATTGATGAGCTCTTGAAGAAACATGAATTTGAAGTTTTAAGATTGCCGCCCTACCATCCAGAACTAAACCCCATTGAGCTGGTATGGGCACAGATAAAAAACAGCGTTGCGAGAAAAAATGTAACTTTTATTATGCATAACATAGAAAAACTGACACGAGATACTTTTGAAACGGTAACTACTGATGACTGGAAAAAGAAATGTGAAAACGCAAAAAATTTTGAAACCAAGTTCTTGGGAGACTATGAGCCGTTAGGAAATGCAATTTAATTATATTTTGTAAATTTAGGAGCAGATTCTAGTGATGAAGATTCGTCCTCTTAGTTATAGCACAATTTCGCGTGAAAATTATTTTATTGTAACCCTATTAAATAGTTGTATGTTTTAATGTAGGTTAATGTGTTCTATATTTTATTTATTTTTTAAATAAAAAGCTTTTGTTTTGAAAAAGAATTGGCTACTACATTTAATAACAATTTGAAAATAATATTTTTCCTGAAATATATGTTTAAGTTATTTATAATATTATATTTTGTAGGCCTACTTTTTGTCGTTACGAATTTACTAATGGTCAGTAAATGAGCCATGTTGGAAAGTTAACAAAGAATTGATTAAATTAGAAGTTCATGGTCGCAGGTTTTCTGTGACAAAGGCGGATGTATTTTATATAATTTTGTAGTACACTTATAATACTTATTAGGTATTGTTCAGGCTGACCCACACATCTCGCGAACACGCCCGACCATCCGGCCGAACTCCGAATGTTCGGAGTATTCGCGAGCAGTGTGGGAGCTGCATGACAACAAATATTTGTGTTCACCAAGGTATTACTGGAGGTATTACTGATGAACAAAATTGCGAGCCGTTCTTTCCAAATTTCGGTGAGGCGTGATAAACCTGTATTTGTTTGTTTGCTCATAATTTATCATATTTCACGGCAAGAGTAGATGCATAAATGAAAAAAAAACGTGAATTTTTCCCAACTTTTACTACTTTTATTCCAGTGATTTGTGTGAGTAGATTCACTTATGGGATTAAAACAACCAATCAGGATAGTTCAAACAACGATAAATGGTGTACTAACCTACAAAATCACCGGCTCGCGTTTTTGACCAAAATCGTTAAGCATTTTGGTCAATACAATAAACCTCCATTTATACAATAAACCTCCGTGGTGTTCACACAAGATTAAGTGCCTTAGTCTGACTGTACTTGACAGAGGGAAGGACACAGCTGAGTAGAGTCAGGTAGGGGAAATGTGGTGGGAGACATTTTCATACTCCCCTCACCACGGGTCACGCTGGCAGGCTATAGCTCCACATTAAAGTTTATTATCTCATATTAATAATCAGTAGTTGTAGTACATCATTTTAAACTTATTTGATTATAAAGGTTTTTACTATGTTTGACAATATTTAAAAATAATACGTACAAATATAAATGTTAAAGTTACGCTCGTGTTTATATGCTAAAATCACTTGTTTTATTTACAGCTTGTATTTATATTCATTAAGAATAATTAATCCTCATTAAAGGAATTTTATCTTATTGGAAATTTAAAGTACTTTTAGAAAATAAGATTGGATACAATATTAAACCTTAACATCACAGTTATAAACAGTGTTTATTGAATAATAACACCGTTTCTCAAACAATTCTAAAATATTTTTTCTTGGCCACAGTGATGTGGTTAGTAACTTCTAATATGCATATTTATATAACAATTATTGTATCTTTATAAAAAAACAACGTCACATCAAGTCCCAACTATCCTTTATACTCTTACAATATTTTTTTCAAAGTTTTATGGAGTAATAAGGGTGTGATTTATTTAAAAAGATGATTTCTGTGATGGTATGTTATGATTTTTAATACTCCTGGTTTTACTATGAAATGGCAAGAAATCATTAACTATATGTTGGTTCTTTTTAAGAAGCATAATGACTCCAAAATAAAAAAAATTGAGGTGGCCATATTATCCCATGTCCAAATAATATTAAAATAGATTTAACTTTGTAAAAAATTGTTAGAATCTTTAACGATATGTTTCATTTGAACGATAAACGTTTTTATATGTCGTGATACATAGTCAGACAATCGTTTTCCTTTGTTAGAAAATATAAAAACGACAAATTGGACAAAAATAAAAACAACTCAGTAGGATCCATTCTCAACTGTTTTTGCAGACCAACAAACTTCATCTTGCACACAAAGCTCAGTAGCATTTTGATGAAAAACTTCCAAGGAAATTAAACATCGTATTGCCATTTGTAATTAATTGGTTCTATACGCTGACTGTTACGCACATTTAATTAAGAATGTTGTTTTATGTTGACAGTCTAACTGAAGAGCATTCAATGTTAATAATTACATAATATTTCTGAGCTGAATTTGACATCGATGGCTTTATTTTTAACTTTAATCTCATAATAAACTGTTAATAAAACAACCATAGTATACTATAAACTACAGTTAAACAATGCAATGCGTATGTAACCAAAATAAATGACTTATTCATAACATTAAATACTCAGCAAGACAATTGCTGCTAATAAACGAATGGTAGGTTGAACCTAATTTTCTGTGATTAGGTCGAATACACTGTATAAATATATTTCCTATTTTTTAATTTGTAACTTAGCTCTACCAAACAGACAGACTAGGTAACGTTTTAGATGCAACTGCTGACAATAAACTATTCACGAGAGTTTCTACAGCGTAAATTTTAAAAACCCCAATAAACGTGGGAGAGGCACACGGAGTATTCAAACCCAGAACAACTTTTACAACATCAACGGCGGAATGGCTCAATCAACGTTGCCCTGTAACCAACTTTATCGTCATGTTTATTCTTTTGCTCCGCCCAATCAGAACGAACCATAAAGGTTTTACTGTGATTATATTTTTCCAAGATCATGTTAACATGTGATCTATCCGTACAAATATGCGTAAAAAATGTTACAAGACTTTAAATTTGTAGAAATAAAATATATCTTTATTTGATAATATATATAGTATAATTCATAATATCGATGACAACATGTACTCTGCAATTATATCTGAATCGGGATGACCGGAACACTAATGTAATCAGACCTACATCTATAGTATTTTATGGTGCGGATGACTAGGAAAAGTCATGTCACCTAATACACTTGTGACAGGTGATTTAAATGTTGACCTTTCTGTTAAGGTTCTCAAGGTACCACACTATGGAACGTCTTGGATTGAGGAACACTGTTTGGCCATTTAAGAGAGAGTTTTATAACTCTAGGTATCTTACTGATCACATATACTTCCTGAAAGTTATACGAAAACTTCCGTTCTGATAACTGCGTTGGGAAATCACCGTTCAGATGGCTACAGTCGAGCTGTCCCTCACGGAGGGCAATGTTTACAATTTAGTATCTGTCGGTCGTTCACGGAACAACACATACTATAATTTAAACATTTTCTTGTTAGAGAGTCAGCGGATTATTTTATCACGGATAAACTTGATACTATCGCTTTGGGTTATAAATAATCAAACAATCTAATTCCACAACTCTTGTAGGAACCGGTCAACTCCAAAACTACACGATCCCAGACCCTTCCAGAGTTACAACCCCAAACCCATTATAATACAAAGTTTTTTGTAACAAGATCGTTGGTCTATAAACCGTTCACAGAGCTAACCGTCACAACACTTGAGTTTATGTTTTACAATGACTGGTTTAGTTTTGATCTGAAACTAAGTTTGTTTTGAATAGCTAGGCAAAATATAGCCACTAGAATACC
Organism: Allygus modestus; assembly: GCA_963675035.1. Lineage (NCBI taxonomy): Eukaryota > Metazoa > Arthropoda > Insecta > Hemiptera > Cicadellidae > Allygus > Allygus modestus. The sequence goes on along the minus strand of OY776112.1, from coordinate 188,655,705 downwards.
AATTTATCAAAACATAGTGTAAATTTAAGTAGTTTTAGATTCTTGGTTTCCTTCTACATCTATACTGGTAGTGTAAATATATTAGCTGGTAAACCTCCAATGGGGGTTTTCAGATAATGACAACATTTTTGAAAACATAATTGATGCCTCTGGATATAAAAACATTTAAAGAAAAAAAATACCCCGTTGCAGCAAACCTGCGTTCTCAGTGAATTTCAAATGGTATTTCACTAAGTCATGAAGCCACTTACCAACTTTAATCAAAGCATATCAATAAATAAGGGAGATATGACATTTTATTTATTCCCCATAAGAAAAACATTAGGACTGAGTATGCAGGTTTGCTGCATCAAGGACCACAAAATCTGGTTTTTATGCAAATGCCAATGGATTACCTTCAGATGAAGCAACATACCAAGTTTTGTCAATTTTTGTTCATAAACAAGCAAGATATCACATGTTTATTATTCTCCATAAGAATAACATTATAGCTGCTGAGTACGCAGGTTTGCTGCCATGGGGACCACAAAAAATGAGTTTTGTATGCAAATAGAATTAAAACCCAACAATATAAAGCCACATACCATAATATATGGTATATGGCATATATGGTATATGGTATGGCATATATGGTATATATGGTATGGTATATGGTATATATGGTATTCCATTAATATATGTTGATTAATAAGCGAGATTTACAATTTTACTTATTCTCCATAAGATTAACATTGAACGAGTGTACTGAGTATTGTATTGAGTACTGTGTTTAGCACTCTCAATATCTCGGTAACCAATGGACGTAGAGCGATGATCAAAATACCAAATTGTTTATTTTTTAAGCTGAATTTAATGGTGTAAACCAAAATTTGGGTTTAAAAAGAATTATATGTAAAAAGTTTAAAAAACCCAATTTTGGGGTACAAAACCCCCCTTAAAGTAATGCGACCTGTCTGGTTCTCGAATTCATGAAAATAGATGCTGCCTTACACGTTTATATCAAATTTCATCAAGATCGGACCATTTTTACGAAAGTTATCGTGCCTACGGACACATACATATATACATATATATGAATTTGAACGAATGGTGTTTTTGGCATCTGGAGGCCTCAAAACAAAAAGTTATCATGGTCTCGGGCTTAAGTCTTACCATGAAACCTACGGTAATAGCTTCTTCCCTATAGGGGAAATTCGCTAAAATGTAATTATTTAAGTGAGGATTTAAGTTTTACTATATACATAAAAAAGCAGTAAATATATGTGGTTGGAATTTGAACCAGTGAATATTCCTGTTAACAATAGTCAAAAGAATGAATAACCAAAGGCAGACGAAGGTACAAAAGCTATCGGATACCAATAACAGAGCTCTCAACATTGGCTCTCTTGCTGGTTAATATTCATGGTTATTAACCATTGCCGCTGCTAGCTATATAATAACAGTCGTTGAAGCCACTTTAGTCCCGTCAAGTTAGACTTTAAAAAGGGTTCTTGCATGCTAAATGTCATGAAGTTATCATTTTTAGTATGACCTAAAAAAAGAGACCATAACGAAAATGTTTAATTTTTAAGAACATTTGTCAAGTGTTTAAAGCATTGTATTGTAGCAAGTGTATTGTAGCATTGTAAACTGTAAATAATGGACTTACTGAAGTCGTTATCATTTCAAACTTTACAAAGTTTAATTCAGTTTAAGTTAGGATGGGGAAAGATATACTGTCAGAGGCATACTTTAGGAGATATTTAGCAAAAAACTGAACAAAGTTTAAACATTTTATTGTTTTGTTGGCTACTAAGCCAGTAGCACAGGTATTTCGAAGCTGGAAACTTGGTTTCTTACTTGTGGTATAGGTCCTAACAACGAATCAAACAATTATAACTATATGATATTTTGAATACACGGGTATTTTTCTTGACTAGACCATTAGATAAACTACAATATGCCTTCTGAAGAAGATAATGTTTCGCATAAATATTTGTCTCTTCATCATACATATACATACATATGGTTTATGTATAGTATTTATGGACTTGTCAGTAAAATTATTTAAACATTTTTTTAAAAAGATCTAGAAAGAATATTATACACATAAATAATTCCTTATCGTTAAGTTAAGATTTTAATAAGGTCTTTCCAGTTTATATTTTCAACGTCCAGTGTTGATGAATGTTGGCGCGTCTCATTTCTGCTGGGAAACTTAAATTGGTCCGTTAAGGAGTTTAAAGAGACATCATCACTTTGAAATAATTAATTTTCGTCAGTTTTGTCTGATTTTATTCATTTTGTAAACGCCTCCTGAACTGTTGCTTAGAAATTATAGAAATTAAAAACCAGGTTTACATACCTTTTCCATCCAAACAGTTCAAATTAATCCTGTCCCTTATTATGAAGACATGTTTTGGAATTCAAATTCATTGGTCAAACCTTTTGAAATTTTTTGGTCAAACAAAAACATCCCAAAATTCATTACAGATTTCGCCAAAATGTAAACATTAAATCAGTTTAACATAAGACATCGTGTAAAACTGTGTGACATCGTGTTATGTTTAACTGTTTTAATGTTTAAAATTTTAAAATGTTGACGATATCTGTAATGGATTAAGGACGTTTTGGTTTGACCAAAAGATGGAATTTTGAATTCTGAAACATTGCGTCATAATAGGTAACAGGATTAACTCCAACTCTTTGGACGGAAGAGGTAGGCCTATGTAAACCTGGTTTTTAATTGTCTGATTTATTTAAAATTACAGTTCTCAACACTTTTGTTCGCATTCATTCAAAACCGTAAATATGTGTTGTAGTGTTGTAAGACGTAATTTATTGTATCCTGTTTAATTTGTACATACCTTATTACAAATACTATATGCATACAAATATATATAGCCTATATATATTTTTATGTTACCTTATTTAAAAACTGCCACAATTAAAATTATGATTGCTCGTTTTTTTTCCAAATGTACTAGATGAGCAGGCAGTAGGAGTTAAATTCCTCCTATAGACAGTTTTTCGTTAACGCCCTCCAACTTGTAGAGTGCTTCTCCTTCAATGAGCATTTCTTTTTACGATACCCATACCAAAGGTCAAATTACAAATGTAAAGGGCGTTCAAATTACAAGTATAATGAGAACATACTCAGTGACTGAACCAGGCCACTACTCGCTCCCGTATGGTGCAGGTCGATAATGGTTTTAGCAAAAGACAATTTGTCACAGATTGTTACGTTATTTTGACATCCGGTGTGACCAACTATAAACAAATTTGAAGCCTTATTATTTATCCGGCAGCCGTTTCCTAAGGCTTCCTCCTGACCTTAAGCCCCAGATAACCTGAAATCTTGGAGGTAATAATGAATTTACTCGTCTTACCGCAGGCTCCTGGGGGGAAGGGTTCTTGCACGTCAAGCGTTGATCGTCTTAAGAAGGATTAAGAGTGAAGCATTGCATCGTGGGGAAACCCTCTTCAATAAACTCTTGGAGCTTAGAGGCTCTCTGGGATGGAGGACACTTACTTGAAAGGTCCAGGAAATTTGTGTAAGGAAATTGATTTGGAAAAATTAACTCCTGTAGAGCTCTAGAAGCTGTGTAGAACGAGTATCTTTTATTTATTTTGGGTGCCTTGCTGTTCCCGTTCAACATTTATTTTCCAAAAAATGTCCTCCCTTCAAGAGGCTTTGCGTTATTCTAAATGAAAAATATGAGTGGTAAATAGAGATGATAGTGGGTTAATCCTCAAACCCTGCGAGATACAACCCTTTCGAGGCAGCGTGTATAATTTCAAATAACATCATCGTTTAGGAATGTCATCATTACAACCTTAACAGATTGCGATAATTCGGTTGATGAAAAGCGAGTGTCTCTCATGCTCTTCACCCCCACCTTATCATATTACATAGCATTGGATAAAACCCTAGGGGAACCTAGTGATTAATAGCCCAACTAAGGATCCAATGCAAACCGCTTCAAGTGCCATTGTAATTCAGTTGTACATCCTTCCTTCTTTATATTTGGTACTGATAAAGGCAATATTTGTTACGGTAGTTTATTTGTTATTTTACTAGCTTATTTCATCTACTGAAGTATCAAACAAACCAGCTTGATTTGTGGTTTTACATAAACGTTGATAATTTCAATATGTAAATATATTATTTGGCTAAACAAATCAAAGAAATTAGGAAAACATTTGCAATTCAAGCAAGGATAAAATATCATTCCGGACATCAAACAGAAACCTACTGGTTTGAAATTCAAACCGATAACAATCTATGTTAACAAGTATCAAAGCAATGTGTAACCAATGGCAGACGAAGAAACAAAAGCGATCGAATACCAATAACAGAGCTCTCAACGTCGGCTCATTTGCTGGTTAATATTCATGGTTAATGCATTGGAGCTACTCAGGTCTGCAGATATGCTGCAATATGCGTTATTAAGTAATTAATTTACCTCCTCATATAAAATGAGCTCTAAATCTTTCAGATTAGCATTTCTGTAATTTTTGTTTACCAAAAGGTTCGTGACATAGGTATATAAGTGAGGTAATAAAGTATGGGCTTATAAGTTAAATAAAAAATATAAATAAAACAGCTGCTAGATTCCAGTATTTGTTTTTATTACCCAACTCATATAAGGTTCTATTGGTTTATATCGTGATGTAATTTGCTCTTGCTTTTGTACTGTTTTAGTACTGTATAACCGGCTGTTAACACAGCGACCAAAGAATAATATAGACTGGCAATCCCTATCCACTATACATTGCCGTAGTAGAAGCTGGTCCCCCACCACTCAGAGGCTTAAACGGCTCAGCCACTGGCTGATACTGGCACAAATTTTAATTCGCCGCGTCTCATGACAACCGTCTAAACGTACAGTTAGAGCTAAGATAACATTTTTTTTGTGAAATCGAATCAAACAGTATGGCAACAGTAATGGGTTGGATTGGAGTCAAAAATAAAATATTTTAATGACTTAACAAAATAAAAACTAGGATATCAAGTTTTTATTTTGAATGTAGACATGAAAAAGTTGATCTGTGAGGATTTTATTTTTGGTCAGGCAAGTTTTTTAAACGAGAAAGTTTTCGGAAAAGACATGACAAACAAATTTGTATTCATAATATTTTTTCTCAAAATGCTTAGTTTAGCCTGCAGGCAGCCTCAAAGCCTCAAAGTTAGGAATAATCTCAATCAAACTTATACTCGTATTTTTCGTTTGAGAAATGTTATTCATGTGAGAAAGGCAATAAGTTATTGAACAAATGTTATTCTCGGAGGGTAGTGAGGTAAATAATAAGAATTAAATTAAATCTGCAGGTACAGGGATAATCTTGAATTAAAGACAGCTCCGGGACAGCGCCAGCGACGGCAACGCTCGGTAGTGGACGATTCACGTGGATTCATCCCCACAACTCAGAGGCTGCCCGGCTTCAAACCCAGCACGCAATTGCCAGTCTATGTTATTATTTGGTCGCTGGTTAAACAGTTGATTTTTATTTTTCCGGAAGGTTAACATTGGAGGTGTGAAATCCCAGGAGCGGAGCCGTGAAGGTGGATGTTTCCAAAAAACCCAAAAGGCACGTCTAGATGTTAAGGGCTTTCAAGTAACAAATAAACAATTTTTAATGCATAATAACTTCGTCGGGGTCCATTCCGCCATATGAAAATTAAAATTCGAAATATTCCACAAGTCGATTCTAGGTTTTTATATTATGAAGTACCCAAATATAAACGTTATTATACTACGCGTTACTGAGTTATCAATGGAAACGTAAGGACGGGCCAGGAAAATTCAAACCCGGTCAAGGTCAAATGTTGAAATTACAATTACCAAAGGTTAATACTAGGCTTGCACTAGAAAGAAGCCAAAAATAATATGCTAATCGTTGATGATTATTTTACAAAACCGTAAGACAATGACTAGAATATGCCAGCTCGTCCTGCCCAAAAATTGATATACCGACTATACCAGAAGTTAATACTAGGTTAGCACCCAAATATGAAAGTTAGTGCCCTAGGTATTCGTGAATTATTCAGAAAAGTAATACGGCCGGGCCAGGGAAATGCGAGACCAGCAATAAGGAAAACGCTGTAATTCACGGTCATACTTCGTTTTTTTGATAACTCAGTTACTCAGTTACAGGTACTTAGGGTAGTTACTAGGGTGCTTCAAGTACGAAATTGTACTTACATTGTGTTAAATCCTAGTATAATAAGACCACGTAAATTGTAACGTATTGGTCTTGCATTCCACGTCCGGTCATAACTTTGAAAGGTTTAGAGTACTAACAATTTTCCAACATGACTGGGAAAGCAAAAAGGACCTGTTTCGTTGGATTCTTCCAAAAAAATTTGGTTTATTCTTTTAATAAATATTTATAACTTTTTATTTTGAAATGGTCCAGTAACCGATATTAATGTCTTCAAGTTAAGATTTTAATTAAGATGTTTCCAGTTTTAATTTCCAACGTTCAGTGTTGATTAATGTTACCCGTAAATTCTCATTGCCGGTACTGAAACTTAAATCTTTAATTAAGAATTTAAAATAACACCATTACTTACAAAAAGGTATTTGTTTAAGTAATCATTTTTAAAACGTTGTTTTTGGTATTCATTCAACACCGTAGATTTTAAATTTGTAACATATTATATACATTTAGTAATTATCTTTAACTACTTTAAAGTTATGTTTTTTGTTTGCCGTGCATTCAATTTTAATTCTTACAGATATTCAAATTATGTTTGTTTTTAAAAAGGTACTTTACTCAAGTAAAATACCCTAGTACTTGTACCAACCCATGCACCCTATGCACTACACAGCGATCATCATGCGATTTTAACTAACAAAATCGATGTTTTATTGGAATTGTTTAGCAGTTTATTAATGTAGGTCCATTTCTCGGAAAAAAGAGTTCAATTATTTTACTTTGTTAATGGCAACAACTCATCTGGTTTTAATATATAATAGCCTTCGCAAGCCTCACATACAATTTTAATATTCTTTTGAATTTTTTGACTATCCAACGGCTTGCAAGGAGTTAGAAGAAAAACTTTAATACAATCATAGGTCATACAGTACATAACATTAAAGTTATTAACTAACTGAACACAAACCTGATCTCAATAGGACCTCCAAGTCCAAAATATCAGCCGATCAAACTTGTGTAATGCTATTGCTATAAACCTTTAAAATGATATATGATAGTCATATCATAGATTAAGCATGCTTAATCTATGGTCATATACTACCTTACAATAAGGGTCACAATACAATAAGGGACATACACTAAGAGTCGTATAACAAAGGGAGTATAACAATAAGGGCCCTTCATTATAAAGTTATAAATGTTTCATAGTCGGTATGGGTGATGTTGTATGCTATTTATAAATTTATAATAGCTCAAAAAAGTGCCACAAACCGGACTTAAAAAAACGATTGTAACCATGATAATTGAATTTTTAATTTTTAAAACAGCATATAAAGGCAAATTTGGACTTAGCCATTTTTGACTTAATGGTCCGTTGAGGTCGGGTTTGCGACATTGTGGTTTTCGAGTTAATAACTTTAATTTGCATAGTTTGATCTATGATTTAAATTTATTTTAATACCACAAAGTATTCAACAAATTCACGCATATCGTTAGAAATGTATTGTCGTGTTGATGAGCAGAAACCCCTTGCAATTTTCAGTGGCCCTCAGGGCTACGCATTTTATCTCTTTAATTTGCAGCCTTTTGTAAAAAAACCTTTTGCGATGCACTTAATTCATCTTCTAGTGTTTGCATTATACATTTCTGTTGAAAACTGACTATTTAAACGAAGCATTCATGGATTTCATAGATGAAATTACTTCGTGACCATGCACTTTAGAAGTATTATTATTCGAAGTTTGTCATAATTGATGATCAAACGACGCGACATTTAGCCAGTGTAAATGCAAGACAGCTCAGGCTTCAGTAAGTGACGATCAGTAGACGCTGACTGGAGGCACGACCAATCACCGCACTAAGCCTTGCAGCCCGTAAACGTTCAGACAATCGAAGCTGATTGTCGCCTTGATAATTGATTGTTGTCGTGTTAAGGGGGACATCCGACTTAGTCAAGAGAATCGGATTTACATCCCAAACCTCGTACAATGAGACGGTCCAAATACAAAAAATAATTTAATTATTTTACTTAAATTAGTCTTCACTTTTAATAGCGTAAGCTGTTGCGTGCAGTTGCGAGGAAGTGTCACTACTGTCGCATGAACTCCATGTTTTCACTGAGCTCTCAGCTGATGAGAATGACATTATCACAAATACTGTTAATGATAAAGCCTTTGATTTATAATCGTGAAAAGACTTACCAATTACTGTGAAAATAATATTAATGGAAATTCCCTGTTTCTAAAATGCAGTATGTGAGATTAACACATTGTTATACTATTTGGAGATTATGAATATAGTCATAGGACGTAATAACGTAAGAATATACGTATTATGGCTCCGGTCTACCCCTGTCGCGCAGCACTAGGCAAGGGTTTGCAGGATCTCTTTTTATAGCTGCTACATAAACTTTAATTAAAGTTAAAGGATAATATTCAAGAGAAAAACATTATCTGCAAATTTGTCGTTTTACTTTTTTACTTTTTTTACGAAGTTGCATTTACAAACCCTTTAAAATGTATAAAAATTAGCTTTTTCAACTACAATAACTTAAGATAGAAACAATATTTTGAAATTCTAAAAAATAGCATTACTAGGATTAAGTTTCTTATATAAAATTCTGTTTAGAGAGTGTTGATAAAATGACTACCGTAGCTGAAAACAGACATCCTGTGGACCTCATCAACGCTCCTATTCCCTATTACAATGTCACGCGGTGACGCAAGTTTTCTCGTAGGGTAGACCGGAGTTTTAAGCGTGGGAATTTTTGTAGCCAAACGAGAGGATATGTCCTCGTGAGTGATAAGACCCTTTCTGTCCGAAATACTCGTATACACAATTGTTCCTACACAATATGGTGAAAATCACTCGTTAAATGTTAGTATTAACGTTATAAATTTACCCCCGCAAGTCTCTTTCTTTGTCTTACTTCGAGTTATTACAAACAAATGTAATACAATTTTCGTATGATACAACCGGCTTATAACGAAACAAATGTCCTTGGCATTCAAAGATGGGGAATAGTTTCCAACTGTGAAGTAGTTCAACAATGCGATCTGACGTCGCGCCGCCTTGCCCGGCCGCTGAACAATCCACAAGTCCTCAGATCAGATCGCTTTGGAACTGCTAGCTTCGTTATCGACTCTTTATCAGTGTCACTCGAGAGACTTAATAATGAGGGTTAAGTCAAAATTCAACTCAAATAGCAACACATATTGCATACAGCATAAGTTTCGAGTTTATGTTTAAAACGTTAATCTTGAAGCAAGTGAAATAAAAGGTACGTCTACGAAATGCAATTATAATTTTTATATGGCAGGACAAAATGCTGGAATCTGTCATATAAATGGAGCCCGGCATACAATTTGACAGATAGGACTTTTTTGTTATTCCAATTTAATTGTAAAATCTTTTTAAAAGTGTTTTGGGCTCTGTTCAATTTCTTTAAACGTTTAATGTAACACTTGAAAATGTTATTTGCTTTCTAGATAACTGAAACACATTTCAAACCAAAAAGTCTATATTTATTACACAGTATCTGGGGAAGAGATTTGCACGTAAGAAAATCATAAATTGACGCCTTACCACGTGAGTGTTACTTGTTATCTCACTGGTTGTTTTGATCAGCTGTCATGATTGTTTTGTTATGATTTGAAACTCCGTATAAGCCCAATTCAAATTTCTGATTTCAAATAAGATATCCAGCAACATTACAGTTTTTCTGGGGTTGAGAATTTTGTCAATAGATGTTTGCGACACAAAAACAATATTTTCGAAGTTTAAGAAAATTACTCCCGCGGAACTGAAAAACCAATTTGCATACACGAATTGCTCGTTTAAGAGTACTAGATGTCCTGTTGCTCGAATCCGAGCAAGTTTGTGCCCAACGAAAGGTTACTTCAGTTGTAAACAAACATAAGAAAACCTCTGATATTAAATCGAATGATAAAATCTGAGAATAATGCGGATAACGCATTTCAATCAACACGTAGTTTATACTTCCACCGTCGAATAGCGATACTGTTCCGAAAATTCAGACCTTTTCTGTATTTAAGTGATGCCCTTCTTTAAAATTCTAAGACGTATTGGCAAATCTAAGTAAAAATACCTTTAATTTGACACATCAAACGTTAAAACCCGTCCAGCTGTTATCGAGTTATGACTATGTGTCATATATAGGACTAGCTGCCATCGTTCCCGGTTTCACCCGGGAATACACAATTGTGTGTGCTGCATTCTGTGGTTGACCCGTGGAACTACTACGAATCATAATCAGCTGATCGAATTTTCACTCGCTCTAACCAAAGTGAATGTCCATAAGAATAACACAGGGTTGGAACTTTGAAGCCCCGTGGGGCATAGCCCTATGGGAATTTCTTAAAATTCCTTCTAAGTGGGTGCCTACGCTGTAAGAGGAGTCTACATACAAAATGTCGTGCTTCTAGGTGCAATGGTTTGGCCTGTGCGTTGATCGAATTTCGTATTTATAGATATAGATACGTAAATAATAAACAGAAGCTTTAGCATAAAATTACAAAGTGATTTCCTCACTCTCAACAAGTTAGGGATGTTGTCTTTATGGAAACCAAAGGAAAATAAGCAGAAATTTCCCAGTAAAAAAAAAACAGTGATAACTGCACCCACTAATAATTACACAGCTTTGGGTACCTCTAAACGGTTTTAATCCACTGGGAATGCAAATACTTTTTTTCTTCCCCTTGTATATAGTATATGGAGAATGTATTGTTTTCGTCAAAATTTTCGAATTTGAGTTGTTAGTGGAAATATTCGTTTTGGTGCACCCTGAACCCAAAAAAGTGATTTTACGCGATGTCTGTGTGTCTATCTGTCTGGCTGTCTGTCTGTATGGATGTGTACAGAGTTAGAGCCCTAACCAATGGTCCCAATTTTATGAAATTTGATATGTAGGTATCTCCAGGTATTTTTTTATTTTTTTGAATTTTTGATTTTTAAGGGTAATTATCCCCAAAATACCACCAAAAAAACATGAAAAATCAAGATTTATCAAAAACGGCTCTAATGATTTTGATTAAACTTTAGTCGTTTGTAGAACTTTAGTTTTACAACAAAATAACACCACTCGCATCTCTGTAAAAATTCGGGTTCAGAAATTACAAGACTTAAAACATCAAAAAATCAGTTTTTTGGATTTTTCATAAAAAAAACATAAATATAATACAAGATTACTATATTCACCATTAAAAATAGCTCAAAAAACTAAATAATTTAGTATTTTGAATTACTAGTTTACGATTTCTGGTTGCGGAGAAAATTTAAATTTTCATTTTGCGGTACACGCAGTACGTTGTCCAATGTTATTCTTATGGAGAATACAACAATTACTATTTCTCTCTTATTTACTGATCAATTTTGTTCAAACTGATATGCTTGTCAAGTTAGCATTGACCAACAGAGGAAATTCGAAATATGTTGCCCCTTAATAACCCTGAGGGGGGGGATAGGGGACAATTCCCCCCTTAAAACCACGTGTGTAGCAATGGATTATGTAGCGCCTCCAAAACAGGGATTTGAGTGGATGTTTTTGAAAACAACCTGTTTACAAGATTTTCTGTACATTCGACCTTGCTTTGTATTCTATACCATAGATTAAGAATACCACAACGGGAGTATGTTTAATCTATGTCTATACTTAGTAAATAAAAAGTAATTTATTCATTTAATTCCGGCTAAAGGCGGAAAGTATGTGTCAGTTTCCTGGTACCGTTTATTTAAATAAGCGACCAAAATTAATACGATTGATTACACTTAAAATAATAGATTAACATCCCCCTTAAATAACCACTTTTATTTTAAAATTAAACCAGTTTTTCGTGGACGGCCACCTCAAAGTACAAACGGTCTCACCAACTAGTGGTCCTCTAATTAAGGCAAGTAACACAAGAACATACTTTCTCTTAACGAGGTGGACAACACAAAGCAGACGTGCTAATTGGCCTCGGTCCAGTCCGGCTGACACTGACAACCTATGGGGGGATCCAAAATTATACAACAAATAAGCACGGTGTACAATGGTTATTTCTCCATACATTTCATTTACTCTAAACCAGAGGATTGCACACGAGCGGAATAGCAGAGCTTGTCGAGTAACTTATTGTTTTATATTCTTTTATTTTTGTAAATTCTGTTAATAAATTATAATAAAACTTGGCCCATTCTCCATTAATGGAGAGTAAGTGTTAAAATACACTTTGATGGAATCATTGATGACAATTGAATGGCTTCCGCCAGTAACGCTGTAAGCGACAAAACGTAAATTTTTCAGGAAATTAAAAAACAACAACAAATAACTGGAAAAATAACAATGTAATATATGTTTATTTTGGTCACATATGCAATAAGTAGTACAAGTAGTCATTTAAATAAATATTACAATATCTCATATAGTAATTAAGTTATGACCAAATACGTGATATTAGAATTACAAAAACGTTGTAAACAACAGTCGTTTACAACGTTTTTGCTACTTTTTAGGTTTAATGGCGGTTGCAACGTTATTGGGTAAACAAAGATAAGAGCTGTTATGTCTAGAAAATTGTATTATTACGCTAAGAAACACATAATTGTACATGTCCTAAAATTGGAAAGTCAAATATTTGCCTTAAACTTACAAAATAAAAGCGGTTATAATCAACAAAAGTTATAGATTTACCTTGAAACTACATTTATTTTATGGCAAAAGTAAACTAAACAAAAGACTTAATGTATAACATAAATTCAAATAAAACACATTTCTTTTAAACAGTCTTAAGCCCTTTAATTTTTAATTTTAATACTTGTAAAACTGGTAATGTTTAGTTTTATGATAAAAAGAGTTTTGGGCACTAACCGCCAACGTTACTGCACGTACCTCACGTGGTGGCTGTTTTCGTGGTACAGGTATTTTATTTTCACTCATGTAGGGTTCCCCGGCATTTCTATTTACTTTTCAAACATTCCTGGAGCAGTTTTGAATGTTAATTGAACGTTTTTTATTGCGGTTAACCCCGATTTATATCCGAGTTCCGGATATAAAATGGGGTTTTATACAAATATGAATATAAAACAAGTAGGTGAAGCCACATACCAAGTTTTATTGATTTATGTTCACAATTAAGGGATACATAATATTTTACTTTTTTCCATAATGATAACATGGGGGCTGAGTATGCAGGTTTGCTGCTACGGGAACCATCGGTAAAAATTGTTTTTTGTGCTGATGAAAATAGACCACAACCAGATGAAGCCATATACCAAGTTTGGTCGGTATACCTTCATAAATAAGGGAGATATAAAATTATTCTTATTCTCCATAAGAATAACATTAGACAACGTACTGCGTTTAGCACTTTTGGTATCTCCGTAACCACTTAACGTAGAACAATGATCAAAACACCAAATTGTGTGTTTTCTTATACTGAATCCAATGGTAAAAAATAAAATTTGTCTTTTTCAAAGATTATATGTAAAAAATTAAAAAAAACATTTTTGGGGTACAAAACCCCCCAAAATACCGCTTCGGATAGATCTTTCGGTCTGGTTTTTGAAATTTAAGTCATAAATTTTGTTTTAAACGTGTGTAACAAATTTAATCAAAATCGGACAATTTTTACGAGAGTTACTGTGCTCACGGACACACACACATATATATATCTACAGGTTTGAACAAATGGTGTTTTTGGGGTCTGGGGACCTCAAAACGATAAGTTATCATGGTCCCGGGCCTTTAGATCTTACCATAACGACTACGGTAATAGCTTCTTCCCTATAGGGGAAATTCGCTAAAAATTATTCACAAAATGTGAAAGTGGACTTACGTGGGGGATATTATTTGCTTTTGCTGAGGATATTTTTTGGTAGTTTAAGATTTAGTGAGTGGTCTATTAGTAAGATGCATTACTAATAGATAATTCGTTGATATAATTACAAAAGTGCACAACAATAAATATTCGTGGTAAAGGCGGTCCGACACTTCTCGCGAACAGGCCTGAACATTCGGCCGAACATTCTCCCGAATGTTCACTGAACTTTCCGTCCCGTATGTTCCCGCATGTATTCACAAGTTCGTGTAGCTCCCACACTTCTCGCGAACACTCCGGACATTCGGAGTTCGGCCGAATATTCGGGCGTGTTCGCGAGAAGTGTGGGACCGCCTTTAAACATTATTTATTTAAAAACTTTATTTTATAGCATTATATGGAGTTAGTAATATTTTTATCTGAGTTTAAAAGGAAGAAACCGAGAAGAATTCTAAATAATGCCCTTGAAAAAGCAGATTACACGACATGTTAAACGGGATGAAATTAAATACGTTTCACAACACTTAACAATATATTTAATCTTATAAAATTCTGTAAATATATATAAAAGGTAGAAAAAAAGGATATCGAACAAAATCATTTACGATATTGATTTTCAATTTAAATTGTTCAATGTTCTAATCGATTGATAATTGTATTAAATCGACATTTATATGTTGATTTTGTCGATTTGATGCTAGGTAAAATAAAATAAAATAAAAAAGAGATTCTTCAATTGTTGTGCAATAGTAAATCAATAAATATATATACAGGCACACGGGGAGTAATTCCTTAGTAAAACCATAGATTAAGCATTATGAGGTAAAACTTACCTCATGTACAACTATCACTACGATAAATGCAAACATCTGTAAAGACTTCATGCCTTGTAACGAGTATAGGGTACAATGTGTGTAACGTGTCTTGTTAAATACTACAGGACTAGAAATGAATGAACAATCAGATAGGCAATTTAAGAGCAAAACTAGGAAATAAGTCACGTTTTTATTTTCGAGTGTATACTAGTTTTATCATGGTTAGCATGACCTAGTTTTCTGAAAAAAATACGATATCTTTACAATTCAAAGGTGGAAATTGCGATCTTACACTGGAAATCAACTTATCTCATTTAACAGGTAAAATAATTTACTTTGTGGAATACATTTGTAAAAATAAATTAAAACTTATAATATTATTGTATGTTTAGCTACTTTTAAGTACTTATTTTATTTATAGTCCATGCAAACTAATGGATAATTAATTAAGACAAAAAAGTCAACCTTAGACAAATTGCTTCAGGATTGTTGTTGATGGAATTTATATACAAAAATGGTGTATTTTCACATATCCAAAATCCGCCAAAATCCGACCATGGGAAACCCCCTCAATCTTGGATTGAAATTGGCGGCTCTTTCAAATACATTATGTAAAAAAGTCGATAAATAAGTCACTCTGTAGTTTTATAAATATCCCTGGCAGGCACTAAAAACTTGGCAGACCTTAATCCAATGTAAACAACTATATTTTACAATAGGTTTTAGCAATTTTATGATTTTTTAGGGACGTTCCCCATAGTAAAGTCATGAATGTTTTAGTGTAAGCATAGGTCAAAATATAGTTCATTTTAAACGTCTTGGTTAGGTGAACTCATTGCCACACCAAGCAAGCCTTAAACGGCCAATCGAACCAAAAATTGCAACCCGTTTTTATTAAAATGTCTTAAGAGAATTTGTAATAAATCGAATTACAACATTGATTAAATTAATCAAATTTAAACCGTACCAACTGTCAGGTTAGTGTTTGGAGGTCGAGAAAACGTATCTTTATGCTACAGAATGGCATTGGTTCATTCAAGATAATTCCTATTACCCCAAAATATCCGAAATGCCACTAGAGCCATAATGCAGGTAATGATTCATTGTCCCTGTAAGCCGAAATGCACAACAAAGTGATGCGGATGTAAACAAAATGGCTTGTCGTTTGCAGCATATTCCGGGGAGTGTTAGATCAGTGGGTGTGTGTGACAATGTCTCAGTTATTTAAGACATTTACTTTGATTCAAATGAGTAGCTTTATAATTGTGCCCTTGTTGTGCGTTCAAAATTTTACTCTAAGCATGTGAATAAAGTAAATAATTCAAACTCACTTTTTTAACTACAACCTAGCGATTATTTGTGAAGACGGTTTTCACAACAGTAGTCACTATCATTAAATTAATTTACATTAAGGGTAATTTGTTGGCTGTTGGCCAACGTTTTTAGAGCATTACAATTGTATTCCTAATGCGAAATCTAGACAAATCTAATCCTCTTTTTGCAAAAGTCCTATTTCTGTCTTGGTTTTTCAGCAGGGTGGTATGATTCTATAAATTCTGCTTTGGAAACACAATTATAATAAGGTTAAAACATTGGAAAAGAACCTGCTAATAATAACACAACAAAATAAAAAAAATATTATTCTTCGTAATTATTATAATGTCGATGAAGAATGTGGTTTACAATAAATATTAACAGTATAATCAAAATCGACTCAAAGGTTTTTTGTACCTAAAAAGTAAAAATTTAGAAAAGTATACTTTTAAATGTTAAAATCAGATTTATTATAAAACCCCTTAAGGTATTTTAATTTAAAACTTTGACGGGCTGCCATTTTCGGCTCAATTGGCCGTTTAAGGTCGAGTTTGTGGCAATGAGTTCACCTAACTCAGATTGTAGCAGATATTTTAATAAAAATATTAGTTTTGGATACTATTGATGTAGTTAAATAAAAATCTTTTAAAAAGAGCTATGTTTTGACCCATGCACTTACACTAAAACATTCATGACTTCCTATGGGGGACGTCCCTAACAAATAATAAAATGGCTAAAACCTGTAGTAAAATATAGTTGTTTACATTGGATTAAGGTCTACCAAGTTTTTAGTGCCTGCCAGGGATATTTATAAAATTACAGAGCGACTTATTTATCGACTTTTATACATAATGTATAGGAAAGAGCCGCCATTTTCAATCCAAGATTGAGGGGGTTTCCCATGGTCGGATTTTGGCGGATTTTTGATATGTTAAAATACACTATTTCTGGATATAAGTTCCATCAAAAACGCTTCTGAAGCAATTTGTCTGAGGTCAAGTATATTTTGACTGGACTATTATTCTTATACTGATCATGGAAACAAAGGTTGTTTTCTATTTTGACTCTTTAGCTTCCTTAGTTGTTTTAATGATTTGTTAGCCCCAGACTTAAATATCCATTGGATTGCATGGAGTGGTCTAATTTCGAATGGGATGCATTGAAAATACTTCAAACTATAGATTTGACACGATTTTTTCGATTTAACTATGTACAAGTTCAAATGACAATTACATGCTAAATGTCCTTCACCCAAGTCTGTGATTGTGGTCACGGTCACTGAGTCACAATGTTCCGTCTCAGCAAATTACTTTTCCTACAAATTATTTCCCGTACTAGTTTATTTAAAATCTAAAATACCAATAACTCACAACCGTTTATGATAGCTTCCTAACAGTCTAGTGAAATATACTTACACATTTTAATAATAATGATAAATATTGTGTCTGTTCAGAATAAAATCCAATATGTGCTTTGTACTGTATATTACTGACTATCATCAGCGTAAAATGCTTAATGAAATCATATTACTCTTGAAGATTAACAATAAAAAACTACCTTGAAAACTTATGTTAATGATGCTTCTAAATAAACCGTAATTTTCAACATATTCTTTGTTTAAAATTAATTGTTGGTGATGGTGACTTGTGATGGCTTGTTAAGAAGTGTTATTCAAGGAATATTTGCGGAGATTTTCCATCACTTATTAGTAAAAACAAAGTTTCATGACGTTTTGGGATCTGGAATCTGATCCCGTCTTATATTGTTTTGACTGCTTTTAGAGTTCTCTGATTTAGCTTTTCAGTGTTTTTTCCAGCTTGCCTGGATTGTGCCACTTTTTGTTATTTTCTAGGTATTCTTTCCACCTGAAGACGGAATCAGATTCCAGATCCCGAAACGTCGAGAAACTTTGTTTTCACTAATACGCGATGGAAAATGTCCGCAAAAATCACTTGAATAATGAAAACATATTAATGTAAATGGGCACAGTGTAACCCTTGTGAATCGATACGTAGTGTTTCATCGCAAACAGCTGATAAAACAAACCGTAGTCACCTTGGCATCGACACACTTGCAACTAGTCTCGATCACCGATAGGGGTATCTCGAAGGTTGTTAATTTGTTGTAATAGCGTTTGAGATAAGTGGTTTTGATTTTTTACTTTCTCCCCTTAAAATAGTATATGGAGAAAGTATTGTTTTCGTCAAAATTTTCGAATTCGAGTTGTTAGTGGAAATATTCGTTTTGGTGCTCCCTGAACCCAAAAAAGTGGTTTTTACGTGATGTCTGTCTGTCTGTGTGTGTGTGTGTGTGTGTGTGTGTGTGTGTGTGTGTGTGTGTGTGTGTCCGTGTGTGTGTGTGTGTCTGTGTGGATGTGTACAGAGCTAGAGCCTTAACCAATGGGCCGATTTTTATGAAATTTGGCATGTAGGTGCTAATCCACGATATCTCCAGGTGTTTTTTTCATTTTTTTGAATTTTTGATTTTTAAGGGTAATTATCCCCCCAAAACCGCCAAAAAACATGAAAAATCCAAATTTCTCAAAAACGGCTTTAACGATTTTGATTAAACTTTAGTCCTTTGTAGAACTTTAGTTTTCCAACAAAATGGCACCACCCGCATTCTTGTAAAAATTCCGGTTCAGAAATTACAGGACTTAAAACATCGAAAATTCAGTTTTTTGGATTTTTCATAAAAATACATAAACATAAAAAATATTACTATTCACCATTAAAAAGAGCTCAAAAACTAAATAATTTAGTATTTTGAATTACTATTCTACGATTGCTGGTTTCGGAGAAAATTGAAATTTTCATTTTGCGGTAAACGCAGTACGTTGTACCCATGTTATTCTTATGGGGAATAGAAAAATTACTATTTCTCTCTTGTTTACTGATCAATTTCATTCAAACTTGATATGCTTGTCAAGTTAGTATTGACCAACAGAGGAAATTCGAAATATGTTGCCCCTTAATAACCCTGGGGGGGAATAGGGGGCATTTCCCCTCTTAAAACCACGAGTGCAGCAATGGATTCTGTAGCGCCTCCAAATCAGGGATTTGGGTGGATGTTTTTGAAAACAACTTGTTTACAAGATTTTCTGTACATTCGACCTTGCTTTGTATTCTATATTTAGTAAATAAAAAGTAGTTTATTCATTAAAGTTGGACTAGAAGGGAGATAGTATGTGTCAGTTTCCTGATACCGTTTATTTATTATATACTTCTATCAAATAATAATTAATAAAAAGTTATAAGAACATTATACATGCAGAAATCAAACGTTTATAGGTAAATCTGTCAACAATTTGTTGATCGAAGAATAACAAAAAATCCTTTACCTTTTTAAGAGGCGGTATTACAAATAATGCAAATTTTATTTAGGTTAAAACCATTTTCTCAAAAACATAACAAATGAAGGAAGAATTGTTTGGCCACAAACTGTCAGTGAGTATTAAAAATCGAAAGATGTCTTGATTAAAACCACGGTTGAAAGATTGAGCATCTGGGGTAAAGTTACGTATGATTAAGTGACAAACGGAATGAATTCAGAGACGCAATCGTTCAATAAAAGTACACTCCTCCAGACTAGCGAACCAGTGAATGTGATAAATGTGGTTTCCACATTTGAATAACATAAATATATAGAAATAGTGTTTCAGATTCCCGAATGGTTTAGTTGTATGAGATATTAAAATAAATACTGAACACTAAGATTGATTAAAAAAGAGGTATTCAAATATGTAAAATGAAAAAACACACATTAAAATAGACTAGAGTACCCCCATGCAGCGCAAAGCGCCGCTTGCTTGCTTTGCTCATAATAAGGAGGACTTCATATTGAATTTATTAGTTTTTAATAAATCTGAAGATTATGAAAGATTAGTGAAGGGAGATTGGGATGAAAATATTTGTTAGTATGGCTAAAGTATCAGCTGATATTTAAAAGTATGCCATAGTAACCTTCAAAACAAATAATAATCAGCTAAGAATAATTATCAGGCGGTTTAAATATAATTTTATGAAAGCACTTATGTTAATTTCTATAATATGAATACACTATACAAAATACAAATTGTAATGATAGTATTTCTAATGTTTTAGAATGTAATCGAAAAGAGAAAATCAGATATTAAATTTTTTTCAATGTCTGATGACACATATAGAGGTAGTTACAAATAAAATAAGGCATACATGAGCTAAATTGGTCCATTCGTGTGGTCAGGCTCGCTGTCATAAACTTTTGGCCCGTGTGCCCTACGGTCATTGTAATAAGTATATCTCTAAGTCACCCCCAAAGAAGTTACCCATAATTGCCTCAAAATTAATTTACACATATTTGTGAACAAAATGAGCCATGTGGGAGTAAAATCGGTTGGGTAAATCGGCCAGAATGACTGGTTTTGTTCTATTTCTAAAAAAATTGAAAAAAACAATAAAAATAAGCGTAACGAAAAGCCAAGTGAACAAAATATTTTTTCAATGTCTGATGACACATCTAGAGGTAGTTACAAAAAATGAGACATATATCAAGTAAATCGGTCCAGTAGAACGGTCAGGGTCGCTGTCTTTAGTTTTGACAAAAGTTTTTCTAATATATAGGATAACATTACACAAAACAGTTAAACAGAACACTGATTTCTAATATAGCTCACAATCAGCCGAAAACATTTTTGTACATTATTTTGGTAATTTACTATTAATTTGCACATGTTTGTTATCTTTGTTTGTTAAGAGGATTATTTTTGAAACTAACAAGAAATAGTGGAATGTTTATTATATGAATGAATACCTAAATAATTGTAAATTTACTTAAAATATTGGTCAAATAGGTTCACTAGCTTAGCCGCTTCTAAGTTTTCTGAAACCTTTGAAGTAGCATATTATTTATTACAACAAGAAGAGGAAATATAAACTTTCCATTCATAGGAAAATAAAAGCGACGATGATGGCTGCAAATTCTCGCCCGAGAATATAATTACCAAACAAGTTGTTATATTAAAGTACATTGGAACAAAAATAGAATACTGTATAACTAAATATTTAAGATCTTAGTGAACAAAGCTCGTTCTGTTGAAGTGTAGCTAAAAAGAAAAGTTTTCATCGCTCAATATAAACTACATTGTATAGAAAATTTGAAGAATTTGCATAGCGAAATTTGGTGTTATGAATAAATAATTTCTTTATTAGCACGATAATTTCTTTGTTATGAATAATACTTCAGCTTTAATATTCTAAGGAAATAAAAATCAAATAATAAAGTATCCAGGAGGATGTATTATATTGCGGGACTAAAGTATCCAGTTGGATTTATTGTATTGCGGATTTTATATAAATTCTTTGTTTATAACAAAATGAAACACATTTCGTACCAACCTTGGAAAATGTTAAAGGAAATTAATATTTCAATCTCTAATTTAATTTTAACACAAAACCTCCAACATCCTAAAAGTAACAAAATTCAGCCCGGTCTTAAACTCTATAAATGTTATGGAAGGAACGTTCCAATTATAAAATATTATTTAATTATAAAATATTACAATTGGAGGAGGAAGGGAAATAATATGTCCACAATCAACAAAATCGAAATTTATAATTCGAAATCAGATAAAGGCCTGGTGTTAAATATGTTTAAAAAATGATACAACAATGTCCATCACCGGACTAAATACCTGTTTATGTGGCCGTGAACATATCTGACATTATGTGTACTTAAAAATAAGCTTATTTTCTCTTTAACCACATCACTATTACAATTTTAAATAACAATTATTTCAATATGTAAATAAATACATGGATAAATAAATAAATAATGTTATAAATAGTAAAACACTACTATTCACACCAATTATGGATTTTAAAAATCCCATTCAATAATAAATATTTGTCACTATTATAAAAACCGGCTCTAAAAATTAATTTATCCTTATTATCTCTTTTTATATTAAGTTCTATGGTTGAATTAAAACTTTGGTCATGAGCTAAATCTAAAAATATTAAGTAGATCTATTAAGATGAATATTTGTCGTAAGCTGCATCCAACTTCTCCATTAGTTCTGACACCTGTTCCGAGATACTTCTGCTCCTGACAAAAAACAAAACTTAGTTTAGAACGTGAATATTGCGTTAAAAACCAAATTATTATCCATACATGCACCGTCAGTAAGCTGTACATTCTTCATTTTAAGGGTGCGCCCTACCCAGATTGAATTCATTGTTGTTTAGCGCCGCGCCGGCGCCGCTAACAAGCAGGTCCATGCATATTTACGCTTGAAGACCATTTTGTTCTCCTCGATCGCACTGTTATTTTACAGATTTCTACCAAACTATTTGCAGTTTCACACTTTTCAGATTCCAATCTAGGGATCATACGGTTCCTTTTCTCCAAAATAATTTTTCTCCATACGTTAGGAATCTTTAGAAAAACGCTTAATTTGAGAATATTACTGATGGCCTACCACTTATTTTGAATTAAAGTCACGATTTTTAAATCGTATGATCTCTAGATGAACATTTATTGAATTAAATAACATCAAATTATTTTTAATTGGTTAACAATTTAGCCTACAATGAGGGAGATGCAAACCCCTTACTTGAGCGTGCGGAAGGGAGGTACGGCGCACCCTTAAGCATTAGCAACAAAGTGAACGGGTCGAAGCTAAAAAGAGGGTTGTCCTTGTAGTAACATTTACTTTTGTAAATTTGAAGGTGATATATAAAAATAAGAGGACAACTATTGGACAACTAATACATTCAGCACTAATGTTCAAAACAAGAAAATATCCTTCTAGTATTTACGAATTCCGTATTGACCTCGAAAACGCAACGGAATTTGTTTAGTAGCTGCCACTAATTTCTTTGCCAAAATCATTTAATATCTCCAAAATAGTTATAATATTTTTTAACTGTACCTTACCTGTAATTTATTTTATAATTATTTCGCAGTTCCATTACCTAGCAAATTACTGGAACTAGGACTGAAACTATTAATGCCGTGGAAGCTAAATAAACTAAATGCAATTTTGTAAGGCCAAGGTGTGACCAAAGTATTAACTTTTTAAATTTGCACTAAACTATTTTTATTACGAAGTTGTTATTTTGTAATTCTGATTTTACACCAAAATGAATTTTTAATTCACTATCGCAGCCTACTGTTCTTTAACAGATTATCCAAAATACTTGTTTATTTATAATTTTAAAATAAAACAAAATACCTAGGCAGAACTTACCAGCAGTCAGAATTTTACCACAAAAACTATTATTATTTTAAACTAATAAACATATTCTACTTTCTATATTATTTATACAGGGTCTTCTGAAAGGGTCATTAAGAACTTCGGGGGCTGGTAGTACTGATCAATTTGAACAAAAAATTTGATATAAACATAGGTCGAAAAATTTTCCGTTTAGCCGCTATCCGCCATTTTGTCTTTTTAACAAAAAAATTAATATCTCGAGAACTATTCAAGCAACAGAAACTCAAATTTTTACTTACGTTAAATAACCAAAGAAGCAAATAACAACAAAATGTTATTAAGTTGTCTTACATTTTTTCAAAATGGCGCCTGTTTTTCTATTTTAAAGCCGAATAACAAACAAACCATTAATTTTGTAAAACTTCTACAAGATACAAAAAAGATAAATATTCTTATACAAAATCTAATAACACTTTATTCAACGCAATCCGTCAACGCATCAGCAAGAAAATGGACTTTTAAGGTTTGCTTGCACAAGTCGGGGACAACAATGAGTGCCCAAATGTATTGACCCTTTCTGAACACTCTATATATCGTTTAAAATTAACCACAACATATAAAAGATCGGATCTTCCATTGATAAGGCAAGGTTTAAAATGAGATTGTTCTTTGAAGGAACCAACTATAAATGGGAACTATTCCATAACTGTATCTTTCTTTAACCATCCTCTATTGGAGGTATGACGGGTATGACATGTACACGAGATACGTACCCTCGCGCCCCAGCCGGCTCCACAGAGTCGCCCAAGGTCCGCAGGAAGGTCTTGGCGCGGGTCTTGAGGGTGTCGCAGTTCTCGAGGAGGGCGCAGACGAAGGGCCCGAGGGGCGGCAGCACAAAGATCGCGACGATGATGTTGGCGAGGAGCTGCCCCAGGGGCCCGCGCTCGTTCAGCCAGTTGATGACCCAGCCGAACCGACGGCCCGAGGTGGCGGCGGCGGCTGGGGGCGAGAGGCGGGTTCAGTGGGGGTGGGAAATCGTGCTGACTAACATGGCGACACTAGTACTATGAACTGTGTTTGTCATTGGGAAAGGAAATTCAAGAGGGGGCTCCAGTCACGTAGCATTTCGCGTTTACACCTGCTTCTCCCAGGTTAACTATCAAATCGCGTCCCTCCTGGATTAGTCATTATCATTTATGGCTCATTTAAATATAAACATAAAATTTACGATTTCAGTGAGCAGAATTGTTACATCAGACATCAAAATCTTTCAAAAGCATTCCATTATATTTTAAATTTGTTATTTTTTCTATGGGTTAACTATTTTACTACTCAGTGAAATCGCTGGTTGCATTTTTGCTCTATAAGATGAGCCATGGATGAGCAATTTAGGATAATCCTTGAGGAGGGGCGGAATTTGAAAGTTAACATTGGTCTTATGGGAGTAGCAGGTAACTGAAGCCCCCTCTTAACTGTGGCTAAAGTCTGGTGTAAAAGGGTTTAATACACATTATCCCATACGTTACCTGTACCTCTAAATTTACGTCAGTCAATGGGTTAATTATTAGTTCAAGAGGTGGTCTCAGTAACAAGGTTACACAGACGTGTAAGCATATAATGTTGTGCATCGATCAAAATGGCAAACACCGCTAAATTACATACGTTTAAGAATAATCATGTTGCCAAATATACGTGGCACAACTGATTATTTTTTGTGACACACCATGTTTCAATTGGTAAGAGGAAATCATTATCTTAAAGTTATTACGTAAACTGAAATATTAAAACTCATTCTTGAATAACATTTCTGAACCTGTAAACCCCCCCCCCACTCAGTTTCCGAGGGCAACCACCAGCCGATCCCGTCCTGTGTCACATTACCGGTCTTGAGAGATGCGGCTCATCCGCGCGTATCAATAATATTTTACCCAACCGCACTTTAACCACCTGCCACGCAATCTCCTCTAATATATTCCGCCATATTTCTCCGAGCCGGGTCATTTATTTCCCTAAACACACAATATATTGGCTCTTTGCCGGTTGCCAATATCAAAATATTTCAATGCGTTTACAGAGGCTATTAATCACCGTCCCTTTATGATGGCGCTTTTATCAGTCTTTTGTGGCGGTTCCGATATAATATATCCATTATTTAGTCGCGGATATCATCAATAATCCGGGTGCTATTAGGAAGAGAGTAAAACCGATTTAAGAAAGGAAATGGTAATTTACTTAATTAATGTTGGATAGTGGTGTTTAAAGTTATTGGGTGTATAATTAGAGTATTTTTTAACCATCAGCAGTTTGTTAAATTATAAAACCACTCTCCTTATACAACACATTATTATCCGTAGACACTATTGTTAATTCGTTTCCCTAAAAATCATCAAATAAATGAGTTCAAATTGTTTCCACTTTTTATATCATATTAATACTATATTAATAGACATATTTTAAAAATAAAAACAGAAGAGTTTGACTCTTTTTTAAGAAAATAGACATTTCAGAAGAGGTATTAAGAACACTACAAACAGGGAATACCGTAATAAGTGTGGACAAAATTCTTTAGAGCTGAAGAAAAGTTTTTAAACAAAAGTAGCTCTTCGCTGGTTTAAATACTTATGTTTAAACCAGCAAAGAGCGACTTTTGTTTACAAGCTTTTTTACAGCTCTGAAGAATTTTGTTTACACTTATAAATATTTGTCATGACTTGTCAAGCAAATAAAATATTTTAATTGAAATATTTGACAATGGTATTTTCAAATTAGTGACTTTAGTTGATCAAAACATTTGTCTGTGGTAAACGAAACCATTCAACTATCGAGACCAGTTACTCTTAGATAGGTATCAGTATTTGCCTACGGGTATTGCTACGAAAATTTTACTCAGTGAGTAAAAAATGAGACAGGGAACCTAGGTCGCAATTAAAATACATTTTAAAATTTAAAAATGTTATTTTTCTAATCAAAAAGTTATTTATTAAAATACATCTCCAAACAGGATACATTTTGATATATATATATATATAATTTATAGATTGTATGTGCTTACCAGTAGGCTCAGGGATGCTTAATTAAGCCCATTTATTTACCCATAAAGGCGTAAAATGTACTGTGCGTACATTTTAGTTATGCTTATAGATAAATGAGCAAATACATTAGAAATAATCGTAATATTTAAATTCAAACTAAAGGAACAAAGACGAAAGTACTACTGCCGTTAAAAGCATCAGCTTATTAAATTGCAATTTCAGACTAAAATAAAAAATAAAAGTAAATTACACGACAAATTTAGGTACAATATAGGTCTTGTGTTGCAGTGTCTAGTATTGTATAATGTATGACTCGCTTCGCTAGCTGGTGGCTCCCCAGGTAGCTGTTTGGCATTAGGTTAGCGAAGCCGAACCTCATGTTCCTAGCTCAAGTGGAAGTGGTGTCATATCAAGTGGCGCAGAACCGACATATTACTACTACTCATACTAAGAGAACAGACAAATCAGCAGATATTTAAATTTGAGGAGATACACATTTGAAAGTATAGGTTTTGGTAATATTTAAGGAAATTTTAGAATACTAGTTACTTGCATGCTAAATGTCACGTTCCTAGCTCTAGTAACAATAAGACAATTTAGCAGATTTTTAGATTGTTGTTTTCTGATGGGTTTAAATTATGAAAACTGGTCATACGATATCTGCTACATACCAAATGTGGTGTAAACTTATTGCTTGCCACGTATTAAGTCTATATCAAGTATATTAAAGTGACGGGGGAAAACACAGAACGAATCTCCAAAAATAACCTAAAATGGAATAATCTATTCTAAGATTTTAATTATTTTGAGGGGGTTGAAATCATTAAAACTGGTCATACGGCTGTTGCTGAATTGTACTTGGTTTGGAGACGTATTGTACGTATTTTAAACCTCCATGTATTACCTTGAAAGTGCTTATAACAAATTACGGGATGTAATAAAAGACGTCTTACAACACTTAAGATATATTTACACTTATACTGATTCACATACAGACGGTAAACATATATAAAAGATGGTACTAGGCTATCGTTTTCGACCAGTCACACCAGTCATCATCAGGCCAATGAGAGAACTCCAATGAATGATAGAGTTCTCTCATTGGCCTGATGATGACTGGTGTGACTGGTCGAAATCGATAGCCTAGTACCATCTTTTATATATGTTTACCGTCTGTATGTGAATCAGTATAAGTGTAAATATATCTTAAGTGTTGTAAGACGTCTTTTATTACATCCCGTAAGTAATAACAACACGTAATATGCTAATAAAAAAGTTGTATAACAAATTAAAAACCTTACCCTGATTTTTGTCTATAAACTTTTATAAGACGTCTTTTGAACCTTATAAGGAATAAAACCACCATTAACAGTCTAAATTGCTATGTTTTTGAGTAACTACAAGCCTTCTGCAGCAAATAGAGCATAATTCATAAGGGCTTTTACCTTCTGTGGAGCGCAACATGCAAAATGTAACCAAAGAAAACCCAACAAATCGACAAAAGTTCAAAGGCTTTTTTTGGGTGTTGTAATGAAAGAATCTGGGCGTATGGCTCCTGCTAGATAATTATTGTAATGTAGGAATACTGTATGTCAAATTTTAGGTCTGTATGTTGTATATTAGAAAGACAGACTATTGAAAACCACGAATCGTTCTTGAAAAATAGCTTAAATTTGACAAATTTAGCACTATCTAAGGGTGAAGGGGTCAAGATACGACAAAAAGTCATAGGACTTCTAGTATTGTATAATGTATGATTAAGCATTGTTTTAGATTAAAAACACAATTAATAAGTGGGTGTTTTATATAACTCTGCCTCACCTTCTTGCTGAGTGGTGACGAGCTGATTCTCTGCCGAGTCTGTTGTCCTGCTGTCCACCACGTAGGCGCAGCAGTAGCCTGCTAGCAGCAGCAGCAGTAGAGGCGTCAGCAGCGGTCTGGGAGCAGCAGAGAGGACCATTGTAGCTGTGGACAGACGTCTTCTGTCACCATACGGTATACAAGCGGGGATTTGATAAACAAAATCCAAATTTAGATCCTAATTTTAATCCTAATTTTAGATGTTTAGTGTCTAAAAGGAATTATATTTTTACTCAACCTTCCACTTAAAAGTTCTTAACTAGTAGGCTTTAACAGTTTAGGTAATACTTTAATTGAGATTAACCCGACTGTTTGGGGTCAAACGAATTTGGTAAATGCTAGCCAGACAATTTTGGAATTAATTTTCTTTGTAAGCCAATCGTAATCGAAGTTTCAAATTTAGAGTTTGTCTAGCAGATGCGAACTTTTTCTGATTATATAACTTGCATGTATTTGATAAAAGTGCTCTAGCTTTATTTTGTTTACAGTTCAGTTCCATCCTAAATTATATCCTTGAATGTGGTGTATTCAAACTATGGATTCTTAGACGAAGTTTTTTATCAGGAAATTTCATCAGTCTTATAAAAATATAATCTGTTTCAGGTTATATATTTAGTTAAATATTTGGGGACTGACCTAACGGCCTCCCCTCCTGTACTCCTAGCATAAACATGAATCTTTTAAATAGCCTAACACAAGAAAAAATAAATATTTAAAATGTATAGCGTGAACTAACACTCCTTGCACTGACACATATTCAACAAACCGACCACATAATAACATCATTGAAATTGTATAAGTAAGTTGAAATTAATTTGGCTTCCTTCATTAAACTCCGAACAGTTTTTGGATATATAAAATACAAATACCCCCGTCGCAGCAAACCTGCCTACTCAGCGAATTTCCAATGCATGCATATGTTTCTCACTACCACATAAAGCCACTTACCAAGTTTCATAAAAATACATGAATAAATAAAATAAGTGATCTGTAGCGTTTTATTTATTCTCCATAAGAATAACATTAGGGCTGAGTACACAGGTTTGCTGCAACAAGGAACACAAACTATGCGCTTTTATGCAATTATCAATATAACTCAACCAGGTGAAGCTACATACTAAGTTTTATTAATTTATGTTCATAAAAAAGGGAGATATAAAACTTTACTTATTCATAAGAATAACATTAGGGCTGAGTATGCAGGTTTGCTGCTACTGGGATAATCAAGAAAAAATCAATTTTTCGTGCAAATATCAATATACCAGTACCAAGTGAAGCCACATACCAAGTTTCATCAATATACATTCATAAATAATCGAGATATAAAATTGTATTTATTCTCCATAAGGATAACATTGGACAACGTTCTGTGTTTAGCACTTTGAATATCTCTGCAATGGTTGGACGTAGAATCACAAATTAAACACCAAAATTATCGTTTTTTAGAGCTGAATTGATTGATAAAAGCAAATGTGAAGTTGACATTAAAATGAATTAAGGAAAAGCCAAAAACCTTTTTCCCATAAGATTAACATGTGAGATTTTATGAGCAGGTTTTTTGGATTTTCTCCGCAAGCACTTCACCTAGGTTAATAATTTAAAATACTGTATTATTTGTTTTTTAAGCTCTATAAAATGCTGAAAACTCAAAATTGAGAGTTTTAAAAATTTTAAGGTGAAAAGTGCAAAAAACTGATTTTTGGAAAATTTAAAACTCCCATAAACCTCCCTTCCCATAGTCCGATTTTTCTGGTTTTCGAACTTAAAGTCATGAATGTCACTTTACACATTTGAGCCAAATTTCATCGAAATCGGACGTTTTTTACTCAAGTTATCGTGTTAACGGACACACACACACACACACACACACATACGTGTCCCTAACTTGCTATGGGGTCCTGTCCTTAAACCCAATTGTGGGGTCCTAAGAGTTATATACGGTTTATTAACGTGTAGATGGAGACAAGTTTTAGTACATGATTTGTTTCTCTAAACACACCATTTTAATAACACAACCTTGCATGAAACCAAATATCGGGGCCAAACACATCTCTGCACTATCCCAAATTATGGGGATATACACACTGTGCATCAGACAAGACTGGGGGGCTTAACACCCGTCCCAAATTATGGGGCTATACACACTGTGCATCAGACAATACTGGGGGGCTTAACACACGTGTTCCTCGAACCAAATCTAGGGGACTTAAACAAATGTGTTTTAAAACATTACATGGGGGTTCAGGGCCATTTTTACAT
Source organism: Allygus modestus (assembly GCA_963675035.1). Lineage (NCBI taxonomy): Eukaryota > Metazoa > Arthropoda > Insecta > Hemiptera > Cicadellidae > Allygus > Allygus modestus. The sequence goes on along the minus strand of OY776112.1, from coordinate 188,625,272 downwards.
AGGGGCGCACGGGGACAAGCTTTGAGCCCGAGGAGGCCTCTTTGGCGCTCTTCTTGGCCCGGGGCCCCGGTCGAAAATGGGCCCCCGGGTGAATTGAAACTCCCAAGCGAAACGGAGCCCCCAATAAATAGTAGGCCCCCAGGAAATAAAGGGCGCCAAGAAATAAGGGGCCCTCAGAAAATATGGGGCCCCCAGAAAAAAGGCTCCTCGGGGCCTATTCATATTTGTGTAAACGATGTATTAGGGGCGTGCGAGTACTCAAAATGTGAGTATTTAAATAGTCAAATGAATTCAAAGTTTTGAAAAATACTCCAAAGTTCGAGCAAGTATTTCCCGCCAATCTTTGGACGATCGCGACCTGCCAAATCACGTAGTAAACTGCTGCCAAAGATGATCGGACCACGTAAAATCGGCCGAAAATTACGAGACTTAACATTATGTATTACACATGAATCGGTCATAAAAAAACAACCTAACTGTGTAAATGGACCGAATCACGTTTTATCCGCCGTAACTGAAGACGTTACAGATGATATAATCTGGAATTAACGTCCTTGCCGCGTAATATCGGCTATAAACTTCGACAGAAAACAAAATACAGTCCAAAAATAACGAATTTACTACGTAATAACGGCCGAAAATACGACAGTAGATCGGTAGCGATTCTCCGGAGATCGGCAGGAGATACGCTCAGATTTTTTAGTATTTTTCAAAATTTGGGGCCTATGCCAAAGCGGACCGCCCCCCACGCCCCCCCTGGTGCGGGGTGGGGGGCATAGGCCGCTAACATAAAGTATTTGTACACATATAAATACCCCCGTCGCAGCAAACCTGCGTACTCAGCGAATTTCCAATGCAAAATATATGTCTTAATACCACATAAAGCCGCATACCAAGTTTCATTAAAATATATTCACAAATAAGCGATATATACAATTTTAATTATTCTCCATAAAAATAACATTGGGGGTGAGTACACGGTTTGCTGCAACAATGGACACAAAATAATGGGTTTGTATGTAAATATCAATAGAACTCATCAAAGTGAAGCCACAAACCAAGTTTCATCTATATACATTCATAAATAAGCGATACATAACATTTTAATTATTCTCCATAAGGATAACATGGGGATCGAGTACCTAGGTTTGCTTCCACGGGAAACATATGCGAAAAATTGTTTTTTGTGCAAACAACAACAAACGACAACCAGATGAAGCCATATACCAAATTTCGCCAGTGTATGTTAATAAATAAGCAAGATATAAAATTTTGATTTTTCTCCATAAGAATAGCATTAGACAACGTACTGTGTTTAGCACTTTCAATATCTCAGTAACCAATTGACGTAGCGTAATGTTTAAAATACTAAATTGTTTGTTTTTTAAGCTAAATTCAATGGTATAAATTAAAATTTGATTTAAATAAAAATTACGTGTGAAAACCCCAAAAAACCCATTTTTGAGGTACAAAACCCCCAAAACCCCCCTTTGGATGGTGCGATTCGTCTGGTTTTCGAACCCGTTCAAATAAATGGTGCTATACACATTTATACCAAATTTTATTAAGATCGGACCTTTTTTACGAGATTTATCGTGCTTACGGACACACACACACACACATATATATATATATATACATACATATATAAAAATTTGAACGAATGGTGTTTTTGGCATCTGGGGACCTCAAAACAAAAAGTTATCATGGTCTCGGGCTTAAGTCTTACCATGAGACACACGGTAATAGCTCTTCCCTATAGGGGAAATTCGCTAAAACCAAACTGATATTGTAAATTGTTGTATATTAGTATTATAAGTTGTTGAAAGGCAATATTTGAAAGAAATTTATGAGTATCCACCATGTTTTGCACCTCATCATACTTAAACATTAAATTTACATATCAGATAATAAAACTTCTGCTCCCCTCTATTCCAAAACGAGCAGTTGTTTTGACCTCCATCGGTTTGTGACAACTTCAGGGTATTTTGATTGGTATTGAGAGTTTGAATAAAACTCGCAATACGATGCAAAAAATTTGCAATGTTAAAATATAAAGTAACACAATGCAACTAATTGTTTTAATCCTCCCTTTCGATTTTTTTAAATTAGTTCCTGTAGATGAAGAAATATATGGTTTGGAGACTGGAGAGTATTGAATAGGGATTTGATATATTTGAGTTTAGTATTAATGCATATGAAATAAGGGGGAAATATGATGCACCCTCCTCAGATTTTGGCGCCCCCTTACATCGTTACTTGTAAGGTCCACTCGTTTAGTTTACTTTGAAAAATATAGTTTATCGTTCCGTCTGTTTAGTAACCATTTCAACCATGTTCTTATTTATTAACTGAATCATTTAGGAGTATTGGAGATTGAGTGGGAAATGTTAAGAATTAAACATATACTTCTCATTACAGATTAAGATTATTTGAGCTCTGGGGTGACTAATCATCTGTATTTCTTACACGTTAGCAATTCTTTAAATAAGTTGCGACAGTATATCACAGTATAGTACTAACGAAAAAAACATGTTTGCACCCAACTTGAGTTTTTAGAGTAATTGGTATTAAACTTAATTGATCCAAACACTTTTAGAAGATAAGATTCAATATATCACAGAATAAAGACAAATAAAAATAAGGTTTATAGCTACACTAAACCTTAAAGATTAAATACTCGAAGATAGAGTCCGTATAACTGAAAAACGTGTTGTACATTAGAACCAATAAACAAAAATTATATTCAGAAGAAATTAGTTAAAAAAAAACTCTAACAACAAACTTTGCTGTATCCATCGCGAACATCAGCTACGAACCGTCAGAATCGCTGTCGGGTTTGATAAGCGTTTTCATTATTGTTTTGGTTTCCCTGGACGAAATCTTTCCCACGCTCAGAACAGATGTACTGTTATCAGTATGTGCTTCACCGTTCCTACTCAGTTTTAAGGGTTTGTTTTCATTATTATTTTTCTTAAATAAACATATAATTGTTTTATGATACACAGTGTATTGTGATACGTTGACTACAATTGTGCACATTTGTGGTTTTTAAAAATTTATATTCTTTTTAATTATTTGAGGTTTTGAGTTTTTTAATTGCAAACATTTTAGCGGCACGAAGATCGAAAATGAGATACCTTTCCAGGACGATAGTATATGAAATCATGATTTTGAACTACACAATTCTCTTATCTGAATGTGTTCCATAGTTTGTCATTTCAGGTGATCAGCATAGCATGGAACCAGAAACATCGCAAACGCATCAACAACAAGCGAGGGAGTGAGGCGCGCACGTGTCAGTATATCTCAGAACTATGGGGTAGGAAGGTTTTGGTTGATGGTGGTGGGCGGGGGGTGACAAATTTGGTCTTTGCACGGGCGCTGAAAAACTGTCGGGCCGCCCCTGGACACGAGTCACGTGTCGGAGTGAGAGCGAGCAGGAGGTAGGTAGAGCTAGGACCGCTCATTATCACTATCACTATCCTTGAACCTCTCCTGGAGATAAGAGCGCCTTTGTCGACAGCAGGAATGACATCAAGGCAGGGGTTTCATGGGAAATCAAGGCAGGGGTTTAAGGTATGATCGAGTAAAACTTTTTTTAAAGTTATATTTGTTGCTTTCATCGGGGTTGACAAAATAAAAACCAATAAAAAATACAAATGTTGTGGTGAAAAGTTAAAAACCAGACAACATTCCAAATAAAACATGTAATTAAACAGAAAACATGTTGCTTGTTTTGGTCCAGAAATCACACTGAATGTTCAATTTAAAAAAATGATAACAAAGGAGTTATAGTGTAGAGTAGGCTTTCATAACTATTCGGAAAAAGGAAAGTTTTTTATTTTATCGACGAAACAAAAGTAGTTTTTGCTCTTCCCTTTCGATCAGGAGCTCGGTTTCCCATTCTAATATACTGGGAGGACGTCTCATCTGTTCCGGTACCAAACTTAATAATTTAGTTTTTTAGGTAAAAATAAGCAAAGTTCCTCTATCTTGCTTAGTATAGCATCTCGGCCTGTGCGTATTTGTATTATAATTAGTTTTCCTTATTTTCTGTAACATTTTTCGTTCCATAATACCATCATCAAGCACGGGAATTGGTCAAAAATCTATTTACATTTTTAAACGAATTCTTGTCTGTCTGTCTGTTCGTCCTTTATGCATTACTAAACCGTTCATCCGATCTCTGCCGCCGTGAAACTTTGGGAAATGGTTCTATGCCTGGGAAGGTTTGTGCCCTATTCCCGTTCTTTTTGGGCTACGTCCTGTGAGCTTCTTTCGTTCATATTTTATACTAATTTATTGTGTTTTGGTGATTTTTAGCGAATTTCCCCTATAGAGGAGAAGCTATTACCGTAGTCGGAATGGTAAGACCTACGCCCGGGACCATGATAACTTTTCGTTTTGAGGTCCCCAGTTACCAAAAACACCATTCGTTCGAAACTGTATATATATGTGTCCGTGAGCACGATAACTCTCGTAAAAATTATCCGATATTGATGAAATTTGGTATAAACGTGTATAGCAACATTTATGACTTTAAGTTCGAAAACCAGCCAGATCGCTTTATCCGAAGGGGTATTTTGGGGGGGTTTTGTACCCCAAAAATGGGTTTTTCGAATTTTTTACATATAATTTTGGAAATAGTCAAATTTTAGTTTTTACCATTGGATCCAGCTTAAAAAACACACAATTTGGTATTTTGATCATTTCTCTACGTCAATTGGTTACCGAGATACTGAAAGTGCTAAACACAGTACGTTGTCTAATGTTATTCTTATGGAGGAAAATAAAAATGTTATATCTCGCTTATTTATTAACGTATACTGACGAAACTTGGTATACGACTTCATCTGGTTGTGGACCATTGATATTTGCTCAAAAAACAATGTTTTACCAATGGTTCCCGTAGCAGCAAACCTGCGTACTCAGCCCCATGTTATTCTTATGGAGAATAAGTAACGTGTTATCTCCCTTCATTATGAAAATAAATTAATGAAATTTGGTATATGGCTTTACATACATGAGTTATATTGATATTTGTATAAAACCCCATTTGTTGTGCTCCTTGCTTCAGCAAACCTGCATACTCAGCCGCCATGTTATTCTTATGGAGAATAATTAAAATGTCATAAATCGTTTATTTATGAATGTATATTGATGAAACTTGGTATGTGGCTTTATGTGGTATTAATATACATATATATGCATTGGAAATTCGCTGAGTACACAGGTTTGCTGCTACGGGGGTATTATTTGGTTTCCATAGGAACCATTGCCATTTTCCCGGTTATTTATCTAAATCCGTGCGAATAACGGGTACAACAGCTAATAGACTATAATCATTCTTTATAACTTGGCTGTTTATTATCTGTTTATATTGATCAAGTTATCGTTTGATTCGTCCTTGAATTTTTCTTACTGAAGTCAAGTTTTAATATTTTTTTTTTAATTTTACAGTAATATAAAAAATATATAAACCCAGTAACCGTTCAACTTTTTTCATCTTTGGACCCTGAAACAACAACAAAATCGAATTTGGGGTGATATCAACTTCAGCCCAAATAATAATTTCTGATTTGAAGATGTAAGGTTGTTTTTATAATTTGACAAAAATAAACAATATTAGCAACATTTCAAATTTTTCCGTGTGCTGGACTTCATGATAATTGATCAATCTTCATTTTCTATTAATTAATCGAACGTATACAAACCTCTTTATCTGTTGCTTTATAGAATTAACTGAAGGAATACTTTACTATCCTTCTTAAGACGTGCCCCTTTTAGTTTAACACAAAATTTGAAGTGGACCCAGTTTGACTAAGTTTGACATGGAAAATCTTTTCAGTACCAATAGTCAATGGTTATATTTACAGTTATAACATTATGATTTTGCTGATAAAACTGTGTTTATATCAATTAATTTTGTAATTTAATCCAGCTGTTGCTTAAAATTTCCATTAAAAAGGTAAATCTTAAGGACAAATATCAAAATTTAAGGGCGTCTAGACCTCTGCCCTTAAGTTTGACCTTCATAAATTCTATGATATGCACAACTTGTTGGCGAGCTCTTTCCAACGACACTTTATTAAAATTAGATCAGAACTATATTAGGAGCTCTGATTTCAAAAGACCCCTAGCGTTAAGTGTAGATTTTTTGGTATTGGGTTTTAACATAATGAATATATTAGTACGAAACAGAACTGACAAGAAATTAAATGCATCAGTAGTCTGTTATCGTAAATCATGTAATGTTCGCGGGCGTGCGAGCGTCACTCCACCTCAACCGAGGCGCCTGCGCCCGCGACCGCCGCGCCGGCACGGCACATTACAGTACGGGTACCCAGTGTATCATTGAATCATTGGGTATCATCACATTCAGACAATGGATCTAAAGTAAAAAGTAACGTTACTCAGTACCACAAGACGAGTTTAACGAGTTACTGGGTTAAATCGAGATTATTAGAGATGTTTTAATATGATCCAAAAATTACCCGTAATCTGTGTTTATTTGATATCGAATTAAAAGCCGAATGAAGGAAAATTAACCTAAAAATGGTTTTATCCATAGCCAATATGTATATTTATGGAAATATAAAGCCTCGACAAGTATTCGTTTGTGAATAAACTACTTTTAACAACTATAAATTTACATATTTACAATTTACTATAACAGATTCTGATAAAGGAAACAACTCTTGGGGAACATTTGAAAATCGAGACCCTTTTCGCTTTTTTCGATCTCGGATCTTTGACCATTAAAATAAAATTGTAATCGTTGTTAGAATTTGTCAGGTACTTTATTGTTTAGTATGATAAACGTTGAAAGCAGGTGATCTGATATTTTCTAACTTTTATTCAAGTATGGACTATCATCGACCTTGAAAAGTAAACTTTGATGACGTACAGCTCTCTATAAAATGTTAAGATAGCAAAATAATAAAAAGAATTATAGTACGAAACAGGGTATTAATTGTGTTTACTAGATTACTGTTGCAGCTTCGCTTACAATCGCATTGAAATTATTTAAAAATGTTGACTACGCTGTTCTCGATACCATCCTATGTTTTGTTGTTGCATCAACATGTGTTAATTGAATTGAATTGAATTATATTCTTCCATTAGAATTGTATTGATTGAAACTTAAAGGTTTGTAGGAAGTACCGATGGACAAACAAAAATTTCGAAAGAAATTCGGCAAACCTATGCATTATACTTTTTAATTTGACACATCAACCTTCAAAACCGTTTCGATCGTTTCGTTAGATATCAGCGTTTTCAACTGTGCATTAATACATAAAATACCTCATTGTAATCAAAATGGTTAGAACAAATTAAAAATACGGCAGAAAAAGTTTCTTGGGCGTTTCATAGATTAAAAGATACTTAAATTGTATATTTAGCTGTATATTTCTATGTGAAAGATGAGAAAAACAATAAAATATACTTTTATAAAACATTCAAAGTGATTTACAGCTTCAAAATGACCAGTGACATGACCAAAAATGTGTAGAGGCCAGTTACTTATCCTATTTTTACCGTAGGCCCCGATTTGATAATAATGTAGGACGTAAGTATTTAATACTAGTATACAATAATTGATACGTCATGTTTGCCTCCTATATTCCATGTTATCGACCACTGGAAAATATACGATAAGAGTTTACGTACCACCAAGGTTTATATTGCAACACTCAGCAAAAAGTTACTTTAGACTAGATGCCGACTTAAACCCTCACTCACAGCTCCTAGAGTCTCGAGTAAGGATAAAGACTGTAGGGTCAGCTCTGAAGTCTGAATTATCGAAACCATAGCCAGAGTTCTCCACAAAATAAAAATAATGCGAGAGAACGGAAGCGCTTCCGGGAATTCACAATGCCATGGAGAGGGGAGCGGGGGGCGAGCGGCGGTGGGAGTAGTTCCCGTAAACGCCACGGCGCGCAGCGCAACAGAGCGCTAGCGTACGTAGGGCCCCGTAAGAACACATGCATAGAACCAGAATGTGGGGTCTTCACTAAATTTACGAAAAATGATCGTTGTTGAGCCAGAACTCCAATAGTACGATTTTAACTCGGGGGCCCTGTGTAATGCCCCACAATTCGTGCGGACCCCCGAGTCTGGCGAGATGCACACACAGGGCCCCCTAGTAAGATGAGTCCATACACACACACACACACACACACACACACACACACACACACACACACACACACATATATATATATACACACACATATATATATACATATATATATACATATATATATACATATATATATACATATATATAAATTTGAACGAATAGTGTTTTTGACATCTGGGGACCTCAAAATAAAAAGTTATCATGGTATCGGGCTTAAGTCTTACCATGAGACCTACGGTAATAGCTTCTTCCCTATAGGGGAAATTCGCTAAATCGCTTAGATTATATTCTATGCTAACGAAATAATCCGTAGTGTGTGTATTTTTTACCTGAACAAATATTTGTTTGAGGAAATACTTTTGACAATTTATTAAAAAAAGTATATAAGTACGTTTGGTATTTTGATGCAATTTTTATTGACGTTTTAGTGATTAGCGGACGTAGGCTATTACTGTACACATTTATTTTGGTTTACATTAATGTGATAATAAATTCGGTGAGTGGTTTTGCGCTAACCGATTGTTTATTTATGCCAAGCAGTTTTGCTCAAACTCTCCTTTAAACGCAAAATGTCTGGAAAGGAGAACATTTACACAACTTTTATTTCTGGCTTTAGAAGAAAGCTTGTCGAAGACAGGTTAGTATTGTTGAGTGGACGACAATATCAGGCGACATTTTAATATTCAAGTTGCATAGAAAACAGCTGGGATGTCGAACTTTAACTTTGAATTTTGGATCCCCGCCAAACTAGAATTGCATATACTTTATAAAAGTGCAATCATGAAATGTATATAACAACTATATATTTCTGAAATCAACCATTTAAAATGGTTTGAATAAATTGGATCAATACAGTTTAGATTTTTGATTTATTATTTGATCATCTGGTAATAGACGCATTATTTTCCTTTCTATAATATTTTTAATAAAACTCACCGTCCCCCACAATTTAACACTTGGCCAAAATGCTCAGTAAAATAATTTAATTATAAAGAAGTAACCTTGTTTTCCGTTTTATATTTAATGTGCATTATACAAAAAATCGTGAAGATGTTATAAAGTTTTTATCATTACTCGATATGCATTTTAAAAGTTAAAACTAATTTTAATTTGTCAGGAGTTATTTAGCTTGCTGGATCAAAATGAATAACTTTGTATTTTTATACACAGATAAATTTTTGGGTAAATTTTAAAAGAAATAAAAACTTTCAGGAGGTCGTTTGCAAAGTTTTTAGTTCAGACTTAAACTAAATGCTTGATAGTATATTACTCTGCACTAATTATTTTCAGGGTTCTCTTTAGCTTCCCATTGAATACACATTTGCAGGTATTATAAGTAATCAAGAGAACTTAGAAAGCCAAGTATAAACTACATGATAACAGTGAAAAGACTCACCTGATTCCGACACCAATGGTGTAAACTGTTGTAAAGCCCAAAGACGAGTAAAGCTGGGGGGCTTCAAAGCTTCTGGGGTGTCGAGTGCAAGTCGATCTAGATTCGGGGTTGTAGGGGTGGGGGAGGGTAAATATAGGGTGAAAGTGCTAACGGGCCACGGAACACTTTCACATTACTTAGAATTGGTCCGAATTAGTTTGCCTGGAGGAGAATGGTGTATATGACGTAGGAATGCTTCTCTGGTTGATTTGTAAACTATGCTAATGATGCGGCTTAGTGAAAGACAAGTCTTTAAAAAATATTATTTTAACTAGCTGTTAGCCGTCACGGCTTCGCTTGCAATCAAATATTACATTATTAAATTATAAGATGGTTAATTTTAGTAGAATACATTTAAAAAAGTTTGATTCAAGTGGTATGGCGATTTATTGATTAATTCAGGAAGGTAACCTATCATCGAATGGCTGGTAAATTCGTTGACTTAATGTCAAGAAGATAAAGTTATAGAATGGGAGCAACCATATGATTGACAATGATGTATTACCTAACTTTCTACAAATATTTTCTCCATAGATGTATGCACTTGGTTAGGTGTTTCTCAATAGTGCGTCATGGTTGGTTATTAATATAGGAATTTAAAATTAGCAGTGGGTTTGGACTCAAAAATAATTTTGATATAGGAACAGGGCTATGCTAGTTTTAGTGTACTGCCAATCTCTGCCCCAAATTCCAGTTCAATTGGACAACCAAATATATCCATCGTATGCCAACCTTATCTATAACATATTAACATGGACAACATTAGGGTCTATACAGGATAGAGCCCCAAATGGTTTTTAAAATGGGAGGCGGTCTGTTTATAATTGTTATGTGTTACTGCGGGAGTAAACCTATGTTAGAATCTAGTGAATTACCAACCATCCTAATAAATCTTAGCTTGGTCAGTCCATTAGTTGGTGAGTGGTAGTAAATATGAGTTTTAACGGCCAATGGGCCCGAGCCACAAAGTATTTTGCAAATGGGAGAAGTCCTACGTACGGTTATTGTGTGTATGTTATTTTATGTTATTGCTGGATTAGGAAACCCCAGCTTAGCTGATAGGCAAGTCAGCCACAAGCAGGCATTTTATGCAGGTTATCGTAAGGATAGGATATAGCAGGAAAGGAAAGGGTGGGACCATTGGTGGGACGGAACAGGCATAAATTGACCTTTTAAGCGACCAACTTCGAGCTCCTGTGACAACCAAAACTGTGAACTTAACTGAGAACAGGCTCAGACGGACCCGCTCTGCCCTCCAACTAGTCAACTCGACTGTCCATGTATGGGTGTCCATGTACAACAGCACATTTTTAGGTCGGGGACCAAATCCGGACATTCCGTCCCCAGCTGCTGCAAATAATGGAGGGACCAAAGGTAAAAGGGAAGCTTCTCATACTGAACAGCCAAAATACATGACATATGTTATGACACCTTTTTTTGTTGTACCCAATGTCAGCCTCGAAACGATATAGATCTATGACTATAGTGGTGACTAATTTTCTTCCCACATTTTGCCTCAATCAGTCCAACATGTACGATTTACATTTAGATTTTGAATGCCGGTAGAAAGGCTGAGGTAAATAAGTGTTTTTTTTTTTATTGGGAAAAGGCTTACATCAACAGTAAGTGTATTTCCTACCGTATTTCAGTTACATCGGTAGATGAAAGATAGTAATTTAAGAGTTTTAAAGGTTGGGGAGCGGGGGTAGAGTACTAAAGGATTTTCGGAAAGGGAATAGGCTTATGTTCTATCCTAATTTATTACCTACCTGAACTCTGAAGACCAGTGTAGCGGAGTTATAAATGCTTTTTAGGTTCTTAGTAGTTCTACAGGGTGGGTGAAAAGTAACTAGGTATTGAAATACTGTTGTAAATTCTATAATAATAATCATTATTTATTTAAAAACTACATCCATGCACTTATAGCTGCATAAGAAAACATAGGAATCAGTTAAATCTCAACATAGGCACTGGCATTGTCAACCAACTTCCTCAAACGGCCAGGGATACAATTTTCACTCTTCTGAAGTAAGTCGATTTGGATATATTGGTGATAACCTCTTGAATTATGTTTTCCAATTCCTCACTATTCGAGGTTTGGAATTCGATACTTCCTCCTTGGTGTAGCCAAGCTCTCAGTATTATGGTACTATTACCAACATTAAATCAGTAATATAACAGTTTTTAATAACTAGTTACTTTTCACTTGTCCTGTATATCTGGCTATAGTGTAACAGCTATCTTCCTACACAATGTTAGCTCAAATGGCTCAAGTAAATACCAGCGTCCATAACATTATCATGGACATTTTAAATGCCAGTGGGGTGGAGCCCTAAAGGAAATTAAAAACGGGAATAGCTGTATGAGCGTGTTTAAATTATTAGCTATCTTCCTACCAAGCATCAGGCCAATCGGTCTAGTAGTTGGTGTGATCGAGCCAAAAATAGTTGGAAATTACCACAATTCTACAATGTGTTCTTTAATATTTTATTTTTAAATTTTGAGGAATCTCCTTATACATTAACTTATACAGTTTAAAAATGTCGACATCATTTGCCAAGTATACATTAAGAGTTAAATGACAAAATAGGACAAAATAGGATCGTAATGATTTTTAGAAGTCTTTAATGACAACAAATTTGTATCAAACAAAAAAACCAAACAATACAACACTTTTCTAAATGTTTTAGCTTGTTTTATATAAATACTAGCTGGTTCCCCGCACGTTGCTGCCGCAGAAGAGGCATTAAATTTGTTTTATGTCGAATACTTGTTCATTTTCAATATGAGCTCGTTCGCTTCGCTCACTCTCCTCCCGGAAGATAACGTTGAAACTTTGAAGTCCAGTGGGGCACAGCCCTAATGTCCTAGGACTTCGGTTAATGGCCTATAACCTTCCCAGGGTTAACCTGTGTTACTATGCAAAATTTGAAAGAAATCGGATGAACGGTAAGGCAGCGCATAAAATACGAACGGAAAAACATTGATTTTTATATATTAGATTTGCTCGATTTTGTACAAAAAACCTTATATTTTAATTATGTTAGCAAAAATTGTTAATCATATAATGTGAACGTTTAGCAAACTTAAACGACAAATCTTGGTCCAAGGAAAAGGGTAAACCAAATGTTTCTCTCTAGTGAAATTGTCTGTATTCGCATTTTAAAAAGTATTCTTTATGCTAGATGCTAACATGAGTACAATACATTACAAACAAAAAGTTTATATCTATGAATAGGATAACGTAGTCCCTAAAAAGCACTACAGTAATACATGATAAATTTCATAGTTGAGTAAAATTTCAAAATGACTCTAGTTTTAAACCTCCCTACCTTCAGCCATAGTACCGTAACGCAGAGCATAGTGTTATGCTTTTGGAACCTTTTTAGGAATATTAGAATGTATATTTTGAAACACTATAACACTCAATCGCCAGCCTAACAGCTCCCCTCGCGAAATCCCCCGTCCTGGCGATGAAACCCACCCTAGGAATCCCCTCGGGCAGCGACTGACCCATCCGATAAACTTGATAAATTCCCGGCTTTAGATAAACCACCTTAATACGAATTGGCGATTTCAGACTCAAGTTAAAAAGTGGTCTCAAATCTCCTCTCAGTGGGGGAAGAGAGGGAGAGGGGAAACGGCTTCCAAGAATAAATAAAATAAGTTTAACAACTAGTTTTATTATTAATTTTGTTTACATACCAAATTCAGTTTAAACTAAAATACAATTTATATTTGACACCAAAGGTTTAACTGATCGTTCTAACTTTAATTGCATTATTTTGTTTAAACTTTGGCTAAAAATTAAATTTTTAAACTGGGTTATTTTACAGGTACTTTAATATATTTCAAGTATAAACATCTTACTTTACTCGCAGTTGCGCCGTATGAAGTGTAATTTTTCGAGAAAATGTTGAGACACCAGCGTCGCGCTTAGTCATCCATTGAGATGACGTTTGTGATTTTTCCAGATTATCCTCGCCATATCCCTGATCGCCATTATATATGCTACGTAGTACGTAGTTCTCAACTATCCTGCTGCTCCACACGACCACAGTGAGGTAGCACAGAGGTGATATCAGTGTCAGTGCCTCACTTCGAGAGGTCCCGGCTATTACGAGTAGGGTTTGTACGGTTTCTCATTCCACCCAAAGGACCGACAGGTTAGGTAATAGACAAGACAATATCACTGTACTGTTTCAAATTAAACTACAGCCAAATATGTAATTCGAAAACTTACATCCTCCACTTCAGCGTGCGGCGCAGATAATTGTTTGTTTTACAGCTACTGGGGATGATTTATTTTCACTCTCGCTGTTTCCCCGATAAACTGAATGTGTCGTATTGCCTCTACCAGAGCTAGACACTAATCTGATGGAAATCTCTCCTAAGAAGGTGACCCTCACGCCTTGAGATTGGAACCTTATATGAACTCGATCATTATTTTAAACTTCTATTTCATCTTCTAGTTATTTGTCTACATAATAATAATTTTATTAAATGTTTCTAGGTAACGTGTTTTCCTTGGTAAATGTATACCAATGACAAACTATAAAATATACCATGAAGTTTTCGCATCATTAAATAAGTTATTGACTATTATTTTAATCTGTGGCACTAGTAATAACTAACAGATTAAAATATATATTTTGTATAACTTATACAAAGAATTGCTATGCAAATTACATATTGTATAATTGTAATGGAACTACTATTACGTTTCTAAATTTATAAAATAATGTTTGTTCAAAGTAATTGATTTTATATTTAAGATACAAATGTAATAACATGGTTTTATTTTTACGTATTTTCTAATATTTATTATTGTGGCAACAAATAAAATAAATGGTTTATTTATTCGAGTAGAGGGGGAGAATATCTGCTTCAGGGATACCTCTTAAACCCTGTGTACAACCTTCGGGACGAGAGCCTATATTTGCTAAATCAAACCAGGGCTTCACCAAAACCAAGACATCTAAGGAGTAAAATACTATTTGACCATTAAAATATCTCTTGAAGGGACGACTACACAACGTCCAAAGATGTAATAACCGTAGTGTAACATAATACAACCAGCTTACATAGTTTCACTAAATTATACTGATGAATTAGTAAGATATAACATGTTGTTTATCTTCCATAAGAATAACATTAAACAGATTACACCAGTTTGCTGTAATAAAACGCATAAATCAAGTTTAACCTAAATATATTCATAAATACCCCCGTCGCAGCAAACCTGCATACTCAGCGAATTCCCAATGGAGATATAAATGTCTTAATACTACATAAAGCCACTGACCAAGTTTCATAAAAGTACATTCACAAATAAGCGGTATATACAATTTTAATTATTCTCCTTAAGAATAACATGGGGGCTGAGTACGCAGGTTTGCGGCTACGGGAGCCTTTTGCAAAAAGGTTTTTTGAGCAATTATCAATAGACCACAACCAGATGAAGCCTTATACCAAGTTTCGTCAGTATATAAATAAGCGAGATATAATATTTTTCTTTTCCTCCATAAGAATAACATTAGGCAACGTACTGTGTTAAGCACTTTCAATATCTCGGTAACCAATTGACGTAGAGGAATGATCAAAATACCAAATTTGTGTTTTTTTAAACTGAATCCAATGGTAAAAACTAATATTTGAATATTTATGTGTAAAAAAAATTATATGTCAAAAATTATATGTAAAAAAATAAAAAAAAACATTTTTGGGGTACAAAACCCCCCCAAAATACCCCTTCGGATGGAGCGATAAGGCTGGTTTTCGAACTTAAGTCATAAATGTTGCTTTACACGTTTATACAACATTTTATCAAAATCGGATCATTTTTACGAGAGTTATCGTGCTCACACACACACACACACACACACACACACACACACACACACACACACACACACACACACACACACACACACACACACACACACACACACACACACACACACACACACACACACACACACACACACACACACACACACACACACATATATATATATACAGTTTCGAACGAATGTTGTTTTTGGGGCCTGAGGACCACAAAACGAAAAGTTATCATGGTCCCGGGCCTAGGTCTTACCATGCCGACTACGGTACTAGCTTCTTCCCTATAGGGGAAATTCGCTAAAAAGGGAGATATAGTATTTTATGCGGATTTCAATAGATTAAAACCAGATAGTCATATAGCTGTATATAGTTTTTATCCATATATGTTCAAAAATACCCCCATCGCATCAAACCTGTGTGCCAATGCATATATTATATGTATGTATATATATGCATGCATATATATATATATATATGTATATATATATATATATGTCTTAATACCGCATAAAGCCGCTTACTAAGTTTCTTTAATGTGCATTCACAAATAACATAACATTTTAATTATTCTCCATGAGAATAACATGGGATCTAAGTACTCAGCAACAAGGCCGCAACAAGGGATACAAAATATGGGTTTATATCCAAATATGAATATAACTCAACTAGGTGAAGCAATATACCAAGTTTGATCATATGCGTTCATAAATAAGTGATATATGCCATTTTAATGATTCTCCATAAGAATAACATGGGAGCTGAGTACGCAGGTTTGCTGAAACAAGGGATACAACAATGGGTTTTTATACAAATATAAATGTAACTCAACTAGGTAATGCCACATACCAAGTTTTATTAATTTACTAGCTGATGTACCAGTTCTTCGACAGGGGCTTTCTTTACCCGTTCTATAGTCAATGCAATTTGCATTTTAGTTAGCTTGAAACAGCTGTTCTTGCTTCTGCTCTTTAGGCTGTCAAATGGAAGTGTCCTCAGCTGTTCGCATCAAAGTTTCTGAATGTTTACTTTCTTCTGAAATGTAAACATTAAAACTTAGGACGTTCACGGGGCATAGCCCGAGGGGATTTTAAGGAAGTGAATATGCCTATGTGTTGCATGGGTTCAAGATCTACCTTTGTGTAAAGTTTCAGCCCAGTCGGTTCTGTAGTTTTTGCGTTTACCCGGAACATCAGACAGACGGACAGACAGGCAGAAACCACCTCTTCTTTATAATATTATAGATATGTTCATAATTAAGGGAGACATAATATATTACCTTTTCTCCACAAGAATAACATGGAGGATGACTGCTACAGGAACTATCAGTGAATTTTGTTGTGCAAATAACAATAGACCACAACCAGATGAAGCCATATACCAAGTTTGGTCGGTATGCGTTCATAAATAAGCGAGATATAAAATTATTCTTATTCTCCATAAGAATAAAATTAGACATCGTACCTACTGTGTTTAGCACATTCAATATCTCTGTAACCAATTGACGTATAGTAATGATAAAATACCAAATTGTGTGTCTTTTTAAGCTGAATCCAATGAGTAAAACTAAAATTTGACCTTTTCAAACATTATATAAGAAACTAAAAAAAATATATTTTTGGGGTACAAAACCCTCTTAAAATACCTCTTCCGATAGATCGATCTATCTGGTTTTCGAACTTAAAGTCATAAATGATTCATCATTACACGTTTGTATTAAATCGTGCTCACGGACACACAAACACACACACACACACACACACACACACACACACACACACACACACACACACTCCCCCCCCCACACACACATATATATAATATATACAGTTTCAAACGAATGGTGTTTTTGGCATCAGGGGATCTCAAAACGAAAAGTTATCATGGTCCTTGGCCTAGGTATTACCATGCCGATTACGGTAATAGCTTCTTTCCTATAGGAGAAATTCGCTAATAAGAAAGGTATAACAATTAACCAACCCCCGTAAGAATAACATGGACAACGAACTGTGTTTATCACTTTCAATATCTCGGTAATCAACTGACGTAGAGCAGTGATAAAGAAACCCAATTTTGTTAAAATTGAAACCAATGGTGCAAACTAATATTTTATTTAAATACAAATTATATATTAAAACAAATTGGGGGTACAACCCCCACCACCTCCAAATATATATATTTTGATCACGCTCAATGGTGAATCGATTGTTAAATGTGCCTCTTAATAAGAATGTATACAATAAAAAAAGAAATGTAATTAAATACCTAGCACAAAAGAACGGTTACAAACCTGAAAGCGTTGATAAAATTATTAGGAACATCAACAAGAAATACCCCCGTCTCAGCAAACCTGCGTACTCAGCGAATTTCCATTGCATATATATGGGAATCACTACTAGCTAGAGCCACTTACCAAGTTTCACAAAAATACATTTATAAATAAGTGATACATAGCATTTTATTTATTCTCCATAAGATTAACATTAGGGCTGAGTACACAGGTTTGCTGCAACAAGGAAGATAATAAATGTGTTTTTTACACATGGTTTATGTGTTGGTTGAGTTATCAATTTAACTCAACCAGGTGAAGCTACATACCAAGTTTTATTAATTTAGGTTCATAACTAAGGGAGATATAAAACTTTACTTATTATCCATATGAATAACATGGGGGCCGAGTATGCAGGTTTGCTGCTTCCGGGAAAAATAAACAAACAACATTTTTTAGCGCTAATATCAATATACAACAACTATTTGAAGCCGCATACCAAGTTTCATCAATATACATACATAAATAATCAAAATATAACATTTTATTTATTCTCCATAAGGATAACATTGGACAACGTACTGTGTTTAGCACTTTGAATATCACTGCAACGGTTGGACGTAAAACAACAATTAAAACGCCAAAATGATTGTTTTGTAGAGCTAAACTGATTGGTACAAAGAAATTTGGAGTTTTTTGTGAAATTATCAGAGACCGTATTCCCATAAGATTAACATGGGAAATTTTATAGACACATTTTTTTACTTTTCTCCAGAACCACTAAACCTAGCTTAATGAAAATTGTTTGTGTTTTAAGCTCTATAAAATGGTTATAACAAAAATCTAGTGTTTTTAAAATTTTAGGGTAAAAAGTTAAAAAAAATCTGATTTTTGGAAAAAATTTTAAACCCCCATAAAACCCCCTTCCCATAGACCGATCGATCTGGTTTTCGAACTTAAAGTCATAAATGTTACTCTCCACATTTGTGCCAAATTTCATCAAAATCGGGCGCTTCTTTCAAAAGTTATCGCGGTAACGGACACACACACACACACACATATATATAGATATATAGATATATATATGTATATATATATATATATATATACATATATATAAATTTGAACGAATAGTGTTTTTGGCATCTGGGGACCTCAAAACAAAAAGTTATCATGGTTTCGGGCTTAAGTCTTACCATGCCACCTACGGTAATAGCTTCTTCCCAATAGGGGAAATTCGCTAAAAAGCTAGAAACATCAACATATCAAATGAAAACCATCAGAAACGTTTCATAAAGGTTTATACAATACTAAGATTAACAAAGCTATTCGCAAGACTTTTGAAAGAACCGATTTAACTGTAAGCTATACCACCCGAAACAACAGATTGAAAATTATTGACAAATATTCTCAAAAAGATTCCAGAAGAAAGAATGATTATACTCAATCCGGAATTTACAAAATTCAATGCTCAGATTGTAACAAATTTTGCATTGGACTGACAGGTATATCGTTTCAATCAAAGTTTAAGGGACATAAACAAGTACTAAGACGCAGTAACAAAACCTCAATGAAATCCAATTTTGCTGAGCATCTCTTGACAACAAACCATAGTTATAAGAGCATAGACGAGAATTTAAAGATAATAAGCTATATGTCCAAAGGCGAGAAAATGAACTCAGCAGAAGAATTGAATATCTTTGTCGCTCACAAAAAAATGCCTCAGAAATTACTTCATACTCAAATTAATACAAGTAATCCAATATTTGAAAAGCTAAGGAAAATGAGAATATATAGATAGAAAACTTATTCATCAAAGTGAAACATCTGCTAAGTAATTTTCTAATGTGTCTGTTTTTGTAATATTTTTATTGTAAAACTAGATTAGGTATTTGTTGACCATGATGATGGGCTTATGTCCCGAAACATGTAGTCTTAAAAATAAAGAAATTCCGTAAGGGCACTCAGTTGAGAAAATGTTTCATTTGATTATTATTATATTATAAATCCTACCAAATGAATGCAATATAATTATATATATATATATATATATATATATATATATATATATATATATACAATTTTATCGAATTGTGTTTTTGGTGTCTAGGGCCTCAAAACGAAAAGTTATCAAGGTCTCGGGTTTAAGTCTTACCATCTCTCCTGTGGTAACAGCCTATTCCCTATAGGAGAAATTTGCTAAAATACAGTCTACAGAGTAAAATTATATACCAAAAGAGAAATATTTAGCTCTTTAGTGTATCGTTCAGGATCGTACGTGCTATTTCCCCCTGCGCTAAACGATCTGGGTCGCACATTCTTGGGGTTGCACTTTCACTTGAGATATTTATGTCGGCAGGTTTCTTTAATATTTTCGTGTCTTGTTCAATCTAATTTAAATCGTCCAAAGGAAAAGACTTTCCGACAATTTAGAACACTTTGTACATCATATTCGATATATATATATATATATACATATATACATATAAATATATATATATATATATACATATAAATAATAATATAAAATACCAATATATTTGGTTTGGTATATTTGGTATTTGGTTTTTATATTTTAGCGAATTTCCCCTAGAGGGAAGAAGCTATTACCGTAGGTCTCATGGTAAGACTTAAGCCCGAGACCATGATAACTTTTTGTTTTGAGGTCCCAGATGCCAAAAACACTATTCGTTCAAATATATATATTATATATATATATATATAATATAAATAAATAATATATATATATATATATATATATATATATATATAGACTTGAAAATGACCTAAGAGTTGAAACTAGTCGTCAAAATAAACTAAATGAAAATAAAAAAGGGTACTTTGTTTCAATCATTTTTACAATGTTAATAAAAGTAATATATATATATATATATATATATATATATATATATATGTGTTCGTTAACACGATAACATGAGTAAAAAACATCCGATTTTGATGAAATTTGGCTCAAATGTGTAAAATGACATTCATGACTTTAAGTTCGAAAACCAGAAAAATCAGACATAGGGAAGGGGGGTTTATGGGGGTTTTAAATTTTCCAAAAATCAGTTTTTTGCATTTTTCACCCTACAATTTTTAAAAAACTTAATTTTGGGTTTGACTATGTTATAGAGCTTAAAAAAACAAATAATTTAGTATTTTGAATTATTAACCTAGGTTAAGTGGTTGCGGAGAAAATCCAAAAAAACCTGCTCATAAAATCTCCCATGTTAATCTTATGGGAAAAAGGATTTTGGCTTTTCCTCAGTTTATTTTAATGTAAACTTCACATTTGCTTTTACCAATCTGTTCAGTTCCACAAAACAATCATTTTGGTGTTTAAATTGTGATTCTACTCCCAACCGTTGCAGAGATATTCAAAGTGCTGAACACAGTACGTTGTCCAATGTTATCCTTATGGAGAATAAATCAAATTTGATATCTTGATTATTTTGAATGTATGTTAATGAAACTTGGTATGTGGCTTCACGTAGTACTGGTATATTGATAATTGCACAAAAAATTGTTTTTTTTGTTGATTATTCCCGTAGCAGCAAACCTGCGTACTCAGCCCCCATGTTATTCGTATGGAGAATAAGTAAAATGTAATGACTCCCTTAATTATGAACATAAATTAATAAAACTTGGTATGTAGCTTCACTTGGTTGAGTTACATTGATAATTATATAAAAACCCATTTTTCTCTTCCTTGTTGCAGCAAACCTGCTTTCTCAGCCCCCATGTTATTCTTATGGAGAATGACTAATATGTTATATAGCGCTTATTTATGATTGAATATTGATGAAACTTAGTATGTGGCTTCGCCTAGTTAAATTCTATTTATATTTGCATAAAAACCAATTGTTTCTGTTCCTTGTTTCAGCCAACCTACGTACTCATTACCAATGTTATTCTTATAGAGAATAATTAAAATCGCTCATATGTGAATATATTTTTATGAAACTTGGTTTGCGGCTTTATGTGGTATTAAGACATGTATTATGCATTGGAAATTCGCTGAGTTCGCAGGTTTGTTGCGACGGGGTATTTATATATTATATATATATATATATATATATATATATATATATATATATATATATATATATATATATTAAAACAATAAGTTACAATATGAGTTACTGCGAATTATTTCACATGTAACTGGACGAATGATTGTTTTTACTTTCTCCCCTTATACGTAGTATATGGAGAAAGTATTGTTTTCGTAAAAATTTTCGAATTTTTTGTTGTTAGTGGAAATATTCGTTTTGGTGCTCCCTGAACCCAAAAAAGTGGTTTTTACGTGATGTCTGTCTGTGTGTGTGTGTGTGTGTGTGTGTGTGTGTGTGTGTGTGTGTGTGTGTGTGTGTGTGTGTGTGTGTGTGTGTGTGTGTGTGTGTGTGTGTGTGTGTGTGTGTGTGTGTGTGTGTGTGTGTGTGTGTGTGTGTCCGTGTGTGTGTGTGTGTGTGTGTGTGTGTGTGTCTGTGTGGATGTGTACAGAGCTAGAGCCTTAACCAATGGGCCGATTTTTATGAAATTTGGCATGTAGGTACTAATCCACGATATCTCCAGGTGTTTTTTCATTTTTTTGAATTTTTGATTTTTAAGGGTAATTATCCCCCCAAAACCGCCCAAAAACATGAAAAATCCTAATTTATCAAAAACGGCTCTAACGATTTTGATTAAACTTAATTAATCGTTTGTAGAACTTTAGTTTTCCAACAAAATGGCACCACCCGCATTCCTGTAAAAATTCGGGTTCAGAAAATACAAGACTTAAAACATCAAAAATTCTGTTTTTTGGATTTTTCATAAAAAGACATAAATATAAAAAAAACTATTACTATTCACCATTAAAAAGAGCTCAAAAAACTAAATAATTTAGTATTCTGAATTACTATTCTACGATTGCTGGTTTCAGAGAAAATTGAAATTTTCATTTTGCGGTAAACGCAGTACGTTGTACCCATGTTATTCTTATGGGGAATAAAAAAATACTATTTCTCTCTTATTTACTGATCAAGTTCATTCAAACTTGATATGCTTGTCAAGTTAGTATTGACCAACAGAGGAAATTCGAAATATGTTGCCCCTTAATAACCCTGGGGGGGAATAGGGGGCATTTCCCCTCTTAAAACTACGAGTGCAGCAATGGATTCTGTAGTGCCTCCAAAGCAGGGATTTGCGTGGATGTCTTTTAAAACAACTTGTTTACAAGATTTTTTGTATATTCGACCGTGCTTTGTATTCTATATTTAGTAAATAAAAAGTAATTTATTCATTAAAGTTGGGCTAAAAGGGAGAAAGTATGTGTCAGTTTCCTGATACCGTTTATTTAGGTGTGAAGTTGAAAGATCTTAAACTGTGTATAAAGACAAATACATGGGTTGCATACTTCTAGGAGCATTTGTCGAAGATATTCGGTTTATTCCGTTATATATCAGTTGTCTGCGACTTTATGGGGACTGAGACTCGGTATGCTTAGCAATTTATTCTTTGGAGAATATTTCCCACTCTTACTCCTCAGTTTCTACATCTCGGGAATGGTGATGATTCCCATCCGATGAGTTCTACCTTGATGATACCTCGGTCGAACTGATAACGTTTTACCATCTTAAAACAGCGATTTTGTTTTCAGATTGAATTCAGATTTACGTAATACAATTTAAAATTAATAATAAAAATAAGTTAACGGTTTTAGCGAATTTCCTCCATCTATTACCGTAAGTGGGTAAGACTTAAACCCGAGAACATGATAACTTTTTTGTTTTGAGGCCCCTATATGTCAAAAACACCAGTCCGTCACACACATATATATCTGAATATCGACGATAACTTTTGTAAAAAAGATCCGATATTGATGAAACTAGAAACAACACTCCATCTATTTAGATAGGTTCAAAAACCTGAGAAGAAGCATTTTTAACGGCAAAAATTTTTTTTCGCAGGCATTTTACACTTCATATTTTAAAAATCAGGTTTGCTGCCATGGGGTTTTTTATTTTAAATTAAATAAGTACTTTACCAAATGCTCGAGTATAGGAAGTGGAAAATATTATTAGACATATATATATTTTAATTCATTATAACAGAGCAATTAGAAACAACCTGAGGCGAGTTTGAGAAATTGCAATTGAAACTGAAAAGGGCCAAATTGAACAGATTTGATGAAAGGAGATTATCATTGGAGTTTGATGAAAACGCCATCTCAAACCTTCTGCAGTTGCTGCCCAAATCGTTATCTTGTTGTTTGTGTGGTTGAATTTAGTGACTTTAGTTACAAGAAAAAAATAATAAAAAAATAGAAAAACAGATAATAAATTAAAATTAAAAAAAACCATTTAGCATGTAGCTGAACTTATAAGGAGTTAAAACTGAACCCCCGATAACGATACAAAGTCAATAGTTTATGTCTTTGAAATTTGGGAGAAACGCACAAACAATTTGAGCTCGGAACACAACCAAAGAAATTTCAATTGTAAATGTTTTAATCAAACGTCTTTGTTTAGAGGTGTGTATATACGTATATGCGGGTAAGGATGTATGTAAAACATGTTGTGTGTATTTGAACTCTTGTATTTGAACTCACGCCTCGGTGATCCTGAAAACGAACAAGGCCAAAAACGTATCTTGTAAGCCATGATTTTGATGCGAGCGAGCGATTATACGGTAAAACGCTCCTGTTTATTGTTACGTACAGTAGGCCATAGTGACTTTATAAGTAGGCAAAATAACTTTACCGCGAGAACAGGTAAAATGTGTAAGAAACAGTAAAAGCTTAAGAGTCTATAGTGTTCTACAATCAGCATAAATGTTAGGAACCTTCCATAACTCTTCAGGGCCAAAACTTCTACTACAGCTAGTGTAAGTAGACTGGCTTTTTTATAAATATTGGGATATTACATGAGTCCTAAACTAAGGTCGTAAACCTAAAGGTTAAAGGTTCATATTGACAAGTCGTGATATCATGTTGTCTTAAGTTTGTAAGAGAATATGAATCAATCATTTTGAAATCTCGGAGGGTAAATAATTTTAGCTTCACTGTTCTGAAACTATGATTTATCGTTTCAAAAACTCCTGACGTGTTTTCATCATCCAACAGATACACAATATGAATTTAATTAATTCCAAAGACTTAACGTAAAGAAAAATGTTAAATTTTATATATCCGTGAAATTGATTAAGCATAAATTATGAAAAGCATTCCAAGTAAAAAACCTAATAAGTTGTGAAGTATTATCTTGAGAATCTTGAACTCGAACCACACAAGCATTAAATATTTATTATAATTGTCTTGCTAAATTTAAAGATCCATTATAAATTATAAAATTGATTAGCTTCAAGTTAATGTTGCCATTCCTTTATGATTTCCGGTTCCTAACAACATTTAAAAATCAATTGTTTACGCACATAAAGTCTTCAAAGGCTGAGACAGGAAATGGTGATTGTACAAAGGCTTTGTCTTTAGGCACACACAGTTTCTGGATCCTAATTGGCAATAACTAAAATTTAGCTTTCCCAACTTCCCTTCACAGTTGGAGCCTTAATTAGTATCTGTACAACACAACGGTAATTGATTCCGTCCACTTATAACTGATAGAGGTGCTTCAATACAACATAGGATTTTTAAATATTATAAAATTGTAAATAAACAGTTAGCTAAGT
Organism: Allygus modestus; assembly: GCA_963675035.1. Classification (NCBI taxonomy): domain Eukaryota; kingdom Metazoa; phylum Arthropoda; class Insecta; order Hemiptera; family Cicadellidae; genus Allygus; species Allygus modestus. The sequence continues at coordinate 188,599,910 of OY776112.1, read as the reverse complement.
AAAATGATAATTTACCATGACTAAAATGTCACATGTCTATGAATCATACTAAAGGAGATCGTTCTAAACATAAACCATAAACCATAAACCTTTGTGGGAACTTTTTTTGTTGGAACTCTTTCCAACGATAAAACTCTACGCAATCAATATATAGGAGGTAAAATAAGGTTATTTGTTAACTACCGGTACTGGTTTACAATTTTCATTCAAATACACAAATGTTAAAGTATTTTCACCAGACAAAACTACAAACAGTTTCTTAACTTTGTCGCTTGTTTCTTAATTTTTACAACGGTTAAACTATTGGTTGCATTTGGTAAAAATAATATTCTTCATAGACTGCCAAGTGTGAGGAATTCAGCTGATAGAGAACACGATTTTTACGTTTACAGAATTATTTTCGTACTTATAATATAACTTAAGAATACAGAAAAACGTATGTTGAACTCATGTTTATGTATGGGATTTAAGTTTATGTCTTGTATTTAAATCAAACATAAGATACAAAAACACAGTATCAAAAAAGTTTCCAATTTATGGAAATAAAAATTACATTTTTAATTATCATTTACTTGTTTTCCTTACCAAGTCGAGACTTACAACATTTATATAAACTTGACATACTAAACTTACGTTAATTTTCTTAAATTAACTTTGAAAACTCAAATGTTGAATAACAGCTAATACGAGACGCCAGAGATTTGGACATGTTCTCGGGGTAGTGAAAAGTTATTTTCAAACTGAATACGCCGTTATGTGTTACGAATAATGATTGAGCTTTACATAGTAAAAATAAATAATAAATGCGTATGGCTCTCCTGAGTTTTAAATATAAAATAAAAATACGATGATTTTAAAAGGCAAAATTAAATTAGCACACGTAAAAAAAACAACAATGTTATACGTTTATATTGATTTAAGGGCAAGTAAATAGATGTACGTTAGTAGAAGAAAATTAACTAATTTAAGGAATCTGTTTTGCAAAATTTACGGAGTGAATAAATAATCTCTCCTCATATTTTATTCAATTACTTCATTTAACAAATGGAAACTTCGGACTAAAACTTTAATTAAGATGTTCTTGCGGTATTTCTCTTTTCAGCGATCTCGGTTTAATGTTTTCCCTCATAAATTCTTATTACTGTCGGAAAGACTCAAAAGACTCATTAAGAGATTTCAAACGATTACTCTTCTTAGAAGACCAGTTTCTTTCTGTCAGCAGTAGTAAATTAAGACGGATCTTTTCGCAAGTGGATTGTGCGTTTTGTGATTAAAAAGCTAGGGCTTTGAGTAGTGTTTTACGTAAAAAACAACTCCGAGTCCCTATAAAGTGTGAGTTATAAAGGTACCCCGCCCCCCACGTGAAGCTCCTAAAACGAATATGGGCCTAAAATACAGTTTCTGAAAGAGGAACTCGCCAACTCTTATCCTAGCCGAAATAAAATATTTCTTGAGAGGATAATTTGAATTGGATGTCAATAGCAGAATACGGTTGCCGTCCAACCTCACACGGGCCACTTATTTGGAAATGGCAGACGGAAAACTTTGCATCCAAGTGATATTAACGTTTAATAGTTAAAGACCAATGTCCAACAAAGCCGTTATTTTAAAGTAGGGATTGAAGCCATATGCGATACTAGTTGACCTTTTTTTTAAAAAAAGTATACTTTATGCTAATTAGTGAATTTCCTATGGAAAATGAACTATTAGCATGACCCGCACGGTAAAACTTAAGCCCGGGACTACCATAGAAGTTCCTAACATGACCCCCTGAACACGTTTTGGGGTGTCGTTCAAAATGATATATGTGTGTGTGTGTGTGTGTGTGTGTGTGTGTGTGTGTGTGTGTGTATGCACTCTAGCGGTCGCATTTTTTGTCCGATTTACTTCAAATTTGGTAGGGACGTTCCTTTCTATAATCAGTTGGACAAGTTCGTTGGCAAAACAATCGGAAAACTCCAAACACCTTTTTTGGGGATTATTCTTTCAAATTTCGAGTTTTTGGGCCCAAAAAGGGTCAGAAAAGCCCCGGACGTACAATTCATGCATGTATTAAGATGGGAATTAGTGAAGCGAAAGTTTTAAGCCCTCTCTCGTCATTCTAGCATACATATTTACCGAGTTATTAAAGAATAGGTATATCGGCTAAACACAGTACGTTGTCTTATGAGGTTTTTACATTAGAAAAGCATGCTATTCATTTGTTGGTGTATTTGTTTCATCCCCAGCAGCCTCGCGCCTACTTTCAAGCCTGACTGGACCTTCTCCTAACCTTGTAATGCGCAAAATTGTATTGCTAACATTTCAGGTAAATTAAACCAGGAGCATCAGAACAGCCAAAAAATCAATGTTTTCAGATTTCAATAAAATTTGCATAAATGTATATTTTTACACTGGGTTTGAGTTTTTTAAGTTTTGTATGTGGAAATTCACTTCCCTCACGTCAGCGTGCTGCGTGCGAACTCGTTTAAATATTGCCGAGACAGCATCAGTATCAACATCAGGAGAACCTCTATTATGTTCGTCCGTTTTTTTTTTAATGAGTGGTCTTGTACGAGTATCTTTGGCCATAGATGTCCGGATATTCCTTATACTGCTTGTGTTATGCTCTGTCGGTTATTTATTTTCTAAAACTGTTACCACAGGCTAAGTTATTAATTTGTAATTCGCTTGACCCATTAGCCATTTGCATTAGCAGTAGATAATTTCTGACAATTACTAATACAGTAACATGTCAATGGCAAATGCACTATTTCTGCATAGGTTTAAATTTTTAAATGCATTTTAACTCGCTGTGCACGATTACCTCTTCATGCTACGCTTTCGATTTTTTAAGGCTGGCTTAACTCACCACATTAACTGTAGACTCATTTAACTGGATTTTTTTGTCTTCCTGTATTTTCTGAATATAGACTCAATATCTCACAATGTTTATAAACAAAACTGAGCACGTTCATGAATTATCTTAAGATTAATGATAATTGTTGAAACACAATTTGTTTAACCTAGAATGAAATCACCATTTAGAGCTTAGAGGACTTACCCTCTAACCATCAATCCACATTCCACTTTCAGTTGCCTCCTTAGTAACATTTTCAAGCAAAACTTGCCCCTCTCATGATGAGACCTCTTTCACCCAAGCTCAATCGCTTTATTAGTAAGCTCTCATTTCAACAAAGCTCCGTCTCGTACTTTATAAGCTCTCCTTCCAACAAAGCTCCGTCTCCTTTTTTTATAAGCTTCTCTCAAAGCTTGACCCTTGTGATAAGCTCTTCTTTTAGCAGAGCTCTACCAGCTGTGGTAAACTCTTCTTCTGACAATGTTTAATTCTATTTAAATCCTTTTAAGTTAGACCTTTAGGAATCAGGACAGAAAAACTCCAGATTTTGCTCAACCCAAAAAGCAACTATCAAAATCATTAAAAAAATAAAGGAAGTTTACTTTAAAAACCTGGCATATGAAATAAGTACAGATTGATAATATGATAAATTTAGTATACAAAATTATATAACAGTGATCACAAACTCAAGGGATTATTCGGATCGCCAATTAGAATGTTTGCTTTGACCCATCCAAGTTGTAGTTCCAAGATGGTGTTCTTGTTTGACCGTTAGTTTGTCTTAACTCGAGCCCTTCATCAGGCTTTAATATATAATGAACCATGTGTCTAGATCTACTGATTACCACCACTAACTTCAAATGAACAGATCAATTGTTCTTGCATTTAATTGCCTGCATGTAGTCATTCACTAATAGAAATTTGTATACAGAATACAAAGGCCATATAAAATAACTTGCAGAGTTACAAGTTTGCATTAAATTGCCAGCACGTAGTATTTCAACTGAGACAAATAGAAAAATTTAGAGATTGATTGCAATGCTGTATAAAAATAAATCGTGGCGTTACCAGTCTGAAACTTACAACTTTTCCACATTTTAAATACTAGTACTGACATTCTCAGATCCACTGGGAAGATATTAACATATGTTTAAATTATCATCTGACCAAGTAAAATCACCGCCTGCAATACATTGAAACTTTTAGGGCCAGTAGAGCAAAACCCTAATTTGTCACTTTATGGGCAAATTTGTACTTATATACACACTATACAGGATGTTTCCCAATTAACGTTGCTAACTTCGGGATATTGTTCCTTATGTTAAAAGAAATATAAATCATCTTATAACAGGGTGTATATTTCTTTTCGTTTACTGCCTGTCTGTCTGTAAGCGATATTAACCATAAAATTTAGACTATATTTTAAAAACGGCTTCACCAAATTCAACCAAACCTCTGTTAAATATTCTTCTTGGTTGGTTATTTTCTTAAATTATTTTTCATAAGATCTTTCTGATTAAAAATGGCGCACGTCTTAGGTAATCGAGATCATTGGTTTGATCCTCTTCTTCCTCTCCACCCATGATCTATCACCAATGGCTATGAGTTAATGCTCCTGCCCAGTGGTTCGAAACCCACCTGCTGTAGGGCCACATATATCTAGAAAACAAAAAAAAATGGCTGGGTCTCTGAGGAGATAAGAACTATCTCTGTATTTTAGTTGGATCTCTCTCAACTAAACCAGTATAATATTATATTTATATGATTTTCATATACAAATGTTAGGGATCAGGGGAAAAGTCAGTAAGTATTACAGTAAAATTAAGCAATAAGTTACATTTGGTGCCCAATTTGTGATATTTTCTAACCTCTTCCTTTTTCCTAAAAAATAATTCCTGATAAGTTCTAAAAAACTCATGGTCATTACTGAGAAAAGATGGATACAAGTTTTATAAGAACTTTAGTGGTTCTTTTATTGAAAAGTCGAACATTATTCAGTTAAAAACAAAAGTTATAGTACGAAAAATCGTATACATTGTAATTTCAAGCAGGGGAAAGAGGGTTTGGGCTCTCCAAGTCACTTTTCCTGCATGTTTAAATTTACAAATACAGTATATCTCATTAGCAAGGACCGTTAATAAACCTATTTATTTATTTATTTTATAAACTTATATAAATTAGTATTTAATTATTATTCTACATGACTAATGGTTGCAGGGAAAATTAAAACTTTGAATTAGTGGTAAACACATTATACATTCAGTACATTGTCCAGTGTTATTCTTATGGGGATTAAAAAAAAAAACATTTCTCTCTTATTTACTATTTAACTTAAATTAAACTTAGCATGTTGGTCAAATTATCATAGGCTAAATAGAAGATATTCGGAATATATTGCCACCTAATCCTGGGGGGGAAGAAGGGGGCATTTCCCCTCTTAACCCTTTGATGCCGAAACATAGATGTAGATAAGAAAATATTGTTTGTTGTTGATTACTACACTCTTTGGTGACTGAAAAATAAGTTTTAACAATTTTTGAGTTTTAATTAAAAAAATAAAATCATGAGTAAAATAATAATCATTGGGCAGTTAAGGTCTTAAAATAAGCAACTTAAATCGACAAGAATTATGTTTTTATTAAGATTTTATTTGTTATATTACAATATAGAGAATGATACTCAAACCAAAAATTATAAATTATATATTTTAATACAATGTTATATTTTTATATTGCTGGAATTGAAAATATCAAAATATAAGACATTTTCATTACACCTGAGCCGCAACTGCCCAATGAGTAAAATTTTACTCATGGGATTTTTATATCATAATAATTAAATACAAATTTATAACTTGTAGTAAATTACATTAAACTAATATCTATGAAATATTTAACAAGAAACATATTTTTGATTACAATAAAAATGCAGGAACTTTCCAAAAGAAATATCCAAAGTTGAGCTTCTGAAAAAAGCAGGCAGAACAGTGCATGGCACAAAACAAACATACTTATTAGTAGAACCAGACCATTGACCGGGTATTCCAGTTCTGCCAGTACCATTTGAAAACATAGAGTATAGTGAAGGAAGTTAAAATTCCCTACTTCATGACAAATTTCCCAGACTCCGGTGCAAATGTGATGAGTAAAATAGTTCTCGTTGGGTACGAAAGGGTTAACTACTACGTGTAACAAATAATTCTGTAGCCCCTCCAAAAAATAGGGATTTGGGATGGATATTTAAAAAAAGTTTTACTAGAAGATTTTTTAAACACGCTACTGTACTTCATATTCTATTAGCAGACCCATTGCGCCTTCGCCCACATAAACTGTGATTTAAAAAATGATGTAAATACCAGAAATAGCCTAGGTAGGTTTAGTAATATCATCTTTGGGGGAAATCAGCTGGTATTCATCCAATAAACCACCATCTAAAATTATTTTCAATCTTGTTGTCGTGTTTGTTTACTTTTTAATGTATACACCAGAATGGAAAGGGCTTCTGGTAAAAATTAGACATGATCAAAATCAAAACAAATGGCATCAACTTTGGGGGATGCGCAGAACGTTACCAAATTCAGTCGGCGTTGGAGCAAATCAATGTCTCGTATTTACATCATGGATTTAAACAGAGTGAAATATAAATTTAATTGTTTGTGCTGCTAGTGTCCTGTTCTTTACACGGGGATCTTAAAACACCAGATGTTTTAAAAATGTTTCAAATCACTGTTACTGTTTATTAAAACCTAGTTTATTGTAGTTTAGTTAAAAATTTACAAATATTTTCTAGATAACCCAGAAAGCTAATAACTTAATGCTTTGGTATAATGGTGAGAAAAAAAAACATTAGACTATTTTTATTATGTAGAGTCATTAGATACTCACAATAAAAAAATAAATAAGAAGCAGGATTATGGCAGATCAAAGTAATTACCCATACTACAAATTCTGTGAAATTCTCCTGAATAGCTTGACTTATCTATATTCTCTTATTTGAATTACTGTTAGTCAGAAAGTTATCTTTTAGTACTCCACTGCTAGGTTTTTAATTTAATAAAATCGTTCATGCAAATTCACCCATATTCCAAACTGAACCTACCGTGGCTTACAAATTAGTTAAAGCGAAGTTTGTCAACGCAACACCAAAGCCCATGTGAATGCATCACACGTGCAACCAGACAACCGAGCAGTAACTCTGGCTCACAGATTAATACTTCATGTGAGATCTGTTACCACAACTGAAACGTGTGTAAGTTTTTAACTTTTTTCTCTCTTCTTGAATATTTTGTTTTGGGTAAAACAACCAATAGTGAAATTTAAATTGAGAATAATTACATACATCATTGATTAGAACTGGTGGCTTCATAACTTAGTCAAGCCAGAATCAATCATTAATTATTGTTTACCTCCGTGGAAGAGTCTGCAAGTTTAACATTTTGTCATTAAACACTACATGTTGTTAAATTGTTTTGTAATTATCGGACATACCCTCCTTCTTTATTCCTTTTAGAAGTGGGTGTCTATCCTTCACTTTTACAGAACACAGTTTCAGTACACATAAAAATACTAATCTGGTCAGATACACAACTGTATTGATACTGTGTTCTGTAAAAGTGACAAGCAGAGACAACAACTTCTAAAAATAATAAAAGAAGGTGGCTAGGTGAATCTGGCAGTTACAACATAACTGAATATTAACCCCACAACTTTACCCAACAAACTATTTCAGCTTAAGTAAAGTACACTAAAAAATATGTTTTTAAAAAGTAACAAAATAAAATAGTTGATTGCCACAAGGAAGGAATAAGAAATCAAATTACTACACAAATTATTTACATTTAATCTGCATAGGTAAAACTATGTCAAGAAATTACACATTATCTGTGCGTTGCATTGTTCATATGTTGAGTGTAGCTACTGTGTCACTGAATTTCATCCACCACTGCGCTGATTCTGATTCTGATTCCGACACCAAAGGTTGTGAATCCATCCTCCTTGATTCCAATTCTTCCTCCATCTTGCACTGTCATTTACGATGTTTCACCTCTGAATTATGCCTATAAGAAAAGAGAGAAAACAGTGAAAGAAGGTAACTCCTAATAAAGTTAAAAGAATAAAAACAAGACCTGTTAAGTGAATTTTGGGATAGTTAACGCATCTAAAAACCAAAAAACAAAGATAATTAATCAAAATTAGTAGTATATGTAACTATTTTGAAGTTCTAACTGAAAACTAGAACATACAGCTCAAATTTATTAGTCCATATTTATAAATAGACTATTCATTATATTTAAACAGTTACATTACGTAATTTTCCAAAATGTTTTGAGAATTTTTTAACTAACAAAGTTTATATACGAAAATTGAAAGGAAGACAATTTTGACAGTATGCAGGTTTTAATTGGTTTTTAATATAATAAAATGGGCCTGAACTTAAAACACCATGACTGTACAGCAAGTGAAAGTAATTTTCTTAATCCTTCAATTTTAATTATAAAATCATGCTCTAATATACCAACCTTCATAGAATTATGGTTAATAATATTTATATATAAAAGATTAATTTACATTATTAGGACAGGCAAACATACTCTCAATAAAATAACAACAGTTTCAGAGCTAACTTAGATTTAAAAATCATTATGAATTATAATTTTCATGTGCAACTAAAAACTGCCATAGTTTACAACATTATAAAATAACATTTATTAAAGTTTTGAATTAGCTCTGACTAAAAAAGCCTAGGAAAACAATATAAAGGTGTTTGAACGTGTACAACCACTGGATAGTAGTTCTGATAAATATCTTTCCAACAAATGTATGACGAATATCTATGTTGGATCCAAAACTTTTGCCTAATTAAACTGTGCTCGATAAGTAAACAATAAAGATGAAACTGTCCCACTGGAAGAGTACAAATAAATTGCTAAACCTCCAAGCGCAAAACTTGTTAATTCATGCAAAAAAGCAGTTCCGTGCGTTTTGTTAGTTTGTGCCAACCAAGTCATCTAAATCTTGCAATTTATGCTGATTTAATCCAACTAATTGTTCAAAGTCAAAACGTACCTTGTTTAAATTATTTTCCTGAGAAACCCCTTTTCTGCAGTGGACAGATTGCATAGAGCAAAAGATAAACCACTAATGCTTTTATGTAATGAATAGTTTACAGTTTAACTTAATTTTTGGAAATAATTAAGTCACTGCAACAAATTACACAAAATGTTTTAATAATGTGATTTTCATTGTATTCCTATTAAAAAAGCTATTACTATTTGATAACATCTTTAAATAGTCTAAATATAAGTTTGTTTTAAGCTAAAACTATTTGTAGATACACACAACTATAAACGGTAATCATCATTAAAAGTAAATGTTAATTCTTCCTCACAATGTTCATTTTGTGGCATGATTTAAAACGATATTAAACAAATTGATGGAAGTGGCTAAATAATTTATTGTACGTATGGCTTTGGTCTACCTCATGAAACAAACATGTATCGTTAAGCAAAACGTTATAGCATTGTCACCTGGAATTTAATTATTAACACTATTCACATGTGTGTGGAAAATGTGTATGCTAAATGTGGGTACTAAATGCATTCAACGATCAACGTGACATACACAACGAATCAGTCAATCAATTAACCGATGAGTCAGTAAGATAAGTCTTTGCTCGTTGTACGTTGAGTGTCTAATTAATAAATTATTAGAATTAGTGTGAATAAATGACCAATATTATTTCTCCCAAAGAAATTAACTCTTTTCTGACTTCCAACATCTTTGAACAGGTGATTACAATAATAGAGTTCTTAAATCAGAAGTGGCCGCTGAGTTCGGAGTACGCTTAGTTCTGGTAGAACTCAAGCAAAATATATGTGACAAACAGCGAGTTACGATACTAGTCTTGCGACCACTCGATGTGTTCAAATCAATGCTATTGGGAACAGTCTTGCTTACATAGTCTGCTGCACATCTTGCACGAGGTCTGAGAGAAGGATGGTTATTGATGGACAAACCCGCCAAACTTTAATGGTTTGAATTTAATTATAGTTGTACAGTATTTATAACACTTAATGAATCATCTTTTATAAAAACAAAGTCAACCTTGATAAATAATAGTTACAGTACATAAAAGCTCATTTATACTAGGGGTTTAGATTTGTATAAACTAAGGGTGCAATATTTATTCCGTTGGCCGTCTGGTCGACTGTCACCCTTGTACTGACTATGAGCTGGAATTTAAGTGCAAGAATTGATCAGAACTCGTTTCAAAGCTCTACTACGTTTCTATTGATATTCTCTTGAAATCTCTCCTTTTAACTCTCCCAACTGCTTTGATGAACCAATAAGGTAATAAAGTAACGGGGGTTTGGTGGTCTCGTCTTAAAACCTCTTTCCTTATATTTTTTAATTTATTACAATATATATATTTTAAGATCGACCTTTTCACTCAATTCTAACCACTTTCACCCAGCCCCCAACCTTAAACTGGGTTAATAAGCTTGTGCAATTAAGCTCTTATAATCAACTTGTGTGTAGGCCTAAATCAGAATTAAATAAACTTGTTAAGAAACAGTAGTCAAAACTAAAACACATAGAATTAAATTAGACTAGCTATCATTTGGTGAGTAGCTAACTAAAAACATGTCTGGTCGAACTGAAAATATTATAGTAAGATGAGAAATAACTGGCTTTTGTAAGGATGAGACTGGCAAATGATGGTGAGCCACTCAGTCATTGACTGGTTGTGTATTGCTGACCTGTACAGTAAAACCGTGATAGTTCAAGGTTTGATAAACCATTTCATTCTTGGTAATTCGACAAGGTGTTGGGTTATATCTCACAGCAGTGAACCCCCGTGAACATGAGAGAGAGCCTGCGCTAAGGGCTCGGCAGGGTGGGTGTGGGGACAAACTTTCAGAATAAACATCGGTTTAAATTCTCAAAGGCACAGTAAAGTACTATATTTTAATTTTTATTACTTTATTTCATGTTGATTTTTATTGTATTTCTTGTGTTCAGCAGATGATTAAACAATTATTTTAAAATCGGCTTGTTTTCTTTACTTATTAAGTCAAACGCTTTATCTGTGTGAGTTTACCCTCACCAGTAAGGCTGCTAAGCATTGCTTAATGGTACCCTCGGTAATCCATTATGTTTGGTAATAATAAGGTTCCATATTTTTGGGATTATCAAGAGTATACTTTAGCCTATCCATAAACTAACTCAAATTTTGTAAAAATAAATGATTGATTTAAATTTTACCTCAAAATAACATGTATTAAACCATCTTGGTGGGACCAGCAATTTGTTAGTATGCTCATAAAAATAAGTAGATAAACTATAAAAATATGTTTAGTACTTTTATAAATCTCTGTGAATACAAATACAAATTTCTTGAGCACTTTTCAATTTGAATTTAGAACATTTTGATATAGTGTGCAAAGTTGATTTAGTTTCATCTTTGTATATCTGTTCTCAACATCATATCCATGCATTTGTATTTAACTTAGTAAACATATCTGACATTATGAAATTGGAAATAAAAGATAAGAAAACAAATTGAACAGAAAACAACCATTTAATATGATTATAAACAGTCTTTAGAAGTGTAAAGATATAAACAACTATAAAGTACAACTGGGAAACACTAATTATATATTACTCTATAACATTTTACAGCAAAAAAATAATAATTTGATTTCAATCCCAATCACATTTATTGCAAGGAATACAGTGGTTGTTAAAAAATGTTCAACAAAATGATTATAACTATAGCAGGGTGCAAAGTAATTTAAGCTAATAACATTAGAAAGTTGTTATTATTGAGTGAATATATATGGGGGCAAGGAAAATAATACTGTAAAAATTTGCAAATGCTAAAAGACAATAAGTAAAAGTACTGTAGAACTACAGAGAGCCAGGAATTCTGAGTATTATTCTTATTATATTAAATTATAAAGAAAGTAGATGAGTATTAATATTACACAACAAAAATACAAAACTTAGTTATTTATTTATTAAGGAATAAAGGGTTTTTCATGAAACTCTTAGTAAAAATGCTTAATACTTACTTTGTATATTAAAACATTATGTGTCAAATAAATATATCAATAATGTACAACAAGTAATAAAAGTCACAACCAGAGTTTATGTAAAAATGAAAGATAAATATGAGTACAATTTTTAAAATCAATAAGAAATACTGCTATCAACCATCAAAATTCACCAATCTTCCACTGCATTAAGAGATTCATTGCCAGTGTGTTGATTATCTCGATATTGATAATGTAAAAAAGAAATAAATAGTGTGTGCAAACAATGAAAAAGATTCAAGAGTTGTGAACTCACTTTGAGAGTGTGAGGAGGCTAGGCTGGACAGACTGGCTGCGGTCGTCACTAGAGCAGGAGGGAGCCTTGACTAGGGGCACATGAGGGATCATCCTCTTCTTGGTGAGGGAGTAGAGCCAGGCCACCCCAGTGGTGACAAGGACCAGGGTGGCGAACCCAGCGATGACCAGGACCCAGGCTGGGGGAGTCTCGTCCAGCTCCACCAGTTTGGCATTCTCCGGGCTGCTGAGAGCTGCGTGCACCATCTGGTCCAGGGACACTTTGGCCACCCCGACATCGCAGGCAGACTCTCGCACGTATCTGAACCAAGTTCTGTTGACATTATCGGAGAGTTCGGTTCTCCCGGCTTTTGATCGATGAACGATATTCTTGATCGGTGCTGTTTTTTTATCAAAGTGACACCAAAGACCTTTCTTACGTTTTCCAGTAAGAGAACGGATTTCTTCAGGAGTCGTCCTCGAGCCTATCAGAACTCCTACATCGCCTTTCACTTGCATCGCCCATCTCCACATGTCCGCGATGTTGCATCCGCACTTCCAAGGATTCCCGACGAGTTTCACTGCATTCAAGTCCCTATTGTTCGAGAATACCGAGGGTGTGATGTATGTCAATCTGTTTGAACTCAAATCGAGATATTGCAAATCGGGTAGATTCCTTAGGAATTCGAGAGAATCTTCCTTAGTGACAGTCAAATTGTTGCCGGCTAGTAGCAGTCGTGTGATGTTGCTGAATGAATTCAATACTGCCGGTCTGATGTAGGTCAAGTTGCAATTGCTCAGGTCTAGAGTTTTCAGTCTTCTCAACTGTCTCGGCAAGAAGGATCCGACGGAAGGAACTATCAAAGGGTTGTGCGCTAATCTCAACTCTTCTAGATCGGGATACGTGAAATTATCAGGGAACACGGTAGAGTTCAAGCGAACTAAACTGCAGTTATTCAGTTCTAAAACTTCTAATTTTGTGAGATTTTGGAACAAACCGGGCTCTAAACTCTCCAAAGGATTACCTGACAAAATCAACGTTTTTAACGATGTCATCTTTGAGAATGTAGTTTTTGATACTCTACCGAGATAGCTGTTGCCCATGTTCAAGTATTCTAGAGTGTCTAGAGGTGACAAAAGTCCAGTGAATGCATCGTTCAATGGATTTTCTGAAATATCCAATTCTTGCAAGCAAGAAAACCTGTGGAAGGTGTCGGCTGGTAATCTAGTAAGACTGCAATTTTTCAGGGATAATTTCTGCAGGCGACTTAAAGGTGCCAGAGCAACAGCCAGGTCTGCAGCAGATAGACGGTTTCCAGTAAGTAACAGTGTCCTCAGATTAGTTGCATTCGCAAAAGCATCCTCAGACAAAGGACCTTTCAACCGGCAATTTGACAAATCCAAGTAGTCGAGATGTTGCAAATTGTTGCTCAAAGTAGAAGACACATCAAAATCACGCAACTCATTCTCAGCCAGGATCAAACTTCTCAAGTAAGTATTATTCAGGAAAAGATTCTCTGGTAAGTTAAAAATTCCGGATCTACGTAGATCGATGTACTCTATTCTCATTAGTGGACCCAGAACTGATATCCAATCGATCGGTCCAATCAGGTTGTTCTCAGACAATTCGAGTCTTTTGAGATGTTCATTGAGGACAAACGCTGATGGCTCGATCCTAGTTAAACTGCAGTTTTTCAGCTTTAGGTCCTCCAGGCTGATAAGATTGTCAAACACTCCAGCCTCTATGACTCCTAGCGGGTTGCCTGACAGATCTAGGCGACTAATGGCTGTGATATTTTGGAAAAACTGGGTGTTTAGCTTTGTCAGGGTGCATTCGCTCAAGTCCAGATAATGGAGAGACTTGGAAAAAATGAACGGCCCATCAACAGGTTCTAGAGGATTCATCCCCACTTCTAGTTGTATCAGCCCAAAGTTATTCCTAGAACAAAATATTGCATAATTTGTAAAACAAAGCAATTACAACAAACAACTAAAAAAAAAAAAAAAACAAAGAAACAAACTACAGTTTTATTTAAATATTAAATTGTAGCGCAGGAAAAGAAAACCCAAAATCACCTTTAAAAGAAGTTACAACAATTAAAAAATCTAAAATAACATGTAGTTTAACTATTAATTCACATTACAAATAATATTTATTTTGAACTAAAAAAGGTTTTAAAATAATCTGAGTGTGGTGAAGATTAACAGATACTATTAATACTCAACTGTAAAGTTCTAAACAGATATATTTATCTATAAAATAAATGCCTTTTAATTTAATTTTTGAATTGTAATATTTATAGTTTTTGTGAGCAGAAGTACAGAAGAATTCACTAAGTTGATTAAAACTGAATGATTTAAAATATTTCAAATAATGTGTAACAAGTTTTGGCTAAAATTATTAAACTATTTCTCATAAATGCATACCGGAACCACCCCAGAGTTAGTAAATCCTTACAGTAACTTCAAGCATACAATTTTTAATTCACGCAGGTGATGTATTCAAAATTAGTTTTGAGACATCTGTGAGCCATGCCAGTGCCAACCATAGATTTCAATCCGAGAGGAGGGGATTTGGCGAACAAGCTTACTTAATTAATCCGCTCTGTAACGCCGGTGAGGTGACATCTGCCCCACGACTACGGCTGCTATTTGTGAATACCAGATTGCATAAACGCCGTCTCTCAACGCTCTCAACGCTCGGCTTAACGCTCCGTGTTTGTCTTGTGGCGTTTAATTGCGTCGAGTCGGTGGGATAATTGCATCTATGTTTAATTTGCGAGATCGGAATTACAAAACATTCTGTAGCTTCGACTTGTCCCCGTTTGCGGATTAGTTAGTAAACAAGCTACTAAATAAGCACTGGGTAAATTTCACTGTATCATATGGCGTTTCCGTCTCAGTATATTGGTACATGAGTGGGTTGAAAATTAACTCAGCACTTCGAGTGATTTTGTTTGGACAAATAAAGGTCCAAGTTAATAAAATAGTTTGGTTTTTTCTAGACTATATTATAAAGCTTCCACAGTACCAATAAATTATAACACAAATTATACAACGTGTATAACTAAGAAATAGCATAAAACCTTTTTTCTGGCTTGAACATTTAGAGGTGCACTTTATTTCACTGCTATGAGCAGAGCAGATATTTGTTAAAATAAATAACGTAACAGAATGTCTCTCAAACATTTATTAAAATAGTTCATCCATTTACACACTACCTAAAATAATGCGACCAAAGACAAAATAAAATAAAAACCACTTTGCGGTAGTATTTTCTATTCATTAAAATGTATTGAAAAATAAACAATGGATATTTAAGCAGGGCATTACCATACCCATAATATAACTCGTATATCATAACCAATGAACAAAAACAATGCCAGGTTCATCCAAACCGCCTAGCCCTAGTATGACAAACCAGTATAGCGATATAATTTTTAACAGGAAAATGAAGGAAACATGACCTAGACAGTCTTTAATGTAAATACACTAGTCATCTTAACATCTTTTCTGAGCTTGGCAGATCATAACATCCAGGTGTTAGTATTGTTGGCAACCTTAACCAATCCTATTACATGGTTCTTATACACTTAGATGACCTTCAATAAAGATAATATTAGTTTAGTATTTTTTTTTTTTAATCTCAGGTTGTTTAATTTGCAACCTGTTAGTAGTCTTGGAAGCATAGCCTGGAATTCATAAACCAGAGAACTCTACGAAGCCAGAAAATATTCTAGGCAAGACCCTTTTCACCACAGTGGTTCATAGTGACAATGGTTTAGGTGAGTCGTTGGCGTAGTGATTAGGCGATGGACTTCGGAATTATGGCAATGCCCTTGTCATGGATATGAATCCCAGTTCTGGCTGGTAAATTTTATCAGTATTGTCTAGCTTGTACTGTAGCGGCTCACCCCTTCATACAATTCAGCGGCATTGTAGATTGTAGCGGCTTGAACAAGTTTGAGGCACATGTGGACAGTAAAAGTATAGGAAAAAAAGCTGCGCTTGAAAAAAGGTCCACAGTCTTTTTCTCCTCAAAAAGATAAAATTTTGTAAAGCCTCGATTGTAATTTGTTGTTTTACTTTTGAGTAACCCTTACCATCCGTAATACTTACACAAAAGCCTCTGAGTGAATGCTGTGAATGTTGTTGGCAGACAGGTCGATGTCTATGAGGTACATCAGGTTGGAGAAGTCATCCTTGCCCACCGTAGAGAGCATGTTCTCTGCCAGCTGCAGACTGCGGACCTGCAGCAACAGTCGATGTTATGTGTGAAAAGTTGTGTCGAAATATACTCCCGTAGAAACAGAGATTTAAATTATAATCGAGTATTAGAGTAATACTAGAATTTCCTACCTGCAGCTTGCGCATTGAAACACCTGTTTATATTTAGTTGAACTTATTGCTATAAAACTGTGTGACCAGTACGTTTACAAATAAATGAGTGAGAATCCTCCATTAAAACTATAATTTTTGTGAGTTGTTAGATCATTTTCACATTTAGCGACTAAAATAATCTTCAAAACTGCATAATCAATGATTGGTTTTGATGAAGTACTAAGGGAGATATAAATAAACAAAATATGCTTTTGAAATTAATTAGTATATAAAAAAGGAATGTATTTATGCATGTATGTTCCCTTTGGACTCTTAAATCACTGAACCAAAGTTAATGAAACTTTACATAGTTAATCAGGATAACCCTAGGAAGGTTTAAAGCCATAAATCAAGGTCCTAGGACTTTATGGACTTCACCCCACTGACCTTCAAAGTTGCAATGTTATTCATTAATGGTAAAGATTTGTTTTGATTATATAAGATGACAAATTTAAACGACTGTAGCTTATTTCAATTATATCGACAACATATCACACAGTTTAAATACGTGAAATTAAATTTTATAAGCTTGTAAAATTTAAATGATTTATTAGGAAAACTGTAACTATGGAACGTAAATGATGCACACGTATTGACTTATACCGGTACTCCATATTGTTTTTTCTTTATTGTTGGATTATTAACAATAGAAAATAGAAGCTGTGCATAACTCTGCAAAGCTTCCTTTTATACCTTAGGGTGCGTTCACGTAGACCGCTGGTTACAAGCACCGGCGGCTTAAGAGGGCGTTGGAGAGCGGCCATGTTGGATTTTACCTCCATAAGAACAATGTTAAACTTAAAACCATACATCTTGATTATTTATCAACATACGATTATGAAAGATGTCTCAAATTAAAGATATTTTGAAGACGCAGGTTAATTGCTCGCTATTTTCTAAATAAAATGATACATTTACAAAAATATAGTAATTTAAATTCTATATTTTTATACATATTTTGTAGTTTTTCCTAGTCATTAAAAAATAAAACTCCAAGCAAACACTAATGAAAACTTTACAAAGATTCAAACAAAATTTATTCCAAATCAATAGGTCAAACAGTAACAAAAAAAAGCTTTACAGTAAAGACATGTTTTGTACGTTGAAATAGCCCGTAGCGCTAGGGTCAGCGACGATATTTCTTCTGACTCCAACGTCCTCTTAATTCAGGCGCCTACAAGCGCAGACAAATGCTTAAGGCCTTTCAGTACAAAGCCGAAATCAAGTTCGAGCCCTTAATCATCGAGATAACTTCATCAAGTATCGATGAATGACATTTTTCTGGTAGAAAATGTTGAGTTGAAGCTGGCAAGAAAGAGAGTATAGGAGTTCATGGGATATATGCTTACTGTGTACAATATGAAATTGGTAAATTTTGCAAGAAACACCTATTATAATTTTGTGAAATAAAATATTATTAAAACTAATAGTAAAGAAGGTTTCAAAATATATTCAATTGATAGTTTAGTGATAAACATATTTTATAAAAAGCTTTCAACATTAAAATCACACGTTTTTGCCTACACAATTTTTATTGTTTCCACAACAATTTAAATGTTACTTCCCTTTGCAGATGAGAATGCCTGCAAGTCATTTATTTAGTACAGGCACAATTGACAGTTAAATGTATGTTAACAGCAGAAACAAATCTTATCTTCAACTTCTATTTTAGTGTATATCTCCATCCAGCACTTTACAACATACGACCTGTTACTGTGAAGTTTCAATATTTTTATTCCATATGGCTGGTCTTTGAAAAACGTGAGATATCAGTTCTTCTGTATCAACCATTTTGACAAAAACTCAAAAAACACAGTAAAAATCACCAAAACTACACTCCACTCATACATAGTTGGAGTCCACCAGCGCAATAAGCGCTGGAAATAATGTTTCAAACATTCTTGTTCGCCGGTCTGCGCTTGAAGCTCGCGCTTATACATCCGGACAAGCTTTGTCTGTGAACGCACACACTTGAAACAACGCAGACTTTTACTCGCGCCTATTCGCGCTTGTCGGCGCTTAGCTCCAGGCGCTAGTAACCAGCGTTCTACGTGAACGCACCCTAATGTTTCAAACATTCTTGTTCGCCGGTCGGCGCTTGCAGCTCGCGCTTATACGTCCGGACAAGCTTTGTCTGTGAACTCACACACTTGAAACAACGCAGACTTTTACTCGGGCCTATTCGCGCTTGTCGGCGCGGCGCTTAGCTCCAGGCGCTAGTAACCAGCGTTCTACGTGAACGCACCCTAATGTTTCAAACATTCTTGTTCGCCGGTCGGCGCTTGCAGCTCGCGCTTATACATCCGGACAAGCTTTGTCTGTGAACGCACACACTTGAAACAACGCAGACTTTTACTCGGGCCTGTTCGCGCTTGTCGGCGCTTAGCTCCAGGCGCTAGTAACCAGCGTTCTACGTGAACGCACCCTAATGTTTCAAACATTCTTGTTCGCCGGTCTGCGCTTGCAGCTCGCGCTTATACATCCGGACAAGCTTTGTCTGTGAACGCACACACTTGAAACAACGCAGACTTTTACTCGGGCCTGTTCGCGCTTGTCGGCGCGGCGCTTAGCTCCAGGCGCTAGTAACCAGCATTCTACGTGAACGCACCCTAATGTTTCAAACATTCTTGTTCGCCGGTCGGCGCTTGCAGCTCGCGCTTATACGTCCGGACAAGCTTTGTTTGTGAACGCACACACTTGAAACAACGCAGACTTTTACTCGCGCCTGTTCGCGCTTGTCGGCGCTTAGCTCCAGGCCCTTGTAACCAGCGTTCTACGTGAACGCACCCTAAGGTAGAAAAGGAAGCTTTGCAGAGCTATGCACAGCTTATATTTTCTATTGTTAATAATCCAACAATAAAGAAAAAAAGCATTATGGAGTACCAGGGATACCTCTGATTCACCTTGAGGTCATTGGGGAAGGGCTCCAGCTCCTTGAGGTTGTTGGCGTTCATGTTGAGCAAGTAGACGCCGAGGCTGAGGCCTTCCTCGACGGTGGGGATGCTGGTGAGGTTGCTCTCCGAGCAGTCCGTCACCCAGTTGATGCGCCAGTAGTGGCAGTCGCAGTCGTCGGGGCAGTCCTGGTCCGGCAGCTCGGCAGTCGCTGGCGCCAGTAGGGCTGCCACTAGCCACGCCGCCCACACCACTGCACTCGCACTGCCCATCGTCACTCGCACTTTCACCGCTAATTGCACGATGACACTATACTGTAAACAAGCAGGCGTCTCCTTCACTCCATGTTCCTGTAACAAAAACGGATTATTAGCTCAGATGTTTTTGCCTTGTCAATTACAAGTTTTTAAAAAACTGTATTTTTTTACAACAAATAATATTCTGTATTGGTAATTTGCAACGGATATTTTGTATAAACAATTTAAAATGTAATTCATATTCAATAAGTATGAACCATGTTATGCTCCACTGTATCTTGTAAGATACTACTTGTAATGAATAACTGCATTTCAGCTGGGATAAAAATATATATGATTGTCCTGATCTTTATTAATGGGGCAATTTTAGTTAATACCAAGAAGGCCTCATTCACTATGCTTCTACGGAAAGATAAAGGAAAAAGCAATTATATTGCTCGTACGAACTGTTTTGTTTTATAACTGTGGAGGGACCGAGAAAACATTTTGATTCATTCAATGGATATGTTTAAAACCAAGGAACCAAGGTGCCTAGCAGTTAACGCCTTAGATTTCGGTGGAGAAAGTCACGGGTTTAATTCCCGGGGTGCCCGAATAATGGCTTTGAAAGGATCGAACCAGTGTCCTCTAACAACGTTTGCAACTAAACTGTCACTAACGTAGACAGAATGAAAGAGTACAAATATAATTTTCAAGAAACTTAAAGATTATGAATTTACAAAATTGCCAAAGCACAACATAATCCGCTTAGCGGAGTGTATCCGCGGCCTCCAGATGACACGAATATTCAGAATACAATTTATCTCTGGGAACTTCTCGCAAGTTAAGTGTTTCTCTTCATATTCGCATAAACAACACAGTTGGCTAGCTTGTTGCAAAGTTGCATAAACTTGTTCACTATATTCACTCAGAAAAGTTATAGAATTAGTAGTTCTCCTCTCTGCCTACCGTACTCGGAAGTTTGTATTGTAGCAAGTTCTATGCTATTTTCCACAGATCTTAAGTCCTTTTTTGTGTTAGAACTCTATTAACAGTAGCATAAATAATGGATTTCCAGTTTTAATTGCCACTGGTAAAATCCATACATGTTGTTGAATTTAAAAATGTAAGCCTACATTTATTAGCCTACTTAGAACAACACTAGTACATTAATTCGTCAAGGGTCAAGTGAGTCAACTTTGGCTATTGCAAATATAAGCTACTATGGCCAAAGGCCAAGGTAATACACTGCAAGACCACAAGTCTCAAGACAGGCTGTGAAGCACACATTCTAAGTCATTAATTTGTTTATTTGTTTTTACAGTTTGTAGCCTAACAAAACACAATTCGCATTTGATTATTACCTCTATCCTCGTAATATGCTTTTAATGTACACTTATTTGGAAAATGTTTCCCTGAAAAACAAAAACTGTATTCTTAACAAAATCAATAAAAAAATATAGAAGGCCTACGTGATTTGTTTCTGGTAAAATGTTGTGGTAATTTACTTTCTTATTTGTCCTCAATATAGTGTGTCGTTTTTATCAGCGCATCATTAGATTCATCATAGATTCAGTATTATAGATTATCTACAGTCAGCGACTACATGCAAAGCTTGGGGCAATCCGTCAGAGTTGAAATAGTAACACGTTAATTAAGACACTGTTCTATAACTTAACTAAACATTCAATGAAGGCTCAGTAAATCTACCAAAGAATCGACGATTTTTATGAAAATAATTTTGTCGAAGAAGCAAAAACAGTTTTAAAACGAGATTTCCTAACAGATATATAACTTCGTAATACGACTTCACAGGTGGTGTAAAACAGGCGTCGGACTGCGTACACGGCGCACACCACAAAGCCAGATGTTTACAGTCTTATTTAAATATTTATAAGGGCTCAGTTAAGAGCGGCGAGTTGTTTATGCGGCGAGCTGCGAGCTTCTCACCTCCGCTCTCGCAGTTCGCAGCTCCGTTCGATATTTCCGCAATGTGATTTCCCATTCCCCCGGGGCCCCGACCTTATTTCCACTCCCGACTGGCTCCTTATCTTATTATTGTGTTTGGCCGCCACGTGGGACCACGTCCGACAAAACCTCTTTCCCAATTTACCCTTTTACTCCCCATTTCGTCTCCAGGTGGCAAAAATAACATTGGGAAATATAATATAACTCGGGAATGAAGTTACTGGTGGGTTCGATTCTACCTTCGATAAAACTGGCTCGACTTTTTGAAATCGGTATATCAAACTATACGACTTCATTTATCCGTTGATCAGACTTGTTTACGGCTTACTGCAAATAGGGTAAGCAAATTAACTGTTTCCTATGAATAGAAACGATCATTACATTTTACCACACGTTATGATAGAATTGGGACTAAACATAAAACAATAATTAATATTAAAATAATTATTAATATTGAAGCCCTCCCTATGTGGGTATTAGTCCGATTTTAACATAAACAGTGTCACTTCAATGTAATAATATTCGTTCTTTCACTTGACGGCAGGCCTCACAGTTCCACACAACTCCCCGGCCAACATATCATCCTCGGATAAATCAGTGCTCGCGTCTGGCCACAGCGGCGGTCTAATTGTAATCCTATCGGGCCCGGCGGCGCACATCGCACATGGTGCCGTGGGGCTTAGTCGCCGCCGGGGGATTACTGCCGCCAACTTGCTGCAACTCGGTCGGAATCTGCTTAGCCGCTATTTATCGCGGACATCGCAGCTGTTCTAGCTTCACTCGCGTCGCGGCGGTTATCGAAAGCCGATTATCAGTTTTGTTTCGCGTCGATTTGAGGATGTTTGGCTGTGGTATGAGTGTAAACACGAACACCCGACGGAATGGCTCTAAACACCTTGAACACAACCGATACTTAGCTGTTGAATAATTAGCGTAAAGTAAAATATTAGTGAAAAATCTCCGCTTTGAAACATCGCCAAAAGCGTATCAGAAAAGGATCGGATAGGGGAAGTATAAAACGAGGGGAAGGTCTAGGAGGGTGGAGCTATGAGCGTAATTAAAAATAATCACTTGCCAAGTAGGGTTTATGACAGTCTTTAGTCCGATCCGTCTTTGGACATTATTAAAGCGACCGGGAAATCGAAAGGGTTTCTTTAATAAGTAATCAACAACTACATATGTCTACGTATTGTGTCTCGCAAATATCAAAAGTATCCCAGAGAAAAACAAATATTTTGTTTATTCCATATAGGCATATTCAGATTGGTTGTGTGAATTTCAAAGTTGAATGTTCACGTGAGAACTGATGTCGTAACCTTCATCGAATCATCAAGATATCAATAATATTAAAAACAAACACAGGAGATAGAATATATGAAATTCTAATAAAATGACACAATGTGTTGTGGCGCCAGTTATAATTTGTTACTGTTCATCTCGTAGTAAAAATTCAGAGCCTTACGACAACAGACATCACGCAGTACTGCAGAGTGTGCAGTTTGCGGTCTCAATAACGAAGGGGCTCGCATGGGAGAAATTCCCACAGGTAGCATCACCTGTTTAGAGAGACGCAGGCGCTTTGCGCTTGGGTCAATTTCGAATATGGTTGATCGAGAATTATCAAATTCCTCGATCCGTGAATACAAACTAAAACTAAAATGTGATAAAGGAGCTTTATCGAGCTATAGGACATTCAGGTTCATGGCACTGACAAAACTAAGGGGTTTAACCAATATAAAACAAACGATAAGAAAACGGTCACACGTTTATGGACTTAATTTATGTAAGCTGTTATTGTCTTTTTACACGAAGATTAAAATCTACGTTGTCAAGGGTATTCATTTCTCACATAAACGCCTGTACTCTATAAAAAATGTCTATGTCAAATGGAAATATAGAAAAAAATAAGTTTCTAATAATTTCGTAATACTGCAGTTTAAAACCAGTCAGTGACAGCGTACGTTTCTTTGTTTCGTCCTTAGGAATGTTGCGAAAAGGCGTCAAGTTTCGATGAAGATGTTAAGCGAACAACGATCCTCATAAAACTACAAATATGGAAAAGTAAACTATAAATAAGGAAAACATCAGCTCAGAATCCAAGGCCAATTGTCAGCGCCAATTGTTTACGCTGAAGTAGGTCGGTACGTTGTATTTATAAGTAGGATCTAGTTTTATAAACAAACCTCGTACATATTAATAGTCATTTCAAGAGAAATATGACAAGCGATAATTGTGTCTAATCGAGAAAAAGGGCCACGAAAAAGTAATTCCTTCTGCGTTTGCCGCCTGAAGAAATAGTTAAAACCAATGAAAAACCTAAAGCGAGAAAGCACATTCAAGTTGATTACCATAACGCAGCCGACACAAAGTCTGGGGACGTTAACGGCCCGACTTGAAAGTCTGAGCGATTCCGATACGGCAAACGAGTCCACAGTATCTTTTCAATTCAAATTAGTGTGGAAATTAGCCGGGCCGAGTAATCAAGAGACTTTGTGCGTAAAAAAGTTGTACGGTACAAGCAAAGTCGGCGTCTAAATGGAATACGATTACCGGAATGGAAAAAGAAAGTGTCATTTGCATGGAGTGGTCCCGCCGGGCCGATCGGTCTGATTGCGGGGATATCTGCCATTTGCATTCCCTCCCCGCGCCGCGCCGCCCAACTTGGCAATTCCTTCCTGGAGCCGATAATCAACTCGGGGTCCGATGCGTCTTTGAGATACGTATCGGAATTGGTATTAGAATGTTTGAAAATACGAGGACAAGTTTTTAAACGTATCGGATACAAAAGCACGATTTATAGCAAGGTTGTGTGTTTACTGGATGTCATTGCCGCAAGAACTGAGGCTCGAGCCAATGTTGTTGTGTGCCGAGTGCCGAGATACCCCTGGAACAGAGGGTTTCAAACCGTGGCCGTGTTGTATTTTCTAATTAATCCTTAAAGATCTCATAAGTGTTTAGAGATAATAATGGATCTCGAATTGACTATTTACCTAAACTAGTTTTTCCCAACACCGGAATCACCGGTTTTTCCGGCTTCTTTGCCGGATTTCAGATCTGTAGCCTGATCCAATCACATAACAGGTCAAATTGCAATACTTAAAAATACACTTTACGTTAGGTATTTCTATGTTAATACTTTAATTTACACTTTGTCTCATTTATGGTATGTGTATAAGTCTATAGCCTCGGTATATTTTTCTAAAAAAAAAAAAACTTAAATGCCGATTTTCTTACCGAGACCTTCCCGAATACCGAATATTTACAATGATTATAAGTGACGTATTTTCAGTAAACCTTCGGGCGCATGTGTCGGCCAAACACGCAGGAGTATTCGCGAGTATTGTTAGACAGGCTTACCCCTTACTTTAAAAAGTTGTACTTTGTGCCCGATGCGCCGGCGCCGTATAAACTTGAGTACTTATTAGGTGACGAGCCAAATCAACATTAATAGTAAACCTAATATTATCTCTAACGACAGGTGTTTCATAGTTGTTTAAACAATGTCATCCGTTCAGGGTATCAAGTTGTTGGTGTAATGGTTACAGCGTGTGGTTCGGGGGTTGATACCACAGCTCTCAGTGTGATACGTGGCGGCCGGGGGCTCGGATTCGGTTTAAGCTGTAGATTCACCAATATAGAAAACAAAACTTATACAAAGTTGTATAGCCGCAAGCACAAGTGATGACGCAACCGCGGTTACTCGTTACTCGGCGCTGACGAGATGATGGGATAATGAGAGTGGGCGGCCACTACACCCACTATACCCACCACCACCGTCCTGTCCGCTGGCGCTGTTGGGAAACGTACGTATTTGACAAAGCGAAATGCCCACTGACTTAAAATATATTTTCGAAAACGTAAAACACAACGTTTACTATACACTTTGCAAAATCTTCCTCCAACTTCATCCTGCTAGCAATAAATATACGCATTTATAAATAACAAATACCACGACTCACCGTAGAGCAAACTGAACCCAAATTACATAAAATCACTGTATGGAATTCAATAAATTTTAATAAAATTCGTTGCAGAGAACGTTACATTAAAACTGTACGACATATTGCGAAGTTTTCCATATTCTCTTCAATTTGTTCTTTGCGTTGTTACCCTATCATGCGATATCACCGCATATCAAACAGTCAGCTGTTGAGAAGCAAGTGATCGACAGTCGATAATCGACATTGAGTTATTACTAACGTAGGTTATTCATTTGAATTGAAATATGGCACAAAACTCGCACTATTGCAATACAAATAATTATGAAATGACAATGGAGTTGACATTGAGATTCTAAAGAGTAAAATACACTGACCGATAATGCGAGTGTTCAAAAGGTCCTCATGGTTGCAAACCTTATGCATTCGAAAAGTACTGTTAAACTAATAAAATATGTAATTAGTAAGCAGTTTACAAATTCAAAACATAATACCTGGCAACTTAACACTCGTAAGCTCTCATTTCTATCTATGAGACTATAACAAGGTATCTTCACCCAACCCACTCTATACATTCCTCATTAATTCATTCATTCGCCTTAAAATATGCCCTAGTTGCGTCGGCGTCTTCCACAGTGATTGATTGAATAACGAAGCAATTCTAGATATTGAGATGTTCCGGGGCAGTGACCTTGTCCTTCCCTTCCGAGACGAATCGGGTATCGGGACCGCCTGTCGGCCGAGTGCGGCCTCTCCGTGCGTCACGCGTTTGGCTACACGCGGCGGAAATTATTAGAGTCGCCTAACACCTATTAGGGCACCTCCACCTAGGTGCTTCGAGCAATTCCTATCAATTAGGGTGAATCAACGATATATTATACTGAGAAATGAAGTTGTGAAAATGAAAATAAAACCGTAAAAAATGAAATTCCAAAACAGTTCTCCCTTTCATACTGATGTAAAGCACTTTGAATTATAATTAAACACCTTTACATAATAAAGCTAATTTTGGCTAATTTTGGTTCAGTTTATTTTGTTTATTGTTAAAAAGGTCGGCAGCCTCGTTTTGCCGTAATTTGTCTACATAGCTTTTTGCGTGGAACGTATCCAGTAACACAATGAGTGAGCTGCTACAGTACGAGTTGGGAAATATTGATACAGTTTACCTGCCAGGACTGGGATTCGAACCCTCGACAGGGCCGCTGCCTCGGTTATGGAGTCCGAGGGTCGACCTCTACGCCAACAACTCACACACACACTACATGCGTTCCTTTCTGATTCATTTATGACGTATTTCTGATAGTCCGTTCAGGGTGGACAAGACGCCCATTGTATGTGGGAGAATTATATAGAAATACAAAAACATTTTTCGTGATTGGAGCCTTCTCTTAATACCAAACAAGAACAGGTCATGTGCTCCTTGAAATTAGGCATTTATTGACTCTCAAAATAGTTCTAGAGGCCCCTGACGAAAGCATATATTGAATCCTTTATATGTAACTAGCTGTTTCTGCAGGCTTCGCCCCGCAAATAATTTATAATATACCCCCGTCGCAGCAAACCTGCATACTCAGGGAATTTCCAATGAATATGTAACATAACACATTAAAACACTTAACAGGATTCATAAGAAATGTATTCACAAACAAGCAATATTTAAAATATTAATTATTCTCTATAAGAATAACATTGGGGATGAGTACGCAGGTTTGCTGCAACAAGGCACACAAAATAATGGGTTTTTATGCAAATATCAATAGAACTCATCTTAGTGAAGTCACATACCAAGTTTCATCCATATACATTCATAAATAAGCGATATATAACATTTTAAGTATTTTCCATAAGAATAACATGGGGACCAAGTACCTAGGTTTGCTGCTACAGGAAAAATTGGCGAAAAATTGTTTTTTGTGCAAACAACAATAAACCACAACCAGATCAAGCCATATACCAAATTTCGTCAGTTTATGTTCATAAATAAGCGAGATATACAATTTTTCTTTTTCTCCATAAGAATAACATTAGACAACGTACTGTATTTAGCACTTTCAATATCTCGGTAACCAATTGACGTAGAGCAATGATCAAAATACCAAATTGTTTTTTTTAAGCTGAATTCAATGGTATAAATTAAAATTTGATTTAAATTAAAATTACATGTGAAAACCCCAAAAAACACATTTTTGGGGTACAAAACCCCCCAAAAACCCCCCTTCGGATGGTGCGATTCATCTGGTTTTCGAACTCGTTCAAATAAATGGTACTTTACACATTTGTACCAAATTTCATTAAGATCGGACCTATTTTACGAGAGTTATCGTGCTTACGGACATTACATATATATATATATATACATATATAAAAATTTGAACGAATGGTGTTTTTGGCATCTGGGGACCTCAAAATGAAATGTTATCATGGTCTCGGGCTTAAGTCTTACCATGAGACCTACAGTAATAGCTTCTTCCCTATAGGAGAAATTCGCTAAAAACTATGACAGTTGTGTGTGCTGCATTCTGTGGTTAGCCCGTGGAACTACTACGAATCAAGATCAGCTGTTTGAATTTCATCAGCTCAAACAAAAATTAATGTCCATAAGGAAAACATGGGAACTTTGCCGGGGCCTCTGGCGGAGCCCTAAGGTCAGATCAGGATAAATACCCCCGTAGCAGCAAACTTGTATACTCAGCGAATTTCAAATGGAGATATAAATTTCTTAATACTGCATAAAGCCACTTACCAAGTTTCATACAAGTATATTCACAAATAAGCGATATATACAATTTTAATTATTCTCCACAAGAATAATATTGGGGCTGAGTACGCAGGTTTGCTGTAACAAGGAACACAACAAATGGGTTTTTATGCTAATATCAATATAACTCAACTAAGTGAAGTCGTTTACCAGTTTTTATTAATTTATGTTCATAATTAAGGGAGACATAGCATTTAATTATTCTCCATAAGAATAACATGGGGGCTGAGTTCGCAGGTTCGCTGCTACGGGCCACGGGAGCCTTTGCCACAAAATTGTTTCTTAGAGCAAATATCATTAGACCACAACCAGATGAAGCCGTATACCAAGTTTAGTCATTATATGTTCATAAATAAGCAAGACATAACATTTTTGTTTTCCTCCAAAGAATAACATTAGACAACGTACTGTGTTTAGCACTTTGAATATCTCGGTAACCAATTGACGTAGAGGAATGAGCAAAATACCAAATTGTGCGTTTTCTTAAGCTGAATACGATGGTAAAAAAAATTGACTTTTTCAAAAATGACGTGTAAAAAATTAAAAAAACTGACTTTTGGGGTACAAAACCCCCCAAAAATACCCCTTCAGATGGAGCGATCTGGCTGGTTTTCGAACTTAAAGTTATAAATGTTGCTTTACACGTTTATACCAAATTTAATCAAAATCGGATCATTTTTACGAGAGTTATCGTGCTCACGGACACACACACACACACACACACACACACACACACACACACACACACACACACACACACACATATATATATATATATATATACAGTTTCGAACGAATGGTGTTTTTGGGGTCTGGGGACCTCAAAACGAATAGTTATCATGGTCCCGGGCCTAGGTCTTACCATGCAGACTACGATAATAGCTTCTTCCCTGTAGGGGAAATTCGCTAAAACCATTTAATTTTCCTATTTTATGCCTAAAGAATCAGTGTACAAAATTTCAGCTCTCTCACATGGGAAGGTGGAGAATTAGTGATGAGTGAGTCAGTCAGTCAGTCAGCCAGGGCTTTGCCTTTTATAGAAAGAAGATAATATTTGAGTTGACTGTGTCCCAAAAGCAGTCAGGGAGTCAGGCAAAACTATTTACACTGCCTACAATTATAAATTGGTAGCCAAAGAAGTGAGATGAGAACACTCATAAAATGCAGATCATACATCATCAAGTTACGATGATCGGGTGAACACAACAGTCTGAGCTTGCATCACTCCAGGCATTAGGAGGCAGATTAGATAAGCGCCAGTTACACCGAACTGCCGATAAAGTCTGGTAACGATGATAACGTGCATAAATCCAGTCGAGAGGCACCGAGAACGTATAACCCGCTGGGCGAGGCTTGTGGCTTGTGCGACTGGGTTTAAGTCCAAAACTAAGCACTGATCTAATACTACAAACGAAACTATTGTCTTTTATAAGTCAAAGTAATGTATGACGTTAAAGCTGATGTAGTTTGACCAAAAACGTTAAAATGTTCGACAAAAAGTTAGTACAGGTACTATACTATATAACTAGCACGTTGTAAGAATACCTTCATAATTAAGTATGTAGTATGATTTAATCTACTATCCATCCGACTCAGTTCTTGGTCGAGCAATTTTGACAATTAAATACAACTTGACTGATTTGATTTGATTGATTCGTCCATTTAGGCTATGCCATTTTCAGCGGCATTAATATAAACGATTTTTCAGTTGGAAAGATAAACACATTTATTATTGTAAACCCAACTTCTTTCAGAAATTTATAGTATGATTAACAATAGTTAGTCTATACTGAAGCAGTTTTATGGGCTGAGAGGCAAACTGCTGATATTTTTTTCAAACACTAGCAGCTAAGTAAAACCAAAGAGGATCTAAAACCTAGTAGTAATGACTTAAAATAGTAGGTTTTAATAACTATAAGTAAGTAGAGAAAGTTTATAAGTATAGAGTTAAAATCTGAATACAGCTAATTCGTTTTACAAACTTTATTAGATTCCTGATAGATACGCCAAACCGATATACAATAGGGACAAACACACGAAGATATCGAAACTTCCGAAAGACTTCCACCGCGTTTTGGATAGGTCAATAGAAAAGTTGCCGCCTCGGCAGAATCTTTCTTCAAACCGACTTTTGAAAGTTTCTCCGAGTTTGTTCGCCTTTTAAAACTTCCTGCAGAGAACAAGAGGCAGTAATCACACGGGAAAGAACATCTGGAACTCGTTCCCATACATGCCAGGAGGAGTGAAATGGTATATGAAATAAAAGACATAGGCCTAATTAATGTAATTTAGGGGAAAACACATACCAAGAGTGTCCACGAAGTATGTTTTCACGATGGATATACTTTTATACGCTATAGCGTTCACGAAGTTGTGAATAAACTTAAACCAGAATGGGAGTTAAAATCAGCTGAAGGAGAAAGCTTAAAAGCTAAAGAAAAGTGGTTAGCGGTTTTTAAAAATTTTACTTTTACAAAGTGCCAAGTGCCTTTCCCAAATTTGATTAAATTAATTCAATTAGTAATGTGTTTGCCTGGTACTTATGCCACTGGTTAAAAATATGTTCTCCATTATTTCAAACATATTGAGTCCAGAAAGAGGAAGACTTAGGCTTTCTACTGTAAGTAATTTATTAAGGTTATCTTAAGGTAGGAATTTTGTACCGTATCTTATAAGGTTAGCTCCAAGAAAAGTTAAACTGGGTTGAATATTACGAGAAAATTAAATCTAACAGAAAATCTTTATTAAAAGTGATGTCTAATGAAAAATACGATAAATTTCGAAAATACCCTGAAGAAGAAAACTTACAGGACCAAGTTGCAGTATTAAACAGTAAACGGGCCTAGAAATTGATGGCTGAAATTTTCTAAGGTACGTTATCCCTTCCTTTTTAGGGTGTTCGATAAATTATTTATAATAAACTATAACCTAGGTTATTTAGCCTAAACTTACTCTGTTTGATAGTCTGACACCAAAATATGACATAAAATAAATTAAACTTTTATTAATTGATAATAATTTGTCTTTTATTATTTTTGTTTGCTGCGCACTATTGAGCTACTGGGGGTATGTCCCCAGTCTGGTATGTCCCCACTATCGACCGTACCTCAAAGTGTCCTGGGTTGACCTCATAAATATATAGTAATCCTAAATTGTCCAAACATTAATACTTACATTACCCATTGTAATTGATTATGATTACATTGATGTTTATAATTTAAAATTAATACCAATAACCAGTAGAGACTGAAGTTAGAAAATACAGTTTATCGGCTGCATGCTTGATGAGGATTATATTGGCCAGAACTCTGAAGTTCATCCTCGCTTAAGTGAAGTTTACAACTCGAGCTACGGACCCGAGAAGTTTCAACGACGGCGACGGGAGAGCCGCTGTGAAGTGGTCGAATCACGTCTGGGGTCTGGAGAAAGGTCAGCAATATCACCCAACCTCCCACAACATATACATCTATGTAGGGTCGGGTTGCTAGACTAATTGAGGCGAACGCACCGACTCAAGTATTGTAATTACAACTTTGTATTATTACTATTTGGCAATCCCAGTGACATTGAGGTCCACGGAGGCTTCCTGCTTACAAAGTTGGACTCGGGTTGAATAATTTAACGGTCGCTTGATGTTTGGCAGTCGTCCAGAAATGCCGTACGTCAACTGTGCGACGCTGAGCCAAACGACCTCCCCTCTACTCTGACGTTCAAAGTGTTATCGAGGAGGCTTGTTACTTGCAGTTGTTCGTATACCTACTAAAGGGAGCGTTTACGAAATTGACATTCAATTTATCTTTCGAGCGATTGCCTAAGGAATCAATCTTAAAATTATTGTGCACTGACTTTGATTTTTCTCACTTAACCACTTTTAACAAATGTTTACAATTGTCGGTTATAAATCGTATTTGCCGTTTGACGCAAGCAGTTTGTTCGATGTATTTTTACAAGAAAAGGAAACTGAAACTGAAATGAACTTTGTAACCGATGGTCAGAGGAAGATTAATTGTACAATGAATAAATGATCTATGAAAAATATAAAACTGCGGCAAGGTCAAAATACCGCGAGCGTTGCCTGAAATGATACCGTCTGACCATTAGAAATTAGATGTTGCCCTTATTAATATAAATAAAATCGTCGAATTCCCGTATGAATATATGTAATAAATTAACCATGTAAAGAGGTTAAGCTTTGAAAGAATATTTATGAATAAAAAGCTTAATATTAGAAGTTTGTACACAATCCAGTTATCATAAGATAGCAACATCTATTTGTATATGGTGAATGGCGATCATTAACTACTGCAACTCCAGGTATACAAGTAGCGCTCCCTTTTAAACAACATCGTATTACCATTTGAAAATTTGACTAACGTCGATGTGGAATCTAATTTGTTCAAGTCTCCCTAACTGTGGCTCTGTGTGGGTGACTATACAGGGATAACCAACAGAACAAGCAATACTATTGAAAAACAGCTACACAAATGGTGAATGTTGAAAAGGGAATTATACTTATTATTTTAAAATCGAGAAACCCCCCAATTCGGCGCAGAACTAGGAATTTGAAATAAGTTTCAGACGAGAAGCAAGCATCGTATGCAGCAGAGGTGACACGCTTGTAGCGATGGGCAGCGACGCGCGACCACCGGCCAACCTTGGGCACCTGGTACCGTCCGTACCATCACACTGCACACACTGCGCACAGCACACAACTACATCAGAGGGAACATAGCAGTACACACAGGACGTTTGTAACGAGCAGCAAGCATCGTACGGAGCAGAGGTGATACGCTTGTAGTGATGGGCAACAACGCGCGACCACCGACCATTCTTGGGCACCTGGCATTGTCCGTACCATCACACTGCACACTGCGCACAGCACACAACTACATCAGAGGGAACATAGCAGTATACACAGGATGTTTGTGACGAGCAGCAAGCATCATATGCAGCAGAGGTGGCACGCTTGTAGTGATGGGCAGCGACGCGCGACCACCGGCCAACATTGGGCACCTGGCACCGTCCGTACCATCACACTGCACACACTGCGCACACCACACAACTGCATCAGAGGGAACATAGCAGTACACACAGGACGTTTGTAACAAGCAGCAAACATCGTACGGAGCAGAGGTGATACGCTTGTAGTGATGGGCAACAACGCGCGACCACCGGCCAACCTTGGGCACTTGGCACCGTCCGTACCATCACACTGCATACACTGCGCACAGCACACAACTACATCAGAGGGAACATAGCGGTATACACAGAACGTTTGTGATGAGCAGCAAGCATCGTATGCAGCAGAGGTGACACGCATGTAGCGATGAGCAGCGATGCGCGACCACCGGCCATACTTGGGCACCTGGCTCCGTCCGTACCATCACACTGCACACTGCGCACAGCAAACAACTACATCAGAGGGAACATAGCAGTACAAACAGGACGTTTGTAACGAGCAGCAAGCATCGCATGGAGCAGAGGTGACAAGCTTGTAGTGATGGGCAACGCGCGACCACCGGCCAACCTTGGGCACTTGGCACCGTCCGTACCATCACACTGCATACACTGCGCACAACACACAACTACATCAGAGGGAACATATCATTATACACAGGACGTTTGTGACGAGCAGCAAGCATCGTATGCAGCAGAGGTGACACGCTTGTAGCGATGGGCAGCGACGCGCGACCACCGGCCAACTTTGGGCACCTGGCACCGTCCGTACCATCACACTGCACACACTGCGCACAGCACACAACTACATCAGAGGGAACATAGCAGTATACACAGGACGTTTGTGACGAGCAGCAAGCATCGTATGCAGCAGAGGTGACACGCTTGTAGCGATGGGCAGCGACGCGCGACCACCGGCCAACCTTGGGTACCTGGCACCGTCCGTACCATCACACTGCACACACTGCGCACAGCACACAACTACATCAGAGGGAACATAGCAGTATACATAGGGGGACTATATCTGTATTGTATAAGCAGAAAGCGGGATATAGCTTAATTAACTGGAAATACCGAAGGGAGGTATGGGGTGCATGGAGTACCCCCATAATAATAATAATAATAGTAAAGGTGTTAGCCTAATCATTATCATAAATAGATGGTGGGTCCGGGGGCTCTCCCTGGAATATTTTAGAAAATTGAGTTGGAATTGATTTTAGAAATTGTGAGTTTTGGGCAGTTTTTGCCCAAGCAATATTTCTTATTATTACTATTAACACCAGGTTTTGTAATCATATTCATAAAATCATAGTACAACAGTACCGATTTATTAAATATAAAGCACAAGTTAATGAAGCAGACAGTTTGTTTTCTTCAAAGTTAGCAACTAAATAAAATATTATAACCGTTGAAAACCAAAATTGATTTAAAATCAGTGTGATGTGACGTATAACTAATAAAAGAAAATATCGTAAACAATTTCAAATACTTGCCAGAGGAGTGACTAGCTTTCATTTACTTTAACCTTATCATAAAACTGACCCCAGCTTAAATTCACGTTACTTTTAACAACATGCACTTAATTTTGTATACTTATAACTGTGACTTGTTTTCAGTCCGTAATTATTCATGAGAGCGAAAACTCTCTCCACTGATGATGCATTGGAACCAGGTATAGAGTGCTATGGTTCAGCTCAAAGCTAAGAAAGACATTTTAGAACACGGTCCTTTTTTCTCCAAAGTTTTTGAATAATCGCGGTTTCATCCAGTCGCGCAACGGGATGATAACTAGTATAGGAAGTGAAGGGAAGTTTGGATGGTTGTAGGGAGGTTTGTATAGTATTCTACATTATATTATGACAAAAACAAATTTGATGATGGTGAAAAAACTGTTGAGCTTAAAATTGTAATATGCCGGTGACAATTTGAATCCCTTAAAAACTTTGTAAATCTGTATCAAGAATTGTATTATCTATTACATGTTGTGTAATGATACTTTAAATAAAAATAAATTAATAGAAACGTATTTTCCCACTGTTAAAACACTGTAAAAATGGTCTATCAAGCAAGCACACGATCGACCAAATATCGCTCTTGTATCGAGCTCATTAGACTGTAGGAAATTGCTAATGCTAGACAGACAATTCGCACGACTGATAGTAAATTATTGAGAAAGGAAAGGGACGCGGGAAATCCCAGTCGCACGGTCTCCACCTGCGACGGCGGAATGTTTGTTTGGTTAGACTGCATCGATTAATTGCATCAGCTGTTTGTTCTGGGACAGAGGTCCCCGGAGGCGCTGGTTTCATCGCATGACGCCGGCCACCGCCGCTATGCCGCTGAAATCACAGCTGGGAGCGGCTCAGTTGTCTGCCGGCATGCGTTGTAATTGCCATCCGTGTTTACTGGGTACCTAATAAACCGACAACCTACACAGCTCAACCTAATTAAAATGTGGTTAAACACCGCGGGATCGGGCTTCAGCGAAAACTGAAGTGGTATTCAGAACATAAACAATCTACTAACAATAAAGAGAACTTGGAAACATTATATCCAACAAGTATTTCAACTTAAATTGCAGTTAATAGTGATTTAGTAAGATTTTAATAAAATACAGTGAATGCAGTGATTGCAGGTGAGACAAACTGTAAATATTTGAAACAAATTTTCGTGGCATTCCTCACTTAAAATTAAGATTTTTAAAGAGGCACACTTGAACTGTACGGAAAGATATGACTTTCAAGCCTACAAGCAGTATTGTACGTAATTTATAATTTTTCATATTTAAATTGTAAACTCCTTTTAAATCCCTGTCGTTTAGCCATCAAGATATTCACAACGAGTTTCACGTCATACCTGTTTCAAGGTGTAATTTCAACGGCATCATAACAGCAGGCGGAACCCTACACGAAGAAGGGGCATTCAAAATAGCAGTTAATTTTGACAACATAAAGGAAAATCATCCGGCCAAATTCTGGAGCCGGTTTTTGCAACAAGGCGAATCACGCGACCGGGTAAACCTTCAGTTGTGATGTCACGGACTCTTCACCTTGGCCGAGGCGATGCACACATCCTCAAAATGGTGTCCTCCGGTGTCGCTCCCACATGCTAGGAAGAAGGTCAGGAGGACCGAGCTCCGGTTGGCTTGAGGATGGAGAGTTCGAAATGTCCGTGAGCGATTTGGAGAACATAATCGAAAATACTATACGGAAGACTTAGCTTTTATCGCCGTACACATTAACTACATCACAGGCATTATAATTTAGTCTATTACTATTAGGTATATGGTGGTTTGATATTTTTATGAGGAAAGGAAATTGTTATTTTTTTATCGGTTGAGACGATTCTTTACTATCCTGCAATTAAGTGGTAATATTGTTAAATTAAAATAAGAGCATCTTGTATCCAGGGGAAAATACCTAATTTAATACAATTGAATCTATTTGTTGTGCTGCAAATGCGGTTTAATCTGATATATAAAAATCTATGTTTGTACGTCTGTTCGTCTGTCTGTTCGTATTTTATGCGCTGCCATACCGTTCATCCGATTGCTTTGAAATTTTGCATAGTAACACAGGTTAACACTGGAAAGTTTATAGGTCATTAACCGCCATTAAAGTCCTATGACATTAGGGCTGTGCCCCATTGGACTTCAAAGTTTCAACGTTAATCTTATGGAAGAAAGATTTCTTTTGATTTTATCAGATGATATCTATAATTTAAAATATTGAAACAGCTGTTTATCATTATGGAAATAAAAAAACCTACTTGAATGGCAACTCAAACTCTTTTTTCGATAGGCGAGTGAGTGTAGCGAACGAGCTCATATTGAAAATGAACGAGTATTTCACATAAAACAAATTCAATGCCTCTTCTGCGGCAGCAACGCGCCGGGTACCAGCTAGTCTAGTAAATTAAACTTTCTTTTGATACTAATTCTCTATATTGTTTTAATTTAAACGTGTGACTTATGTCTATTATTAAAAAAGTTAGTTTTAAATTCTCTGAGAAAAGTCGTCATATTGAAGGTAAACTTACAAAATTATCATGTTACTCAAGGCCCGTACCAGATATTAGGGAAACCCCCTAGCTTGCTACTATGAAATACTGAGCAAGAGACGTTAATAAAAGGTGCAATTTACCTATCCTACCATATTGCAATGCTGGGGAGAACGTACAGCCGCCATCGCGTGAGGCAGGTGGAAGAGGTGCACGAGTAATATAAGAGAGGATCTTTGAGCGCTATAATAGATAATGAACCTACCTACCGACGTAAAAATAGGGGACAAAAATGAGTTAGTACTACTAAACAAACTTACTGATCTCAGTAAAAAAATCGGTGGGACCGGAATCTGTAAACATCAAATTAAAAAAAACAACATACCGATACGCTCGAGTTTCTGTTTCCATGCCCTTATCAAGCACTCATGGTGTGTTTACATGTTTGAACATTGTTTCAAAACTTCATGCAATTCAAATGTGTAATTATATTAATATACACAATCCTCGAAATAACTGTGCAAGCTAGCGATCTGATGCGACTCAGAAGCAAGATCTACCTCCAACGGTTTTTTAACTGACAGCATACAGGGTTAAAAAGGTCGCAAGGCCCTTAGAACACGGAGAACTGTGCCGAGAATCTGTCAAACATATGATCTGCCAGCCAGCGCGGCGGTTTATACCGGTTGCGTATTACGCAATGTTAAGTCATGGCGGTGAGACGCGGACACAGCCTTGTGACTCGCATTCGCTCCTCCTTGACCAGCCACCTACCACCCGCCACCCGCCCCGGCACTGCAGCTGTACTGATAGCAAGGGCACCACTATCTGGATCATGGCTGAGCAGTGTGCACCGCGATTAGCACCGTTCATGAGCCTAGTTTACACAGTTTTCACTCGCAATTTCCTTCGTTTGTCATGCAAATCACCTGCAAGCCGTTACGTGAATGACGCGTTGCTAACCTATATCGGTTGCAGATTTAAATTAATCAGATTGCGACTCGAGTTACGAACTTTAGAGGTCATTATTAAAACCAAACCTAAATGTTAATCTTCATTTGACCTTTAAGGTCGAAACTCGAGTTACCATAGAGCGAAGACTTGACATCGGTGACAGATTACCTACAATTTTTAATTCGCGAGGGAAAACATGAATTAAAACACGCGAATAAGATAAAAATCTGGTATGAAAAGAGAATGTTATGCTAGTAAAGACAAATAGAAAGCATAAATACGTATGGGGTTTTAGAGCGATCATCGCTTCACACTTGCTTCGAGGTACGGATAGCGAAATTGTCAGAAGAAAAATCGATGTAGTAGTACGCGATGTTAGAATCACTCCAGGCAACAGATCGAGAGAACGTCAACCATAACCTGTACATGCGGATATGGCCACATCGACACACGGTTGCAGAGTGAGCAGTTATCGCTCGACCAGCCTCTAGCTCCCTAGGGTTGTGAGCCGACATGGATTTTTCGTAATACAACTTATATCGGAGTTTTGTACTATTTTTATACCTTTTTGTACCGCAAAAACAAAATTTTGTACCACTTTACTTTGGAAGCTATAACCAATATAAAAGTCGGACTACAGGTCTAGGCCAAAAACACAAGTTTACTAAAATTAAAAACTAATTATGTCATAATTTTGTACTCTTTTTGTACCTTTTTGTAACTCCAAAAGAAATTTGTGTACCACCAGAATAATGGCTCAGTAATAAAAACAAAGTCGGCACACAGGTCTATGTAAAAATACAAGTACCTTAAAATGCAAAACAAACTATGTCATGTTATTGCACTATTTTTGTACTGTCTTGTACCACAAATTACAATTTTTTTACCGCAATAATAAGAGCTCTGCGTTTGTTATGAAAAAGTCGGCTCACAAGTCTAACTAAAAAACACAAGTCCACTTAATAAAAAACAATTATGGGTTATTTTTGTACTGTTTTTATACGTTTTTGTATATAACATTTTGTACCACTTTACAGTGGAAGTTATCACCAATATATAAGTAGGATAACAGATATAGCCCATAACACAAGTTTCCTCAAATTAAAAATGTATTATGTCATAAAGTTGTTCTCTTTTTGCACTCGACTGTACCACTAAAATAATGGCTCTGTAATAAAAACAAAGTCGGCTCATAGGGCTTTGTAAAAACACAAGTATCTTAAAATTGAATACAATATATGTCATATTACTGTACTTTTTTGTACAACAAATTAATTTGTTTACAATTATGACTTTTATTTGTTCTGGTTTTTATCGCCTATGTATTCTCGCAGTTGAGGTATGGACTGGTGTTTTGGGGAAATTCTGTGGACGGAGAAAAATTTCCAAAATTAAAAAAAAATCATTCGAGTCATGTTTAAATTGGAATACAGACAGTCATGCAAACCTTTTTTGTCAATTTTAGAATTTTGACTTTAGCTTCTTTATACATGTATGAAGTTCTCTATTTATACATGTCAAATCAATAAAACTTCCACGAAAAGCAAGTTGAGTACAAATACCATCTAAGACATAAGAATTTGCAGTACCCAGTCCACAGACTTGCTCTGTATGAAACGGGAGTTTATTATGCCGCCCTAAAGCTGTATAATAAGATTGATAAGATTCCACAAAGTTGTAATACCCCCGCAGCAGCAAACCTGCGTACTCAGCGAATTTCCAATACAGATATATGTATATTAATACCACTTAAAGCCACATACCAAGTTTCATCAATATACATTCATAAATAAATTATTTATGACATTTTAATTATTCTCCATAAGAATAACATGGCGTCTGAGGATGCAGGTTTGCATAAGCAAGTACACAAAAATTGGGGTTTTATGCAAATCTTGTTATAACTCAACTAGGTGAAGCCACATACCAAATTTGATTAATTTATGTTTATAATTAAGGGAGATAAAATTTTACTTATTCTCCATCAGAATAACATGGGGCTGAGTACGCAGGTTTTCTGCTACGGGAACTAAATTTTCACTAAAACGCCAACTCCTTGGCAAGGCATACTACTCAGTTGATGAGTAGTGAACGAGTAGACAGAAAGGATTATTTCTGTGACAGTTATTGACTGTGCTGTGAATGCTTCAATGAGTTATAATACGTTCTTTTTAATTTTTTATCACTATTATTTAGTTGTAAGAATGTTTTATTTATAGTTTCATTATGTACCACATGACAAATCATATGTTTACTCGAGCAAAGCTCAACATTATGTAAACCAAGCATGATGAAAAAATGATTTGATCTTTTGATAATAAAAAAAATCATTTTTAAACCCTTTCTTTGGAAGTTTATGAACACGAAATTCCAACTGCAGGTCCACACTAAAACGGTTTACTAAATTAAAAAAGAAACTGATTATATCTAATCTTTGTATTATGTTTGCATATTATGGCTCTGTATTACAAAACATTTATAATTTTAATATATTTGTAACAACGAACGGAAATGTTAAATCACTAAATATTTTCATTTGTCGTCCTATAATATTGTTTTTATTTAACTTTGTTGAGCCATCATATAAACGTCAATTCAATTTTAAGATGTGTTTTTACATAGCCCTGTGAGCCGATTTTGTTTTTATTACAGAGCCATTATTTTAGTGGTACAGTCAAGTAAAAAAAGAGGACAACTTTATGACATCATAAGTTTTTAATCTGAGGAAACTTGTGTTATGGGCTAAACCTGTTGTCCGACTTATATATTGGTAATAACTTCCAATTTGATGTGGTCAAAATGTTCTACACAAAAAAGTATTAAAACAGTACAAAAATAATCCATAATTGATTTTTTATTCAGTGGAAATGTGTTTTTTAGTTAGACCTGTGAGCCGACTTTTTTATATTAATCACAGAGTTCTTATTTGAGCGGTACGAAATTGTAATTTGCGGTACAAAAGAGTACAAATTAGTACAATAATATGGCACAGGTTGTTTTGCATTTTAAGGTACTTGTGTTTTTACATATACCTGTGAGGCGACTTTGTTTTTATTACTGAGAAGTTATTTTGGTGGTACACAAATTTCTTTTGGTGGTACAAAAAGATTACAAAATTACGATATAATTGGTTTTTAATTTGATAAAACTTGTGTTTTTGGGCTAGACCTGTAGTCAGACTTTTGTATTGGTTATAACTTCCAAAGTAAAGGGGTACAAAATTTTCTTTTTGCGGTACAAAAAGGTACAAAAACAGTACAAATATAAGCCATAATTGGTTTTTTATTCACTTGTCTTGTGTTTTTTAGTTAGACCTGTTAGCCGACTTTTTTATATAAATCACAGAGCTCTTATTTGAGCGGCACACAATTTTTAATTTGTAGTACAAGAGTAAAAAATAGTAAAATAATATAGCATAGTTTGATTTCCATTTTAAGGTACTTGTGTTTTTTACATAGACCTGTGAGCCGACATTGTTTTAATTACTGAACAGTTATTTTGGTGGTACAAAAAGGAACAAAAACAGTACAAAATGATGATATAATTGGTTTTTAATTTGATAAAACTTGTGTTTTTGGGCTAGACCTGTAGTCCGATTTTTGTATTGGTTATAACTTCCAAAGTAAAGTGGTACAAATTTTCCTTTTGCGGTACAAAAAGGTACAAAAACAGTACAAATATAAGCCATAATTGGTTTTTGATTCAGTGGTCTTCGGTTTTTTAGTTAGACCTGTTAGCCGACTTTTTTATATAAATCACAGAGCTCTTATTTGAGCGGCACAACATTTTTAATTTGTAGTACAATAGTACAAAAATAGTACAATAATATAGTATAGGTTGATTCCCATTTTAAGGTACTTGTGTTTTTTACACAGACCTGTGAGCCGACTTTGTTTTAATTACTGGGCAGTTATTTTGGTGGTACAAAAGGAGTACAAAATTATAATATAATTAGTTTTTAATTTTAGTAAACTTGTATTTTTGGCCTAGACCTGTAGTCCGACTGTTATATTAGTTATAGATTTCAAAGTAAAGTGGTACAAAATGTTGTTTTTGTACTACAAAAAGGTACAAAAATAGTACAAAACTCCGAAATAAGTTTTATTACGAAGAATCAATGTCGGCTTACAACGCTAGGGAGCTCCAGCCTCTGACGACTGACCACCAAACCGGCCGTGAGTCACAGGCCCGGTCGGAGCGATAAGTCAATACTGTAGTTCCTCGCCAACACTGTGCCTGTACCACACCATTGATTATTCGTCCATCACTGACTTGAACGCCGTTTAGTAACTGTCATGTTTATTCTAAAGAATTGCATTATTTCAAAAGACAAACTATGTTGAATACAATGATGATATCCTTTATTCCATGCTTTTTGAAATAACGCCATTAATTGTGTAGTGATTATTAATAAAGAGAAGTTAATAAACGTGGGTGGGATTTCGTAAAATTAACTAAAGTCTTTCTTTAGTTAAAAAATGAAAAATCATACAGGGTTTCTACAGAATTTAAATTTTCTATTTCCCTGACTTTTCCCTAACTTTCCCTAACCCTTCTGTAAAACTCCCCAGACCAACTTTCGAAATACGTCATAGCATTTTCGCTTTATAAACAAGCATGTATGGAAATTGTTATACCTATAGTTAATATGTAAAACATTATTTATTCCCTGACCGAATTTCCATTATCTGACTCTCCCTAACCTCCCCTGACCGTAGAAACCCTGTTATAACACAAAGAGATATTCAGAATATTAATTACTGTAAAATGGTGTCCCTTTCAGTTCGTGGAGATGT
The DNA here is from genome assembly GCA_963675035.1 of Allygus modestus. Classification (NCBI taxonomy): domain Eukaryota; kingdom Metazoa; phylum Arthropoda; class Insecta; order Hemiptera; family Cicadellidae; genus Allygus; species Allygus modestus. The sequence goes on along the minus strand of OY776112.1, from coordinate 188,556,866 downwards.
GTCTGTGTTTATTTTTTTCCTATTAAAAAAAGAGGTTTGCAACATGTGCTCGCCGTTTGCAACCTCTTTCTGCCTTACTTTGCGCGTTCACATAGACTATACATCTGTGCGAGGAACGTATCCAGCAAAGCAAGGGGCGAGCCGTTGCAGCACGAGTTGATCAGTACTGATACAGTTTACTTGCCAGTACCGGGATTCGAACCGACGACAGGGTCGCTGCTGTTGTTACGGAGTCCGTCGCCTTGACCACTATGTCAACAACTCACACCTATATATGGTACTAGCTGACGTACCCGTTCTTCGCACAGGGGTTTTCTCTACCCGTTCTTTAGTCAATCCAATTTGCATCTTAGTTAGCTTGAAACAGCTGTTCTTGCTTCTGCTCTTTAAACTGTCAAATGGAAGTATCCACAGCTGTTCGCATTACGGTTTCTGAATGTTTACTTTATTCTGAAATGTAAACAATGAAACTTGGGCCGTTCACGGGGCGTAGCCCGAGGGAATTTTAAGGAAGTGAATAGGCCTATGTGTTGCATGGGTTCAAGATCTACCTATGTGTAAAGTTTCAGCCCAGTCGGTTCAGTAGTTTTTGCGTTCACCCGGAACATCAGACAGACAGACAGACAGAAACCACCTCTTCTTTATAATATTATAGATTAAATTATTACACTCATTTAGGAAAGAATTGAGCAAACAAGAGTTTGTTGATTGAGAAAGTATTTGGTTTCTTTGCACTTGAATTAAGTTATTCACACTCTGAGCACGGCATCTAACAAGCAGAGGTAGCCCCAATCCCTTAATATAAAATACTATTAAAACGATAGGTCATATATAGCAAGACCCATTACTGATTTGGAATTGGAGTCTGTTAGTTCTTGCTGAATTTAGTAAATGACAAAGACGCCAAATCTATATTAAATTAATAAATTATAAATATCTCAATTGTTTCAAAGCGTCACTTTCAAAATACCTTGTCAATATATAAAACCTTTGGAAAAATCCACCATTACACCGTTATCATATCATATCCTATTATAAATCATATAACCCAGAACCCGATAAGAAAAGATAACATGATAGGGCCTAGCCTTATAATTACATCAACCAACTAATTGTGACATATCGTAGAATACAGTACCTACATAATTACAAGTAATTTGTAAAACACTGATTTTTGTAAGGTACCTATTTGAGATAAGGTGCTGGTAAACTTTGAGTATTATGCCTAGTAAAAAAGTTAATATTTTGTTAAATTTATAGAAGACAAATAAAGGCCAAGGCTATAATTGAGGGACATAATTTTCAAACTTACTTCGGCGGAAAATAGTGTTCAAGTCGCGTAACAAAATCAAGTAGTACCGGTAGTAGTGTTGTATTAACAGCCCTACCTTACCTGGTTAAAATAGTTTTCAAGTCGCGTAACAAAATCAAGTAGTACCGGTAGTGGTGTTGTATTAACAGTCCTACCTTACCTGGTTAAAATAGTGTTCAAGTCGCGTAACAAAATCAAGTAGTACCGGTAGTGGTGTTGTATTAACAGTCCTACCTTACCTGGTTAAAATAGTGTTCAAGTCGCGTATCAAAATCAAGTAGTACCGGTAGTGGTGTTGTATTAACAGTCCTACCTTACCTGGTTAAAATAGTGTTCCAAGTCGCGTAACAAAATCAAGTAGTACCGGTAGTGGTGTTGTATTAACAGTCCTACCTTACCTGGTTAAAATAGTGTTCCAAGTCGCGTAACAAAATCAAGTAGTACCGGTAGTAGTGTTGTATTAACAGTCCTACCTTACCTGGTTAAAATATTTCCCCATTAATTAATTATTTCGATGTAAATTCCAATACATTGTTAACCATCTGTCATGGAATAACTATTGTGTTTATTATCAAACAATAGTTTTATACTTGATCAAACAATAGTTGACTTTAAACTAGATTTATACTCTGTATACTCTCAGAGTGCGGCTGAGATGGGTCGGTCGCTCTCTCACACACACGCAGCCCGGGCCGTGGGTGGGACTGAGACTCTTCGCTAGCCGCACTCCGATAGTAAATAAGGTATAAACCATTTGATGTTATCACATCACTGTTACAACAAACGACAGAATGATTTTAAAATATATTTTACGTTTGCAGTGTTACAAAACGTGTTATAAACTGCTGATCCAGACTGTAACATTAGAAAGAATCATACTCTAAAAACAAACCCCCGATAAACAATAATATAATATTCTGATTATATATAAAATATACAGTATGATTTAAAACTCTATTTAAACAAACTGGTTAAAAAAAACTAATATGCTTTCCAAAGTTAAAACTTATAGGTTTGTTTCCAAAAGATGTGTTAAACGAGGCAGTAATACTTTTATGGTCTAAACCAAGATGTTTTATGACCAGGGAAGCAGAAGCCATAAATGCAGTTTCTTTCAAATGTAAACGCCCTTTACACTAACTGAAAGCCAAACTGTTCCTCAGTAGGCCTTATGAGTTGACGAATTACGTAAAGAGGTTTCACCGAGGCGGCCGGTGTTTATAGCGAACTTAGGGCACTTTCTCCTACCACGAGCGACCGCGCGACGTCCACACTACCTGCGTCACCAACCGGGCATCACATGGATATTGACTCCGTGTTCTCATATTGCTGCATAATTAACCGCGTATAACTGGTGTATTACATTTTATGAAGCTAAACTGTGCAGGCCTACAGTAGACGGAGCGTTACATGTCAGTCTGCAAATTCAGAGCAGGCGCTTAAATCAATACCGTACGGTAGCCTAATATCAGTTGCATAAACTTTATCAGTCAGTTAAATAATTGTTACCGGTATTGTGACTGTCAAAAGTTTGTCAGTGAAATAGTAGGCTATGTTTTGAAAATTGACGCTATCATTTCCCATTGGGGTAAAAGATGAAGAAGATGATAATGCTAATGGTAATTGTTAGTTAGTATATTTAATTCGATAATTTCGTAATAGACTGATCAAGATTTTGTAATAGACCTACCATATGAAATTATACATGGATCAATACAGATCATTTTGGAAATTATAATTTTACAACGACATAGTATATATGGTAGGTACCTTTATCGGAGGTTTAAGGATACCGTATAGTTATTTAAAAGAAAATAACCTTTAAAAGGTAATTAGTGTAAATAAACAGTGCAGAAAGTGATCATAACGGAACTAGGCTAGTGGTTATATAATTGTTGCATATCGTTAAGGAAAATATAAGGTGAGCTCGTTATATTTAGGCCTAAGGCTATATAGCCTCATTAAAGTTCACAAAATGGTTCTACTGATATTAATATTGTTGGCTAATTATCATAATTACCTGAAAACCAAGGGTACTTAGTTCTATTATGATGATTACAAAAAAAATAGTTATATACAAACACCAGCACAAAATGGACCAAAACTGGCTTTAATTCTTGTTATGGTAGGTGTTCCTAAAATTCCTATACCTAATACGGAATTTTAGATTTAATTTTCTAATAGGGTCTAGGAATATTAGCATTTTGTCTATCTACTATTTACTTTCTACTCTCTACTTCATTGATAAAGGAAGTCACAGGCCAAGGCCAACTCTACTACAGACCGGAGTGCTTCCCCTTTCCACTAGCCACTACGTCACAGTCTGGGTTGAATACAGCCATAGTGTATGTGGAGTGCGCTTTCATTTACACGTTCCTGGACCTTTTTGCAGTAAATTATTTAGAATGAAACTTATATATTTGATTTCTGCATGAAATACGGAATACAACGATGTACAAATCTTTTACTTAAGTAAATGTTAGAAATTGTATTAATTAAAAGTATTTAAGATTTGTGATAGCGGGACACGAAAAAGTTACCCAGCGTAAAATGTTTTTGTTTTTGATATAAAAACAAAGTTCCATATCAGATAACAGTAGAATAAACCGAACTATGTTTACGAAGCTTTGTGCTGGTCAACTGAAGACGCATTTCAGAAACCCTTTCGAAGCAATGACATTTATGTTCTGTTTCTGGATGAACCAGAAGGATTGCAACCAAACAATAATATTTCCAGACTTCGATTCTCATGGTACAGTCAGGACAGCATCACTATCACATTTAAAATCCCTGCTAAATAAAGAGGAAAACGAGGTTGTTAAATTAGCACCAGCGCTAAACCGAAAAGTGTTGTATCCCACTAATATTGAAAGGCAAAATGTTAATTTATGCGTAAGCCTTTTTTATGAAAACATTTAGCAGCGCTGCAGCTTTCAGATGATGAGGATGTAAGTGGAACAGTTATGTTTATGGATCTTATTATAAAATGGTGGAAAGCTGTTAATTGCAATTTTTCTACAAAGACAAACAGTACAATGATCCATTATACAGCCCTATCACGTCAGATGAATGTAGCAATTTGGTGTTCTTTGACAAAATGTTAGAATGGTAAAACATGGGATAACTTGTTTACTGTAGTAACCTCTGGCGCTAAAATCGCTTCCAAGACTAGGACTGGCAAACTTTCGTTAGACACTCGCCTACCACTAAGTCACTCGCTCGAAACTATCATAATTATGTGCAAAAACCTGTTACAAAATGACAGTATCAAATAAGTGTTTACGCTCTAATTATTATATTATAATTGGTTTCTGTTACTTTTATAAAACCCAGATAATAGCACAAAAACCAACTGCAATCTTTATAACTTCGAATCTTACGTTGTTTTATACAGATACAAAAATACTACACTACTTATAAACATGTTTTAGAATTAAGTGGTGAGACAACTCATAAACATTCAACAATAATCACTCATTCCTTTCACGCAATATGATATAGCATAAGTAGATAATTAAAGTTTCAAGCATATAGGCCTATTAAATATTTTGTCACATGTTTTTTCCTTTTAATTAAATGTTATTATTTTGCTTATTTTAGTTATTTATTTCATTATCACCCCTCAGAAAATTTAAATTTTAAATAATTATTCATTATTTTGTGATTTAATAAAATATTTAAAGTCATATTTCATAATTTAAGCCTACATGTACAAAATTACCTCATAATTAACTTAATATAATATAACTAAATTCAAAATTGATCTCAAACTTTCCCCCAGCTGAAGTGTTTTGTGACTAATGTATTTTGGTTCCAAGATTATTGGAAAATTGTGTTTTGAAAGTAATTATGTGAACCCCATAGCATCATCTGGAGTTTTCTGAAGAAAGAAGAGGTCTTCTGATCACAAAATGGCTGGTGTTAGATGCCTTGATTTGAGCATTGTCTCATTCAAATAAATTTCCCCTTTTAAAAAGTTTTTTTTTTTTTTGTAACCTGCGAAGCTCAGAGCATTCTACAACCCTAAGTTTAGCCCATCAAGATTCGTATAGCTCTTGAGTGAAGAAATTTAGTCTGTGTGGGGTGATCTTTCCATTATTTGAACTACCTACCTAGAACCACTTACAACCTATATAGCAACTTACAATCCCTAGGACTTAAAAAAAAAAATCAATTCCTCTTTATCAACGATTTGTTTAATCAAAATTTAATACAAGTTCTCAACCTAATCAAGAAGATACTTTATTTATTTTGAACAAAAATAACTTCAAAAACTTAACTAGGCCCTCAGCCTAAATTTCAAGAAGAAGCTGCCATTGTGAACTTTAAATTATACACCTCAAGATCCCATAACCATAATTACAGATCAATAATAAATATTTATCGAATAGTTTAAATTCACATAAATTGGACCTTTTTTTAAATTTCTAATGATTTTTATTCATATGAAACAAAGTTATTCTGACCTTTAAGCCTCAGCACGATCACCCAGACCCTGTATTATGAATACTCATGTTATAAATTAACATCTTTATGAAATATAGCTGTGTATAATACTTTAGACCTTGATATCATCTAAATTGAAAATTACATTCTTATAATTTTATTTTCTCTCCCCAACATTGAACATCTATTGTAACCCTTATTCACTTAACCATAATTTGTCTGCAATCTATAAATGTAAAATAATGAATAAATGTCCACCATTATTTTGTTAATTGTATTTATGAGTTTTCATTTTAAATTAGATAAAACAGCTGTTAGGCCTAAATAGTAAACCTGTGAATTTAGTCATATAGTCAAGGATTAAGTTACGAACAGTTGAAAGGGAATTATTACTGTATTTACAATAAACTCTTAGTCGAACAGTTGATTGTTATTAACCAAAATTATTCAAGAGAGCTGTAATAGTGTTAGTAATGTTTCAGTGGTTCATTATTTAGTTAAGTTTAAATTTTCAGCGAAATAGGACGAAGGGTTTCGACAGTAGACCAGTTTAAAGCAGAGTATGTCAGGGCGCGCCGAATGTTTCTTACGGGAGTCGCCGGCCGGGTAGCACTCAGACCGTGACGTCACCAATTCAGCGCTCCGGCCTGTAGTAGAGTCGGCCTTGCACAGGCTATAGCCTAAGAATAAATTATCGTTGACCTACTCATAAAAATGAGTCCATATTTTAGTTTTTAGTGAATTTCCCCTATAGGGAAGAAGCTATTACCGTAGGTCTCATAGTAAGACTTAAGTCCGTGTCCATGATAATTTTTTGTTTTGAGGTCCCCCAGATGACAAAAACACTATTCGTTCAAATTTATATATATGTATATATATATATATCTATATATATATCAATATGTATATATATATATATGTGTGTGTGTGTCTGTGAATGCGATAACTTGAGTAAAAAACGTCCGATTTCGATGAAATTTGGCTCAAATGTGTAAAATGACATTCATGACTAAGTTCGAAAACCAGAAAAATCGGACCATGGGAAGGGGGGTTTATGGGGGTTTTAAATTTTTCAAAAATCAGTTTTTTGCATTTTTTACCCTAACATTTTTGAACAACTTAATTTTGGTTTTGACCATGTTATAGAGCTTAAAAAAACAAATAATATAGTATTTTGGATTATTAACCTAGGTTAAGTGGTTGCGGAGGAAATCCAAAAAAACCTACTCATAAAATCTCCCGTGTTAATCTTATGGTAAAAAGGTTTTTGGCTTTTCCTCAGTTTTTTTAATGTAAACTTCACATTTGCTTTTACCAATCTGTTCAGTTACACAAAACGATCATTTTGGTGTTTAAATTGTGATTCTACGGCCAACCGTTGCTGAGATATTCAAAGTGCTAAACACAGTAGGCCTACTTTGTCCAATGTTATCTTTATGGAGAATAAATAAAATTGGATATCTCAATTATTTATGAATGTATGTTGATGAAACTTGGGATGTGACTTCACGTAGTACTGGTATATTGATATGACCACAAAAAATTGATTTTTTGTTGATTATTCCCGTCGCAGCAAACCTGCATACACAACCCCCATGTTATTCTTATGGAGAATAAGTAAAATGTAATGACTCCCTTAATAATGTATATAAATTAATACAACTTGGTATGTAGCTTCACTTGGTTGAGTTATATTGATAATTGCATAAAAATACATTTTTTTGTTCCTCGTTGCAGCAAACCTGCTTACTCAGCCCCCATGTTATTCTTATGGAGAATAACTCAAATGTTATATGGCGCTTATTTATGATTGAATATTGATGAAACTTGGTGTGTGGCTTCGCCTAGTTAAATTATATTTATATTTGCATAAAAACCAGTTGTTTATGTTCCTTGTTTGAGCGTACTACGTACTCATTACCAATGTTATTCTTATGGATAATAATTAAAATCGCTTATATGTGGATATATTTTTATGAAACTTGGTATGCGGCTTTATGTGGTATTAAGACAAATATTTTGCATTTGAAATTCGCTGAGAACGCAGATTTGCTGCGACGGGGGTATTTATTTATGATTAAGTCTTAATGCTCCCTAATCCAAAAGTAGCCTACTGATTTTCGGGATAATATCTCTTCGGTCGCAAGCAAAAATTGAGACCAAAATCATCAGTTGTTAGAATTAAATACAATTGTATACAGCTCCAGTGAAGCCCAAATTCCACGATATTTTATAATTTTATACACCTTACTTTGAAGGTTCATTAGCCGTCCCCCCAAGTAGTAAATAATCCCCCAAGTGTCTCAAGGCCAAAATTAAACGGACAAACAGGTGCACTGCGGGAACGTGAAAAACGATCAAATGTTCTAAAATTGAATTGATATATATTCAATTGTTTCAGTTAATTTTCACGCGAACATACTCTTTGAAAATTCTGAAACTAGACTGCGCATTTTTTGAATTTGGAAGTGACCAACAAAAACCTGTTGGAAAGGCGCAAAGGCGCCTAGAGTGATAGGTAGCGTGACCAGCGTAGGTCGGTGTTGTGTTGAATGGTCGTGCATTGTATCGGACTCACAGGTTAGATACAATGCGATATGCGAAGGTCTCTGATCTCAGGCGTCCGAGCCACCTCCTCCATACCAATGTACAGTAGTCACGGGCTCGTAGTTACCACAACGTGCGTGATAATTGCTTCTCGAGGACACATTAGCACTCTCGGAGAGGCAAACAACTGGTGCAATTCTAGCTAACTTATTTGCTGCTAAACTTGGAGGTAGTATACAGGATGAAGATTCTCATCAAGAAGTGTTAACTCGTTAAATAAATTTAGGCCCTTTTACATCCTTCGTTAATGCCAACTATATGATTGGATCACGAATTATTTTCAGTCATTGAATACAGGGGAGACTTTTTTGTTTTTAATCTTACAAAAGAAAAACTTACGCAAACGAGTGAAGTTTTGATATGAAACCTTTTGTTTTAAATTTATGACCGTTATTAGGCTACTTAGATTTATTATGTTTTAGCTGGGATAGTTTTAGCCTAGTTTATTTTCTTCTAGAATCATAAAAATTTAATTAAGAAGAAAGGTACCTACCAGAGTAAAAAATGTTACTTCTACGTTGTCATTTACCTCAAATGTTATCATTACCCATACCGTTTTACTGTTTATAGGTTTGTTCTTTTAAGGTTTGTCATAATATAATTTGTTTGTGTTTTAAAATAACATGTTTGTATGTTTTTATCACAGTATTTAATTAATTTTTGTTGAATGGTAGGCTTAGACTATGGATTTGTTTTGACAATTAAAATCAGGATCTCATTACATTGTTTGCAAAATAATTATTTTTACACGATTTCCTCAGCTTTTAGTGAAATCCCCTATGGGGAAGAAGCTATTACCGTAGTCGGCATGGTAAGACCTAGGCCCAGGACCATGATAACTTTTAGTTCTGAGGTCCCCAGATGCCAAAAACACCATTCGTTCAAAACTGTTATATATATATATATATATATATATATATATATATATATATATATATATACTGTATATGTATATATTGATAAGAACAGAGTGATTAGGGCTACTAATATGTTAGTGTTTAAGCATAATTTTATTAACAGAGTACCCTTTTTGGCTTTATCTTTATATGTTTAATTACGACTAGTTTCAAACCTTTAGGTCATAGTCATGTCTACATTATTTTTGTAACCTCTGTTTTTATTTTTTATGAAAATAGTAAAATAGATAACATAATAAACTAAACAGAACCTTCTGGCCACACCTGGTACATACATAATAGGTACAAAAATGATAAATAGGTTACAAAAATAATGTAGACATGACTATGACCTAAAAGGTTTGAAACTAGTCGCCTAATTAAACATATTATGATAAAACCCAAAAGGGCACTCCGTTAATAAATTTATGCTTAAAACTAATATATATGTATATCTATATCAGCGAATTTCTCCCATAGGGAAGAAGCAATTACCGTAGTCTGCACGCTCAGACCTAGGCCCGGGACCATGATAACTTTTGTTTTTAAGGTCCCCATATGCCAAAAACACCATTCGTTCAAAACTGCATATATATTACTTTTATTAACATTGTAAAAATGATTTAAACAAAGTACCCTTTTTAAGTTTAATTTATTTTATTTTGAAGACTAGTTTCAACTCTTATGTCATTTTCAAGTCTAAATATATATAACCTAACAAACTATAAACAAATAAAAATATAATTTAAAAGCTATCACATGTATGAAATCTTAAATTCAGGATAATAGTAAATCATATGATTTGTTCTTATATACGGTATATATTCTTTGTTGTATATTTTAACATTTTCCTGTTATTTTATTCTTCTGCATATGAGATAATTCTTATTTTTGATTAATCATTTCGGTAATTTTTGCAAATATTGCGTTCTCTTGGTCTATGTGCGTTATATTTAACAGATGTTGTTGACATTTTTTATTATTTATATAAATCCATAAATCTTCTTTCACATTTAGTTTCTCTCTGTCACTTTCATATGTTAGTATTTTTAAATTTCCATCGATATTTGTATATTTATGATTCGTTTTCAAAAGATGATCGGCATAGCAGTAAGATTTTTGGACTTGTATGCTTGAATGTGTTCCTTATATCTTACAGTAAAAGCTTCTTTTCGTTTGTCCAATGTAAAGATTATCACAGCTTCCGCAGTTGATTTGATAAATTCCAGATTTATTGTAATATTTCTTATTCTTGTCTGCTGTTACAATACTTTTATTGTTGATCATTCTAAAAGAATTGTTTTTGTCTTAAAAGCTATTTTCAGTTTAGAATGTTCGAAGATTTGTCGGAAAGCTTTATTTAGTGTAGTGTTATGAGGTAGACAAATGTAGGCCTATTCGTATTCTTCTTTTTTTTTAGCGAATTTACCCTACACGGAATAAGCTAATACCGTAGGTGCCATGGTAAGACCTAGGCCCGGGACCATGATAACTTTTCGTTTTGAGGCCCTCAGTAACTAAAAACACCATTCGTTCAAATTCATATATGGATGTATGTATATGTATATATATATTTGTGTGTCCATAGGCACGATAACATTCGTAAAAATGGTCCGATCTTGATGAAATTTGTTATAAACGTATTAGGCAGCATCTATTTTCATGAGTTCGAGAACCAGACAGGTCGCTCTACTTTAAGGGTTTCGGGGGGGGGGGGGTTGTAGGCCTACCCCAAAAATGGGGTTTTTGAACTTTTTACGTATAATTATTTTTAAACACAAATTTTGGCTTACACCATTAAATTCAGCTTAAACAAATTTGGTATTTTGATCATCGCTCTACGTCAATTGGTTACCGAGATATTGAGAGTGTTAAACACATTATGTTGTCCAATGTTAATCTTATGGAGAATAAGTAAAATTGTATATCTCGCTTATTAATGAACATATATATTAATGAAACTTGGTATGTGGCTTTATATGGTTGGGTTTTAATGCTATTTGCATAAAAAACTCATTTGTTGCGGTCCCCATGGCAGCAAACCTGCGTACTCAGCAGATATAATGTTATTCTTATGGGGAATAATTTTTCTAAAAAGACACTTTTAAATTAATATTTCCTTATCCTGACGACAAAACTTGGTATATTGCTTCATATCGTTGTGGTCTATTGATATTTGCTCAAAACAAATTTTTTGGCCGATAGTTCCCGTAGCAGCACACCTGCGTACTCAGCTCCCATGTTATTCTTATGGACAATAATTAAAATGTCATAAATCGTTTATTTATAAATGTATATTGATGAAACTTGGTTTGTGGCTTTATGTGGTATTAAGATACATGTATACGCATTGTAAATTCGCTGATTACGCAGGTTTGCTGCTACGGGGGTATTTAACATTTACTGTGATTATGTTATGTAACATATGAGGGAGGGGTGGGGGTGGGCTCAGGTGATACGGGTAGACCGGGAAAGCGCCAGTTATGCGAGGGTCGAAAAAGGCCTTGCACGCACCGGGAATGGGCCAAAGCTACCCCAGGTAGACAGGTAGTCGGGTAATCGGGCGGAAGATGGAATGTAAACAAATAATAAACGCTATGAATTTTTATTCTCATTTGGACTCTAAACTCATTGGACCTATGATGGACCACAAACGGCGCCTGTGAAAGTTTGCATAACAAGTTATTTAAAAAATCGCTTCGTTCTCCCCACCCAAACATTTTCATCTTTCTCGACACTCTGAAGGAGGCCCAGATAGATGCCTACATTGGTATGAATACCGCTAAAACCAGAGGATATACGCATCCTCCATTCGAAGGAAGAAAGCCCTTGTGCATAGGAAAATAAGTTTGTTGATAGGAAACCTTTACAGCTAAAAACGGGGAAATTAATAAATTAAACTTTTTGAAGTGCGTCAATGTGAATGTGGGCTGATTGCAAATACGTAAGTCAAATGTGGCTGTTTCAATATTAAAGTTAATATTTAAAATAAATACTTTTTTATTTTTAACGGCTTAACTTTGATTGTTCCTTTAAATCGTAGTCTATATACTGATTTTAGATAGCCGCAATTCAAAGTAAAGGTAAATTTACTTGTATACAAGTCATATTAAACGGATAATGCAGGGAGAAACTAAAGTAAGTCTATTGGTTTAAACTGCAAATGAGTAGTGTACACCTTTATTATTTGCCCAACTGCTGGGGCAGTTTCTCAGAAATATTTTTGAAAAAAGGAAAGCTGTTTTAGGGAGGCAGATTTGGCAGTGGCGCTTTGCCGGTGTGCTACCTCGGCTACCTGCCTTAGTCGCGCTTTGCCGGTGGACCGGGAGTAGGGTGTATTGGACACTCCGAGGCCAGGAGGAGTCAGGAGGAGCACCCCCCCCCCGAGCCCCCCCCCCCCGAGGTCTCGTCTGTGACACTTTGCTTTTTTTTTTTTGCGAATTTTTTTTGCAAATTTTTTTTTGCGAATTTTTTTTTGCGAATTTTTTTTTTTGTTGCGAATACTAACCTAACCTAACCTAACCTAACCTAACCTAACCTAACCTATCCTAACCTAACCTAACCTCGGATCAGATTTCTGATTGCAGATTCTTGTTCGTCTAGTCGAGCCGAGAAATTTGAGTACCCACAACGTACATTTGGACGATGTAGGGGGGGGCTATCTCGGTTACCATAAGTCGGATTTGAATTCTGATTGCAGATTCTTGTTCGTCTAGTCGAGCCGAGAAATTTGCATACCCACAAGGTACATTTGGACGATGTTGGGGGGGGCTATCTCGGTTACCATAAGTCGGATTTGAATTCTGATTGCAGATTCTTGTTCGTCTAGTAGAGCCGAGAAATTTGCATACCCACAAGGTACGTTTGGACGATGTAGGGGGGGGCTATATCGGTTACCATAAGTCGGATTTGAATTCTGATTGCAGATTCTTGTTCGTCTAGTCGAGCCGAGAAATTTGCATACCCACAAGGTACATTTGGACGATGTTGGGGGGGGGGGCTATCTCGGTTACCATAAGTCGGATTTGAATTCTGATTGCAGATTCTTGTTCGTCTAGTAGAGCCGAGAAATTTGCATACCCACAAGGTACATTTGGACGATGTAGGGGGGGGCTATATCGGTTACCATAAGTCGGATTTGAATTCTGATTGCAGATTCTTGTTCGTCTAGTCGAGCCGAGTCATTTGAGTACCCACATCGTACACTTTGGATGATGTTTACAAAAAAGGGGCCCGCACCACACTTTTGACCTTTTTTTGCATTTTTTGGAATCTCCTCGTCAAGCCGAGTATTCTCAGTACCCACATGACATACTTTGGATAATTAATACAAGAGTTGATCAGGGTAACGCTACAACCAACAGAGCTAGCCCATCAGCGCTTGCGGTCAATTGAACTACCAGTGAATGCAAATTTTGAGGAGAATATAATTGCAATGCTTTGAACATATACTGCAAAGGGGGGTGTATCGATACACCCCCCTTCAAGTACTCTGCACCGAGGCAGACGTTCACACAAATAAGCGTCGTGTCCAGTCTCCTGTCTGGGAATGCGGATGTTGTAATTTGATACCTCAACTGGAGGGTGCAGGTGTTCACACAAAAAACCGACAAGTCGAGACCTGTCTGGGAATGCGGATGCTGTAATTTGATACCTCGACGGGAAGACGGCTGACCCTTCTAGGAACCCATAATTATAGACCACCCGCGTCGAATTCCGAGCAATAAATCACCAGTTGTCAAACACCCACGGTATCATTCTTGTTTTAGGCTTCAACAATTCCTGACGTATGGGGGAGCGAAAATCTCCCCCTAAGCCATTATGTGTTAGGGGGAGCGAAAATCTCCCCCTAGTAATTAAATCAACAGAACACCAGTTGTCAAACACCCACGGGCTCATTCTTGTTCGGGAGTTTGAAGTGTGTGGCTGTGTAATAGTGTTGCTGTGTGACGTTCTGTCAGAGTGATCACCCGACGTTTTGACCTAACCTACAAAATGAACCACTTAACCGCCTATGTGTTTAATGATCGGCCTTTGTCTGTACTGTTTGACAGCAGCGATAATCCATGGTTCAAAGCTAAGGATATAGCTACAATATTGGGCTACGCTAATCCTAAAGAAGCAATCAGAGCACATGTTAGAGAAAAATATCGCAAAACAATTCCTGAAGTATGGGGGAGCGAAAATCTCCCCCTAACCTATAACGAGAAACATTCAATCTTTCTTAACGAGCCGGGATTATATTCGTTACTTATGAAATATAAAATGCCCATCGCCGAGAAGTTTCAAGATTGGATCTTTGAAGAAGTTTTGCCATCCATTAGAAAAAATGGTCAGTACAGACTTATAAACGAGAACCAACGGCTGCTACAATCACTTACAAAGTCGCTAACAAATAACCGAAAGCTAGATCAAACAAATTCCGAGTTTAAAACTACAAATGATATATTGTGTATGGAAAACCAATCCATGAATCAAACGCTGATCGAACAGACACCTAAAGTGGCAGTGTTGCCTGAAGATGTAAATCTGAAGCATATATTTTGTGTGATGATTAGGGAAACCCTTCTAGAGCAGTACGGAGTTTGTGAATACAAGTGCATTCGAACACAGAAGAGGAATTTCAAACAAGCCTTGAAAAAAGCAAAGGAAGAAGGATTTACAATGTGCTACTGTAGAGAAAATGTCCCCAACGGCATAAACATAGTGAATAAGGCTAAAGAAGTGATGAAGAGTTACGGCATGCACATTGACTGCAGATACAACAACATCCTAACCTCGCACAATTTCATTAATATAGTTGAACATATCTTTGACAATGCATAGGTCTGCGCTTGTGGACTCGTTCCAGAACCTTCGACGCTAGTCAGGTAGTAACAGTCGATACGTGCTCCAAAGATGACCAGTGCGGATGACACAAGAAAAGTAATCACCATATCAATGACCAAAATACGTTATAAACGTAACAACATCCGAGAAAGGCTCGCAATCAAGTTAGTGTTGGGTAGAGCGAGAGATGTGTTTGAGAGAAAATATCATATTAAACAGCATACTTATGAAGAAAAAAAAATTGAATATCATGTGAAAGAATATAACTATGAAGAAAACAAAACAGACTGTTAAATTTAACGAGGAGCTAAATACACAGTACACTTACGAGCCCTGTGAGGATGTACAACAATTAACGTGGACTCAAATCGCAATAGATGAAATGAGATTCCGCAGACCGTTGGAACTAATGTTGGGTGAAAAAATCAAACATCTAACCTATTGCAACAAGATGTGTCACAGCGAGTGCATACAGTTTACTTCAAGGGTGAGCAGACGCACCACCAGTCCGTAGTACGGTTGAAGTCACACGGTAAGGACGTGAACATGGACGCTTACGCTTCTGCGGACGACTATATCAAATCGTTTATTCAGGAGATTGAGGTTATGAAGAATAATGCTAGTGATCAGACATTGGCATCACCTCAGACGTCATCTGTAAAACCGATCACTGCCTGCAAGAGACGAAGGAGGCCAACTCCCACCGAAGTGTAAACCAAGAAACCAGGATGGGTACCAAAACCAACAGATGATTGTCCCATAGCGTCATGGATGGAGGATGGTAATACTTTTGCTGTTCAAAACCCGGGAAACAAAGGACAAATTTTATTGAAAATAGAAATGTACGATGGTCCAGATATGGTGTTCATGTGCGGTTTATTTTTGGACAAAGATGGTGAAATGCACCAAAGTGTTAAACAAGTAGTTGATAAAGTGGAAAACATGTGGATCTATAAATCAACAGGAGTACCGAAAATTACAGGCTTAACTCAAACTGTTACACAACGCAGTGCAGTTTCGCAACCACCGTCGAAGAAGCGAGCTGTGAGGAAGAAACAACGAGTGTCGCAAGCAGTCAATTAGAGCATCCGCATTCCCAGACAGGAGGGCGACGCGTCGGTTTTTTGTGTGTGTGAACACCTGCGCCCGACCAACTACTACTAGAGATGTCGAGCAGAAGCACTTTCATGCCAGAGTTTCCGAGCGTGTACGGCACTGCAGCAACCGCGGACCTGAGAGCTACCCTCAACAACTGCAAGTCCGACTCTCCGCTCTGCACCAGGATAGCCGATCTCCGAGAGGAATGTGGCTATCTCATCACTGCGATGGTGCGAGCTACCACACCCTTTGGCGAGACGATCATCGTGATCCTGGAGGGGCAGGTCGGGGACGACTTCTTTCTACGAGTCTACCCGCCTAGGCGCTTCTACGAGGTCCTGAGCAACACCGACATCGAGCGCTACAACGGCGGGTTTGGAGAATGCATTCGCTTGGTGAAGCGCAGCCCGAGGGGTTCCAATAGCAGATTCACACCTTTGGAGTTTATGTAAAGCAAAACTTGAAGATTATGTAAATACATTTGTAAATTAGTTTTCGTATTCAATACTTATAGTCACGTTCAGAACATAACCACTGTGTTATTTATTTCACTTAACCCCAAAAATGTCCTTTAGTAGTAAGTTTAAGAACGTGAGTATGGTAACTGTGGGGTGTTTAGCTCATCAGCGTCATCATCAGAATCATCGATATTTGTACATAGATGTAACCAACCGCGTAATGCGATACAATTGATTAGAGCACATCGTGTGTGAGCTGTCTTGTGATGGCGACATCGCACTGCGTTTGTTGATAGTAGACTGTTGATTGACGATAGTGATCCGCAACCAATATCGCTGATATCAATGACATTAGTAGTACAGTGATCCGTGATGAAATTGCATCGTACAAACTCTATTTTCTCAGTACCTTTGACATAGACAATCGGTCGTTTGACGATACATGCACGTAACTTTTCCTCTAGCTCATGATACCAGATATCACCTTGAGCCCATTCCAATCCGTGACAGTGTTTTGTGAGCCAATAGCTTTCACGTAGTTTCTCTTTTGATAGGAAATCTCGACTGAATGGTGATTTGGCGATATGATGCATTAGCAGTGTTCCACTGGCCAATTCCAAGACACACACTTCCTTCAGAATATAATCGTTATTGCTGTCCTTGAAACATTGAAAATTCAAAAATAATGGGAGATGCTACATTTGTACGAGGTACTCTGCGTAAACATTCCATCTTGTATGAGTGTTGGTTGCCGACTGATTATGATTTAACCAACAAAGTCCACATTTAGATCGCGATGTTGATTAATTTAGATGACGTTGGTAAATCCACATATACCAAACAGTTGCCAATCTCTGTGAGTGCAGGCATGCATTATACCACATCGATATCGATAGTAGCAACAGTAGTACTAGTAGTAGTAGTGGTCATCGACACATCGATCACTCTTCTTTATTCTTCCGCAATGTGCATTATCTTGTACGTGACAACTGGTACTAACAGCGATCCTCGTCGCCTATGTATTTAATAACCAGATAGGAGCTGCTCTGTATGACAGTAGTAACAACCCTAGGTTCAAAGTTACAGAGGTTGCTCAAATCTTAAGCTACGTTAATCATAAAGAAAAACACTTACAGCACAAGTTAGTGAACAATACAAGTCAACAAACTTAGAAACGAGAAACTTCAGTCTTTGCAATCCTTTACAAAGTCACTAACAAATAACAGAAACTAGATCAAATTATCTCGGAGTTTAAAACTAGAAAATTATATGTATATATATATATATATATATATTGTGTAAGGAGACCCAGACCATGATTCAAATGTTGTCTGAACAGACCTCTAAAGAGGCAGTGTTGCCTGAATAACTTGACTTCGAGCCTTTATCGTATGTTAGTTCGTTAACAAAATAACTTTTACATTAACACGACGATCGCTTTTCTTGCTTAAGTCACGATGTGCATTATGGCGTACGGGACGATTGGTAATAACAGCGTTTAAAGTAAACTGTGCACATTCGTTGTGATACATCTTGTCACAGCAGGTTAGATTTCACATTCTCACATTCAACATCAATTACAATTGTAGACGTAATCTCATTTCATCTGTTGTGATTTAAGTCCACGTTAACCGTTGCACATCCTCACGCGGCTCGTAAGTGTAATGAGTATTTAGTATGACAATAAACTTCTCGAATGTTAGTACGTTAAATCGTAGCTTGTTCATTGACTCATCGATCCTATTCTTGTTTCAGTCTCAATATGCATTATGGTGTACGTGCCAGATGGTACTAACAACGCTTGAAATAAACTGCACACATGTGTTGTGATACATCCAAACACAACAAGTTAGATGCATCATTCTAACATTCAGCATCAATTGAAATGTTATGCGTGATATCATTTCATCTGGTGTAATTTGAGGGAATAACTCGACTACGAACCTTTATCGTATGTTAGTTCGTTAACAACGTAACTTGTACATTGACGCATCGATCACTTTTCATGCTTAAGTCACAATGTGCATTATGATGTATGTGACGACTGGTAATAACAATGCTTGAAGTAAACTGAGCACATGTGTTGCGATACGTCTTGTCACAGCAGGTTATATTGCTCATTTCCCCATTCAACATCAATTACAATTGTATGCGTAATCTCATTTCATCGGTTTTAATTCAAGTCCGCGTTAACTGTTGTACATCCTCACGCGGTTCGTAAGTGTAACGAGCATTTAGTTTTACATCAAACTTCTCGTATGTCAATCCCAAGTAATCGGTGTTTGAAGAAGTTTGCCTTTCCCTCAAGAATTGTCACTAGCATTATAACATACGCGTTTAATAACCAGATCGCACTTGTAATATTTTTGTATACCGATAAAAATTCCAAGTAATCGAGGTTTGAAGAAGTTCGCACATTGATAAAAAAAAAAATCCAAGTAAACGATGTTTGAAGACGTTTGAGTTTTCGCCATCACACAAGTTCCAATCTTGAGTAATGTCAACCCAAGAAAATGAAAGCTAACAACATCACGTAGTTGTGTTAAGTTACGATAGGTATAGTTAGGTTTATTAAGACTGTTTCCAGTTAGAAAGGGGAAACATGGAGAGACTTATCTCATCGTTAGGTTACGATATCCAGTGTAAAGTTAGGTCCCTGCATAGAAATAGGAAACGTAGACAGTTGTATCTCATCCTTAGGTTATGTTATGCTCTGTTAAGTTAGGTTTGTGCTTATAGATAGGAAATATTGTCAGTAGTATCTCGTCGTTAGGTTAAGTCATGCTCTGTTAAGTTAGGTTTGTTGTTGAATATACAAAAAAAAAATCTGTACCTTAATGTCGGCGTGCGCATTATGATTATACCATTTTTAAATTGCGCACGCCGACATTAAGATACAGATTTTTTTTTTGTATATTCAACAACAAACCTAACTTAACAGAGCATGACTTAACCTAACGACGAGATACTACTGACAATATTTCCTATCTATAAGCACAAACCTAACTTAACAGAGCATAACATAACCTAAGGATGAGATACAACTGTCTACGTTTCCTATTTCTATGCAGGGACCTAACTTTACACTGGATATCGTAACCTAACGATGAGATAAGTCTCTCCATGTTTCCCCTTTCTAACTGGAAACAGTCTTAATAAACCTAACTATACCTATCGTAACTTAACACAACTACGTGATGCTGTTAGCTTTCATTTTCTTGGGTTGACATTACTCAAGATTGGAACTTGTGTGATGGCGAAAACTCAAACGTCTTCAAACATCGTTTACTTGGATTTTTTTTTATCAATGTGCGAACTTCTTCAAACCTCGATTACTTGGAATTTTTATCGGTATACAAAAATATTACAAGTGCGATCTGGTTATTAAACGCGTATGTTATAATGCTAGTGACAATTCTTGAGGGAAAGGCAAACTTCTTCAAACACCGATTACTTGGGATTGACATACGAGAAGTTTAATGTAAAACTAAATGCTCGTTACACTTACGAACCGCGTGAGGATGTACAACAGTTAACGCGGACTTGAATTAAAACCGATGAAATGAGATTACGCATACAATTGTAATTGATGTTGAATGGGGAAATGAGCAATATAACCTGCTGTGACAAGACGTATCGCAACACATGTGCTCAGTTTACTTCAAGCATTGCTATTACCAGTCGTCACATACATCATAATGCACATTGTGACTTAAGCATGAAAAGTGATCGATGCGTCAATGTACAAGTTACGTTGTTAACGAACTAACATACGATAAAGGTTCGTAGTCGAGTTATTCCCTCAAATTACACCAGATGAAATGATATCACGCATAACATTTCAATTGATGCTGAATGTTAGAATGATGCATCTAACTTGTTGTGTTTGGATGTATCACAACACATGTGTGCAGTTTATTTCAAGCGTTGTTAGTACCATCTGGCACGTACACCATAATGCATATTGAGACTGAAACAAGAATAGGGATCGATGAGTCAATGAACAAGCTACGATTTAACGTACTAACATTCGAGAAGTTTATTGTCATACTAAATACTCATTACACTTACGAGCCGCGTGAGGATGTGCAACGGTTAACGTGGACTTAAATCACAACAGATGAAATGAGATTACGTCTACAATTGTAATTGATGTTGAATGTGAGAATGTGAAATCTAACCTGCTGTGACAAGATGTATCACAACGAATGTGCACAGTTTACTTTAAACGCTGTTATTACCAATCGTCCCGTACGCCATAATGCACATCGTGACTTAAGCAAGAAAAGTGATCGTCGTGTTAATGTAAAAGTTATTTTGTTAACGAACTAACATACGATAAAGGCTCGAAGTCAAGTTATTCAGGCAACACTGCCTCTTTAGAGGTCTGTTCAGACAACATTTGAATCATGGTCTGGGTCTCCTTACACAATATATATATATATATATACATATAATTTTCTAGTTTTAAACTCCGAGATAATTTGATCTAGTTTCTGTTATTTGTTAGTGACTTTGTAAAGGATTGCAAAGACTGAAGTTTCTCGTTTCTAAGTTTGTTGACTTGTATTGTTCACTAACTTGTGCTGAAAGTGTTTTTTCTTATGATTAACGTAGCTTAAGATTTGAGCAACCTCTGTAACTTTGAACCTAGGGTTGTTACTACTGTCATACAGAGCAGCTCCTATCTGGTTATTAAATACATAGGCGACGAGGATCGCTGTTAGTACCAGTTGTCACGTACAAGATAATGCACATTGCGGAAGAATAAAGAAGAGTGATCGATGTGTCGATGACCACTACTACTACTAGTACTACTGTTGCTACTATCGATATCGATGTGGTATAATGCATGCCTGCACTCACAGAGATTGGCAACTGTTTGGTATATGTGGATTTACCAACGTCATCTAAATTAATCAACATCGCGATCTAAATGTGGACTTTGTTGGATAAATCATAATCAGTCGGCAACCAACACTCATACAAGATGGAATGTTTACGCAGAGTACCTCGTAAAAATGTAGCATCTCCCATTATTTTTGAATTTTCAATGTTTCAAGGACAGCAATAACGATTATATTCTGAAGGAAGTGTGTGTCTTGGAATTGGCCAGTGGAACACTGCTAATGCATCATATCGCCAAATCACCATTCAGTCGAGATTTCCTATCAAAAGAGAAACTACGTGAAAGCTATTGGCTCACAAAACACTGTCACGGATTGGAATGGGCTCAAGGTGATATCTGGTATCATGAGCTAGAGGAAAAGTTACGTGCATGTATAGTCAAACGACCGATTGTCTATGTCAAAGGTACTGAGAAAATAGAGTTTGTACGATGCAATTTCATCACGGATCACTGTACTACTAATGTCATTGATATCAGCGATATTGGTTGCGGATCACTATCGTCAATCAACAGTCTACTATCAACAAACGCAGTGCGATGTCGCCATCACAAGACAGCTCACACACGATGTGCTCTAACCAATTGTATCGCATTACGCGGTTGGTTACATCTATGTACAAATATCGATGATTCTGATGATGACGCTGATGAGCTAAACACCCCACAGTTACCATACTCACGTTCTTAAACTTACTACTAAAGGACATTTTTGGGGTTAAGTGAAATAAATAACACAGTGGTTATGTTCTGAACGTGACTATAAGTATTGAATACGAAAACTAATTTACAAATGTATTTACATAATCTTCAAGTTTTGCTTTACATAAACTCCAAAGGTGTGAATCTGCTATTGGAACCCCTCGGCCTGCGCTTCACCAAGCGAATGCATTCTCCAAACCCGCCGTTGTAGCGCTCGATGTCGGTGTTGCTCAGGACCTCGTAGAAGCGCCTAGGCGGGTAGACTCGTAGAAAGAAGTCGTCCCCGACCTGCCCCTCCAGGATCACGATGATCGACTCGCCAAAGGGTGTGGTAGCTCGCACCATCGCAGTGATGAGATAGCCGTATTCCTCTCGGAGATCGGCTATCCTGGTGCAGAGCGGAGAGTCGGACTTGCAGTTATTGAGGGTAGCTCTCAGGTCCGCGGTTGCTGCAGTGCCGTACACGCTCGGAAACTCTGGCATGAAAGTGCTTCTGCTCGACATCTCTAGTAGTAGTTGGTCGGGCGCAGGTGTTCACACACACAAAAAACCGACGCGTCGCCCTCCTGTTTGGGAATGCGGATGCTCTAATTGACTGCTTGCGACACTCGTTGTTTCTTCCTCACAGCTCGCTTCTTCGACGGTGGTTGCGAAACTGCACTGCGTTGTGTAACAGTTTGAGTTAAGCCTGTAATTTTCGGTACTCCTGTTGATTTATAGATCCACATGTTTTCCACTTTATCAACTACTTGTTTAACACTTTGGTGCATTTCACCATCTTTGTCCAAAAATAAACCGCACATGAACACCATATCTGGACCATCGTACATTTCTATTTTCAATAAAATTTGTCCTTTGTTTCCCGGGTTTTGAACAGCAAAAGTATTACCATCCTCCATCCATGACGCTATGGGACAATCATCTGTTGGTTTTGGTACCCATCCTGGTTTCTTGGTTTACACTTCGGTGGGAGTTGGCCTCCTTCGTCTCTTGCAGGCAGTGATCGGTTTTACAGATGACGTCTGAGGTGATGCCAATGTCTGATCACTAGCATTATTCTTCATAACCTCAATCTCCTGAATAAACGATTTGATATAGTCGTCCGCAGAAGCGTAAGCGTCCATGTTCACGTCCTTACCGTGTGACTTCAACCGTACTACGGACTGGTGGTGCGTCTGCTCACCCTTGAAGTAAACTGTATGCACTCGCTGTGACACATCTTGTTGCAATAGGTTAGATGTTTGATTTTTTCACCCAACATTAGTTCCAACGGTCTGCGGAATCTCATTTCATCTATTGCGATTTGAGTCCACGTTAATTGTTGTACATCCTCACAGGGCTCGTAAGTGTACTGTGTATTTAGCTCCTCGTTAAATTTAACAGTCTGTTTTGTTTTCTTCATAGTTATATTCTTTCACATGATATTCAATTTTTTTTTCTTCATAAGTATGCTGTTTAATATGATATTTTCTCTCAAACACATCTCTCGCTCTACCCAACACTAACTTGATTGCGAGCCTTTCTCGGATGTTGTTACGTTTATAACGTATTTTGGTCATTGATATGGTGATTACTTTTCTTGCGTCATCCGCACTGGTCATCTTTGGAGCACGTATCGACTGTTACTACCTGAGTAGCGTCGAAGGTTCTGGAACGAGTCCACAAGCGCAGACCTATGCATTGTCAAAGATATGTTCAACTATATTAATGAAATTGTGCGAGGTTAGGATGTTGTTGTATCTGCAGTCAATGTGCATGCCGTAACTCTTCATCACTTCTTTAGCCTTATTCACTATGTTTATGCCGTTGGGGACATTTTCTCTACAGTAGCACATTGTAAATCCTTCTTCCTTTGCTTTTTTCAAGGCTTGTTTGAAATTCCTCTTCTGTGTTCGAATGCACTTGTATTCACAAACTCCCTACTGCTCTAGAAGGGTTTCCCTAATCATCACACACAATATATGCTTCAGATTTACATCTTCAGGCAACACTGCCACTTTAGGTGTCTGTTCGATCAGCGTTTGATTCATGGATTGGTTTTCCATACACAATATATCATTTGTAGTTTTAAACTCGGAATTTGTTTGATCTAGCTTTCGGTTATTTGTTAGCGACTTTGTAAGTGATTGTAGCAGCCGTTGGTTCTCGTTTATAAGTCTGTACTGACCATTTTTTCTAATGGATGGCAAAACTTCTTCAAAGATCCAATCTTGAAACTTCTCGGCGATGGGCATTTTAGATTTCATAAGTAACGAATATAATCCCGGCTCGTTAAGAAAGATTGAATGTTTCTCGTTATAGGTTAGGGGGAGATTTTCGCTCCCCCATACTTCAGGAATTGTTTTGCGATATTTTTCTCTAACATGTGCTCTGATTGCTTCTTTAGGGTTAGCGTAGCCCAATATTGTAGCTATATCCTTAGCTTTGAACCATGGATTATCGCTGCTGTCAAACAGTACAGCCAAAGGCCGATCATTAAACACATAGGCGGTTAAGTGGTTCATTTTGTAGGTTAGGTCAAAACGTCGGGTGATCACTCTGACAGAACGTCACACAGCAACACTATTACACAGCCACACACTTCAAACTCCCGAACAAGAATGAGCCCGTGGGTGTTTGACAACTGGTGTTCTGTTGATTTAATTACTAGGGGGAGATTTTCGCTCCCCCTAACACATAATGGCTTAGGGGGAGATTTTCGCTCCCCCATACGTCAGGAATTGTTGAAGCCTAAAACAAGAATGATACCGTGGGTGTTTGACAACTGGTGATTTATTGCTCGGAATTCGACGCGGGTGGTCTATAATTATGGGTTCCTAGAAGGGTCAGCCGTCTTCCCGTCGAGGTATCAAATTACAGCATCCGCATTCCCAGACAGGTCTCGACTTGTCGGTTTTTTGTGTGAACACCTGCACCCTCCAGTCGAGGTATCAAATTACAACATCCGCATTCCCAGACAGGAGACTGGACACGACGCTTATTTGTGTGAACGTCTGCCTCGGTGCAGAGTACTTGAAGGGGGGTGTATCGATACACCCCCCTTTGCAGTATATGTTCAAAGCATTGCAATTATATTCTCCTCAAAATTTGCATTCACTGGTAGTTCAATTGACCGCAAGCACTGATGGGCTAGCTCTGTTGGTTGTTGCGTTACCCTGATCAACTCTTGTATTAATTATCCAAAGTATGTCATGTGGGTACTGAGAATACTCGGCTTGACGAGGAGATTCCAAAAATGTAAAAAAAAGTTCAAAAGTGTGGTGCGGGCCCCTTTTTTGTAAACATCATCCAAAGTGTACGATGTGGGTACTCAAATGACTTTTGCGATATTTTTCTCTAACATGTGCTCTGATTGCTTCTTTAGGGTTAGCGTAGCCCAATATTGTAGCTATATCCTTAGCTTTGAACCATGGATTATCGCTGCTGTCAAACAGTACAGACAAAGGCCGATCATTAAACACATAGGCGGTTAAGTGGTTCATTTTGTAGGTTAGGTCAAAACGTCGGGTGATCACTCTGACAGAACGTCACACAGCAACACTATTACACAGCCACACACTTCAAACTCCCGAACAAGAATGAGCCCGTGGGTGTTTGACAACTGGTGTTCTGTTGATTTAATTACTAGGGGGAGATTTTCGCTCCCCCTAACACATAATGGCTTAGGGGGAGATTTTCGCTCCCCCATACGTCAGGAATTGTTGAAGCCTAAAACAAGAATGATACCGTGGGTGTTTGACAACTGGTGATTTATTGCTCGGAATTCGACGCGGGTGGTCTATAATTATGGGTTCCTAGAAGGGTCAGCCGTCTTCCCGTCGAGGTATCAAATTACAGCATCCGCATTCCCAGGCAGGTCTCGACTTGTCGGTTTTTTGTGTGAACACCTGCACCCTCCAGTCGAGGTATCAAATTACAACATCCGCATTCCCAGACAGGAGACTGGACACGACGCTTATTTGTGTGAACGTCTGCCTCGGTGCAGAGTACTTGAAGGGGGGTGTATCGATACACCCCCCTTTGCAGTATATGTTCAAAGCATTGCAATTATATTCTCCTCAAAATTTGCATTCACTGGTAGTTCAATTGACCGCAAGCGCTGATGGGCTAGCTCTGTTGGTTGTAGCGTTACCCTGATCAACTCTTGTATTAATTATCCAAAGTATGTCATGTGGGTACTGAGAATACTCGGCTTGACGAGGAGATTCCAAAAATGCAAAAAAAGGTCAAAAGTGTGGTGCGGGCCCCTTTTTTGTAAACATCATCCAAAGTGCAAGATGTGGGTACTCAAATGACTCGGCTCGACTAGACGAACAAGAATCTGCAATCATAATTCAAATCCGACTTATGGTAACCGATATAGACCCCCCCCTACATCGTCCAAATGTACCTTGTGGGTATGCAAATTTCTCGGCTCTACTAGACGAACAAGAATCTGCAATCAGAATTCAAATCCGACTTATGGTAACCGAGATAGCCCCCCCCCAACATCGTCCAAATGTACCTTGTGGGTATGAAAAGTTCTCGGCTCGACTAGACGAACAAGAATCTGCAATCAGAATTCAAATCCGACTTATGGTAACCAAGATAGCCCCCCCCCTACATCGTCCAAATGTACGTTGTGGGTACTCAAATTTCTCGGCTCGACTAGACGAACAAGAATCTGCAATCAGAAATCTGATCCGAGGTTAGGTTAGGTTAGTATTCGCAACAAAAAAAATTCGCAAAAAAAAAAATTCGCAAAAAAAATTCGCAAAAAAAATTCGCAAAATAAAAATTCGCAAAGTGTCACAGACGAGACCTCGGGGCGGGGCTCGGGGGGGGGGGTGCTCCTCCTGACTCCTCCTGGCCTCGGAGTGTCCAATACACCCTACTACCGGGTGATACGGTAGGCTTGGAATTAAGAGTACAATAAAAAAGCAACACTAAAGGTAATAGGTTACACTATTTTAGAAAAAGAAAATAAGTATACTAAATCTAAAATTGCTATGTTCTTGCAAAGTTCTTAAGTTCAAATGTTGATATGTAAAAACGTGAAATGCTATTTACAGCATTGTCAAAATTGTAAGAAATAAGTTGATATTACGGTATTAACTTACTATTGACCTAATTTACAATACTAAATAAACACAATATTAATCGGTCAGGCCTATCATATAAACAATAGCAGTCTATACTAGGTTTTTATGTCTAAACCTACTTGGAGAGACGTCTTTTTTAATGTATAGATGAGTAATGTCAGTAGATTTTTAATGTTAAAAACTGAAATCTGAAGATCCAAAAAAGGGTTAGGCCTATGCTTTTTACAACCTTTTGAAGTTAGGCTACACATTTTTTAATATTTTATAGTAGACAGGATTTATTTTGTAGATAGACTAATACTAATAACATTTTAAGTACGTTAACACCTATTTTGGTAGACACACAAAATGCAATAAGTTAGTGCAGTAATAGTTATTTATGCAACAAGTGAGCAAAGTGCCACTTTGCGCACGAGTTCCATATTACATTTTTCCTACGTCTACCAAATATTGATTATACAGTATGATATGTATAATATTTATAATAGCCTAAATGATATATTTCCTACAGTTAGAATAAAGCATTTCAATTATATTTATTCGGGTGTTTTTTAGAAGAAGGCTGCCATTATTAAAAATTATCTTAAAGATATACTACATCTGATAGAAGTAATAGTAACATAACTAGGCCTACTCACAATTTATGGACACCTTTTTAATGTAAACGCACTTTAATTTAACTTAAACAAAATAATCTCTTTGATCAAACATTAACGAAAACATGATTAAATAATCAAATTTTAACAAACCAAATCTCTTTCATCAAACATTAACCATAATATACTAAATAACTATTATGCACTTCTAATTAAAAATTGTCTTACCTTTCAACTAGTTTAATAATACAGGTTATGTTTATGTTTATGTTGTTCGGGAACAACAACAATAGATCAGATGTTTACTATTCAGTGTTGCCAACTTAATTCATGCAAAACAACGTTACCTGCATACTGTTTTTAGCGAATTTCCCCTATAGGGAAGAAGCTATTACCGTAGGTCTCATGGTAAGACTTAAGCCCGAGACCATGATAACTTTTCGTTTTGAGGTCCCCAGATGCCAAAAACACCATTCGTTCAAATGTTTATATATGTATATAGATATATTTATATATATATATATATATATATATATATATATATATATATATATATATATGTGCGTGTGTCCGTAAGCACGATAACTCTCGTAAAAAAGGTCCGATCTTAATGAAATTTGGTACAAATATGTAAAGTACCATTTATTTGAACGAGTTCGAAAACCAGACAAATCGCGCCATCCTAAGGGGGTTTTGGGGGGTTTTGTACCCCAATAATGTTTTTTTTAGGTTATCACAAGTAATTATTATTTAAATCAAATTTTAATTTACAACATTGAATTCAGCTTAAAAAAACAAACAATTTGGTATTTGTATCATTGCTCTACGTCAATTGCTTACTGAGATATTGAAAGTGCTAAACACAGTACGTTGTCCAATGTTATTCTTATGGAGAAAAAGAACAATTTTATATCTTGGTTATTTATGAACATAAACTGACGAAACTTGGTATATCGCTTCATCTGGTTGTAGTTTGTTGTTGTTTGTACAAAAAATCTATTTTTCGCCTATAGTTCCCGTAGCAGCAAACCTAGGTACTCGGTCCCCAGATGTTATTCTTATGGAGAATAATAAAAATGTTATATATCGCTTATTTATGAATGTATATGGATGAAACTTGTTATGTGACTTCACTTAGATGAGTTCTATTGATATTTGCATAAAACCCCATTATTTTGTGTTCCTTGTTGCAGCAAACCTGCGTACTCATCCCTAATGTTATTCTTACGGAGAATAATGAATATTTTAAATATCGCTTATTTATGAATATATTTCTTATGAATCCTGGTAAAAGGCTTAATGTGTTATTAAGACATATATATTCATTGGAAATTCGCTGAGTATGTAGGTTTGCTGCGACGGGGGTATTGACTATTATTATGTTCTTAAGTTGAAACACTGCAGTACGCTAAGTAAATAGTGAGTGCGCAAAGTAAAACGAGATCGCACGCAGCACGCTGACGTGAGGGAAGTGAATTTCCTCATTAAAACCTTGAAAAAATCTAATAAAGGGCTTAAAACAACACTGGTAACATTTTTTGGAAAATTGAAAAATTGTATTTCTTGGCTGTTCTGATGCTCCTGGTTAATCCTATAATCAAATTGACTATTAGGATGGCAATGTTGTCCATTATCAGGTTAGGACGAGGTATAGTCAGGATAACAAGTTGGTTGTAGGGGTAATGGGGGTGATAAAACTACATAAAGATATGAAAAGCAGCCTTTTCCAGTGTAAAATCCCCATGAGACAACGTACTGCATTTTAACAATTAACATTTTCTTTAATAACTTGGTAAGTACTTGTGCTAGAATGATGAGGGAGGGCTTAAAATCTTTGGCTTTTTACGTAAAATAATTTAATGTGCAATAAGTGTACATTCAGGGCTTTTCTGACTTGTCTTTTTTGAGTTGTTGGGCCCAACAACTCAAAATTTGAAAACTTAAAATCCAAAATAAGGGGGTTAGAGTTTTCCGATTATAAAAAGGAATGTCTCTACCAAATTTGAAGTAAATCGGACAAAAATTGTGACCGTAGAGTGCGAATACATATGTATATATACCGTATATATATATTTTTATATATAACCTTTTTAGCGACTCCCCAAAACGTGTTCAGGGGGTCACATTAGGAACTTCTATGGTTGTCCCGGGCTTAAGTTTCACCGTGCGGTCATGCTAATAGTTCACTTTTCCAAAGGAAATTCACTAATGAATACGGGAATCACCTGTTTTGCGATGTATATGAGTGCGAAAACAACCACTTTCTCGGGCAGACGTAGGAAAAATTATTTACCATACCTATATTAATTTAATGATACAAATTATTGTCCGTCTGATTTTAATGTGTGGTCGAAATTAGAATTGTAATTCCCTGTTTCCTAGGTAAGCTAATGCTTCTACATACATTCGGATATATTCGAGTATAATCGGAAAATCGATTTCTAAAATGGGCGTGTGCTTCGAGATTGTGCGGCAACGCGATGAGTCATGACAAAACAACACCTTTAAATTACATTTACACACCCGAGTAGCTTGATTTGGTTGTCGGCAAGTGAACAACGATTAAAATATTAATTACTAAGTTAAACTATGGTGGTACTTGCTAAAAATGCTGCCGTGAGTTAAGAAAGTAGTATGTTGTTTTACATCGGTGTTATGATAATTTGTACGTCAACTTACAGCTCTTATGCGGACACTGTGATAAGTAATTTGTGAGGAAAATTACTAGATGTAATACATGATAAATATATAAAAATAAACGCTCACCTCTGCTGTCAAGTCTACATTAGCAGAAGAAACATAAAGGTTATGTTCACTCAGCTAAAACTAAACGTATCACTTTAGTGTTTTAAAATCCAAAATTAAGTGAAACCAAACATAAACGTGACTAATATAACTCACAGAGAACATAAAACAAGACGGTAACTAACTAAAACAATTGATAATCACGAGAATCACTGAAATACGACGCAGAGATAAACACTAAACCTAACCGAGCAACAAAACAACTGACTTGACTGACAGGGCTGCCAACCTTCTCAAACTCTCGAACGAAATTACTCCACCTGGCGTTACAGTGTCTACAAAATATTTCTCGTGGGTTATGTTTCAGCGAATAAATATGAAATGATGCAGTAATGTGTAAAAATAACTCGTGGAAAAATTATTTTTAAACCGCAATTATCCATTTCTGATCTTAAATCATACTTACGGTACGTATTAAAATACGTCTCAGAAACGTGAAAATATATTTACCCTTATAACATATATATATAAATAAATACTTATAAAAATACGGTCTGATATGAGAATATATTATAGGTGTAAATATATTTTTAAGAGTTGTACGACGTATTTTATTACATTCCGCAAGTAATAACAACACGTAGGCTACGTGCATTAACGATTTCGTAAATTATTCACATATACTGTCTTTTGTGTCAATTTCACGAATCGTTCTGTGACAGGCTAGATGACCCTAATATCCTGGGTGCGATATCCGCCCTCGATCATCTTCGTCCTGATCCAAGCGGCCAAAACCAGTTTTCCTGTTTCCGCCTGTAAATTCATGAACTCGGTTACGTCGGTTAACCAGCCCTAATTTATCGTGGGTGCCAACTGGTGTCATATTTTATTTTGACCACATATTGAGTCCCTTCCTAGTCTATATTTAACGACTTCAAAATGGTTGACCTATCAAATTATTTTGCATTACAAGGCGGACAACTATGACATATTTATTTTAGCGAATTCCCCCTATAGGGAAGAAGCTATTACCGTAGGTGGTGGCATGGTAACACTTAAGCCCGAGACCATGATAACTTTTCATTTTGAGGCCCCCAGATGCCAAAAACACCATTCGTTAAAATTTTGTATATATGTATACATATGTATATATTTATTTACGTGTCCGTAAGAACGATAACTCTCGTAAAAAAAGGTCCTATCTTGATGAAATTTGGTACAAACGTGTAAAGTAGCATTTATTTGAACGAGTTCGAAAACCAGACGAATCACACCATTCAAAGGGGGGTTTTTGGGGGGTTTTGTACCCCAAAACATTTTTTGGGGGTTCACATGTAATTTTTATTTAAATCAAATATTTAGTCATACCATTGAATTCAGCTTAAAAAGAAAACAATTTGGTATTTCGATCATTGCTCTACGTCAATTGGTTACTGAGATATTGCAAGTGCTAAACACAGTACGTTGTCTAATCCTATTCTCATGGAGAAAAATAAATTTTATATCTCGCTTATTTATGAATATAAACTGACGAAACTTGGTATGTGGCTTTATTTGGTTGTGGTTTGTTGTTGTTTGCACAAAAAGCAAAATGTTTACATATGGTTCTCGTAGCAGCAAATCTATGTACTCGGTCCCCATGGCAAATAATAAAAAATGTTATATATAGCTTATTTATAAATGTGTATGAATTAAACTTGGTATGTGACTTTACTTAGATGAGTTCTATTGATATTTGCATAAAAACATACTATTTTCTGTTCTTTGTTGCAGCAAACCTGCATACTCATCCCTAAAGTTATTCTTATGGAGAATAATTAAAATTGTATTTATCGCTTATTTGTGAATATATTTTTATGAAACTTGGTATGCGGCTTTATGTGGTATTAAGAAATTGGAAATCCGCTGAGTACGCAGGTTTGCTGCGACGGGGGTATTTTATTTTAATATTGTAATGTGCAATTCAAGTGTTTTAACTTATTTGTTATTAGCTGAAAAAACTGTTAAAGTCGGGGCATAGGGAAATTATTATTTTTTAAATATTCAACATGCACTATTTGTAGGCTGAAATAGAGTAAAAAAAAACTTTACAAGGCAGATTTGTCCTGAATTTCAATATTTAGTTGGAAACTATTTACAAGGTTTTCGTTTAAAGAAAAAAATATCACTTTGTCAAACGAATAACATAAATATTTATTCCCATTGCCCATTGCAAACTAAACTCTAACTCATAACGTTAGGACCTATAATATATTTTTGGCAACTGAAAGGTCTGACCAACTACACGTTAAATATATAAACAATGTTTTATTTTAAATTGGAAGACATTCAATCAATCCAGTAATCAAACAATTATTGATTGATCTGTTTTCATTTTAGTATTTGTAAGCAATACGAAGAGAAAAGAGATACATATTATTTTCACGTAAAACTTATATTAGATCAAAATTTTTAAATTTATTTTCATAAACAATTCTTAGTTCTTGTTTAAAATCAATATTGAACAGCTTTCGGCAGAATCCCTTTCACCCGCCCGTAAATACTAATTCGCATACATACTTAGCATGCTATGCGAACTATTTTTGTTTTAATGTCAATTACTTTAACATAAATTATAAAGCTCAATAGTGTTTTTATTAGGAATAGTAAAGATTATTTTTTCTAATGCGAGTTGCTTGATGTCGTTTTGCAATTTAACATAGATATGATTAAGTGTCTTCAAAACGAATCAAGTAAACTAGTTACTCGCAGTACAGTTAAGGCTGCCTCTTACAATGACACTGTGCAGGCGCAGACTAAATTTTGCTATATTAACCAATTAACAGGCATGTAAATCTATTTTGGGCATATTGATGTTATGTTAAATTCGTTTACATGGGCGTTCCCAACAACAATTGCCAAACTATGTTGCTGTTTCCGCAGCTGCAAACATACATTTTGACAGAGGGTGGGAAAAACCATGGAAAAAACCAGTGCGTTTCAAATGTTTACTCCAAAATTATTATATACGATTTTATGTACTATTCTTATAATATAGGTACTTTTATTACCTACCTTATAAGAATCGCACTTGTAAGAGTGTATAACTTTTGTACCGAGGCAAATTTTAGGACGAAATTTAGGCACGAACCTTTGAGAAGCTACAGATAACACTCGAATTGTCTTACAGCTTACGGAAAACTACTCTTTTCTTTATAAAACGACCTTGAAGGCCGAAATCCCAGTTTAAAAAAATTACGATGTAAGATTTTAGGTCACATGTAAGCTACAAGCTGATTTACTGTAAAAACATTTGTATGTATTAATTTGCAGTACAGGCTTTTTGTCTGTTTTCCCTATTTCTTCCCCCATCAGGCTTCCAGCGTCATCACAAACGGGGGATAAATGCTCGTTCACCATAACAAACGTGCTGCATTTCAGTCGACTGTACTATTTTCAAAAAGAGCTTAAACAACTGAAGTCACACGAAATGCACATTTGTATCGTTATGTTTAAATAATTTATCAAGAACTTGCATGTAGTAACAACAAATAAAAACGCGGGACCTCTATTCTGCATATCCATTTCCAGTACAATTCTGGCAACTAACATAGGTCCGGGATTGAAACCCCTAATAAGAACCACAGAAGACCACAAAAATCATAATTTTCTTTGTTGCGCTTGATTTCTCTTAAACCATTTTCACTTCTTGCTCTTACAAGGTAAAAATAAAGTATTCATAAAAAATCAAATTAGGTATGAAATCGGAAGTAATTTTTACGCTGAGAACGAATTGAATAATCACAAACCGTGATTCCCGCCTTAGTCCTGGTCTTAGTTGAGGTCAAAAGTTAGACTAGGAGTAAGATAAACCACGGTTTTAGAAGATTATACTCTGATTGTTACGGGAGTGCGGCTGGCAGAAGGGTGGGCTCTACTCACACACACAGACGCAGGGGATTAGGACGGACCACTGACCTGCCGCCTGAGTCATCACTGGCTCACAGAAATTTGACTATAAATTTTTTTAATTTTACCTTCGTTGTAAAATCTATTAATGCTTTTGACTTTAGCTCAAAATGATAAGTAAAATGATACCAAACAATATATATTTTGCTTAAAAAATTTAGAAGTTACAAACATTTCAATACTAGAAGTTACGAATATTTTCATATTAACTATCATAACCGCGGGATTCCTTTCACAAAGGACTTGAGAAAACCTGAGGTCTATCAACTTGTACGTCTGCATAAACCGCCGATGCCAACCTATGAAATCGACGATAAGGCTGCCAACGACGATAAACGTTTCTAACCAATCTGACTTTTTACCATCCCCATTCAGTAAACTATTTTTTTCATAATCATTTCGTGTTTGGACTCATTTTTCATGGAATTAAACAACAAATTCAGTGACACAAAGCTTTTTAATGTATATCTAACTTGAAATGAATTGCGATTTTGAGGTATCATACAGCAGGTGTTATATTTCTAGGTAGTGAAGGGGATCGGGGCTTTAAGGCAATTAGGACGGGGGTGAGTGTGCGTGCGTGAGTTGGGTCCCTCGCAGGTAGAGCCGAGCTTCAGCCGCACTCCCTTAACAATCAGACTATAGACACGAACTCCGAAACTGGATTTTTAGATCAGCTTTAATTTAGTCGGGGTTTAACGTTAGACCAGGTCTACGTAGACCCGATCTCCGAAACCCGCCCGCAATTTCACTAATTAATTATTTATAAGGAAAATAAAGATAAACCGCAACTTGGACCTGCCCCTCACCAGGTCTAAAAGCAGCACAAATTTAGACCTGGACTATGTCACTTTCACTCAGCCGAGGTCTAAATTTTGGCTCCGAAACCGGAGAGTTAAACATTTTAGACGAGGCTTATGTAATCTTCGACTTCGAAACCCAAGAGTTCAAGTCCGGGTTTATCCCTCCCCAATTTAGACTCGGTCTAACGTTAGTCCTGGACTAGCTCTAAACTCGAACTCCGAAATCCATTTTCTCAGTCCTAGTCTAAAAACCTAGTGTTAAACCCGATCTCCGAAACCCGCCCTAGATCTTGAATGAAACTAACTTTGTTTTGTTTGCTTCACATGTAAGTATAATCTACATTAATCATAAGGTTTGGTACGAATTTACGGTTTTAATTTAATACAAAATATAATGCGTTGAAAAGAAATCAATCTGGACACTAAAAAAATGAAAAGCATGTGGACTATGCAGTGAAATAAGGAATTATGGAAACAGACGTTATTGTTGAAGACATTCAAACGTAGAAAACATTCACATTGAATCAAACCAATTGATTATCAGCTCGTTAAGACATTAGAAGCTATTCCTTGAGAGCACCTTTTTATGTATTCATCAGCAATAATTTTTCTTA
This sequence comes from Allygus modestus, assembly GCA_963675035.1. Classification (NCBI taxonomy): domain Eukaryota; kingdom Metazoa; phylum Arthropoda; class Insecta; order Hemiptera; family Cicadellidae; genus Allygus; species Allygus modestus. The sequence goes on along the minus strand of OY776112.1, from coordinate 188,520,825 downwards.
TATCCATTATTAACGAAGTAACGGGGAAACCGGGGTGAAAAATATGAGTAATGTATATGCAATATTTATTAGATCGTTCTAGTTACAAAAGAAATACACTTTTCAATAAATCACTTGTCGATACTTTACCCATGCATAAGTGGTTCTTTGACAGTTCACTAGTTATTTGTTCACAGCTGTTATGATTGTTTTGTTTGATTTGAGACTTCATAAGCTCAATGTTAAAATGTGTAACTTTAAAATGAGTTTTTTAACCCAATATGAATTTGCCTGGAGTAGAGGTTTTCACCAATCGGTTTTTAGGTCCAAAAGTCCCAATTCCAAAGTCTAAGCAACATCCTTTTGGACTGGGATCCCGTGATAGATTTTGCGAACGAACAGACATACAGTCATTGCTAGTTATTAGAGCATAGGATATTCGAGTGTAGGATTACTATGCATATAAAAAACTAATAATTTATTTTTACTGCTTAAAAAAATGTCCTCATAACTATTACTTAATGCAATTTCAGTATAATAATAATAAACAAATCATTTGTTCAAATAACAGATCTCCTCAAATGTAAAATGTAGGCTACCCTTACAAATTTTAATGAAGGGATCAAAATAATGAACATTTGAACCACATCAAATAAGAAATATAGGAGCATTTACGGGATTTATACACGTATTTAAAAATAATATCCGTAGAAAAAATCCATAATCTTTTTATAAATGAAAAAAGATAGCAAGACGTACCGCAGGCAGCGCGTGGACGGCGGGTCGGTGGCGGACGGCCAAAAGGAAGTCGCCAATCGCGAACCACGGCGGAGTTTAGGTGCAATCACTGTACACTGACTACCACTGTACCCTGGGCCTGCTGACGGTACCACTGGTACCACTAGTCACTGCTACCTGCTACCGATCACACCGGCACCTCACGCCAGGGTCACACCGCGGTGGCCTGGAGGAACGGGTTGGCGAATGAGAGGTTAGCTCATCTGCTAGACCGAGAAACAGGTTTGCCGTGGGAATCCCTCACCTCTGACGAGAGGTGACTGTACCGGAGGAGCTGCGAGTCGACTCGAGGATGGCAGCCTGTGGCAGGGTTGATGTTGATGGTTAACATAATAGAGCCGTCGAAACTGTGGAAACTGCCATCCCTGTATTGGAGCACACCTGGTATAATGCCAAATAACATTGAATGTTACAAAGATGTTGGCAATATTTAGAGAACGTTTTTTTTTTTGGATCGAGTATCCATCCGCTTTCTTTTGCCCTTTCTTCCCTTGCAAACAAAATCTCTGTTTGGTAGGAGTAAGACTATACTCGTAAGTAAACTTAAAGGGTTCGAGTAAGATTACGATAAAGTTGTTTACATTTGTTGTATTGATATCAGTGGTACAGAACTGAGATTTAGTGATATAGCTAAGATTTTTCTAAGGGTGGTAATTTGTAAAAATAAACGGTATAGTATCAATAAAAAACCTGTATCATATATATTTCCCTATTAGCCATTTTTTAATAAATACATTTCTCTATATTTTCAAATATAAAATATAAAGTACGATATCATATATAAAAAATCTTCTAGTAAACTATTGGATTAGAAATGTCCACCCAAATTCCTTTATTGAAGTCACTAGAGTCATTTTTGCTACACTATGCTACACTATGAGGGGACGTCCACCCCCAGGGGTAGGTAGTTACATATTCTGAATATCATCTCTATTGGTCGTTGTTAATTTAACTTACATACACAAAGTTTAAATGAATATGTGATATTTGTTTACTACCCGTAAGAATAACTTTGGACAACGTAATTTGTTTTCAGTTTACCACTAAATGAAAATTACAATTTTCTCAACAACTGTTAGTCGTAGGATAATAATTAAAAGACTAATTTATTTAGTTTTTTGAGCCTTTTTAAATGCTGATAATTAATGTAAAAAATATATATAATGATAAGTAATTTATAAAATAAATTGTATTTATAGCCCAGTAACTTTAGATAAAAAAGAAAGTGAACCTAGACATGAAAGATGTAAAGCTGATTTTTAGCATGGTGATAGTGTATGACAAGAAGAGTGTTTTCTGAAAGTTCCCCGAATTTCCCCCCCTTTCTTCCCCCTCCACCCCCTCCCGCTCGTTGAAAGTGCAGCGTTTTACTAAATCGCTTTCATCTTACAACCTAAACACGTTATCGGGATATTTATGGTATTCTTTTCTCCCTCCATTAAATTACCTATACAGTAATAAAATTACCTTACTTGAATCGTTATCTCCATCGGTTGGGTTGGCATTCAGGATAAATTACAAGTATTATTTAATTTTGTATGTAAGATGAAGATTTCATCAAACCGTTATCTTTGTGGTAGGTATTAGAGGAAAATGTTTGAAACAAAACTTGTTCCTTATTTCTTAAGCTTTACAACCGTACATAGTAATATTCATTTACATTTAAATAGTCAGCAATAATTCCTTTAAAATACAATCGCTACATTAGCCATATGGCACTTACTCATCGCATTTCCCATCTTCTCTAATAAATACTACTAATCAGTTGTGTTGAAGGCTTAAATAAATGGTTGGTTTTTTATTTATTTGAGAATGCTCAACTAGGACAAAAGTAATATAGAGATTTTATTTAAAAGGCATTCTTTTCTGATAATTTAAATGTAAATTAATATTATTATATACCATTGTACAGCTAAAGAAATAAGGAACATGCTTTGTTTCAAACATTTTCCCCTAATACCTACCACAAAGATAACGTTTGATAAAATCTTCAATATTACATAAAAAATAAAATAATATTTGTAATTTATCCTGAATACCAACCCAACCGATGGAGATAACGATATAAGTAAGGTAATTTTACCATAGGTAATTTCATGGAGAATACCATAAATATCCCGATAACGTGTTTGGATTGCAAGATAAAAGCGATTGAGTAAAACGCTGCACTTTCAACGAGCGGGAGGGGGCGGAGGGGAAAGCAAGGGGGGGAAATTCGGGGGAACTTTCAGAAAACACTCTTCTTGTCATACACCGTCACCATGCCAAAAATAAGCTTTACATCTTTCATGTCTAGGTTCATTCCTAAAATGACTGGGCTTAAAATTTTCTCAACAACCGTTAGTGGTAGGATAATAATTAAAAGACTAACTTATTTAGTTTTTTTAGCCTTTTTAAATGCTGAAGTAAGTCAATTTTCTTTCATGTTGGTGGTTTTATAAAATACCCCCGTCGCAGCAAACCTGCGTTCTCAGTGAATTTCCAATGTCTTAATATCACATATAGCCGTATACCAAGTTTCATAAAAACATATTCGAAATTAAGCGATAAATTCAATTTTAATTATTCTCCATAAGAATAACATTGGGGATGAATACGCAGGTTTGCTGCAACAAGGAACACAAAATAATGGGGTTGTATGAAAATTTCAATAGAACTCATTTAAGTTAAGTCACATACCTAGTTTCATTCATACACATTTATAGATAAGTTATATATAACATTTTAATTATTCTCCATGGGGACCGAGTACATAGGTTTGCTGCTGCGGGAACCATATGGAAAAACTTTGTCCAACCAACAACAAACCACAACAAAATAAAGCCATATACCAAGTTTCGTCAGTTTATATTCAAAAATAAGCGAGATATCAAATTTTTATCTTTCTCCTTGAACAGCATTAGACAACGTACTGTGTTTAGCACTTGCAATTTCTCAGTAACCAATTGACGTAGAACAATGATCAAAATACCAAATTTTTTTTAAGCTGATTTCAATGGTATAGCTAAATATTTCATTTAAATAAAAATTATATGTGAAAACCCCAAAATACCCATTTTTCGGGGTATAAAACCTCCTCCAAACCCCCCTTTAGATGGTGTGATTCGTCTGGTTTTCGAACTCGTTCAAATATATGGTACTTTACACATTTGTACCAAATTTTATTGAGATCGGACCTTTTTTACGAGAGTTATCGTGCTTACGGACACACACACACACACACACACATACACACACACACACACACACACACACACACACACACACACACATATATATATGTACAAATTTGAAAAAATGGTGTTTTTTGCACCTGGGGACCACAAAACAAAAAGTTATAATGGTCTCGGGCTTAAGTCTTACCATGAGACCTACGGGAATAGCTTCTTCCCTAAAGGGGAAATTTGCTGAAAAGATGATTGTTGGCACATTTTAAGCTCCATAATTTCTGAACATGATTTTTTCCACAGATGTGGGTTATGTAATTTTCTTAGAGACCTGAAACCCCCCTCCACAAAAAACAAAAAAACTGAGCATCGTTAAAGCCATTTTTTAGAACATTGGAGTTTTATTTTTTTTGGTGGAAAAATCGAAAAAATGATGCGTATACCGTGGGTTAGTAGCTACGCCTCAAGTTGTATTAAACTTGGACCATTGTTGAAGCCCTAAGTCTGTAATCATCCTTCCATACAGACAGACAGGCATCACCTCAAAAACCTTTTTTCTTTGGTTCAGGGAGCATTAAATGAACCAAAAAGAAAATAACCCCGTCGCAGCAAACCTGCGTACTCAGCGAATTTCAAATGAATATATATGCCTTGATAACACATTAAACCACTTACCGTAGCAGGATTCATAAGAAATATGTTCACAAATAAGCGATATTTAAATATGAATTATTCTCCATAAGAATAACATTGGGGATGAGTACGCAGCTTTGCTGCCACAAGGAACAAAAAAAGGGGGTTTATTCAAATATCAATAGAACTCATATAAATTAAGTCACATACCAAGTTTCATTCATATACATTCATAAATAAGGGATATATATAACATTTTAATTCCTCTCCATAAGAATAACATGGCGACCGAGTACCTAGGTTTGCTGCTACGGGAACCATAGGCGAACAATTGTTTTTTTTTCAAACAACAATAAACCACAACCAGATGAAGCCATATACCAAGTTTCGTCCGTTTATGTTTATAAATAAGCGAAATGTATTTTTTTCTTTTTCTCCATAAGAATAACATTAGACAACGTACTGTGTTTAGCACTTTCAATATCTCAGTAACCAATTGACGTAGAGCAATGGTCAAAATACCAAATTGTTTGTTTTTATAGTGAATTCAATGGTAAAAATTAATACCCCCGTCGCAGCAAACCTGCGTACTCAGCGTATTTCTAATGCATATATATGGGTATCACTACTACCTAGAACCACTTACCAAGTTTCACAAAAATACATTCATTAATAAGTGATATAAAGCATTTTATTTATTCTCCATAAGAATAAAATTATAATTGAGTACGAAGGTTTGCTGCAAAAAGAAAGACAAAAAATGTGTTTTTTGCAATTATGAATATAACTCAACCTGGTGAAGCTACATACCAAGTTTTATTAATTTAAGTTTATAACTAAGGGAGATATAAAACTTTACTTGTTCTCCATATGAATAACATGGGGGCTTAGTATGCAGGTTTGCTGCTACCAGGAAAAATCAACAAAACCTTTTTTTTGTGCTAATATCAATACACTACAACTAGTTGAAGCCACATACCAAGTTTCATCAATATACATACATAAATAATCGAAATATAACATTTTATTTATTATCCATAAGGATAACATTGGACAACGTACTGTGTTTAGCACTTTGAATATCACTGCAACGGTTGGACGTAAAACAACAATCAAAACGCCAAAATGATTGTTTTGTAGAGCTAAACTGATTGGTAGATAGAAATGTGGAGTTTTTAGTGAAATTATCTGAGGAAAATCTAAAAACCGTATTCCCATAAGATTAACATGGGAAATTTTAAGGACACATTTTTTGACTTTTCTCCACAACCACTAAACCTAGCTTAATGATTCAAAATGCTTAATTGTTTGTTTTTTAAGGTCTATAAAATGGCTATAACCAAAATCTAGTGTTTTTTTTAATTTTAGGGTAAAAAGTTCAAAAAACTGATTTTTGGAAACATTTAAACCCCCATAAAGCCCCCTTCCCATAGACCGATCGATCTGGTTTTCGCACTTAGTCATAAATGTTACTCTCCACATTCGTGCCAAATTTCATCAAAATCGGGCGCTTCTTTCAAAAGTTATCGCGGTAACGGACACACACACACACACACACACACACACACACACACACACACACGCACACACACACACACACACACACACACACACACACACACACATATATATATATATAAATTTGAACGAATAGTAATTTTGGCATCTGGGGACCTCAAAACAAAAAGTTATCATGGTCTCGGGCTTAAGTCTTACCATGCCACCTACGGTAATTTCCCTATAGGGGAAATTCGCTAAAATTTGATTTAAATAAAAATTACATGTGAAAACCCCCAAAAAAAACATTTTTGGGGTACAAAACCCCACTTCGGATAGTACGATTTTTCTGGTTTTTGAACCCGTTCAAATAAATGGGACTTTTCACATTTGTGCCAAATTTCATTAAGATCGGACCTTTTTTACGAGAGTTATCGTGCTTACGGTCACACACACACACACACACACACACACACACACACACACACACACACACATATATATATACATATATATATACATATATACATATATATATATACAAATTTGAAGGAATGGTGTTGTTGGCATCAGGGGACCTCAAAATGAAAAGTTACCATGGTCTTGGGCTTAAGTCCTACTATGCCACCTACGGTAATAGCTTCTTCCCTATAGGGGAAATTCGCTAAAAAGAAAGTAAATTTTTCCCCAAAACAATACTTCTTCCATATGTAGGGAGTAAAAGTAGATAATGACTGTGTTAGGGCTCCGTAAAAAGGATTCCTTTCACATGCAGTAGTTTTTCCTTGGAAATTAAAGATAACTATTGAAAATAAGAGAATATTGTATACTGTAACTGCCATACCTGGTCCCATTGTAAAAAATACCCTAATTAATTAAACATACTTCAACTAATTAGATATAAGATATTTTTCCGATGTGCATTTATTCAAATTATCCCCTCCTCATTTGTTAGAGACACATTATAATGAACATTTTCGGCTACCAGTCCAGGTTGCCTTTAAAAGTAAACCGATCGATCCAGTAAAGAAGGCGCGACTTGTGCAGAATCGCAACTGCCAACGAGCATGTGGCTAAAGGCAGGACGAGCCCTCAAGCAGCAGTAATCGGCGGAAGGGCCAATTGTGCAGACAATGTAGGAAGACGGCATTCAGAGTAGCTCCGACCCACGGCCGCGGCTCCGTACAACTTGGCACAGCAACCTGAGGAACGATATGTGGGACGACCACTGAATAACTAAATCCAATGTATACATTATTTATTAATTTGTTTACAAACAAACATACTTATTTTGACGTTTAAAGGTAAACAAGAGCGCGCGCGTCGCGTCGGGACCCATGTGAATTATCAAGGACAGTGAGTGCTGTCGTGCTATATTGTCCTCTGAATTTGGAGACAAAACTAAAAAAAAAATAGCATGGGATTGCCCTACTTATAGGGTTATGTACATTGCCAAATCACTATGTAAGATGCCGACGCAACTAGGGAGTATTTTAATAATTCACCCTAGAATGAATAATGAATGAAGAATGAATGAATAATGAGTGTAAGATGACTGAGATGCTTTGAGTAGCCTTGTTACTGACAAAGACCGACTCATTCTTTAGCCAGGATAATTAATTGATGACCCAATGACCAAAATCAGCTGGATCCAGTGCTGGGCCTTCACAATAGATTACGAACTGTCGTATGGTTTTTATGATCAAATGTTTTTACCGATCAATTAACTTTGAGCAACATTGAGATTTCCTGAGAACAGGGACTAAAACTATCGAATAAAGATTGCATATAGACTAGACAAATCCAAAATGATTTAAATGTGCATACATAAAATACTATGTATAAAGCTGTAATTACATTGAGCTGTAATAACTAGCAGAAACTCTAACAGAGGCAGAAACAGAAAAGAGGCAGAAGAGCGAAGCCAACGGTCGTGGTAAAATACTCCAGGCATAAGGCATAACAGGTATTTCCGAGCAAAGCTCTGACCCCACCCATTAAACATTAAGCTTCAATTGATAGCATTCTCTTTTATTGTGAAGGTGAACCAAAAATTAAATTCCCAATATTGTATTGCATTGTTATAAACATTTGTATGTCTTCTGTGGAAACATTGCGGATTAAAAACCATGTGTTCACGTCGTGTGGAAAAGACGCAGCGTTTTATCCGGAGCGGGTATATCGAATAGAGTAAACTCGGCCTAAAAGAGTATAGGCAAGTGGTGTTTTATTATTGTGAACCCAAGCTCTGCAGCTACCACCCCTGAGGGCGGCCGCGACGCATGTGGCGCTCACGTCGCCCCAGTAGCGCCTGTGAGGGTGTGCTCCGAGGCGTTGCGCGATTATATTATCGGTTGAAAGCTTTTGATCGCATCCCTCACTTACGGATTGGCCTTTCGCTTATGATATTTATCGAGAGGGGGATTTAACTGAATGATTTACGACAATGAATGTGTTTTGGGAATTATCATCTTAGAGTTTTGAACAGCGTTGCATTCTGCGGGGTATTTTGATTCACTATAATATAATTATGATCAACTCTAGGTCAAGAAAACATATTTGTGCCGAGAATACATTTAACAGAACAAAGTTTTGGATACGAATAACTGATTTAAGTACATTAATCTGTATAATCTGATTATTCTTTTAGCATAATGGCAGAATCGATGTTCGATTTTTGAACACTCGGCAACAGAACTATTGTAAGTTCTGGTATTGTTTCAAGTGTTGTGTGTTCAAGTATTGTTTCAAGTCCAATTTTAACGGATGGCACTTTTGTTTTGATGAGTAATTCTTAAGCCACGTTTGACAGTCTTCTAGTCTTTTACGACGTAAAGTTATACTAATTTGAAATAACCTACAGCTTTAATTTGGCTGAATATAGGCTCGGTCTGTATAAAATCCCCTCGAAATGATTTATAGATCTGACTGCTGCGAACAGTACGGTATACGACTGGGCGGGACCGGGCAGTGTTGGTTGTGAACAGCGGTCCTCTTTGTCTTGTTCTTGATCAGCGGTACGCCTTTCCCTGGTTTCTCTCAGCGTCTGATATTTTTAAAACAAAAACTTCTTAAACCTCCTGGTTAATAAATCAGCCTATTGGCGTTCACGCGTTTACAAATATCATAAATATGATTTTTGTACAGATTAGATTACATAAGGAAAGGGAAATCATAAAAAAATTAAAACATGGATTGTTTTGAACGCTCAAGTTTTAAATTAACTGTAAACTTATTTTATTATTTTGAAGTCTAAAGTCTGAGAATCTATATTATTAAAATAATTTCTTGATTTTCGTTCAGTGATTTTTGACTCCTAACACCATTATTTTGAATATATGTTTTGTATCAAAGAAAAGCTCTTATTCTCTAGAGGTGCCTTTTGGGGTTTTGAAAAACCTCCTCCTTCAGAGCTTCGCCCCTTAGGCTTTTAAAGTTCCAATGTTAATCTAATGGACTTATATTTTATTTGGTTTTTCAGGTGATTACAATGTAAACACACTTTTAAGAGTCTGGTTCTATGCAAGGCCACACTAAATAATGTTTATTTAGCGTGGCCTTGCTCTATGCTAGATCCCCAAGTGGAGAAAGGGATATCAGCTAGTTATGAGGTAAAATTAAGTGTTGGACCAAAAAAGTACATACAAATTACGTAAGGTAATACCATTGACTATATTTATTGAAGTATTTATAGTCAATGGTAATACTGTATAGAAAAGTGCATTTTATGATATATTGAAACATACAAACAGCCACAAGCAACTAAATAATGTTTCAATCGACAATTAGTAAGCTATTTAAAAACGGTATCGATTTAATGTTATATTGTTTAAGGATACAATTATTGCTACATACTCATTATACCATGCTCAGTATTTTTCGCAACTCTATCTAATGTTGTGTCGATTTGTGAGCGCCTGCTCAACTTATTAGGCTGCCCTCTTTACACATCAGATGTTAAATAGCTGTTTAAAGTATGAAGGCGCTGGATACACTTTGTTTTGCTATAATTGCTGTGCCCTTTTTGTAAAATACGGCCTTAGAACATTAGAAATAATTATTCCACCTTCTTTAAGTGTATGAATCCTCATGGTAAAAACAAAACTCGCAGTATAAATATGTGATGTGTAACTATTAAGGTGTTGTTTGTTCACACTAGATAAATATTTTTAATTAATATTTTCTTGATAAAGGTACTTTATAAATGCTAAAAATGAGTTTTAAAGAATTAAGAATGTCGTTTTCAGTACAAAGTTTGTATTCAGAAATTGAAAATATCGATACAAATTTACCACGCAATTCAACCAAATGATTACAGCGTTTCAGCATGAGCGAAGCTAAAATCAGAGTACTCTAGCTAAAATCAGCAGAACAGAAATTAAAAACTGTGTAACAGTATTTTAAAAGGTGTTAAATATAATACTAACAACAGTTATATTATTCGCAAAACCTAATGAGAAAACCGTTTTTTCTGCAAAGATGTAATGCCATTTATCCAGCGTTTCCTTACAAAGGATTAATATCTGTTACAGTCAATTATTAAAACAACCAAAAGGACAGTAAAATAATTTATCCGTTTCAAAAAGTGCAATTTTATTTAAGATCATATTTCATAACTGCAGGTTTCATATTATAATAAACTCAAGAATAATCTGTAGGGGCGTACTGAAGCCACTCCCTTATCGTGTTTTCCCATAAAACCCACCGTGATCAATTTTCTCACAAGACGATCCAATAAAACTGAGGGTCGTGATAGAGTAACTTTTAGTATGAATAACGGCGGTTCTGTTTTCTTTTATATTCTCTTACCTTTTTAGGGCATGCGCGCGCGTGATGTGTTCAGTTCAGTTTAGCAATTTTTCGTAAACAAATAATTTTTATTTAAAAATCGCATGTGAATCACGCGGGACAAAAAGCATACATTTTATTTAGTACATTTATTTTTTCTAAGAGCTGTACAATTCTTTTACACTCCATCGAATTCTCAAGAACAGATAATGCATAATCATGACGAAATTCATATTTTTAGAATCACTGACAACGGAAACCATTTTCATTACTCATGCTCCTGGAACAAAAATCGCCAGTTATAGTGTATTATATATATTCAGTACGTTAACACGTAATAATAAACTTCAAATTCATAATAAGACATATACTATAATAGATACAAGAACTTCTCAGGGTTCCAAAACTGTTGATGCAAACTTAATATCAAGAAGAAGATGAAATTACTAGATTCATAAAAAAAATATTCAGGCAGAACAGAATTGAACAATTGATGCCACATCACTCATTATGATACTGCATTGAATATTGACAAATTTTAGATTTAACTAGAGACTAGTTATTAAACTTAATTTCGTTTCAAAAACATTTCTCAAAATCATTAAAACATTTAGGGCCAAGAGGGCAAAATTGGTGTTTACTAATTTCTTTCCTAAAAAGCCTTCTTTAGTTAAATGTGTATTGTGCGTGCGTGTGTGCGCGTGTGCGCGTGCGAGTCGTTAGCGCCCCTGCCACTGACCCTCCAATATTCCCGATTCTTTTGGGATCTCGTGATTTTATTATCGGTGGAAAACCTTTTGATCTCGCCATTTCGCCTTGACAAACACTCGCGTCGGTGTGAGCTTTTGATCAACGTGTTTTAACTGCGTTTGCGTATTTACTTTACAAAAGTAAGTATCAAAGATGAAACCATTGACATGGGGTTTATTTTTTATATCTGACATGTTTGTGTGTAGTATAAAAAGAGTGAGAAAAGAAATTCAGGATATAATTATTTAAAATAGTATAATTCTATTTACACTAGCGACCACCTAATGGTCGAAATTCAACCAAATATTAATAACTAAATAAGTGGGTACTGTTGTTCTCGTTCTCTCCCTTCCCCCCTCTCTCCCCCTCCCCTCCCCTTCCCCCTCCATCACTCCCGGGTTTAATTTCTTTAATGTGTAATCAAATCAGATTAAAGAAAGGCGTTGCCATACCAGTAGTTAGTAGTACTTGTATTTATGTTATGCCTGAAACTTCTGTACTTGCCGTTTTGCTAGAATTTGTTGTATCGACATCTGTAAAATATACGATTCAATCAATTAATGTTCTTCCATAAGATTGACATTGAAACTTTGAAAGCCTGAGGGGCGTAGCCCTGATAATTATAAGGGGTTTCAGCACATCTACACAATAACTTTCTAACGGTATGCGTGAATTCCTCCTGCGATACACAGACTGAGATAATAGGAGGGACAGTTTTCCTACCAAAGGGCAGGAGAGATTTTATTAAAACTATAATTACCGTACACTATTTTTTTATCAGAACAAGTTTTAAAACAGTGGTTACAAAGTTATAATGGTCATAGATAAGCAAAATAGAGGCTAAAATACATTTATGTATCACAAGAGTAATAATGGGTGACCTACTGCGTTTTTTCTCCGTAAAGAATTTGAGGACAGTTATTGAAAGTACCAAATTAATTAGCATACACCTGCCTTTAATAGCAGCAATTAAAGCATTGATTTTGATTTAATTGCATTGATTTTGAAAAATATAAAACCCGGTAATTTGAGGTAAAATATTTTAAACACTAAAGTGCAATTTTCAATCTTAAGATCTTTGTGGCTCTATGAAATAACCACCATTTCTGTTCTTCATATAGGTTCAAAATTGCATTAACAGCACTTAATTCCACTAAGTTATAATGATAAAACAAGGAGGTATATCTCGTCCGAAAAACGCTATAGCAATTGTTTTTAGAGAAGACGTCGTAAAAATAACTTTAATAACAAATAAAATTAAAAATCTAAAAATGCCACTGAATCACCTCGTTGATGTAGTAAGTGGTTGGTACCTTTCAGAATATCTTTATCACACTGTAAAGAAGTGCAATTGTAAACGGGTGTTTGTAATTATAACAGTTGTTTGACACTTTTTTTCACCATTGACATCTTTCACACTAATTCGTCAATAAAACTGACTGTTTTTATACAAAGAAACTTACCTCGTATTATTCACTGCGTGCTATAAATATTCAGGATTTAAGGCCCAACTGACAACAACAGACGCGGCACGACAGTGAAGCGAGCAATATACACAGCTCATGTAAACATAATAAAGCGACAGACAAGCGTTTACAGGCGCGGACGCAATATTGCCGTGTTAGCAGTGGTGCTTTGGGTCTGTAAGAAAATACTATCACTATTGATTATTACCGAATAATCAATACGTTTTATTAATATTAAGGAAAACACATTTTGAGCCCTATTTATGAATTAAAAATGCGATAGCTTTTCTTATTAATTTGTCCTGACTATTATAATTTATTTGGTAATAAGCAAGTAAGAAATATACTAATAAATATTTTATGATATCTTATGATATCCTATGATATAAATATTTTATTTTAAGATATCTTGTAAGTTTAAATGTGTGTTTTATTTCGGATCCATCACGCACAAATTACGGAATCGATCGTACATATATATATATATATTTGAATCTTGTTGGCTTAGCTTTTTTTAATGTCATACAGCTATTTAGTTTAAAAATGACATAGACATGTGATTGATAATATGAGTTTTACTTTGAGGGCACCTAATCTGTAAAATAGTTACGAATTCATCATATTTAATTTCAAGCAATATAACTTCGATAAATATGTATCAAAAGGAGAGATTCTCCGCTATATATTTATTCCTAGTTCTTGAAGGTTTGAGATTTTAGTAATGGTGTTATCAATTATTCTTAATTACCATTTCTGGTGATGAGTAGCCAATCAAGAATAATATTTATTCTTATTAATTTATTATTAAACAGTAAGATACAACGTAATAGTGCAATGAAATTCTAAATCTAAAGGTACGATAAATCTAAAAGAAAATTATGTTTCACTGAAACATTTAAACAAATATTATTTTAGATTTCAGGCATAATCAATTAATGCAAGCTTCTTATACTATACCCACCCTATTTTTATTCTAACAACGAGTTCGCACGCAGCATGCTGACGTGAGGGAAGTGAATTTCCACATAACAACTTTTAAAACTCAAAATCAGTATAAAAACATACTTGTATTCCAATTTTTATTGAAATCTGAAATAATTGATTTTTTGGCTGTTCTGATGCTCCTGGTTTCATTTACCTGCAAAGCTGGGAATACAATTTTGCGCATTATAATGTTAGGAGAATGTCCAGTCAGGCTTGAAAGTAGGCGTGAGGTTGCTGGGGATGATATAAGTACTCTAACAAAGGAGTAGCAGGCTTTTCTAGTGTAAAACCCCCATAAGACAACGTACTGTGTTTTGTCGAAACACATTTTCTTTAATAACTCGGTAAATATTTACGCTAGAATGACGAGTGAGGACTTAAAACTTTCGTCTCACTAATTCCCATCTTTTTCCATGCAATGATTTTACATTTGGGGCTTTTTAGACCCTTTTTGGGCCCAAAAAATCGAAATTTGAAAGATTAATCCCCAAAAAAGGGGTTTGGAGTTTTACTATTGTTTTGCCCAACGAACATGTCCAACTGATTATAGAAAAGAACGTTCCTACCAAATTTGAAGTTAATCGGACAAAAAATGCGACCGCTAGAGTGCAAACACACACACACACACACACACACACACACATATATATATATATATATACACAATTTTGAACGATCCCCCAAAACGTGTTCAGTGGGTCACGTTAGGAACTTGTATGGTGGTCCCGGGCTTAAGTTTCACCGTGCGGGTCATGCTAATAGTTCACTTTCCAAAGGAAATTCACTAATAAGGTCAACAAAAACGCCAAAGACAATTTACATTTATTGTGGCCCCTCCTGTAGCGCCGAGATTAAACAGTCTTTAGAGGCTCCGGAGCTGTTACAACTTTCATAATCTCTAATCCTACAAAAAACGTTTAAAAAAGTTAACCTCTGTTTGAGAGAAAGTATCTTTCCATTATACGTCATACTATAAAGTTAATATGAACGAATGTTGAGAAAACTCACGGAACTTATGAAAGTAAGTGTGTTCGAATTCTACAAGTTCAGGCTATTATTCCGCTTCTTATATGCAAGCAACACTTTTCTTTAGCATATAACGTGTAAAATCAACAGTAATGAAACAAGGCAAGCCATATATTTATAGTATGAAAATTTAATCTAACTAATTATTTTTGTTGTAAATTAAAAATTAATACTTCTTTACCAAACAGCAATGTTTCCATGTCCGACAGAGAAATTAAATATACGGCTGTCACAATAACTGCCTATGTCCATTAAGAGGGAAGTTATAGTCCATAAGTTAATGATCCTGGCTAAGGAATTAGTCGGACTTAGTAAAAACGCTACAAAAGGCATCATACCCATTCTACAAACATTCACCTAGGTTGCGTCAGCGTCTTAAAGAGATATTACGTCATTAAGATAATAAGATATACATAAGTGCAGCTTAATTAGGGGGTAATTAGGGGGGTGAGTACACGACTGAATGCGACCTGGCCCCACTGGGGGGCAATAAATATATATAGGAAAAGTAATACTATTTCTTTCCTCCTCCTCCTAGAGCATTTTAAAAGATTTATATTACAATTTTATAAATTGTTAAGTTAATGGTTACCATCTTAAAAAATGCTTTAAAAGGGTCAATTACAAATAAAGTAAAATAATTAAATTAACAAAGTGATAAAAGGTAGAGTTGTTTATGACTGAATACGTTTATAAAAATAAAACTCATAATATCCCCGTCGCAGCAAACCTGCGTACTCAGCGAATTTCCAATGCATAGATGGATGCAATTATGTGGTCTCACTACCACATAAAGCCACTTACTAATTAAAAAATACCCCCGTCGCAGCAAACCTGCATACTCAGCGAATTTCCAATGGAGATATAAATGACGTAATGCTACATGAAGCCACTTACCAAGTTTCGTAAAAATATATTCACAAATAAGCAATATATACAATTTTAACTATTATCCATAAGAATAACATTGGGGCTGAGTACACATGTTTGCTGCATCAAGGAACATAAAAAATGCTAATATCAATATAACTCAACTAGGCGAAATCATTTACTAGTTTTTTTCATTTATGTTCATAATTAAGGGAGACATAGCATTTAATTATTATCCATAAGAATAACATGGGGCTGATTACGCAGGTTTGCTGCTACGGGAGCCTTTGGCAAAAAATTGTTTTTTTGAGCAAATATCAATGGACCACAACCGGATGAAGCCGGTTGTGGTCAGTATACCAAGTTTCGTCAGTATACGTTCATAAAGAAGCGAGATATAAAATTTGTCTTTTCCTCCATAAGAATAACATTGGACAACGTACTGTGTTAGCATTTTCAATATCTTGGTAACTAATTGACATAGAGGAATGATCAAAATACCAAATTGTGTGTTTATTTAAGCTGAATCCAATGGTAAAAACTAAAATTTGACTATTTCCAAAATTATGTGTAAAAAATTCGAAAAACCCATTAGGGTACAAATCCCCCTCAAAATACCCCTTAGGATAGAGCGATCTAGCTGGTTTTCGAACTTTAAGTCATAAACGTTGCTTTACACGTTTATACCAAATTTCATCAAAATCGGATAGTTTTTACGATAGTTATCGTGCTCACGGACACACACACACACACACACACACACACACACACATATATATATAAATATATACAGTTTCGAACGAATGGTGTTTTTGGGGTCTGGGGACCTCGAAAAGAAAAGTTATCATGGTCCCGGGCCTAGGTCTTACCATGCCGACTACGGTAATAGCTTCTTCCCTACAGGGGAAATTCGCTAACATTCATAAATAAGCGATAAATAACATTGAGGCTGAGTACACGGGTTTGTTGCATTGCGTAACAAACAAAATGGTGTTTTATTGAAACATTAATAAAACTAAACCAGTCATATACCATACCAGGTTTTATTAATTTATGTTCATAAATAAGGGAGACACCATAACATTTTACTTATTCTTCATAAGAATAACATGGGGGCTGAGTATACAGGTTTGCTGCTACGGGAACCATGAGGAAAAATAGGTTTTTGTGCAAATATCAATAGGCCACAACGAGATGAAGCAATATGCCAGGTTTCGTCAGAATACCTTCACAAATAAGCGAGACATAAAATTGTTCTTATCCTCCATAAGAATAACATTGGACAACGTACTGTTTTTAACACTTTCAATATCTCTGTACTTACTTCCTGCTTTACTATATTTCTGTGAATTAAGTCATTTAGAATAAAATTGCACAAAATAAACGAGTTTCTATACTACAATTATGTCTAACATTTTAATGTCCGTGTCACTAGCCTGCGGGCATGTTGGAATTTCCATATAAAAATATAGATGGCACTTGCTCGGAAACACAACAAAACAATTTCTGCGGTCGAGTAATGTGCTACAGTAATTTTATGCGATGGATGTACTAAATATTACGAAATAGGTACTAAATGATGACATATTTTGCATATGGAAATTTAAACATGGCCGGGCCAGCGACACAGCCATGAAATTTTGAATAACGAGTTCTTTAATTGAGTGTTCGACAATAGGAGAAGGACTCATTAGGTACAAGTATAAACATGTAATGTAAAATTAAATTAAGAATACACAGCTAGGTTCATAACTGACACTTATTGTTAACTAGCTGTTACCCGCAGCTTCGCTCGCGAGAAAATTAAAACACATTAAAAAGATCAACCTGACCAGCACTATCAAATCATTGTTTGGTGTCACCATATAACTTCCTTTGCCAAACTGACAAACAACTCCAGCTGGTAATTTTAAAAATGATATGTCCCATAAGACTTGCTTTGAAACTTACAGCAAACGTAGGGTGGATCTCTAACGTTGGATGTGGACATTATCAGGTTTATATGTTGATGAGATATGTAAGCTATGTTCATGCAACATTTGACTTAATTGGTCCAGTAGTTAGTAGTAATGCCGCGCGCTTTGGGTCTAACATTGGTCTTATGGAGAATAGAATAACATGGACTCTTATGGAGAATAGAATAACATGGACTCTTATGGAGAATAGAATAACATGGACTCTTACGGAGAATAGAATAACATGGGCTCTTATGAGGAATGGAATTAGGGTGTAATTGCCTCCCTCTGTGGCTCTTTTGCTACCCTCTGTGGTTAATTATCTGACCCTTTGTGTTTAATTATCTACAGTTTTGGTAATTAATTGATCCTCGTGTCCTTATGTTGTTAATCATCTAGCCTTCTGTGGTAATTATTTAACCCTCGTGTCCTTCTGTTGGTAATCGTCTAGCCTTCTGTGGCAATTATCTGACCCTCGTGTCCTTCTGTTGTTAATCATCTAGCCTTCTGTACATCTGACCACAACATCCTCAACATAGTCTCTATCAGCAAACTCGTTGTAACTAGTTGTTACCTGTGGGCTCTGTGATTGAAAGAGACGTGGCCCCCATCACAATACCTGCTATCATGCCGCGCATTTTCTCTCTCTCTTTGCTCCCTGCTCCCGTTGCGAGCGGACGTGTTGCTCCGTTCGTTGCGTTTTGCAAAGATTAAACTTGAACGTTTGCTCCCCATAGCGGCTTCACTTTTCCTAACCTCACTTTTTGCTTTGTATTTTACATAACATCACTTTTAATTTGTTTTATTCTGTGTAACATAACCTCACTTTTATTATAGTAATCTTGCGTGTCGTGTGATTTTAGCGTTATCTGACCTGCTAGTGTACAATAACATTCAGTTTCTTGATTGTTCTGGCTAAAGTAGTGTTGTGTTGACTAACATAACCTCACACCCAGTAACCTCAGTTTCTTGTTTGATTTGACTATAGTAGTGTTGTGTGTTGTATGTGCTGAGTAACATAACCTCACTCCCAGTAACCTCAGTTTCTAGTTTGATTTGACTATAGTAGTGTTGTGTGTTGTATAACAGTAACAGTAATCCCACTTCCTTGTGTCAAGAGTTGTGTCGTACTTGTATGTGTTGACTGACAGTAATATCACTTTCTGTCCTTGTTCTTTATTAAGTAACTTCACCATTTTGTTTTACTTGGTAGTGACGTACTTGTATATGCTGACTAACATAACCTCAATCTCAACCATTTGCTTACCATAACCTAATATAACATAACCTCACTTTTGATTTGTATTTAACATAACCTCACTTTGTATTATAGTAATCTTGCGTGTCGTGAGATTTTTAGCATTATCTTACTAGCTAAAGTAACCTACTTTTTCTAACCTCACCCATTACACCCCAACCTTACTGTATTATATTAATTTTCCGTGCAAGGTGTACTTCATTTTTATTTTTGTGTTGTATGCGTGTTTATTTTCTTGGCTAGAGTAATGTTGTGTTTATATTTAATTGTTTGATTTTGTAGTTTACAGTAAAGAAAGTAACATAACCTCACTTCCTCGTGGCTAAAGTAGTGTTGTGTTGACTAACATAACCTCCAGTAACCTGATTTTTTGCCCTGGTTCTTTTGTACAGTAAATTCACCTCAGCAACCTCAATTTCTATTATTGTTATTTTATGCAGTTTTGGTTGGAGCAGTTTTTGTATGTACTGACTAACATAACCTCACTTTTCCTAACCTCACTCCCATGTGTCAACAGTAGTGTTGTGTTTGTATGTGTTGAGTGACAGTAATCTAACTTTCTATTCCTGTTCTTGGTTAGAGTAGTGTTTGATACCTTCATTAGAGTTAACTTTCGGTAACCTGTAGTTCTGGTTTGACTTGCGTAGTTTGTGTGTTAGTGTTTTTCTGATTTGCGTAGTAATACAGAGGTACTGTGCTCTTTTGTAGATCCTCTGTACCTGTTCTTTTAGAGAACCTGATCGGTGACTTTAAAGTATCAGTTCCAAGTGTTACAGTTACATCATATATCTTGTTCATTTAATATCGATGAAGACTGCCACAAAGTAACAGTTCAAAAAGTAACCGTTCCAATAAAGTAACAGGTCCAACATTACCCATTCCCATTCCCACAGTTTTCAAGGTAACAGTTCCAAAAGTATCAGTTTCAGTAGATCAAACAGTGAAAAAGTAACAGGTCCACTCTCTATATATATCTCTTACAACAAGCTCTAGTTCTTCAGTCTGATTCCAGTCGTGACGCTGATCAGACGTGTTTTGTGCTGCTCTTGCGTAAGTGTTCTCTTGCACAGATTATTATTATTTCTGCGTAATTCAGTAATATCCTTGTGAGTTTGACTCTGGTTGGGGTACTTGCTCTTTTAAGCGTTAGCACAGTTTAGCTTGTTTTCAGTATTTAATTCTGTGTTGAAGGATGGATGTTTCTAAAAAGGACCCTCAAAACCCGGTAGATTTAATTAGTAAAGATGAAACCTACGTTAGTCACTTTAGACTTTACGGGACTAACACTGTTTTCAAATTCACTAAACCTCCCAAAGGTATCTCTGAGTTTGATTGGATTCGTAAAGGTTTTAATCAAATTGTAGAGACATCCAAAGCCAACGTTGCACCCACTGATTATCTAGGGTTTAAATTACAGTCTATAAATTTAAAAAGTGCTGAACCGGGATACGTATCATTGAGACCGGTCTCTAAAGTTAGCGGTGATGTTCTCTGGGATATTTTCGGGGGCATAATTCAAAGCAATGCGCAATCTATAACCTCTAGTGACACGTTTAGAGTTGATGTTACGAGGATTAACGTCCCCGTAGGTAAAGGAAGGGCAAGACCCGACTTTTACAATACCTTTGATGAAGAATCTAAAGCTAGGAAGGGTATTGTAGTAATTAATAATAAAGACAATTTATGTTTGGCTAGAGCGTTGGTAGTAGGCAAAGCGTATGCGAAAAATGATCCTCAGATCTACGCTATTCGAAAAGACAAGGGTAAAAGACAAACTTTCAGAGCTAATAAGCTCATAGCAAAGGCCCGTGTAGAAATGCCGGAGGAGGGTGCAGGCATCCCCGAGCTTGAAAAATTCCAGTCCCATCTTAAAAAATACAAAATTACCGTCTACAACTACGACAAGAAAGGCCGGGATGTTTACTTTGAGGGAGGTAATGAAGACGCTAAATTAAAAATTAACCTTCTCTTTCACAACGGTCATTATAATGTAATTACAAACTTAACTGCTGCGTTTGTTTGCAATTTCTTTTGTGAAGCCTGTCATATTCCCTATAGCAACAGACATGAGCATCGATGCTCTAACAGATGCACCTCATGCCATACCATCTCCCCGCCCTGTAAACTAGAACACGGTGGCATCACATGCCGTTTTTGCAACCGTTTCTTCAAAAATGAGCGGTGTTTAGTAGCCCATCAAGGGCAAATTTGTAAAACTGTAAAACTCTGCCGTGACTGTAAGAAAATGATTTATCCAAAAAGGCGTAAGACAGCTCATGTATGCGGAGAAGTTTTCTGTAAACCCTGCGAAGCGTTCAAAGACCCGGCACATCAGTGTTTTATGAGGGTAGATAGGAGAACACCGAAAGACCGTGATTTTTTGTTTATTTTCTTTGACTTGGAAACAAGGCAAGACGAGTCACTTCCCTCAGACCCACAACAGAAAGTTCATAAAGTAAACTTGTGTGTATCACAACAGTACTGTTTTAAATGTATTAATGGGGGTGAGTGTGAAACTTGCTCGGAACGGCAAAGGGTATTTGAAAAAGAACCGGTAAAACACTTCATGGACTATATCATGGGAATTCGAAAACAATTTAAAGATGTCTGTGTAATTGCCCACAACGGGCAGGGTTTTGACTTCCAATTCATACTACAGTATATTTTGGAAGAAACTAAATTTACACCAAAAATAACTCCTCGGGGAACTAAAGCTATATTGATTGAAGTAGCCAACGTAAGGTTTGTGGACTCTCTTAGCTATTTTCCCATGGCCCTCGCTGCACTCCCTAAAGCTTTTGATCTACCTCCCGAGAAAAAGAAGGGCTACTTTCCCCACCTCTTCAACACCCTGGCGAACCAAGATTATGTAGGCCCTATGCCCGACAAAAAATACTACTGTCCGGAATCAATGTTTGAGAAACCACACAAGGCCTTTGAAGAATGGTATGACGAATGAGTCGCTGAAGACTACGTGTTTGATTTTAAGAAGGAAATCTTGGAGTACTGTATTTCAGACGTGGAGATTTTAGCTCAGGCATGTATTAAATTTAGAGCCTTACTTCTTCAAGAGTGTAACGTAGATTCTTTTCTCGAGGCTATAACAATCGCCAGTGCATGTAACTTGGCCTTCCGCCGTAACTTCTTAAAAGAAAATACTATTGGACTAATACCAAAATCAGGGTACCGACTTGCAGACAATCAGTCAGCCGTTGCTTTACAGTGGTTAACATGGGAGGAGGAGAAACGTGGAGTAAAGATTCAACATGCGGGCCGGGGCAGAGAAGTTAAAATTAATGGACTAAAAGTTGACGGGTTTGACGGGGAACAAATTTATGAGTTTCACGGGTGTTACTGGCACGGTTGCCCAAAATGTTATCAATACAGCAGAGAAGAACCTCTGCCGGATGATCCCTCAGACAGTTTGCATCTCCGTTACGAGAGAACCAAATCCAAAATGGCAAAATTTAATAACTATGAAGTTGTAGAGATGTGGGAGTGTGAGTTTAAAGCTTTGAAAAAGGACAAAAAACTAAATCACTTGAACAAACTGTCCATTCTAAACACACTTCCGCTTAATCCTAGGGATTCCTTCTTTGGAGGTAGAACGGGTAATACTAAAACGTATTGTAAATGTGAAGAGGGAGAAACAATACAATACGTTGATGTCTGCTCCCTTTATCCGTTTGTGAATAAATATTGTAAGTATCCCGTTGGTCACCCTACTGTTTACGTTAGAAATGACTGCCGAGAGAGAGGCCTTGAAGTAGAGGGCTTGTTGAAATGTAAGATTCTACCTCCTTACAACTTGTATAATCCCGTACTCCCCGCTAAAATGAATAATAAATTGATGTTTGTTTTGTGTAGAACTTGCGGTGAGACTTGCGGTAAGGGGAATGTTTTCATGATAGTGAGGAAAGGGCAATGGTAGGAACATGGACTATGGATGAAATTAGAAAAGCTGTAGAAAAAGGCTATGTGATCTTGGACATGTACGAGTTGTGGGAGTATGAAGTCGCCACATACGAGAAAGGGGGACTTTTTACCGATTTTATTAATAAATTCTTGAAAGTAAAGCAGGAAGCCTCAGGGTATCCCACTTGGTGTAAAACAGAGGAGGATAAAGAAAAGTATGTTTCTGATTTCTTTGAGCGTGAGGGTATTCAATTGGAGAAAGACAAAATTGCTAAAAACGGGGGTTTGAGATCGGTAGCTAAATTAATGTTAAATTCATTCTGGGGCAAGTTTGGTCAACGGTAAAACATGACAAAAACTGAAATCGTGAGGGACTCTAAAGAATTATTCAATTCGTTAACTCAACCAGGAAAGGAAGTAAAGTTTGTTGAAGTAATTAACCAAGAGGTTTTATTAGTTAATTGGCAGAATGTTGATGATGCCGGTGAGGCTCTAAAGACTGTAAATGTTGTTATTGCAGCCTACACCACTGCTCATGCCAGACTTAAACTGTATGAACACTTAGATGCCCTTGGAGGACAGGTCTTGTATTATGACACGGACTCGTGTATTTATTTATACCGGGAAGGATTGTACAGGGTCCCTACGGGAGATTACCTCGGGGAAATGACGGACGAATTGGCAAGTGAGTACGGACCCAGCTCTTATATCTTAGAGTTTGTTTCTGGGGGACCAAAGACCTACGCATACCTTGTCTGGTCAACCAACAACCAAAAGCTAGAAACTGTGTGTAAAATCAAGGGCCTCACCCTCAATATGAAGACTTCCGAAACATTAAATTTTGAACAGTTAAAAAAGATGGTCCTTAGTGAAGCTGCTGAAATTTTAGAAATTGAAGAAAACAGAATCAGGAGAACAAAGGGACGGGAAGTCGTTACAGTAAGTGAAATTAAAAAGTTTAAAATTACAGGGCCAAAGAGAAGATTTAATGATGATCACGACACCCTGCCTTTCGGCTTTAAAAAACAAAGAGTTGCTTAATGGAGCTGTCACTCACACGGGTACTGAGCGTATATACCTCTAAACATCAGCTCTATTAACTCATTCTGTTCTGAGACGTGGTAGTGAACGGACGTGTCTGTGTCTGTTACTGTTTTATCTTGTTTGTCTCTTCTTGTAGAATGTCTGCTGAAAATAATACACTCCCTATTCAAGGGGTGTTTTTGAAGTTTATATCTAAAAGGAAGTTAAATGAAAATTCAAAGTTTCGCATTAAATCCTCAGAGTATGAGTTCTTTCTTACTGGGCCAATAAACGTATCGGAATGGCCTTTAGTGTTTTCGGAGTACATAGTAGATAAAATAACGGAGAACTCCTCATCAAACACCTACATTGGAGTATCAATAAAGTACGGTGATATCTCAGGAAATATACCATTCTTTCCTTTAGGGAATCTAACACCAACAGTCTTTGATGATCACTTTGAAAACATATTTTGTAACGTTAAGAAACTATCTGGTGTTTTACGTCTTGAAGTAACACTTGTCTCAATTCCGTGTTGCTACCTTCGATAAAGGTAGCACCTTTCCTTACGGAGCAATGTTACTCCTGTATATACCAAATGTCACTAGTACAGTTCATCATTCTGCTTCAAGTCGTGATACTGATCAGACGTGTTTTGTGCTGCTCTTGCCTGTACTATTGAGTAAATTGTGACATGGCTGCCAAGTTCTATACATTCAATAACAAACCAGTATTGGTTCTGTTTGATAGTGAAGGAAAGCCGTGGTTTAAAGCTAGAGACGTAGCTACTGCTCTAAAGCATGTTAATGGCTGGAGTGCAGTTCGGAAACATGTAGATGACAGTGATAAATTAACTGTTGGAAGTTTTTCCGACGCCCAAAAACAGGGCGTTGGACCGATTGAGAAAACAACGGTTTTTATAAATGAAGCCGGATTATGTTCTTTGATGTTAAAGTCAAGTACTCCTGAAGCAAGACTATTAGTAAGAAGTCTGTTGCCGGAGAAGTTTTACCTTACTTACACAAATATGAAAGATGAAAGTTCACTTTAAATGTAGTTTTTCTTTAAAATCACAAGTTCCCACTGTATGTGTGTGTGTGTGTGTGTGTGTGTGTGAATGAAGGTCACTGGCGCGGGTGACGAAAAGCCCCGTAAACCTGAATGAAGGTCACTGGCGTGGGTGACGAAAAGCCCCGTAAACCTGAATGTGTGATGAAGGGTTTAGTAGATTGAGGCGCCGGGCTAACACCCCAGCTACTCCTTCAAAAAACCCGGTGTGAATGAAGGACTTTGTACATTGAGGAGCCTGGCCAACACCCTGGCTACTCATTGGAACAGTCCGTACGGTGGGACTTGTAAAAAAGTAAAAAAGTAAAATACAAAAAAAATAAACGGAGGTGACAACCATTTTGTTTTTGGAAGGTCTCCACGAGTCATGGCGGTGGAGGGGCCATGACTTTACTAAACATTCTCTGTTTATCTTAGTAAATGTAGAGTTTAAAGGTGTTAAAATGAACGGACTTTGTCTTAGTAAATGACCGCCTTCCTCATACACAATGAACGGATTGACAGAGAATACAAAAAATATATAAAAAGGAGGTAGCATTTTGTTATGGAGTGGCTACCACAGTGAGAGGCGATGGTTGGGGCCTCTCACCCCAGAGGTTAGGCCTCCAGGGGAAGCTCTGGGTAACCAAAAAGAACGCGCCGACGCTCCTACGGCCTAGCCTAAAGGCTTACTGTGGTGTGGAAACGCGAGCGTTCAAAATTATTTCATTGGGGTTAGCTTTCTTGCCTGTCCATTTCTGCTAGTGTTCTCCTAGTATTCTCTCCTTTAAGTTATTATAGGTTTTCCAAAATAATCCTGCTATCATAAGTATAAAATTCCAAATATTCCTCAACGTAGAGTTTTTAAAGCAACTAATTACACCAAAAAGTCACATCTGAACTCTAAAATGTGTAATCTCTGTACCTTTTTAACTTTACAAAATACCCTACTGTCTCTTTTTACACAGTAGTTTTAATTCATAATCAGCGGGCCATGCATGTAGATAGGTCTATCCCATAGACCATCTACAAATGTAATTTTTATTAAAGGGGTGCAGGAAATGTAGTGATACTGACCAAATTAATAGGAAAAATCTAACTCCACCATTACGGTGGGGTTTGAAAGTAATACCATTACCACACTCTATCATACCATACCATACCCTACCCTACCATACCTCACCAAAGCCAAAACATCCTATACTAAAGTCACCATATCCTAACACCCCACCCAAATACCATACAATAACATACCCTACCCTACCATACCTCACCAAAGCCAAAACATCCTATACCAAAGTCACCATATCCTAGCACCCCACCCAAATACCATACAATAACATGACATACCACACCCTACCATGCCTCCCAATACCCTACCATGTCATACCATACCATACAATATCAATACCCTACCATAGCTCCCAACACCCACACCATATCAAACCATCAAATCCCATACCATACCATTACCCTGCCATACCCTACCCTACCATTCCTCCCAATACCATATTCTACCCTACCATACCTCCCAATGCCCTATCATACCATACCATACAATAGAATACCCTTACCACACCATACCATACCCTACCATACCTCACCAAAACATAACATCCTATACCAAAGCCACAATACCAATACCCCTACCAAAGTCACCATATCCTTACACCCCACCCAAATACCATACAATAACATGACATACCAAACCAATACCCCATCATACCATACCATACCATACCCTACCCTACCATACCTCACCAAAGCCAAAACATCCTATACTAAAGTCACCATATCCTAACACCCCACCCAAATACCATACAATAACATACCCTACCCGACCATACCTCAACAAAGCCAAAACATCCTATACCAAAGTCACTATATCCTAGCACCCCACCCAAATACCATACAATAACATGACATACCACACCCTACCATGCCTCCCAATACCCTACCATGTCATACCATACCATACAATATCAATACCCTACCATAGCTCCCAACACCCACACCATATCAAACCATCAAATCCCATACCATACCATTACCCTGCCATACCCTACCCTACCATTCCTCCCAATACCATATTCTACCCTACCATACCTCCCAATGCCCTATCATACCATACCATACAATAGAATACCCTTACCACACCATACCATACCCTACCATACCTCACCAAAACCATAACATCCTATACCAAAGCCACAATACCAATACCCCTACCAAAGTCACCATATCCTTACACCCCACCCAAATACCATACAATAACATGACATACCAAACCAATACCCCATCATACCATACCATACCATACCCTACCCTACCATACCTCACCAAAGCCAAAACATCCTATACTAAAGTCACCATATCCTAACACCCCACCCAAATACCATACAATAACATACCCTACCCGACCATACCTCAACAAAGCCAAAACATCCTATACCAAAGTCACTATATCCTAGCACCCCACCCAAATACCATACAATAACATGACATACCACACCCTACCATGCCTCCCAATACCCTACCATGTCATACCATACCATACAATATCAATACCCTACCATAGCTCCCAACACCCACACCATATCAAACCATCAAATCCCATACCATACCATTACCCTGCCATACCCTACCCTACCATTCCTCCCAATACCATATTCTACCCCACCATACCTCCCAATGCCCTATCATACCATACCGTCCAATACAATACCCTTACCACACCATACCATACCCTACCATACCTCACCAAAACCATAACATCCTATACCAAAGCCACAATACCAATATCCCTACCAAAGTCACCATATCCTTACACCCCACCCAAATACCATACAATAACATGACATACCAAACCAATACCCCATCATACCATACCCTACCATACCTAAAATTTTTAAAACACTTAATTTAGGTTTAGACCATGTTATAGAGCTTAAAAAAACAAATAATATGGTATTTTGAATTATTAACCTAGGTTAAGTGGTTGCGGAAAAAATCCAAAAAACATGCTCATAAAATCTCCCATGTTAATCTTATGGGAAAAAGGTTTTTGGCTTTTCCTCAGTTAATTTTACTTTAAACTTCACATTTTCTTTTACCAATCACTTCAAATCCACAAAACAATCATTTTGGTGTTTAAATTGTGATTCTACGTCAAACCGTTGCAGAGATATTCAAAGTGCTAAACACAGTACGTTGTCCAATGTTATCCTTATGGAGAATAAATAAAATTTTATATCTTGATTATTTATGAATGTATATTGATGAAATTTGGTATGTGGCTTCATGTTGTAATGGTATATTGATAATTTCACAAAAAATAAATGTTTTGTTGATTGTCCCCGTAGCAGCTAACCTGCATACTCAGCCCTAATGTTATTCTTATGGAGAATAAGTAAAGTTTTATATCTCCCTTAATTATGTACATAAATTAATAAAACATGGTAAGTAGCTTCACCTGGTTCAGTTACATTGATAATTGCATAAAAACTCATTTCTTATCTTCCTCGTTGCAGCAAACCTGCGTACTCAGTCCTAATGTTATTCTTATGGGGAATAAATAAAATGTAATAAATCACTTATTTATGAATGTATTTTTGTCAAACTTGGTGAGTGGCTTTATGTACTAGTGAGAAACATATCAATGCATTTGAAATTCGCTGAGTACGCAGGTTTGCTGCAACGGGGGGTATTTCCTTTTTCTTCTTCTCTTTTTTGAGTCTGATTATCCGAAAATCGCTAATATCTCGAAAACGGTAAGTCCTAGAGCGATTCTGATAACAGATTTCGCCTACTACGTAGTGTAGGCGCGCGCGAGGGACACCTACCCAGATGAAAAATATTAACCAAAATGTTGCGGGTTGCATCTCAAAAATTGAAGGGGCAAAATTTCAAAATTAAATATCTCGAGAACGATTGGGCCGATATGAATGAAATTTGGATTGTGGGTACCTGTTAACCCCCGCTACATCTTACAAAAACCTAAACCCTGTACTGTGGGAAAGTTTAAAAATAATTGAAGGAGCCATACTTTAAAAATCAATATCTTAAGAACCGTTGGGCTTATTTTAATGAAACTTGGTATGCGGGTACTTGTTAACCTCCTCTAGCTTTCAATATTGTTGGAGGGTAGGAAAGGGTTGTTTAAGGGATGATGGAGGGAGTACAACTTTAAAACGTAATATTTTGAGAATGGCTTGCCCGATTCTCATGAAAGTTGGTATGTATGTACTTGTTAACCCCCACTACATCTTACCAAAACCTAAACCTTGTACTGCAGGTAAGCATCAAAACAATTGCAGGAGCTATACTTTGAAATGTAATTTATTGAGAACGGCAGGGCCGATTTACATGAAACTTGTAATGTACGTACCTGTTAACCTCCACTACATCTTACCAAAACCTAAGCCCTGTACTGTGGGTAAGTATCAAGACAGCTGCTATACTTTAAAATGTAATATCTTGAGATTTGTTGGTACTTATTAACCCACACTACAATTTAAACTCTGTAAAGAAGAAACATTACAAAAACTGGACAATATCTCAAGCTCTGTCATACTAGTTTTTCAGGGTATTAGAAAGTTTTAGCTTATGTTTTTTATGTTAAATATAGTAAAGGCCTGGTTTATTGGTGTAAACTGTGTTTGATTGATAGTTTAAAGGGGGTCAGTGCCTTACCCCCGACATTCTATCACTGTTTTCTCTACATCATCCAAGATCTCATCTACTCTTAAATCATACTACTGTAAAATATATGTAATTGAAACAAACTCACATACAAGAAACGTTGTATGAGTGACAAACCAACACAAAATAATGATACTTTGACTGACTGTGAATATAGTTGTTGAAGTTACTGAAGGGGTCAATACACCCCCTTTCGCTAAAATATCTCTCTGGCTATTTTTAGCTGTTATGAAGAAAAGTAATTGTTAATAAAGTACGTTGACTTTTACCTGTTATTTAGGAGCATCAAGCTTTATCTGGGTTTTAGCTGTTATTTAGGGACATTGCTCTGAGGCATCGGGGAATTAGCAGGATTTTAGCTTTATGAGTGAATAATTATAGCTGTTGTGTATGCCTGTAAATTAAGTGTTACTAAAGAATTACTTTGGGAAACCTTCTATGCATTTAATTGTTTAGAAATCTTTAATAACTTAAAGGAGAGAAGAGGCTTGTAAACACTACAACAGGACAATGCACTACAAACACTACAATGGACAGGCAAGAAAACTATACCCGCACTCCATGGGTTTGGAGTTGGGACTCTCTTTTAATAAAATAAACTGAAGGTATTTTGGTTACATTTTGTACCCCAACTGTTAAGGAAAGTATAAAAACCAGCAAGGGTGAGCAATTCCTGCACCTTTTTTATAACATTACTATGGTATGGCAGGTTATTGTATGGTACGGTATGGTGTGGTATTGTATTGTATGGTATGGTGTTGATATTGTATGGTAGGGTAGAATATGGTATTGGGAGGTATGGTATGGTAGGGTATGGTATGATGGGGTATTGGTTTGGTATGTCATGTTATTGTATGGTATTTGGGTGGGGTGTAAGGATATGGTGACTTTGGTAGGGATATTGGTATTGTGGCTTTGGTATAGGATGTTATGGTTTTGGTGAGGTATGGTAGGGTATGGTATGGTGTGGTAAGGGTATTGTATTGTATGGTATGGTATGATAGGGCATTGAGAGGTATGGTGGGGTAGAATATGGTATTGGGAGGAATGGTAGGGTAGGGTATGGCAGGGTAATGGTATGGTATGGGATTTGATGGTTTGATATGGTGTGGGTGTTGGGAGCTATGGTAGGGTATTGATATTGTATGGTATGGTATGACATGGTAGGGTATTGGGAGGCATGGTAGGGTGTGGTATGTCATGTTATTGTATGGTATTTGGGTGGGGTGCTAGGATATAGTGACTTTGGTATAGGATGTTTTGGCTTTGTTGAGGTATGGTCGGGTAGGGTATGTTATTGTATGGTATTTGGGTGGGGTGTTAGGATATGGTGACTTTAGTATAGGATGTTTTGGCTTTGGTGAGGTATGGTAGGGTAGGGTATGGTATGGTATGGTATGATGGGGTATTGGTTTGGTATGTCATGTTATTGTATGGTATTTGGGTGGGGTGTAAGGATATGGTGACTTTGGTAGGGGTATTGGTATTGTGGCTTTGGTATAGGATGTTATGGTTTTGGTGAGGTATGGTAGGGTATGGTATGGTGTGGTAAGGGTATTCTATTGTATGGTATGGTATGATAGGGCATTGGGAGGTATGGTAGGGTAGAATATGGTATTGGGAGGAATGGTAGGGTAGGGTATGGCAGGGTAATGGTATGGTATGGGATTTGATGGTTTGATATGGTGTGGGTGTTGGGAGCTATGGTAGGGTATTGATATTGTATGGTATGGTATGACATGGTAGGGTATTGGGAGGCATGGTAGGGTGTGGTATGTCATGTTATTGTATGGTATTTGGGTGGGGTGCTAGGATATGGTGACTTTGGTATAGGATGTTTTGGCTTTGGTGAGGTATGGTAGGGTAGGGTATGTTATTGTATGGTATTTGGGTGGGGTGTTAGGATATGATGACTTTAGTATAGGATGTTTTGGCTTTGGTGAGGTATGGTAGGGTAGGGTATGGTATGGTATGATAGGGTTGGTAATGGTATTACTTTCAAACCCCACCGTAATGGTGGAGTTAGATTTTTCCTATTAATTTGGTCAGTATCACTACATTTCCTGCACCCCTTTAATAAAAATTACATTTGTAGATGGTCTATGGGATAGACCTATCTACATGCATGCCCCGCTGATTATGAATTAAAACTACTGTGTAAAAAGAGACAGTAGGGTATTTTGTAAAGTTAAAAAGGTACAGAGATTACACATTTTAGAGTTCAGATGTGACTTTTTGGTGTAATTAGTTGCTTTAAAAACTCTACGTTGAGGAATATTTGGAATTTTATACTTATGATAGCAGGATTATTTTGGAAAACCTATAATAACTTAAAGGAGAGAATACTAGGAGAACACTAGCAGAAATGGACAGGCAAGAAAGCTAACCCCAATGAAATAATTTTGAACGCTCGCGTTTCCACACCACAGTAAGCCTTTAGGCTAGGCCGTAGGAGCGTCGGCGCGTTCTTTTTGGTTACCCAGAGCTTCCCCTGGAGGCCTAACCTCTGGGGTGAGAGGCCCCAACCATCGCCTCTCACTGTAGTAGCCACTCCATAACAAAATGATACCTCCTTTTTATATATTTTTTGTATTCTCTGTCAATCCGTTCATTGTGTATGAGGAAGGCGGTCATTTACTAAGACAAAGTCCGTTCATTTTAACACCTTTAAACTCTACATTTACTAAGATAAACAGAGAATGTTTAGTAAAGTCATGGCCCCTCCACCGCCATGACTCGTGGAGACCTTCCAAAAACAAAATGGTTGTCTCCTCCGTTTATTTTTTTTGTATTTTACTTTTATACTTTTTTACAAGTCCCACCGTACGGACTGTTCCAATGAGTAGCCAGGGTGTTGGCCAGGCTCCTCAATGTACAAAGTCCTTCATTCACACCGGGTTTTTTGAAGGAGTAGCTGGGGTGTTAGCCCGGCGCCTCAATCTACTAAACCCTTCATCACACATTCAGGTTTACGGGGCTTTTTGTCACCCACGCCAGTGACCTTCATTCAGGTTTACGGGGCTTTTCGTCACCCGCGCCAGTGACCTTTATTCACACACACACACACACACACACACACACACACATACAGTGGGAACTTGTGATTTTAAAGAAAAACTACATTTAAAGTGAACTTTCATCTTTCATATTTGTGTAAGTAAGGTAAAACTTCTCCGGCAACAGACTTCTTACTAATAGTCTTGCTTCAGGAGTACTTGACTTTAACATCAAAGAACATAATCCGGCTTCATTTATAAAAACCGTTGTTTTCTCAATCGGTCCAACGCCCTGTTTTTGGGCGTCGGAAAAACTTCCAACAGTTAATTTATCACTGTCATCTACATGTTTCCGAACTGCACTCCAGCCATTAACATGCTTTAGAGCAGTAGCTACGTCTCTAGCTTTAAACCACGGCTTTCCTTCACTATCAAACAGAACCAATACTGGTTTGTTATTGAATGTATAGAACTTGGCAGCCATGTCACAATTTACTCAATAGTACAGGCAAGAGCAGCACAAAACACGTCTGATCAGTATCACGACTTGAAGCAGAATGATGAACTGTACTAGTGACATTTGGTATATACAGGAGTAACATTGCTCCGTAAGGAAAGGTGCTACCTTTATCGAAGGTAGAAACACGGAATTGAGACAAGTGTTACTTCAAGACGTAAAACACCAGATAGTTTCTTAACGTTACAAAATATGTTTTCAAAGTGATCATCAAAGACTGTTGGTGTTAGATTCCCTAAAGGAAAGAATGGTATATTTCCTGAGATATCACCGTACTTTATTGATACTCCAATGTAGGTGTTTGATGAGGAGTTCTCCGTTATTTTATCTACTATGTACTCCGAAAACACTAAAGGCCATTCCGATACGTTTATTGGCCCAGTAAGAAAGAACTCATACTCTGAGGATTTAATGCGAAACTTTGAATTTTCATTTAACCTCCTTTTAGATATAAACTTCAAAAACACCCCTTGAATAGGGAGTGTATTATTTTCAGCAGACATTCTACAAGAAGAGACAAACAAGATAAAACAGTAACAGACACAGACACGTCCGTTCACTACCACGTCTCAGAACAGAATGAGTTAATAGAGCTGATGTTTAGAGGTATATACGCTCAGTACCCGTGTGAGTGACAGCTCCATTAAGCAACTCTTTGTTTTTTAAAGCCGAAAGGCAGGGTGTCGTGATCATCATTAAATCTTCTCTTTGGCCCTATAATTTTAAACTTTTTAATTTCACTTACTGTAACGACTTCCCGTCTCTTTGTTCTCCTGATTCTGTTTTCTTCAATTTCTAAAATTTCAGCAGCTTCACTAAGGACCATCTTTTTTAACTGTTCAAAATTTAATGTTTCGGAAGTCTTCATATTGAGGGTGAGGCCCTTGATTTTACACACAGTTTCTAGCTTTTGGTTGTTGGTTGACCAGACAAGGTATGCGTAGGTCTTTGGTCCCCCAGAAACAAACTCTAAGATATAAGAGCTGGGTCCATACTCACTTGCCAATTCGTCCGTCATTTCCCCGAGGTAATCTCCCGTAGGGACCCTGTACAATCCTTCCCGGTATAAATAAATACACGAGTCCGTGTCATAATACAAGACCTGTCCTCCAAGGGCATCTAAGTGTTCATACAGTTTAAGTCTGGCATGAGCAGTGGTGTAGGCTGCAATAACAACATTTACAGTCTTTAGAGCCTCACCGGCATCATCAACATTCTGCCAATTATCTAATAAAACATCTTGGTTAATTACTTCAACAAACTTTACTTCCTTTCCTGGTTGAGTTAACGAATTGAATAATTCTTTAGAGTCCCTCACGATTTCAGTTTTTGTCATGTTTTCCCGTTGACCAAACTTGCCCCAGAATGAATTTAACATTAATTTAGCTACCGATCTCAAACCCCCGTTTTTAGCAATTTTGTCTTTCTCCAATTGAATACCCTCACGCTCAAAGAAATCAGAAACATACTTTTCTTTATCCTCCTCTGTTTTACACCAAGTGGGATACCCTGAGGCTTCCTGCTTTACTTTCAAGAATTTATTAATAAAATCGGTAAAAAGTCCCCCTTTCTCGTATGTGGCGACTTCATACTCCCACAACTCGTACATGTCCAAGATCACATAGCCTTTTTCTACAGCTTTTCTAATTTCATGCATAGTCCATGTTCCTACCATTGCCCTTTCCTCACTATCATGAAAACATTCCCCTTGGTTTAAAGTCTCACCGCAAGTTCTACACAAAACAAACATCAATTTATTATTCATTTTAGCGGGGAGTACGGGATGATACAAGTTGTAAGGAGGTAGAATCTTACATTTCAACAAGCCCTCTACTTCAAGGCCTCTCTCTCGGCAGTCATTTCCAACGTAAACAGTAGGGTGACCAACGGGATACTTACAATATTTATTCACAAACGGATAAAGGGAGCAGATATCAACGTATTGTATTGTTTCTCCCTCTTCACATTTACAATACGTTTTAGTATTACCCGTTCTACCTCCAAAGAAGGAATCCCTAGGATTAAGCGGAAGTGTGTTTAGAATGGACAGTTTGTTCAAGTGATTTAGTTTTTTGTCCTTTTTCAAAGCTTTAAACTCACACTCCCACATCTCTACAACTTCATAGTTATTAAATTTTGCCATTTTGGATTTGGTTCTCTCGTAACGGAGATGCAAACTGTCTGAGGGATCATCCGGCAGAGGTTCTTCTCTGCTGTATTGATAACATTTTGGGCAACCGTGCCAGTAACACCCGTGAAACTCATAAATTCGTTCCCCGTCAAACCCGTCAACTTTTAGTCCATTAATTTTAACTTCTCTGCCCCGGCCCGCATGTTGAATCTTTACTCCACGTTTCTCCTCCTCCCATGTTAACCACTGTAAAGCAACGGCTGACTGATTGTCTGCAAGTCGGTACCCTGATTTTGGTATTAGTCCAATAGTATTTTCTTTTAAGAAGTTACGGCGGAAGGCCAAGTTACATGCACTGGCGATTGTTATAGCCTCGAGAAAAGGATCTACGTTACACTCTTGAAGAAGTAAGGCTCTAAATTTAATACATGCCTGAGATAAAATCTCCACGTCTGAAATACAGTACTCCAAGATTTCCTTCTTAAAATCAAACACGTAGTCTTCAGCGACTCGTTCGTCATACCATTCTTCAAAGGCCTTGTGTGGTTTCTCAAACATTGATTCCGGACAGTAGTATTTTTTGTCGGGCATAGGGCCTACATAATCTTGGTTCGCCAGGGTGTTGAAGAGGTGGGGAAAGTAGCCCTTCTTTTTCTCGGGAGGTAGATCAAAAGCTTTAGGGAGTGCAGCGAGGGCCATGGGAAAATAGCTAAGAGAGTCCACAAACCTTACGTTGGCTACTTCAGTCAATATAGCTTTAGTTCCCCGAGGAGTTATTTTTGGTGTAAATTTAGTTTCTTCCAAAATATACTGTAGTATGAATTGGAAGTCAAAACCCTGCCCGTTGTGGGCAATTACACAGACATCTTTAAATTTTTTTCGAATTCCCATGATATAGTCCATGAAGTGTTTTACCGGTTCTTTTTCAAATACCCTTTGCCGTTCCGAGCAAGTTTCACACTCACCCCCATTAATACATTTAAAGCAGTACTGTTGTGATACACACAAGTTTACTTTATGAACTTTCTGTTGTGGGTCTGAGGGAAGTGACTCGTCTTGCCTTGTTTCCAAGTCAAAGAAAATAAACAAAAAATCACGGTCTTTCGGTGTTCTCCTATCTACCCTCATAAAACACTGATGTGCCGGGTCTTTGAACGCTTCGCAGGGTTTACAGAAAACTTCTCCGTATACATGAGCTGTCTTACACCTTTTTGGATAAATCATTTTATTACAGTCACGGCAGAGTTTTACAGTTTTACAAATTTGCCCTTGATGGGCTACTAAACACCGCTCATTTTTGAAGAAACGGTTGCAAAAACGGCATGTGATGCCACCGTGTTCTAGTTTACAGGGCGGGGAGATGGTATGGCATGAGGTGCATCTGTTAGAGCATCGATGCTCATGTCTGTTGCTATAGGGAATATGACAGGCTTCACAAAAGAAATTGCAAACAAACGCAGCAGTTAAGTTTGTAATTACATTATTGTAACCTGCCGGCTGTTGCTGCGCCGTCATAATTATATCGCTGCCACCACTGCTCTACTTTTGGGGAGCAGACCCAAAGTTCGTGAAGGAAAGTGAATTTAAATTAACACATGTTTTTAAAGAGTTGTAAATTTACTAATTTATTTGATGGTAGACGAACACATGGTTGAAAAAGTAAGTGAACTAAATACAAAGAATAATTCAAATATGAATAATTTCTAAAACATTCGGAGCAATAGGTGTTAACACCACCACTACTAAAAGGCGTCTCTTTATTGTCTCCAGTCCCCCACTCGTCAAGCGATCACCTCGCTTCTCATTGGCTGCACGGCCGAAGTGACGTGATTGCTGACTACACATAAGCGGTCCGCGGCGCGTGGCCGGGCTCGCATCTAGGAAACTTCAAAGTAAAAAAAAATACAACTAACATTTTATCGATTTAAAAACAATAATTGATTCACGAAGTTACTTGACTCGTGACGAGAGCGGGACCGTAACATCACTCCCCCTTCCGGGAAGGATTGCTTAGCTCAGAAAGGCTGAGCAATTCCTACAACTATGAAGCAATCAGATACAAGAACAACAACAAGAACAATTGAAATCTTAGACAGGAAATCATAGCATAAAACAATACTGGGCTGTGCTTGCAATTGTCAGTTTCTCACGCACCGAACCACGGACAGCCGGACGCACAGCGTCAGCGGAACTTAGCACTTCTGTAGAGGTCATGCCTTGTTCGCTACTGAGAACAGTTTCTTGCGAACTGCTAAAGTTGTTCAACGGAATGAATAACACTACATCTGAAATATTAATTTCAGTATTTCCTATCACTAACTACACCCATTAAAAAATTTGAACCCTTAAAAATATAATCTTTAAACATTTTAAAACACAATTCAGTAAGTTAAACATTGAATACATTTAAATAATAAATGTCATTTGCATAATAGAGTTTATACGACCTGGCACAACACATCCTAAAGAGTCACAAGTGTCACATTTCACTTTATAAATCTCACTTTAGTTTGATTGCTCACTGTTGATTGGCGAGAACCATGTCTCTCAGGGCAGTAGATAAGACAATTTCGTGCCTCGGGGTGGTCGCACACTGTATCCAGGGAGGATTATCGGATGGTTGCTGGCCAGATCGTCCCTTCTTTCTACAACAAAAAATAACTACAAGCAGTATCATGATAAAGATAACTAAAACTAATACAATGAAAAATCCTACTCTATATTCGTAATTTACATTTATTCTTGAATTTGTTGTTTCTATAGTTGTTAACAATTTGTTGAGACTAATCTCAACTGTGTCATTACCTAGTTCATTCTTCAGTTCGTTAATTGAATCAAAGGTAATGTTTAAGTTAAAAGATAGGATTTTGTGATCCTGTTGATGGAGCATGTCATTAAATTTAGGAATATGTAGACTAGTAATA
The DNA here is from genome assembly GCA_963675035.1 of Allygus modestus. Lineage (NCBI taxonomy): Eukaryota > Metazoa > Arthropoda > Insecta > Hemiptera > Cicadellidae > Allygus > Allygus modestus. The sequence goes on along the minus strand of OY776112.1, from coordinate 188,482,400 downwards.
TTTTTCAAATAATTTGTGTAACCTTGAATTTTGTGAAAAATTCTGAAATTGGATCCAAATATTTCACAACTCGAAACATTCCTTAGGATTCCACTCCCTCTTATCTCTACATCCCTCACTTCACAGAGTTCGTTGTTAATAGCTAAAGCATAGTTCCAACATTTAAGGGTAATTTTGCTAGTTTCAGCTACACTGTATATCCAATCATTCCCATTTCTAATCCAGTAAGGGGATAGTACATTTGTTTTTATAACCTTGTTACACAATTTCACAGATTCAGATCCCATGAACAATTTATAGTGACAATCAGCCGCTGTATTCCGACGGATACTAGCTATATTTGGGCACCAAAAATACACATTGTCTTGACATTTACTTAAATCAAAAGCGCTAATTGGCAAATAGTATTGTCGATCACTTGAAATAAGAAGGTATTCTGAGCTTAGTTTCCATGATAGCCAGTGTTTTAATGAAGGGTTGAAAATTGGTATGACGTGAATTTTATAAGTTTCAAATTGACTAGCGGACGAAATTAGTGGTATTGTTATGAACAGCCTTATGCTACTTAAAGTGGATACTGCCTGAATCTTACACAAATCATAATACAAAAATACGTTTTCTACGTCTACTGGTACAGGAAGTCTTAGATCTACAGGCAAAAGTTTCTCTATTTTTAACAGTATGGGCAAAAACTCAGTGGGCGGCAATAATTTGCTACTAAGTCTGTTAGTCTTAGTTAGTTCTAAAGCTTGTCTGAATTCTACAATGCGCAATTTAGCTTCGTCCATAACCTGTCCTAGTTGTCTAACCTCATTGCCTACGTAAAGAAAGTGTAAAAGAAAGTTATACATTTCGGTCCAATGTTTCATAGTCCTATCGGTTATATTACTTATATTGATGCTAAGATTTGTGAGTTTCTCCATAACTTCTATAACACTTTTTGTATTAATACCTATTTTTCTATTAACATCTTTCAACAACGTCAACTGGTCTTGTTTACTATGAATAACGTCACCAGCTATGTCCTGGAGGATGTTTATCCTATGGTTGGTCTCGTCAATATCATCTGTTGTAGCAACACCAAATAGAAATTTTGCAGTATACCCTCCAAGGTTAATTAACCCCCTCTTAACTCTTTCCTTTGGTAATAGTTCCAGAAGTCCTTCTAAATCTACTCTATATGAGTTTAAAGTTACTCTTACTTTCTCTAATTCCAAATGTATGTCCTTGAACCAATATACAGCGTCATGTTCTGAACTAGACAAATTCGTAAATTGATGGCTTACTGTACTGTACAAAGTTTCTAAACTATCTGATTCCTCACTTAGACTGTGAAAGTCAAAATCTAAAACCAAACGCCATTCATTCTCATTAATCACAGTACTCTTTAGTTTTTCAAAAGCAATGCCCTGAGACATCTCGGCCCTTGCTGGTCCTGAAATAACAATTACCATGATATTAGTTAAGACTAGGTATTTACATTAGCTGAATTTATTGACATAAATAATCTCTCGGAAACAGTCCGGGTATCTACCAGCTGTGAGTCAGGTGCAAGTCTCGCGTACAAGGTCAAAGTACGTCCTTGGCGATTCAGCGAACTGCTACGCTTACTGCGATAAGACAGTCACGTTCATTCCTAGAGGTTCGTATGAATGAATGGAGTACTATTTTTACAACTAGTAATTTTCTTTGAACAACTTACACATGTAAACAAGGATAACGTTTTTCTTAATGACATTTTTGTTATAATTAAAACATAATTGATACATAACATCATTTCTTATAGCCTACTTTTACTTTATATTCATTCACAATCCGTTAGCTTTATTTTCGTTCTAGGTAAGGTCAGTCTCGAGAGGCTGAACCATTAGCTAGGTTATTGATTATACGTTTATGTTAGCTTTTATATGGAGCTGCAGTCTCCTAAATTCATATGTCTTCCTAGGTAGAGCATAGTTTTAAAAACCTATGATACTAGCTAGGGATATTTCTTATCACCTTGGCTAGGTATTAGTTAGACTCGAAAGCTAACACTATAGCTAGACGTTGGCAATTTTAATTACTTTCTTATTTAACATACATTAAAGTTATATTCTCTGTGCTTATTTTCTGCTAAACATAAAAATCAATTCAATGATATAATAAATAAACAGTAAATCTAACTAAAATCAAACATTTTGGTCAACGTTATCACTTATCCGTGTTTATTACCCTAACTTCAAACTTTATCATAACGCAACCTTTGTTTGTGAAATAATGTATTTACTCAGTTCACGATTTAAAGCTAATACCTCTTAATAATTGTATTACATATAGGGTTTATTGTTTACGGGCTGAAAACGAGAAGGAATATTTATTTACCCTTTATTTGTTTATTTAAGGCAACATTTTGAGCGGATATTTTACCCTTTTCAAAAACTAAACAATTAATTTATCACAACAGTATATACACTTTGATGGAATTCATTCTCTCATTCATCTTTCATACCCATTCGTCATCATACATTGGCGCCATTTCATTCATACAAACATTTTAACACACAACTCAACATACAACATACTTCACACGTTCTTTCACAAGAAAGCATACATACTGTTAGAGTTTATTTGCAACCAAAACAATTTTAGTTTATAGCCTTTCCCCCTTGTTTAAGTTTTTGTTTTTAAATTATGTGTATGGATTCATGAACGGGCTATGTTGCTGAGGCTTTCTTACCTCTATCTTTAATGGATAGCGAGGTCTTTCCTTTAATAACATGCATCCTAGCTACTCAGTCCGCCAGGAGCACGTCACTAACGAGACCTTCACACCTTAAGTTGTTTAACCCAGTTCATAATCCCGGAGTCTGGTTGGCAGTCTTCTGATCCGTTTGGAGTTTACCACGGTGGCACTTCCCGCTAGTGGCTCCCTATCGTCAGAAGGTACGATTCGGTTTTGGTTTCCGATAATTTTAGGTGACATCTGAGTGTTCTTCAATCTAAGGGGAACTTCAGGTGCTGGTTTAATACGGTTCACATGGACGACTATGTCACGTTGTCTTATTCTTAGTACAACATTGAGGTCAGATAGAACCTTTACTATGACATAAGGTCCTCGCCAAAATTTAGAAAGTTTCTTAACTCTTTGCGGTTTAGTGTGGGGAATATGTAAATAAACACGTTGACCAACTGTGTATTCCCTTAGTTTAGCCTTGACGTCGTATTGTTTCTTCTGTTTCCTTTGACTCCTTGCTTGGAACTGCGTAGATTGTTCTTTGATTTCTCTCAGTTTACTTCGCAGTTCTTCCACATAATCGTTGGGTCTAGGGGCATCGTCTGTAGTTAAATTTAAATTAGCTTCCAGTGGCGTTTCCATTTTTCTACCGAACACAATTTCGTATGGAGTATAGCCGGTGGTTTCATGAAAAGCTGAGTTGTATGCCATGCAAACATAGCTTAAATACTCGTCCCAGTCATTCTGATTTACGTTAACATAATGGGACAGCATTTTACTTAGCGTTTTGTGTGTTATTTCTGTTCTACCATTCGACATGGGATGGTATCCTGTGGTTTGAAGTTTCCTTATTTTTAACAGCCTACACATTTCTTTAATTAAATCTGATGTAAATGATGCGCCTTGGTCTGTTATCATTTCTTTTGGTACTCCGTACTTTGTGATGTATCGGTGAACAAGTACTCTTGCAATTGTCTCACTGGTTTGATCAGGTATGGCGAAAAATTCCGTATATCTCGAGAAATGCTCTACTACACTGAGTACGTATCTATTTCCAGATTGTGTTACTGGCAAGGGGCCCACGATATCACAACTGATTCGTTGAAATACTTCTTTAGGCTCATCAAATTTACCTAATGGAGCAATCACTTTTCCATTGTCTCTTCTCTGATTGCACGAATGACATTCCTGGACGTATTTTCGCACATCTTTCTTCATATTAGGCCAAACGAATTTTTCTTTGATTCTTTTCAACGTTTTCAGGACACCCGCGTGACCAGCTGTCGGGATGTCATGGTGTAGCTGTAATACTTTAGTGCGAAACTTTAAAGGAACTAAAAATAACTTATTCTGCCCTTGTTGGTAATAAATTATTCCCTGTGGACTGGTTTTGTACATCTTGTGTGTCTTGAGTTTCTGGCACTCCTCGTCTATTCTTTGTTCCTGTCTTATTGCGTCTAGATCCATAACTGGCAAAGGTTCTTTGTTTAACTTTAGAACGGCTCTACTTAGGGCGTCCGCATTTAGATGTTTTTTCCCAGGTTTATGTACAACGGTGTAGTTATATTGCTGTAACTTTAGTGCCCAGCGCGTAAGACGACTTGTGCTATCCTTTAATGACAACAACCATCTAATGGCACTGTGATCAGTAACAAGGGTGAAATGAACTCCTGTCAGGTAACATCGGAAATACTTAACGGCCCAAACGACTGCTAGTAACTCAAGTTCAGTTGCTGAGTAGTTTCTTTCACTTTTGTTAAGCTGTCTGGATGCATAACAGATCGGACGTTCTTGCCCGTCTATAATATTGGCCAATATGGCGCCGAGACCAACAGAGCTGGCGTCCGTGCTGAGTATGAACGGTTTAGAAAATTCGGGGTAAACTAGTAATGGCTCACTCATAAGCTTTTGCTTTAGCTGTTGGAAAGCTTGCTCGCACTCATCTGTCCAACTAAACGTCTGATTGCCTTTAGTTAGTTGAGTTAAGGGTTTAGCCAAATCAGCAAAGTTCTTTATGTGAGTTCTATAATATCCACTTAATCCTAAAAATCCACGCAATTCACGAACATTGCGCGGCCTAGGATAGTTCTCGATAGCTTCTACTTTTTTCCTAAGTGGTCTTACTCCCTCTCTGTTTAACGTGTGTCCTAAATATTCAATTTCTTCAGTAGCGAATTTACACTTTTGAAGTTTTACACTCAGATTGACGTCTCGGAATCGCTGTAAAACATCTTTAAGATCATTTATGTGGTCGTCAATATTTGTTCCATAAATCAGGCAGTCGTCGAGGTAAATAAGACAAGTTTTGCCTCTTAGACCCGCTAGAGTCATGTCCATAAGTCTCTGAAATGTGGATGGGGAATTTCTTAAACCCATTGGCATTCTTAAGTACTCGTAAGTACCCACATATTCTCCATCTGGAACAGTAAAGGCGGTTTTCTCACGACTACTGGGGTCCATTTCAATTTGATAAAACCCTTGGTTCATATCTAGTGAGCTAAAATATTTACTACCACCCAATTTGTCAAGTGTCTCCCTGATATCGGGTATGGGATAGTTTATGGGGGTAGTTATGGCATTGATGGCCCTAAAATCAACTACGGCCCTCCATTGTTGAACGTTATCTGCCGCTACCTTTTTGGGGATTAAAATTAGAGGTGAATTCCAAGCTGAAAATGAAGGAGTTATAATGCCGTCATTTAACTGATTTCTAATGACTTCATCGACTACCGGTTTCAAAGAGTGTGGTATTCTGTAAGGCCTTAACTTTATAGGTGCACAATGTCCTGTATCTATTGTGTGTTTGACTGCAGATGTACAACCTAGATTACCAGTTCCATCAATACTGAAAATATCTCGATACTCATAAATTACATGTCTGAATTTAGCTTTTTCTCCCGGTGGTAAATGGTCAAGTTTTTCTTCTACTAGTGTTTTAAATTTATCATCAGTATCAGAAAAGTGATTAGTTTGCAACACCCTACCGGTTCCCTTTTCAGGCAATGTGAGGTCGCCTGGTTCACATAGTTTACTAAGCATAGAATTTCGGCTTATAGTTAGTTCTTCAGCACTACAATTAGCTATTCTAGTTAAGACACATTGGTTTTCAATTTTTACTAAAGCTCTTGCGATGTAAACCCCATGAATTTTTACATCGTTGGGCTCTGTCAATACAATTTTACCTTCTAATTTGTCTTTGATATCAGTACTTAATTTTCCTAGCTTGGCAGAAATGATGGTTTCACTTCTAGGAGCAAGTTTAACGTCATCTTTACAATAAACATAGAGGGAATGATTATATAAGCTAAACGGTCGCGCGTCATCTTGCTGCGTGTGTCCTTGACCCGCATTCCCCGAGTCCGGTGACATCAGCTGTGTGTTGTCGTCGACAGCAGTACTTCTGTTTGTAAATATCTCTCGCCCTCTGATCTTAATTGATTTAGGCTAACCAGAAGATCTATTTTCTCTTGTTCCATAATATCCAACCCTAGAATTGCAATAAAACCTTTTGGCAGATCGGCTACGACAAAATTACTGTTAAAGGTAATTTGATTATTTAACGTCACATCCGCGTTGGTTTCGCCATATACCTTTAATTTATTTCCAGTTACCCCTGTAATCCCTACAGTTGTAGGTTGTACTTCATTACAGCTTACACTCTTATCTATTAATGATAGTTGTGCTCCAGAATCTAAAATAATTAATCCATCAGTGTTGTCAATTCGTCCTGACACAGCAAAATCTGAGTTAGTCATTGCTATTTTATGGTTTATGAAAAGTGGTCTACCTACATTATTTTTATTTGTTAGCGGAAACCTGTTTTTCTCGGGCTTATTACACTCTAGTTCCGCCGATTGATGTTGGATATTATGACTTTTATGAATACTTATTTCGGATTGTTGTTGGGGGAGCCAGTGGCGGGCTTGGGACCCCCGATAGAGTTTGACATTTCAGACCGGGTGTTACTTTGATTAGTCTGGGTGAATCTACACATTTGTGCCGAATGTCCTCTCCTACCACAAATTGAACATTGAATTTCATTAAAATGTTGGTGTCTTACTTTGTACCTACATTCTTCGTTCGAATGACCGTTTCTTTTACAATGTGAGCAGAATTTACTAGAATGCCTAGGTAAAGTTGTCTGGTTCCGATTAAAAGTTGACGGGTTGTGATAAGATTGAAAATTACTTACTGGTTTTTGGATACTATGTAGATTCGGTCGATTACTTAGCAAGTTTGTTTGACTAGGGCGTCCTTGGAATTGTTGGACTCTGCAATTTTGGGCGGTGTGACCAATTTTTTGACAAAGTTGACATTTTAAAACATCTTGAGAAGAACTGAAAAATACGCCTTTATTATTGTAGCGAAATCTATTTTCTTCCGAAGGTCGTCTTTCAACATTTCTGATGGTTACGGCTAGAGTTACCGCTTCCTGAAAGGTCTTCGGAAATTTGATTCGGACTTCATGTCCTAACTCTCCAAACAAACCGCGTGTAAATGCCTCCATCATGCGTCGGTCGGCTTCCCTTTTTAATGCCTGATCTACTTGAGGGTTTTGAGTGTGCCTAATCGTTTTAGAACCGATCTTTTTCACCCTATCAGCGTATTTTTCAATGGTTTCCCCCCGCTCTTGTCTTACACATGCAAGTTGTTCCAGATAATAATGCTCTGGAAGCTTATCTCGGAACCTAGATTCGAGTGCTTCATTGAATTCCAATAAAGTTGACGCAGATTTACATGCTTCGTCTGATTTAGAAAATGTTAGTGCAGTCCCCGATAGTTTTAATTTTGCAACTGTAAGCTTGTTTTTTTCGTCCCAGTTACTGATGTTCCCTACCTCGTTTATTTGGGCGATGAAATCAGATACAATTTCGTCACTGTCTCCACTGAAGGTGGATAGAATGGGCACTAAGTCAAATGAGGGTTTTGCAGCTATCTGCCGAAACATATTACTTTCCGCTGTGTTTAAGGGTTTGACGTTTTTGACGCTTGTCAGTTGATGATTTGGATTTTCGGCTGTGAGCCGGTTGATACTATTTCCATCAATACCTAAACTAAGCTCACTTGGTTTGTAATTCGTCCCAAAATTTAGTGTCTCTTCCAACCCGATGTATTGGCTTTGAGTGGCCCTAGATTCGTCTCGACCCTCAACTTTAGATTCCGGACGTTTTTCCCTCTCTAACATTAATTCTTGTACTAGATTTTGGACCTTTCTTAATTCCTCTGCTAAGGTGTTAATAGCTACACTGGCGTCCACCACTTCCGTTGAAGGTTTAGTTGGTGGGGGAGGTGGAGGTTTACGTGGTGACTGGTTTTTTAACGCTAACCCCAGACCAGTTGCCCCAGACGGTGATTCCGCTGTCTTTTCAACCTTTTCAAAGAAGTTTTTAAAATTCCCTTGTAACAGTAATCGTAAGTGTTCTAACTCGGGACAGACAACTACATCTCGAGGATTTAATTTTACCTCCGTATCCTCAATTAATTTGTCTACCGCATCTTGAAGCGCAAGATCAGACTCCGCGATTTTAGCAAGCCGTTTGAGAAACGCTCCTATTTTCCTTAACTCTTTCGATGTGAAATTAGTTCCTGGATCTACGCCACATTCCTTTATAAGATTTAGTAGAGTAGTTTTATCTATCTGATATATATCAGTCTGTGCAATTTTACTAAACTTATCCATTTCTATATTTTTATATTGATGAGAAAGCAAATATTCAATCAATTGATATGATTCCTTAATTTACACCATATAATTATTATCATCAGTAGTACTTAATGCGAAGCATGCTCCTATGAAAAATGTTTTATTTTCATACATATATATAATAGAAGTTTTCATTAAATTTAAAGTTGCTTATTTCTGAAACACCAGTTACTGCTCTTGATTTACAGAATTAACTGTCATTTCATGTTCGTGATGTAGCTTTAATGAGGATTTCCAAATAACAATTTTCCTTTCGTCAAATTTGATGTAATTATACCCTATTTTTTTTCTTACTTTTTTTTTATAATATAAAGTTAATTGAACAATTAAGAGGTACCTTTATTTATTTGATTAAGAAAATTCCCCCGTTAAACCTTTTATTATTCCTTCACGCTTTCAGTTTCATCACATATAATATAGTCATTATTTTTATTAATATTGTTTAAGTGGATTTTAAATTAATTTTAAGATACACAAATGTATTATTAAGGTATTTATTTTTTTTAATAATTGATTCTGCTTTTTATTTTGCTGACGCAAATGATTACCACAGGCCAATAATCTTACTTTTTACTTATGGTTATGAGTAATTTATAAGTCTAGCTCACCCTGGTTTGCAATGAGTGCTGCCACGGCTACCAGGATGGTGACGATGTTGGCCCTCGGATGTCTCCTTCTGTCGGATGGTGTTGGGTGACCCATGATGTCGGATGAGGTTGGAATGCTGGTGGTCATCCTTCGTCTTCTTCCCCTCGGTCGTGGACGTCCGTCGGTCTTCCTTCGGTCTTCTTTCGGACTGGTTTCCAGCTTGAGGCGATGAGGCTCAGATATCCCGCCGCTGATCACCAATGTAACCTGCCGGCTGTTGCTGCGCCGTCATAATTATATCGCTGCCACCACTGCTCTACTTTTGGGGAGCAGACCCAAAGTTCGTGAAGGAAAGTGAATTTAAATTAACACATGTTTTTAAAGAGTTGTAAATTTACTAATTTATTTGATGGTAGACGAACACATGGTTGAAAAAGTAAGTGAACTAAATACAAAGAATAATTCAAATATGAATAATTTCTAAAACATTCGGAGCAATAGGTGTTAACACCACCACTACTAAAAGGCGTCTCTTTATTGTCTCCAGTCCCCCACTCGTCAAGCGATCACCTCGCTTCTCATTGGCTGCACGGCCGAAGTGACGTGATTGCTGACTACACATAAGCGGTCCGCGGCGCGTGGCCGGGCTCGCATCTAGGAAACTTTAAAGTAAAAAAAAATACAACTAACATTTTATCGATTTAAAAACAATAATTGATTCACGAAGTTACTTGACTCGTGACGAGAGCGGGACCGTAACATTATAATGACCGTTGTGAAAGAGAAGGTTAATTTTTAATTTAGCGTCTTCATTACCTCCCTCAAAGTAAACATCCCGGCCTTTCTTGTCGTAGTTGTAGACGGTAATTTTGTATTTTTTAAGATGGGACTGGAATTTTTCAAGCTCGGGGATGCCTGCACCCTCCTCCGGCATTTCTACACGGGCCTTTGCTATGAGCTTATTAGCTCTGAAAGTTTGTCTTTTACCCTTGTCTTTTCGAATAGCGTAGATCTGAGGATCATTTTTCGCATACGCTTTGCCTACTACCAACGCTCTAGCCAAACATAAATTGTCTTTATTATTAATTACTACAATACCCTTCCTAGCTTTAGATTCTTCATCAAAGGTATTGTAAAAGTCGGGTCTTGCCCTTCCTTTACCTACGGGGACGTTAATCCTCGTAACATCAACTCTAAACGTGTCACTAGAGGTTATAGATTGCGCATTGCTTTGAATTATGCCCCCGAAAATATCCCAGAGAACATCACCGCTAACTTTAGAGACCGGTCTCAATGATACGTATCCCGGTTCAGCACTTTTTAAATTTATAGACTGTAATTTAAACCCTAGATAATCAGTGGGTGCAACGTTGGCTTTGGATGTCTCTACAATTTGATTAAAACCTTTACGAATCCAATCAAACTCAGAGATACCTTGGGGAGGTTTAGTGAATTTGAAAACAGTGTTAGTCCCGTAAAGTCTAAAGTGACTAACGTAGGTTTCATCTTTACTAATTAAATCTACCGGGTTTTGAGGGTCCTTTTTAGAAACATCCATCCTTCAACACAGAATTAAATACTGAAAACAAGCTAAACTGTGCTAACGCTTAAAAGAGCAAGTACCCCAACCAGAGTCAAACTCACAAGGATATTACTGAATTACGCAGAAATAATAATAATCTGTGCAAGAGAACACTTACGCAAGAGCAGCACAAAACACGTCTGATCAGCGTCACGACTGGAATCAGACTGAAGAACTAGAGCTTGTTGTAAGAGATATATATAGAGAGTGGACCTGTTACTTTTTCACTGTTTGATCTACTGAAACTGATACTTTTGGAACTGTTACCTTGAAAACTGTGGGAATGGGAATGGGTAATGTTGGACCTGTTACTTTATTGGAACGGTTACTTTTTGAACTGTTACTTTGTGGCAGTCTTCATCGATATTAAATGAACAAGATATATGATGTAACTGTAACACTTGGAACTGATACTTTAAAGTCACCGATCAGGTTCTCTAAAAGAACAGGTACAGAGGATCTACAAAAGAGCACAGTACCTCTGTATTACTACGCAAATCAGAAAAACACTAACACACAAACTACGCAAGTCAAACCAGAACTACAGGTTACCGAAAGTTAACTCTAATGAAGGTATCAAACACTACTCTAACCAAGAACAGGAATAGAAAGTTAGATTACTGTCACTCAACACATACAAACACAACACTACTGTTGACACATGGGAGTGAGGTTAGGAAAAGTGAGGTTATGTTAGTCAGTACATACAAAAACTGCTCCAACCAAAACTGCATAAAATAACAATAATAGAAATTGAGGTTGCTGAGGTGAATTTACTGTACAAAAGAACCAGGGCAAAAAATCAGGTTACTGGAGGTTATGTTAGTCAACACAACACTACTTTAGCCACGAGGAAGTGAGGTTATGTTACTTTCTTTACTGTAAACTACAAAATCAAACAATTAAATATAAACACAACATTACTCTAGCCAAGAAAATAAACACGCATACAACACAAAAATAAAAATGAAGTACACCTTGCACGGAAAATTAATATAATACAGTAAGGTTGGGGTGTAATGGGTGAGGTTAGAAAAAGTAGGTTACTTTAGCTAGTAAGATAATGCTAAAAATCTCACGACACGCAAGATTACTATAATACAAAGTGAGGTTATGTTAAATACAAATCAAAAGTGAGGTTATGTTATATTAGGTTATGGTAAGCAAATGGTTGAGATTGAGGTTATGTTAGTCAGCATATACAAGTACGTCACTACCAAGTAAAACAAAATGGTGAAGTTACTTAATAAAGAACAAGGACAGAAAGTGATATTACTGTCAGTCAACACATACAAGTACGACACAACTCTTGACACAAGGAAGTGGGATTACTGTTACTGTTATACAACACACAACACTACTATAGTCAAATCAAACTAGAAACTGAGGTTACTGGGAGTGAGGTTATGTTACTCAGCACATACAACACACAACACTACTATAGTCAAATCAAACAAGAAACTGAGGTTACTGGGTGTGAGGTTATGTTAGTCAACACAACACTACTTTAGCCAGAACAATCAAGAAACTGAATGTTATTGTACACTAGCAGGTCAGATAACGCTAAAATCACACGACACGCAAGATTACTATAATAAAAGTGAGGTTATGTTACACAGAATAAAACAAATTAAAAGTGATGTTATGTAAAATACAAAGCAAAAAGTGAGGTTAGGAAAAGTGAAGCCGCTATGGGGAGCAAACGTTCAAGTTTAATCTTTGCAAAACGCAACGAACGGAGCAACACGTCCGCTCGCAACGGGAGCAGGGAGCAAAGAGAGAGAGAAAATGCGCGGCATGATAGCAGGTATTGTGATGGGGGCCACGTCTCTTTCAATCACAGAGCCCACAGGTAACAACTAGTTACAACGAGTTTGCTGATAGAGACTATGTTGAGGATGTTGTGGTCAGATGTACAGAAGGCTAGATGATTAACAACAGAAGGACACGAGGGTCAGATAATTGCCACAGAAGGCTAGACGATTACCAACAGAAGGACACGAGGGTTAAATAATTACCACAGAAGGCTAGATGATTAACAACATAAGGACACGAGGATCAATTAATTACCAAAACTGTAGATAATTAAACACAAAGGGTCAGATAATTAACCACAGAGGGTAGCAAAAGAGCCACAGAGGGAGGCAATTACACCCTAATTCCATTCCTCATAAGAGCCCATGTTATTCTATTCTCCGTAAGAGTCCATGTTATTCTATTCTCCATAAGAGTCCATGTTATTCTATTCTCCATAAGAGTCCATGTTATTCTATTCTCCATAAGACCAATGTTAGACCCAAAGCGCGCGGCATTACTACTGTAGTTTATGCGTGATGGAACTCCAAATATCCATACATACATCCAAACCTTCACATTTATAATATTGGTAGGATTTAAAAACTTAAAATCACTATCCTAAACTGAAATGTTACAAAGTTTAATGAGGCCAAAACTTTTTTCTTGTAGGAAGTTACCGACGGCATTCAGTTCTCCAAGGGTTAGACATAATTAAACATTGTAATATTTTGGAGTAGCTAAAGACTGTTTTAATCGCAACGGTGCAGGAGGCCACAAGAAAATTAAATTGTTCTTTCGTCGCTCCTTTACTCTAAATTGTCGCTAAGAACAAATTAAACTAAAGGCACCACGGGTTTTCTAAAATTCCCACATGAGATTTAAAAGCTTAAAGTGCTGCATTCTGCAGAAATAAAACAAAATTACTAATAATTTTCAAAGTGCTTATTTGTTGTCTTAAGTATATGTATTATATTTTTATTTTAGGTTAATATAATGTAGTATTTTTCATAATTCCTCAGTGTTGTAATTTTGTACTTCACAAATAAAACAATGACAAATTTTAACTTTGGAAGAGGTTCTCAAGATATTTACGTTCTATTGCAAACTAATTATTTGGGAAACTAAACTGTTTCTCCAGAGCATACGCTTGAGAGCACATCAAAGCCGATGACAGAGCCATTGTAGTGTTCATGGTGATTCACATGTGAGGTTTTGTACTTTTAAATAATTAGCTCGACTTAACTCTTCCGTCTAAATATACCGGGTAGTTGAAAAATAACTCCCTATTTTCGAGAGCAATATTAATGGTGAAACATACAAAACCCTACATTTTTGAATACATAGTGTGAAAGAGAATATCTTCAAGTTTTTGTTTTGTCCCAGTAAACTTCAACTTGCGCATCATTAGTTGCTCTACAAAGATCACGACGATTTTCCACTTCTCGCCAGGTATTCGCCAACCAACTTTGCAGGTGTGACTAACGCAACTGCTCCGATGATCCTTAGTCGTAAATTATCAATATTACGGATATTTTCAGCATATGCCATATTCTTTACATCTCCCCCCCCCCAAAAAAAAAGAAAAAAAGCCCAGCGGGGTTAATTTAACCCGCTAGGGTGGAGCCCTAACGTTGGATGTGGACATTATCAGGTTTATTTTATTATCAGATGAGATATGTAAGCTATGTTCATGCAAAATTTAATTTAATTGGCCCAGTATTTTATGCGTGATGGAACTCCAAATATCCATACATAAATCCAAACCGTCACATTTTTAATATTGGTAGGATTTAAAAACCCTACAAAATCTGTGTAGAGCAACTAATGGTGCGCTCATCGAAGTTTACGAGGACAAAACCAAAACTTGAAGATATTCTCTTTCACACCATGTATTCATAAATGTAAGATTTTGTATGTTACACGATTAAAATTGTCCTCGAAAATGGGGAGTTATTTTTCAAACACCCAGTATACATATGTATTGTTCAAATGTTTCAACGTAGCTCTCTAGTGGTTTTGTTAACGAAACAATAAACGTATCGGAGATGTTACAAGGTAGATCTGACCTACCACAGTTCATGTGTTTCGTTGAAACGATCAAAGAAATTGAATAAGAGAATGTAATCCATTGTCCTGGATATGAATTTATAAAAATAGACTGAAAAATCATTGTAAACAGTTCGCCGGCCGGTACTTCTCACGGGGGTTTAGAGACGTGTTACAGTTTATATCATGGCTCCGTGTGGGCCAAAACTGTAGTCAAAAAATAACAGTACGTTAACTTGTTTGTATTTAACTTCATGATCAAACGTTCACTTTAGTTTCCGACAAACGTTCACTTTAGTTTCCGAGGATGTAGGTTCTAATGCGCAAATGCGTAATCTATTAGCTCCCTGCATTAGACGGGAACGTGAGGACCCCGGGGGAGGTGAGTTAGAAAGTGAAGGAGAGGTCCTGAGGGACTGGACTAGAGTTTACTACCCTGTCATAAGCCGCCCTGATACGTCTTGGTGTGTGCCTGGAATGTGGACGTGCGTCGTCGCCCGGCAAGACAACCCATACTCCTAATCATTTCAGGTTATAAATATGCATGTTATAAGCTGAGGGAAGTAATTTTTATTTTTATTTTTCACAAAACTAATATAAATCACGTATCTTCCTATGAGAGAGGATGACAGAAGTGAAAATTCACATAAAGTAAAATACCCCCGTAGCAGCAAACCTGCATACTCAGCGAATTTCCAATGAATATATACGTATCTTAATACCACATAAAGCCACATACCAATTTTCATCAATATACATTCATAAATAAACGATTTATGACATTTTAATTATTCTCCATAAGAATAACATGGCGGCTGAGTATGCAGGTTTGCTGAAGGAAGGAAAACAAAAAATGGGGTTTTATACAAATATCAATACAACTCATTTAGGTAAAGCCACATACCAAATTTCATTAATTTATTTTCATAATTAAGGGAGATAACACGTTATTTATTCTTCATAAGAATAACATGGGGTTGAGTACGCAGGTTTGCTGCTACGGGAGCCTTTGGCAAAAAATGTTTTTTTTGAGCAAATATCAGTGGTCCACAACCAGATGAAGCCGTATACCAAGTTTCGTCAGTATACGTTCATAAATAAGCGAGATGTAAAATTTTTCTTTTCCTCCATAAGAATAACATTAGACAAGTACTGTGTTTAGCACTTTCAATATCTCGGTAACCAATTGACGTAGAGAAATGATCAAAATACCAAATTGTGTGTTTTTTTAAGCTGAATCCAATGGTAAAAACTAAAATTTGACTATTTCAAAAATTATATGTAAAAAATTCAAAAACCCCATTTTTGGGGTACAAAACCCCCCCAAAATACCCCTTTGGATAAAGCGATCTGGCTAGTTTTCGAACTTAAAGTCATAAATGTTGCTTTACACGTTTATACCAAATTTCATCAAAATCGGATAATTTTTACGAGAGTTATCGTGCTCACGGACACATATATATATATATATATATATATATATATATATATATATATATATATATATATATATATAGTTATATATATATACAGTTTCGAACGAATGGTGTTTTTGGGGTCTGGGGACCTCAAAACGAAAAGTTATCATGGTCCCGGGCCTAGGTCTTACCATGCCGACTACGGTAATAGCTTCTTCCCTATAGGGGAAATTCGCTAAAAGAGTAAATTAATGTATTGAACACGCGCACAAATGGGATATGAAAAAGAATTATCACTACTGTTATAAAAATGAGGTGGTGTTTATCTCTCTGTCTGTTTATTGTTCCATCACGCCAAAACCACTGGACCAGTTCTACTGAAATTTTGCACAAATATAATCTATGTACACAGGAGTGTAATAGGCTTAAGTCCTCAGGGCTCTTTTTTGGGGCTCTGCCCCACGATTGTTGGTTATTTTTTATTTGTACTTGGCTAGCAGCACTGATGAGAAATCTTAAATTTGAGATTTAAAAATCTAAATAAAGTATGGTCAACTGTTTATTAAGTATTATAAAAATATATTAGCTGCTATCCAAGAACAGATAAAAAATAACCAACAATCTTTCGGGCATTATTTTTTAACATCTTTAAGAAATTCGTGATGTCAGACCAACAATGTCAAACTTGACTTGGAATACATTTTGATATCATATATTTTTATTACTTGGCAAACCGTCAACACTTTGCCTTTTTGGGTATTATAAGAATTACATCTAACCACACACTGTCATTGTTTTGTTTACAGTTTTTCAACTCTGAATTTTCACTTTTTCCACAGCTCGGGCAAAGTAGCTAATATAAATATATATCGGATACTGTTATTTTAGATCTTAGTACTATCTTAGTTGTTGTATTGTGTATTACTATGACAGTATCGTATTGCGTTTTTTAAATAGTAATTTGTTGCCATATACAAAATGTTATGGCTAGTTATTTAGAACAATATGGTAAAAGTATGCTACAGAAAAAATTGTTTTCTTAATTAAACAATCAAGACCTCACCACTTCTGCCAGCGAGGTCCAACAGTAACTAATTATAGAAGTATATCCATTGTAACGTATTTTGTCTCATAAAAGAAAAATCTTAATAATTTAAATAAATACTTGTTTATATTTTAAAATAATTAAAAATAATAATAACCGTTTTATGTGATAAGGAAGAAATGTATGCTTTTACGACCCACTTCAGGTTTCTGCAGCTTTTTAAAATAAAAATAAAATGTTACCTGTGTAATCGCATGCAAAGTTACTTTGCTCGCTGTGATGTACTCCAGGGATGAGGGAGAGCGCCGCGGTTCTAATGTATGTTTATTTGAGTTTAATAATGCATAAAGGGGGCTATAGGGAAGGCTAATGGATAATAATTTCAGTTTGAAATGTAGCAGGCTACGCTATATAAAATAGTTTTACTCATTTAATACAGTTAAAATAAACAGTTAAATTTAATATTCTGTAAAATAGCATTAATAATGCTCCAAATCTACAAAGGAACATTCAACCCTCACAGTAACAAAATATTTTCGCTAGATTAGGGTTTCGTGATGGGAAAACTTTATAACTACTCAATAATAATTTATTAATGTTATACCTATCAAATGGGTAGGTATTTCTGTTTCATACTACCTTAATTTGAAAGTTGTTACTAAGTTAAAATGCATCGAAAGATAATCATGATACAACAATTTAAATAATGCCAGAACTTTCCACTTGTTGAAAGTTTTCGGTGACACTCTGTTCTTCGGGGATTAGAGATTATTAACATTGTAATATTTTGGAGTTGAAAAAGACTGTTTTAATCTCAACACTGCAGGGGTTAAGCGGCAAGAAAATGGAAATTGGGTTTTCGTTACTCATTTAGCAAATTTCCTAAATAGGAAGTAAAAAATGTACGTAATCTAATACAATAATATTTATTCCGTGACGATGGTTAACAATGTATTGGAATTTACAACAAAATAGTTAATTTATGGGGAAATATTTTAACCAGGTAAGGTAGGCCTGAGTCCTATCTTTCCCTTCCTGACGGGGTACGATCCTTTTTTGGGAACCATTCCGGCATTTGCCCAAGAGAGATGAGAAACCGTACAAACTCTTCTCAGAATGGACGGACTGGATGAAAACCGAGACCTCCCGATTAAATATCATAACAGGTTATTATTTTTAATTTCAACTTATAACCAGTGTTAACTTTAGTGGAATATTATACAAATTTTATATATTTTTGGTTCAGTTTTTTATTTATTCAAATATGGGATTGCTCATTTGAGTTTGATTATTAGTTGATTGCTTGGTTCTTCTTTACATTTTAGGAATATTTCTAATTCTTCTTTGTACTCCAATTTTTCACCTATTGGTGTATGGACTATTATACCTATTATTTAAAGTTTTCCTCCATACTTTTATAAGAGTGGTTATTACGTAATAAGTGATTCGCAAGGTTTGATTTCATAGGTGTTCTATTATTGCTTTTAAGAGCTTGAATTAACAGTGTATACTAACTCAGTTTTAATATTATAATTACAATATGGGTGCGATAACTTTCGTAATAACGGGCTGATTTCAATGAATTTTTTTCACACATGTAAAGCAACATTTATGACTTAAGTTCGTAAAGCAAACAAATCACCCCATCTGAGGTTTTTTGGGAAGATTTTCTCACTAAGAAGGTTTTTTTCCATTCAATCTAAATTTAATTTTCCCCATCAGCTTCAACTTACAACAAATTAGAATTATCATTGTTCTGCGTCAATTGGTTACAGAGATAGTAAAAGTGCTAAACACCACGTTGTGCAATGTTATTCTTATTGAGATTAGGTAACATTTTATTCCTTATTTTAATTTTATTTGTCGATGTATACAGAGTGTCCAGTAAGTAGGTATCCAAGCCTTAGGATTAGATTTTAAGTCAAAATACAAATAAAATACCTAATAAAGTTTTTCCCAAAAACGCCTAATTATCTAGATGTTCGCCATTTTGTGTTTTTTCTTTAAAACATATATCTCCGGAACATATATCTTCTTAATTTATTTTAATGAAACTCGGTGTGGTTTTTAAGGTAGTTAATAACTTATTACCAAAAAATAAACAATCTGAAAAATATTAATTTTAAAATGGCGGTCATTTAAATATTTTAAATCAAAATTACCCTAAATTAGCTGATTTTTCAAAAAATGGCAGGGATTAATTTTTTTTGGTTGGTTTAAATGTATTATTAAATATCACTAAATTCTGAAAGATTGAATAAGAAATAGCTAAGAAATCGCATTTATTAGTTGGACGGGACCGACAGACTAAGGCAATAATATTCTTGAAGTGAGCATAGTCGGATTCTTATTTAATTTGATAAATTAGTAATTAATTAATAAAATATATACAAGAATTACATCGTAATGGAAAAATAGAGAGACAAGCTATAATATCCGCCACATATATTTTAAAAATGTAGCGTGCAACAGCTAAAGCTACTTTATTTTTAAATTTATGCATATTAAGTAAGGATTACTTCTGATGCTACAAAGAAAGTAGCGCGCTACCGTAAAGCTACTCGTGCTACTCCCCAACGTTGTAGTAGAACATTTAAGCTAAATGATTAAAACTCCAGAAAATTGATAAATTAGTAAATTCCGGGAAATTAAATTCATATACTTTATTGATTTGCCCCATCGGTCTTATCATGCATCATGCATAACATTATTAACATGCAAAGAAATGCATTCATTCTCACATGCATAACAATAAATACATAAGATAAAACATGCAGTGGCATCCTACAAGTATTTCAATCCAATGTTGCAGTATGGTTGGTTTAGTCGTTTCTGTCAATTCAATGTAATACAATTAACACTAGACATAAACTTTAAATAAACAATACTAACAATTTAAAACTAAATAACGAAACGAATAATAAACAATCCAAATCAATAACAACAGCTTAAAATAAATACTGATAATTATATTAAATAAAGGTATTCAAACTTAAAGCTATATGCAATGAATGACCAATAAATAACAAAAGCTAACCACAAAAACTACCTGACATCTTACAACATCTGAATCAACACTAGGTATGGTACAGTGGATCATGGAAGGTGTACCAAGAGCGGGAGAGGCCCGGTCAGGCTGCACTGTTTGAGGATCTCAATTTACGTGCGTTACTAACATTTCCAAGAATACTTTAAAACTATTTATAAATTCACTAAATTGATATATTTACATTTTGCTAGACAGCTTAGCGACAAATTCCAAATACTGGGGCAATTTCATACAATATCTAAAGGAATGTGTCCCGTCCTCTATCTCTCCACACATCTCACACAATCTATTTCCATCGTCATTTTTCGGCACTGCCATAACCAAGTCCCTTACCTGTATCTCGCTATCCGTGACCTTAGCTTCGATCCCATCGCCTTATCACCTTTTCTTTTATTGTCTTTATAAAAGTTTGATTTATGTTTCTATGCTCCCAAAACCCACTCATTCCAATTTGTTCCAGCCGTAATTAAACAAATTCCGCCCAGGATCCTTCAAAATTATTTTTTTCCTGCATATTAAGACAGTAAAGCTGCAGTAGGTTTTTACTTAGCTTAAGTTTTAACCAATAAATTACCATCCTTTGTGCGGCTAGGGCTGACGTCACTCTCCCTGCCTCGAGCATTGCTCCACTATTTGCCGTTGATCGTCCTACCCACAGACGTCTCTTACCATGTGCTTCACTATTTATATTTATGCACTTTGTTTCACATTTATCTGCCCATATCTCCGCCCCATATAAACATCGGCTGCACCAAAGAATCAAACATTGTGTTTAGCATTTTTACCGGCATGTCCCTGTGCTTCGATCTAGCCTCTCCATTAACGATACTTGTGCCTTCTGCTTTTAATGACAATTGTTTCTGATGGTTTGCCCATTGCTCATGTTTATTTATCAGAATCCCGAGATACTTAAAATCGTTCATTGTATATATTCTATTCCCATCTACCGCCCATTTAAATTTGTTACTCTATTTTCTTCCATTCTGGAAACGCATTATTAATACCTTTGTTTTATTTACGTCCACCTTAATTGGATAATCGAAACGAAGTGAAGAGCTTGTACTGCTAAAAAACTTCAATGCTTGTACTGCTAACGAAAGTGATTGAAACTGAAGCGTATTTACGCACAATAACTCAAAAACGCCTATATATATCGACATTAAATTTTGCAGATAACTTATTTAGTACAAAATCTCGGTTGAGTTCGTTATTGGAATGATACTGTTCAGTATTCACCAAATTATCTTGAAAACAAATTTACAATAAATTAAAAAAATACATAAATCTAACGTTATTTATACGTATAATACGTTATTCCCTTTTAGGCTTACTCTGTGCAAGCCTACTTCGTCGACGTGAATAAGCAAAACAGACAACAGACGACGACGCGACGACTAAGATACGAATACGAATAATAACAGACAATAAAATAGTTTTTTTCATTACATTATCTTATCGATAATTGGTAATATAATGATTGCCATGTGAAAATAGTAAAACACCTTGAGCACTTAATATTTCCAAACAATTACGAACAACGTAATAAAACGGTAAGTATGTATATAACCATATGAGACGTTTAGTTATCACTAACTTAATTTGTGGATCATTTTTAATCTTCCAGGTAATCTTTTTCAATTTGTAACAAATACATAAAATTGTTTTTCTGTAAAACTTAAAATACGTAACCATAAATTGTGTGTCCAACCACAACAAAACCTTTAAACTATTCTAAGACTTTTGGCAGGTTTTCCAAGATGATTTTAACATAGCATAGAATTGGCCTACAGGAAACCATTTTCATTATGTAACTTAGGCCTATAGCTTTCTTGTCAATTAAAACATATTGTGTCATGTACAATCGTACACTAGGACATATTCCTTGCATTTAATATCATGTATAGGTCTAAGGATCAATGTTTTGATGTCTAGTTTGCCAAGTGTAATTTGTATTATTTAGCCTACCCTTAAGCATCCTTTCAACCCTGCCTGTAAATTCATGTAACCTTTCATCATTAAGCCTCAAGGACAATCGCTGCGGGCCGGATTCATAAACCTTTCATCATTAAGCCTCAATGACAATTAATTGCTGTGGGCCAGATTCATAAACCTTTCATCACTAAGCCTCAATGACAATTAATTGCTGTGGGCCAGATTCATAAACCTTTCATCATTAAGGGTGCGCCCTACCCAGATTGAATTCATTGTTGTTTAGCGCCGCGCCGGCGCCGCCAACAAGCAGGGCCATGCATATTTAAGCTTGAAGACCATTTTGTTCTCCTCGATCGCACTGTTATTTTACAGATTTCTACCAAACTATTTGCAGTTTCACACTTTTCAGATTCCAATCTAGGGATCATACGGTTCCTTTTCTCCAAAATAATTTTTCTCCGTACGTTAGGAATCTTTAGAAAAACGCTTAATTTGAGAAAATTACTAATGGCCTACCACTTATTTTGAATTAAAATCACGATTTTTAAATCGTATGATCTCTAGATGAACATTTATTGAATTAAATAACATCAAATTATTTGTAATTGGTTAAAAATTTAGCCTACAATGAGGGAGATGCAAACCGCTTACTTGAGCGTGCGGAAGGGAGGTACGGTGCACCCTTAAGCCTCAATGACAATTAATTGCTGTGGGCCAGATTCACAAACCTTTCATCATTCAGCCTCAATGACAATCGCTGCGGGCCAGATTCATAAAACTTTCATCATTAAGCCTCAATGACAATTAATTGCTGTGGACCAGATTCATAAACCTTTCATCATTAAGCCTCAATGACAATTAATTGCTGTGGACCAGATTCATAAACTTTTCATCATTAAGCCTCAATGACAATCGCTGCGGGCCAGATTCATAAAACTTTCATCATTAAGCCTCAATGACAATTAATTGCTGTGGACCAGATTCATAAACCTTTCATCATTAAGCCTCAATGACAATCGCTGTGGGCCAGATTCATAAACCGTTCATCATCAAGCCTCAATGACAATCGCTGTGGGCCAGATTCATAAACCGTTCATCATCAAGCCTCAATGACAATTAATTGCTGTGGGCCAGATTCATAAACCGTTCATCATCAAGCCTCAATGACAATTAATTGCTGTGGGCCAGATTCATAAACCGTTCATCATCAAGCCTCAATGACAATTAATTTCTGTGGGCCAGATTCACAAACCTTTCATCATTAAGCCTCAATGACAATCGCTGTGGGCCAGATTCATAAACCGTTCATCATCAAGCCTCAATGACAATTAATTGCTGTGGGCCAGATTCATAAACCGTTCATCATCAAGCCTCAATGACAATTAATTGCTGTGGGCCAGATTCATAAACCTTTCATCATCAAGCCTCAATGACAATTAATTGCTGTGGGCCAGATTCATAAACCTTTCATCATTAAGCCTCAATGACAATTAATTGCTGCGGGCCAGATTCATAAACCTTTCATCATTAAGCCTCAATGACAATCGCTGCGGGCCAGATTCATAAACCTTTTATCATTAAGCCTCAATGACAATTAATTGCTGTGGGCCAGATTCATAAACCTTTCATCATTCAGCCTCAATGACAATCGGTGTTGGCCAGATTCATAAAGTATAATTATCCCCGGATTCTTAGAACCTTTTAATCTTACCTAGTAAAATTTGCTAAAAAGTTAACTGCTAAAGTTAAATATCTGAACCTGCTGAACTACCTTTGAATCAATCATACAAAATATAAATTTCTTTGTTCAGCTTTCCCGATTATAACATGTTTTACCAGTACTGCATGCTACATGAAAACATCAACCGAGGTTAAACAAAATCGTAATCAAAGTCCCACCATCATGAGTGTGACGGCCAATGGATTAATCCGTCAGATAAAATCTAATCACTTCATATCCGAGAGTGGGGCAGACGCGAGTGACGTCACGAAAGTGTAAGCCTCGCTCCGGCTATTACAGTGGTCAAATGGGATTACAGTAATCACCGAATATGTGTGCCTCTGTAGTGGCGACAAAAACTTATAGTGGCAATAGAGACACACATGTGTTTTTGACTGATTTCCAGGTAAAGTAATATTAAAGATGCAACATAAAGGTTGGTTTACTATTACTGTATTTGATTCGGTTAGACATGTTGTAGCTTAAAATATATGTATTATGAGCAATCTTACCTTAGCAATCTAGCCAATTAAATTAGTCCTTAAAATCCGGATTACGGTTCCCGTAGAACCATCATCAGTTAGGACTAACCAGTACTGCAGGTTGGTCCTATAGGCTCTGTCCTGTTAAATATTATAAACTAACTAGAACATAAAATACTATTTTTGACTATGCAGAGCTTGGTATGGGTCAACCAAGCTAAAATATAAATGTAACTTCATCTGAAGGATTTCGTCGTGATTTTTAAAACTGTTTACACATACAACACAGACACTAAAACATATAATTAAAAACTGTTTTCTCAAGCTCTTCATAATTTCTTTAATTTTTTCTGAATTTAACTTCAAAATACACATCGCATGCATGCACTCTTACTATCATTTTTAAGCACATATTTTAGTGTCTATGTTGTATGTGTAAACAGTTTTAAAAAATCACGACGAAATCCTTCAGATGAATATTTAGTTACATTTACATTTTAGCTTGGTTGACCAATACAGTCTTAACTGATGATAGTCCTACGGTAACCGAAATCCGGATTTTAAGGATTAATTTAACTGACTATATTGCTAAGATAAGTTTTCTCATAATATATATATATACATATCAGGCAATCTGAGACATACAATGAATGAGCTTAAAATAGTCTTGTCAAACTGTTAAACATCCATGTATATTATACTAAGTTTAAATTGATAAGAAATAATAAGCATTTTGGTTAAATCTTTAGATTTTTTCATTACGGAAGCAATACAGATAATGATTTGGGCCTGGGAAGTGAGTTATTAGAAAACTTCAATATACTCTTTTTTATCGCTTTTTATACTTACTATTTCTTGTTTAGACTTTAATAAAAATAAACAATAAATTAGTCTCACAATATTACAACATTTATTTATACTGTATTTTTGAAACCCATAATAGCGATGGATTTGAATTTATTTTTTGATTTATTTGGACTTTACCTATCGCTTCTAGTGTTTAAAACTACACTACGTTTCGGGAGGTAAGGAAACTCCTCCCGTTATCAAGTGAACCCTACTTACATCTAAACATCAAATTCTTACACCTAACTAACCTAAATTTTTTTGGATTTTTTAAATATCTTTCTTTTACATTTTAATTTACACTAACACAAAGATAACAAATATATATATATATACAAAAAATTAAATACAATACACTAACACAACATTTATATATACGAACAAATGGAAAACTGACAATACATTACCTGTTCTACATCGTAGCCTCCAAGCTGACGGCAAACATGGGAAACTTGAATCACACGTCCATCAACAACCAGCCCGCGCACTCGACTGGTGCCCGTGTATCATTCTAGGAGGAATCGTGCAGTTTTTGGTTTCCGTGTCATGTTCCCGCCGACAAAGACGTGTGGGTAGCCACAGCTGTGTCGTCACGTGCCCCTGTCGGTAGGTGGGGGTAACGGCTCTCCCCCCTCCACTACCGCTAGCCACTAGTCGAGTGCGCAGTCTGGTTGTGGATGGACGTGAGATTCAAGTTTCCCGTGTTTCCCGTGAAACGTAGTGTAGTTTTAAACACTAGAAGCGATAGGTAAAGTCCAAATAAATCAAAAAATAAATGTATTTATACTTACACTGTACTTAGATGAAGGCGGTAAGTTTAAATAAAACATCTTGTTTCAATTAATAACAATTATAATAATGATATTTTTTACCAAGAAATAGACAAATTGAAAAGAATAAAGACCACCTAAAAATAATATTGTAATAGCAGTAACATTAATAAGAGTAAAGGTTACTAACCTTTACTAAAGGGATAGTATTCATCTTAATTTTAATCATAGGGGTGACTTAAATAGTGTTTGTTACAGAAATTAAAAGTAGTTCAATTAATATATTTTTGTTGTCTAATATATAGGAAAGGACGCCGAAGCAGGTCACAGCGCAATTAATCATGGTTTTCATGTTTTCAAAACACTCGCATAGGTTGAATGTTGTACGAACTGCTGATTACATAAAAGACTCAATAAATAGAATTACAAAGAGCCACTCCTCCTAACTTGAAAGTTAAGCATGTTTCATATGAGCTATTATGATTCAAAATTAATCTCATTTGAAGAATCTAACGACAAAATCAATATGATATACATTATAATTGCAGCCTGGAAGCCCTAACTTTGAAAATAACATTTGCCTCGGTTCACCCACGGAGGGGTGAAGCACTAATAAGCAAATACATAATCTATCCACTCCCTGCATTAGACGTGAACGTGAGGGCCCCGGGGAGGTGAGATAGAGAGGGAAGGAGAGGTCCTGCGGGACTGGTTGAGTTTACTACCCCGTCATAAGCCGCCCTGATACGTCTTGGGGTGTGCCAGGAATGTGGATGAGCGACGTCGGCCGGCAAGAACAGCAACTGATAAACCGACATCGTTAAGAGTATATTTTAAGAAGAACTTAAATTTTGCCAACCTGTCTCATTCTGTTGTATTTTAAAGCCAGACTATTTTAAAATTGTATGCTTGTAACCGCAGCTGGTTTAACTTCTGCGGACTTTACTTGACACTATTTTCTACAACTCTGATATTGTTTTAGGCTTCACCCACCTTGGTAGATCCTGTGCATGAATTTCAGACTCCGAAGTCAATAAATAGCGGGTATGGTACACAGTCACAAACACATACCACACGTGTGTGTTCGTGTGTTGTCCGTGTTTGTTACATTGTACCATCTGTGTTGTATGTTGACTTCGGAGCCTGCAATTCACGCAACAATGGGCGAAGACTAATACATATCAGAGTATATTACATCACACCAGAAAATAAAGTCATTCTGATGGCAATATATGTCATAACAAACTTTTAATTTAGATTAATGGACTGAAATAATACATGTTTTTAACTAACTAACTAAGCATAAACACTTGCTAACCAACACTTGTTACTCAACACATACATTTCCGTTATAAACAAATTAATTATTTTGTGCACAAAAATAACTATTTACTTTTAAAAAACTCCGACAGTTATACTATTTTCTTACACATACAGTAACATACAGACAGTACCACTCTCTCACGATGTGCACGTAACTCTAAACACAACGATATTGCATCCGCGCCTGTAAACGCTTTTGAGAGTCTTTATTATGTTTACACGAGCGGTATATATTGTTTGTTTATGACAATACCGAATATTGTGGTAAGCTTTTAACAAAATATCAAAATTAACATTAATTCAAGCATATAGAGTTATTTGCTACATAGATTGGCTTTTAACTTGATATGGAAACATGGATATCCCGTCTCCTCCCCCTACCATGTTAGGTGGCAAGAGTTTCGACTGTAAATTTACTGATATATGTAAGCTTAACCTATATGCCATGTTTAATTGGAATTGATCTTAAAATAAGAGAAATAATAATTTATTAACAATCTATAAGAATAACATTGCAATTCGTACACCTTTTACCTCTTCTTAACAATTTCAATTTTCCGCAATCTATAATCATAAAATAATAATTCAAGATACAAATTTACTTAGTTTTTTTAGCTCCTTTTATGGTGATAAGTATATTTTATGAACACATATTGGTTTTGTGTATAATACAATGGACAATGTTTTATGCTCTATAATCTTTTACCCCGAATTTTCCAATAAATGCGGGTCTTACCATTTTGTTAGGGGCCTGAGCACTAAAAACTACCAAATTTAAATCTAAATCGTTATTTATTCCAAGAGTTTGGCGGTTTTTAATGTCTTTTAGCAGGTTTCTTTGCATAATAACCCTTACAAAATTATAAAATACCTGGAGATACCCAGGTGTAATTACTCTTACATCCCAAGTATAATAACAACCTACCATTTCCGTGGTCTCTAGGTCCGTGTACATTCAAACCAACAGACACACAGACAGACATCAGACAAAATCTTTAAGCCTTACCAGGCTAGAGGAAACCGACCTGGGAAAGGTCTCTGCCAGGATTATGAAACTTGATGGGTTAGTTGATTCCCTGTGAGAGAAGGAAATCAACTTATCTCTCGGCGCGAGAAGTCATATACCACTTGGTATTGCCTAACCCAGCTCTGCCTGAGTTCAGGTGCTTGCACAGGATGTTGAATGACCCCTCTCTCTTTTGGGATGATTTGCATTCCCTGTACCGAATTTCTTATCCCTTCAGATTTATTCTTCCTTGTGGTTGTACAATATCCCTAAGGGAGACGTGCCTAGCCGAGGAGCCCTAATGCGGGGGAATCCTAAGCCCTCAAATTTAACATGCAACAACATTTTTTAGCTATGTGTTTATGTTTGGTGTACCTCTTTAAATGAAACATCAACAACTTTAAACCATTTAATTAATTTCACATCATATTTTCAAAATAATTATTACTTTAAAAGTATACTCGATGATTGCTATTGGCACACACGCATACCCTTTTTAAGATCGGATTTCACACCAGTAAATAAGTTTTGTTCTTTGAAACAAGTTTCTTAACAGTCGTCTTTTGAAAGATACCGAGAGTAGGGGGAAGAAAGCTTCCCTAATGGGCAAAATGGAGCTACAATCCCCTCTTAATGAACAGAGACAATTCTCGTAATTGCCAAGGACAGTATTTTGAGCACTGCTTGTGACTGTATAGCACAGTAGGAATTACTATTAAAGTTTATCTACAAATATTGTTTTAAGAGTAGTGTACATTTATTTAAAAATGTTATAAGATTAATAATATTGCTTTACTTACATTACAGTCAATTACGCACTAGATATTAAGAGTCTTCATCACCGGAAGTTGCCGGACGCCATATTGGTGTTTTGTTCCATAAGTCCAATGTTAACTTTGTGACTCCGTTACGCCTCACCTGATCGTCATAAACAATTAATTTTGGTGTCATACTAAAGGTTTCGTCGTTCACTAGGGAAATACAATAGTCGAATATGGATTTTATTACAAATTAATGAGAAAATGTACAGTGTTTCAGTTCAGAATTAAACTATTTATTATGAAACTATGATACCCAAATTAAGGAATTCGACATTGTATTTCCCTAGAGAACGACGAAACCTTTAGTTTGACACCACAATTAATTGTATGTGATGATCAGGTGAGGAGTAATGTAGGCACAAAGTTAACATTGGCCTTATGGAACAAAACTTCAAGGTGGAGTCAAGCAACTTCCGGTGATGAAGACTCTTAGGAGATAAAGTAGCAGTAAGTCTCTATGATATCAAACAAAAGTCACGTTTTAAATAGAGAGTGTATACATTCAAAGTGTGGACGAAGACACACATAACACAGGGTGTGCAAGGGTGGCTTATGGTAGTGAACGCGTAATGAACTCTACAGGCCCATGAGTCATCCCCTTCCTTGCCCCGCCACCCCTCGCGCTCTCCCCTAATGCAGGGATGAGGATAGATTATGTATTTGCTCAGAAGGATATCCGCTTCGTTAAACGAAGAGGCTTTGAATTCGTGAGTAAATTTGTATTTTGAAATTGAAAGCCACTGAGGCAACTGCGGTTAAGCAAATGAATAACGGTTTTGGTTGTCTAAATACAAGTTTCATTAAACGTATAGTAGTACAACAATTTTTTATCTTATTTTTATAATTTTAAACATAATCTTGAATTGTTGTAAGGCACTACAAATATAATCTCTGTTATTAATTCTCTTATTTATTAATTGTTATATTTTTTTGTCAGTGAAAACAATAAATAGTCATAGATTTGTCAAAAAATACATGTTACCTATTTATCAGATTGTGGTAATTAGTTACGAAATTCCGAATTGAAACCGTAACATAACTTGAAATACCCAGAGTAAACCTGAAATATTTAAAATCCAAATTTGTATAAAAGAAAATACAGCAAGATACAAGCGGTGATACAACGCTGACTGTGTTGGGATTTGAGCCCTCGATCCATTTGGTGCTACCCCCTGGCCGGGAGGATAGCGCCTTAGACCGCATAGCCAGTGATCAGACTAGCAGCTATAGCGTATAAATTTATATCTCGCTTATTTATGAACGCATACTAACGAAACTTGGTATACGGCTGCATCTGGTTGTGGTCTGTTGTTATTTGCACAAAAAAGGATTTTTTACCGATAATTCCCATAGCAGCAAACCTGCGTATTCAGCCCCCATGTTATTCTTGTGGTGGATAAGTAAAATGTATTGTCTCCCTTCATTGTGAACATAAATTAATAAAACTTGGTATGTGGCTTCACCTTGTTGAGTTATATTGATATTTGCATACAAACTCATTTTTTTGTTCCTTGTTGCAGCAAACCTGCATACTCATCCCCCATGTTATTCTCATGGAGAATAATCAAAAGGGTATATATCGCTTATTTATGATTGAATATTGATGCAACTTGGTATGTGGCTTCACCTAGTTAACTTATATCGTTAATTTACATTGATATTTGCATGATAACCCATATTTTGTGTCCCTTGTTGCAGCAAACCTGCTTACTCAGCCCCCATGTAATTCATATGGAGAATAATTAAAATATTAAATGGTGCTTATTTACTAATGAATATTGATGCAACTTGGTATGTGGCTTCATCTAGTTGAGTTATATTTATATTTGCATAAAAACCAACTTGTTGTGTTCCTTGTTTCAGCAAACCTACGTACTCATTCCCAATGTTATTTTTATAGAGAATAATTAAAATTGTATACATCGCGTTTTTGTGAATTTATTTTTATGAAACTTGGTATGCGGCTCAATGTGGTATTAAGACATATCTTATGCATTGGAATTTCGCTGAGTACGCAGGTTTGCTGCGATGGGGGTATTTGCTATTTACTGTTGAGATTAGTAAAAAAAAACGTTCGTTGAACATAGTTCTACTAAATTTCAGACTGTAATGATTATCTATTAGTCGTTTCCCATATTCCCCCTTTATATGCATTATTAAACTCAAATAAACATAAATTAGAAGCGCGGTGCTCTCCCTCATCCCTGGAGTACATCACAGAGAGCAAAGTAAAGTTACTAATCACAAGTATAACTGTTCTATTTACAAATTTATTTCAAACCCGTAAAACACGCCAGATAGTTTTATTTTCTTTGTTTTATTTGATAAAGTTGCAATTTTAGATTAAAATGTTCCACAGTTTTATAATATTCAACTTAAAATCAAAATTTGTAAATACATAAATGTTTATACATTGAATTATCTCCCCGCATAAAGCTGTGCGCAGGGAAATAGTTCATAACTAGCATCAGACATGCACAAGTTTGCAGGGAGCTTCTCTGTGCGAGCACTAGCACTGCACGCCTTTTTTTTAACACATATTTCTTGGTACATTTCTTAAAGTTACTTATGATCTAATCTGATGAAAAAATAAAACTAACAAACAAATTTAGTAACACAATTTGGATATATAATAAAAAACAAAAACAAAACAGAAGTTTATAAATTGAATATTAACAGGCCAACCTATTGTATAAAAGACAACTTCATATACAGTTTTATAAATTACGTTTGTTATAGTGGAACATATAAATCTGGGATAAAATGACATTTCTTAATACAAAAGTTATAGTCAAATATTACAAAAATAACATTAAAGGCATTAGGAACATTATCACATGTCTCTCACTACTATATTTTTTATTATAATAAAATGTATTTCAGGTAACGAAATTGTTAATCATCAGAAAAAAATGCTAACTTTTATTCTCCTATGTATTAGAATATGTCACAAAATCTATGTAGAGTGTTACTACGCTTTAAGCAACTACACGAATACTACACGAATACATGTAACACAGTCACATGACTGTACAATAATACATCAGTAAGAATTTGTAGCTAAAAACTACATAAATGCACAATGTAGCTAGGATGAACAAGTATGTGTGAGTATATAAGCAAGAGAGAAACTACACGAATGTAAAATAACGTAATTGTTCTGACGTAAAAGAGCGTGATTACACGAAAATTAACGAACTTAACCAAAGGATAGCTACTGCGGGAGTTTAAACACAAAAACTACATGAATGAGCATTATTTTTACAGCAGGAATATGCATACACGAAATTCAGGTCTGGACTTAATGTGTAATTACGTTATTACTTACAGCAATGTTCACGAGCGTAATTTTGTTCACGCGTGTGTAATTGAGGGAGAAGCGAAGGGGAAAAAGGTTTGGTTGATAGCCTACACCCTAAAATAACAGAGATTGAGTTTCGCCTAACTATAGGAAATGTTTGTAAAACAATCCTAATTCCCGAGTGTTTGATTTGGCTCTAATGTTTGGCTCTCGGTTATACAACAAAGCGCGGACCAGTAGGAGAAAGCGGAGACTGATTCTGTTGTCTGTGTTTAGGTACGTGTAAGAATTCAATCATAAATGTTGGTTTTTATTTAACACCAAGTATATAAACTGGTCAGAGCCTTTGTCTTCGTGAGCTATTACCTATACGTGTAATATGTTAAGACTCTTTGCTTCTAAATTTACTCTACAACAAAACCCGTTCACTACAATTAGACACAAGTAAAATAATACTTGTTCTTGTTGGACCAAATTTAATTCTTTTACATGATGTGGACTGCCGGTTTAATCAATCCAAATATTTGAACATTGAATGTTTTTAAAATAAACACTAAACGAATAAATTAAAGGTGATTTAATTAAGGAAGACGAATCTCAAATGATAATCAGACAGGGAGGGATGTATCCTTAGTTAAACTCCATTTCATAAATAATAAATGAACAAGAGTTGGGACTCCGCCTGGTGTAAACTGATGAACGAGTCAAGAGGGGAGGAAAATACGGATTGAAAAGAGCTCAAGATAATTCTTGAAATAGGAAGTACATAAGGAACCAGACTGTAACAACGGTTTTTTCAATAAAATCGAAGTATAATAGACCAAATAATATATTTTTTGAAGTCTCTCCTTTGTATTCAAAATATTAAAAATACCTAAAGTTTTACCATTTAACGGTGTTAAAGTCGTAAAAAGACCTAAAGTTAATCAGAAACCCACAAAGCAAAATTGTGACCCATTTAAGTGACAATGATATTTTTATGGTGTTTATTGTGCAGTTTATGTTTAGTCAAGATTACAACATCCTCGTTGCATTGAATTAGTACTAAGAAATGCAGTATCTTAAAACCTTCTTCAGTGATATTTGCTATTTATTATTTTTTATGAAACTTTGAATAAGTAACATCCTTTCTTTATTTGCGGTAAAAAATGGTTATATTAACATTTAGACCAAACGTATATATTTTTAAATTCAAAATTGTAAAAACAGCAAAATAAAAACTAAACCTACAAGGTAAAAGTAATAAACTTGGAAGGTCATCCACAAACGAAGTTATCGTTAATTTATTCAATTAGGTTATTCTAGGCATCAAAACTATGTTAACAACAATATCCGGTGTATAGTAACAACAATATGTATTTGAAGAATATTTGACATTATTTAGGATTTTATGATGGCTTTAAATAACCAAACCCACCACAAGGAGGGTGAGCTATTTAGCCACGTGTCTCAAAACGGAGGATAAAGGCAATTTACTCTAAATCGGTGAGTCGGGTATAATATGGTGTAATGCAGGGATGTCTGCCAATTTGCAGTGATTGAATGGATTATTGATAAAGGCTCCTGCAATGTCGGTACAAGCACGGATCAGAGGAATATAATAAACCTTTACTATTCACAAGACTTTCAACGTCATTAACGTTCTACGTTGAAATTTGTAGCTATTTTGTTTGGTAGTTTTACTATTAAATTTTAACACACGAAATTGCTTATTAGATAGAACTGCTGAGTGTATTCGATGTGTGTTACGTCTTTTGAAGTGAGCTAAGTCCTGTCTTTTATATGAAAGGCTGAGCTATACGTATTGTGTAATGGCCTTTACTGTTGTGATAAACCTGGCTCTGCTCATTAATGCTGGCCAGAAAGTGGTTACTACATGGAGCTGCCTAAGAAACATATACGTTCGACTGTGGTTAAACAAGATTAGTAGAATATTCCTGAAGCAAATTCAGAATTAATTTTATGATTATATTTATTTCCCTAGAAGCTTCAAGCCCTAATTCCTCCTTGACGTATCCGCTATCTCGCCCAGGTAAGGATACACTCGACGCGACGCGACCTTCAGCACATACTGTATGTATTACGTCTGCTCAGGAGAGGTGTAAAGCCTATAATTTTCTCTCCTCAAGATAAACATGACTACATTAATTAACAGTAAACCAATATGTATATCGCTAGGACTATATACTGCTGGATGGTACGGAGACTGCTAATTGCTGATTACACGTCACTATATATATTTATGTAATATTATTTTAAAATATATATTTTACGATATCCACAGGTGTTTAGGGGCGTTCTCTTACTGCCCCTCAATAACCAATTCCCCCTCAGCAAACTTAAGTTACAAGTATATTCTTTCAATACTTTAGCTCTAATAAATGGATAATCGAATGAAGTGAAGTTTATACTTATACATAACTTTATTGCTTGTACTGGTAAGAGAATCAACTCAACTGGCGTGTCTGTGACCAAAATAACTCGACAACGCCTCCACAGTTAAACTTAAAATTTTACAGATAAACTTAACAGTACAAAATCTCGGTCGAGTTCGTTATTCAGAAAATTTCTTTCAGTATTAATACAATTATCTTAAAACCAAATTTATTTTTTTCTTCATAAGAATAACATTGCAAGCCATTTTAGTGGTACTTGAATCGTTAAAATTTAGCCGACGTCTATGTTTAAACAACAGAGTAACAATAGTTAGTTTACTAGAGTACACTTTGCTAATCTTGATAACAAAAGGTTTTTCACAAAAAAAAACAAAAAAAAAACACAAGAGAGATAAATCGAGGTATATTTTTAAGTTGTAGCATATTTCTTATTTTACAAAATTATTAAGTGTACGTTATTAAACAGATATCAATACAGTTAATATTTCCTTAGTATGCCTACTCTGTGCAAATATCGTCAGTCGTCGGAGGCGACGAGTAACAGTGGCAGTCGAGGCGTATGGCAGATCGAAAAACTCTAAATAACTTTTAAAATAGATGGCTGTAGATACTGAGATATTAACTTAACTTATAAAATAGTTTGTTTTATTACATTGTCTTAGAGAATTGGTAATATTGTGATTGTCATGTGTAAAAAGTACAAAGCCTCAATTTGTCTAGAAAGCTTTGATAAAGTTAGTCACAGTAAGCGACCAACCTTAAATTCATTTTGTAGCACAATTATTTGTAAGGTCATACTTCCACAAAATTAATAATACAAATTTACTACATTACCTAAAATACATTACCAGTAATGTTGCAGCTAACCACAATAAAAGCTATAGACTATTCTGACCAAACAGACTTTTTCGGAAGGTTATCTTGAATGATTTGCCATAGCCAAGGGTTGGATTACAGTAAGAGTAAGCCAACATTAAACTGATAATACAGCTGTTCTAAAATACTTAAAACACATTACCAGAAATTTTGTAGCGAACCAAAACAAAAGCTTTGAACTATTCTAACCAAACTAAGCCTTTTTTACAGGTTATCTGAAATGATTTGACATATCCTAGGATTGGATTACAGTGAGCTGTTTTCATCATAAAGTTGGACCTATGGCTATTAAATATAGGCATATTCATTTAGGCTACTTGCCATTTTAGAAGTTTCTTATACGGTCTTGGACCAACCCATGTTTATAGCATTTAATTTCATGATAGCCTAGGCTTTTGAAACAATATATTGAAATCTCATTTTGTCATCTAAATAACTAGACCTGACGACTTATTATTAATCCTTAAGGATATTTTGACTAGGCCTATAGATATTGTAACATTAGTTCATTTAGGAAACTCCCTGTTCTCTTAAAAGTTAAATTAATCACACTGCTAAAATTACTGCCTAGCTCAAAATACTCTGTTTGTACTATGATAACGCACCCATGTCAATCCTAACAACAAACCATGCCAGAAACCTACAATGAATTTAAAAATAAATAAATTTACGGATTTATTTAAAACATTTCCTATGATAAGAACAAGTGATAACATGTATGAATATTTTTCTTAAAAGTTAAATTAATCACACTGCTAAAATTACTGTCTAGCCCAAAATACTCTGTTTGTACTATGATAACGCACCCATGTCAATCCTAACAACAAACCATGCCAGAAACCTACAATTTATTTAAAAAATAAATAAATTTACAGATTTATTTAAAACATTTCCTTTGATAAGAACAAGTGATAACATGTATGAATATTTTTCTACGGATAAAAAGTTAGGTCTGCTAGGGGATCCGAACCTGCGACCTCTCGCTCTGAGAGCCAGTACTACATAAACTGAGCTACCGAGATAATAGCATAGATTAAGAATACCACAACTAGATTCTCCACGGGATAGGGAACTGTGTGCTCGGTCTGCTTGTACGGCGAACTTGCTGGCCCACGTAGTTCTGTACGGTTAAGTTAGGGGCGCTAGAGGTCTCGCCGTTCAACACAAACACACTCTGACCGGGTAGCCGCTCACACACGCGCGTCCGCACACCCCGCGCGCCCGCGCCAGCACACACAACACTCTCGCCCAGCCGCTTACACACGCGCATTTGCACGCCCCGCACGCCGTGCCAGATCACACACACAACACTCTCACCCAGCCGCTTACGCACACACATCCGCACGCCCACGCCCCGCGCTGACTGACTGAATCGCGATGTGAACCGAGACCCCACTATGGTACTGAGATAAACGCAGCGATGTCGGTAGTACGGCATTTCAAAATTAAAAATATATACTATATACTATTATTTTGTATTGTAAACTGTTTTAATCAATGTAATAAATGTGATTTTCAGAGTGAAATTTATTTTAAAAATTTTAAAACATTAAACAATTATGACAATCCACCTCCACAGAATATCTTTCCCACCTATTTTTAAACTTCTTGTAAATTCTGGATACTATTATTTTGTATTGTAAACTGTTTTAATAGATGTAATAAAAGTGATTTTCAGAGTGAAATTTATTTTAACAATTTTAAAACATTAAACAATTATGACAATCCACCTCCACAGAATATCTTTCCCACCTATTTTTAAACTTCTTGTAAATTCTGGATACTATTATTTTGTATTGTAAACTGTTTTAATAGATGTAATAAAAGTGATTTTCAGAGTGAAATTTATTTTAACAATTATAAAACATTAAACAATTATGAGATTCCACCTTCACAGAATATCTTTCCCACCTATTTTTAAACTTCTTGTAAATTCTGGATTTTCGTAATTTATACATTTTAATTTAGGGCCGTGATGGTAAATCTATCGTTCAACGGTAGTAACACTCAAATTTAAATTTGTTTTTCCAAAATGTTTGAAATTTGACGCTGATTATGGAAATGATAGTTTTCCCCGCGAAAAAATCGTTATAACCTCAGATAATCGGAAAATCGGAAAATATTTGTTTCTTATAATACTGTCACGTGGGTATTCAAAATCTGCGGAATTCCACCCTAACTACGTACGTGCAATTATTTCCCCGATCGGACTATTACTAAACAAGCTACGGCCGTTAAAGCTGGAGCGCGCGGGGAAATGTAGAAAAACTTCCGCCACAGCCACAGCAACAAATCAGCGCACTGCGGATTTAGGTTAGGTTAGGTTATGATAGTTGAATTAGTTATTTATCATAAACTAATCTAACCTAACTCCGCAGAGCGTTGTATGTCTAAACAACGTGCTGGCACATCGCAAAACACGGCCCCGAGCCCGGTCTGTGTTGAATACATTTTAAACCTTTATTGGCAAAATTTCTTGCTTATTGATAGGATGGTCGGCAAAACAATTGCGCATTCGTAATCAGGGTCAAATTCCGCACAATTTGAAATCCCACATGACAGAACTGTAAGACAAATAATTGTACCGATTTTCCGTGGTTTTTATGACTATTCCGCGGAAAACGTGTGATCGAAAAAGTAATTGCACGTACGTTTTCAGGGTGAAATTCCACACATTTTGAACACCCATATGACAGTATTATAAAAACAAAGTTCTCTTCCGATTTTCGGCGTTTTTCCAACTTTTCCGCGGAGAAAAAGTGTGACCGGGAAAATAATTGCATGAACGTGTTCAGGGTGAAATTACGGACATTTTGAATACCCAAATGACAGTATTATAAAAAAACAATTATTTTCCGATTTTCTGGGAGTTTAACAACTTTTCCGAAAAAACTATCATTTCTATAATCAGCGTCAAATTTCCAACATTTTAGAAATAAACAATTAAATTTGCGTGGTGTCGTTGATAGATTGATAGATTTACCGTGATCTACAATTTGCCAGACAGCCGCTAAATATATATGAGAGAACTTACGACGAAATAGATATGAAATTTGAAATTGTTTTTATAACTTACCTTCCTACTTACTACTACTAACACACGTCTCCAAATAATGAGATCAAACATTTACTCTATCTAAAGTGTCCCGTTTTAGCTACTCTGTACTATTCGATTCATGAATATGATGATAATGATAATTAAAACCAAGTAGTCCTAGCCTTTAGCATTAGTTTATTTATAAGTACAGTAGACATCTATTTTGCTGAATATAAGTTACCATGGTTCTGCTCTTTTTTGTGTAGAAATATTTTGGCAATAATACCTAGTTTTTATAGTTGCGCTCCTGAATGGCGTAATACATTATTGTGGTCATCATTGCAACGAACATCAAAGCTCTTTAACTCACTGTAGTGAGAATTTATCCAAATGAAAAAAAAAATTAACTTTTATAAACGAACTTTGCTGAGTACGCAGATTTTCTGTAACGTAGACATTTCATTTATGTAGTTAATTTATTTTACATAATGGGGGAATTACACAGGGGCAACAGTTAGGGGGTTGGTGGCGTCCTTGATGGCGCCAAAATCATCACGTATGACCGGAAGCTCGCGGACTGGATGTGGTTAAAAATAGCCAAAGAGTGCGCGGAGCCCTTATTTCCCAAGGTCACCTCACCCCGTTCCACAATATTGTTTAACGTCACCACCTCGATTCCTCATTTGCAGCTTGATTTCTCATACGTGCAGTGCTTTTGCCTGTCTCTGAAATTTGGTATGTAGGTACTAAATCACGATATCTCCAGGCGTTTTTTAATTTTTTTTAATTTTTTATTTTTAAGGGTAATTATCCCCCAAAAACCACCAAAAAACATGAAAAATCCAAATTTCTCAAAACGGCTCTAACGATTTTGATTAAATTTTAGTCGTTTGTAGGACTTTAGTTTTCCAACAAAATGACACCACCCGCATTCCTGTAAAAATTTGGGTTCAGAAATTACAGGACTTAAAACATCAAAAATTAAATTTTTTGGTTTTTTCATAAAAATACATAAATATAAAAAAATATTACTATTCACCATTAAAAAGAGCTCAAAAAACTAAATAATTTAGTATTTTGAATTACTGTTCTAGGATTGCTGGTTTCGGAGAAAATTGAAATTTTCATTTAGCGGTAAACGCAGTACGTTGTCCAATGTTATTCTTATGGGGAATACAAAAATTACTATTTCTCTCTTATTTACTGATCAATTTCATTAAAACTTGATATGCTTGTCAATTTAGCATTGACCAACAGAGTTAATTCGAAATATGTTGCCCCTTAATAACCCTGGGGGGGAATAGGGGGCATTTCCCCTCTTAAAACCACGAGTGTAGCAATGGATTCTGTAGTGCCTCCAAAGCAGGGATTTGGGTGGATGTTTTTTAAAACAACTTGTTTACAAGATTTTCTGTACATTCGACCGTGCTTTGTATTCTATATTTAGTAAATAAAAAGTAATTTATTCATTAAAGTTGGGCTAAAAGGGAGAAAGTATGTGTCAGTTTCCTGATACCGTTTATTTACTCACCAATATATCTTATTTATCGCATTTACGGACCAATATATAGATATATAATTGTAATGAACATGTTAAAACAGCAAACCATGACTCAATTAACAATATATAAAACCTAGCATTGGCGGCCACTATCGCGACCCCAGGAAATAATCAGCTGTTTCAGGAATACTGTTTCCACAGCTGAATACTGCCGGCTCCCCTAATATATGCTAAAATGGCCTAAAACAGCTTGAAGCTACAGTAAATCCAATAAGAATGCTTTTCAAGAAAAACAAACGACACGTGTAGCGTCCCCGGCCTCGTTTACCCCTAAAAATATATTTTCGTAGCTTGGGAGTCATTACATCTCGAGAAACAACCGCGGACGGACGAACGCACGGAGCCACAGACAAAAATGCGAATTATAGTATTATATAAAAGTACCCCCATCACAGAAAACCTGCGTACTCAGCGAATTTCCAATTCATGCATATTTTTCTTACTACCATATCTATTAGTAGCCCTGTACATAAATAATTTTAATTATAGATATATCCTACTAATATTGAAAGTTTGGATGTATGTATGGATATTTGGAGTTCCATCACGCAAAAACTAATGGACCTATTAAGCTAGAATTTTGCAGGAACATATCTTACATGTCACATTAACAAATAGATCTGATAATGTCTACATCCAACATTAGGGCTCCACCCCGTGGGCTCTGTAAGATCCAATGCAAATATTTTGGGAGGATATAATTTATAATGTTACCAGCTGTATGTTAAAATGTTTGTCAGTTACTGCAAAGGAAGTTATATGGTAAAACATAGATAAAGATTTGATAGTGCTGGTCTACTGGTCAGGTTAATATTTCAAATAATATGTTCTAATTTTTCGCGAGCGAAGCCGCGGGAAACAGCTAGTATATATATTACAATTTGTACGAATGGCATCTGGGGACCTCAAAACAAAAAGTTATCATGGTCTCGGGCTTAAGTCTTACCATGAGACCTACGGTAATAGCTTCTTCTCAATAGGAAAAATTCGCTAAAAGAAACAAATAATATAAATTGGGAAAAAGTATGAAATATAATTTCAATAAGGAAATATTGTTTGTTATTAACTGATTCGTTGGTAATGAACTATCGAATATAAGTACCATCCTTTTAACTACTCTGAATGCGCGCTTCTTTGGTAATTTGTATATAACAGCAAGACAATTTTCATGGAAAACGTAACAAGGGAGAAGCCGCTTTGATTTGACGATGACGATGGGAAGGCAAAGCAGGGCTGGCAGACGCGCTGCGAGCAACGACGCCGGCGGTGTTGGCAGTACCTGTGCGGGGCCTACGTTGGCCCCGGCTGTTCTCTCTCCGCCCTCTCTCTCCCCCAATTACTCCCGCTCTCTCTCGCACACGAATGCTGTCTCCCCCTTTCCACCGCTTAACGTTGGTTCCTCACGTGGCCACGAGGTAGCGCCACTGCACTGATGCCACCGGAGCCGCTAGTACTAGAAAAACCCGATAGAGCACACCACCGTTCACCCGTTTTGGCCGTCTTCACCTGTTAGCTTGCCGGTGAATAATCTAGGAGTATGTTTAATCTATGATAATAGTTTATGGGGGAGAAGTGACTATTACTATAGCTATATAGATGTAAAACCCGGATTCTGACGGCAGTTAAATGATACCGGAATGTATTCTGATGATATTAGTCAAATCAGATCTTGAATTTTCTTATGAGACACGATTTAAGTTTGGTCATGTGTTTCGATTATCCTTATACGTCAGGAATGAGTGTACACCTAGTTATTAATTACATTCTTTAACCGGTAAGGAACTAAAAACAACACAATGTAAGAAAATCACAAGAGAAATTTGACCATGTTATCTATCTTTTTCAAATTTGCTTAGAGATTTCTGTTTCGTTTAAGGCGTTTCGCAACTTTCGTAAAAGAGAGGAACAGCGAATAATGAGGTTAAATTGGTTGTTGTACGGGTTAACAGTAATTTAAGTTATGTTAATGTAGATTTTTAGGGTTTATCAGTTGCGGAATCCTCATAACCCAAAACATGCCAACGAGTATTTTTGGTTTGGGTCCAGTAAAACATCGTGAGGGTGAAAACGACATGCGGAACATGCGTGGTTGGGGTATTTATTTTAAATTACAAATTTGAGCATTTATTAAAATATAACTCAACCCCATTTTTCCCTGACCCCTCCACTTATATATTTTAAACTTATTTTAAAAAGTGTATATGTTTCAATTAAATTCGGTGAGGAATTATTCTTTTCACTTGTATATGTCACCGTCAATGATGCACAGAGGGTAAACTATGAAAGATAAAACTCTGATATCCAGTATTAAATATACGCAAGGTAAATGAATGACAAACACCGGCTTAGCGGCAAACTGCTATTCAGGTATTCTCAAAGGGTTTCAGGTAATTGTATGGTCGAAATGTGCCGAAAGTTGTTTGACGTTTTGGGCACAAAAAGCTTAATATACTTTTCAGTGGTATGTTCCTTGCTCTACGTATGGTCGACTAAACAGGTTGGTATGTCTTTTAAAACCATGGACGTTTGTAGTCATTTACGTCTATAAAACCAATAATAGTAATAGTTATAGTCATATGTTACTTTTATATGTTCTATGTTCTTTTATGTTTATATGTTCTTTTATATGTTTTTAGGGTGCGAATAGTGAACTGGTATATGAACGTCTAAAATTAGTAAGAGGTATTTCAACATTTTTTAACGGAAATTCGAATATAAAATTTAACAATCAATTCTAAAATAAAACTTAAATCCTTGTTAAAATACATTTAAAGGATGTCATTCACCAATATTTTATTTGAGTTTGGTTTTTAGTCTATGTAATTAACGAAAATTACGTTCAGTAAACTGACCTATCTACTTAAGTTTCTTTAAGAGTGAAGTATCGAATCCTAGATTGTATCTGCTAATGCACAGTTAAAGCGTTCATGTAAAGTTTTAAGGTATTAAATTAATAAACTAGTGAATATTTTAATATCGAGAGATAGTTTAAAATTAAGTCCAACCAGCAAGTCCGAATTATTTGGAGGACCGATTAGGTCCCAGTCAAATATAACTGATTTAGAAAAGTATATCCTGTAGAAAGTTGTATTTACTATTACAACTTTTTTTTATTAAAACAGATACGAATTATTTGTTGCCCAAGGGACAATTAAGAGAAAAGAGCGCCAAAGACCAATTTACATTTACTGTGGCCCCTCCTGCAGCGCCAAGATTAAACAGTCTTTTGAGGCTCCGGAGCTGTTACAACTTTCATAATCTCTAATCCTACAACAACTTTATTTTAACAGTATATTTATATTAGAGGGGGACTGAAGTCTAATCTTTGTGGGACTAAATTTTTATAGGAAAAGGTATTATAAAAAGCTTTTAGGTATATAATATAAAGGCTGATTGTCGGTAAAAGTGAAAAAATCGTTCCTACTTTTGAGAAATTTGTACTTTAAACCACTATAGTTTTAGGTGGGCTTTTGTTGGGTAGACCCTGGACATTATGGCTACGGACATAGCTATTGCTTGTTGAGTAACATTATTTAAAAATAATAATAACCTTGTCCTTTTGAGTAAATATATGCTAGATGTCGCGTTTTGGCTTTTCGGGGTTCGAGCCTGGACAAATAGACTTGTGTGAAGTGCTTTGAATATGAATGGTTTGTAAAATATTGTATAACAAAAATAAAAATAAGGACACTCGTTTTGATATTTATATACAATGTTTTTGATACTGTCCTGACACTCTTGAAAATCTTGTTTTTACAAGTACCAATCGAAAGAAAGTTTTTTCTTAAGAAGCTTGTTAAACACTTTAACGCTTTATAGAACATTAAATATAAATACAAAACTTAAAATAACACTGTGTAAAATAATAATCCAGTAATCTTTAATAAATATATATACTTTTGGGCTATCGGAAGCTTCCTCTTGTTTTGTAAAAATCATTCTCCTTGTTTCTTAGTATAAATTGGTTTGTAAAGAAATACATACATGATAACTAAATGTTATACTAGGGTTATCTTGTTTAAAAAAATAAAAACAAAATAAACACTAAATTGACTAAAGCTCTTACCTGTGGAAACTAGTGACGCAATAGTATAATGAGATAATTGTTATAAGAAAAATAAAATTAAAAAATGTTTTGAATTGTGGGGCTCAGTTATGTTAGGACCAGCAATTGATTTTAAAAGTTGCTCAAACTACATATTTTACCAAGAACGAGAACAGCAAGCAAAGGTCCATTAAAGATGAGCAAATGGAGTAACAATGACTGCTTGATGGACAGAAATAAAGCTTATAACTTCCAAAATACCCCGTTGCAGAAAACCTGCGTACTCAGCGAATTTCCAATGCACATATATGTGGCTCACTACTACATAGAATAACTTACCAAGTTTCACAAAAATACATTCATAAATATCTGATATATAACATTTGATTTATTCTTCATAGGAATAACATTAGGGTTCAGTACGCAGGTTTGCTGCAGAAAGGAAAATAAGTAATGGTTTTCTTTTAAATTATCAATATAACTCTTCCAGGTGAAGCTACATACCAAGTTTTATTAATGTAGGTTCATAATA
Source organism: Allygus modestus (assembly GCA_963675035.1). NCBI lineage: Eukaryota > Metazoa > Arthropoda > Insecta > Hemiptera > Cicadellidae > Allygus > Allygus modestus. The sequence goes on along the minus strand of OY776112.1, from coordinate 188,437,810 downwards.
AGGGTGATATAAAACTTGACTTATTTTCCATATTAATAAAATGAGAGCCGAATATGCAGGTTTGCTGCTATGGAGAAAATCAACATAACACATTTTTTATGTGAAAATATCAATATACCATAACTAGAGTAGACCGCATGAAAATGGTCCGATGGTTGATTGCCCATATGATTCCCCCTCACCCCCTCTCATCAATCACTGATGCCATACGAATTTCACAAACAATGATTCTGTCTGCTTGTTTTATATAATGTTATATTAATGTTGTATAATATAGGAATGGATTTCAAAACAGACGACAAATATACTTTACCATATTTTTATTAGACCAGAGCGATTTAGCAACAATGTATTAACTTTTATTGGACTACTTTGGTGCTACTTACTCTAGTTTAAGCCACATACCAAGTTTCATCAATACACATTCATAACTAATCTAAATATCAAATTTGATTTATTCTCCATAAGGATAACATTGGACAACGTACTGTGTTTAGCACTTTGAATATCTCTGCAACGGTTGTAGAACAACAATTAAAACACCAAAATGATTGTTGTGTAGAGCTAAACGTATTGGTGAAAAGAAATGTGAAGTTTTAAGTAAAATTATCTGACGAAAATCTAAAAACCTTTTTCCTATAAGATTAACATGGGACATGTTAATCTACACTTTTTTTTAATCTACACGGTTTTTTTAATTTTCTCCACAACCACTTAACTTAGGTTAATGAATCAAAATACTAAACTATTTGCTTTTTAAGCTCTTTAAACGGCTATTACCAAAATTGAGTATTTTAAAAATGTTTCGGTAAAAAATGCAAATAACTGATTTTTGGAAAATGTTAAACCCCCTTCTCATAGTCCGATCGATTTGGTTTTCTAACTTAAAGTCACAAATGTTATCAAAATCGGGCGTCTCTTTCACATTAGGGCTTAGCTTGGGTTAGGGCTCTAGCTCTGTACACATCCACACAGACACACACACACACACACACACACACACACACACACACACACACACACACACACACACACACACACACACACACACACACACACACACACATACACACACACACACACACACACACACACACACACACACACACACACACACACACACACACACACACACACACACACACATACACATGTAAATTTGAACGAATTTAGTATTTTTGGCATCTGGGGACCTCAAAACTAAAAGTTATCATGGTCTTGGGCTAAGTCTTGGGCATGACACCTACGGTAATAACTTTTTCCCTATAGGGGAAATTGGCTAAATAGAATTTCTCAAAAAGATTTAGCTGTGATAAATGCGTGATGAAAAGTAAAATTAATAAATTTAATAAAATTCCAGAATAAAAATATAAACCAGTTTCACCTCATATTTTCTGGGGTAAAAGAACACTTACCATTAAACAAAGTGGCCATGTTTTTTTTAATCGCTAAAAACTATGTATTTAAAATAAACTGATTTACCTCAACTCTTGAACAATACAAATGAGAAACCGTCTTTTTCACATTTGATTTTAACAATCAAACAAACAACTTTATGTATACAGAAAACGCAGGAAGAAACACCAACCAACAAGTAATGGTAAGAAAGCCGAAGGATCAGAAGGCTGTAACAGGATGAAGATATGACACGGGCGCGGCTCTGAGGCGTATTGTGATCCCACAGGTGACGGATCTTGTTTGGCGCCAAAACCTGACGTCATTATTGGATGTTTCGGCCTCCACCTGTGACATATACCCTACCCTTCTAGTTTTCACAAAAACCTATTACCAAAAATATCAAGCTATGTTTCTATAAATGTAACCACTGATAAAAATACTGAACTAAAATAGTAAATTTTACATTCCTCAAGAATATATTAAACCCAAATAGATACAGTGCAACACAAATCGAAACAAAAAAGGTTAATGTTAAAGTATTTTTATAGCTATACATTTCATCGTATTTTTAATTTGGCCAACTCCTAGTAGTAATCCTCGGACATAAACATATTATATTAGTATCCTTAACCTAGTAACCTAGGACGATCTAAATATTTGGTTGTATGAAGTGAGTCGAAAGGAAACGTAGTGTCATGAACTAATTAATTGAGTTTCTTAAGCAACTGAACAACCATACTTTAAAACAAACGAAAATTGCTTAGAACAAAACATTTACCAAACGATAAATTAAAAACCCATATAACAATTTGTAATAGATAATGTGATCTGACTTGTTTCGGATCATTGTTAAACCCCCTTACACGAGCCAAATCACTTCCTGTCTCAGTCATTAGTACACGTCTGATAAATAAACAGTGTAACCAACCCTCCTGTTGTTTCTACAACCCTTCAGTCACCCCTCCAATTCAGCCAAACCCTTTAAGCGTTGTTTACCCCAAATCTGGGCATTTCTCATTTGACCTTCACCAAGTCGTAGGTTCCCAGGACTAAACTGTTTGACTAATCAAGTTAAATAAATCAAGAATAATAATTAAATCTCATGAACTAAATGTTTTTAACAATACTTAGAAATAAATCTCTTCATTGTACGTTGGAAAAGCATTTATTATTTTGCCTTAATGTTATTTTCTCACACACATATCAGAATAACATAGTAATATAGTATAAAGAATGTGTTTATCCGTTATATATGTCTGTTAATATATTTCCATGATTATGTTTCAGTCTGTTTTTAAAGGAAGATTAGCTTAGTCTGACGTTGGCTTCCAAATCCAATTTAATTTAGGTTTGCAACTCCACGGCAATGTTCATTGCAATACCTCTGTAACAAACGGTTGCTCGGAAGACAGTTTGCCACCATAATCACCCAAATCAAAATAAATTAAGGGACAACCCCTCTGGTAATCTCGTTAGGGCGAGGCTACCAGGACCCCCGGCTGTGTCGTAAGCAAGTCTCATTTCTAATATATTTCAATAAACTGTAAATCCCCATCCCCTTTTATCGATCATTTGAGTTTGATGAAGGCGTTACCTCTACCTTTACGATTATTGAAATAAACGAATATATTGAGCAAACGAATATATTGTTGATTTGTATTGTTCATAACTAATAGTATACGAAGACAAAAAAACAATAGATACTTCTAAAATTCTTTAGAGGTCTCGTCGATGAATCAAATCGATGTTATAGATCATGAACCGTTGTGCCGTTGCTCTTAGCTGAAAAGTTGTTTTAAATGTGCTTTGTTGACTAACAATATCTTTGCTATCAATTAAAAAAATTAAATGTATTTATACTCTTTTTATCGATACAACGTTAGCCACAGCTGGAAAGATTGTGAGCCCGATTTCTCTATTATGTTCCTTATTTTTTTATCGTACATGGATTGTAATAAGATCAATGTTCCTTTCTATCTAGGACAAGAATATGGAGAGTGGGCGACACATTTGATATTTTTATCTGTACTTCATGCAAGTAAAGACTGCATTCATGAGGAACTTAAATAATAATGTTTGTTAACTGCGATTAAGTCTGCTACCTTAACTTCCAAGACAGTAATGCAACTATGACTCAACTCTTTACCATAGTACAACTATTGTATTTGAATAAACTTGTAATTACAATAGGGATATTTTTATGCTTTAGGGAAAAAATGTACAAAGGATTTTTTTGACTGCAGTTCTCAAAACTCATATAGAGGATTTAGATTCATCGCAGAACCCGATTGCGTATCCTGCTGTTGTGGAATATGAACTCTATGCGTACGGAACCAAAAACCAAAAGTTTATTGGGACACAACTAATAACTCTTAAAGGAGTTGGTTCTCAAGTCGGGGAACAATAACTCTCTGCATCCCTCTCCCTGCAGGGGTGACATATAGCCTTGTATTCAAGAATTTTCATACTTATTTTCCTGGTAATTATTTGTATTAACTCCTGATAGTAAATACATTATCGTCAGCTCTCATTGGTACCATCAGATTAGCCTTTAAGCTACCAATAATATAGCACCTAGTATAAGACGGTGTAAATAAGATATTGACTCGTACAAGCAAATATACATTTATTGATCTAATTTCCAAAATTTCTATCTACTATGGACTCTCCCAGGGCCACATTATATCTGTTGGATCTTAGCTTCACATCCCTCAATTGAATTAACCATTACATTTTTATGTATAGAGTAAAATACAATAATGCGTAAGACGCGTTACAAACGATAAATTATTATAAATATAAATGCAGTATTCACACTTGTTAGTTTGCACGAAATATGAATTATCTTATTACATCACTTTATAATGCTAAGATCTTGGTTAGAAAGCTTAAATTAAAGTATAAAGCCCTCTCATTGTAAGAGGCATTCGAGAGAGTCACTTAATGGGTTAAATGGAGATACAATCCCAGCCTTAATGAACAGTGACAATCCATGCAATTACCACGGGTTATTTTCTCTGATTTTGTTCACTTACTCGCCATCTTCCTAAAATGTGCGAACAAGTTTATGACTATATTAATTAGTGCATTAATTGTTATATCAGTTTCCATTGTATTCAACGTATCATGGGCTCAATATACGGGTGCCCAAAGAGGTATACGAGTCATTTGTAAACATAGGTCAAGTTTATGTATAACTCGACCTATGTTATTTTTAAGGAGAACACAATCATGAAATCCGACCACAAACAGATGAACAAGTCAGAAACGGCAGCCGATCAAAGTTTTCAAAAATCAAATTTTAAAATTCTGTTATTTCTGATGTGAATTTCATGCATAAATCAGGGTTGAGGCATTGTATTATACAAGGTGTACATAAAGTCCCGCACGGGTTTAATATTTTCTGAACGATAACAGATAAATCAATAAGATTTGGTACATCAACACTACACTTAAAAATCTACTTTTTGAAGGAACTATCAGTTTTCTGTCATATCATGGGGACGTCCCGCAAGGAGTCAGAAGGAAATCTTAAATAGGAGCATAGGTCAATATGCACATCACTTTAAAGGGCTTATCTACAGAGTTGAATGCCGCAAACCGCACTAAAAAAGGTCGATCCAGTAAAAAATGGCGGCTGTTCAAAGGTTTTATTAAAAAAAGATAAGATCTTTCTAATTGTTACAGTTACCAGTTTTTCCCCGTTATCAATAGATTTGGACCAAATTTGTAACCCTTGAGGATAACTAACTTCATAATTCACTTCTGTATTGACAGGCATAATGTAGTATTTAGCTGCAGTATTCATTTTAGTTGCAGTTTTGCTTTAATGGGGTTGTGGCTACTAATAAAATGTAACCAAGTATAACCTTTGAACAGCCGCCAATTTTTACTGGATCAACTTTTTTAGTGCGGTTTGCGGCATTAAACTCTGCTAGATAAGCCCTTTAAAGTGATGTGCATATTGACCTATGCTCCTATTTAAAATTTCCTTCTGACTCCTTGCGGGACGTCCCCATGACATGACAGAAAACTGATAGTTCCTTCAAAAAGGAGATTTTTTGGTGTAGTGTTGATGTACCAAATCTTATTGATTTATCTCTTATCATTCAAAAAATATTAAACCCGTGCGGGACTTTATGTACACCTTGTATATTGAGGCAAGGTGACACTATGTAAGACCTTTTTAATGATGTATAATATGATCTATGCTACCATAATAAAATCATGATATTTTGTAATGTACTCTCTAACCTAAAGGGAGTCTTACTCGTTTTATGGTAGGCACAGGTTAAATTATAAACTATTAGAAAGGTCTTAAATTGTAATAAACGATGCAACAAACCGGATCTTCACACTTAGAAACGGACACACCATCCAATTTCTAGGAAAGTGTTTATTTCGTTAGAACCTTCCAACAGTATCAAGTGGGTTAGATATAGTTACAAATTCTTAGGTTTTAATTATTGTGTTTTAACATTTATAACTGCAAGCCTGCAAAGTATAATGGATGCGGTTACCCTACAACTATGAATGAAGGAAGGAGTATGACAAAGCTGGTTCTTAATATGTCAAAATCTAAATACCCCCGTAGCAGCAAACCTGCGTACTCAGCGAATTTCCAATGCATATATAAGTATATTAATACCACATAAAGCCACATACCAAGTTTCATCAATATACATTCATAAATAAACGATTTATGACATTTTAACTAGGAGTACGCTCTTATATCGCGTATAAGGATTGAGTGATCGCGTAAAATACCAAAAAAATGTTTCAATTGACAATATACCTCATGGGCCCTCCATTATAACTGCAGCTTGTCAATGACACACAAATCAAGAACATGACAAACAATGAGGCCTGAAATCTGTCAATCAGTCAGACAAAGTGCATATGAAGTAGTTACTCACCCCTCAGTCTCACTGAGGGCTGTATCATCTAGGCCCTCATAATAATATTAGCTGAAGATTTTGATAAAATATAATATGTTGGCGGCAATAAAGGTCCCCAATCAGTGAGAGCACGTGGTTTAAAAGTAGTTATTTACACTTTGGTTCCACTGGAGGACCCATCAGGATATTTATTTTATTGTAGCTTAATATTGCTGTAAAAATCTATAAGTATAAGTACAAAACTTTATGAACAATACGTTTTAAAATTAGTCAATTGGTTTTGAATGCCAAAATATTTTAAACTCTAATCCAGAGGTTTTAATGTAACACATTAACCTTACTGGGGGGAGGGGGGCTGTGCCCCCCAGGCCTCCCATTGTTATTGTAGCTTGATAACGGTTGTTCAAATACATAGGCAACCTATAAATGCAGAACTTAAAAAACAATAAGGCTTAAATCATTCCATTTTTTTTTAAGAAGAAGAAATTGCCTCATTTTAAAAAGAAAAGAAAAGTAGTATCTTATGTTAAATATAATCTAGGAAGAAATTAAAACTCTTTGACCCACTTCTTAGAATCCACGAGTCATTGTGTCAAGGTCCAAGATTTTGTATACACCTTAATATATAAATACCCCCGTAGCAGCAAACCTGCGTACTCAGCAAATTTCCAATGCATAAATATGCATATATATGTATCTTAATGCCACATATCAAGTTTCATCAATATACTTTCATAAATAAACAATGTATGACATTTTAATTATTCTCCATAAGAATAACATGGCGGCTGAGTGTGCAGGTTTGCTGAAGCAAGGAACTCTAACAATGGGGTTTTACACAAATATCAATATAACTCAAGTAGGTAAATTTTTTTTTGTGCAAAAAATAATGAACCATAACCAGATGAAGCCATATACCAAATTTCATCAGTTTATGTTCATAAGTAAGCGAGATATACAATTTTTATTTTTCTCCATAAGAATAATATTAGACAACGTACTGTGTTTAGCACTTTCAATATCTCAGTAACCAATTGACGTAGAGCAATGATCAAAATACCAAATTGTCTGTTTTGTATGCTGAATTCAATGGTACAAATTATAATTTGATTTAAATAAAATGAGATGTGGAAACCCGAAAAAACCCATTTTTGGTGTACAAAACCCCCCGAAAACCCCCTTCGGATGGTGCGATTCATATGGTTTTCGAACTCGTTCAAATAAATGCTGCTTTACACATTTGTACTAAATTTCATTAAGATCAGACCTTTTTTACGAGAGTTATCGTGCTTACGGCCACTTATATCTATATAAATTGGAACGAGTGATGTTTTTGGCATCTGGGGACCTCAAAATGAAAAGTTATCATGGTCTCGGGCTTAAGGCTTACCATGAGACCTACGGTAATAGCTTCTTCCCTATAGGGGAAATTCGCAAAAAGAAAAATTGTATATGTCGCTTATTTATGAACATAAACTGACACAATTTGGTATATGGCTTCATCTGGTTGTGGTTTATTGTTGATTCCACAAAAAACAATTTTTCACCGATGGTTCCTGTAGCAGCAAACCTAAGTACTTGGTCCCCATGTTATTATTATGGAAAATAATTCAAATGTTACATATCGCTTATTTATGAATGTATATGGATGAAACTTGGTATGTGGCTTCGCTAAGATGAATTCTATCGATATTTGCATAAAAACCCATTATTTTGTGTACCTTGTTGCAGCAAATCTGCGTACTAATCCCCAATGTTATTTTTATGGAGAATAATTAATATATAACATTACACAACGTACTGTGTTTAGCACTTTCAATATCTCAGTAACCAATTGACGTAGGGCAATGATCAAAAGACCAAATAATGTGTTTTTTAAGCTGAATCCAATGGTGAAAACTAAAATTTGTCTTTTAAAAAAATTAAATGTGCAAATTTCTAAAAACCCATTTTAGTGGTCCAAAACCCCCCAAAATACCCCTTCGGATAGATTGATCTGTCTGGTTTTCGAACTTAAGTCATAAAGTTTCCTTTAGACATGTATACCAAATTTCATCAAAATCGTACAATTCTTACGAGAGTTATCGTGCTCATTTGTCATTCATTCCTTTGTAATATATATATATATATATATATATATATATATATATATATATATATATACAGTAGAACCTCGCTAATTCGAATTTCAGGGGAAAGACAATATATTTTGAATCATGGGAAGTTTGAAATAAAGAGGGTTTGAATTATAGAGGTCATAATAAATAAAATTTGAATTATGGAGGTCCCTTTTTTAAGTATAGAGAGATTGAATTATAGAGGTCAAAATAAAATTCAAACTATAGAGGTCCAAGTTTATTTTTTAAAAGCTAGACAGAATAGTGTAGTTCAAACACATCTCTTGGACAAAATACTCAACAGGCGTGTTTTTTGTCCTGAATTCGAATTACAGAGGCTAACGGTAACGCAGTTCGAATTGTAGAGGTTGACTTCGAATTTTGGAGGTAACAGTTCGAATTACGGCAGCAAAATTTTAATTGTAGAGGCTCGAGTATATACAAATTCAAATTTTAGAGGCTGCATTAAGCGTAAAAATCACTTTGAATTATCTGTATATTATTTTTCAAATTTTAGAGGTTTTCTGAGGGGATCAGACAAACATTACTAATTATAGAGGTTTTTGAATTATCGATGTTCGAATTAGCGAGGTTCTAATGTAGTTTTGAACGAATGGCGTTTTTGGGGTCCGGGGACCTCAAAAGGAAAAGTTAACTTAGTCCCGGGCCTAGTTCTTACCATGCCGACTACGGTAATAGCTTCTACCCTATAGGGGAAATTCGCTAAAAACAAATTTGAAAATTTAAAAAATAAAATTGGTTTTATGGAGTTTCAAATCAAAACAAAAGAATCATAACAGCTGTTTATGATAAATAAGTGAACTGTCAAAGTATATAGTGAACTCGCTTTGCTCGCTGGGGGCTCCGCCCCCAGACCCCCGCTTGGGGTCGCTCCAGTTGTTATTATTGGTCAATGACCCTTCAAGTATTTTTTACATAGTATACTATTTAGATTCATTATGGTTAAATCCACTCTAGATGTTTTCATTGTTCAATAGTTCTATAATTTGTTTATACTCTACCATGTGAAAGTTGCTTTGACAGTTTACTGGATATTTGTTTACAGCTGTTACGATTTCTTTTGTTTTTATTTGAAACTCCATAAGCCCAATGTTAAAATATCCAATTTCCAAGATCAAAATTAGTGGTTTTAAAATTTAAAATTGTATATTTTGGCAATTTTACCGGGGGTTTCAAGGTACAGTAGAGTTTCACAAACTCGACTCCCGATAACTCGATACTCTGGGAAACTGACACCTCATTTACTATACAGTACATGCATTACAAGACTATATATTTTGGAAACGAGGACAGTAAGTTATTAATTCTCAATTTTTAAGTATTTATCTAATTTGTATATTGTCCTTAAGTTTGTAATACAGTAACATTATACATTTATAATATAATGTGTTTAAGTAAAATCTAATACAGTAAACAATTTACAGCTAAATAATGTGTTTTCCTCCCCTCCCAATGTAATTTTGGATAACTCGACATTCCACAAACTCGACAGGGTCTTAGTCCACATTGTGTCGAGTTTGTGAGACTCCACTGTACAAGCTACCTGCTTGCTAAATATCACGTTTCTAGTTCGTCTGGAAATGGTCTAGAATTCTTATGTCTGGTGTGTTACACATGGGGCTGTATATATATTAGACAATTATTGTAGTTTAAGTATTAACATGTGATTACCTCAAAGCAGTGACTAAAATAAGCTAAAATCATAAAATGAAGATTACATTAGAATGGCAATGTCATATCCAAAATTAATCAAAGGGACATTGAGCTATAATAACAACTGCAGTGACCTTAAATATCTCCAGAAAAGAGACAAATGAGCTAAGAAAATCTACTCATAAGTTGCGGGATGTGATGAAATATTAAGTCATCTAAACAAACTGACAGACCTTCCCCGAGCAAAGCCCGGCCTTCGGGTACTACTTCAACAACAACAACATGAGTATTACTTTGAACATTAACTCACAGATTATAAACTGCTGTTATTTACTTTGTTTAGATTTTAAACTCTATAAGCCCAATGTTAATTTTTTTAACTTTTAAAATTAGTTTTTTCTAATTACCGTATTTGATTTGTCCTGGGGATGAGACCTGTCTAGAACATATTTTAAAGTAGTTTGATGTGTTTTCAGAGAAGTACAAGTATTAATGAAATAGGCTATGATTCAATGAAATGATCATTTTTCAAGTTTTTGTTTTTGTTTATAGGATTGATTATACTGGTAGCCTATTTAAATTATATACTTACTCATTTTACGTTAGTTATTTTTACATTTAAAAACATGCTAGGGGGCCATACACATATATTACATAACACACTTAAGGGGTGGGAGGGGGTATGGCGTAGCGTTATGTAGGGGAGGGGTTATGTAACTCACACATATCAACCCTAAGAGCTGGCGCACTCCCACATCAATTGATAATGTTATAAAACTTTCACAATTAAAAGCTTATCTAATTGATATCTTAATCAAGGTTACAGTTAGTTAGTTCCGTCATACTATTTTACTAACAGTAAAACTAAAAACGAGTTCGCACGCAGCACGCTGAGGTGAGGGATGTGAATTTCCATATAAAAAACTTTTAAAACTCAAAATCAGTGTAAACACAGACATTTATTTCAATTTTTATTGAAATCTGAAAATGTTGATTTTTTTGCCTGTTCTGATGCTCCTGGTTATATTTACCTGCAATGCTGGGAATACTATTTTGCACATTATAAGGTTAGGAGAGGATCCAGTCAGGCTTGAAAGTAGTGTGAGGTTGTTGGGGATGAGAAAAGTACACCAACAAATGAATAACAGGCTTTTCTAATGGAAAACCCCCTTAAGACAACGTACTGTGTTTAGTCGATACACATTTACTTTAATAACTCCGTAAATATTTATGCTAGAATGAAGAAAGAGGGCTTAAAACTTTCGCCTGATTAATTCCCATATTTTTATTACATGCATTAAATTTACATCCGGGGCTTTTCTAACCCTTTCTGGGCCCAAAAACTCAAAATTCAAAAGATTAATCGCCAAAAAAGGGGTTTAGAGTTTTTCGATTGTTTTGCCCAATGAACTTGTCCAACTAATTATAGAAAGAAACGTCCCTACCAAATTTGAAGTAAATCGGACCAAAAATGTGACCGCTAGAGTGCAAACGTATATATATACATATATATAAATATAAAATTTTGAACGACCCCCCAAAACGTGTTCAGGGGGTCACGTTAGGAACTTCTATGGTGGTCCCGGGCTTAAGTTTCACCGTGCGGGTCATGCTAATAGTTCACTTTCCATAGGAAATTCACTAATAAATACATAGCGTATTTTGAGTAAGTTTGCTTTAAACCTATGTTTTTTGTTGTTTTAGAGCGTAAAATCATGACTTGATACAGTACTGCGCAGTGCTACCCACATCTTTAGTTTTTTAAGTTATTTTGTGTAAGCCACAAAACAAATCACTGCCTGCGGCAATGGTTTTTTATTAAAATGGAAACTACAGCAAGGCTATCATTGACAATTCAAATTCAAGATCTTTTAAGCGGGGGTACCAGTTAATCCATGTATATTCCTAAACCCATAAGAGCAATGATTCTTTCAAGTTCCATCCAGCCTCAATGGGTGGTCGGATGTTGTTGATTTATAGCTTTTTTCAGGAGGAAAAAAATAACAAAGCGATTTCAGTGAGCAAAGTTTCAAATTTATTTTTTATTTCTATTTTTCTATCGAATTTTAAAATGCAAATCGAACATGTTGTCACTGAAATTGCTAGATAACCACCAGCACATCATTTTTTCTAAATTTTAAAAATATATATTCACAAATAACACAGGACGGATGTTGAAAGTATTGGCCTTATGGGGGAAGCAGTTAGAAATGCAAAAAGTTTTGAGACTTTTCCATTCTAAAAACGCCACATGCATGACCCAGAGGGGAGCGCAGAATTGGAAACGTCAGGAAGTGTTGCAGCGACGACTCCAAGCAGTCCTAAAGATTTGGTGGAGTGGTACATTCATAGAGTTCATACCCCTGCCGCCACCATTACTGTACTATTAGACCACGCCCTTTGACTAAGGTTGCTCCCTCCCCATCAGTGATGCCAACAGACATATAACAAAATTGTCGTATACTCATAAAATATGACCATTTTAAACCATAACCTTGCCATTCTTTGGACGCTTTGAACATAATTTTACGTTCTTACGTAACTAATTAAGTAATTCAAAGAGTACATTTAAATTTTTTTCATGACCTTGTAAACTGAAAAGCATTGATTGAATAAAAGTTGAACATAACTTATTGAATTATAAATGAAAAGTAAACAATAACAGTTTTATGCAGGACTAAAAACTTATGTAGCGCGCTGCGGCGGTTGGGTTACATTAGGTTACTCTAATTTTACGTCCATAACACATAATTTATAAGGGACCCATAATTTTAAACTGTATGCTGGAAGTTAGCGGACCTGCTGTTGTTAATATGTGCAGAGTGAGAACAACCCCCCCCTCAGCTGCAGGGTGGGGGGCTGTGACAATTCTCCTGCCAAACATTTCTACTGCGCGTAGTCGTCGCTGCGACAGTTTTTGACTGAGGACTTTCCATTGTCTCACCTAGAGCATGACTTCCATTGTATTACATGTAGCTAGTTGCATTAGTGATAGCACCTAGTTAATTACACTTGAAAACAGGAATGAAGTCCAGCGAGAAATGTAGGCCTAAATGAAAAATCTACTTACAGGCTTAAAGTGCTCAACTGAATTGTTTTTATGTGAGATTTAATATTTAAGAATACATTTTTAACAAATTTGGTGTGCAATACAGTCACATATCACGATAGGCTATGGCAATATGATGTGTATCGCGTCACCTTATACTGTATCATTTTAGGTGCACCGTATAATTTGAATTTAACTTATTTCCTCATATAAGGGACTTAAAAGACCCTTTATTTGAAGCGGCAAAGATAGCCTGGCTATAGTTTTCATTATAAAAAAAGCCTGAATTACTTTCTTTGAAAACTTTGTAAAACAAACTTTTTTTGATTAAAAGTCCAGCAAACTGTTTGCTGTGTGTGTGTGTGTGTCCGTGAGCACAATAACTCTCGTAAAAAAGATCCGATTTTGATGAAAATTGGTTTAAACGTCTAAAGCAACATTTATGACTTTAATATCGAAAACCAGCCAGATCGCTCCATTGGAAGGGGTATTTTATGGGGGTTTTGTACCCCAAAAAATGTGTTTTTTGAATTGTTTACATATAATTTTCTAAATCGTCAAATTTTAGTTTTTCCCATTGGATTCAGCTTAAAAAATACACAATTTGGTATTTTGATCATTTCTCTACGTCAATTGGTTACCGATAGATTGAAAGTGCTAAACACAGTACGTCGTCTAATGTTATTATTATGGAGGAAAAGAAAATTGTTATATCTCGCTTATTTGTGAACGTATACTGACGAAACTTGGTATACAGCTTCATCTCGTTGGGGTCTATTGATATTTGCTAAAAAAAAATATTTTTTGCCAACGGCTCCCCTAGCAGCAAACCTGCGTACTCAGCCCCCATGTTATTGTTATGGAGATCAATTAAATGCTCTGTCTCCCTTAATTATGAACATAAATGAATAAAAACTGGTATACGACTTCTCCTAGGTGAGTTATATTGATATTAGCATAAAAACCCATTTTTTGTATTCCTTGTTGCAGCACACCTGCGTACTCAGCCCCAATGTTATTCTTAAGGAGTATAATTAAAATTGGATATATCGCTTATTTGTGAATATATTGTTATGAAACTTGGTAAGTGGCTTTATGTAGTATTAGGACACTTATATCTCCATTGAAAATTCGCTGAGTATGCAGGTTTGCTGCGACGTGGGTATTTAGTATGTGGTTCTAAAAATCATGGCAACCCTATCACATGCCAAACATATTACAAGCCATCTTGTAAAACTGCCTGTTTCGATCTGTAAAAATGGTGTGATCCTTTGAAATAAATCAATCCCAATCATATAATACCCCCGTAGCAGCAAACCTGCGTACTCAGCGAATTTTCAATGTATATATATGTATATTAATGCCACACAAAGCCTCATACCAAGTTTCATCAATATACATTCATAAATAAACGATTTATGACATTTTAATTATTCTCCATAAGAATAACATGGCGGCTGAGTATGCAGGTTTGCTGAAGCAAGGAGCACAAAAAATGGGGTTTAATACAAATATCAATATAGCTCATGTAGGTAAAGCCATATACCAAATTTCATGAATATATTTTCATAATGAAGGGAGATAACACGTTACATATTCTCCATAAGAATAACATGGGGCTGAGTACGCAGGTTTGCTGCTACAGGAGCCATTGGTAAAAAATTGTTTTTTTGAGCAAACATCAATGGTCCACAACCAGATGAAGTCGTATGCCAAGTTTCGTCAGTATACGTTCATAAATAAGCGAGATATAAAATTTTTATTTTCCTCCATAAGAATAACATTAGACAACATACTGTGTTTAGCACTTTCGATATCTCGGTAACCAATTGACGTAGAGAAATGATCAAAATACCAAATTGTGTGTTTTTTTAAGCTGAATCCAATGGTAAAAACTAAAATTTGACTATTTCCAAAATTATATGTAAAAAATTCGAAAAACCCATTTTTGGGGTACAAAACCCCCCCAAAATACCCCTTCGGATAGAGCGATCTGGCTGGTTTTCGAACTTAAAGTCATAAATGTTGCTTTACACGTTTATACAAAATTTCATCAAAATCGGATAATTTTTACGTGAGTTATCGTGCTCACGGACACACACACATATATATATATACAGTTTCAAACGAATGGTGTTTTTGGGGTCTGGGGACCTCAAAACGAAAAGTTATCATGGTCCCGGGCCTAGGTCTTACCATGATGAATACGGTAATAGCTTCTTCCCTACAGGGGAAATTCGCTAAAATTAAATTAGGTATTTTCCCCCTCCGTTAACTTGTGTTCAAAATATTAAGCTCTTTTTAGCGAATTTCCCCAATAGGGAAGAAGCTATTACCGTAGTCGGCATGGTAAGACCTAGGTCCGGGACCATGATAACATGATAACACAACGTTTCAACAGTGACGCGATACCACTTCAGCCATATCGTGAAATGTGACCATATTGCACATCACTACTCCATATTCTTCTCAAGTGGTATACCTATTTGTTAAAAATGTCATCAGCATATAGGCCTATACATACTATACACCTAAAATCAGTTCAGTTAAGCCTGTAATCAGTGTTTATACTCTATTTTCATTTAATTTAGATTATAAGTGCATTAATAACAACTATCAAAAGAATATTTGTATCATTTCCGTTAATTAACCAGCACAACCTTTTTGGCTTTCCATTTATTTGCTACTGTTCACAACATATTTCTTATTACCAAAGAAAACACCAAACAATTTGTAATAGCCTGTGTCTATTTAGTTATTTTGAGGTTTTAAAAACAATTGGTACTTAAGTATTATACGGATGCCACTATTTTTGGAGGTTAATTTTTACCGGATACAAAGGATAACTACATAATTCGAAAAACGTACTTTTATTGACTTACTGTAAAAATTTTACATCATTCTGATGAGCGGTCTTTGTGTTGTGCCTCCCAAAAGCCAGCGATGTCCGCTAGGATCGTATTGAATGCGTCGCCGCCGCTAGCAGCCACACCCGATCGCCACATGTACTCCGCAAAATATACAGCGCGCTGCGGCAGTTATGTTAGGATGGGTTATCATAAAAATACGTACGGTTTCCTCTTCATTTCGAGGTAAATCCCACACCAAAAGAACGTCACTCATTATGAAAACAAATGTAACGTAGTGCACAGCAATAAATCACTCATGACACTGACCCAGATACAGGCGGTGACAGCTGATGCGCGCGCTCCGGTCAACGACCTGACCTTGGCCTATTTGGAGGGGGTTTGGCGGCCGGAAGTATGACTCATCAGGTATCATTCGATTTGTAACGAAACAAGGAAAGTCCTACAATCATTTTTATGATAACCCATCCTAATATAACTGCCGCAGCGCGCTGTATAAGGGTGGCATCCGTATAATACCAAAGTACCAAACAATTTACAGGTATGGTTGGTTGGGGGTGCTTAGACTTATGTTAAATATCTTACCTAACTCAACGTTACTTAACGTAATAAACACACGTCAAACCCACCATCCACGTACCAGAATTTATTTTTTTTGCCTTTTAGGCCTACCCCCAATTAGGTAAGGTTTGGATGTGCTATCAGAACTAAATATGAGTATTCCGGCCAGGCATTTGTTACTTAATTCATAAAAACCCCATTAATTCGGTTTACATTAATTAAGTTTGGTTATGTTTATGTTTAGGTATTGAATAGGGCCTATACACTAAAAAAAACCTTCCTAGCCTAGGCTACGTTAATTTTATTCGTAAGCGGTACCTAGGCCTATAAATATAAGCTAGGCCTATCATAACATGCCCACTGTATAGACTACCAAGACAGACTTATGGTTAGAATAAACGTACAGCAAGGCTAAAATTTAAATAGTATGATGATTGACCAACTTGGGATGGTTGAGAAACTACAGTATCATTGGCCTACCTAAATTAGTCAAAGGATACTGTCTGTTTTGCGATTAAAACTTTGTAGACAGTATTTAAAGTTTATTAATAACATAAAAAGTTCGTTTTTAGTCACACCTTGTGCTATAATCATCCATGTTATGGCTACGACTGTAAGCTAATATACAAAACCTGAGTATTATTCGAACACAAACTATCTACAAAAGAACACAGAGAAAACCTCCAAAATGTATGTTTGTGTTTAGTACTGATGTATAATGTTGGCATTCTCGCCGAAAACACTTTTAATCGTATTAAATCCAACTTGAACCAAAGTGCTTCACATAGGTTATGTGTATGGAA
This sequence comes from Allygus modestus, assembly GCA_963675035.1. NCBI lineage: Eukaryota > Metazoa > Arthropoda > Insecta > Hemiptera > Cicadellidae > Allygus > Allygus modestus. Next base: position 188,420,443 of record OY776112.1, on the reverse strand, counting down.
CTCGCAAGGAAATAAGATTTACATTTGATTATTGCTACGGTATAACATTAATGAAATTATTATTTAACTCAAAAGAATGACACGTTTTGAATTTCTAACAGAAAGGTGTCTAGGTAGGTAGAACCACTAAGTTTTAGAACAAATTAAATAAATAAACCGCTCTGACCTGAACACAAACTTCAATCAACAAAATTACAGCAGCTGAGCTGATGTATTTTGACAGTTCAAACTTCAAACAACACGGTAATACAAAGCTCAAAATATGTACTGAAATAATGTTTAATGATAAAACTGATAATTATTAAAATGTAATAATAATTCGCCAATTATAGTTTATTTAAAGCATTAAACCGTAAAAACGTTATCCTAAAAATTTCATGACAATCCATCAAACCGTTAAAATGTAGATAGCGTCACACTACTTCGAATTCCAAACTGAGTATAAGGATTTCGTTTCACTCAATCCAATTAAATGTAAGTTAAACAAAAGTCAAAGCCTATTTTTGATTTAAAATTTGTATCACTTTACCCTTGTTTCTGAAAAACAAATGTGATTTCCAAACTCTAGAGGTAAATTTACATGAGGTTAGTTCAATGAAAATGATAATTTTCAATCGAAAAGTAGGCCTAGGATGAACTTGTGCTAAAAGGCACAATTATCCAGAGACTAAGTTTTACCTTACCGAACAATTTTATAAAATGTTTATTTTGGATAAAAATGAAGAAATCTAGTCAAAAATTGGATTAAAACAGTGGTGTATGGGCATCATAAACTATGCCTAGAAAATTAAAGTCGATAGGCATACCTTACCTTAATATTAACCTCCAAAAAGGACCAAACTTATTGAGTTTGCCTTCTTGCCTTATTGAGTTTGAATAAACAAGTTCTGGTAATGCAATTATCATTTTGTAGGAAAATAAATTTATATTAAACTTCAGTTTTCAATCTGACAAAAAGGAAATAGGCTAGTCCCAGAAAATGGTGAAAAGTAATGTGCCACATAAGTTTTAATAACATACCATCATAGTTAAAAGCACGATGTATAGGTAGCTATAGTTTGTTCTGTTTTCTGTTCTTACAAATGTTAATTATTGTAATATTGTAAAGTTGCATTGGTGATAGCCGCCAAATAAAAAACCAAAACATTAATTTTATTTGGTAACTTACCGTAAGTTTTATAAGCGAGATAATAATGTTTTTAACAAATTAAGACTTTCTACTGTTAACGAGTGGAAATTATAATGTAAATAATTACATATATTAGCGTATAATCACTTTAATAATAACTTTAATAATCTTCTTGTTGACATCTTTACTTTCGGTTAAAATTCTGTCGTCTGGACTGGAGTCTGGACTGGCCAAAGTCCCATTAATAGTGTAGCGCTCAGCCTGCATTTCTTTACATAGAGTACGGTACCAATAAAGTTATTTATTATAATAGTATTTAAAATAATAATGCATCTTTTAATTAGTATAAAATAAAATATACATACAACTTTTAAAAGATAATAAAATTTAAAACTTAGTTTTTGTGTTTCAAGTTACGAAAAGAGGTTTTTTCCTAGTCAACATGAACATGAATAACTACAGTTCTGTAGTGAATCTATGGCAATGTGACTTACGTTACTCTATAGTTGAAACATAGACGTTGGCTAAATATCAACGATTCAAGTACCACTAAAATGGCTTCCAATGTTAATCTTATGGGATAAAAAATAGATTTGTTTTAAAGATAATTTTATTATCACTTAACCAAATATTCCCAATAACGAACTTGACCGAGATTTCGTACTATAGAATCTATCTCTAAAGTTTGAAGTGGATCTGTAGAGGCGTTTTTGAGTTATTTATGTCACAGACACGCCAGTTCGAGTTGATTCTCTTACCACTGTAAGCAGTAAAGTTATGTATAAGGATTTCGTTTCACTCAATCCAATTATTCTCCATAAGAATAACATGGCGGCTGAGTATGCAGGTTTGCTGAAGCAAGGAGCACAAAAAATGGGGGTTTATACAAATATCAATATAACTCATTTAGGTAAAGCCATATACCAAATTTCATTAATTTATTTTCATAATGAAGGGAGATAACACGTTACTTATTCTCCATAAGAATAACATGGGGCTGAGTACGTAGGTTTGCTGCTACGGTAGCCATTGGTAAAAAATTGTTTTTTGAGCAAATATCAATGGTCCACAACCAGATGAAGTCGTATACCAAGTTTCGTTAGTATACGTTCATAAATAAGCGAGATATAACATTTTTATTTTCCTCCATAAGAATAACATTAGACAACGTACTGTGTTTAGCACTTTCAATATCTCGGTAACCAATTGACGTAGAAAAATGATCAAAATACCAAATTGTGTGTTTTTTAAGTTGAATCCAATGGTAAAAACTAAAATTTGACTTTTTCCAAAATTATATGTAAAAAATTCGAAAAACCCATTTTTGGGGTACAAAACCCCCCCAAAATACCCCTTCGGATAAAGCGATCTGGCTGGTTTTCGAACTTAAAGTCATAAATGTTGCTTTACACGTTTATACAAAATTTCATCAAAATCGGATAATGTTTACGAGAGTTATCGTGCCCACGGACACATATATATATAAATATATATATATATATATACAGTTTCGAACGAATGGTGTTTTTGGGGTCTGGGGACCTCAAAACGAAAAGTTATCATGGTCCCGGGCCTAGGTCTTACCATGCCGACTACGGTAATAGCTTCTTCCCTATAGGGGAAATTCGCTAAAACCTTATCAAAAGATGAATGTAATTTATAACGTTCAGTTGATGAACAAAATTGCTGAATTATTTTTGCTTGGAGTTATTTAAAAAAATATTTACCTATAGGGCCAACGCAAAGGAATGAATTGTAAATATTAAAACAGTGCTGTAAAGAAAATAACAGTTAGTCTAAGAAGCAATTTTGTGAGTCGTTAACTCCAGCTGAGCCAATGTGAGAAACCTGAGGAATGGAAAACCTCGTTAGCAATAAATTATAGATTTGTTATTGTTTAAAAATAAATATGTTAGGGAAGTTTTGGTTGGTGGGTAAAGGAAATAATAATCTGATATTAAGTTTTACTTGACGTTTCTCAAGATCATTGCAGTTCATACCGCTTTGCGTGCATTTTATTGTTTAAAAGTGTAGAAACCGTTATTTGACGATGGTTATATTTGATAAAGGAATATGTACAAGAAAATAAAGAATGTTTGCGTTGAAAAATATAAACGGTCTGCACTATCGTCATAGCACAGTAGTTGAATTATTAACTATTATAAACCAAAAGTAAATAAAAAAATACGTTTTTAAGAATAACGTTATTTAATTGGAGTATTTTGGGAGTAGATTCACAAATATAACGTTTCGTAATTCAATGTTTTTAGGACATAAATGTTATGAAAAATAATACTGAACGTCTCATCTACTGTATTAATTTACATTGAAAATAGAAACATTATAATAAAAAGGTTCATTGGGTTGGTGGAATATTGAAAATGTATGTTTACCAATTGCTATTTTGCACAGCATTAAATATAAAATTATACTATAGAACAACATTCGGGATTTTAATAATCAGCCTTATGGAGAAGTTAGCGTATAACATATATGCCATAAGTGGAATAAATATATTTTGAGAGACATAATAAGATGAAACTCATACATAAGATGAAAGAGCTAAGATGTTTTAAGAAAAAGTAAAAACCCTTATGCACCTAATATTCGTTTTTGTAATGACACAAGATGGAGACAATAATATTAAAATGAAATCGAAATTTGACAAGAGTCTGTCATGTGCCACACCCAGACTCGATATTTGACAAGAGTCTGTCACGTGGCCACACCCAGACTCGATATTTGACAAGAGTCTGTCATGTGCCACACCCAGACTCGATATTTGACAAAAGTCTGTCATGTGCCACACCCAGACTCGATATTTGACAAGAGTCTGCCATGTGCCACACCCAGACTCGATATTTGACAAGAGTCTGTCATGTGCCACACCCAGACTCGATATTTGACAAGAGTCTGTCATGTGCCACACCCAGACTCGATATTTGACAAAAGTCTGTTATGTGCCACACCCAGACTCGTTTAAACTAATATTTTTAGAACAAATTCAAGGAAAATTAGCCTTTCCAATCCACGTTTAACCTTTTATTAGCTTTTAGTTAATATACATGGTCAATCAAGTTGTGTATAAGAGGCCATTTTATCATGACACGTAGGGTTGTACATTCTAATTTACTGTTTACTTTTTCAGAATAAGCCTCGTTAAATAGAAAGTTGTATTTTTTAGTGTACCTTTTATAATACATTACATAAACAAATCTACCGTTTATCTTACCGTTAATCTTGTTCACTTTGTATGAGTCTCGGAATCAAATAGAAATAGGGAAAAATGTGTTGGTTGTGTAGTAGGCTATTTCCATTCATTATAAATTATAATGAGACTTATTTTTTCCAGTTTCCTAACCAAGATTATTTCCTTCTAAGAACCTGAGACTTGAAAGCTATATCAGAATATATTTTACAATAAAAATGGGAAAAATATTGTTTGAAGTTTTGTTGTGTTAAGATGAGCCAAATACCATTGTAAAATGAAAACAAATTAAGTAAAAGTTATATCTGCTGTTGGAATATATTGGAAAAGATACATCACAAATTCATGTTTATATAAGTTACAGATTATTTGGAACAAGTAGACAGTTTTCTTATATTGTTATGTCTTTTAGGAAGACGAAAAAAGTGCTTTATGCACACATGTGTCACTAGCCAATAGACTGGAACCTATACCAGACGTGAGCTATCCACTAACAAACCGCCTCTAGTCTTTGAGAGACTAACTTGGGAACAGTTTATCATATGATCGACTTACTTACAACTAGTTAGCCTCTAGGGATTGCTCCTTTCTACCTAAAAAACTTGGAAATACCAATTCTGCTTCCTGGTGTAGGTCAGTCTTCTTTGTAAACGAACGAATATTAATTATTGAACATGTAAATTCCTACGCCTCATGTATAGTTTCCTTGGAATTATACCGCTATTCAGTAAAAATAAACGGTATCAGGAAACTGACACATACTTTCTCCCTTTTAGCCAAACTTTAATGACAAAAATATTTGTTATTTACTAAATATAGAATATGAAGTATAGATAAATGTACAGAAAATTGTCTAAAATAGTTCTTTTCAGAAATATCCACCCAAATCCCTTTTTGGGAGGCACTATAGAGTCCGTTGCTACACACAGTGGTTTTGAGAGGGGAAATGCCCCCTTGCCCCCCCCATGGTTAAATAGCAACACATTTTGAACATCATCTGTTGGTCAATGCTAACTTGACCTGCATATCAAATTTTAATGAAATTGATCAGTAAATAAGAGAGAAATAGTTATTTTTGTATTCCCCATAAGAATAACATTGGACAACGTACTGTGTTTACCGCTAAATGAAAATTTCAATTTTCTCCGCAACTAGCAATCGTAGAATAGTAATTTAAAATACTAATTTATTTAGTTTTTTGAGCTCTTTTTAATGGTGAATAGTAATATTTTTTAACATTTATGATTTTTTATGAAAAATCCAAAAAACTGAATTTTTGATTTTTTAAGTCCTGTAATTTCTGAACCCGCATTTTTGCAGAAATGCGGGTAGTGTCATTTTGTTGGAAACCTAAAGTTCTACAAACCACGAAAGTTTAATCAAAATCGTTAGAGCCGTTTTTGAGAAATTTGGATTTTTCATGTTTTTTGGCGGTTTTTGGGGGATAATTACCCTTAAAAATCAAAAATTCAAAAAAATGAAAAAAACGCCTGGAGATATCGTGAATTAGTACCTACATACCAAATTTCATAAAAATCGGCCCATAGGTTAGGGCTCTAGCTCTGTACACATCCACACACACACACACACACACACACACACACACACACACACACACACACACACACACGGACACACACACACACACACAGACAGACATCACGTAAAAACCACTTTTTTGGGTTCAGGGAGCACCAAAACGAATATTTCCACTAACAACTCAAATTCGAAAATTTTTACGAAAACAATACTTTCTCCATATACTATGTATAGGGGGAGAAAGTAAAAAACACACTCTGTATGTCTATTCTGTCCGTATTAGGGGATATATTGAATGCATTTAATATTTTAATACTAACTATTGAAGTAAAGAGTTTGCCTTCTAACAAAAATGTATATCTGAATACGTGACTTACAGTATAAAACTATTTACTGTTTATATGATTTTTTTAGTAATACGTTTGAAGACCCAAGCTACCTTACAATTAAGAGATCAGGACGTAATTTTAAAGTATTTAAACAATAACAGAGACAGCAGTATATACCATCCCAACTAGAAGGCACACTCTTAGTTTATGAACACAGCTGTTAATCGCCAATGTCCCTAACTCTGTACCCTAACACTGAACTGTGTGATAATCGAGATGATAACCGGGAATCCGGCCATCTACCAGTCTCAGTAGCAACCCGTTCTCCTCGGCTCAGAGTCTCTCAGTTATCCCTTTAATATCGGTTAAGCCATTGCGGGACACTGACGATTGTTGTAATTTATTTGTGTTTATTCATTAAAAGTGGAATCTATGTTTTACAGAAAATAGGGTGATTTGCATGAGTTCATGATGGGTAACTTGTAGTTAAAAAAAGGTAAGGTTATTACATTATATTACCTTCTTTTTCAAACTAAATTACTCGTAACATTAACAATTTAAAATAAGTACTATTCAATTAACGAATACAAAACAACATCGCGGTTTTATTTAATTCTTCTATATAATTTTATGCCTTAAATTTCAAAACAGTCATTATTTTTTCATTAATTTCATTATTTTGAGGGCACATAGTGTAATTGCGAACTCCTTAAACAATATTTTAACCCCAAAAAGATTTAAGTGAAAGTAAAATACAGTTCAGTTTGTAGAATGTATTACAAAACCACACAAGTTAACACTGTGTTGAACATGTATGATAATTTTACTGCTCAGAGTCACCAACAAAAATAAATCTCCAAATAGTTCAGTACTACCTACAACCTAAATTTAAATCGATAATTGTTGAATGCATGTAGTCAAAAGGGTAATCTACTGTTTCGAATTTAAAGGAACTATAGTTATAAAACTTAAATATATTACATATGAAAATGTTCGTGGGTGAAGATGTTCAGGTGATTCAGAATAAACCTGAATTTCTCTTTGGTGTTAATATGAGAATATGGCAAACGGTGATTTTAAATGGTCGTGTTCATGTTTGTCTTAAAATTTCGCCAAAGAATGCAGCGCAATAAAACATGTTTTTTCGCTTGTCATGAATCCATCCTTTGTAACTTTTAACAAGATGCCTATTTATATAATCACAAGTAGTACTAAAAACGGAAGATCCAGATTGAGATCTAATACCGTATTTTTATCATTACCACCAAGTTTTGTGTACTCAACACTTACCCAATTAATGTAAATTAAATTGTATAACCACGGACGGCAGGAGATAATGGAGGTCACTTTATTTTATGGAAGGATTTTGTATTCTACATTTCATGTAACCACATTTCAGCTTTTAATAAACTTGTCATTGAACCGTTACAAGAATTAATATGCACTAAAACGGTCCAGTTTTAGATTTTTTCGAAAAATCTACCCCAATCAAAATAAATTAAAAAACAACCCGTGCCTGTAATCACATTGGGGTGGCTCCCTAGGGTAGGTTAACTTCATAATTTATTTAAAAAAAAACTGGCATCCCTCTTTTTATTTGAAATTTTCATTTTATAAAGGCTTCTTTAACTTTGGGTAGGAGTTTAATTTAAGTAAAACCAACATTTCTTCATAAAATGCTTAATATTTAAAACAGGTTAATCTATTTTAAGCAACCCGTTGCTCTGCATATAAAACTTGGAATACATTATAATTTTAATTATCTGTTAGCGTAAAGCAGAAACTCCGAGAGAAAGACACTTCAGTAAGTACAGAAAATCACTGTAATTCTTTTAATGACATAAAATCCTGCTCTAAACGTAGCAACAATTTTAGCACTTGCCACAGGTTTTTCTCAGACTTAATTTTGTTACTGCATTACGCATGATGGAATTGCTCGATTTGCTTAGGGAACGTTTATATTGCATTTTAAATGTTGGCTTCTGTGTCATAATACATATTTTACTTTTACGTTTTATATTTTTCCTTCATTGAAACGTTTATATGATGTGGGATGGTATTTGGATATTGGCTTTTAATGACAATTATGAGATCACACAGTTAACATCGTTAACGATCTGAATCGTTAACATCGTTTACGAGGTTTACATCATCGATGCCCTTCATTACATAACAATGTAATACAACAACATAACAATGTATATACAATTCTATCTGAGTATTGTATTCCAGTCACACAACGCTGCAAGTTTATCGCTATCAGTAATGGTGGTGTTATAAGCCCAACAATACCCTGGGGATAACGTTCTCCCTCCTTGTCGGTTAAGCTCTAGGAGGTCCTCTTTCTGTTCACGTGGAGGTCCTACTTTTAAATGTGGAATTAAATTTTCTGACTTACAAATTGACATTTTAAACGTAAAACCTGAAAAATGTACTTATAACTTTAAAAGAAACATGTAAATGTGACAGGTTATTAGTAAATAAGAAAGAAAAATGTACCTAGAGCCCAAAATAGTAAAAACTAGTTAGCATTTGCTTTAGAATTTGCATTCGACCTTTAGCTGTTGGCTAACATCTGATCCAGAAATAAAACAACCTAATCATACCATATTTTTTACTCTCGTCTTTGAATCATACTTGCTAACATTTTTGGATTATGTTTGAATCATGAACTTCAAGGGTTAAGATTAAGAGTATAAAGGATGAAATAATATAAATTTCAGAAATATAGCTTCCTTTTTTATTATGGATCTCCCATCAACTGTAAAGTAACCATTTTAAAAGAGGTCGACGACAAATTTCAAACATAGAACTATTATATATACAACAGAGTTAATTGAAAACCTTAACTTCTGATTGGTGTTCATAACTTGTTTTATAAGGCTGAGACACGAAACATATGATCCTTGACGTTCGAACTTTATAGGATATATATTTACTATCAAAGCAGTATAACCAAACCATAACTATAGCGTTCAAAAACTTTGTTAAATGTATAACATACTATAAAAATATCCGCGTCAGTGTATATTAAACAAACTTAACTTAATTGACTTCGAGAATAGTTTTTCCAAATAAACTATTAGTAAAAACTAACAGAATTCACCCCATGAGTTGTACAGGGGCAGCCGGAGAGAGTAGGAATAAATGAGGGAAGGGTGTTTAATGATGTCATTCACTCATGTCAGATCTATATTGCATTAAAAATTCCCCCGTCTTATGGTAATAATTACAGAAAAGGTGGCATGTTATGACGTTTCGTCTAATAAAGAAAGTGGGTTTCTTCCTTTCTCTTCTCTTTGAATTAAACCAGATTGTTCGAACATAATTTTATCACGCTAGAGAGATTTAATTTATAAATTCTGAATCTGAGAACCAGACAGATGAAATTAAATCTGAGTTGTTAATGGTAAAATCAAAATAACGGATACGTTAATTATTTTAATGCAGAACCGGTTTCAGGCTATTAATTGCATGCCCTTGTTGAATTTTAATTTAGGAAAAAAACACTGATGACTTTAAAATTTTCACTCTTTTATGGCAGTGGAAATTTTCAATTACGTCAAAATTCCTCTCAGGTTTTGGTGTTTATACATAACATGGATTCCTAGAATCGGAACAGCTAAACGCTAAAGATACGTGCTTGGTGTTTTTGACGATTTTGATTAAATAAGTTATTACTTTGTACATAAACATTTGGATTTTCTTAAAAAATACAATTCTATGAACTAAAATTTAATTTAATATGTCTTCGTAACGAAATAAATATGAACTGACAATTAAGATGTCAATTCATAGATGTTCATTATCTGTGAAAGTTCGTTATCGTATGATGTTTAATTAGCAATTAAATATTGTCAAATTGTAGTGATACTCTCTGCTATTTAAGATCATCTATTAACTTACCACTCTATAGGAAGACAAATTCAAATTAGGATATTAAAACATCAATTAATTTGAAAAAAATGAAACAAAAAACACCAGTTTTCTTTAATTTAAAAGTCGAATTAAACCGAAACATGCCTTATTAAACAAATTTCACTTAGCGTTATTCCTCATACAGTTTATGAAAAGTATTCTATAAATTAAACAGTAATTTATTACGAGCGCAACCTCTGATTGTCAAGCATACGGGAATTCCGATAACGAACGATGCTTCGCGGTCTTGAATGTGCTGGAATTTACTCATTACAACCGCTGGCCTTACAAGGCTAGCAAACGAACCTATGATCTCGACAATAGTACATTATATAATTTTGTTTACACTTGTACAGCAACCCCTAATACATGGATAAAAAACAATAAATACTCTGAAAAGTAATATATTGTTTTGGTTGGTTGCGGAAGAGACGAATAAGGGCGAAAATATATATGTAAAGAGGTAACACAAACCTGTGACAAAGTGGACGCCATCAACTCCACCTACAAGAGTCCCTAAAGTGAGGCTAGGGGACATTTATGGGGCTCTTCACCATCAAATTGACGCCAGAAAATATGCTCCGTATGTTAGTCAAGCTGTGAGCTCTTGGATATATGTGCACGCTGTACTAGACACTTGCATTTGAAAAAGTATTGCTTCTTAAAAACGTATTCCAAGTTGATTTTGCTTATGATAAATAATAAAGGATTTTTAAGACACTTTGCAGAGACAATTATACTGCTTTGAAATCAAGGTTTATGTATCTCGACACATATATTAGGTTGAGATTAATTTTAATTACTTTTTGGGGAAGTTAGGTAGTGAGTAATAAATTGGAATACAATAAACTTCACTACGTACTCCGATGAAAGCACGTAGTAATAGGCTGAACAATTAGTGACAACCGTTGAAAGAAACGTATTTTGTTAAAGTCTGTTGGTTAAATTTGTTATCATTATATTAATAAGCACAAAACTGTCCCTCCTTTTTTATCAGGGTGTGTGCAACGTAGGAAAATTCACTGATACCGTTAGAAAGGTTTTGTCGTGTAGATGAGCAGAAACCCCTTATAATTTGCATCGTCCTTCAGGGCTACGCCTCTCAGGCTTTCTAAGTTTCAATATTATTATGGAAGAACAGTAATCAATGAAATTGTATATTTTACATCTGTAGCAATAACAAATGCTAACACAACAGCATCAAGATTAGCTGTTTCAGGCATAATGTAAATAAAAAAATACTACTGGCTACTGGAGCGGCATCGTCCTTCTGTAATCTTTGAGAGGGGGAGGGGGTTGGGGATGGGGAGGGGAGAGAGAGAGAGAGAGAGAGAGAGAGAGAGAGAGAGAGAGAGAGAGAGAGAGAGAGAGAGAGAGAGAGAGAGAGAGAGAGAGAGAGGGAGAGAGAGAGAGGACCCACTCCAACAGGACCCACTAGATAATACACTTATTTATTATTCGTGAAGATAAGCATAATGACACTGGCACTGGGTAATTGCTAGTTTTTATTATTTTGTTATCAGAAATATACAATCTTTGGAAGAAGGAAATTTCTAGAAACGTAGTTTTCAAGTCCTATTACAAGGAGAATACTGAAACCAAAGTCACTGTAATAATCAGAATTAAATACAATTCCACTCTAAATGGGGCGAAATATTTTTTACTTATAACAGGTTTTACAGAGATTTAACTTCCCTACTCCATCGTCATCATAGAAAATAAATACTAAAATAGACTAAAAATACATTTTCAATTGCGGCTGTATTTGCACAATCTTATAGTTTAGTTGTCATTGGATTAACATAATTATGACTTTACGGCTGTTTTACTATTTTAAAACTTGAAAATATATGAAGAAAATTATAAAAATGTAGTTTTGTCATTAGGTTTCCAATGTGATTATTAGAAGCATCGGTAACCAACAGTGCTATTACAAGGTGATTGCACTATCATTGTATTCCAGACACAACGCTAAAAGTCTATCACTATCAGTAATGGTGGTGTTATACGCCCAATAACACCCTGGTGAAAGCGTTCACTCTCCCAAACTCCAGGGGCGCCCTCTCGGTCTGTTGTGGCTATATCGTACGATTATTGGTTGTATAACATTAATATGCTGACTAAAAACACGATTGATTCAATCCATAAGATGTATTACTTTGTCCTAGTGCAATAAATTACTGAATCTTGGGTGTCAAATTTAAAATATTTTCTTATAATAAGACAAACCTCAAATTTATATCAGATGTCTGTAGATTGGATTCATAAAAAAATCCAAATTTAATAGTTGGCTGATGATCCAACGGCAAAGCTTGACAAAAGATTTTAACAGCCAAACCGAACTTTAACCGACTACGATATCAGGTTTAATCTCTACGAACTGTTAAAGGCCCTGGACTAAACTGAACTTAACTGTACTAAAACATAAAATGAAAATAAAAATGTATTTGAAACAAAAAATTAAATTAACTGAAAATACCCAGTTTGACTCTCACTTTTGGGTCATAACTTCCAACACGTATTAATTCTGCCGAGCACATTTGCGGAAACTTGAATTTATTTAGTTCTATGATAATGCCAATGTTACATCAAGCGCTTTAAAAAAACTCACAAATTCATATCTATATTATTATTATTATAATAATCCCAGTAAATTCGTTGTAATCGTATACTCTAATATATTGCTTGCTTTCTTGCTTGCGACACTGATCTCAAAAACGGCTCCAACGATTTACTTCGAATGTTCGAAATAACTCATTTCTGGGATAAAAATAAGTTCTAGACAGGTCTCATCCTCAGGAAAAATCAAAAAAGGAAATTCACTAATAATGTAAAAAAACTAAAATGAAGAGTTAAAAAATTAACATTGGGCTTATGGAGTTTCAAATCAAAACAAAAGAATTTTAACAGCTGTTCATAGCCAGGGAAACTGACCAGGGAACTGTCAAAGTAATACTCATGTTATTTATGATCATTAACATGTGGTTTCCTGAGAGCAGAGATTTCAAGATTTGAGTGAATATTACATATACAGAGTAGTAAAATAAATCAAATGAACATTGAGCTATAAATAACAACTGGAGTGATCTTAAAAATGTAGAAAAGAGGCAAATGAGTTATATAAATCTGATTATCAGTAGGGGGAAGTGGTGAAATATGCTCCAAGTCATCTAAACAAACTGACTGGCCATCCCCCGAGCAAAGCTCGGCCCCTCAGGTACTATTTGTTAATGCGAGTAACGGCAACATTACATCATGCTTTTGATTTGTGACAAGGACGGGAGCTGATCGTAAATGGCATTGGTTACTTTGTTGAAGTCGTATTGAATTTTAAACTACTACCTGAAAACCATATTTATTTATCTATACACTCCCCGTTAAGGACCAATTGGTAACCGTGCATTTTCAATACAATTCAAACAATGCCATACGATTATTGGTGCCAGACAATATTAGAGTGTATCATGTTAGTGTTCTGCATAATATATATCGAGTCATAAAAATATTCTAGTTGACGTATAACTGTTACTATGAATCCGAGAGGAATGCAATCCTTATAATTTTAGTCTATTTTAGTTCCATGTCAGAACTGATCAGAACTTAATTTTAAATACTCGGTTTAAAAGATAATTATATTATTTTTATAACATGTTTTTGTTTTGTGTTGCGTGTCTTTCTACGTCATTGGATGTTTTTACGTTTTGAACGGTTAAACCCTGGTCTTGTTATTATATAAAGTTGCCCTCTTTTTAGAGAGGATATTTAATCAATAGCCCAATGACAAATGACAACTGGGCCCAGTATCGAACCTTCACACAATTTTCAGGTTTTGCTCAGGATCGACCTGGGGAACCTCGGATTACGAGGTGAGCGTTCTAACCACTACGCTACCCAAATGATATTTAAAGGAGATTTTGTTTGGGAAAGAAAGTGACACCCTTCTTACCTTCCCTTATTCTAGTAAAATCGAGGATCGAAAAATGCATATCTCAGGAAGCTTAATTATCCAAATTAAGATACTGAGGGCCAGGCTTTTAAAAGAAAGCTTCATTCTACAGATTTTATTTTTGAACATCGTACGATGAAAGTAGGGATGTTTGTGCGTAACTCTGAAGTTCCATCACGTGAAAACTTCTGGACCGATTGAGCTGAAATTTTGCAGAGATACTTGATAGTCCTGAGTAACGTATAGGCATATTAAAGTTGTCAAAATCCTATAGGGATATGCCCCACGGGGGTTTAAAGCTCCCAGTATTCCTTATGGACATTCATTTTTGTTTGAGCTGACGAAAATACGATCTTGATTCGTAGTAGTTCCACAGGCTAACCACAGAATGCAGCACACAAAACTATCATAGTTTTTATAAATAATTCGCGGTGCCTGCGGGTAACAGCTAGTTAAAAGTATTTCTAACAAAATACCTACTTTGTATTACTTCGTAATTCCTTAGGGCCCACGTGATTTAGCCAAATAGGTGAATTACAGTATGTAGACGGTTTTATAAGCAGGTTATTTTTGAAGAACTTAGTCCTAATTTTCAAATTCACCAACGGAAATTAATTCTCCTACAACAGGAATATCCTCCGTTGTTCTCACTCGATGAATAATCAGTTGGTTTGAGAAAATTATTCGGTTACGTAAAAAATTTTATAGTTCCACAACTCATTTACTCCGAGTGTCTTTCCTGTTGTCGAGCCTACAGGAGCGTCGTGGAACTCAATGTTATGGCATTTGCTCATTACTACTGCTGTCCTGCATTCGCTAGAATAAATGTTTTCTTGTGAAATATTTGAATTCGATTTTTATCAGAAGTAATTGTTACATAGTAACTGAAAAGAGTTTTAGTGTTCCCATGGTCTTGCACAGCTAGTACACAAGAAGTGATAACATCAATTTGATTTCTCAATCAACAAAACACGCTTAACTTAATAATATAACTGTTATTTTACATTTTGTTCTAAAGGAGTGCTTCAGATACCTGATTTAAATTTGTTTACTAAACTACTGTGTCACTTTGTCCTACTTCTGCAGTTCAACCTCAAACTTTTAATCTGACGGTGGCCCGGAGATTTACGTGGATATCTCAGTTAGTGTAGGTACAATAGCATATGTTGTAGCTGTTAATATAACCTATGGTATTTTCATAAACATTCATTTATTGTAAATATTGTACGTTATCTTTATCATTAAATTAATGATGAATGCAAAATTTATTTGTTGTTGTAAGACAAACGAAACATGATATCTCAAGTTGGAAATGCTAAGCACGCCGCGTATTCATCTTTAGAGCATTAAATCTTTTAGAGCGTTAAGAGCTTTTCCGCAAAACTCAGCGATGTGGCCATTAATACATGTATTGTTAACTTACTTACAAAAAACTTGAAAATATGTTGTTTATTTAGCAGGTAAATACTTCAATAATAGTTAATAGGATAATATGCAAGAGTTTCAGATTATTTTAGCAAGACGGTGAGGAAAATTACGTTTCATTCTATTCATTGCGTTTTATAATTCGTTTTGCATTTTTATATTTTATATATTTTTTATTTATAATTACAATAATGCAAAATATAAACATACAAATATATGTTTTACCTTACAATGGAGATTAAGATCTACATATTATACAAAATACTGCAGTTAAGTATGAACAGTAATAATATGAAAATAATATTTTCTGAATTCAAAATTTATATTTTTTATCCTCATAATTTGTTAAAGGCATTAATGATTTTCCAGGATGTATTTTCTTCATCAATCTATTTATTTATTGTGGGAATGCCTTTTTATATGCTTGATTTGCTCAGATAATCTGAACACTTTCTTAGACAGTCTCAATGAATATTTTACACAGTTATTTTCTAAATAATCAGGTTCATAATTAATGAATACTCAATTTAAAAGTTACCACACCTCGGTCTATCACTTCTAAATCATCTCTGGAAAATCACCTCTAAAATGTAACTCGTAGTTGAATTGAGTCTGAGAAATAAAGACTACAAAAAAAGACTAGAAATAAGATTCCAACTCGAAGGCCCAAAGCCATAACATTATTTCTCGATGTTTACATACAATAGAACAATTGTTCAATAGAACGCATCAACGCCTCTGCCCGAGAGTCCGTGTTTGAGCTGGAGGATATAACTTATATCCGTATCTACAGCAATAACAACCCCTAAGTTTACTTGGCGACACGACTGGCTTGTGCGCCACCGAACACAATTATTATAAATAATTGACTAATTTTTAATATAAAAATTAAAACTATGACCCTTTCGATAGATCTCCCACACGTTGTATTGTCACTAATGTCAGTAACTATCAGCTTGAAGCCAATGTTTCTTTCATAATCTATTAAAAATTGAAACCTTAAAATGTAAACTTTGGTTTCCAAGTATATAATTTCGTATTGTGATAATTTATTTTGAAATAAAATAAAATCTGGTTGAGTTAGATTACTGGAACTGGAGATAACCTGAGTTCGAAGAAAGTTAACTAATCCTTTTAACAAAAACAAAAAACTTGGTTAAGTTAATGATAATGGCCAGAATATCATCAAAACGTTTTTTTTATGTTGAAATTACTTTATATTTCAGTACTACAGTTCAGTTTTTTATATACTGCGTATGTAACTAGTGATTTTGATGCGTTTCAATTGAACAAGAACATCGTATATTTTTATTAATATTATTCTGTCATCCATTGTGTTACAAATCAGGAAAATACATATAACTAAATAAGTGTTATTTTATATCTATACATTTAATTCCGACCGCAAATCGGTCCTCACGAAATATCTCGAGCTGGGAAGAAGTTAAGTTAGATCATGACGATTCATTTTAAAGCTTGAGGGTCAAGGAAGGTGGGACAAATATCAGAAATGTCAAAAATTACGGGTGCTACGCCCCACTGGACTACAAAGATCCAATGATTTTCTTATGTAAATATCACTACAGTGTTTTTATTAATAAGCAAAATGAACTAATGATCAGCTGTAATTATCCACTAACACAAAAACCATATGTTAGGGGCTACAGCCCCTGCAAGCCACTAGTTATCTTATATATTAAGTACCCGGGGGCCGAGCTTTGCTCGGGGAAAGGCCAGTCAGTTTGTTTAGATGACTTGGAGTAATAATTCACCACTTCTCCCTATTGATAATCTAGTTTGTATAATTAATTTTGCTCTTTTCTAAATTTTTAAGGTCACTCCAGTTGTTATTTATAGCTCAATGTCCCTTCGATTTATTTGACTTCTCTCTATATATAATCTTCACTCAAATCTTTTAATCTCTGCTCTCAGGAAACCACATGTTAATAATCATAAACAACGTGAGTATTACTTTGACAGTTCCCTGGTAGATTATGAACAGCTGTTACATTTTTTATGTTTTGGTTTGAAACTCCATAAGCCCAATGTTAATTTTTTTAACTTGTCATTTTAGTTTGTTTACATTATTTGATTTTTCTTCGGGATGAGGCCTGTCTAGAACTTATTTTTATTCCAGAAATGAGTTATTTCGAACTTTTGAAGGAAATCGTTGTAGCAGTTTTTGATATCAGTGTCGCAAGCAAGCAAGTAAGCAAGCAAGCAAACCTACAAGCAAACCTTACTCATATTAGAGTTTAGGGTTAGCTAAGGAATTTAGTTTTCGGCTTCCTACGTCGTTATTTTTCAACCGATTTGGACAATCGATGTGTAATTTGAAAGCGTTTACACTGCAGATTAACAGAAAAATGTAAAACTCAAAAATTCCGCTTTAGTTTTAAAATATTAAAATTTAAAAAATCGCTCCATGTTATTTAAATGGGAGAATATTTTTTAAGGAACTCGGCCTTAGTTTGAGAACACCAGGCAACGTGTGGTTATGGGATTTGTACTAATAAAAGCTTAAAGCTTAAACATTCCGATACTCCCCAAAGTTTTCAGATTTTTGATATTCTCCCTTTAAATTCGTTAAATTATAAGAAGTATAAAGTCCTAAAACTTCTCCATGTTATTCATATGGGAGAATTTCGACCAGGAACTCGGCCTTAGTTTGAGAAAACCAGGTCATGGTATGGTCATGGAGTTTGTACCAATTAGAAGCTGAAACATTCCGATACTCCCCAAAATTTTCAGATGTATCATTTTCGACTTTTCAGTTTGTCAAATGATAAAAAACGTACATGCCTACAAACCATTTTGGTGGGATTTTTAGTATGTTTTTTTTACAACAAACAGCTGATTATAATCCCAACTCAGTAAGTTTCATTAGACAGTTGATCAGGTCATCAAGCTTTTGATTTATTTTCGCCTGTAGTAAACATCAACGTAACATTTGTTTAGTAGAAGGTGGGAATGTTTTTCGCATACCCCGCTCCCGCAGGGTTAATGTGGGATTCCTCCAAGAGGAGACTACCCACTAAACCCACCTCCCCCCCTCAAAAATGGATGAGATAGGAGGGCGACCACAGCATGAGCGGGTGATTGTAACCTGTAAAAAGTGTCTTATTTTTTAAGAGTTAATTTTACTTTCTCCCCCTTATTCATAGTGTATGGAGAAAGTATTGTTTTCGGAAAAATTTTCAAATTAGAGTTATTAGTGGAAATATTCATTTCAATGGTTCCTGATTCTAAAACAATGGTTTTTGGACTGATGTCTGTGTCTTTCTGTCTGTCTATCTGTGTGTGTGTTTGACAGGAGGTGTACAGAGCTGGAGACCGCACCCGTGGTCCGATTTTGACGAAATTTGGTATGTAGGTTACTAATCCACAATATCTCCAGACATTATTTCTTAATTTTTTAATTTTTTGGGGGGATTATCCCCCCAAAACTGCTAAAAACTGAAAAAATGTAAATTTATAAAAAACGGCTCAAACGATTTTGATTAAACTTTAATGGTTTCTAGAGCTTTAGGTTTCCAACAAAATAACACCACCCGAATTTCTGTAAAAATTTGGGTTCAGAGATTATAGTATCATTTCCAGTATTACAGGGCTTAAAATTTTCAAAATTCAGTTTTTTGGATTTTTTATAAAGATTTTAAGTGCTAAATAAAATTTACTTATCACCATTAAGGAAAGCTAAATAAACCAAACAATTTCATATTTTAAATTTTTATCCTACGGTTACTGGTTGTGGGGAAAATTGAAACTTTCATTCAACGGTAGACACAGTACGTTGTCCAATTTTATTGTTAGGGGGAATACAAATACCTCCGTCGCAGCAAAACTGCGAACTCAACTTATATATGCTTATAATTTCCAATGCTTATATATGGGTATCACTACTACCTAGAGCCACTTACGAAGTTTCATAAAAATACATTAATTAATAAGTGATATATAAGTAGTGGTGAATTACCGGGGAGGCGCCACTTCCGGCGTTTTTTTCCCATGTTATTCTTATGGGGAGCCGTTTTTGCACCGACGCCAGCTCCCGCCTATACTAATAAGCCACAAGTTTCCGCGCTGGCCTATATTAATACCCAACCCTTGCCTATATTAAATATATTGTCCCCATCCCTCCTCTATATTTTTAAAAATTAATTTTCAAATTCAGGCTAAAAAACTATCTTTAGTGTTTATGGTGCGATTTGTTTAAAACTTGGATATGTTATTGTCGTAGGCAAGTGTTTTAATAAATTCCACTTACATTTCCCAAATTCACTATAACGGTCAAATTATAAAATATTTTTGAAAAATACTGCCAATTGCCATCTTCTTTATTAACTGTCCGATTTGTCTTCAATTTGGATATGTTATTGTCCTAGGCAAGTGGTTTAATAAATTCCACTTACATATCCCAAATTCACTATTACGGTCAAATTAAAAAATATTTTTGAAAAATACTGCCAATTGCCAACTTCTTTATTTACTGCCCGATTTGTCTGCAATTTGGATATGTTATTGTCCTAGGCAAGTGTTTTAATAAATTCCACTTACATATCCCAAATTCACTATTACGGTCAAATTAAAAAATATTTTTGAAAAATACTGCCAATTGCCAACTTCTTTATTTACTGTCCGATTTGTTTAAAATTTAGATATGTTATTGTCGTAGGCAAGTGTTTTAATAAATTTCACTTACATATCCCAAATTCACTATTACGGTCAAAATTTTTTTGAAAAATACTGCCAATTGCCAACTTCTTTATTTACTGTCCGATTTGTTTAAAATTTAGATATGTTATTGTTATAGGCAAGTGTTTTAATAAATTAGCCTTACATTTCCCAAATTCACTATTACAGTCAAATTAAAAAATATTTTTGAAAAATACTGCCAATTGCCAACTTCTTTATTTACTGTCCGATTTGTTTAAAATTTGGATATGTTATTGTTGTAGGCTAGTGTATATGCACCATCCACATTTTACAAATATTGCGGTTAAATTTTAAAAAATTTGGAAAAATACTGCCAATTGGCAAGTTCTTTATTTATGGTCTGATTTGTTTAAAATTTATATATGTCATTATTCTAGGCTAGTGTATATGTACCATCCACATTTGACAAATTAACTATAATGGTCAAATTTAAAAAATATTTTGAAAAATATACTAACAATTTCAAACTTCTTTATTTACTGTCTGATTTATTTTCGGATATGTTATAGCTCTTATATAGGTAACAAGACCACACTACCACACGTTCCACTACCCCCTATAATACAGTATTTTGTCTTTTTTTGTTTTGTTTATTTTGCTGTAACCCCAAAACTGACTTTGCTGTTTATTGTCCGATTTGCCTACACTTTGGATATTGTCCTAAGCATTTATTGTCTGATTTATTTTTGGATATGTTATAACCCCCAACTATTATATCTAAAATTAAAATATTATTTCCACCTATAATACAGTTGATGTGTTGTTTGTTTGCCGCAACCTAAAAACTAACATTGGTATTTGTGTTTTTTACAAAACTATATTTTGTAAATTACTACCAATAACTCCTTTATTTACTTTTCGACTTGTTATATCCCCTTATATCTAAATTTACCGTATATTTTTTCCCTTTTAGTGCTGTTTTGTCGTAACCAAACTTTGGATATGACTGCAATATATTACTGGCCATTGCATAAGTAAATACCCCATTTCCAAATTCACTATTACGGTTGGATTAAAAAAAATAAATACAAGCTTATTATATACATCCAGCTGATAAGTAATATATATCTACAAAATATTTATGGAACTGCCTAAATTTTGGATATGTTTTAAGCCAATGCGATAGCAAAAAATAAATTTTTAAAACCCAAAACACTAATCTTTCTTTGTGCTTGTTTGGAGTAGTCTTTATTTTATCCAACTTAATTTTAATTTTGTAGTTAAAATCAAACTTCCCACATTCTAGCTCCCTTTCCAGCCAGGGGTTGGATACATAAAGGTTACGAATATTTTCAAACTGTACAATATATCTTTTTCTACCCCTATGTTGGACTTGTTTAATAGCGCACCATATTCCAAATCCTCCAGTCTACTACATTCTTTAAATTTAACATTGCCTTTAATATCTTGCATCTCTATGTCTTCTTGTCCATTGTTACGGAAACTTAGGTTTTCTATTTTTGGAAAGGAATTACCATAAAACGTTGCGGTTCCGTTAGTGTTAAAGCTTGCAAGTGGCTCGTTGGTAGGTAGATAAATAATGTCCAAATCACCACTGTATGGCAACACGCTATAACCTTGCCTATTCTTATTTATCTCTATAAATACAGTTTTACAGACACCTTTAACATAGTATACACCCCTCCATCCTTTTCTGCCAACACTCCCACAAACTTGTTGTTTACTACAAACGCATACACTATATAATGTCCATAATGCTCTAGATCCTCCCAACGTCGCAGGAAGTAATCTTTTAATTTATCCTCTCTTTCCCTTCTTTCTTTAGCCAACCGTGCTTTGTATTCCTCTGCAACAGTATTTTCCACATATTCCAATTCACGCTTATTACTGTCAATGTCTTCTAATTCCAATTTCCTCTTTTTGGAACAACTCTCTAAGAAAGGCTTGGAAAGTGGCTCTATTTCTTTAATAGTGTATGGGTACAGTTTATTGGTCCGGCTTCTTAAAACGTAGGGAGTAAGGTTAGGATTTTCCACTAAGCCTAATTCTTCTAAATTGATGTGTTTAGGTATAGTGGAGAAAGGTGTATTTGATGTGCCCCCAGATTTGATGTAACACTTATGCTTTACACTTATGGCATCCTCCTCTATTACCTCTACATAGTTAGTTGGTAAACAGTTAAAGCTAAATGCAGATAGAGCATACTTTATTAACTTTTCCCTTTGTGTACTATCTTTTGGCAGTTTTAGTTGTACTCCAGTTATCTTCTTCGTATTACTATTACCCCAATATGCATCGTTAAACACCAAACAACAACTGTTTTGTAATTGATTGGCAACTTTCACCCACATCTTATGCAGAGGTACAGCATAGAATGGAGCATTTTGAAAGTACCGTTTGTTGTCTTCTATTAGACTTAAACAATCTCTTAAAGGTTCAAACCCTTTACCAAAACCTCTACAATAGTTATAGATTGTTGCCTCTAACCTTGTTATTCCATTCTCTCTAGCTAGTATAGACGAGAACGTTTCTTTTAGTCTCGCATCTGGACAGTTTACAAAGTTTATTATATGGTTTCCTATACTTTTAATTACTCCAGGGCTTGTAATCTGGCATATAAATTTATTATATATATTTTTACCCTGCTATTTACATTAAACCATGTTAAACAGTCTTTACTAACATTATCTACAATAACATTATATCCATTCGCCCCTTGGTAGCAAAAGTTAAAGTTTTCTGTAAGATATTGGCACATTTCCTCTTTATTAAATATTCCAGCCAAATCTAGTGTTATATCGAAATCCATAAGATAGTACATTTCTTTTTCCAGATCTTGCAGTATCTTTGGAAGATCTTCCAACAAATCCTTAATTTTAACATTTGCAAGCTCTATTTTATAGGGAATTGCTATAGGATCATCATACTTTTGTTTAATTTGGTCAATATCTTTCTTTATTATTTGTAACACACCCTCGCTTTGGGAGAATGGTAGTTTGGCCACAACACCATGTCGAGCTAAAGAGAACTTTTTAAATATTCCTCGTAAGTAGCTATTAAACGAGCCACATATTTCCTTCTTAACTTTAAATTTATTCCGAACGTCCCCATCACAATCCGTAACATTGGTTATCTTAACTAACATTATGTTATCACAAAACGCATCCGTTATAGATGTTAAGTTATTTAATTTTGGTTCGCCCTCGCAATAGTTTATATTACCTATGTCTGTAAGAAGGTTATTATTACGTAGATTTTCTAATAAAAACCATATACCGAATCTTTCGTTAGTAGGTTTTAATATAGGCAATTAATATAGGCAAAGGTCGGACATTAGTATAGGCCAAAGAGGAAATTTGTGTAGTCTGGGATCGGGTGTCGGTCCAAAAACTGATCCCCATGTTATTCTTATGGGGAAAACGTGCCGAAAGAGGCCCCTCTTTGTGGGTTACTCTCTATTCAATAGAGAATAATTTGAGAAATTTTGAAAAATTGAAAACAAAAATGCACAAAATGCTTTTAATATTAAGTTTGATTGACACAAAGTAAATACTGCAGGTAAATGACTGGACATAGAGTAATGAAGAGGGTATCAGCATTGGCCGATTTCAGTCTAGTGAGCCGAGACGTGCTGATAACACGCATTGTGTGCTGATGACGTCGAGTGTTGGATGTTAGTTTGATGAGTACAAAAACTACATAACGTACAAATAAAATAAAACAAAACATAATAATAAGCGAATTGAGGATACATTTGTTTTTAAACGATCTAAATATTCTAGGATTAATTTAAATGTCAGAGTACGTTACGCAATATGCTATGCAGATAAAAACTTTATTTTGGTAACAAACAATATGCTCATATAATCAACTTAATTTATTTATAAGGGCTCAGTAACATAATTCATAACTAAAATGATGTATTTTCTTATGAATTCGTGTTTAGTTCCAGTAAAAGACTTAAGCTCTTCATCAGTTCTTCGTACAGATTTACCAAGTTAAATATTTGATGTGAAGGTCGTATTTTGGTAATAAAATAACACATGATTTTTAAAATATACACACTGAGAGAAATATTATAGTAATCCAAAAACAATATTGCATAGTAAATGCAATTCTGGTAGTTTTTACAAGATTTATATTAATTTACACAATAGTTATGGTAATGTTCTACCATCGCGTCTGTCACAACTACAATAATATTCTCGCTAAATTATTTGCAATGAGGCTGGTAATTGCATCAACATATTATTGTTGATAATACATCATAACGATAGTAGTATAGTAAGTCTGTTATATTATACCAGATTCTGTTTTTGATTACACAACAATGTCTCAAAGTGGAAATGAGTCATCACCAGCCTGCCCTGAAGCGTGAATGCACCGAGACAAGCAATGTTATAGTTTATCGTGTGATCGGTATCGGAATGTGTTATACTGCAATATGTATGTGTTAAGTGTCTCACTGTCTCAGTAATGTTTTAATAAAATGAAGAATCAACCTAAGGATTAACTGAAGATGTGGCTGTAGCCACAAAACATGCAATGGCATAACCTCAAAAAGTATATTGAACAGGTATAGTATTATCCAGTAAAGTATTATCAAGTAAAATCCAGCAGTTTCAACAAGAATTCAGAATATTATTTAGGCTTTCAATAGCCTAGGTTGGATATTAACAAGGTAAAAGTAACAAAGAGACTGAGATTAAGTTACTAAGCCTTAAACAATCACAATAATCAAAAATATGATTAAAGCCAAGCGAAAGGTGGTCTATTGACCCCATACGCTTCTGCAGCTTTCATGTAAGCAATTTTATGTAACTGATTTTGGTTAGTTTTCAGGTTATGTTCGTTAAACTGTAGGGTTGTACGTAACCACTCCACTGTAGTAACCACAAAAACAACTTATTATAGAAATAAAAAAAGGTATTGCCATAGCTACTATACATTCTGAGAGGAGAGTCAACCGAACTTATAGCTGCAGCAATAACTTATTGTAAAAGTAAAAATAAGAGTTATTGTTATAAATACTATAAACTCTAGTAACGATTCTCATAATGTACAGTATTATTGACAATAATTATTGCTCTGAGAGCAAGATATATTGCTTGGGCTCCAATTTCATTATTGTAATATTTGCAATAATTTATGTTGCACGCTACAATAAAATATTGACAATAACAGGATTGTAGCTGCTACCAAACACATTGCTGGGACCATATTTACAATAATTTATTGTTCCACATACCATATTCTGGTTCATATAACAATAATCTTTTTTCAGTGCAGACACAACACAATATCGCCTAACACTAAAACCTTTCGTCAGGTCATTGAGGTTAGGCTCAAAAACCTAACCTCTTACACCTAAAATAACAAACTCTTATATATTAATTTAGGCTTACGCTAAGCCGATTTTTGTTAAGAAATCTCCTCCGTCATTTCGAACCGATTTTGATGTTTGAGGTGTCAAAATATTTGTCCAGATTTGTAGTTGTGCATAAAGGTTTTTATTGTTTTGATTTTTCAACCATAAGGGTACGGGCCGCTCTCAATTTCGTCTTTTGCCCTCAAGATTAACATGGGAAATAACTGTATTTGAATTGCAGCTGTTAATACATTGTGGACAGATTATTAGCAATACCATATGTTACAGGTAAGGGATGTATTTATCTATATAAATAAAATAAGTTGTTTATCTAAATCGATTTGAGCAATGAAACGTTTAAACAAATACTACAATGATTGAAAGAAAACAAGATTGCCGTGCGGAGGAGGTTGGCTATTTCAAATTATCGTACGTCATTTTAGGGTTAAACCCCTTGGTCGGGCACTGCTCCAAAGAAGATCTTAAGGGTACAGGTTACACAGCCTTTCACTACAGAATGCACCACATTCATTTGTTCTAATGAGCGTGTAATTATCTTTTACCACAGAACGGAGGAAACCCGTCTACTTTACTACTCTACGATGATCTAAACCATATAAAATAACGGAACGGCAATTAAAAATTGGGTACGGAACACATAAGCCCATGCAGCATAGTATTTTAAGCTCAGTTTGTCTAGGTAGTCGTTGTGATTATAATGCTGAATTCTGTATGTGTTTTATATCCATCATCAATAAGTACGACTAGATTGAGTAAAGATTTGGTAGAAAGGCAGCAGGCAATGCACCATAATCAGAAACAGACCTATACTTTCTATTTTTATGTCCTTTGGGACTCTTTTTCTCCGTTGGCCTTAATCATTCTAATTCAAACATAACTGACATTTGCACTTAACTGGACAGATTGAGCATGCATTTGTTAGAAATATAGTTAATATATCCGAATAAAACCAGTAGAGGAGAACTAGCGGGGAGGGGCCGTAATCGGCGCTTTTTCCCATGTTATTCTTAAGGGGATCAGTTTTTGCGCCGACGCCCGATCCCGCCTTACACAAGTTTCCTTGTTAGCCTATACTAATGTCCAACCCCTGCCTATATTAAATATATTTTCCCAATCCCCATCCCTCCTCTATATTTTTAAAAATTAATTTTCAAATTCAGGCTAAAAAACCATCTTTAGTGTTTATGGTCCGATTTGTTTAAAACTTGGATATGTTATTGTCGTAGGCAAGTGTTTTAATAAATTACACTTACATTTCCCAAATTCACTATTACAGTCAAATTAAAAATTATTTTTGAAAAATACTATAGTGCCAATTGCCAACTTCTTTATTAAATGTCCGATTTGTCTGCAATTTGGATATGTTATTGTCCTAGGCAAGTGTTTTAATAAATTTCACTTACATATCCCAAATTCACTATTACGGTCAAATTAAAAAATATTTTTGAAAAATACTGCCAATTGCCAACTTCTTTATTTACTGTCCGATTTATTTAAAATTTAGATATGTTATTGTCCTAGGCAAGTGTTTTAATAAATTCCACTTACATTTCCCAAATTCACTATTACGGTCAAATTAAAAAATATTTTTGAAAAATACTGCCAATTGCCAACTTCTTTATTTACTGTCCGATTTGTTTAAAATTTAGATATGTTATTGTTATAGGCAAGTGTTTTAATAAATTAGCCTTACATTTCCCAAATTCACTATTACAGTCAAATTAAAAAATCTTTTTGAAAAATACTGCCAATTGCCAACTTCTTTATTTACTGTCCGATTTGTTTAAAATTTGGATATGTTATTGTTGTAGGCTAGTGTATATGCACCATCCACATTTTACAAATATTGCGGTTAAATTTTAAAAAATTTGGAAAAAACTGCCAATTGGCAAGTTCTTTATTTATGGTCTGATTTGTTTAAAATTTATATATGTCATTATTCTAGGCTAGTGTATATGTACCATCCACATTTGACAAATTAACTATAATGGTCAAATTTAAAAAATATTCTGAAAAATATACTAACAATTTCAAACTTCTTTATTTACTGTCTGATTTGATTTATTTTCGGATATGTTATAGCTCTTATATAGGTAACAAGACCACACGTTCCATTACCCCCTACAATACAGTATTTTGTCTTTTTTGTTTGTTTATTTTGCTGTAATCCCAAAACTGACTTTGCTGTTTATTGTCCGATTTGCCTACACTTTGGATATTGTCCTAAGCATTTATTGTCTGATTTATTTTTGGATATGTTATAGCCCCCAACTATTATATCTAAAATTACAATATTATTTCCACCTATAATACAGTTGATGTGTTGTTTGTTTTGCCGCAACCTAAAAACTAACATTGGTATTTGTGTTTTTACAAAACTATATTTTGTAAATTACTACCAATAACTCCTTTATTTACTTTTCGACTTGTTATATCCCCCTATATCTAAATTTACCGTATATTTTTTCCCTAAACACCCCATTTCCAAATTCAATATTACGGTTGGATTAAAAAAAATAAATGCAAGCTTATTATATTTGCCACAAGCTTATTATATACATCCAGCTGTTATATTTGCCACATTTCCAATATTGTTGTGACCCTCTCAACTACCTCTCATTGTAATATAATAAGTAATATATATCCACAAAATATTTATGGTCAGAACTGCCTAAATTTTGGATATGTTTTAAGCCAATGCGATAACAAAAAATAAATTTTTAAAACCCAAAACAACTAAACACAAAACACTAATCTTTCTTTGTGCTTGTTTGGAGTAGTCTTTATTTTATCCAACTTAATTTTAATTTTGTAGTTAAAATCAAACTTCCCACATTCTAGCTCCCTTTCCAGCCAGTGGTTGGAGACATAAAGGTTACGAATATTTTCAAACTGTACAATATATCTTTTTCTACCCCTATGTTGGACTTGTTTAATAGCGCTTATTAATAATTCCGCACCATATTCCAAATCCTCCAGTCTACTACATTCTTTAAATTTAACATTGCCTTTAATATCTTGCATCTCTATGTCTTCTTGTCCAACATCATCCCACTCATTGTTACGGAAACTTAGGTTTTCTATTTTTGGAAAGGAATTGCCATAAAATGTTGCGGTTCCGTTAGTGTTAAAGCTTGCAAGTGGCTCGTTGGTAGGTAGATAAATAATGTCCAAATCACCACTGTATGGCAACACGCTATAACCTTGCCTATTCTTATTTATCTCTATAAATACAGTTTTACAGACACCTTTAACATAGTATACACCCCTCCGTCCATCCTTTTCTGCCAACACTCCCACAAACTTGTTGTTTACTACAAACGCATACACTATATAATGTCCATAATGCTCTAGATCCTCCCAACGTCGCAGGAAGTAATCTTTTAATTTATCCTCTCTTTCCCTTCTTTCTTGTTCTTTAGCCAACTGTGCTTTGTATTCCTCTGCAACAGTATTTTCCACATATTCCAATTTACGCTTATTACTGTCAATGTCTTCTAATTCCAATTTCCTCTTTTTGGAACAACTCTCTAAGAAAGGCTTGGAAAGTGGCTCTATTTCTTTAATAGTGTATGGGTACAGTTTATTGGTCCGGCTTCTTAAAACGTAGGGAGTAAGGTTAGGACTTTCCACTAAGCCTAATTCTTCTAAATTGATGTGTTTAGGTATAGTGGAGAAAGGTGTATTTGATTTTGTAAAACATGTGCCCCCAGATTTGATGTAACACTTATGCTTTACACTTATGGCATCAGGAAACTCCTCTATTACCTCTACATAGTTAGTTGGTAAACAGTTAAAGCTAAATGCAGATAGAGCATACTTTATTAACTTTTCCCTTTGTGTACTATCTTTTGGCAGTTTTAGTTGTACTCCAGTTATCTTCTTCGTATTACTATTACCCCAATATGCGTATTGTAATAAATCGTTAAACACTAAACAACAACTGTTTTGTAATTGATTGGCAACTTTCACCCACATCTTATGCAGAGGTACAGCATAGAATGGAGCATTTTGAAAGTACCGTTTGTTGTCTTCTATTAGACTTAAACAATCTCTTAAAGGTTCAAACCCTTTACCAAAACCTCTACAATAGTTATAGATTGTTGCCTCTAACCTTGTTATTCCATTCTCTCTAGCTAGTTTAGACGAGAACGTTTCTTTTAGTCTCGCATCTGGACAGTTTACAAAGTTTATTATATGGTTTCCTATACTTTTAATTACTCCAGGGCTTGTAATCTGGCATATAAATTTATTATATATTTTTACCCTGCTATTTACATTAAACCATGTTAAACAGTCTTTACTAACATTATCTACAATAACATTATATCCATTCTTGTACGCCCCTTGGTAGCAAAAGTTAAAGTTTTCTGTAAGATATTGGCACATTTCCTCTTTATTAAATATTCCAGCCAAATCTAATGTTATATCGAAATCCATAAGATAGTACATTTCTTTTTCCAGATCTTGCAGTATCTTTGGAAGATCTTCCAACAAATCCTTAATTTTAACATTTGCAAGCTCTATTTTATAGGGAATTGCTATAGGATCATCATACTTTTGTTTAATTTGGTCAATATCTTTCTTTATTATTTGTAACACACCCTCGCTTTGGACCCCAGAGGACCTCTCCAAGGAGAATGGTAGTTTGGCCACAACACCATGTCGAGCTAAAGAGAACTTTTTAAATATTCCTCGTAAGTAGCTATTAAACGAGCCACATATTTCCTTCTTAACTTTAAATTTATTCCGAACGTCCCCATCACAATCCGTAACATTGGTTATCTTAACTAACATTAAGTTATCACAAAACACATCCGTTATAGATGTTAAGTTATTTAATTTTGGTTCACCCTCGCAATAGTTTATATTACCTATGTCTGTAAGAAGGTTATTATTACGTAGATTTTCTAATAAAAACCATATACCGAATCTTTCGTTAGTAGGTTTAATACAATTTCCCAATAAATGGCTAACAGAGTACATTTCTTTTATACAAAAAAAGTAGTGGAAACATGTAAACAGGACAGATTACACTATAGGTATATATGTGTTGTAAATATATGGATATTGTATATAAACATAGGCGAGCGGTAAGTGTAACATGTACGTGGACACCCATATGCAAATATGGAATACCCACTATTAATATAATTCCAAATTCGACTAAATAAGTTTATAGTCTCAATATAATTAACATATTAACTAACGGTGCCATCCCGCATTAGTACCCAAATTGTCGAAATTCTATAATTCTATTCTTAGTCCTTGTATTAGGTTTTGTACTATTAAACCCTACATTCTTATCCTGTGCAGTAGAGTAATATATGTATTTAATACAGATACGCACATTCTACAAGACCTGTACATCTGTTGTATAAGCAGCAGAATAGACGTCTCACCCATTGTGTTGTTGTAAAGTAAAACATAAATGTAAATTGTGCTGGATACAACCGGCCAGATATTAGACAGGAAATGTGTTGGAAGTGTATTGCCAAATAGTAAGACAAATCACATAGTGCAGCATGTAATCAATCCATTACTATTTAGACAAATGTATAAGGTCAGTATTGGTACAACATCTGATATATTAGCCAAACCCACAATCAAACTTGGAAAACAAACAGTAAAAAATTAATATTATAGTAACAGAAATAGTAAGAGTATAAGGACATAGTAATATTTAAAGTTTATAAAACAACACAAATGCAGAGACACAATAACACACTCCAACACATTACGACACAGGCACATATACTGGTTTACATTTTGAGGACACAATGTTATGATTGTGTTAAATTTGTTTATATTACATATATTTCTTACACAATTTACAAACTATTTTTTGTGTCAGTTGACAGAACCTGTAAAGTTGTGTAAAATGGCTGTAAACCAGTATCTGTGCCTGTGTCGTAATGTGTTGGAGTGTGTTATTGTGTCTCTGCATTTGTGTTGTTTTATAAACTTTAAATATTACTATGTCCTTATACTCTTACTATTTCTGTTACTATAATATTAATTTTTTACTGTTTGTTTTCCAAGTTTGATTGTGGGTTTGGCTAATATATCAGATGTTGTACCAATACTGACCTTATACATTTGTCTAAATAGTAATGGATTGATTACATGCTGCACTATGTGATTTGTCTTACTATTTGGCAATACACTTCCAACACATTTCCTGTCTAATATCTGGCCGGTTGTATCCAGCACAATTTACATTTATGTTTTACTTTACAACAACACAATGGGTGAGACGTCTATTCTGCTGCTTATACAACAGATGTACAGGTCTTGTAGAATGTGCGTATCTATATTAAATACATATATTACTCTACTGCACAGGATAAGAATGTAGGGTTTAATAGTACAAAACCTAATACAAGGACTAAGAATAGAATTATAGAATTTCGACAATTTGGGTACTAATGCGGGATGGCACCGTTAGTTAATATGTTAATTATATTGAGACTATAAACTTATTTAGTCGAATTTGGAATTATATTAATAGTGGGTATTCCATATTTGCATATGGGTGTCCACGTACATGTTACACTTACCGCTCGCCTATGTTTATATACAATATCCATATATTTACAACACATATATACCTATAGTGTAATCTGTCCTGTTTACATGTTTCCGCTACTTTTTTTGTATAAAAGAAATGTACTCTGTTAGCCATTTATTGGGAAATTGTATTAAACCTACTAACGAAAGATTCGGTATATGGTTTTTATTAGAAAATCTACGTAATAATAACCTTCTTACAGACATAGGTAATATAAACTATTGCGAGGGTGAACCAAAATTAAATAACTTAACATCTATAACGGATGTGTTTTGTGATAACTTAATGTTAGTTAAGATAACCAATGTTACGGATTGTGATGGGGACGTTCGGAATAAATTTAAAGTTAAGAAGGAAATATGTGGCTCGTTTAATAGCTACTTACGAGGAATATTTAAAAAGTTCTCTTTAGCTCGACATGGTGTTGTGGCCAAACTACCATTCTCCTTGGAGAGGTCCTCTGGGGTCCAAAGCGAGGGTGTGTTACAAATAATAAAGAAAGATATTGACCAAATTAAACAAAAGTATGATGATCCTATAGCAATTCCCTATAAAATAGAGCTTGCAAATGTTAAAATTAAGGATTTGTTGGAAGATCTTCCAAAGATACTGCAAGATCTGGAAAAAGAAATGTACTATCTTATGGATTTCGATATAACATTAGATTTGGCTGGAATATTTAATAAAGAGGAAATGTGCCAATATCTTACAGAAAACTTTAACTTTTGCTACCAAGGGGCGTACAAGAATGGATATAATGTTATTGTAGATAATGTTAGTAAAGACTGTTTAACATGGTTTAATGTAAATAGCAGGGTAAAAATATATAATAAATTTATATGCCAGATTACAAGCCCTGGAGTAATTAAAAGTATAGGAAACCATATAATAAACTTTGTAAACTGTCCAGATGCGAGACTAAAAGAAACGTTCTCGTCTAAACTAGCTAGAGAGAATGGAATAACAAGGTTAGAGGCAACAATCTATAACTATTGTAGAGGTTTTGGTAAAGGGTTTGAACCTTTAAGAGATTGTTTAAGTCTAATAGAAGACAACAAACGGTACTTTCAAAATGCTCCATTCTATGCTGTACCTCTGCATAAGATGTGGGTGAAAGTTGCCAATCAATTACAAAACAGTTGTTGTTTAGTGTTTAACGATTTATTACAATACGCATATTGGGGTAATAGTAATACGAAGAAGATAACTGGAGTACAACTAAAACTGCCAAAAGATAGTACACAAAGGGAAAAGTTAATAAAGTATGCTCTATCTGCATTTAGCTTTAACTGTTTACCAACTAACTATGTAGAGGTAATAGAGGAGTTTCCTGATGCCATAAGTGTAAAGCATAAGTGTTACATCAAATCTGGGGGCACATGTTTTACAAAATCAAATACACCTTTCTCCACTATACCTAAACACATCAATTTAGAAGAATTAGGCCATAGATTAAACATACTCCTAGATTATTCACCGGCAAGCTAACAGGTGAAGACGGCCAAAACGGGTGAACGGTGGTGTGCTCTATCGGGTTTTTCTAGTACTAGCGGCTCCGGTGGCATCAGTGCAGTGGCGCTACCTCGTGGCCACGTGAGGAACCAACTTTAAGCGGTGGAAAGGGGGAGACAGCATTCGTGTGCGAGAGAGAGCGGGAGTAATTGGGGGAGAGAGAGGGCGGAGAGAGAACAGCCGGGGCCAACGTAGGCCCCGCACAGGTACTGCCAACACCGCCGGCGTCGTTGCTCGCAGCGCGTCTGCCAGCCCTGCTTTGCCTTCCCATCGTCATCGTCAAATCAAAGCGGCTTCTCCCTTGTTACGTTTTCCATGAAAATTGTCTTGCTGTTATATACAAATTACCAAAGAAGCGCGCATTCAGAGTAGTTAAAAGGATGGTACTTATATTCGATAGTTCATTACCAACGAATCAGTTAATAACAAACAATATTTCCTTATTGAAATTATATTTCATACTTTTTCCCAATTTATATTATTTGTTTCTTTTAGCGAATTTTTCCTATCGAGAAGAAGCTATTACCGTAGGTCTCATGGTAAGACTTAAGCCCGAGACCATGATAACTTTTTGTTTTGAGGTCCCCAGATGCCATTCGTACAAATTGTAATATATATACTAGCTGTTTCCCGCGGCTTCGCTCGCGAAAAATTAGAACATATTATTTGAAATATTAACCTGACCAGTAGACCAGCACTATCAAATCTTTATTTATGTTTTACCATATAACTTCCTTTGCAGTAACTGACAAACATTTTAACATACAGCTGGTAACATTATAAACTATATCCTCCCAAAATATTTGCATTGGATCTTACAGAGCCCACGGGGTGGAGCCCTAATGTTGGATGTAGACATTATCAGATCTATTTGTTAATGTGACATGTAAGATATGTTCCTGCAAAATTCTAGCTTAATAGGTCCATTAGTTTTTGCGTGATGGAACTCCAAATATCCATACATACATCCAAACTTTCAATATTAGTAGGATATATCTATAATTAAAATTATTTATGTACAGGGCTACTAATAGATATGGTAGTAAGAAAAATATGCATGAATTGGAAATTCGCTGAGTACGCAGGTTTTCTGTGATGGGGGTACTTTTATATAATACTATAATTCGCATTTTTGTCTGTGGCTCCGTGCGTTCGTCCGTCCGCGGTTGTTTCTCGAGATGTAATGACTCCCAAGCTACGAAAATATATTTTTAGGGGTAAACGAGGCCGGGGACGCTACACGTGTCGTTTGTTTTTCTTGAAAAGCATTCTTATTGGATTTACTGTAGCTTCAAGCTGTTTTAGGCCATTTTAGCATATATTAGGGGAGCCGGCAGTATTCAGCTGTGGAAACAGTATTCCTGAAACAGCTGATTATTTCCTGGGGTCGCCATAGTGGCCGCCAATGCTAGGTTGTATATATTGTTAATTGAGTCATGGTTTGCTGTTTTAACATGTTCATTACAATTATATATCTATATATTGGTCCGTAAATGCGATAAATAAGATATATTGGTGAGTAAATAAACGGTATCAGGAAACTGACACATACTTTCTCCCTTTTAGCCCAACTTTAATGAATAAATTACTTTTTATTTACTAAATATAGAATACAAAGCACGGTCGAATGTACAGAAAATCTTGTAAACAAGTTGTTTTAAAAAACATCCACCCAAATCCCTGCTTTGGAGGCACTACAGAATCCATTGCTACACTCGTGGTTTTAAGAGGGGAAATGCCCCCTATTCCCCCCCAGGGTTATTAAGGGGCAACATATTTCGAATTAACTCTGTTGGTCAATGCTAAATTGACAAGCATATCAAGTTTTAATGAAATTGATCAGTAAATAAGAGAGAAATAGTAATTTTTGTATTCCCCATAAGAATAACATTGGACAACGTACTGCGTTTACCGCTAAATGAAAATTTCAATTTTCTCCGAAACCAGCAATCCTAGAACAGTAATTCAAAATACTAAATTATTTAGTTTTTTGAGCTCTTTTTAATGGTGAATAGTAATATTTTTTTATATTTATGTATTTTTATGAAAAAAAACAAAAAATTTAATTTTTGATGTTTTAAGTCCTGTAATTTCTGAACCCAAATTTTTATAGGAATGCGGGTGGTGTCATTTTGTTGGAAAACTAAAGTCCTACAAACGACTAAAATTTAATCAAAATCGTTAGAGCCGTTTTGAGAAATTTGGATTTTTCATGTTTTTTGGTGGTTTTTGGGGGATAATTACCCTTAAAAATAAAAAATTAAAAAAAATTAAAAAACGCCTGGAGATATCGTGATTTAGTACCTACATACCAAATTTCAGAGACAGGCAAAAGCACTGCACGTATGAGAAATCAAGCTGCAAATGAGGAATCGAGGTGGTGACGTTAAACAATATTGTGGAACGGGGTGAGGTGACCTTGGGAAATAAGGGCTCCGCGCACTCTTTGGCTATTTTTAACCACATCCAGTCCGCGAGCTTCCGGTCATACGTGATGATTTTGGCGCCATCAAGGACGCCACCAACCCCCTAACTGTTGCCCCTGTGTAATTCCCCCATTATGTAAAATAAATTAACTACATAAATGAAATGTCTACGTTACAGAAAATCTGCGTACTCAGCAAAGTTCGTTTATAAAAGTTAATTATTTTTTTTTCATTTGGATAAATTCTCACTACAGTGAGTTAAAGAGCTTTGATGTTCGTTGCAATGATGACCACAATAATGTATTACGCCATTCAGGAGCGCAACTATAAAAACTAGGTATTATTGCCAAAATATTTCTACACAAAAAAGAGCAGAACCATGGTAACTTATATTCAGCAAAATAGATGTCTACTGTACTTATAAATAAACTAATGCTAAAGGCTAGGACTACTTGGTTTTAATTATCATTATCATCATATTCATGAATCGAATAGTACAGAGTAGCTAAAACGGGACACTTTAGATAGAGTAAATGTTTGATCTCATTATTTGGAGACGTGTGTTAGTAGTAGTAAGTAGGAAGGTAAGTTATAAAAACCATTTCAAATTTCATATCTATTTCGTCGTAAGTTCTCTCATATATATTTAGCGGCTGTCTGGCAAATTGTAGATCACGGTAAATCTATCAATCTATCAACGACACCACGCAAATTTAATTGTTTATTTCTAAAATGTTGGAAATTTGACGCTGATTATAGAAATGATAGTTTTTTCGGAAAAGTTGTTAAACTCCCAGAAAATCGGAAAATAATTGTTTTTTTATAATACTGTCATTTGGGTATTCAAAATGTCCGTAATTTCACCCTGAACACGTTCATGCAATTATTTTCCCGGTCACACTTTTTCTCCGCGGAAAAGTTGGAAAAACGCCGAAAATCGGAAGAGAACTTTGTTTTTATAATACTGTCATATGGGTGTTCAAAATGTGTGGAATTTCACCCTGAAAACGTACGTGCAATTACTTTTTCGATCACACGTTTTCCGCGGAATAGTCATAAAAACCACGGAAAATCGGTACAATTATTTGTCTTACAGTTCTGTCATGTGGGATTTCAAATTGTGCGGAATTTGACCCTGATTACGAATGCGCAATTGTTTTGCCGACCATCCTATCAATAAGCAAGAAATTTTGCCAATAAAGGTTTAAAATGTATTCAACACAGACCGGGCTCGGGGCCGTGTTTTGCGATGTGCCAGCACGTTGTTTAGACATACAACGCTCTGCGGAGTTAGGTTAGATTAGTTTATGATAAATAACTAATTCAACTATCATAACCTAACCTAACCTAAATCCGCAGTGCGCTGATTTGTTGTTGTGGCTGTGGCGGAAGTTTTTCTACATTTCCCCGCGCGCTCCAGCTTTAACGGCCGTAGCTTGTTTAGTAATAGTCCGATCGGGGAAATAATTGCACGTACGTAGTTAGGGTGGAATTCCGCAGATTTTGAATACCCACGTGACAGTATTATAAGAAACAAATATTTTCCGATTTTCCGATTATCTGAGGTTATAACGATTTTTTCGCGGGGAAAACTATCATTTCCATAATCAGCGTCAAATTTCAAACATTTTGGAAAAACAAATTTAAATTTGAGTGTTACCGTTGAACGATAGATTTACCATCACGGCCCTAAATTAAAATGTATAAATTACGAAAATCCAGAATTTACAAGAAGTTTAAAAATAGGTGGGAAAGATATTCTGTGAAGGTGGAATCTCATAATTGTTTAATGTTTTAAAATTGTTAAAATAAATTTCACTCTGAAAATCACTTTTATTACATCTATTAAAACAGTTTACAATACAAAATAATAGTATCCAGAATTTACAAGAAGTTTAAAAATAGGTGGGAAAGATATTCTGTGGAGGTGGATTGTCATAATTGTTTAATGTTTTAAAATTGTTAAAATAAATTTCACTCTGAAAATCACTTTTATTACATCTATTAAAACAGTTTACAATACAAAATAATAGTATCCAGAATTTACAAGAAGTTTAAAAATAGGTGGGAAAGATATTCTGTGGAGGTGGATTGTCATAATTGTTTAATGTTTTAAAATTTTTAAAATAAATTTCACTCTGAAAATCACATTTATTACATTGATTAAAACAGTTTACAATACAAAATAATAGTATATAGTATATATTTTTAATTTTGAAATGCCGTACTACCGACATCGCTGCGTTTATCTCATTACCATAGTGGGGTCTCGGTTCACATCGCGATTCAGTCAGTCAGCGCGGGGCGTGGGCGTGCGGATGTGTGTGCGTAAGCGGCTGGGTGAGAGTGTTGTGTGTGTGATCTGGCACGGCGTGCGGGGCGTGCAAATGCGCGTGTGTAAGCGGCTGGGCGAGAGTGTTGTGTGTGCTGGCGCGGGCGCGCGGGGTGTGCGGACGCGCGTGTGTGAGCGGCTACCCGGTCAGAGTGTGTTTGTGTTGAACGGCGAGACCTCTAGCGCCCCTAACTTAACCGTACAGAACTACGTGGGCCAGCAAGTTCGCCGTACAAGCAGACCGAGCACACCGTTCCCTATCCCGTGGAGAATCTAGTTGTGGTATTCTTAATCTATGATTAGGCTTAGTGGAAAGTCCTAACCTTACTCCCTACGTTTTAAGAAGCCGGACCAATAAACTGTACCCATACACTATTAAAGAAATAGAGCCACTTTCCAAGCCTTTCTTAGAGAGTTGTTCCAAAAAGAGGAAATTGGAATTAGAAGACATTGACAGTAATAAGCGTAAATTGGAATATGTGGAAAATACTGTTGCAGATGAATACAAAGCACAGTTGGCTAAAGAACAAGAAAGAAGGGAAAGAGAGGATAAATTAAAAGATTACTTCCTGCGACGTTGGGAGGATCTAGAGCATTATGGACATTATATAGTGTATGCGTTTGTAGTAAACAACAAGTTTGTGGGAGTGTTGGCAGAAAAGGATGGACGGAGGGGTGTATACTATGTTAAAGGTGTCTGTAAAACTGTATTTATAGAGATAAATAAGAATAGGCAAGGTTATAGCGTGTTGCCATACAGTGGTGATTTGGACATTATTTATCTACCTACCAACGAGCCACTTGCAAGCTTTAACACTAACGGAACCGCAACATTTTATGGCAATTCCTTTCCAAAAATAGAAAACCTAAGTTTCCGTAACAATGAGTGGGATGATGTTGGACAAGAAGACATAGAGATGCAAGATATTAAAGGCAATGTTAAATTTAAAGAATGTAGTAGACTGGAGGATTTGGAATATGGTGCGGAATTATTAATAAGCGCTATTAAACAAGTCCAACATAGGGGTAGAAAAAGATATATTGTACAGTTTGAAAATATTCGTAACCTTTATGTCTCCAACCACTGGCTGGAAAGGGAGCTAGAATGTGGGAAGTTTGATTTTAACTACAAAATTAAAATTAAGTTGGATAAAATAAAGACTACTCCAAACAAGCACAAAGAAAGATTAGTGTTTTGTGTTTAGTTGTTTTGGGTTTTAAAAATTTATTTTTTGTTATCGCATTGGCTTAAAACATATCCAAAATTTAGGCAGTTCTGACCATAAATATTTTGTGGATATATATTACTTATTATATTACAATGAGAGGTAGTTGAGAGGGTCACAACAATATTGGAAATGTGGCAAATATAACAGCTGGATGTATATAATAAGCTTGTGGCAAATATAATAAGCTTGCATTTATTTTTTTTAATCCAACCGTAATATTGAATTTGGAAATGGGGTATTTAGGGAAAAATATACGGTAAATTTAGATATAGGGGGATATAACAAGTCGAAAATTAAATAAAGGAGTTATTGGTAGTAATTTACAAAATATAGTTTTGTAAAAACACAAATACCAATGTTAGTTTTTAGGTTGCGGCAAAACAAACAACACATCAACTGTATTATAGGTGGAAATAATATTGTAATTTTAGATATAATAGTTGGGGGCTATAACATATCCAAAAATAAATCAGACAATAAATGCTTAGGACAATATCCAAAGTGTAGGCAAATCGGACAATAAACAGCAAAGTCAGTTTTGGGATTACAGCAAAATAAACAAACAAAAAAGACAAAATACTGTATTGTAGGGGGTAATGGAACGTGTGGTCTTGTTACCTATATAAGAGCTATAACATATCCGAAAATAAATCAAATCAGACAGTAAATAAAGAAGTTTGAAATTGTTAGTATATTTTTCAAAATATTTTTTAAATTTGACCATTATAGTTAATTTGTCAAATGTGGATGGTACATATACACTAGCCTAGAATAATGACATATATAAATTTTAAACAAATCAGACCATAAATAAAGAAGTTGCCAATTGGCAGTATTTTTCCAAATTTTTTAAAATTTAACCGCAATATTTGTAAAATGTGGATGGTGCATATACACTAGCCTACAACAATAACATATCCAAATTTTAAACAAATCGGACAGTAAATAAAGAAGTTGGCAATTGGCAGTATTTTTCAAAAAGATTTTTTAATTTGACTGTAATAGTGAATTTGGGAAATGTAAGGCTAATTTATTAAAACACTTGCCTATAACAATAACATATCTAAATTTTAAACAAATCGGACAGTAAATAAAGAAGTTGGCAATTGGCAGTATTTTTCAAAAATAT
Source organism: Allygus modestus (assembly GCA_963675035.1). NCBI lineage: Eukaryota > Metazoa > Arthropoda > Insecta > Hemiptera > Cicadellidae > Allygus > Allygus modestus. The sequence goes on along the minus strand of OY776112.1, from coordinate 188,379,684 downwards.
TTTTTAATTTGACCGTAATAGTGAATTTGGGAAATGTAAGTGGAATTTATTAAAACACTTGCCTAGGACAATAACATATCTAAATTTTAAATAAATCGGACAGTAAATAAAGAAGTTGGCAATTGGCAGTATTTTTCAAAAATATTTTTTAATTTGACCGTAATAGTGAATTTGGGATATGTAAGTGAAATTTATTAAAACACTTGCCTAGGACAATAACATATCCAAATTGCAGACAAATCGGACATTTAATAAAGAAGTTGGCAATTGGCACTATAGTATTTTTCAAAAATAATTTTTAATTTGACTGTAATAGTGAATTTGGGAAATGTAAGTGTAATTTATTAAAACAATAACATATCCAAGTTACGCAAAAACTGATCCCCATAAGAATAACATGGGAAAAAAGCGCCGATTACGGCCCCTCCCCGCTAGTTCTCCTCTACTAAAACCTTTGCCTACACCTCCGCGTGCCTGTTCCAAAAGAGCTCTCCAAATGTTGGAGCTATCTAATCAGGCCTCATCAGTGGTAAAAAATAGTTTGTCATAGGCAATTATTAAAAAAAAACTAACATTAGGTTAGGGTCAAGATTTTTAAATAAAAACAACAGAATCATAACAGCTGTTCAAAAACAACTATTCAATTTTAAAAATAATTTATTAAATAAAAATACTTTTTAAAATACCGATTTTAAAACTCACTAAAAAGTATCAAATAATTCATCCTATCCCCATATAGGTTGTCTTGAAAATTTGTGATTGTGAACATGTAGTAGCTATGAAAATACTTCTAAGATTTAAAATGAAAAACGAGGGTATGCAAGCAATTGACGATTATCTTCATTTATTGAATTATGAGCTACTTTTGACCTCGATTAGGAAATATACATGTAAATGATACGAACTGATGTACTGTTGTGAAACTTTGGGGTTTCTACTAACAGCCACTCTACTCCCTGCATAATTGTCTATTGCATGTGCCCCACGTTTTTCGTTTGAATTCTTACAAGTATTATCATAGCTACTACATATTCACAATCACAAATTTTCAAGACAACCTAAATGGGGATAGAATAAATAATTTCATACTTTTTAATCAATTTTAAAAACTTGGTTTTTTAAAAAGTATTTTTATTTAGTAAATTTGTTTAGTTTTTCATGCGTAAACATTTTTAATCGGTTATAAATATTTATATCAGATTATGACAGAGGCATGTGAGAAATTTATGTTCGCTTGATTGTTTTATCTGTAATCAGATGTTCTAGGTTTACTTTGAAATGTTTGTTTATATTTACATTTTAGATTATCGTGAGTTTAAACTTAAATCAAATATTTAAAAAAAGAATTTCATTTCAATAAAATTTAATATTGCATTGCCATCAATGTCTGAGCTATGTTTCAAGTTTCAAGTATCTAGCTCATCGGGAAGTTAGATTAAAATTGATTGGAAAATTTGTACTGAACAGACAAGAAAGCAAGCTAATAAAAACGTGTTAATAACACTTACTTGGTAAAGTATCATGTGATTAAAAAAATAATGATTAAAACCAATGTGTACCTCGGATAAAATATAAGTGGATTGCACCTTGCAATGCTAAGGAGAGCTGCAAACCGTGCCGTCATAAAGCCCATTGGGTGGCAGAAGAGGCTATATCCGCGAGACCTTGATAGACGACCGAACAGCGCTTCGCTCAAACTGACATCCAACCCAATAAAAACTAAAAAAATAATTTTAAATTTACATTAAATTTTACAGCTTGAAATGATGAATGAAACAGCATCCATTACCATTTTTAAGAAGTAATATAAATATTAGTAATAATTAGTTAAACACGGAATATGTTTAGTTCACATTGAGAATGAAGTAAAAAAGTACTAAGCGAGGAAATATTTTATTTGTTGGTCAGGTAAATTCTGTCGGCAGCAAAGTTGTTGGTAACATTCTGAAGATTAATTTGTATTTGAACAATGTTTTTTAGGACAAAGCGTTATCGGTTCAAATTGTGTTGAAGAGCGGGGTTCGTAGAATTGCGCACTTCCACGAAATCCGCACTATGGTCGAGGAAGTCCAAACTGAATTCGAGAGGTGGAAAGTACTTGGAAATCTGGACTTTTTAATTAAATGAATTAAGTGCTATTTATTTATAGTTTCTATTGTTTCTATTCAATCAAAAAATTACTAATTTGTAATAAAACATATGAGGTATTTGTTTACTCACAAACAATTTACATGAGCGGCAATTGTCAAAACGGTGTAACTAGCGATAAGGTTTAATAATATCGTACTTGTTTCACTTATTAATTTATTTCAGTTTAACTCAATTGTTTTATCAGTTAGCAGGTGAGCAAGTAGTTAGACACAATGCAAGCTAATATCCATAAACAAATTAAACAAATTTCAATAGTGCAAGTAAATGACTACTAGTATTTGCTTTTTATGTTTTGTTAAAACGTCACTATTTGTTACGACAAAACTATGTTTTATATATATTTTAAGACATTTTAAATAAAGACCGAAATTAATTATTATTTTTTTACCGTCCATTTCTATCAGTTTTAATCAGTCAAAATATTAAAAGTTGGTTACAGAAGTCACGTTGCGGTCTCGATTGCGGCGCGCAAACTCCAACTTCTTACAAAGATAAACCAATTGTTTTTATTTTACTCCACTGATCATATTTATTAGGGTCTTTATACCTTAATATTTCCAATAGTCTAAGTTTTAATCGGTTTAGGTACCAGCAGTCGCTCACAGTTAGACTTAATTAAAGTCTCGGCGCGTGAAGCCTCTTTCTTTTAAAGAAAAAGCAATATCCTCATTTAATTCAAGCCATAATATTTATACCATTACATTCTGCACTATGCAATCATTCCATTTATATAGTTTTTAATATATTAGAGTGTTTGAATAGTGTCACAGTGAGGCATAAATTAAGCTAGTTATGCCATTGACTATATACATGAGTAGACTAGACAAAGCATTGTTGTCCTTGAAGACACTACTAAAAGCGCGCTCCCTCGTGAAGGACAATGAACTAAGCCTCTATGACGTCATAGTCAGATCTGTCTGGTGGCGCGCGGGTGGCTGTGATGTGAACTATCAGGCTGTTTCCCCGAGTGCGTCTCTCTCCACACTCCACGTTCACACCCGCACTCACGCTACTCAAGGCCCGGTGCATGCTGCCGCTGGCGTGCGGCGCACAGTGGCCACAGTGGTCGAAAAAGGCCTTTTTTTGCAAAAAACTACTTTCTTTACAAAGTATTGTGAACGAACATTAAATGTGGATGCTTACTGAACTAAAGCCGTATCAGAACTCACACGGATAATACAAGTTAAAAATACCCCCGTCGCAGCAAACTTGCGTACTCAGCGAATTTTCAATGCATAAATATGTTTCTCACTACCACATAAGGCCACTTAAAAAGTTTAATTAAAATACATAAATAAATAAGTGATCTGTAGCATTTCATTTATTCTTCATAAGAATAACATTAGGGCTGAGTATGCAGGTTTGCTGCTACGAGGATGATAAAAAAACAATTTTTTGAGCAAATATCAATAAACCAGTACTACGTGAAGCCACATACCAAGTTTCATCAATATACATTAATAAATAATCGAGATATCAAATTTTATTTATCCTCCATAACAATAACATTGAACAACGTACTGTGTTTAGCACTTTGAATATCTTTGCAACGGATGGACGTAGAATCACAATTTAAATACAAAAATGATTGTTTTGTGGAGCTGAACTGATTGGTAAAAGCAAATTTCAGGTTTACATTAAAATGAACTGAGGAAAAGCAAAAAACCTTTTTCCCATAAGATTAACATGGGAGATTTTATGAGCAGGTTTTTATGGATTTTCTCCGCAACCACTTAACCTAGGTTAACAATTAAAAATACGATTTTTTTAAGCTCTATAACATGGTCAAAACCAAAATTAAGGGTTTTAAAAATGTCAGGGTGAAAATGAAAAAGACTGATTTTTGGAAAATTTAAAACCCTCGTAAACCCCCCTTCCCTTCCCATGGTCCGATTTTTCTGGTTTTGAACTTAAAAGTCATAAATGTCACTTTACACATTTGAGCCAAATTTCATCGAAATCGGACGTTTTTTACTCAAGTTATCGCATTCACGGATACATATGTAGATTATATATATATATATCCAATATCATCACTCGTCACACACAAAAACACATTATTAAGAAAAACAAAACACATAAGGCACGATGTGTTTCTATTGTTTCTATTCAATCAAAAAATTAAAACAATAAGACTGAAAACCACCCATACACAAAATCCTCTGAAGAGCGATTATGGTTATGCCCGTGGCGACCGTGGTTTTTATGTATGTTGTGTCTGCTAATTTTTGTTGCAGTCTTTAAGGATTTGTAATATTGACGTAGAGTAATTTATTTTCCAGTAATTTATTTTTTTTTTGTAATGTTGTTTTTTTTAGCTGTATTGTGTATACATAAATATTACACAATATTTGTGTATAATATATATATACACTTATACATAAATTTGAACCAATAGTGTTTTTGGCATCTGACGCCGCCGCCGCATAGCTTTGCTCTGTGCACGCCTTTCTTTTCATGGGTACCTGAACACCGGCGTCCAGCGGCGGAAGGCGGCGATGAAATTTCAATGGCAGTTAGTTAAATCTATACCATTTATGACGAACTCATCCTCAGAGCGACTGTGATAACAGATTTGTTGCAGGCCATTCCGAATTTGAATAACATGATATTACATCGATTTTTAACAACGTGCTAAACTCCACCTCATTAAAATCATATTAAATATATATAACCATAAAAAATGCACATTGTTTGAAAGAACACAAAATTCTGAACACACACATATGAAATACATTTCAGTTATAATATGAATTAGAACCTTATGTACAATGTAAAAAGGACAATTTTGGCTTGTTAATTATGTATTTACACCACTATTGTAAAATATGAATATTAAGCGGTTATTTACTCAGTTGTATCATTAAAAATCGTGATTTTTATGACAGATCCATATTCTTTAGGTATTTCTCTTAAAAAAAAACAACTATATGATTAGAGCCCAGGGGCCTAAATCGAAATTCTGGCTCGACAGTAACTTAGAACTTGAAATTATCTTTTAAATAAAAAAAAGAATAATCAAAATCGTTTAATTATTAACTTCAGGAAGTGAGTAAATAAAAAGCGGGATTTTATGTTAGCTATGTAGATATGGAGTCAAAGGAGTTGTGATGTATAAATTCCAAATATTACAATTCAAGTCCAAAATGTAATTATTTTATTTTGTACCTGCAATAATACGGGGGTAGAGGAGAAGTTAGGCGTCTCTAGGCTCGGGGCTACCCACTGATTTACACTGCTCGGTAATTCTCCATTTGCTCCAATATATATATATCTAAGAACGCGCTGGCGCCGGTGCCGTTGCCACGTCGCCGCCGCAAACCGCTGATATGCACCGACTGTATAAACACGCGCGCGCAGTCCACGTCCACACGAGTTTCCATTTGAGAGGTTAAAGATGTACTGTGACAAATGTAGTAAGATTGTGGACAGAAAAATGTTGTTGTTTGTCTAATTATAATTTGTATCCATTTTAGGCCCTGAACTGTTTTTCATATGAAATTTTGTTACATACCTTTTTCGTCTACAGTTCAACGGAACCATCTTCAGAATGCAGTAGTCAACGTTGTCATAAAGTTAAAATTTTTAAGTTTAATTTTGACAACGGTGATTACTGCATTCTGAAGATGGTTCCGATGAACCTAAACATGTAAATAGTTTGTTACATGTTAACATTTGAACTGTAGGCGAAAAAGGTATGTAACCAAATTTTCATATGTTTGTCTGATGTTGAATATTATCTATTTTGTGTTGCCACGAAGGGTCTTTCGTCAAGATTATACTAAGGCCTGGACAAATCTGGCAAATTCATAGTACTAAATTAGGAGCCATTCAAGACACTACTAACAATATAGACGAACTGGGAAATCTCGGTTTCAAAAATTTTGATGGCGTGTCGTGCTATGCAAATGCAGTTTTACAATGTATTTTGAACTGCCGACCAATCGGGACGTTAACAAACAATTACGACACCAATGCTCTACTAAAAGAAACTGTAATACCATACCGAAGAAATTACGAAATTTTAAATTCTATTGATATTATAAATCAACTGGGACCACAATTTAATACAATTGAACAACAAGACTGTGCAGAATTTTTAAATTGCCTTATTTAAAATCATCAACCCCTGGAATTTCAATTCAGGCACTCAATAAAATTATCCACAAATGTTCAAACTGCAACCGCAGCACAACCAGCTACAACAGTAAATTTATATTCCAAAATTTCATTCCTTATCATCTTAAAAGAAAAGCTAATTTCGATGAACTACTCAACAGTCAATTTAACGCCTGGTTACCTCTTGCTGACTCTATATGCACAACTTGTGAAAATGATCACTATCCTGTACTCTAATATGAGTAAGGTTTGCGTGCGTGCGTCCGTGCTTGCTTGCGACACTGATCTCAAAAATGGCACCAAGGATTTCCTTCAATTGTTGGAAATAACTAACTTCTGGAATAAAAATAAGTTCTAGACAGGTCTCATCTCCAGGAAAAATCAAATTATATAAAATTAAACCTGTTGCAGCAAACCTGCATACTCAGCGAATTTCAAATGGTACTTCACTAAGTCATGAAGCCACTGACCAACTTTCGTCAAAGCGTATTCATAAATAAAGCGAGATATGACATTTTATTTATTCTCCATAAGAAATACATTAGGGCTGAGTATGCAGGTTTGCTGTATCAAGGACAACGAAAATCTGGTTTTTATGCAAATACCAATGGATCACCACTAGATGAACAAACATACCAAGTTTTACAAATTTATCCTGTATTCATAAACAAGCAAGATATCACATGTTTCTTATTCTCCATAAGAATAACATTATAGCTGCTGAGTACGCAGGTTTGCTGCCATGGGGACAGCAAAAAATGGGTTTTGTATGTAAATATCAGTAAATCCCAACCATATGAAGCCACATATCGAGTCTCATTAATATATGTTCATTAATAAGCAATATATAGAATATTACTTATCCTCCAAAGATTAACATTGGACAACGTACTGTGTTTAGCACTTTCAATATCTCGGTAACCAATTGACGTAGAGCAATAATCAAAACACCAAATTGTATGTTTTTTTAAGCTGAATTCAATGGTATAAATTAAAATTTGATCAAAATAAAAATTACATATGAAAACCCCAAAACACTCATTTTTGGGGTACAAAACCCCCCCAAAACTCCCCTTCGGATTCGTCTGGTTTTCAAACTTGTTCTAATAAATGGTACTTTACACATTTGTACATAATTTAATTAAGATCAGACCTTTTTTACGAGTTATTGTGCTTACGGACACACACACACACACACACATACAAATTTTACCGAATGGTGTTTTTGGCATCTGGGGACCTCTAAATGAAAAGTTATCATGGTCTTGGGCTTAAGTCTTAGCATGCCACCTACAGTAATAGCTTTCTTCCCTAGAGGGGAGATTCGCTAAAAGAAAAATGAAAAGTTAAAAAAATTAACATTGGGCTTATGGAGTTTAAACTAAAAAAAATTGTAACAGCTGTTTATGATCAATCAATGAACTGTCAAAGCAATACTTATCATGTTGTTTATGATTAGTAACATGTATTTTCCTGAGAACAGTGATTTAAACTGTTGAGTGAAGATCACATATATAGAGTAGTAAAATAAATCAATGGGTCATTGAGCTATAAATAACAACTGGAGTGACCTTAAAAATGTAGAAAAGAGGCAAATGAGTTATAAAAATCCGATTATCAGTAGAGGATAGTGGTGAAATATTACTCCAAGTCATCTAAACAAACTGACTGGCCTTTCACGAGCAAAAACCCCTGGCCCCCCTAGTACTATTCAAAAACATCCATCTCAGTTACAAGTAACATCACAATTTTTTAACTACAACTTTGGCAAACACGTGATAACAAATTTCAAGTCTAATAATACCCAGTCTACAAAATACAAAAATCAAAATTAATGGAATGCTATGCAAATTAAAAAATGCGGTGTTCCATTTAGGAAACAGTGGAGCATCAGGGCACTTCATAGCTTACATTCAAAACAAAAATAAGTGGATAGAAGCAACAGATGAGAAAGTGAACATCAAGAAATACCCATATGGTGCAAAAAAACAAAAAAAATTATAAAATTTGAATAAACTACCTGAAAATTCTAAAATCTATCTAGGAAAAATTAAGGTAAATTAATCTTAATTAATGTTCAATATTCAATATTCAATAATGAATATGGATTGTAATTAATCTGAAACCGGAATATTCAATTCAATATTAGGGTATCATATGACATTTTATCCTTGATATATATTTTGTTTTATTTCAACTTGAAATATATTTTAAAACAATTTTTAATAAACAATTATATAAAAAACAAATGATATCATACCCGTCAACACTTTGTGTTGACGGGTTGCCAAATCCTAAAATTATATGATATCAAAATGTATTCCAAGTCAAAGATAGCACCTTTGATCTGACATTGTTTATCATCACAAATTACTCAAATATGATAAAATAACAATGCTCGAGAGACTGTTGGTTATTTTCTATCTGGCCAGCAGCTTCACTGATGCAATATCTTTAATTTGAAATTTAAAAATCTAAATAAAGTATAGTTAACAATTATAATGAAATGTTATAATAATACATTATCTGCTGGCCAAGAACAGATAGCAAATAACCAACAATCTTTCGATCATTGTTATTTTAACATGTTTAAGTAATTTGTGATGATAAACAATGTCAGATCAAAGGTGCTATCTTTGACTTGGAATACATTTTGATATCATATAATTTTAGGACTTGGCAACCCGTCAACACTGTGTATTTGGGTATGATACAAATTAACACCAAATATAATCCATCCAAAATCAAAAATACCAAATCAAAATAATTGAAGTTAGGACGGTACAATATAAAATAATGTTACTAGCTGTGACTTTAATATAATGTTGTTTACTTGATTTCAGTTAATCTTATAACTTATCTAGATTACTGTTAACATAGTAAAAGATATTATAAACTTACCATTTATTGGTAGAAGTAGCCTATAGGTGTCAAATATCTGTTTTTGCGAGACCGGTTTCAGATTAATTAAAATCCATCTTCAGTCACAATTTTCCTAACCTAGTACATTATACTACTGCAGCACACTTTCGTGGTTGTAATGTACTAGGTTAGGAAAAATGCGACTGAAGATGGATTGTAATTAATCTGAAACTGGTCTCGCAAAAACAGAAATTTGACACCTATAGGCTACTTCTACCAACAAATTGTAAGTTTATATATAATTAAAAGATGTCATGGCTTCAGCAAATATAGTGAGAGATAGCAAAATTGATATTTAAAAACTTTACATAATAAGTACAGAACCAATTAGTGCAACTAAAATGCACTGAGTAAGTAAATGTCCTTATGTATTAATATAACCACGCTCTATAATTTGTTTTTACAATTGCATACATTGTAGAAAGCGTAAATGTTATCCGTGTAAAAGGAAATATAACTCTAACACGGGTCTGGGAGGTAAACTGGGAGCAATTATTAACCATAGAGTTAGGTAAACGAGAGTCAAGTTGAAGTGGAATGCGAATGATGGGTGGGTGGTTGGGATGGTTGGGTGGAGGGGGAAGGGGTTTCGGGGCGCGCTAGAGCTCCTAGCGGCAAGGACACGAACTTGGTGTTGCCGCCCGACACAGAACAACAATGGCCATGTCCAGTCTACTCAGTACATAGTCAATGGTTATACACGGCGTAAAAATGGTTATACACGGTGTGGCGGCCAGCTCAGGTCTTTTTGCCACCTAGCGGTCTCGGGGACCGGCACGGGTTTCGTCCATTGAGAGCGCTATCCAGTTATACTTCATCCGAGATGTGTACATAGCTTTAATATATACAAGATTTGGTTATGTTTAAATTGCTAGAACCATTAAAAATTAATACTGAATACAAAGCGGGACGTCCAAAATGAAAAGAAATGAGCAAATAAGGAAAGAAAATATGCTCGCCTTGGAGAGGAACTGTATAGATAAGTATTAAGTACTCTAGGCATTTTGAACAAACTGACTGGCTTTTCGAGCAAAGCCCGGCCCCCCAGGTTCCTTAAGAAATGTAAATAACTTCTCAAACATATCGTTGTACATATCTGTGATCGTGAGCGAAGCCACGACGGGTTAGTAGTAACATTTATTTTCAAGTGACAGATGAGGCTATTGAACAAGGGTTGATAAGGTAAATGCCTAATTTTACTCAGAAATTACACTTGACCCCGAGGCTTCACCCAATGAAACTTAATATAGAAAGAAATCAAATTGTATAGCTTAGAATCCTGGCACCTGTACAGAAAGAAACGTTTTCAATGGACAAACGGTGCAATAAATGGGTCAATATCGGTCGGGGCTGAAGCAGTTGAGTGGACATTCGACGAGAGGGCAGCCCTAAATCAAAACCACCACCCTGCTGTAATGGAGCACACAGTCGCTCTTACCAGAGGGCGGCCTTTCATTTCTAGGCTCAATACAAGACTAATGACCTTGCCAGCACCTCTACTGGGGCGAGACACTGGGGATTCTGTTAAGAAAGATTTGAAATAAATGTACCTCATGACATTGAATTGAATCAATGCTTTTCATAAGGTTAGTTTTTGAATTTGGTTTGCTTTGTACTATTCCCTTTCAATATAATAATAAATTGAATACTATAATATTCAGTTTGTTTAAATTTAGAACGTGGAAAAAATGGAAAAGTTAGGCAGGAGTAAATGTGACACCTATTGTATCAATTTTATAGTTAGTCTTGAAACTATTTATGCCTTGCCTTATTCTCCATAACTCACTCCTCCACTTTCAAACTATTTAACAAACTACACTTCTCTCTTTGTTATTTAAAAGTTAAAAGCCATTCTGGATATTAAATAAGTAAAAGTAAACTTTGTATTACTTAAATCGATTTTTAAAGTGCTATTTCATGAATTTTTAATGATAATAGAAACTAACTTGCAGACCCCTTATACCTAGTAGTGATCAACGACGGCTGAAATATATTTCAAACTTTAGATACATTTTAGATTTAGATCGATCCTGAGCAAAATCCTGAGAAAATTTTGTGAAGGTTCGATACTGGATATAGCTGCCATTGTTCATTGGGCTATTAATTAATGATCCTGGCTAAAGAATCAGTCATTCTTAGTCAGTAACGAGGCTACACAAGGCATCTAACCCATTTTACACGTATTACTCATTCTTATTCGCCTTAAAATATGCCCTATTTGCGTCAGCGTCTTAGACAATGATTTAATGATTTAACATCCTTTGAAACTAGTTCTCTGGAAAGAAAGATAAATTTTGTCTTAAGATCATTCAACTTAGGTTTGGAATGTGATGCCAACCGTTTAGTAAAAGTAAATACTAATAATATCTAATAATATGTATATTTTATCAATTACTTTACAGAATGCATTAAGATAAGTTTGTTACTATGATATTATCTGATCTGATATAAAGAAACGGTTCTCTACATTTATTACCTAAGTGCTAAATGTTTCATAGACTGTTAAACACCTTTCACTATATGATGCGTAAATAGTTTCATTTAGTAGGAACAACATAAACATAAACATAGGAACGGCAGTAAAGTGAGGCAAATATTAGACCCAATAAAAGATTAATAATGTTACAATAAAACGATTGGTGCCATGCTATTCCTACAACCCCTTATATTTTTTGTGTCAGTAGTAAGTATCTAAATAAACGTAAAAATAGTAATTTATAAGTAAGTCATTTTGTTAGTTATTCAGATAAGCCCAAAAGTACACACTAAATACTTTTTTTAAATAATCAAACTACACAAAAAGTGTCAACTCAGTGAAATATAGTTTCTATAAACAGCGTTGTAAATGCAGAATCCAATATTCTTTGTAGGTTTACCTTTAATTACTAAACATACCATCGGAATGGGACACCTACAATATAAGCAAATTCCGAACTCATTATTTTAACAGGTGATATTGTTTCTCAGTATACTTTATGTAGGATTTGAAAGTGGACTAGCCATTGACAACTCTGAAAGTTAACTATATCGAAATTTATCAAATATTTAACAGTTCGGGAAAGCCAGGACGATTATCGTGCAGTGGAAGACATTCATGATTGTTGTGGGATAACCATAATGACCCACAAGAACCACAGCGAGCTGAATTACACTAGTTTAGTTGTATTGTTGGCTATCAAGATCAGTCACTGACTACTAATATGATTTCCGCTGTTTCAAAAAATTATTTCATAAACCATCGAGAAATGTATTACAAACGGGAACCATGCAATCCGCCAATTTGGCAATGGGGCAATTATGATGAATAAAAACATTATCAGCCAATGAAAACGTTTGGTTTCTGAAAATTTAAACGCTGTTTGCTAGTGGCAAGTTCATTTAAAGTTTACTCAGACTATCACAGCGTAAAATTTAACATTAAACAACAAATTTAAAGTAGTCACTTTACTGGACTAACTATTATCATTGGGTTTATATCTACTAGAGGGGACATGCAATGCAAATTGATGTTAGAGATTTGTTGACGTAGTTCCTTACTTACGCCGTCAGGGATCGTCGCGGGTTTGTTCATCATATTTGTTAGGAATTTTGTCGGAGGAATTTTAAAATGTTTAAATAAACCTTTTTTTGTGATGTTCATCAAAGTGATATTTTTTTACACGGGTCGGGTACGGTGGACGAGTTACTCGGCCTAGCGACGCCGCAGAGACGCTAGATCGCAGCACTGCTTTTACTAAGTCTGGCTCTCATAAGGTGTCAGGTGTCCCCTTTAGTAGATATAAACCCATGTAATGCTATTATTAAAATGTTATCATGTAAAATAAATTTAAAACAAGATATAATTACTTGAACTCATAACGATGTATGAATAATCGATGTAATAATTGTTATGACAATCATTATATTTCTATATTTTAAACATTTTATCATCTTAATGTACGTTATACTTGTAATGCCCTATATCGTTTTAAATAATAAAATAAGCCTTCTCTTGCCGAACTAGCTACAAGATATATTTCCCCCACTATTTATGTTGGAACTCACTGAACTGAATGTAACATTTAACAAATGGGAAGGTAGTAAAGCCTCGACTGACAGGTGCTTCAGCGAGGTAACAGCTGATTGGCTATGATCGTTGTAGTGAACTCGCGTTTGATTGGCTCCGTTAAACGTGTCCCGGTGAGAGACTACCGTTTCCCCAATGCTGAATTGACCCGTTGGTTGTCCTCCTGTACAGCCAGCTGAACTATTTAATTGTCTATTTGGGTGATAATAAGTTGGTATGGTATCCGAGTCAGGGTAGGGTAGCACAGTGGTTAGCGTGCTCGCTTCGTAATCTGAAGTTTGTCAGATCAATTCTAAGAAAAATCCTGAGAAAATGTTGTGAAGGTTCGATAATGGATCCAGCTGCCATTGGTCATTGGGCTATTAACTAATGATCCTGGCTAAAGAATCAGTTGGTCTTAGTCAGTAACAAGGCTACAAAAGTCATCTCACCCATTCTATACTCATCATTCATTCATATTCACTTAAAATACGCCTTAGTTGTTTCGGCGTCTTAGACAATGATTTAATGAATGATTTAACTAAAGAACAAAACAAGTCAAATACAATATCATTAGTACTACTTGCAAAAAAAAAAAGATCTCGGTTATATTTGTATCTCAACTGTCTCTGCAAAAGTTTCATTTATCATACCTGCTCACATTGTCAGAGTCAAATCAGCAAACAGGGAGAAGAATCTAGTTTCAGTGTAGCAAGATCTAAATCGCAGTAGATTATTTAGTGACAGTTACCCATGAAATGAGATGATTCGCCCATTTTGCCTTTTGAAATCTACCGTCAGACTCGCGACGGTAGTCTATAGACAACCTATAATACTTTCTGTTCTCCAGATGATGGCCGGCGGAGCAGATGGTCCACAGGCGGTGGAGGTAGACGAGATGGTAGAGGTGGTCGCGGGGCGGCTGGAGGCGGTGATGAAGGTGGCCGAGGGGGCGGAATCCAATCTCTGCGTGAACCACGTGATGAAGCAGCTGGAGGTGGCGAGGGTGGCCCTAGAGGTCTGCGGGCCCCTCAGGCACCACGGCCCTGCGGCACTAGAGGACTCGGGCTGCCTGGAGCACATAGGAATGTCAATATCATGATTGATAACGCCAGGACTGAACTTGACGGTATCTGTGTCACGTGGGAACGAGCAAAGAAGCGTAAAACTGAGTTGTAATAGTTTGTCGTGATGTGTAACGATTGATACAGTAACATTATTATATATATTGAAAGTGATGTAAATGCAACAGTAACAACAAAGAAATAAATGTAAAGCTGTAAAATATAAGACTGATTTTTGAAAATATTTTGCCTTTTTGTGACCTTTTCTCCACTTCATGCTTTTCTTAAAGTAAATCATATTTACATATTTAACTTTGTGTTTTGACTGTGAAATATATTAATCCAACAAATAGTTAAGCCACCACATCGATATGCCTAACGCAACGTAACCTGACTGAACATGTTTTAGTTCGTTGTCACTGATCTGATAATAGTTATTCAGTTAACAGTTCTTACCATTAACAGCTATGCTTAAAAAGTGTACTTTTAGGAATTGTTAATGCCTTTCAATCATCTACACTCGCTACAGGTTTTCATTATTTAAACTACGTCAGAAAATTATAGCTGGGTCTATACAATAGTGTATATATTGTACATTGTAATTTTAATAGCTAGTGTCTGATAACTGCTACACCAGCCATAACTAAAAACTGCTAACCCCTTTTACAAATTGTAGGTAATACGGATTTTTATAATATCTGCTAATAAATTTTATTTTGTTATATGTATGTGACATATATTTACGTGACTATATTCAAGAACTTTACCTGATTTATGACCTTTAGGTATCTTTTATTAAGAAGCGTTATCTTCGTTGCCAAACAAATCGTTTTAAACTAAACATATTTCGACAAGCTCAATTAAACTTATATCAAGTGTTATTGAACTTAATGTACCACTTGAAAATTTCACAAACAGATTTTTATAAAAATTAATTACAAAGACACTGCAGCAATTTCATTGCTCATGTCGAGAATAATATGGCAATTGGTAATTAAATGTATTGTTACTAGTTATTTGCCATGGTTGAGAAGCTTGTCGATCAAGCAGTTGCTGATATGTTAGTGATGCGATATTAACTTACCTTTACTATATACAAACGGTCTAGACATTTACAATAAAAGTATCATTTGCTAAACTGAAATATGGTGTTGTTTGTTCTTTTAGTTTTGTCTCTGTCTATTGTAAGTAACTAACAGTCAATACTAATTTTCATACAAAATACGTTACACTTTGTTACCTTATTATTTCAATATTATTATTGTTTTATTCGTTATATTACTCCTAAAAATGCTTTTCAATCGTTACTTTTGATAATTCTGTTAACATGTAACACATAAAATGCACTTTGTTTGAGTCTTGAAACTAAGTGACATATTCTAAAGAAATCTAGCAATGTATCACTATCGAGTATTACTTATAAATACCAAACAAATATCATGGCTGCAGTTATCACAAATATTTTATTTTATTTATAGTTGTAAATTACGTGGGGTGGTTTGAATATTTATTAAAGCCCTATTCTTTTTGAATTCACTTGCAGTATAAGTTATTTTTCTCTAACCTTGTCAACTTTACCACAGGTCCAGGGGAGAGCCGAGGCCGGCGTGAGGAACCTGACAGCCCTCAGCCATGATGTAATCGACCTATGGGACAAACTGCTATTCGTCGTCAAGCCCTTTGTGAAAGAAGATAGCAAGTGTGTCAAGGTAGCTTTAATTCCATTTAGATAGGTACTGTTGTAATATAATTGAATAGATAAGGCCAAGTTGTTTCGTTCTTCTTTCATAACTTGCGTTATTATTAATCATTTCATTTCATGGCGGGCACTTGGTGGAAGAGGAATTTAAACGGAGTTACTTATTCCGGTAAAGGTTCCATCCAACAGTTCATCTACTAACACCCTGTCTCAGGTAAGCCCTCCCCTTCCCAGGTAGCTTGACTGATTATGTTCACAACAAATAAGTTATTTTTGTTAATTTTATCCGATACAAAATCTATCAAGATATAGATTTGCAACCCTCATGGTTTTGTCTGTTGTCGTTGTCTAAAAAGTTGGCTATTATATTTAAAGAATAAAAATAAACTATTTATTTGGTGATATTTCAACATAGTCACCATCAGCATAGAGTTACTTTCCGTAAATGTACTAGAAAGCTGATAAACTCCCAATAACATAAGAGGAAAATATATTACCCATTTAAACGGGGGAGTATGAGAGCTAAGTACCAACTGTAGTGTTGGGAAGTTATTTAGAACTATTATAGGGCAGTACTGTACTATGTTTATGTGCAGGATGTGCTGACCCAGCTGTCAGTGACCCGCACCGCTACCCAGATCTGTGACCCAGACTGGCCGATCTCCCGCCAACTATGCGCCTATCAGCTGGCAGCTCTCGTCAATATGCTGACCCAGCTGTCAGTGACCCGCACCGCCACCCAGTTCTGTGACCCAGACTGGCAGATCTCCTGCCAACTATGCGCCTATCAGCTGGCAGCTCTCTTCAATATGCCGACCCAGCTGTCAGTGACCCGCACCGCCACCCAGATCTGTGACCCAGACTGGCCGATCTCCCGCCAACTATGCGCCTATCAGCTGGCAGCTCTCGTCAATATGCTGACCCAGCTGTCAGTGACTCGCACCGCCACCCAGATCTGTGACCCAGACTGGCCGATCTCCCGCCAACTATGCGCCTTTCAGCT
Organism: Allygus modestus; assembly: GCA_963675035.1. Lineage (NCBI taxonomy): Eukaryota > Metazoa > Arthropoda > Insecta > Hemiptera > Cicadellidae > Allygus > Allygus modestus. The sequence continues at coordinate 188,362,681 of OY776112.1, read as the reverse complement.
GCCAGCTCTCGTCAATATGCTGACCCAGCTGTCAGTGACCCGCACCACCACCCAGATCTGTAACCCAGACTGGCCGATCTCCCACCAACTATGCGCCTATCAGCTGGCAGCTCTCGTCAATATGCTGACCCAGCTGTCAGTGACCCGCACCGCCACCCAGTTCTGTGACCCAGACTGGCAGATCTCCCGCCAACTATGCGCCTATCAGCTGCCAGCTCTCGTCAATATGCTATATTCATCTATCGAATTTTTTATGAAGTCCTGCAAAATTGGCAGACCTGGATAGCTAAATAGCATAATATTGTTTACAATACGGTTTTCCCATAAAGATGGTACACGTGATCTCTAATCTCACATGTTAATTCAGGAATAATTATATACAAAATATCGCAGCTAACTTAATTTACAACGATTTATATTACTAATTTTATACTAATATTTATTATGAACTATAATATTAGAAAATGTTTTTTCCAACAAAGCCTTACGTTAAATGTTTTGTAATGGCTGTGGCGCATATGGCATCATGAAAGGTTTCTGTCAAGGGCTAGCAACAACCTTGCCAAAACCCTTGTGTGTCTTGTTAACTTTATTGTTTGGAATAAAATGTAATTGAATTAGATTGCTATAATATTTTGTAATTTGGTTTTTGCAATTTATATTTCTGCATATTTCATATTTAGTTATTATTTTAAGGATAATCACTTTGAGAATTACTTGATGATGAAGTTATTTGTACAACTTATATGAAATTTACAAAATAAATTATTTAACTACACTAAAAGCAGATTTATTTCTAATTAGTGGCCATCTAGGTGTGTAAATTGTGTTAAAGCGTCAAGTTTTCGTTAGCCTGTACGTGTATGTGACGACTACACACATGCTGACAGTCATATTTGCAGGACATTACACTTTTTTAATTTTTGAATAAAACAATTTCTAAAACTCATAAGACTTAAGGTTAAAATAAATAAATTATGTCTACTAGGGCTATATTAAATCATGTACTAAATTTAAAATAAAAATTAGTTATAAATATTGTGGATAACAATTATTTTCTAAGGTGAATAAATACAAGACTGACACCTTTTAAAGAGGAGAAACTCATTTAAATTGAGGAGGTTCAATTAAGTTTAAGTGCTACGTAAAACAAATGCAAAGTATTTTTACCAGAGTAATAGTTTGTAGTTTTTTGGTCAATATTATGATTGCACATTCGTTGAAATCTGTTTAAAACTTATTTATAATTGTATTTCCTTTACTATTTGCTAACAACTCGTTAATGTAGACACAATAATGTAAATAAATTTTCATAAATTAAATATGTTTATAAACCACAGATCTCGTGGACTATTATGTTTTTCCTATGGAAAAATCTGAACCAATCATGTCACAGATTCAGCAGACTGTAAAGGAATGGTGAATTAAGTCGTGCGGTCAACGAGAAAATTAACACGTGAAAGTTGAAGCGAACATCCCGGATGTTAGAGTGGGGTCCCTAGTAGACATTATTCGCCCACTTCTGTCGTAGCACAGTTATCTGACTGTGAACAGTAATTATAGTCCACCTTCATCACGAAACTTTGATGATCTACTTAACGTTAGATACAGTTGAAAAATATATTATTTTTGCAGATAACTGCTCAAAACCATAAAAGGAATGTATGTTTTAAGAAAAACCAATCAACCATGTAAACGAATATCACAAACAAGTGTAGATCGAAAACTGCATATTTTACAAAAACTAATGGCAAATTTGATTTTTTAGCTGATTTTGAGTAAGTATGCTGTTTTTCTGTCATTATGTTAATATCAGAGTAAACTAATGTTTCGCTTTACTATGGGTATCGTTTTACCATTTAAAACATTTCTCTTAGTACACAATTTGGTTGTTAAAGCTGGGCTTTTATACAAGTAGAGGCAATATGGGGAGTCTGGGACAGCTGAAAAATAATTGTTTTTTAATCAGAAGTGACGTTTGAGTGACGTGGTGATGACGTATGTGTGACGAGAGGGTGTGATGACGTCACGGCGATGACGTATTGGTGTGACGATACACATACGTCATTGGATGTGAGGTAATGTGAAAGCGGGTGGATTTATATTCGTTAAGAAACTGTTTAAAGTCGAGAGAGAGGTTTGAAAATGAATTTGGTGGTTGCTGAGTGTCAAACGAATGAAACATCTGGTGGCCTTGAAAAAGGCCGTTTGTCACATGTCCTTAAAATCTGTAATTTACACAAATATTGCATAAATCTCAGTTGATAGACCTCTTCTGTTGATCTCAGCCTTCAGCGCAGCGAGATATTCCATCCGCCGAGATATCGCCGGCCACTGCTCTAGAAGCATCGTCGGTTGGGCAATGTATGACATGATCGCCTTCATCTCATTGAAGTGATTTTCTTGTAGTTCGTCCTCAGACATAGTTGAAATTGCTCTCATTCTCTCCCCATGCTCCGCAATCAGGGTGATCTCCACCAACTCTTCGTCGCCGATGTCTTTGGACCACAGAGTAGATGCAGACATGTTGGCGGATCGGTGTCAGACGAGAGGATGGTAGTGAGGATCAGACAGACATGATTTTATTACTTGTTTATGCTTAGTCATCACGAAACACTGACAAGTAATTGGCTAAAAATTATCCAATTAAATGTAACCATTTTATAGAAAAAACCTAGAGTCATTGTTACTCTCAAGTGGGTGGGTGGTTACGGACATGTAGAAACAAGTTCAAGGTCATCGAAAGTGGTTTTTAAAAAAAGATTTGATAATTTATTTGTCAAAAATTACAAAGATTTAATCAAGGTTTACATAACTTATCTTTACAGCAAACTAGGTATATTGTATTAAACATTATTTCCTTCTTTGTACTTTGGAGGTTCTTGTGGTTGGCTTTCTTCTTCGTACTTTGGAGGTTCTTGTAGTTTGGTTTCTTCTGTATTTTCGGATGTGGCATTCGGAGACCATTCAGTGGGTGATTCAGTCGTCTCCGAATCGCAGAAGGTTGTGCTGTCGAATTCAACAGTAATCTTCATTACCATCGGAGGATGTTCCGTCATCAAATGCAAGAGTGTTTCGTGAAGTATTCCCAAATCCACTTCGTCTTGCATCACCAGATGAAACTTCATTATGTTGATGGGTTAAGTTCGTTCTTGACGGTACGAGAGCTGATGGAGAAATGATAGCTGACCACTAGTACGGGTTCTATTTATGTCAGAATAAAATGGTGGGGGTAAGTCCGACACTTTCAAAACTATGTCAAGGTCACAGTGATAAGTTTTTTAAAAATATAATTACATAATACCTAAGTAAAAATAATACATAATTAAAAAGGTAAAATAATCAGAGATTACAATGGAATTTAACGCTATGTACAAAACTATTTTACAAAGTATTGTTAACATGGATTGTTATTTCTGTAGAGTTGTTTCCAGAAGGTCCATGGGAAACTAAATACAATACGCCGGGCTTGACAGAATCCAAATCTTCGTTCATAAGAACATTAACAAATCTTTTCGGGAGGTAAACTTGGAATTTAGGTTTATCTTCTTCTTTGTAGGGTGAATCTCCAAGAACAGCTATAACTGCTTCACCAACTGATGTATCCAACTTTTTCATCGAATGCACAGCATAATGTTTTTTCTCTTGAAGTTCGCTACATCTTTTTGTTGCTAGGAGATCGGATTTTGAATGTTGGTTGAATTTTTCTGCAAGAGATTGTAGTGGAGAAGGTGATGCCATTGTGGAGAAGCTGATATGATTCTTTTGCTAGGTGTTGTATTCTGTAAGAGATCTTGTGTCCAACTGATATTACGGAGGTACGTGCATGGGTATATGTGGATTTCCCCCTCCACCGGATATAAATCGGCCTACTCTGTATGCTCGTGACAATGCACAATTTGCAGTTTTATGCTGAGGGCTTTTTACTCCGATGCAAAGACCATTTAATTCCGTTGCAAATTCCTTATCCAACACAATATCCGTCACATTTGAAGTACTGTACATTCTGATCCACTTTGATTTTTCATCCCCAGTAGTGTAGATTTCGTCATACTGTTGACAATAATGGTACATTATGCTATCCAGCTCTTTGTATTGTGTAAATCCTTCGTCCCAGGTGATGTGATGAAGATACTTCATTAACCATTTATTGGTTCTAGAGCTTTTGCTATTTAACTTCTTAAAAGGAAAAGGCGGCTTAAAAAGAAAATAGTTAATGACATTAGTAGATATGTCAAAAAAAGCTAGTTCTTTTATGATATATTTGTCTTGGTTGTTCCTGAAAGCTTGAAATTCTACTACGCACTTTTTGGACATTCTAATATTATAATTAAAACAAATTGGTTTGTCCATTCCGTATCAATGTAATTTTGGTTCTATGAAACATTTCTCACTGCAGCAGTATATATTTATTTTTGCAACTGTTAACTGATGGGAAGCTTGCAATCAACTGCACTCATATAGCCCCAATATTGTCATATATATATATATACGGTGAAAATAAGAATAACATGTGGAAACCTGAATTGTTTCAAGGTCACGTAAATTAGTTTTTAAAAATGTTTAAGTGGATGCAGCATGAGCACTTTGTTGATGCAATCTACCGTATAAACAGTCAGAGTTTGCTAACATTCATTCGCATTTAGTGTATCTCTCTTCTACACATGTACCGTTACATTTCATACATTGATATTTCAATTGTAGTGTTGACGTGTTGACTTGAAAAGATTCATGTAGAACTTTTTGTTCGTAGTCCGCAAATTCATTTTTGTTATCCTCGTAACATTTTCGACAAATCCTAAGACTATCTTTTTCATAGAAACATATTAAAGCCGTCGCACAATTTTTATAATGTTCATTCATAATTTCTTCAGCTATACTTTTTGGTAGTTGGCTTACAATTTTTTTTAAATCATTCGTATCCTGATATTCTTTAAGTAACGCTTGTTTCCACAGGTTATACTCCTCCATTTTGTGTTGAATCTACGAGAGCGCATGAAGTTGGTTTTCACTGGGCAAGAGCTGGAGTTGTTCTGAGATTGGGTGGGTGGTGTGACAGCTATTTATACTAATGCAAACCTTCATTTCCTAAAAATTAACACTCTATTGCAGTAATCATAGCATTCACATATTCTACATGCTATTCCGTCTTGTTATTACTTTTGACTCTACTTCTATATCCACATCCCAACTCTTCCTGTTTGCACAATATTGTAGTAGACATTCACAAAGACCTTTGCGACATTTGTTACAATATTTTATTATATCGCTATACAGTCCAAATTTCACACACATTTTAGGACAACATGTATAACAGTGTTGGGATTTGTACAATGTGAACGTTTCTCGTGTTGGAGTTGGAAGTTTATATGTTTTACATCGACATTTACAAATACCATAACTTTCACATATTTCACAGGCTAATCCGTCTACCTCTAGTTTCGGTCGCACAAAACACTTGTTTTCACAACAGTATCTTTCCATTTTATGAAGTTTACTTAAGCATGTAATAAACAAGACTGAGTAGGATAGGTACTGTTTGGAAGCTTGGAATCGACTGCACTCACACAGCGTGAGTATTTTCATATGTATATAGTCAGCGAAAAGAAGAATAACATATGCAAACCTGAACTGTTTCAAGGTCACGTAAATCTTTTTTTAAAAAGTTTTAGTGCTCCCAACATGAGCACTTGCTTGACGCAATCATTCAAATAATTTTACACTTTTTGTTTATTTGAAATATTCTCCGGCAATTCCTTTGTTGGAGAAACTTTAATTTTGGTTCCTTCACTTCGAAGTTTATTAAAAAAGAATCCGGTCCTTCTGTAGAACGACACCTCTTGAGGCAATCTGTTGTATATAGAATGATCTATCGGGCCATAGATCAGTGGTAAAACTGGATGTGTGTTCACCGAACTGTTGAGGTAATCAAAAATAAGTGGAGCATATTTGACGAGTTGCTGAATGTATCTGATTATTACTGGTGTTAGATTCAACAGGACTTGAAATTCTTCCAAAGTTAAAAGGATTTTCTTATTGTGTTTAGAAAGATCTCTAAATCTCACAAATTGAGTACCTCGAAGTCTGATGTTGTCGATTTCTAAATCGGATTCGTTAAATCCAATTGCAGTTTTTCGTCCTGTCAAGTTGTTGTATAAGTAGGCTTCAATGATAGATACGTGTTTAGTAAATTTATCCCACATGTCTATCGTAAGCAGCAATGAGGTTTTCCCGCAATGGTTAATTAGCACAGCAGGATTAAAGTTCAAAGATTTGAAAACACCAACAGTAACAGTTTTATCCATGTTTAAATTCAATGGATACATTGCGCGTAAAAATACATCAAATATCACATCCATATTTTGTTCATCATATTCATTTTCACATCTTTTCCTTTTCCTCTGATCATTTCCTTCGAAAGTTAGAAATCCTGAGAGTCCAGCCTTAATCTCCTCAGTAGTTGTTGTGTCCTTTTCTGCGGACTCTTCTACATTTTCAGCTGGTGTTGTATTAGTTTTAACATCATCATTATTATTATTATAAGGTGGAATTGTGTCTTTGACAATTGGAAAAGAAGTGGTTTCCGTTGTTTTTACAGAGTCCTCACTAGGATTACCAGGTGGAATTGTGTCTTTGTCAATTGGAAAAGAAGTAGTTTCCGTTGTTTTTGAAGAGTCCTCACTAGGTTTTGTGTTTTCAGGTAAGTCTTGATTCGACATTTTAGATGCAGCTGTCACCTCTGTTGATGCAGACTCGAGCGTTACATCTTCAAGAAAATTAGATGGCATACTGTCCATTTTAACTATCAATGTTGTCTTGCTGTCTGCAGGTGGTATACTGATGTCCTCTCGCAAAAGAATCTCCCTTTTATAAACTTGTGGCGGGGGTAAATATATGTAGGTGCTGAATAATGTGGTAAAAACATCTATATTATTCTTCTAACCACGCCTGTTAGAGGGGTGTACGTTACGATTGTATCATGTAGTATCAAACAATACGCTGTTGTTTGGTCTGGAATATTCTCTTCCAACTCAAACTCGATGCGAATATCTACTGTTGATGATTTAATTGATTCGTTTTGTTTTGAACAGTCTATGACTGCAATTGGTGCGAGACTCTTGAATGTTTCAGGGTTGAGGAGAGGCGAGTTCGTCCTTCCATAGTATGACGATTGAAACCTAGCATACATATCGTATAAAATACCATATCTGTCCTTAGAAAACATTACATTAAGACTGTCATAGGGAAAGAATTGTGAGTTTAAAAACAACTTAATATTTGAAAGTTTACAATGATCAAAGCTACTGGCATTAGCAGTAATATTAGATCTTTTATTTGTTTGCAGAGCAAAAATAACATATCTAGGCTTTTCTAAATTACTCGAAGTCTTCACAGCCCACGTTTGACGTTGAGTTCTAGGCAAGACAGGCCATTCATGCATTTCCCAGCTTCTAAAAGGAACCACAATATCCCTATCAGAGTCCAGAATCCGTAATAGACTTACTCGTCGTTCATCGGCCAACCGTACATGAGGTACTCTCCAAACTATTTTATCTAACTTCAATTTCCATTCAAGTGTTGTGGGAGTTGTTCCGCTATCAGCTTGTATAATATCCACATCAGAGGATGATCGCAGTAAAACCAATTCTTGTTTGACATTAATTATTATTCTTCTGTAGTCTTCAGCGAATCCTAGTAAGAGCCGCAACGGAACGCAAAAGTCGAAATAACCACTTGAATTAGGTACTATTTTGGTCGTAGTTGTTAATATCCATCCGGCTGTTTTTAAAGCGTTCGTTTCATTAGGTGATAAAGAAACCAACCCTTTAAGCGTACTGCTTATACCGACTTTTTTAGTCGAATCTACTACAATGCCAGATATTTCGTACCGGATTTCTTCAAACAAAAAGGCCATTGGATTATTTATGAATGGTACTTTTGATGTTGTATTTTCATCTTTTTCCAAAACCCTTCCTTCAATATAAATATAGCTTTCAGACGGTAAAGTATATGCATCTTGATGTTGTATTGGAATTCGGATCTCATCATTATTTCCTAATTTCGATGAAGCGTAAGGGTTGTGAGTGTGAAGCTCCTTCTCCCACAACGTTTTGTCGAAAACCGGTCCATGTTTTATATCCAGTATGTCCATTATTATTGACTCTGAAACCAAGTCCTTCTAAAAATTTAATGTTCTCTCTAGTTAACCTCTCTACGTTAGGAGATATACTAGAATTGTCTGATGTTTGTTTAGTGTTATATGTAAATTCAAGTCCCATCGTTCTTTTACGGTGCCTGTTTAATGTGTAAACGTACAGTAATAATTTCTCCTCTGAAATCCACGATGTCACCGTCTTGATCTAGTACGTTCAATACGATGTCTGAAATATGAGTGTAGTTTAATGGAAGATATATCAGATTATGAGGTTTTTCAATTATCTTAAATCCAGGTGGAACGGTTGGATAAAACGAATGTAAAATATGTTGGTTCGATCCATCTTTATAAGCCCCTTGAACTATGTTACACGTGATATTTATAGTATTAACTTTAATTATGTTCACAGTTTTTGGACTTGTATGGTAGATATTTGGTTCAAGAACCGACTTGTATAATGGGAAACCAAGTAAAGGACCAATCGATGCTGGTAGAGTGAAATCCATATAAAACTTGCATTTTATTTCACTTCTTAAATTGTTATTATTCGCTCTTAGTTCAATTACATCCTTTCCTAACTTATTTTGAAGTTCTCTGTTTATGTCAGCTATTTCATAAGCACCAGTTTTAATCTCAACAAATTCACGTACATCAGCCAGACCTTCAGTATTTTTCTTTCTCACGTAGTGAAATTTATTATTAACACCTTCTATTATGTTTGGGATTGAGTTGTAAGTAGTAAAATCCAAAAGTGCAATTTCCCACTGTCTATCATCTCTCAGGTGTAATGGTGGAAATAATGTACTTCGTAAAGTTGATGTTGAACCACTAACTGTTACAGTACAAGACGACATCTTACAGTTGACTGACACTTGTGGCTAGAAATTCCAAACATAAATGTCCACATACTGACGTGTCTTCTCTTTGTTTTCTATCATAATTGAAAACTACGTTAGGTACTGCACCGAAATACACTTGTAACTCTTTAGGAGGTGGAAGATTCCCAAAACTGTCGAAATAAAAAACAGAATCAAATATTTTCTTATAACAAACCCAATGTGTCCCAGCACCATTAGCATAATCAAGGTTTACAATTGCGGCTTCATTTTTCCAGATTTTTCTTGGCAATCCGTTTCGCATGAACACCCCTCTGAAAAAAGGGATTTTTAAACATGATGCATACCGTTCAAGTTCCTCGTTGTTCAAAGGTTTATTCGGCAAAATTAATTTGTTTTTATTTAATATGCACGGTATGGTCTTAGGTATAATCCTCTTCCGTTTACCTTTTTTTTGAACATTTTGAACACTTTTTTCGCTTACGATTAACTCTCTTATTAGTATTCCTTCTTTTACTAGTGCCCCCACCGGAAATATTTCTTCTGCGACGTGTGTTTGTTTTTCTTCTCCTCGATCCTCCTCCAACTGCTGTTTTGGCTTTCATGGCTGCAGTTACTGCTAATGCAGCTGCTCGTTCACCAACACTTGCGTCACTTGATTTTACTCTCTGCCAAGCTTTTTCAGCAAGAGCTCTATCTGCAATTGATCTTCTTTCCGAATCTGAGTAATTTGAATATGCAATATCGTGTGCTCTGCAAGCTTCGTCCAATTTGTTTATTCCAGGATCTCCTCGTACCAAACGCTTTCGCAATTTCGTACCTGGACCACAATATTGATAACCTCCAGGCAAATGTAGCTCAATTGGAAGTGCGTCAACAGCTGTGTTTATTAATGCACCTGTAGGTAAAGTGGAAAATGCTTTTTTAAAAAGAGACACTGCGCTACTAGTGAGTCTTCGTCCTCTTTTCATGAGTGATAGTTCACTACTGAACGTCTTCCTTCCATGTATGATAATTTATTTTTGTTTTAACACCTTACTTCATTAGATTACTCTAACGTCTGGCAGTGATAATGACTCTTCTGCATCACTGTTTGTATCATATATTGCGTTTACACTGTTTGAAGGTGTTCCCCGACTTTCCTTCTTCGAAGAGGTGAAAAGAATCACCATAGACTGTAATTTGTCGATTGTTTGGTAAATATCTTGTTTTAATTGCTTTATTTCTTCCAAAACAAATCGCCTATTCACAGCATCTGTATCTTTTTCTGCAATTGCCACATGTATAATTCTTTTATATTTAGCATCAAACATGGTGTCATTTGTCTCGCAATTTAATGTAAATGTACGAATTGTTCCAAGGTTTACTGCTTCATCTTTGTTAATAGGATCTGCAATATTGCACAAACGTTTCCTTCTTAGATCATAGTTTCCGTCTCGAGTCAACTGAAAACCTTCTCCAGGTGGACCTTTCAAAACCCCTCGAACCAAAGAGCTCTCATGACGACCGAACTTATCAACACTCATCTTTAGACTGAATACTTAAGCTATGTATCCCCGACCTTTTAACTCTTCCGTTAAAGCAATCATTTCGTTATCCAATCCGTTATGCCCAGCCTGTATAGATTCATATATTAATCGCATTCTGTCAACCAGCTTATTCACATTATTATAGTATAAAATATTTGTATCATACACCGATTTCATCGACATTCCTTTACCCTTAGCCTTCGGACGTTTTCCTCTAATACTAGAAAACAGCTTTGAAATAACTTCTCTATACTTCTCCGATCTATTTCTATGAATAGGTGTATTATGTGAATAACCTTTTCTATGGGAGTTGGTTAAAATACATATGTTTTTAAAATCATTCAAATCCTTCTTAGTATATTTTTTTGGAGAGGGTTTAAAGATCAATTCAAACAGTCCAGCGGTACCCTTAAAAGTTTGGTCTTTAACTGTTATATTATCTTTGTCATCTATCTCTAGCATACTATCCCCCATACGAAGACCGTCTTTTTCCAAGCGTGCTCCATACACGTGGTATTTACTCGATTTATGTGCACCATGTAGCATTTTTAGTATATAATTTCGTGAAAGAGGTCCTTTTTTGCCAATTTCTTTACTTAAAATACTAATATTTGTGGGGGATTCTGTTGGTTCTAAAGGATCTGTTTCACCTTCAATGTTGGATTTACTTTCTTCTTCATCTTCTTATTCTTCTTCTTCTTCTTCTCCTGAACGACTCGTTCTGCTAAATGATTCTGACCCAGATTCTGATCCGTATGTTCCTGAAGTTTCATCTTGTTTAACGATCTTTTTATCTCGTTCTTTTACTTCTTGATCTAGTAGAGTCGATTTGGTCATTTTATCATTTATTTTATTCAGGGGTTCGACAATGGGCTTGAAGGTTTCCTCCAAATATTTATTTCTAGCCATCAATCCTTCTTTTAGTAGCAGGTTTTTCTTCCGTATTGAGTCACTTAGGACTTTTATTTCACTAAGCAACTCCTCCTGGTTCGACATTATTAGTTCCGACTGTTCTCAACGCCTTCACCACAAATACTGAATTTGTTATAGGCAGAAGTCAATGTAATAAAACAAATCCATCGAACCCTATTCTGTAACGACCATTTGTCATAGATCTTTCTTTATCTATAACTAAAAACCCATATTTTTCTTTCCAAGCTTTCCCACACACATCTCGAAATTTTTCAAATGACATATCTGCACCAACATGATCGTTGTATATATGTTTGAGATTTTTTCCATCCTGCTTGAAAACAATTAAAAAGTTTACGTTGTCTCTAATTAATTGTTTCGGGATTTTACTATATGTTTGACCTATGTAAATAGAGTCAATATGATTATGTCTACCCATAGAGAAGTATGTTCTTATCCTATCATGATTTTCAGAGGAAACATCGTCAAAAATAAAAACTGAATACGGTTCAGCATTGTTAGGCTCTATAATCTCACTACTTGCGTCAAATTTATGCAATGAAACATCGGGTACATCATGCAAAATATTTTCCAATAATAAATATTTTGGTTGATTCAGAGATTTGGAAAAAATATAAACATTATTGAAGCTTAAGCCGTTTGGTTTTGTTATTAAATTAAAAACAACGTTGGTTTTTCCACAGTTTGAAGGCCCACTAATAATACACCTCATTGTGTTAGGCAATAAACAGCCATGTTTACTTACCTCATTATCAAAAATATCCGGTGTCAAACAATCAATATTGTTAATATCAAGTCTTTCATTCTGGCAGATAATTTCCATAATTTATTTACTGCATAAACAGTCTTCTCAAATGCTGTCCCGTTACTGATTTTTTATTTCAAAGTAGGTCCTTTTTGTCTATCCAAGTATCTTCGCTCTTGTCAAATCCCAACCATCTCACTAAAAGTTTATTACCTCTTTTTCTTAATATCTTTTCAACCAAATAAACATTGCCAGTCTTGGATTTTAACAACTCATGTCCGTAAAACCCTCCCTGCAGTATCTCTCCTTTAACATCCTTTAAAATATAAGTTTCAGGAATAGTAGGCTGTACTCGATGCACTGTGAAAACCTCGTTTGTCCAATTCGGAAGGTAACCTTTGGTAAAGATCTGTTTATATTTACATATCCTCACATTGTCTCCTATTGCAAATTTTTTGGGTGGTTTCTTATCTAATATTGGTTTGGTACTTTTCTTTATGCGTTTCAAAACTTTAGATTCATTTGCTTTATTCACCTGATTTGGTTTCATACCTATTGTACGATGTTTTTTATCATTGTAATCTTTTATTAAAGTAGGAAGAATATCATACCATACATAGGTGCCTCTTTCTGAAAATTTCTTGTACATTGAAGTTTTCAAAGTGCGATTGAAACGTTCTACAATAGCGGCTTTCTTTTCACTATAAGTTGAATAATGATTTATTTTATTTTTCCTCATTAGATCAGAAAAATCTTTGTTAAAAAATTCTGTACCATCGTCTGTCTGCAGATTTTTTATACGTTTCCCTATCGCCTGAAGTACTTCTTTCATTGCTTCTGTAATCGACGATCCACTTTTGTTTTTCAGTGGAATTGCACTGGCTACTTTTGTAAAACAATCAATAACCGTTAAAATGTACCTAAAACCTTTATTAATCCTACTGTACGGTTTCATTTCTACAAGGTCCGCTTGATATAGGTCATGAATGCCTTTCACGACCGTTGATCTTCTAGGAAAATTTCTTCGAACTGGTTTGTGAAGTTCTTCAACGATGGATTTTCTCTCGTCCATCGGTTCGCTTTATCCTCCAATCGTTTAGTAACTGAACTATAAAACTGTTTCATTTATTAAAAAAGGCTAAATGTTAAATAAGTAATGTAGTTTTTGCTAATTTAAAAAATTGCTTATTCTGAACACACGAAAACTGGGTCAAGGCCACTGAAGTGGCTTTTTAAAAACTTTATTTAACATATACTTAATTAATTAGCATTTTATAGATCTTCCACCAGTTTACTTCTCAGGATGATGATGCACTTAATCAATTTATGCTAATGAATAATGTCCATAAGGAAGTGTGTGGATGTTGTTTTGAAGGATCACACGTTTGTCGTCTTTGTCTGCCAATGACTTCTTTTTCACAGTTATACTATATAAATTATGATTGAAGCTCCGGATTGTGTTAAAAGATGCACTGTACCCAACTCTTCTGAATAAACAGTTGTAGTAATGTTCAAATTTCATTTTTTTCATTATGTACATCTTTTTTATTCCTTTTGCCTTCTTGATAATCCCTGCTTCATCCTCATCCGCTGCAACTGTTGATGTGACATTCGCTGTTCTATCTGTCATTAATTTTAACGCGTACATCTTCGACATGAGGGCGACAATTTCTTCAAGTGGTACTCCGCAAGTTTCATCCTTGAACTTTCCTAAAACCTTCTTGTTAACAGAGTTGTCGTATGTCGGGTGGTTGACTGGGTAGTCGGAGAAGTCAAAATCATTCCTGTGAGGAAACACTCTAAGGTCATCATACATGTCAAGTGTCTTGATCAAATATACGATCCCGTCAGTGTCCATGTAGCTAATTCCAATTCGATCTCGTCCATAAAAGGCAACCATCTTGTTGTAGTGGAAGTCGTACATATGGGTCTTTGAAATATCAAGTATACACATTCCTACATAAAGAGGTCGATCCATGACAACATTTGTTTTGTTCATGCATACAGCTACAAGATTTTCGTTTATTATGATAGATGTTTTGAAGTTAGGCTTTTGAACTAATTTTAACATTTTCTTTTCATCAGAAACAAGTTTCAAATTCATGTGATTCCTTTTGTTTTCAAGACATTTCCCATAGACGGCGTTATTCATCAGTTTGTAAAATTCTTTGTGAAAACTTGATGTGGAAGCTGCTCTTCTTGAAGTATTCGATTCTATATACGGTTTTAGCCAGGTCTTTTGTGTAAATTGAAGCACTCGGTTGATTTTAACAATTTTTATTCCTAGTTCAATTGCTTGTTGTACAATCCAATAATGTGCAATTAATTAGATTTATTTTCAAGTGTTGTCATCAACTTTGAATATTTGCCTCCTGGAGGAACCTCGGACCTTGGTAATAGAGGAAGGTCATAATGATGGTCGTGAAGGTGCTGAGGATACTCGAAGTCAAAGTCCAATATGTATCCGATATCGCTGAACTTCGGGATGCTCATAATGTCTCCTAAAACATTAGAATCAACCCAGCAAAATCCGCCAAAAGGTAATGGCATTGACATGGCGTATCCATAAAGGTTATTGGCGTCGAAGTAGCCTAGGTAGACTGATTCTTTAGTGGAGTTATAATTTTGAAGATGTTTGTTATTGGCTTTGCCATATCGTGTGACCGATTGTGTGAGCCCTCCTCTAACACCAGCTTCAACCATAAGAACCATGTCAATATCAGTTAAAAGTTGGAGTTCGCATTTAGTTTCCTTCATCATAGCTTGCCAAGCCAGCCCCGGAGATGTGAAGTAATAGAAACAATCCAGTCCGTAAGCTAACAAACAGGAATTTCTGAATTCCTCCATTACATCACAAAGGAGAGTTACATCAAGTTTCACATAAAAATCATTATAATCTCCGAGCGTCGACATATTAAGTTCCTTCCATACCTTGACAGCATGCTCATAATCTTCTGGATCTACTGGAGATTCATTGAGTTTACTGTAAAACATTTCTGGTGGAGGTAACGCAGTCTCGTCAAATCGAGCAAGGGAATCTATGTAGTCGTACGGGAACACTCCTTTTCTTAATACGAGCTCCATCTTATCTTTTGGAACCAGCTTCCTCGTTTCAATTAAGTCATCTCTTTCCAGATTCTTAGAGAGTGTCATCAAACTGAATGGCATAAACCTTAAGGAATCTATAAACCTTAATTTTATATTTTTTACTTTCTTTGAAAAACTAATAAATTTTTCTGTCGTTTGAGCCAATACGTCAATTTGTCCTTTGTCTCGTCCAAGTTCTGGAATAATAAAGTGTGCGTCGTATCCACTTAAATTGTGTAATACAACCGGTATAAAGTTAGGTAGCTTAAAGTTGATATTGCAGGCGTTACAAGCTGCTCCTCTATAGGCTCCTGTCAAATGATCATGGTCACGCACTTTGATGTTGTCCTCAGAAAACTCCTGTTTACACAAGTAACAAATGTCC
The DNA here is from genome assembly GCA_963675035.1 of Allygus modestus. Lineage (NCBI taxonomy): Eukaryota > Metazoa > Arthropoda > Insecta > Hemiptera > Cicadellidae > Allygus > Allygus modestus. The sequence goes on along the minus strand of OY776112.1, from coordinate 188,347,011 downwards.
TCCATTTGATGACATAGTTCTTGAAGGTCAGTGAGATTTTCCATAGGAACAATGTAACTGTAGAGGGTAGATACTTTTTCAGCAATATCATATAGATCATCAACAAATCGTGTTGCAGCTTGCTCCCCACGGTAAAGCTTTGGCTCCGTTGCAATATCGTAGTGCCGAAGATGCTCGTATGAAAGTGTTGATTTTACCAAAAGACAGTAGCTGTTTGGCTCGTGTTTTTGTTATTTCCTACTGTCTGCTGCGTCAGGATCCACATTTTCCACTGGTATCAATGACGATTCAAAATCTGCGTAAATTACAATTGGGATGCGATACTGGTGATGGATATTTCTAAACTTTAGAATAGAACTATTCAGAGTTGGAAGGATAACTTTTGCTGCTGCATGATCTCCACGAAGTTTAGAGTGTTCCGTCAGCCAACTACGACCTCCTCTATTTATAGAGATATTTTTAAAACAGAAACATCTTTTACACACTGTTATTGGTGACTTTCTTTTGGTGAGCTGATAGTGAATGAGCTTAGTGAAATCTTTTATGTACACATAATGTGAAACAGTTTCATCTTTTAGTAACAGTAAATCAGTATGGTCAGTCAATTCACGTGGTACCACTTTTAACGGGTACACATTGTTTCTTCTGTCCAGTCCAAACACGTTAACAGATACACCTGCATTACGTTTTTCAAAACTACCTATATCAGACAATGACACTGGGTAGTTTAATCCATTAAATTTATATCTACCATTTAGTTCTTGATATCTTCTATTCGGTCGTTCAGGATGTTGGACACCTTCATGAACAAGAAATTTCGCCAACATGGAATATCTGAAACATTCATTGTCATTGTTTTGAACATTAATACATGATTTATTATCTTTAATCTTTGCTGGCAATGGAATAAAACTGCTGCCACGTTCACCGTATCCACGTTTATGAACTCGTAAATCCAGGTTGTTTACATTGAGCAAGGACCATCCGGATCCACGAGCTTCATGTTCAGTTATTTTAAGCACCAATTCTTGTAAACATTCATCAACTATTTCATCTAAATTTGACGTCTCCATGATAGTTCGGTTTCTAGAAAGAAACCCTCTGTTGGATATTTCTCCTTCTACATTATTAAATGTTGTGTCCAATAGTAATCCAAATTTAATGAAATTCAAACGGTTAAGTTCATAATTTAATTTTGCAATTATAACATCTTTAACGAGGGTCAGAAATATTTGTAGTTCAAGTGTATTGATGTTATTTAGTCTGTAATGTCGAACGACAGATCTGTCAAACGCCTCCACTAAAATGTTGACTCCCAACGTTGCATCTTCGTTCGCAGTCCCTCTAGAAGTAGAGGGTGAGGATTCATCTTCAGGATCCACTGAGTTTTGTTTGCTAGGAGGTGCATATGCAATTACGCTTGGTCTGCTCTGCCGTGTAGAGTGTTCAGTGTCAGCAAGGAAGTGTAAGAAATCGGGATGGTCTTCACAATCGGATAATGCATTATTAGTAGCATTATGGTAAATTTCACAGTGATATATATATAAATCCTCATTTATGAAATCTTCATTACAACGTTGACAATAGTACATTGTGATTGAATAAATTTCTCAGTGTGTTATAGACTGCTCCAAAAGTAGTATTGAGAGCCATTTTTCACATGTTCTAGTTTTATAGCAAATGCTGACCTCAGCATTGAATTACTATTGGTTTATATTTTTGCTAAAATCATCACTTTCATTGCCATTGGTTCATTCATTTAAAAAGTAAACATAAATGAAATTATAAATTAGTATTGCTATAAGCTTACTAACTACAACATAATTATGGAGCAGCCTATACAGGTCCCAGATATATCCTCCACAACACCACCTTTTCAATTATCATTAACACCCACGGAAAGACAAGAAAGTGATGATCAACCAGTACAGGTTAACGTTGTATCAAGCAGAACAACTATCCAATCCAGAGAAGTAATGGCTGCATTAGAAAGATTAGTAGGGGCAGATTATCTATCAGATGATGACATCATTGTTGAACAATAAATCCTTTATACAGTTGAAAAACACATCCAAACAGCCGTTTTAACGGCTACCATTTTTTCATTCGTTTATTATACTCTGCTTGTGGCTTTTTTAGTTTAAGGAAAAAAAACATTGCGAATTCGGCTGAGTTTTAAAACGATTGAAACAATTGGTGGCCTCGAAAAAGGCCGTTTGAAACAGACTTCTCTAATTAGTCGCTCAGGTATGCAACGCCATCATCATCTTCCTCACCACTGGAACTATCGAATAGTCTCCGCCTTGCATCGGGAACATCACGTAGGACAGGAGTCCTGTTGTCATCCTCATCTTCGGACAGGAGATAAAATTCAATACTGTCGGCGACTGACTCCGGATAATCCTCGTGAAGAACAAATGCTATTGCATCTTCTATGTCAGAGACATCTAGTGATGATGTGTTGTCATCGGAGTTGGTCAGGTCTTCGGAGTCGCTAGTATCTTCAATCTCCTCCACATCTTCCTGTAAGACATTTTCAATTATTTCTCCAATTTGCTTCCAGTGGTGAGGGATGTCTAGTGGTGCCATGATGGTAGATAGGATATGAATGACCGGTGACTACTATTTACCTTTATTTATAGGGGAATTTTGTGATGAGCAAGCAAAAATAAACAAAGAATAAGAGCATTAGGTTTTAGTCAGTAAAAAAAGTGCTAAGTTATGGTAGAAAACCCGTAAACATAGGTTTTGATCTCAAAAAATGTATATATATATATATATATATATATATAGAGAGAGAGAGAGAAAGAGATACACTTGTGCATACTTAATATCATAAATTTCAATTGTTAGTTGAGGTAAAATTAAGAAACCACCATGTGTTTTGTACAACTAAAAATTTTAAAAACCATGTGTTGGTAATTATTAATTTCATTATTAGTAGAAACATTAATAATCGAAAAGATAAATAATTGGTATGGTTCAAATAAGACGCTTAGCTTAGTTAAAACGAGTGAAATTCATGGTGGCCTTGAAAAAGGCCGTTTGTAGTTGCCCTCAGAAGGTGGAGTTTGAGATGGCGTTGTGGGTCTGCAGGATACGTCCTCAAGAAACGATGACGGTGAGAGTCACCCTTTGGCCAAGCCGCAGCAAACGCTTCAGGTCTTTGATGACGTTGGTCTTGAAGGGTAAGTCATCTTCCAGAGGAGTAGGCGCCATCCAGAACCCTACGTCGGACGTTGTCAATTTAATAGTAGTCGCTCGGCAGTCGGCCCTGATACTGTCTAGAGCCTCAGAAACTCTCCACAAGTCGCATTCTTGAGTTATCTCCGTCGTCCAATAAATCGGAACACGGAGGTAGAATGTTTTCAGCCACAGAGGAGAGCGTTTAATCCTTCTCGCTGTTTGGTGGTGAACAATCTCGTAGACCATGTTGTCAGGTAAACGTCGCAGATGGATGTGATCAACTCTACAGAACGCCTCTAATTATAGTAATAACTACTGCATATTCAGCAGTATCGTATCTTAACTGCTGACAATGCTTTTCAGCAGTCTCTTATCTTAACTGCTGACAATGATTTTATTATTTTCAAGGTCAACCTAACAAACAAACAAACAAAATCTTGTTTTGAATGCAAAGAATCGATGAAACTAGAGTTGTAAATATTAATTCAGGCTGCAGCTTGTATTATCGGTTCATTTCATCTTATAATATAATTCGTTTGTGAAAGGCAACACAGTTAGCTCAATTTGAGTACTAAAACGAGAGATGTAAATATTAATTCAGTCTGCAGCTTGCATTATCAGTTTATTTCATCTCATAATATACTTTGTTTGTGAAAAACAACAGAGTTAGCACACTGTGAGTACTATAACGAGTGAATCAATTGCTGGCCTTTAACAAGGCCGTATTTGAATTCTCCGCCAAGGTTTACGACTGGTCTCGACCGTTGTTGACTGTAAGAAAAGCTACGCAATGTAGGTTAATTATGCTGTAGGATTGTGCATAATATACTTTGTTTGTGAAATACAACAGAGTTAGCACACTGTGAGTACTATAACGAGTTAATCATTTGCTGGCCTTTAAAAAGGCCGTTTTTGAATTCTCCACCAAGGTTTACGACTGGTCTCGACCGTTGTTGACTGTAAGGAAAGCTACGCAATGTAGGTTAATTATGTTGTAGGATTGTGCATAATATACTATGTTTGTGAAATACAACAGAGTTAGCACACTGTGAGTACTATAACGAGTTAATCAATTTTTGGCCTTTAAAAAGGCCGTTTTGAATTCTCCACCAAGGTTTACGACTGGTCTCGACCATTGTTGACTGGAAGGAAAGCTACGCAATGTAGGTTAATTATGTTGTAGGATTTTACATAATATACTTTGTTTGTGAAAGACAACAGAGTTAGCACACTGTGAGTACTATAACGAGTGAAACAATTGGTGGCCTTGAAAAAGGCCGTTTCTGAGCTGCTGATCCAATCTAGACGCACTCCCACATCGCCTTTGCCAGTTCGCCTTTGCCCGCCCTTTGAAATACTAAGTATGACCCAGTCTTGGGTATTGGTTGCAAATATCCAGGCAGTCTTACCTTTAGGATTCTTCCGCTGTTTTCCAAAATTACTTTGCGCTCTTTAATTTGTAGGAGTTTATATTTTTTGGAAACTTTCAATCTTCGGAATTTTCCCTCCTGAGCTATAGTTTCAAAGTCAAAACTAGATGCTGGCGGCTTTTTCTCTGCAGGTTTGTGTTTAGCGCAGAACTTTTCTCCTATTTTGCAGAAGACTGCACACACTTCACCCTTCTTCGGCCCTCTCTTAAATTGGTGGGTACACTTGGGCGCATTTCTTACCCGTGGTGTCTTCTTCAATGATATTCTTGGTGTGCTGGAGGATGAAGTTGCCTTCGGTACGAAGGGGTCATGTTTTGAAATGAATTTCCTATTATCTTCATCCGATGACTCTGCTGTCGGTGCTCCAAAGTGCAGGGGACTTGGCGGCGAAACCACGCTTGTGGATGTAGAAGGTGCGTCCGGCGGATCGAAGATAGACTTCACCTTGTTCTCAGCCAGGATGGATTCTACAGCTGCAGAAGTCTCAGAAGAGTCCATGACTTGCAGATCAGATCAGCAATCAGCTCAGTGGAGGAATGAGGAAACATCGCACTACTCTCTCATTATATAGGCGTTGCTGACACAGCACTCTTCTCCTATTGGTCAGTTGAATTTAAGTACTAAAAATGGTGGCCTTGATAAAGGCCGTTTTTATGTTCCAATCTTGGACCGACTGTGCCTCTACGTTAGAAACTTGCAAATGTTTGTGTTTGAAAGCAATTTTATGTTTTACTCAAAGCTATGACTCTTAAGCACCATAACATTTGTTTTTAGGTACATTAAACAAACTGTGTTGACTGAATAACGAACAAAATTCTCGGTCAAAATATATTATTTAGAGTCGGCAACTACGTATCTCCAATCTTAGCCCGACTGTAACTCTATGTTAGAAACGTGGAATTGTTTGTGTTTGCAAACACAACTCATTTTATTCTTTACTCCAAGCTATGGCTGTTAAGCCCCATAACATTTATTTTAAGCACACTAAATAAACTGTGTTGACCGAATAATGAACAAAGTTCTCGGTCAAAATATATTATTTAGAGTCGGCAACTACGTACCGTACATATTACCAACACCCAGTATGTCATGGGACTTATAATAAAACTTTGCAAATGCATGAGTTCAAAAACGATTGAAAAATCTGGTGGCCTTTAAAAAGGCCGTTTTTTGAGATGATCTAGCGACGGACCCATTCGGCCTTCCCTCTGGGATACGAAGGGTCCTCCCCCGGCCCGTGAATCTTCAGATGCGTCGACTTCCACGGCCACTCCATTCTCCTTGGCAGGCGAACTCTCGTCAGCTCCAAGGAACCAACCTCCCGCAGAGTAGCCTCACCATCCTGGCGTACGAAAAATAGCAATTCGTACAGGCCGGGTTTCATCCGCCACAACCGTCGATTCTGTTCGCCATGGCGTAGTTGCCCAAGTGGAGTGTAGAAGCGCCACTCCAGCCTCTGAAGCTTTCGCCGTGGAGTAGCCGCAACACAATCCATTACAGTGACAGGATTGCTCCTTGCCACTGGTCTCGGAGCTGGACAGTCCAAAGCGAAGTGAACACGCCTCTGCGAGGCTCCTGGACGTTGACGAGGCGGCCGGAGTGAGGATATCGGTGCTAGTGGAGCCCGTCGCTCAATCATCTCAGCGAAGATTTCTTCCACCGTAGTTTCCATCTTCTCTCCTCAGCGCAAGCAGGATGTCCTGAGCCCCACTAATCATTGGTCTCTAAGGTGCGACGCTACGTACCGTATAGGATACGCTGCAGGTCTCCTGTTGGTGCGCACTAATAACACTGACTCAGCGTTTTATTTAGTGGCCTTGAGAAAGGCCATTTTAATTATTTAATGTCCCAGTCCAAGCGCTTACCCATTTGAACAAACTATGTTGACAGAGGAACGATTAAAATTCTCGGTCAAACCATATTTGTTGAAGTCGGTAACTAAGTACCGTACCGTACAAAATACCAACAAACTTTATTGAAACCTCATGGGACTTATAATGAAAATTCATTACAGCAGGAGTAAGACTGGGGGTAAAACAAAATATATGTTTTACGCTACTGAGTGTCAAACGATTGAAATTTTTGGTGGCCTTTAAAAAGGCCGTTTTTATCAGTGTCATTGTTTACAGTGACACCCATTGGACGGTGACACGCCGACGTCGTTGCCCATCTTCCGGCTTCCCGACCTCAAAGTAGGTCTTTAATGTCTCGTACGGTGGCTCAATCACTCCATTCGGCAGGTAACTTCTAAAGACAAAGTTGCGGTGGCGCAACAAAAGCTCCCGCGAAGGCTTGTCCCATCCGAGCAGACAATAAAGTCCCGGCTGCAGTTTTCACAGGCGGTGGAGCTTGAACCCAGGGAATGCCGGTTCGAAGCTCGGCCGACGAATCTCCCTCGGCTCATCGATAACAGGGATCTGGGCCGTATAGTTCTTCTCAGGTTCCAGATCCCTCGTCTTGTCCGAGAGAATTTCTCTAAGTAAAGAGAACGGTTCCCGGGCACAAGTCGATATGTTTACCCGTCGAGGCATTACATCGACGGGTCTACTCTTTGACGCTGGTGTTGGAGCCGGGCGTTGACGAGGCTGCCCTGTCACGGACTCGCTCTTTGGGGATGGGATTGGAGCTGGACGTTGACGAGGCTGCCGGAGTGATGACCGAGGTGTGACACTGTGGGGCCTGGAGCTGGAAAGCTGGAACGATGGTTCCCGACGAGGCATGTCAACCATCGTAGGCCGGGTCTGCTTCCTGAACATGATGCAGTTGCGTTCGTAACGAAAGGGTGAGCAAAAGTGATTCGCTTAAGAACAGCGGTATACTCACTAGCACAAGCCGGCTTCTCATTGGTCAAACAGTTCAACCAATGAGGTGAGGTTATTTTCTGCTGACTCAGCGGAAAAGTTCATAAAACCGGGACGCTCGTTCCACTCGAATCATTCGGCATGCAGACACGGGACCAGTCCAGAGCAGCTCCAGAGAAGAGGGGCACAGCGGAGATCATCGGAGAGAAGCTGAACATCCACGGAGGTCTCCTAGTACCGCAATCCCTGCAGTGGTACCCCGGGCTTGGAACTTCTGTGATATAGCGAGCACCACATATGTAGGTCTCACTTGCTATCGGCCGGCATCTCTACGCTGATCTCCGCCGGGTCCCGAGGCGGAGTCAACACCTTCTGCGTCGCACAAGGCCTGAGACAAGTCCCCCTGTGTGGTCAGCACTGCTCCGGGCGTTGGGTGAACAGTGCGGTGGGCAATGGATCTGGATCGTTAAACTCAGCGCCGATCTCTTATTCTTCTCTGTACAATCCTTTTCTGTCTTGCATGGCTTCGCTGGTTTTCCACTAACACTAACACAATTTGTTGATTTGTACAAGTTAAACTCTGTCCCTTACCCTATTCCCATCACAACGCCAAAAACAAACCCGGGTGGTTCGCGCAGTGTGGAGTTCTGCGGTCCACCCATACCCTAAGCAGTTCAATCGGTCGGCATGGGCAAACCGCCACGAATGAACTGACCCTTCTTGACTGGTCGGCAGGGCAATCCGCCACAGTCAAGATCCTTTTTTTTAAAGTATTGAAATGACCTTGAACACGTTTGAACATGTTTGGAGAATATAAATTATAATTATTTAAAGTCCCCTAAAACATTCATAGCGACAACTGAATAACTATTCTTTGTTACCGCGAAAGTTGTAAAATTGAGACTTATTAAAACGGCCTTTATAAAGGCCACTAAACTGAAGTTGGATAAATGACAAAGTCCATAAAATGTTGAATACTCCTCCTGTAAAAGAAGTAACAAGATGTGAGGCTGAGACTTGTAAAGGAATCGTCTAAGACTGTGAAAGTAAAAATAATTGAGACTTGTAAAAATGGCCTTTGTAAAGGCCACCAAAATGATTGATGTTAAATGACTAAGTCCTGAGAATCTGGATTGAAATGTACTTAATGTAGGTTTAGTATGATGTATGGTTGCTAGGCTGATTGACAACGAATGATATAAGTGGTGGCCTTGATAAAGGCCGTTTGTAGAAGGAGTGGAGTCCTGGATTTAGTGTGGGGGGATGGAAGCGACGACCCGAAGAATTTGTCGTAGTTGTAGTTGTCGGCGTAGGCTAGCGTCGACTGTGTCCAAGTTTTGATGTTGGAGGATGAGGTGGAAGTGATCTCCGCTACTAACTTCGATAATCATCTGATCGGCAAGGTGTCGGTAGCGGTCCAAGATGTCCATGAGTTGGATGATCTGTCGGTAAGTGAAGATGTCTCGCTTAATTTGAATCGTCGCTCTCCCCACAGGAGTAGTTGCAGCCGTTGGTCTAGTTTGGCAGAACTTGAACTGTTTCCTGCGACGTCTGTGACCCTCTTTGTCCGAATAGTCCTCGTCAGAAGAGTCAGCAGGGCGTTTGATCGGTTGTAAGTTGCGAGCCATGGTTGCGTTGCGGCTAAGATCAGGAGTGTGAATGGATCGTAACGCGCGATTCTGTGCTAAGCTGTAAATGTGGCGGGGGTTAATAGTGGAGGGGGACTCTATGGCGTGGGATGGGGAGCGAAGCAAGGGGGGGGGTCTGGGGGCGCAGCCCCTAGCGGGGGTCTGGGGGCGGAGCCCCCAGAAAAAATTTGTATCTTATCTAAGATCTATATCTAAGATAAGATAAGATAAGATAAGATAAGATAACACAAACCGACTTAAATGGACGGTTGGCCATTTCAAGTCGAAACCGAATTAAATGGACGGTTGGCCATTTCAAGTCGCAAACCGACTTAAATGGACGGTTGGCCATTTCAAGTCGCAAACCGACGTAACTAAACCGTTTCTTAACGAATATAAATCCACCCGTTTTCACATTACCTCACATCCAATGACGTATGTGTATCGTCACACCAATACGTCATCGCCGTGACGTCATCACACCCTCTTGTCACACATACGTCATCACCACGTCACTTAAACGTCACTTCTGATTAAAAAACAATTATTTTTCAGCTGTCCCAGACTCTCCATATTGCCTCTACTTATACATTATTTTATGGTTCCAAAATTAGTTAGTTTTTTGTTAGTAATATTTGTTTATGAATGTCTGTGTTAATTTTAATGTTATCTTTTAACATATGTAGTCCTCTATGATAGTTTTCATATAATATACAAAATGTACAGTTTGACATATTTGGGAACAAAAGTTCTGTTAAAAAAGCTCACATAAATTACAAAACAAACAATTCAAACTAATATTTTATTGAGCTTCGATTCTACTTCTTTAAATTACATGGAGGTTAGAGACCTAAAGGCTATAAAGATATACTCCTCGTTACTGTCTGAGTTATGCTTCTTCTTTTCATTAGTTGGTTACTATAATTATAACTTTTTATAAATATGTTAAAATAAGTACTTAAGAATAGTTTACCTGATGATAGAATTCCACTAAAATAATATATATATTAGAATAATGGATATATTTTAAAGAACTTATGCACTGGAATAGTAAGATATTGACATTTAGAAAAATATAGGAAATAGAGTGTGAAATTTAATTTACCAGCATTAAAATTCATCATCTGTTTACATAAAAAAGAAACAATGCATAAAAAACGTGTTAAAGAAGTACCGAGGTGTTATTACAATTTATACTGAACCAGTTTGAAAATAAAATTAAGAACAGTTCTTAATGGCCCTGGTATATTTTCTAAACAAAATGGTTTAAAGGGACTTTTAAGTTCTCAAATGAAAATGAACTAAAGTATTCAAAACCTTCGTTCATGTGAAATGCAATTCGTGATGTAAGCTTGAATGAATATCTTGCATTTTTCACCGGTCTTCTGCTGTAAAAGGCGCCGTCCAACTTACCTTTTTCAGTACAATGCGAGATGAGTTCATGTTGAATGCCTGAAAAGTCGAGCTTGGCTCCTACTGAAACGATTGTTTAGCGAGAGATTGGGATAAAAATCTCGGAGCCTGGCTTTCCTTTTAGAGACATGTAAAGTAATTTATTCATTGTTGAATGTCTCCACAACTGTTAAATGACAATTGAAATATAGGTTTACGTACTTTCAGTCAACAGTTCAATTTCCAGCAGATCATTCCTACATGTTTCGGAACTCTTGTTCCATCATTAGGGTTTACAAAGATTTGTTTCTTCTATTGCAGAAACATATTTGTAAAAAATTAAAATTGAAATTAAATATTATAACACAACACTTACGTACATTTAAACATGAAATACTTAAAATTTCTAAACTGTGAAATGAAAGCATCAAAATTCCAATAATAATAAATTATAGAAATTTTGATGCTTTCATTTCACAGTTTTAAATTGAAATTGAATTCCAATAACTAGCTCCTAGTACATTATGGATGAAATACTTGTTCTGGTGGCCGGCAGAACAAGTATTTCATGTTAAAATGTGCGTATGTGTTGTGTTATAATATTTAATTTCAGTTTTAATTTTTGACAAATATGTTTCTGCAATAGGAGCAACACATTTTTGTAAACCATCACACTTCACATTTTGTGATGTTCTATTTAAATAGAAATGTTGACTCAAGGTACGTAAAAATATATTTCAAATGTAAAGTAAGCCCTGTACAAACTGCTTTGTAATTTTAAGAGTTTATTTTTCACTCTCCACTCCTATATAGTTTATTTTGACCCATTGCAGCACATGTTGGCTGCAATCGCCACATTGTCCAACCGCAAATTGTCCGCAATTACCGCAATTATCCGCAATTACCATTGACCAACTGCAAATTGTCCGCAATACATTCGGAACTATACAGTTTAAATTCAAAACGAAAGAGTTATAACAGCGGTTCATCAACAGTTAAATGTCGAAATATCACTCGCAGGGTAAAATATCAAACTGTGATTTCCTGAGAACAGTGACTTGAAAAAATGAATCAAATGTGCGAGGGTTAAAAATACTACCCGAATGGAGGGAGACTGAGTTATTGTAGCTACTGGAGTGACCGTAGCATGCAGAAGAGAGCGAAGCAACCCTACTAGTCTAGGTGAGAGGCTGTGATAAACAATCTGACTGGCCTTTTCCGAGCAAAACTCGTTCGATCAGGTATTTATACATTTAAAAATGTTAAAAAAAAATCTGGAAAACCTTATTTACTTTGAGGTAGACAAATAAAACACACAGCAACGTCTGACGCCTCCAAGAGAGCATCAGCTGGACAGCACGAGTGATCTCAGTTTATCATGAGGGAGGAAACTCATTTTGAAGATTTTTTCCACCCTCAGTCCCTTACACAAGGGCTATGGAACGTGAGAAAATTTGAATAACTTGTAAATTTATAAAGTGGGCGGACACGGAATATAAATGAATGTTTTAAACATTACAAGACTACTCTGAAACATTCGAAACAATTAACCGATAAGCTACATATTCTAAACTTAAGACATATTACAAAATTAACAGTTGATGTTTAAGATAATTATTATAATTTGTTGTATTTGTCTTAAACATTAAATCTTTTTCTACTTCGTTACTACTTGTGCATTTCGTTTTTAATTGTACAACATTATGTCATTGTAGTTTTAAAATAAATTCATTTTAATCTATTTATACATTGTACACCCTCAGAGTATTTAATGTAAGACATTTACCATTCTTGATTTTTCACCAGTAATAAAGGTTGTATTGTAAGTCATCATAGCAAAAACTAGGTTTAACCCAAATATAACTTTAAAAATCTGTTTCCAAGTAAAAGGGTTAGAATATATATTGAAAAGTGTATTCTTAGCAATTATGAGAATAACATATTTTTCTATAGTGGATTCTTTAAAATCTGAGTTTATGTTTAATACCACAAAGAACATACATAGTAGCAGGCTTTTAATTCCTATCAAGCTATAAATGATAGCTACGTTTATTTAATTTAAAATTGCATAATGTAAGAGCAAAATAAAGAGGAAATGGGCAGTTAATTGCAATGTAACTGTCCTTTTCTGCTGTCCCGGCGAATCCCTGAGTACCCAAGTGTTATAAACACCTCCACAGCAAACTAAGGATAAGTAAAAACCTAAATTTTTTCAAAATATTTAATGGAAAAACAACATTTATTTTGATTTATTTACTTGTTCATTAGACAGTAGTTGCTTGAACTATTTTCATAATTTACCAACGCTGATACGTTATTTATTTCAGAGAACTTTACGATATACAGTACCATTATGCTATCAATGAAATATCCAAACACAGAAAACCTTTGTACTCTGCTAAGTTTCAATCCACATAACTGTCCCTCTCTACAAAATAAAGCTACCTAAAGTGACTACGGTATTAGTCTTTTCCCTATACAAGAAATTAGAAAAAATCTTGTTAGTATCTCTATCGTCTGTTTGTATATCTATACATTTGTGAAGTAATGTATTTATTTTCCTTCCAGTTCTGGTGTCACAAAGCTTCAACTTTGACAACTTTCAATGTTTAAACTAATGTTAACTATGTTTGTTTAATAAAACTTAATCTAAACTATTCAAAGACACAAACACAAACTAAATAAAGCAAGATATCATGCACATTAGCAAAAGTATTTTCATTTCGATTATTTTTAAATAGAAAATAAAATAAAAACCAAGCTAAAGACAGCAACACATTCTAAACTATAAGATACGTAAATCTATACAAACAACAACAAACTGACAAAATGATAATCCATTCAAAGTCTAGCCTAACGTTTTTGAATATTCATAGAGTTTCCATCTGTTGTGAAGGAGGTGATACCCTGCAAATTTTTGTAAACAATAAATCATAATTAAGACTTCATTAATTCGATTTACTGTTGGTGCATACGTTGACGATCACGATTATTTTACTGCTGCAACTCCTGTTAGCAGCTGGACTAAAGTCACTTTGGTTCATTCATTGCCACTTCATGATTTATATAATTGCATTACCTATTTTGGTAAAAATAATTATATAATATAACTAGGTGAAATAGTTATTTATGTAATAAACGCGTAAATTAGGTCTTTGTCGCTTGAGAGAAGACTGTTACAGCGCTCCGCAAGACTTCGCGCGGTCATTTTCCATATGTGTCAAAGACACTTTACATTCGAATTACACACACAATTGTTCATAAAACTGAAATTTTGGATACCACAATCATAGAAACAACCACTTTAATATATTTTGGCTGAATTCACGAGATTGATGTTATACCTGATGAGTCAGTTAGCTTGGTTCAAAGTAACAATCAGTCAACTGTTTATTACTACTTCAGCCAGAGTAAAAGTAAAGCACATCGATCGTTCACTCACTAAACATAAAAAAGCTGTTTAACGTTGTGTTTTTAGATAATAAAGAAGTCCTTAGACACGGTTGTAGGAAAATGTAGTTTAAAAATGGCTATTCCCGCTGACCTCACCAAACCCCAACAAATAGTAACGAGCTGTTTAGTATTTAGAAGCATTTAGCATACTGGATATTTTTTAATTTGTTGTACAGGTGGTAGTGGAGGGAGATTAGCAATACAGGGATAGTTCTTTTCATCTCAGAAGCCAATTATTTTCTAGAAGAGGGGAACCAAAAACATACATAATTACATATAACTAATAAAGTATACATTAACACATATCTTTAAGTGCCATTTTAAATTTATTTTTATTGCATTTTTAAGTTATTTAAAAGTAATCTATACACAATGTTTGTTCTACTATAAGTTTGACACGTTATAACCAGTTAACATCTGAATGCGTATGCAAATTTATTCAAACATTGAAAATGTTTAGGGTGGAACAATATGTGATGTTCGTCTCAAGATAATTCCATTGAATATTCATGCCCATAGTGTTGTTCAAATAAGAATTAGACCTACCTCGGTATTCGTTTAGCTAAAATCTAATACCTAGATATCGAGCTGACTACCTCCCCTACGATACCATGAAAAAAAAACTCTTCTACAAATTATTTGGCGATTGATGCATAGAGAACGAGAAATCGCAGTAATCGGATTTAGTTATAAAAACAAAGTCAAAGCAACGAGGAAAAATAGACTGTGTTCAAACATTTAATTTAGCTAATGTGACATGTTTAACAAGTCTCCGTTCAGATTATACTGTTCATGACAGGTGACAGAGACTTTTCAAACTAATATTTTGTTTTGCGAGAGAATTAGCTTATGGGATGGGATTGGGATTAGCTTATCCCATTTATGGGATGTAGCCTATAACTCATGCACTTGGCAAATACATGAAGTATACAAATATAACGTAGTAAACAAGAATGTTTGTTTTACTGTGTAACAAGTTACATATTCAGAGTTAATAAAGATGAGATTTATATTGTAAATTAATTTTGTTTTGAAGCTTTGACATTAAATATACAGTTACGAATAAGCAAAATGAAATAATAAAGCTACTAAATATAAAATAAACACTATAAACATATTTGTATCAATTGAGTCATAAACTGCATTAATTAATGAGGTAATTCTTTTTCAATATCTAAAGTTGTTATTGTATGCATTCTAGTTTCCTAACTGTAAACACTTTCAATAGTAGTTTCAATATTATTTTGCACAACAAATAGTTTTGACATAGCTCTTACTACAGACGCGTGTTTTGCACAACTTAAGTGGCAATTTCACAAAACAACAATGACACTAATATTAGTCGGTGTTGCTTTACAAGCTCCATGAAAATACTAGTTTCAACTATCCATTTATGTTCATATAGTAGCCTACTGTCAAATAATTAAAGAAAAAATGTTGAATTTATAATTTTTTGAAAATAACGCTTTGTATCTGACAAGTGAAATAATCGAAGCCTGACTTCACCATGCTCAGTTTGAGAGGCGAACATTCGTTGATGAGTGACGCTCACCGTTAGTGCAAACAACGACTCGAGGATCTGTCAAGATCAAGGGTGGCTGTGGGGATGCGAGAAACAACAAGAAGGGTTGGCTGCGATGTTTGCTGATTAGACGTATACTAATGGCCGGGGCGTAGCTCTGGGTAAAGGGCAAGATAAACAAGGGAACCTACAAAGAAAATTTACATTTTTAAACAAAATAAATATTAGGTTGATGTGAGTGGTATTAGTTGAACGAGAGTTGGTTTTATTTCGAAATTATTTTACGACACAATTTATTTTAGTAAATCTGTTAAGGAGTGTTTTAGTAGTGTATAAACGGCTCTCACCAATTACGTGGCTCCATACACAATCAGTTAAAATGCTCAAGTTAAATCAGTTAAACGTAAAACCACTATCTTATTGAATACTACGTAGAATGATAATACTACTCCATCTGACATTACAAAATTCACTGTAGCACTGAATGAAGGGTACAATAGGCGTTCAATATGAAGATTGATTTGATTTCTTTATATTATGATACATAAGATTTGTCCCCTTAAATAGGCAACAAAACACACACTTAATTTAAGCAGCCATCGTAAGTCTTAAAAATTACATTGAACAAACAAAATTAAAAACCCGGTTATTCAAAATTTTGAAAAATCCAATAGGAATAAATCAGTTAAAACTTAAATGTTTTTATATCATATATCGTTACTGGATTTTTGAAACTCACAATAGTGGTGGTTTGAAATTTAATATTGATTTATTTGCACTTTTCTATCGCTTCTAGTGTTTACTACTAAAAAAACCTATTAAACACTAGAAAATATAGGGGAAGTACACAAATAAATCAGTTATAAATAAATTTGTCATGTTTAAAACTATTACATGATTAAAAATAAAAATGGCAATTTCATAATTATTCAGAGGGAATAATTAAAAGGTAATTCAGTATTTCTTTCTTAGATATGCAATGATATTATCTTTCTTTAATCAATTATTTTATTAAGTGTGGATTGTTGACCGTGTGACGGTTTCTGCCTAAAGTTAACTGTTGACGTAAGAACTGTTTAGTTGCTTCTACTGTGGAAGCTAAAAGCGGAACATATTTTCGGTAGTTTAGCTTGTTTTAGCGAATTTCCCCTATAGGGAAGAAGCTATTACCGAAGTCGGCATGGTAAGACCTAAGTCCGGGACCATGATAACTTTTGGTTTTGAGGTCCCCAGGCCCCAAAAACACCATTCGTTCAAAACTGTAGATATAAATATATACCATGTGTCCGTGAGCACGATAAATATCGTAAAAATTATCCGATTTTGATGAAATTTGGTACACACCTGTAAAGCAACATGTATGACTTTAATTTCGAAAACCAGACAGATCGATCTATCGGGAAGGGTATTTTGGGGGGGGGGGGGGTTTGTACCTCAAAAATGGTTTTTTGAATTTTTACATATAATCTTAGAAAAAGACTAAATTTATTTTTCACCATTGGATTCAGCATAAAAAACACACCATTTGTTGTTTTGATAATTGCTCTACGTCAATTAGTTACGGAGATATTAAAAGTGCTAAACACAGTACGTTGTCTAATGTTATTCTTATGGAGAATAAGAATAATTTTATATCTCGCTTATATATAAACGTATACCGACCAAACTTAATTATGAACATAAATCAATAAAACTTGGTGTGTGGCTTCACATAGTTGGGTTATATTCATATTTGTATAAAAACCCATTTTTGTGTTCCCTGTTTCAGCAAGCCTGCATACTCAGCCGCCATGTTATTCTTATGGAGAATAATTGAAATGTTCTAAATCGTTTATTTATGATTGTATATTGATGAAACTTGGTATGTAGCTTTATGTGGTATTAAGATACATATATATGCATTGGAAATTCGCTTAGTACGCAGGTTTGCTGCTACGGAGGTATTTAAACTTTTCAGAACACTAAATTATTTTTTTCAGTTATTTAACAGTTTTGCATTTATTTTCATTTACAAAACGTAAAACAATTATTAAAAATACAAATATTTTGTTTAGGACAAACTCTAACCATTATACTAGGCTGACACTACAACATCCGGTCCCTTTCAGTTGTAGTGCAGTTTCACTTAGCTAAACGAAAAAAAATTGTCATTCATCTCCATCAAGTTATGTTTATCTATCATAATTCTGTTTAGAGTGCGGGTCAACGTTACTTGCTTTTAAATAGGAATTGAGTTAGGTATTTCAAATTATTATTGGTAAATCAGTTGGAATGTAATACAAATGCGTTGTTCAAGAGAGTAATACATGAAACAAAACTTTAGATATTGTATAAACTATGTCTGTTCGATTGAAATATAAAATTCAAGCATACATAAAGGACACAGGTACAGCCGACAACGTACAGGGATCGTGAATTAAGTCGTGCGGTCAACGGTAAAATTAACACGTGAAAGTTGAAGCGAGTGCCCCAGATGTCGGGAGAGTATCTCAAATATACATTTCTACATCCGGTTCCCTTTTGTCGCACAGTTTAACTTCTTTAAGCAAAGTAATTTGGATTCACTTTTATCAAGTTAAGTTTAGCTATCATATTCCTTTATAGAGTGAAAGTCAAGATTATAAGTTTTTTAGTTCAGACTTTGAGAACAATAAGTAGAATACTTAAAAAAAAGAATTCAAATTAACTATATCATTAGGTCTCTTAATACTGTTTGGAAGTAATAAAGTAACACCTTTAGCAAGACACGTAATTTATAAGTATTTTTTAGTTGTGACTTGATGTGTTAGGTTTTCCCATTATCCAGCGACAATTCCTTGTCATTTTAACTCTGAGAAATGTTAGTCTAATCCTATACTCGAATATGAGCAAAGTTTGTTTGGTTGCTTGATTTATTACTTTGATCCCGAAAACGGATCCAACGAATTCCTTGAAAAGTTGTAACTTATTTCTGAGTTACGTTGTAGGCAGGTCTCATCCCCAGAAAAAACTAATGATTTATTGGAAACTAACTAATTGGAACTAAACAATTATTGGAAAAGTTAACAAAATTAATATTGGGAATTTCATATTAAAACAAAAGAATCATAACAGCTATTTATAACTAACCAGTGAATAGTCGAAGTAATACTCATGTAGTTTAACTATTAACATGTGGTTTCTTGAGAGTAGTGACTAAAACCATTAAATTGGATACATTGTGGTCTTGCCGTTGTGGTATATAAAATGAATCAAAGGGACAAACACAACAAAAAAGTTGTAAGCAACAAGACGTATCTGCCCTCGTGGTTAATAAGGTCACATAATAACAACTGGAGTCACCTTAAATATGCAGCAAAGAGGCAAATGGGCTAAGCAAATCTGTTCGTCAGTTTGGAAATTGTTGAGAAATTACTCCAAGTCATTTAAACAAACTGACTGCCCTTCCCTGAGAAAAGCTCAGCCCTCCAGGTACTATTCAAACAACTGGATCTTACAAAGGTAACAAATGGGTCTTCTTCAATCCGTGATAATGTAA
The DNA here is from genome assembly GCA_963675035.1 of Allygus modestus. Taxonomy (NCBI): domain Eukaryota; kingdom Metazoa; phylum Arthropoda; class Insecta; order Hemiptera; family Cicadellidae; genus Allygus; species Allygus modestus. The sequence continues at coordinate 188,328,082 of OY776112.1, read as the reverse complement.
ACTTTGAAGTTTAAGGACAACATTATATTTTAAACACTTAAATTACAACCACTCAAAATAATATCTTGACTACATTTAATCCTAAACCCCATTTTTTGTAAAGTACATAAGAAAACCTGGGGGGACCTGGGGGTCTATTGTCTGTTGTATATAGTTTTTAGAATGTATCTTCTTTTCTCCAAAGGTTTTGCTTACTTTAAACATTTTTCAAAGGTTTGGTGACAATTAATTTAGTGTATTTTGTGCATAATCTTACATCATTTACCTAAAAACTAGTTTGAGCTATAATGTACGTACTATATCGGAATGGTAAGATGTTAATATTTAGAAAAAACCTTAAATTTAGTTTAATTTAGTTAAAAGGTTGAAATAAATATGTCTATCTAAGTCTTATAAAGTTAATACAAATAATACTATATTTTATCCTTCATTATATACCATTTACCATAGGTCCTCTTCGCCACAGTCTTCAAGACTGGGGAGTCGTCATCTGCCTATCGTTGGCTCGATAGGTAAATAGGTGATAGGCGGGTAAGGATTATCGTGAGTCTTTTTTGATTTTTTTTAGGGCCTAATATGGCAGTTGTGTTCTTTATAAAACTCGGACATGTTGTAATATAATTTTTCAATAAGATATTGTTTTAGTTTTCTGTTTAACAATTTTAGATTTGTTATTGATTTAATGTTTTGTGGCAAAAGATTAGAGTTTTATGCCCATGCATTGTCGAGTTTTGCTAGGCTTTTGAAGCCTATGCTGATATTGGTTTAAATTTGTCCCTGGCCTGAGAGTATATTTGAGCCAATCCTGTCTCAAAATTTGAGGGTTTTGTTTTATAAAATAAATTATTTCAAAGATATAAAGGCATGTGATGGTTAGGATGTTGTTGGTTTTTAAGAAGAGTCGACAGTGCTCTTTGCAGTCCAGTTCCTCTATAATAAGTATAGCCGTTTTTTGCTAAATGAAGATATTTTTTAGATGTGCTTCACTTGCAAATCACGAGGCGATAATTCCAAAACGATAAAATTGCGTGGTATGTCATTATTGCAATGTCTTTATTGGTGATGCGTCTTATTCTTCGTATAGCAAAACGTACGGAAGATAGTTTTGTATAGAGTTTCTCAATGTGATCTTGCCAGGTTCTTATCAATTGTTATACCAAGCAATGTTGTTGATTTTTTGTTTGTGAGATCGGCTGGTATGTAATGTCTGAAGTAATTGTTCTGTTCGTGAAGTTGAAAATAATACTTCAAATTTGTTTATCTTCAAATTTAGGCTATTGCAGATTTTGCTCGCTAGATGTTTTGTATCTTCGAGCTGTGCCTCAACTGAGAGATTGGTTTTTATGGGTTTGATGATGGTAGTGTCGTCAAACCCATAAAACCAATCTCTCAATACAACAAGTTAAATTGTTTTTAAAACGATCAGTATAAAACATGTTGTCAAAGGAAGGAAAGATATAATTTTAACGTAGTTCTTATCATGTATTTTCGAAGATAAAATGAAGAAAACTTCCTTAATGGCCCTGATAGAACTACAATCCCCTTTTAATGAGCAAGGACAAATCTAGTAATTACCACAGAGTGTTCCTCTCGGAATTCATTTTCTTACTCTGTGCTTTACTTAAACGCACAAGAAAGATGTCATTAGATTTATTTTAATTTACCTTGTCTGATTTTTTTCTGATTTACTTTAAAATATTCAAGCCAAAAATATAATTTCAAAATGCTTAGTAGTTTTCCTAAATTTTATCTGGAAAAATAATTTAATGTCGTTAAGTCAAAGCCCGATATGAGTTATTCGAAGATTGACAACTAACAAACATAGACATAAAAAAAACCACTTACTTTACAAAGTACCTTTTTACGTACAAGAAATAGAGACCATGAAACGATAATATTGAGTATTGAAGTTTCATAAACAACTTTTAATAATCTGTGAGAAAAGGCGTCTTTTAAATGGCCATAGTGGTGGATTCCAGGCCCAATTGATAGTTACTGTAATATTTCAGTTGTATATATTAATACTATAACAATCCTAGTAGCATTTAGTACACTTTAACCACGGAAAACAACAAATAACAAACCTTTCCACTATTGTGTTTATTCGCATAACTTGCTGAGAAGAAACTTAAGACACATTTAAGTTGTTTCAATATAAATTTATAAAATTCAAACATTCCGAAACTCCATTAAACGTGTTGTTCATAACACATTTTAAACTGTTCTATAAGGGTTTTATTGTAAACGAATACTTAAATAGGAAATATTAAGAACAAGGTTTTTACTGATATATAAATAGTAACGGTTAGAATTTTTTTTAAAATTTGTTCTCAATTTCATAGATTTATAATTTCAATGTGCATTATTATTTTGACCATGTAAATATATTTTAAGGGTTATCCAAAGAATTAAGAAAACAGTAACACTGACTTACCCGTTTTGGGTAAATCGATTTAAATTATTCCCGTTTTTAGAGAAACGAATCCTGTGTGGAGAAACAGAAAGCTGGATATCCTCTCTGACAGAGAGATTTGAAATCATTTTAAACTCTAGAATGAGAGCCTATTCAAAGGCTTATTTTTCGTTCATATGAAATGCAATACGTAGTGGAAGCTTCCATGAATAACTCACTTCGCATCGGTGTTCTTCTGCAAGAGAGATCACCCAGTCTGCACTTTTTAACATAAAGCAGGACGAGTGCATTTTGAACGCTTAAAATTCGAGCTTTGCTAATTAAAAACAATAGTTTTACGATACATTTGTCATAGAAACATGTAAAGGGCTGGCCATCAAAACAGTTGTGTGTGCGTTTTCTATGTTACTTGGAGTGTGAGTTAGGAAATTATTTGGCTCTCTGACCATTACTGATTACATCAAATACATCAAGGAAGGAAAGTGTTTTCAATCATTTATTTAAAGATATCAACTCACATCTTCATCAACGAATATCAAGCTTGGAAAGAGTTGTTATTTTCTATGTTCTAATATCATATATTTCTTATTAATTTATTCGAATTCTGTATTAACAAAAATTAAACAAAAATGCATTTGACATGGTTTAAATAAATCCCTGCAACGTATTGTGTGTGCAAAGACCGAGTAGCTACTACGTGAAATAAATCAAAGTCCATAGTTTATCTGCGTAAATCAAAAAGACAACATTATGCACATATCTCTATTATGCACGAAAAACAAAGAGAAAACAAAACTATATATGTGGTACTCTTACTAGTACTATGGAAACTATATATATATGATAAATCATATAACAGAAAGCGATTGTGATTAAAACTAAATAAAACCACCACAAAGGTCTTGGCACCATTGAATCTTCATGACACTCTCTAAAAAAAGTTGTGATGAGTTAATAAAATAATTGTTAACCCTGCGGTCTAAAATTGGCTATGAGAAATATTACAAATACCGAACTGCATATATTGATTATTTTAACAAATTAAGTTAAAAAGGTCTCAGAAATTCACGTTTGTTGGACTGCTGCAATAAATATTTACTGATAGAGCATTGCATAAGAGGGATACAGTTTGCAAATATGTATTGAACCTCATTATCAATTCACGCTGGGTCCTAGCATCAATCGCAAGTAATGCGGTCTATTAAATTCTGTCCCGGGATTCCGTTCGGAATAGTTACGGTTACTGTGTTATAAAGCGGCGCTATATTGAAATATCTCCAGACCCGCCTCTTCCTATCCCCACGACAGGCTGATATAATAAGCAGGACCCTGCAGAGTCTAGAGTCTAGAGTGAGGCGCATACCAAGTGGAGCAAACCAAGGAAGTCTGTCCGAATATGACCGCTTGTAATCCGAATTGGAGGGCTAAGTAACGGAGGAACTTGCGATACAAAGTCACTCATTGCTTACAGATAAAGATTAAATACTTGATAAAAGACTCACATTTAGATTATGAGGGGCCATGATAACCATACTAACGCCCACCGGCAAAAGTAAGGTGGACCGAGAATCAAGGAATGTGAATTAAGAGAGATCAAAACACCTATACTTTGCATTCATGCCAACGAAAATGTTTCAACTACGAGCATATCATGACAGTGTACTTCTCAAGGACATATCAATATTTTCCCGATTTATTATGCCAGCTATTGTGAATAGAGTTTCACCACTTCGTCCAAAAATTTAAAATTTACATTACGTAATCTTGGGCGTTAAGAGAAATATATTTTTAAATGTTGAACTAACAAACAGCCAAAAATAAATAAATCATCATACAAATTTTTAAAATTTGTAAATCTTTGTCAAATGTTTCAGATCGTTATATAGGGTCGGTTTGCATAATATTTTGTTAAACGGTAGGTAATTATGACTAGATATGTCATCACTCATCCAAACTAACATTTCATCAATGGGCTTCGCACCAGTGGCTCTTAAAGTTCCCATGTTATGGCGGAAAATTGCTTACATCAAATGATAAATAAAAATAAAACATATGTTCATTAATTAAGAGAGTTCATTTGGTTCGCCAAAGAATAATGCAGCACGCGCGTAATACTTTGGATGTGGGTGTTTATACAGTCAAGAATGTACATGTAATCTAGTTACAATTGTTCGATGATAGGTAGAGAAAATCTGCTAAATAAGCTAAGATTGTGCTGCTATATGTACGTGAATAGGAACATTTTATGTTTTGAGGTTTTGCTATTAACTTTAGGACTTTCAACAAATTCTAACCGGTTGACGTTTAAAGGTTCCCTAAAACACATGCGTGATTACCTAATTCATTAAATTCCTTAATGAACCTTTCTACAAAAGGTTTTTTTTTCTTTTATGTGCTTAATATGTTTCTCGGTTCTGGGCAACTTCGACAGGACATCACAAAACGAGCGTCAAGGCCAAAATAAATCGTAGGGACTTTATTGGTTTAAAAAATTCAGGGTAGCTTTTATATTTTAATATTAAACATATTTGTTGATACAACTGTATGATAAAAAATCTGAAAAATTTAGTTATGCTACTTATCTAAATTCGAACGTCACTAATTGATTTGTTTAAATTTTTTTTAACAAATCAACAAAAAATTAAAAGAAAGTAAAGTTTGCCTGACTGTTTCAATTGTTATTTTATGATATAAAATTTGGCGAAAATGTACAGTACCGACCTCGTTCATGCTGGGTCCTATCACCCGTGAAATAGTCAACAAAAAATAAGGGATAGCTTGTTTTAGTTATTTTAACAGTAACTTATATAACAGCCAACAACTTTAATAATGGAGTTAATAATAGCGCATTCTATAGGAATCACAACTTTATTACTTTATAACTCTGGTTTATAATCATTCATGGTATTCAAATTCTCTGTATGGTATGTAAGGAGTCTCCGGCCAAGATGCCCTGCTGAGGCCCAGTGCACACAAATTGTAAAATTCTAATCAAACTAAGTGTTATACAAAATTCTACAGATTTTTGCGTTTGTTTATTTAGATGTTATTTTAACGTTTATTTTCCAAAATATTGAACTCAGAAAGAAATCCATTGACTTTTTCACAAAATTATTAAGACATTTTCATTATTTTCATGATCGAATATCAGTGATAATTATAGTAGGAATTTCAATGAACCTGACTACATAACAATAAAACAATCACATTAGACTTAGTACAAAACAATTTATTGTTTTATCATCACAATGTATTTGAGTAACAAATATGTATAAATCATGTTTTTTTTTAAGAAAGTTACATAAAAAACATGCAATGCTAAAAATTTTAATTATTATAGTTTTAATCATGATTAATTAAAAAAATTGTGGATAATACTACGAAATATGGAATTATAAAATTTGCAATCGTATACAAACAATAACAGGCTGACTATATGGTGATCCGTTCCAAGTCTAATGCCTTTGAATATTCATAGGGTTCCCTCTTGTTGTGAAGATAATAGTAGGTTGAATATTTCCCGGGAAATTATTGCTGCACAACAATCAAACATAATTACATATTTATTCTTGGACTATTTAGAAACAGTGAATACGTAGAAAATTAATTTGTAGAGATTTTCTTCTATACTCCCTATATGTTTTTATGTATAAATAAACAATTCATTAATGTAAATATTCTTGTTCTATACTTCATTCAGTTTATTATTATTTAAACTAATATTACTTATCATTTTCATTACTTAGATTATTGTGATTCTTCTTAATAACATATAAATACACAAATAGTTTATTGCAAATTAGTTTATTTATTCACTTAATTGATACGCCATTTTTACAATATAATACCAAGGACTAACAGATGCTCCTCGATTGAATGTAATATATCACGATGAAATCCCATGTGTTATCAATAAAAATGAAAAATAATGTATTAGGGTTTATTTTAAATATATTTTCAGATTAGGATTAATTTGGTGGTAGTTGTTGTTGTGTTGTACAGTCATTTTGTATGATATCAAACCTGAGCATTAAATATTGAATTATTTAAATTGGCGTCTGCTGTGAATGAATGAACTGAAATTAAACTAAATACGGTCATACTCTTTCAGCTATTAATTGTAGAGTATCACACTGCTATCCTTCACAACGCACAACAGTAGTATCGAGTTGTTGTCCTCTGATACCCGAAATAAACAAACCAGCTTTTCATGTGAACCAACATTCGTGGCAGTTTTCCAAGAGTCAAATTCCTAATCAGCGACTGAGTTGCGATGTAAACATGACGAACCACCCTCGGGAGAGCCTCCGCCACCTTTGCCCTCCCTCTAACTCTCCTCCTTGTTTGTTTGATCTCCAGAAGCTACTGGTACAGCCCGTTAATCTAAGCAACCCTCTTACGTATGTTTAACCTTGATTAAGACTCGCCTTTACTCTTGGCTGTTCAGCTATCCCCAGGCTGGTTAAAAAGATTCATATATTTCGGAGGACTTACTGAATTTACAGACAAATTACTCAGTTTCGTCACACAACATATTTTTCGGTTGTTTTGGAACCGAGTTTAACATAGCGAGTCCTGACGATTCACCGAGAATATTCATGAAGAGTAAAAAACCATCGTTTGTGCTGCATTCTGTAGGAAACTGTCAGTGAAATTTGCGACAGATAAATATCAAAAACCTTTAGCAAATGGGGTGAAGCGCTGAGGGAAATTTGGTAATACAGTATTCTGAATTTTGGCACGTGCAGACTTCTTAATACAAATTTTGATATGAAATGTTTTACGGCCTTTCCACAATAACAACTTAATAATTGACTCGGTGAATATCTGATTTGAAATCAACGTTAGCGTTTAAAATATATGTTAGCGTGTTAATTTAGGATACTGTATAATATATTAAACGCAACAACCAAAAATTTAAATTGAGCTCCGCAAGTTTCAACCATTTAATATCTGCATACACATGGAAATGTATTCAACCATTGACAATGTTCAGGGTGGAACAGTATGTGACGTTCGTCTCAAGAATAAGTCCTTTGAATATTCATATCCGGAGCGTTGTTTGGGCAAGAATTAGGCCTATCTTGGCATTAGCTAACTACATATTAATAAGGGAAGGGTAAGTGCTTTAGGTCGTGGAACTAATAAGTTGGCGTACAACACTGGATGATGATGGTCTAGTCAAAATTAAATTTGAAATCTAAGCTGTAATTTTAAAGGATATCATTAATTAGGTCAACACATTAATAGAACAAGAACACGTTTTCCCCCTGTAAATTTGTTCCGTAGCATATGATTTATAAAATTTAAAATAATACAGTTAAAAATAATACATTTTAAAATAATACAGTGTTTGACTGAAGGTTTTTTTTAATACATAAAAAGGCCGAATATAAATTATATAACTCATGTTGTACTTATTATAACATTTGTTTGCAAATTAATTATGTAATTGTGGTTTGTTTTAAAATTATTTAAATTTTCCAAGATCATTTATATGCAAATCATTTTTTTTTATTTTAGCTTTATGTAGATATCCATTTAAATTCTAGCATAAATCTCAACGAATACTTGAATATCTTTGTAATGAAATCCTACTTTGGTGTGTGGCTGAACGCTGCAGGTTGGACTGATATACGATAGTCGTTCTACACTACACAAGAAAAATTGTATAAATTGTATTTCAATTACGACTAGCCGTTCTATACAAATAGTATTGTTTAGTTAATTTTTGAATTATTTATGTGAAATTTACAACTCTAACCTTTTTCTTAGTTTCCATGTTAATGTTATTTTAAGGGGTTTATTTGAAGATATTATTAGTTACGTCATACTATAAATTAACATAAATAAACGATTATAATATGCGTTTTTTTAGTTTGTGCCACACTGATTTTACCCGTGAAGAAATCTAAGGTTTTGTGACATACGTACGCTCTGCAGTAAGTATATGACTTACTCGTTAACGTGTCAGGTTAACCTGTCATCTCTGCATCGCATGGGAAATCCCTTTCCATTCTATTATATAGTACGGCCAAATATTACATTAAATTGTGATTATAAGATTAAACTATCTTGTCTGTGAGATTGTAAGCCCACTAAAATTACATTATAAGCTGTTTTTTCCATAACCCATGATGTTAATTTATTCACAATGTGTATGTCTTTTTTGGCTATTTTATTTATTGTGTACTTTTTTGAACTATTTTATCATAGTTTTATAAAATATTATATTTATTGTTGAACAAACTTATCTAAGTATGTAATACTAAAAAATAAAAAACCTTTAGTGTAAATAACCCACTTTAAAGTTATTTCTCCTTGTTTTAAGTTTTACCACATTTTATCTCCTTACGGTTTATACATACACTGAAGTAAATGCATATTTCTCCTATCTATGTGAAGAGGTTTAAATATTAAATGGATTAATTTTTTACATAAAAAGAAATTTAAACATACCTATGATTGTTTCTTTAGCTCATTGGATATAATATTATTTTAGAGTGATCATGTTGATAATTATTGAGGTCCAGTCATTTTGTTATAATCTTATTACACTAATAAATTTCCGGTGTTTGCTAAAAGGCAGGGTGTATTTATTTGATATAAGAGACAGTTGAATCGAGAACACTTATTAATAGGTGGAACAAACCCTATAAACTGAACAAAACAAGACATGTAGTAAACAAACTCTTTTTGGTAACAGCGGCGGATAACGATTGTTTGTGGGATTGTTACATTGTGTGAGAACTGCGCTGCTGATTCCACCACAATGCGTCCAATTGTAGAACGGCGCGTGGTATTACATCTTCTGTTTAGGATAGCATCCTCACTGAAACATCCACAAAGAAAATGAGAGAAATCTCTCTGGAAAAACCTGTATACTTTTACTGTCTCTGAGTCTTTTTGAAGCCTTCGTTGAGTTAACTCTTGTAATAAGTATGGTTAAATGTTACATAAGGCTACTACATTATGAAATAATAACCATGTTTACAAATTAATAAATTATATTCTATCTAGTATTATGTACCGTACATTAACTTGGTAATAACGAGATATTGTGTTATAACGATTTGTCTACTGATTGGTACCTAGTAATAAATCATAAATTTCATAAATATAATTTATGGAAACAATCTTAAAAGCTAACTTCATAAGGATTTTGGCTCAAAGAGAGTTCACAATGTTTATAACTATAGTAAAGCAATGTACTGGATGGATAACATTACAGTATATAACAAATGCAAGTCATAAAAAATGGAATGTATCTCAAAGCTCAAGTCACTCCAAGAAACCCAGAAACACAGTGCAAGGTGACAGAAGCCTGATGTCAGTGTTGGCCGGTGTAGGAGGCGATATTTCCTTTAAAGAATGAGAAACGAGTAACGCTCACCATTAATGTAAACAACGTGTCAAGGGATATCTCAGCACTAAGGGGTGGGCGTGGGGTTGCAGAACAGCAAGAAGGGTTGATCGTCGATTAGACGTGTACTAATGGTTGGGGCGGAGCCCCCTTGATGTTGTGGGTAGAGGACAAGATAAACAAGGGAATTCACAAGGAATATGTTAATGTTTAAACAAAATAACCCAAAATTGTTGACCCGACTCGGAAATATTTAGAATTATTTAATCAGAAGGCCTTTTGTCTGTATAATCTTCAAGACACTTTAGCTAGTATTATGAATATACTCGTACAGAGGAGGCACGTACCAGTCAAAATAATAAGTTGTAATTACAGTTGGTATAAATGTTTGTCAGAATAATAGAAGAATTGTCTCTTGTTGGAAAACGATATAATAGTTACATTCAGATTGTATGATAAATTTAAAAAAATCATTAAACATATTTACTCGAGACTTTGACACAAGTAGTTTGATCCGTAAGGCTACACATTATGGCATGAGCCACAATGAGTTACAAAGATATGAAAGGTAGATAAGTGTGGTGGAACATACATAAATGTATTTTTTTCTAAATACATTTTTTCGATATTTTAGGGCAGGATGTAGAATTGAAGACAAATACCTGCTTCAATTATACAGAGCGCAGGATTTACTTTATAAAGACGGCTGACAAAAACAAAAATAATACGCTCAGACCTACCAGCCTACAAGTAAAGATATTTTCTCTTATAGAAAAGTGTATCCTTAGTTAGACTGCTTATTTTTCAAGTATATGACTTACTTACTGTTAATATTTAACGTATTCACAATATTTATGCTGTGGAGGTTATTTCTACGAATAACAATATTTTAAAATCCGTTTATTCTCATCTTCAGTCTGGCAGAACACCTTATGAACTTAAAAGGAATTTATATTTTTCACACGTTTTGCATCGCTCGTTCTGGATATGACAAAGGAGGGACAAAAAAATCACCAAAATAAGTTCCCTTCCCCATTTAACAGTGAGATCACTTATTTAGCCCGAAAGTGGCGTGGTGTGCCTTGTGGAATTTTCACTTTCAAGCAGAAAAATTCATATAGACAAGATAAGTAAAGACAGTAAAGGTATTTAATAAAAAATAGTATATCATATATATGATATATACATATATATATATATATATATATATATAATTTGTAGTGTATTTTGTACTAATCTACATTGCATGTTTAATTAAACAGAAAAATACCTTATCACATGACTCAAACAATTTTAAAATTGTATACTAAGACGCTATCTCGAGCTAAACTTCGTACAAATACTTATTCCGCAACATTATTTTAAACGACAGAATTCAACTACTAAGTCTAGCTATAATAGCCAATTCATCAACGTGCTGTTACCTCTATCAAAACCAACAATACCCCCGTCGCAGCAAACCTGCGTACTCAGCGAATTTCCAATGCATAATATATGTCTTAATACCACATAAAGCCGCAAACCAAGTTTCATAAAAATATATTCACATATAAGCGATTTTAATTATTCTCTATAAGAATAACATTGGTAATGAGTACGTAGGTTTGCTGAAACAAGGATCAGAAACAATTGGTTTTTATGCAAATATAAATCAAATTTAACTAGGCGAAGCCTCATACTAAGTTTCATCAATATTCAATCATAAATAAGTGCATCATATAACATTCCAGTTATTCTCCATAAGAATAACATGGGGGCTGAGAAAGCAGGTTTGCTGCAACGAGGAACAGAAAAATGACTGACTCACAAGTACTTGGATGCGTTGAATTTCTTTCCTGTAATTTACATTTGACTTCGACCCCATATGATAAGCCATTATTCTAGCTAAGCTTTGTTGGATAGCAAATACAAATGTTCTTGGCTTAATAGCCTTCCTAAGACATATCCTGTAAAGCCCTACTTTCCCTTCTTATTTCCTCCTTAAAGACTCTCATTTGTAAATTATTGTAACACAAAATTAGATACATTTTTTCGAGTTTCTGGAAGACGTTTTTTATACTCCCTTTTATAAGATTTTGCAACGTAAGGCCCCCTTTACAAAACTAGCTTCCGTGCCATAATATGGGTTTTCTTCAAACATTGTATTATTCATTAAAATATTATTTAACTCTAAAAGTAAAGTATTTTATGTAAACCAATCTGTTCTTAAGTACAATATGACTGTATAAAAGTATAAAATAAATTTGTCAACAATTAAAATGTAAGTAAAATCCTTCTTTTAAATTATATTTCATATTTTATTAATAATACTAAACGTTTTAAGTAATCTCACCCTAAAACCTTAATGCGGGTTGCTTATTAATCCCTATATAGTTCAATCGGTCCTTTTTTCCTGAACTGTCGTATGGTCCTAGTATTCTTAATCATTTCCAGTTTAGGATTACAGTATATAAATATTATAAAATTTGTTAAGAACAAGCTGAAACTTCTCAGTGGGATAATTCATGGTGTATACTGCGTCCCCACTCACATAAACGTATTAGTTAAAATTAATAAATCATGATTGCTGACCACATCGTCATGTCAACACGTAACTGATGATTTTACTAAGTCTGTAAATCTTAATAAAAGTAGATATTTTTGTCTCAAGTTTAATTTTAAGCTTAGTATAACCTTTGTGATTAATCTCGCAGTGGTACTTTTTTATTGGAAAGCTACAGTCAATGATATTTTACAACAAACAAACCATTTTTGATATGTTTGTGTCTATTTACAAATATAACAGTTTTCATTGTTTGCAGTGAATATGTTTCATATATAAAACTACAGGGAATTTTTGTCTCAGCCTTTCGTAAAACAATTAAATAACTTTAAAAATTGTCAAATTGTCAAGGGTTTTTCAACTTGCACCAGCGCCATAGCTTCGTCCCATTAACCTAACGTTCCACGGCTTCCTTAAACTTTATGGAGAGAAAAATACGGTCTCCTTCATACCTTCGCGGGAGAAATATGCAGCGATTGCAAATTGGACTTTATTGTTTTTTTGTGGATTTATAACTCAGAGTACAGTTAATAAATATTAATAACGTACTTGATTATTTAGTGTTTGTTGTATTGCAGTAAAAAATCAGTGACAAAATTAAATGAAAGTATCATGCAGTTTATAGATTACTATTTTTATTTATTAGTATTCAAAATTCCCACTTGGGTAAAGGTTAAACAAATATATTTAAAGGTTAATTATGGTCTTATTGTTACAGTACTAAATTTTGGTTTGGTTTTGATTATTCTGTCACAGCTATCATAAAAAATAAACCCGCTTTTCCAAACGTAATAAAGAGTTGTTTGTTTCTAGTGGAAATGTAATGAAAAGTAAAGATTTGTTATCAATTCAACCTGTTGTATTATCTAATAATCCTTGCAAAATTAAACCCAACCACATTTTAAACCTACATCATTCTAGAATTTTTGAATTAATTATTTAAAAGTTAATATCTGAAGTAATTTCTCAATAGCAATTTAGGAATTGGTATACAATTTAGCAGGACTATATAAACTACGTCTCAAGGTACTATACAATATATTTACCGTCTTGAATTTAGGTACAGTATATGTGTAAATATATTGTGTAGTGTTATGAGACAGTTTATTTAATTTTGTTATCCTTGACAAAGATATGTGAAGACTTGAAAATAATTGTATGTAATGTTAATGAAGGAATCTAAAATAATCTCTGATCACCACAATATTTAGCTTTGTAATAAGAATTGAAACATTATTGAAACAATCTGTGTCTAACAGCTGGTACCGGGCAGCTTCCACTGGCGCTTCATGTGGAAACACCAGCTGGCGGCAAGACGATGCCCCACTGACTTCCCACTCGCTCTCTTTCAATCAATCCCCCCCCACTCACAATAAATTTATTTATAAAATATAAGAAATTGTGTAAAATTGTTACACTCATTTTTACGTGTATTTATTATATAAAAGATTAACCTTTTAGTTTTCGTATACATTTTTCTTACACAAACTTCAGTACAAAATATGCATTATGCAGCAGTAATATTTGTATTAATAATTCAATAGGAAATTAACAATTTCCAATTATATTTATTTAGTGACATAAAATGTCAAAAATGTTAAAAAAGATTTACATATAAATAAAATTTTTATATTTTACAGTCGTCCTGCGACACTGCTACTATAATCTATTATTTAGACTTCGTAAAAATATATAGTATAACATCCAAATTTTGAGAAATTAAAATGAAAGATATCAGGATAGTACTTTGAGGAATGTTTTTGGGACTTTTAAAAAACATTAATATGTCTTATCACGTAATGTTGTTTTACAAACTAGAATATATATAAACAGTTAATACATTTCAATATAAATAAAACCCAAACATTTACGAATTAAAGTTGTTGAAATTGTCATATAATTGTACAACTTCAGGAGTCAATACAGTTATAAAAATATAGTTGAGCTTCCTTTTAATTACTGAACATGCAAAATACACCTTATTATTTTTTATCACACAACAAAATACAACACGATAAAAAAAACAAAAAAACAACTGACAAAAACTGAAGTTTACACGAAGAAATTACTGCTCCCCTCTACCAGAACGGTTTAAGTTGATATTCCATATCACCATTTTATCGGATGTATCATAGTTTATGGTTGGGATTTATTAGAGAGGAGATGAGTGATTCAGCTGCCAGCAGTGGTGCAATAGACTTGCTAATGTATCCGAATGATCACCCCGCCAGTATGTGGAGCAATATCAGCTGACAACGAGCTTCTGATGTGCAGAATCTACATTATTGACTTGATTGTTTCTAGACGTGTGGGTTACTCTTAAATTGAAAATTATTGTGTTTAGTTCTAAAAAATACTATTATTGAAACATATTAAAAATGAAAAAGTAAAGTTGTTTATAACAGTTAGTAATATAATTTTATAGATTTGTATTTATATTCGTTTATTCTTTAGGAAATCTATGCACTTTGTCTTTGTTACTTCGATACTTGTACCATTGACCAGATGTCTTATTGAACCACATACAAAACCTGATTTTGGACCAAACCCTTGTTCAGACAACCAAACTATGATATAAAAGAGGATAGAGTATACTTGCTTTTCAGCACACTCTCCATAAATGAAACGTGTTACGCTTACACGTATCTTATTTATTATTTTGTGTACTGATAATAAACTAGATAGATATTAGAAAAGGTGTTTTGTGATGATTAACGTTTGGACGATGGATATAAATTTGATAGTGGAAAAAGGTGGAATGATGAAGAGGGCATCAGCGTTGGCTGTTATCAGTCCAGTGAGCCGAGACTTGCTGATAACGGGTATTGTGTGCTGATGCCGTCGAATGTTGGATATTACTCTGATGATAACAAAAACTACTTCAATTCATTCGAATAAGAAAGAAATGTAATCAAACATGTTAAAATAATTAATCTTAATATAGTGTAATGACGAATAAAATAAACAGTGTTGTAAAAGTATAGAAGTCCCCCCCACTTAAAATCTATACTCTCAAACAATATCCCGACGTTTACTTACTTAATACTGTGTATTTGATTAGCAGTAAGCTTAACACCTTCGATTTTTTGTTTCGTATTGTATAAGGAGGCTGAATTCGATTTACTGTGCCGGTTGGGCCCATATGAAGGCGGTGACTTTGAACACGCGATTTACTGTGCCGGTTGGGCACATATGAAGGCGGTGACTTTGAACACGCGATTTACTGTGCCGGTTGGGCACATATGAAGGCGGTGACTTTGAACACGCGATTTACTGTGCCGGTTGGGCACACATAAAGGTGGTGACTTTGAACACCCGATTTACTGTGCCGGTTGGGCACATATGAAGGCGGTGACTTTGAACACGCGATTTACTGTGCCGGTTGGGCACATATGAAGGCGGTGACTTTGAACACGCGATTTACTGTGCCGGTTGGGCACACATAAAGGCGGTGACTTTGAACACGCGATTTACTGTGCCGGTTGGGCACATATGAAGGTGGTGACTTTGAACACGCGATTTACTGTGCCGGTTGGGCACATATGAAGGCGGTGACTTTGAACACGCGATTTACTGTGCCGGTTGGGCACATATGAAGGCGGTGCCTTTGAACACACGATTTACTGTGCCGGTTGGGCCCATATGAAGGCGGTGACTTTGAACACGCGATTTACTGTGCCGGTTGGGCACATATGAAGGCGGTGCCTTTGAACACACGATTTACTGTGCCGGTTGGGCCCATATGAAGGCGGTGACTTTGAACACGCGATTTTCTTTCTGTAATCAATGGACCTCCCTACAATCTATGCGATTTGAATAAAAAAAATGTAAATATCAATTTTAAAGTAAATATATTTACAAATTTACTTTTATATGTTCACTCGAGAAAATAAACATTGCCAGTTGCCATATTGTGGGTATTTTTAAGAGAGACATTATGTTTTGGTATTTTGTGGACTTTTAAGATCTGTAAACATTTTGAAAATGCAATACAAACTGGTATCTTTATTATGATAAATAAATAAGAGAGAAATGGTAATCTATTGATATTAAAAGAAGGATAGTGTATTCCGCATTCAAAAGGCTGAATAAAAAGGAATAAGTATTTATTTAACGCATTACAATTAAGAACATTAAATTTTACCCACCCTGGTTAAACAAATTGTATGGCATTGAATGGTTTTAAGTTCTGCTACTTGTGACGCTAAATTTAAACGAAAATTTGGATTGAATGATTTTGTTGAGGATTTAAAAAATATATAAACCGCTATGAAAATAAAAATATGTCTTGAAATTTTATGGAAGTGTTCGTATAAACGTTAATCAAAATTGGACTAACGAGGGATGTTTCGCTCGTATGAAGGTTCCTAAAATAGGTTTAATTATTCAGGAAGTAAGTATTACATTTTATTAATTGAGATTTAATAAAATAAAAGCTTTTCAGGGAGGGGGGGAACGCTAAAATAATTTAAAGAAAATAGATGGTTAGTCCTTCATAAATTATTATAATTTATAAATGGTTTCTTATATGTTGTCAAAATTCGACTGTTTCGACTATACATATATGATTTATATGGTTTATACATGTGAATCAGTTTGTATTCATATAAAATAACAATAAATAAATAAAATTAAATAAGTAAATAATGCCTTTTATTGGAGCGATTTTCAACAAGATGTTGTTTTACACAATAACTCATGCTACGTGTAATTTTCTGCTGCACTATACCTGTTGTTAAAATTCACACAATTTATTGACTGATTAGTAACACGTAAATGTTTAAGAAGCATATAATATTGCACAGTTTCAATGCAGTTGGTTAATGATAAAAATGTTAAAACTTTTACAAATTAATACGTTGGAAATAGTTATAAACTGTTGTCAGTATTTTCTTACTATCAGTATATATTTTATTATATACCTAACGAGGAAAAATAATCAATTTGATTTTTAACTTGATTTTGTTTCATGAATTTTTTCATTATGACTGAAATTACTCTTATTTCCCATGTTAAAAATGTCTATTATTTAATTTACACAACTATGATTTCAATCTACTTCTTCTCAAGTAGCATTTGTAATGGCCAAATCAATTTTAAAATAATTTTAACATTTTTTTATGATTTCAAAATTATTATAAAACGATTTTTTTACAAACAAATTTCCTATCTGATCTATTTTATCATATTTTCAAATCATTTTAAAATTTATTTTACTATAATTTTGAAATAACTTATAAATCAGTTTTAAATTAACTTGAAATTATTTCAAAATCTTTTTAAAAATTACAAAATTAATATTTATTGAAAAAATACTGTTTATATTTATTTTCACAATCTGAATAATGTTATACGCATGAAAATCATTGAACAAAATTATGAAATATATTTTACATTTCAAAAATATTATGACCTAACAGGGTCTTGAACCCGCAACCTATGGATCACTATACACACGCCTTAACCCTCTTAGCCACTTCGCCCCTTGATAATTAAAGGTCGGGCTGGCAACATAAAATAACCAATTGACTACACCCTACGGGGTCTGAAACTATGGCATTCCTTGTTTGCTTTTGCTGTTGATGGTAAACACTGTAATTTGTATACATCTTGCTTGTAAGGTTGTAGAAACAAAACTTATAATATTCTGTTGATAGATATAAAATATTTGAGCAATATGGTACCCAAAACCGATTTTACACATATCCTTTGCATGCCACAAATATAAAAAGGCCCACAAAAGTATTTATTTAGTTTACATAGACTTTCACGGGAAAGGAAATGAAATGTACATTTATATAAGGTTTTTAGACTGGAAACGAATTACTACATAAACTCATTTTAGGTAAAGATAAACAATTTTTAAACTAATACAGAACTTCTTTGCTAAGCAAAGAATGTTTATCATTAACTTTTAATCACTGAAAAAACAATATTAATAATTTTAAACATTTCATATCCATTAAAAGTTATTTATTTAAACAAATTTTAAAATCATTTTTAAAGGTTTAGTTAGGATTTTCAATTGAGTTAATAAAAAGTTATTTAATATAATTTTAAAGCAATATACAAACAATTTAAATAAATATTTTAAAGTTATTTTGAAACTAATTCAAAGATATGTTAAAATTGTTTCAAAATTATTTAAAATTATTTTGAAACTAATGTTAAACTTATTCTCATTCTTGATTCTTCATAATTTTTCATCGTCCAAACAATAATTTTAAAGGATTTAATATAATGTTAAAAAATCATCAAATTTTATAATTGAAAATAATTTAAAATTATATTAATACAATTTTAAAATTGTTTAAAAATATTGTGTCTACTATTTTGAACAATTATTTTGTTCTACTATTTATTACTACTATTTTGTAACATTTATTTTAAATAATATTAAAACTGATATAGAAATGACTTTAATATATGTTTTCAAAATTATTTTGAATCAATTGTAAACCCATATCATAATTATTACTAAAATAATTTTAACTCGTTTGAAATAAAAACTCATTTCAAAACCATTTGAAATTATTTTGAAAATATTAAAAATTATTTCTATGCTAGTTGGAGCAACTGATTCGAAAGCGAACCCTGGGTCTGTGAAATCTTGACATTTCCGCACAGCCAAATTTAAAGAGATGACAACCCTTAAACATTTTATAAAATTATTATGAAATTATTTTAAAAACACAAAAATTAGATACCGATATGTATTACAATATGTGATACAGCAGTTGTTAGTTACAAACCGTGTCGTCGATAGTTAAAGAAGATTTTGAAACCAGAATAATGGTAATTATATTACATTTGTATTTATCGAAATACAATTAAAGCACCAATAATCAGATAAAGTAAAAAAAGCTCAAGTCACCATAGGTTATTGACCTGTTTGGTGAACTAAAGCCAGCGAGGTACCGTAACGCCATTAATCACATGGGCAAGCCAGAGGTGACCGCTCATGATCTCACAGGAGTCTGCCGGGACCGGATCGAACCGGCCACGTCTGACTTGCCTCACTTTACCTCTGAGCTACCGCATCCGGTAGTTGTTCGTATGTTTAGTATTTGACTTTTTTGCTATATGAATACATTTTTATGTCAGAAAAAATAAGATTCTCCACAAATACCTAATTAGAAAATTTTCTGATTGAAAAATCTATGTTTGTTGTAAAGTTAAGTCCACAAACTCATCACAGTTTAAAGGTTATCCTTATAAGATTAGTACCAAAGTTAACCAAATTTATATAGAAGTTACTTTAAAGGTCACTAGCATATTTGATTTATATCTACTAGAGGGAACACGCAATGCAAATTAATGTTAGAGATTTGTTGACGCAGTTCCCTACTTACGCCGCCAGGGATCGTCACGGACATGTCCAAAATGAAAAGAAACGAGCTAATAAGCAAAGCAGATATGGAGAGGAATCGTGAATATAAATACTCTAGGCATTTTGGAAAAAAAAAAAAACTGACTGGCTTTTTGAGCAAAGCTCGGTCTCCCCAGGTGCTTTAACTCATGTAACTAACTTCTGAAACAAAACGTACTGTGATCGCGAGCGAAGCCGTGACGGGCTACTAGTAATTACTAATTTTGCTATGAAATTTGTTGATTATTCTGTTAGTTCACTGTTTTAAATATTTCCCCTCCGTTAGAAATCCAACCACCACTCTGTGCTAGTATGTCTGCAGTATATTCTACAATATTGTTCAAATAAATAGTAATACTTGATTGTACGCTGTAAACTATTATTTGGTTGTTGATACAAATTTTGATAAATTTTAAAGCAGGAGACACGAAGGAAATTTCTGCTTTAAACAAATAAGATGTAAAATAAAGTAATACGAAGTTAAAATTTTAAGTCTTACGTATGAGGTAACTCGTTTGTCATGTTGAAAATTTTTGACAACACCAAAACTCTCCCTCCCCCTCCACCCAAACTCGTCGGAGAAAGTATTTGGCTACTACTATTTATTAATTTGATTTTTTCAACTCTTAAAAGCCATAAAGAACCACAAGTAAAATAAATATTTTGATAATTCAATTTTCTATTCGAATTCATCAAAATGCAAAACCTAAACATAACTCAGCAGTATTAATCATGGCTCTCAAATAATAAGTTAAAAGCAATTAAATATAAATTAATGTTAAAGCATATAGTATTCAAAAGAGTAAAATAATACTCGATTGACTTCAGACATAATTAATCAAGTTAGTTACTCTATTATCGCATTATCAAACATATACTCCAATGAGCCTAACATAAATACAAAAAATTAGAAACACACAACATTTTGTTTTAATTAGTATATGAGGATATTTTTGCTAGAATGTTTGAAAGTCAAAGTTCTTCACGTGGGCGTAAACAGCGTTTGAAACATGGGATATTTTACCCTAAATGCCTCAAAACATAAGAAAAGACTTGGTATAAATAATTGCTGATCATTCATATGAAAAAGAAGCTTCATAATTTGTTCTACAACTAAAAAAGAAAAAGAAAACTGTCCTTACCTGATAAAAATTAGGAAAAAGAAAACTGTCCTTACCTGATAAAAATTAGGTATACAAGTAGTTCATATTTTATACAGCACTCACTGTAGCCGAAATTAGAATAAAAAAACCGATATAAATGCCTTTATCTTTAAACATACTCAATTAGACGTTCCTAAAAAGACAACAAGTTGGTTTGACAATCCACAAATGTATTTTCCGTTTCAAAAAATAAATAATTTCACTTAAACTAAAACGTTTATGCCGAAAAATAATCTCTGTGGGAAACCTTCCTTACCACTCACTGCTCTGGGCGTGTAGCAACGACATTGGAGATAAACCCACGACTGTCTCTCTGCTGATTTTTGTTTTTAGAAGTTCGGATAGCAAAATGAAGTTGGCATGTTTAAAACAGCTTTGCTGAGTTTGTTATGTTTAAACATGAAAATCTCATATATTTCAATGTTGAGCGATGTCCCGATTTTGGGACACCCGCAGCGAAATCGTTAATTGAATATGTCTTCAAGTAATCGTCTAAGTGGAATTAACCTATTTTTATAACTTTGCTTGTGTTACTTTAATCCCTGTTGACTCTCTCCCAAAACATATTTAAACTTTAAATTAATAGAGTGCACTTGTTACTTGTGTGAGTTAAAGTAAAATGGTCACTCTTATTTATAGTCCAGTGCAATTAGCTTGAAAATGGAATAATTTGGGAAATTTAAAAAAAGTTGAAACCTGTTGGTTATAATTTATTAAGGTCCCCTGAACCTACAGATGAAAGTCCCGAAAATCCCATGGGGAATTTACCGCCATTTTGAAAAATAAGTCGGCCATGTTGGATTTGTGTAAGGGTTTACGGAAATTGGTATTACCAGTAGACTAATTGGCTTAAACTCCTCCCGTTTACATCAAAATTTCTTGTACAAACCAGGCTAGATATTGAATAAAAATATATGCATTAATTTATTTTTTTACATTTGGTTATTAATTTAAAACATTTATTTTTACATATTGTAACTAATAGTTAGCATTTTTCACCAAGTACCCTTTTAATATTTGCATATATAAGAAAAACTCTCAAAACAAATTGTGGAGCATAAAACCCCCCTTAAAACACACACTAACAAGTTTTACCTGAATATTTCAAGCATCCTACTCAGGAATCATAGAGGCGTTCACTACATTTTCACTCAGGCGCTCGGGGCGGCGCTCGGCCACCTAGCCCAGTCAACGGAGGTTAAATACTAGCGAATGTCGGAAGAAATTAGCAACAGGCCGAAACACATACCAGTCGGGAACCATAAGCGAAAAATTTTGTTGTACAAACAACCATAAACCACAATCAGATGAAGCCTTGTACCAAATTTAGTCAGTTTATGGTCATAAATAAGCAAGATATACAATTTTTCTTTTTCTCCATAAGCATAACATTAGACAACGTACTGTGTTTAGCACTTTCAATATCTCAATAACCAATTGATGTAGAGCAATGATCAAAATACCTAATTGTTTTTTTATGCTGAATTCAATGGTAAAAATTAAAATTTGATTTAGATAAAAATTACATGTGGAAACCCCAAAAAACCATTTTTTGTTTTACAAAACCCCCCCAAAACCCCCCTTCGGATGGTGCAATTTGTCTGGTTTTCGAACTTCTTCAAATAAATGGTACTTTACACATTTGTACCAAATTTAATTATAATCGGACCCTTTTTACGAGAGTTATCGTGCTTACGGACACACACACACACACACACACACACACACACACACACACACACACATATATATATATATAAATTTGAACGAAGGGTGTTTTTGGCATCTGGGGACCTCAAAATGAAAAGTTATCATGGTCTCGGGCTTAAGTCTTACCATGAGACCTAAGGTAATAGCTTCTTCCCTATAGGGGAAATTCGCTAAAACTGAATTGAATTTTTCCAATCAATATTTCGTTGTGGTAAATTTTATATTTTAGAACTTCATAATTTACAATGTCAATCTTTTATAATTTTACCGATACAATATTATTGACTCACGTAGTCTATGAGCCTAGTGTTGTTTTTTAATAGTTTTACTGTGTTTTATAAAGACAACATATTTTTTCCTTGTTACAAGCTCCGAATAATGAACAAACCTCCGTCTATATTTTAATTAATATGACACAGAATTCAGTTTTTTTCCCAGTGCATTGTTTCGTTCTTTATTGTTTATTTATAGTTCTTTTATTGAACATTCACTGTACATTACCTTTACATCTTTCAGAGTCATTGTATGTTTGTATGTTCGTATCTATGTATTTTATTTATCAATTTATCTACCCAGAGCGAATTTAGTTGCTTATTAAGGTGACATGTAGTAAATTATCAAAACTACGATTTATTTTTGGTAATTACTTCTCATATTTTCTCACCATTTCTACAACTAATGAAATTTCCATTTGTATTTCTGATCTGAACCAGATTGAAGTAAACTGTAGACATATCTTTATAACATATTTGTTGACTTGTTCCATGCAGTGTAATCATTGTACATATATGGCACTAGAGATATTTATTTATTTATTCAACAATGGAAACGTAACCCGGCGCGTGCATTTTAAGCCGAGACGCTACAGCGGCTGCTGAATTTCGGCAGTTGCGCCGCGCCACGTTCGCCATCCACGTTTTAAGGCCGAGTATCACAGACAATAATCATGTAGTCCATATTAACATTGTAAAATAACTCTGTAAAGTAAGATATTATCCAAACATTTATTATGTAGAACATGGATTTTGGCTGATAGCTGATTTTACATGAGCATATTTTCCCAGAAACAACAGTTGTACTTTATATTGAATAGTGTATGCATAATCAGTAAAGTTTTAAGGTAAATAACTAATTACTTATAGAAAGAAAAATTACAAAGATTCAGGTAACAACAAGTTTGAAATAAAGTGCGCGCAACACTGAAATGCAATGCGCACACCTTGGTGCTCGATATACAGCAGCTACCGTATAGCGCAACGCCGGCGCCGCGTCGCGTCGGCTGCATCGCGATTTGTGATGTTTAGTCCGTGGCGTTTGGTCGAAAATATTTAACTTCTCGATACCGGTGACAAATTTTGCACGTTGTTCCTTTATCTGACTAGCTTATAAAGAAACACTCTCTCAGAGCTCCCTAAAACCCCGTAAAGACGTCATCAAATAGCGCATTTGCATTACAATGAATGCTTTAAGCGTTAATAACTTCTATACCTGTTGCTTTATTTCGAAAGCCTTAAGAGGCAAAAATAAACCTTTTTAATTTTTCTTT
This sequence comes from Allygus modestus, assembly GCA_963675035.1. Lineage (NCBI taxonomy): Eukaryota > Metazoa > Arthropoda > Insecta > Hemiptera > Cicadellidae > Allygus > Allygus modestus. The sequence continues at coordinate 188,303,976 of OY776112.1, read as the reverse complement.
CTTAAATTTATAACTTTATTTACCTTACAACTACACTGATCTATATTATGCATACACTATACATTATACAACGGTTGTTTCTGGAAAAATATGTTCATGTAAAATCAGCTATCAGACAAAATCAATGTTCTAGATAATAAATGTTTGAATAATATATTAATTTACAGAGTATTTTTACAATATTAATATGGACTACATGATTATTGGCCATGATACTCAGCCTTAAAACGTGGGTGGCGAACGTGGCGCGGCGCATCTGCCAAAATTCAGCAGCCGCTCTAGCATCTCAGCTTAAAAACCACGCGCCTCTTGAGCCTCTTGTTTGAGCCTCTTTTTGAAAGTACAGCAATGTATATATCGTTTTACGTGGAATATAATTTACTACAACTTTTGTTTCAAGTATTTCCTTAAAAACTTACGTGTTTGTATTTTTATAGAAAAATAATGTTAAATAGTTACGAGTGGTGGTTTAACAACAGTAACTCGGTTTCAAATATTTTAAATTTTTCAAATATTTATTACTATAATGTAAATATCTATTGAACCGTTCTTTTGAGCTAACTTATTGACAGGACCTTTGTTGCAGATCGTCATTTAGGCAATCAAACGAAAAAATTAATATGACGCTACAAAAAATATGAATGGAGATATGAACATGTTTGTAAATACTAGCAGTAAGGGGGCTAGGGGGGTTTAAAGGGGGCTACAAGATAACCACCGGGGAAAATTCAGGAGAAATTTTGGATAATATCAGTAGATAGGTGGGTGCTATCGACTGGTATGTGTTTCGCCCTGTTACTAATTTATTTCGACATTTGCTAGTATTTAACCTCCATTGGCTGGGCTAGGTGGCCGAGCGCCTGAGTGAAAATGTAGCGAACGCCTCTATTGATTCCTGGGTTGGATGCTTGAAATATTCAGGTAAAACTTGTTAGTGAGTATTTTAAGAGGAGTTTTATGCTCTACAATTTGTCTTAAAAGTTGTTCTTATATATGCAAACAAAAAGGATATTTGGTGAAAAATGCTAACTAGTATTTACTGTACAATATTTAAAAATGAATATGTTTTAAATTAGTAACCAAATGTAAACAAATTAAATAATGCATTTATTTTTTATAATATTTAGCCTGGTTTGTACTAGACATCTTGATCTAAACGGGAGGTTTTTAAGTCAAATAGTCTACTGGTAATACCAATTTCCGTAAACCCTTTTACAAAGCCAACACGGCCAACCTAATTTTCAAAATGGCGGAAAAGTCCCCATGGGATTTTGTGGACTTTCATCAGTGGGTGCAGGAGACCTTAATAAATTATATCCAAGAGGTTTTAACTTTTTTTTAATTTCCAAAATTATTCCATTTTGGAGCTAATTGCACTGGGCTATCAATACATTGGGATGGTAAAACAATAAATAATGATTTTTTTACCAAGCCTAAAGTGATTGTTTTATTGTTATGTAGTCAGGTTCATTGAAATTCCTGCTATAACTAACACCGATATTCGATCATGAAAATAATGAAAATGTCTTAATAATTAAGTAAGTAAAATAATTTCTTTCCGAGTTAAATATTTTGGAAAATAACTTTAAAATAACTTATAAATACACAATTATTGTCTGTGTGCACTGGGCCTCAGCGGGGCATCTTGGCCGGAGACTCTGTCACATACCATACAGAGAAGTTGAAAACCATGGATGGTTATAAACCAGAGTTATCACTACTATTATAAAAATGATAGTATACTACAATTTGATATCTGTCTGTCTGTCTATCTATTGTTCTATCACGTAAAAACCACTGGACCAATTCTGCTTAAATTTTGCTCAAATATAGTCTATGTACCCAGGAGTGCATGTCATAGGCCTATTGCCGTTTAGAAAGGTCTTCAGGTATGTCACAAATGTTTTTTCTTAATTAACTCAATTCATTTAAATAAACAGCTGTTATAAGGATGATATCTAACTACAAATTGTTTTGTTTACAATTTATTTGTCCACGCTGAAATTTTACCCCGTTGCGAAGCACGGGCATAGCAGCTAGTAAAGTAACAAAGTTGTGATTCCTATAGAATGCGCTATTATTAACTCCATTATTAAAGTTGATGGCTGTTATAGAATTTACTGTTAAAATAACTAAAACAAGCTATCCCTTATTTGTTGACTATTTCACGGGTGATAGGACCCAACATTAACTAGGTCGGTACTGTACATTTTCGCCAAATTGTATATCATAAAATAACAATTGAAACAATCATGCAAACTTTACTTTCTTTGAATTTTTAGCTTTATTTGTTAAAATAATTAATTAAAACAAATCAATTAGTGATGTTCGAATTTTTATAAGTAGCATAACTAACTTTTTAGCGAATTTCCCCTATAGGGAAGAAGCTATTACCGTAGTCGGCATGGTAAGACCTATGGGTCGGGTCGGCATGGCCCGGGACCATGATAACTTTTCGTTTTGAGGTCCCCAGACCCCAAAAACACCATTCGTTCGAAACTGTATATATATATGTGTCCGTGAGCACGATAACTCTCGTAAAAATTATCCGATTCTGAGGAAATTTGGTATTGACGTGTAAAGCAACATTTATGACTTTAAGTTCGAAAAACAGCCAGATCGCTCTATCCGAAGGGGTATTTTGGGGGGGTTTTGTACCCCAAAAATGGGTTTTTCGAATTTTTTACATATAATTTTTGAAATAGTCAAATTTTAGTTTTTACCATTGGATTTAGCTTAAAAACCACACAATTTGGTATTTTGATCATTTCTCTACGTCAATTGGTTACCGAGATATTGAAAGTGCTAAACACAGTACGTTGTCTAATGTTATTCTTATGGAGAAAAATACAAATGTTATATCTCGCTTATTTATGAACGTATACTGACGAAACTTGGTATACGGCTTCATCTGGTTGTGGACCATTGATATTTGCTCAAAAAGACAGTTTTTCCCAAGGCTCCCGTAGCAGCAAACCTGCGTACTCAGCCCCCATGTTATTCTTATGGAGAATAAGTAACGTGTTATCTGCCTTCATTATGAAAATAAATTAATGAAATTTGGTATGTGGCTTTACCTACATGAGTTATATTGATATTTGTATAAAACCCCATTTTTTGTGTTCCTTGCTTCAGCAAACCTGCATACTAAGCTGCCATGTTATTCTTATGGAGAATAATTAAAATGTCATAAATCGTTTATTTATGAATGTATATTGATGAAACATGGTATGTGGTTTTATGTGGTATTAAGATACATATATATGCATTGGAAATTCGCTGAGTACGCAGGTTTGCTGCTACGGGGGTGTTCTGATTATTTAACCATACAGTTTATTCTATTAACAAATATGTTTAATATTAAAACTTAAAAGCTACCCTATATTAAACTAATAAAGTCCCTACGATTTATTTCGGCCTTGGCGCTCGTTTTGTGATGTCCTGTCAAAGTTGCCCAGAACCCAGAAACATATTATGCACATAAAAGAAACGACCATTTTGTAGAAAGGTTCATTAAGGGATTTAATGAATTAGATAATCATGCAAGTGTTTCAAGGAACCTTTAAACGTCAACCGGTTAGAAGTTGATGCAAATCCTAAAGTTAATAGAAAAACCTCAAAACATAAAATGTTCCTATTCACGTACACATAGCAGCACAATCTTAGCTTATTTAACAGACTTTCTCTAACTATCATCGAACAATTGTAACTAGATTACATGTATATTCTTGACTATATGAACACCCACATCCAAAGTATTACGCACGTGCTGCATTATTCTTTGGCGAACCAAATGAACTCTCTTAATGAAAATATGTTTTATTTATCATCTGATGTAAGCAAACTTACTCCATAACATGGGAACTTTAAGAGCCACTGGTGCGATGCCCATTTATGAAATGTTAGTTTGGCTGAGTGATGGCATTCTAGTCAAAATTACCTACCATTTAACAAAATAACTTTTCAAATTGACCCTATGGAACGGTCTGACCTAACAAAGTTTTACAAATTTTATAAATATGTATGATGGTTTATTTAGTTTGGCTGTTTGTTAGTTAAACATTTGAAAATATATTTCTCTTAACGCTCCAAGATTACGTAATACAAATTTTAAATTTTTGGACGAAGTGGTGAAACTCTATTCACATTAGCTGGCATAATAAATCGGGAAAATATTGATATGTCCTTGAGAAGTACACTGTCATGATATGCTCGTAGTTGAAACATTTTCGCTGGCGTGAATGCAAAGTATAGGTGCTTTGATCTCTCTTAATTCACATTCCTTGATTCTCGGTCCACCTTACTTTTGCCGGTGGGCGTTAGTATGGTTATCATGGCCCCTCATAATCCAAATGTGAGTCTTTTATCAAGTATTTCATCTTTATCTGTAAGCAATGAGTGACTTTGTATCGCAAGTGCCTCCGTTACTTAGCCCTCCAATTCGGATTACAAGCGGCCATATTCGGACAGACTTCCTTGGTTTGCTCCACTTGGTATGCGCCTCACTCTAGACTCTAGACTCTGCAGGGTCCTGCTTATTATATCAGCCTGTCGTGGGGATAGGAAGAGGCGGGTCTGGAGATATTTCAATATAGCGCCGCTTTATAACACAATAACCGTAACTATTCCGAACGGAATCCCGGGACAGAATTTAATAGACCGCATTACTTGCGATTGATGCTAGGACCCAGCGTGAATTGATAATGAGGTTTATACATGTTCGTAAACTTTATCTCTCATATATGCAATGCTCTATTAGTAAATATATGCAGTACAATATTGAGCAACAAACTTTATTTTCTGTGACCTTTTTAACTTAATTTGTTAAAATAATCAATATATGCAGTTCGGTATTTGTAATAATTATCAAAGGCAATATGCCACTTAGGCCACAGAGATAACAATTATTTTACTAACTCATCATTTCTTGTTTTAGAGAGTGTCATGAAGATTCAATGGTGCCAAGATTTTTGTTATGATTTTATTTAAATCTATTAAATTGAAAATACACAATCAAAAATTCTAAGCGTTACTATTTCTATGTCAGTAGAACCTTGTTCTTAATATTTCATATTTAAGTATTATTTTACATTAAAACCTTTATAGTGATCGTGAAAATTTTAAAATATATCATGAACAACACGTTTAATGAAGTTTCGGAATGTTGGAATTTAAAAGAAATTTATAATGAAACAACTTAAATGTGTCTTAAGTTTCTTCTCAGTTAGTTTATGCGAATGAACAAAGTAGTCGAAATGTTTGTTTTTTGTTGTTTGGTGGTTGTAATAATTATCATAACCAATATGCCACTTAGGCCGCAGAGAAAACAATTATTTTATTAACTCGTCATGACTTTTTTAGAGAGTGTCATGAAGATTAATGGTGCCAAGACATTTGTTGTGATTTTATTTAGTTTTAATCACAATCGCTTTCTATTGTATGATGTACCATATATATTGTTCTGTTTTCTCTTTGTTTTTCCTGTATACTAGAATTATGTGCATAATGTTGTGTTTTGATTTACACAGATAAACTGTGGACTTTGATTTATTTCACTTGTTAGCGACTCGGTCTTTGCACACACAATGAATACATTGCAGGGATTTATTTCAAATATGTCAAATGCATTTTTTTACTTTTTTTTAATAGAGGAATTCGAATAAATGAATGTGAAATATATGATATTAGAACATAAAAAAAATCTCTTTCCAAGCTTGGTATTCGTTGATGAAAATGTGAGTTTTTATCTTTAAACAAATGATTGAGGACATTTTCCTTCCTTGATGTGTTTGATGTAGTCAGTAATTGTCAGGGAGCAAAATAATGACCTAAATCACACTCCAAGTAACATAGCAAACACACACACACAACTGCTTTCAGGACCCTTTACACGTTTCTATGACAATTGCCTCGTAAAACTATTGTTTATAATTAGCAAAGCTCGACTGTTAAGCGTTCAAAATGCACTCGTCCTGCTTTATTTTGAAAAGTAGACTGGATGATCTCTCTTGCAGAAGAACACCGATGGAAAGTGAGTTATTCATGGAAGCTTCCATTACGTATTGCATTTCATATGAACGAAGGCTTAGCTTTTGAATAGGTGCCCTCATTCTAGAGTTTAAAATGTTTTCGACTCTCTCTTTTAGAGAGCATATCCAGCTTTCTGTTCCTCCACACAGGATTCGTTTCCTTAACATCAGGAATAATTTAAATCGATTTATCCAAGATATTCAATGGGTAAGTCAGTGTTACTGTTTCCTTAATTTTTTGGATAACCCTTAAAAAATATTTTCATGGTCCAAATAAATACGTATTTTGAAATTATAAATCTATGAAATTGAGAACAAATAAAAAAGATTTCTAAGCGTTACTATTTCTATATCAGTAGAAAATTGTTCTTAATATTTCTTATTTAAGTATTCTTTAACAATAAAACCCTTATAGAACAGTTTAAAATGTATTATGAACAACACGTTTAATGGAGTTTCGGAATGTTTGAATTTTATAAATTTATATTGAAACAACTTAAATGTGTCTTAAGTTTCTTCTCAGCTAATTATGCGAATGAACACAATAGTGGAAAGGTTTGTTATTTGTTGTTTTCCGTGGTTAAAATGTACTAAATGCTATTAGGATTGTTATAGTATTATTAATCTATACAACTGAAATATTACAGTAGCTAACAATTGGGCCTGGCATCCACCACTATGGCCATTTAAAAGACGCCCTTTCTCACGGATCATTAAAAGTTGTTTATGAAACTTCAATACTCAATATTATCTTTTAATGGTCTCTCTTTCTTGTACATAAAAAGTTACTTTGTAAAGTAAGTGGTGTTTTTTTATATGTCAATGTTTTTAATTGTCTTTCTTCGAATAACTCATGTCGGGCTTTGACGTAACGACATCAAATTATTTTTCCAAATACAATTTAGGAAAACTACTAAGCATTTGGAAATTATATTTTTGGCTTGAATATTTTAAAGTAAATCAGAAAAAAATCAGACAAGGTAAATTATAATAAATCTAATGGCGTCTTTCTTGTGCATTTAAGTAAAACACAGAATAAGAAAATGAATTCCGAGAGGAACACTCTGTGGTAATTACTAGAATTGTCCTTGCTCATTAAAAGGGGGATTGTAGTTCTATCAGGGCCATTAAGGAAGTTTTCTTAATTTTATCTTCGAACGAAGTTGATAAGAATTACGTTAAAATTATATCTTTGCTTCCTTTGACAACATGTTTTATACTGATTCTTTTTAAAAATAATTTAACTTGTGGGATTGAGAGATTGGTTTTTATGGGTTTGATGATGGTAGTGTCGTCAAACCCATAAAAACCAATCTCTCAGTTGAGGCACAGCTCGAAGATACAAAACATCTAGCGAGCAAAATCTGCAATAGCCTAAATTTGGAGATAAACAAATCAAAATCTATCAGTATTATTTTCAACTTCACGAACAGAACAATAACTTCAGACATTACATACCAGCCGATCTCACAAACAAAAAATCAACAACATTCCTTGGTATAACAATTGATAAGAACCTGGAAAAATCACATTGAGAAACTCCATACAAAACTATCTTCAGTACATTTTGCTATACAAAGAATAAGACGCATCACCAATACAGACATTGCAATAATGACATACCCTGCAATTTTCTCGTTTTGGAATTATTGCCTCGGGATTTGCAAGTGAAGCACATCTACAAAATATCTTCATTTTGCAAAAAAAGGCTATACGTATTATAGAGGAACTGGACTGCAGAGAGCACTGTCGACTCTTCTTAAAAACCAACAACATCCTAACCATCACATCCCTTTACATCTTTGAAATAATTTATTTTATAAAACAAAACCCTCCAATTATGAGACAGGACTGGCTCAAATATACTCTCAGGTCAGGGACAAATTTAAACCAGCATAGTCTTCAAAAGACTAGCAAAACTCCACAATGCATGGGCATAAAACTCTTTAATCTTTTGCCACAAAACATTAAATCAATAACAAATGTAAAGTTGTTCAACAAAAAACTAAAACAATATCTCATTGAAAAATTATATTACAACATATCCGAGTTTTATGAAGAACACAAATGCCATATTAGGCCCTAACAAAATATAAAAAAGACTCACGGTAATCCTTACCCACCCCACCTATCACCTATCGAGCCAACGATAGACAGATGACGACTCCCCAGTCTTAAAGACTGTGGCGAAGAGGACCTATGGTAAATGGTAAATAATTAAGGATGAAATACAGTACTTTTTGTAATACCTTTATAAGATAGACATATTTATTTCAAGCTTATAACTAAATTTAAGGTTTTCTAAATATTAAAATTCTACTATTCCGAAACAGTAGGTAGATTATGGCTTAAACTAGTTTTTATGTTAGTGATGTAAAGTTTAAGCACGAAATACACTAAATTAATTGTCATCAAACCTTTGAAAAATGTTTTAAAGTAACAAAAATCTTTGGAAAAAAGAAGATAAATTCTAAAAACTTTATACAACATACACCCCCATGTCCCCCAGGTTTTCTTATGTACTTAACAAACAAAGGGGTTTAGGATTAAATATCCCAAGATATTATTTTGAGTGGTTGTAATTTAAGTATTTAAAATATAATTTTGTCCTTAAACTTCAAAATTTACATTATCACGGATTTAAGAATATCAATTTGTTACGTTTGTAAGACCCAGTTGTTTGAATAGTACCTAGAGGGCTGAGTTTTGCGCAGGGAAGGTCAGTCAGTTTGTTTAGATGATTGAGTAATTTCTCAACAAGTCCAAAACTGACAAACAGATTTGCTTAGCTCGTTTGCCTCTTTTCTTCATGTTAAAGGTCACTCCATTTGTTATAATAGCTCAATGTCCCTTTGATTCATTTTAGCGAATTTCCCCTATAGGGAAGAAGCTATTACCGTAGGTCTCATGGTAAGACTTAAGCCCGAGACCATGATAACTTTTCATTTTGAGGTCCCCAGATGCCAAAAACACCATTCGTTCAAATATATATATATATATATATATATATATATATATATATATATATATTTATTTATTTATATATATATATGTGTCCGTAAGCACGATAACTCTCGTAAAAAAGGTCCGATCTTAATGAAATTTGGTACAAACGTGTAAAGTACCATTTATTTGAACGAGTTCGAAAACCAGACGAATCGCACCATCCAAAGGGGGGTTTTGGGGGGGTTTTGTACCCCAAAAATGGTTTTTTTGGGGTTTCCACATGTTATTTTTATTTAAATAAAATTTTAATTTTGACCATTGAATTCAGCATAAAAAAACAATTTGGTATCTTGATCATTGGTCTACGTCAATTGGTTACTGAGATATTGAAAGTGCTAAACAAAGTACGTTGTCTAATGTTATTCTTATGGAGAAAAAGAAAAAATGTATATCTCGCTTATTTATGAAAATAAATTGACAAAATTTGGTATATGGCTTCATCTGGTTGTGGTTTATTGTTGTTTGCACACAAAAAATTTTTCGCCTATAGTTCCCGTAGCAGCAAACCTAGGTATTCGGTACCCATGTTATTCTTAATGGAAAATAATTCAAATGTTATATATCGCATATTTATGAATGTATATAGATGCCACTTGGTATGTGACTTCACTTAGCTGAGTTCTATTGATATTTGCATAAAAACTCATTATTTTGTGTTCCTTGTTGCAGCAAATCTGCGTACTCATCCCCAATTATGGAGAATAATTCATATTTTAAATATCGCTTGTTTGTGAATATATTTCTTATGAATCTTGTGAAGTGGCTTAATGTGTTATGTTATAATTCATTGGAAATTCGCTGAGTATGCAGGTTTGCTGCGACGGGTTTATTAGATTCCACAATGACATGTTGCAAATCAATCAATGTTGCAATCAATCAAGCAACCAAACATACAAGCAACCAAACAAACTTTACTCATAGTAGAGTAGAGACTTAGTAGACTTAGTAGAGACTTAGTAGAGACTAACATTTCTCAGAGCTAATAACAAGGAATTGTCGCTGAATAATGGGATAACTTAACACATCAAGTCGCAACTAAAAATACCTATACATTACGTGTCTTGCTAAAGGTGTTAGTTTATTACTTCCGAGTATTAAGAAACCTTATGATATAGTTGATTTTAATTTTTTTAGATTTTCTATTTATTTTTCTCAACGTCTGAACTAAAAAGCTAATAATCTCGACTTTCACTCTACAAAGGAATATGATAGCTTAATTTAACTTGATAAAAGTGAATTAAAATTACTTTGCTTAACGAAGTTAAACCGTGCAATCAAAGGGAACCGGATGTAGAAATGTATATTTGAGATACTCTCCCGACATCTGGGGCACTCGCTTCAACTTTCACGTGTTAATTTTATCGTTGACCGCACGACTTCATTCACTATCCCTGTACGTCGTCAGCTGTACCTGTGTCCTTTATGTATGCTTGAATTGTATATTTCAATCGAACAGACACAGTTTATCCAATAATAAAAATTTTGTTTCATATATAAAAATGTATTACTTTCTTGAACAACACATTTATATTACATTGCAACTGATTTACCAATAATAATTTGAAATACCTAGTTAAATTCATATTTAAACGCTTTTCCGCATGTTGTAATGTAGGCGTATTAAAATAGTAATGGTTTGTCCTAAACAAATTTTTTTTAATAACTTATTTACTTTTTGTAAATGTAAATAAATGCAAAACTATTAAATAATTGAATAAATAATTTAGTGTTACTTTTGTGAGTTAAAGTAAAGTGGTCACTCTTATTTATGGTCCAGTGCAATTAGCTCCAAAATGGAATAAATTGGGAGATAAAATAAAATTGAAACTGGTTGGATATAATTTATTAAGGTCTCTAGAACCCACAGATGAAAGTCCCAGAAAATTCCATGTGGACTTTTCCGCCATTTTGAAAAATAAGTCGGCCATGTTGGATTTGTGTAAGGGTTTACGGAAATTGGTATTACTAGTAGACTAATTGGTTTAAAAACCTCCCGTTTACATAAAGATGTCTTGTACAAACCAGGCTAGATATTTTATCAAAATACATGTATTAACTTATTTTTTACAAATGGTTACTAATTTAAAATATATTCATTTTTACATATTACTAATAGTTAGCAATTTTCACCAAGTATCCTTTTAGTTTGCATATATAAGAAACAAACTTTTAACACAAATTTTACAGCACAAAACCCCCCTTCAAAAACACACTAACAAGTTTCACCTGGATATTTCAAGCATCCTACTCAGGAATCAATAGAGGCGTTCGCTACATTTTCACTCAGGCACTCGGCCACAGCCCAGTCAATGAATGTTAAATACTAGCAAATGTCGTAAGAAATTAGTATCAGGCCGAAACACATACCAATCGATAGCACCCACCTAGAGGAAAAAATCCCAACAAAATCCTCTAATTTTCCCCCGGTGGTTATCTCGCAGCCCCCCATTAAACCTCCCTAGCTCCCCTTCCTGCACGCATTAACAAAAATGCTCATACATGGATTGATACTGTTTGTAGCTTCATATTTATTTTTCGTTTGATTGCCTAAATAGCGATATAAAAAAGGTAATGTCAATAAGTTAGCTCAAAAGATCGGTTCAATAGATATTTACATTATAATAATAAATATTTGACAAATTTAAAGTATTTAAAGTACTATTTAACATGGTTTTTATCTAAAAGACAAACACGTAAGTTTTTAAGGAAATACTAGACACAAAAGTTGTAGTAAATTATATTCCGCGTAAAACGATATATACATAGCTGTACTTCGAACAATGGGAACGTAACAAGAGGCTCAAACACGGCACGTGCATTTTAAGCCGAGACGCTACAGTGGCTGCGGAATTTCGGCTGATGCGCCGTGCCATGTTCACCACCCACGTTTTAAGGCTGAGTATCACGGACAATAATCATGTAGTCCGTAATAATATTGTAAAATGACTCTGTAAGGTAAGATATTAACCAAACATTATATTATATAGAACATGGATTTTGGCTGATAGCTGATTTTACATGAACATATTTTCCAAGAAACAACCGTTGTACTTTATATTGAATAGTGCATGCTTAATCAGTAAAGTTGAAAGGTAAATAAGGAATTACATTTTAGAACGAAAAATTACAAATATTCATGTACCAACAAGTTTTAAATAAAGCATGCAACACTGAAATGCAATGCGCGCACCTCGGTGCTCGATATACAGCAGCGCCACACTGTAGCTTGGTACTGGCGCAGCGCCGCGGCGCCGGCTGCATCACGATTTGTGACGGTAAAATCACGCAATCAGCCAAAATCCATATTTTACATAATAAATAATTGGATAATATCTTACTTTTCGACTCTCTCTTTTAGAGAGCATATCCAGCTTTCTGTTCCTCCACACAGGATTCGTTTCCTTAACATCAGGAATAATTTAAATCGATTTATCCAAGATATTCAATGGGTAAGTCAGTGTTACTGTTTCCTTAATTTTTTGGATAACCCTTAAAAAATATTTTCATGGTCCAAATAAATACGTATTTTGAAATTATAAATCTATGAAATTGAGAACAAATAAAAAAGATTTCTAAGCGTTACTATTTCTATATCAGTAGAAAATTGTTCTTAATATTTCTTATTTAAGTATTCTTTAACAATAAAACCCTTATAGAACAGTTTAAAATGTATTATGAACAACACGTTTAATGGAGTTTCGGAATGTTTGAATTTTATAAATTTATATTGAAACAACTTAAATGTGTCTTAAGTTTCTTCTCAGCTAATTATGCGAATGAACACAATAGTGGAAAGGTTTGTTATTTGTTGTTTTCCGTGGTTAAAATGTACTAAATGCTATTAGGATTGTTATAGTATTATTAATCTATACAACTGAAATATTACAGTAGCTAACAATTGGGCCTGGCATCCACCACTATGGCCATTTAAAAGACGCCCTTTCTCACGGATCATTAAAAGTTGTTTATGAAACTTCAATACTCAATATTATCTTTTAATGGTCTCTCTTTCTTGTACATAAAAAGTTACTTTGTAAAGTAAGTGGTGTTTTTTTATATGTCAATGTTTTTAATTGTCTTTCTTCGAATAACTCATGTCGGGCTTTGACGTAACGACATCAAATTATTTTTCCAAATACAATTTAGGAAAACTACTAAGCATTTGGAAATTATATTTTTGGCTTGAATATTTTAAAGTAAATCAGAAAAAAATCAGACAAGGTAAATTATAATAAATCTAATGGCGTCTTTCTTGTGCATTTAAGTAAAACACAGAATAAGAAAATGAATTCCGAGAGGAACACTCTGTGGTAATTACTAGAATTGTCCTTGCTCATTAAAAGGGGGATTGTAGTTCTATCAGGGCCATTAAGGAAGTTTTCTTAATTTTATCTTCGAACGAAGTTGATAAGAATTACGTTAAAATTATATCTTTGCTTCCTTTGACAACATGTTTTATACTGATTCTTTTTAAAAATAATTTAACTTGTGGGATTGAGAGATTGGTTTTTATGGGTTTGATGATGGTAGTGTCGTCAAACCCATAAAAACCAATCTCTCAGTTGAGGCACAGCTCGAAGATACAAAACATCTAGCGAGCAAAATCTGCAATAGCCTAAATTTGGAGATAAACAAATCAAAATCTATCAGTATTATTTTCAACTTCACGAACAGAACAATAACTTCAGACATTACATACCAGCCGATCTCACAAACAAAAAATCAACAACATTCCTTGGTATAACAATTGATAAGAACCTGGAAAAATCACATTGAGAAACTCCATACAAAACTATCTTCAGTACATTTTGCTATACAAAGAATAAGACGCATCACCAATACAGACATTGCAATAATGACATACCCTGCAATTTTCTCGTTTTGGAATTATTGCCTCGGGATTTGCAAGTGAAGCACATCTACAAAATATCTTCATTTTGCAAAAAAAGGCTATACGTATTATAGAGGAACTGGACTGCAGAGAGCACTGTCGACTCTTCTTAAAAACCAACAACATCCTAACCATCACATCCCTTTACATCTTTGAAATAATTTATTTTATAAAACAAAACCCTCCAATTATGAGACAGGACTGGCTCAAATATACTCTCAGGTCAGGGACAAATTTAAACCAGCATAGTCTTCAAAAGACTAGCAAAACTCCACAATGCATGGGCATAAAACTCTTTAATCTTTTGCCACAAAACATTAAATCAATAACAAATGTAAAATTGTTCAACAAAAAACTAAAACAATATCTCATTGAAAAATTATATTACAACATATCCGAGTTTTATGAAGAACACAAATGCCATATTAGGCCCTAACAAAATATAAAAAAGACTCACGGTAATCCTTACCCACCCCACCTATCACCTATCGAGCCAACGATAGACAGATGACGACTCCCCAGTCTTAAAGACTGTGGCGAAGAGGACCTATGGTAAATGGTAAATAATTAAGGATGAAATACAGTACTTTTTGTAATACCTTTATAAGATAGACATATTTATTTCAAGCTTATAACTAAATTTAAGGTTTTCTAAATATTAAAATTCTACTATTCCGAAACAGTAGGTAGATTATGGCTTAAACTAGTTTTTATGTTAGTGATGTAAAGTTTAAGCACGAAATACACTAAATTAATTGTCATCAAACCTTTGAAAAATGTTTTAAAGTAACAAAAATCTTTGGAAAAAAGAAGATAAATTCTAAAAACTTTATACAACATACACCCCCATGTCCCCCAGGTTTTCTTATGTACTTAACAAACAAAGGGGTTTAGGATTAAATATCCCAAGATATTATTTTGAGTGGTTGTAATTTAAGTATTTAAAATATAATTTTGTCCTTAAACTTCAAAATTTACATTATCACGGATTTAAGAATATCAATTTGTTACGTTTGTAAGACCCAGTTGTTTGAATAGTACCTAGAGGGCTGAGTTTTGCGCAGGGAAGGTCAGTCAGTTTGTTTAGATGATTGAGTAATTTCTCAACAAGTCCAAAACTGACAAACAGATTTGCTTAGCTCGTTTGCCTCTTTTCTTCATGTTAAAGGTCACTCCATTTGTTATAATAGCTCAATGTCCCTTTGATTCATTTTAGCGAATTTCCCCTATAGGGAAGAAGCTATTACCGTAGGTCTCATGGTAAGACTTAAGCCCGAGACCATGATAACTTTTCATTTTGAGGTCCCCAGATGCCAAAAACACCATTCGTTCAAATATATATATATATATATATATATATATATATATATATATATATATTTATTTATTTATATATATATATATATATATGTGTCCGTAAGCACGATAACTCTCGTAAAAAAGGTCCGATCTTAATGAAATTTGGTACAAACGTGTAAAGTACCATTTATTTGAACGAGTTCGAAAACCAGACGAATCGCACCATCCAAAGGGGGGTTTTGGGGGGGTTTTGTACCCCAAAAATGGTTTTTTTGGGGTTTCCACATGTTATTTTTATTTAAATAAAATTTTAATTTTGACCATTGAATTCAGCATAAAAAAACAATTTGGTATCTTGATCATTGGTCTACGTCAATTGGTTACTGAGATATTGAAAGTGCTAAACAAAGTACGTTGTCTAATGTTATTCTTATGGAGAAAAAGAAAAAATGTATATCTCGCTTATTTATGAAAATAAATTGACAAAATTTGGTATATGGCTTCATCTGGTTGTGGTTTATTGTTGTTTGCACACAAAAAATTTTTCGCCTATAGTTCCCGTAGCAGCAAACCTAGGTATTCGGTACCCATGTTATTCTTAATGGAAAATAATTCAAATGTTATATATCGCATATTTATGAATGTATATAGATGCCACTTGGTATGTGACTTCACTTAGCTGAGTTCTATTGATATTTGCATAAAAACTCATTATTTTGTGTTCCTTGTTGCAGCAAATCTGCGTACTCATCCCCAATTATGGAGAATAATTCATATTTTAAATATCGCTTGTTTGTGAATATATTTCTTATGAATCTTGTGAAGTGGCTTAATGTGTTATGTTATAATTCATTGGAAATTCGCTGAGTATGCAGGTTTGCTGCGACGGGTTTATTAGATTCCACAATGACATGTTGCAAATCAATCAATGTTGCAATCAATCAAGCAACCAAACATACAAGCAACCAAACAAACTTTACTCATAGTAGAGTAGAGACTTAGTAGACTTAGTAGAGACTTAGTAGAGACTAACATTTCTCAGAGCTAATAACAAGGAATTGTCGCTGAATAATGGGATAACTTAACACATCAAGTCGCAACTAAAAATACCTATACATTACGTGTCTTGCTAAAGGTGTTAGTTTATTACTTCCGAGTATTAAGAAACCTTATGATATAGTTGATTTTAATTTTTTTAGATTTTCTATTTATTTTTCTCAACGTCTGAACTAAAAAGCTAATAATCTCGACTTTCACTCTACAAAGGAATATGATAGCTTAATTTAACTTGATAAAAGTGAATTAAAATTACTTTGCTTAACGAAGTTAAACCGTGCAATCAAAGGGAACCGGATGTAGAAATGTATATTTGAGATACTCTCCCGACATCTGGGGCACTCGCTTCAACTTTCACGTGTTAATTTTATCGTTGACCGCACGACTTCATTCACTATCCCTGTACGTCGTCAGCTGTACCTGTGTCCTTTATGTATGCTTGAATTGTATATTTCAATCGAACAGACACAGTTTATCCAATAATAAAAATTTTGTTTCATATATAAAAATGTATTACTTTCTTGAACAACACATTTATATTACATTGCAACTGATTTACCAATAATAATTTGAAATACCTAGTTAAATTCATATTTAAACGCTTTTCCGCATGTTGTAATGTAGGCGTATTAAAATAGTAATGGTTTGTCCTAAACAAATTTTTTTTAATAACTTATTTACTTTTTGTAAATGTAAATAAATGCAAAACTATTAAATAATTGAATAAATAATTTAGTGTTACTTTTGTGAGTTAAAGTAAAGTGGTCACTCTTATTTATGGTCCAGTGCAATTAGCTCCAAAATGGAATAAATTGGGAGATAAAATAAAATTGAAACTGGTTGGATATAATTTATTAAGGTCTCTAGAACCCACAGATGAAAGTCCCAGAAAATTCCATGTGGACTTTTCCGCCATTTTGAAAAATAAGTCGGCCATGTTGGATTTGTGTAAGGGTTTACGGAAATTGGTATTACTAGTAGACTAATTGGTTTAAAAACCTCCCGTTTACATAAAGATGTCTTGTACAAACCAGGCTAGATATTTTATCAAAATACATGTATTAACTTATTTTTTACAAATGGTTACTAATTTAAAATATATTCATTTTTACATATTACTAATAGTTAGCAATTTTCACCAAGTATCCTTTTAGTTTGCATATATAAGAAACAAACTTTTAACACAAATTTTACAGCACAAAACCCCCCTTCAAAAACACACTAACAAGTTTCACCTGGATATTTCAAGCATCCTACTCAGGAATCAATAGAGGCGTTCGCTACATTTTCACTCAGGCACTCGGCCACAGCCCAGTCAATGAATGTTAAATACTAGCAAATGTCGTAAGAAATTAGTATCAGGCCGAAACACATACCAATCGATAGCACCCACCTAGAGGAAAAAATCCCAACAAAATCCTCTAATTTTCCCCCGGTGGTTATCTCGCAGCCCCCCATTAAACCTCCCTAGCTCCCCTTCCTGCACGCATTAACAAAAATGCTCATACATGGATTGATACTGTTTGTAGCTTCATATTTATTTTTCGTTTGATTGCCTAAATAGTGATATAAAAAAGGTAATGTCAATAAGTTAGCTCAAAAGATCGGTTCAATAGATATTTACATTATAATAATAAATATTTGACAAATTTAAAGTATTTAAAGTACTATTTAACATGGTTTTTATCTAAAAGACAAACACGTAAGTTTTTAAGGAAATACTAGACACAAAAGTTGTAGTAAATTATATTCCGCGTAAAACGATATATACATAGCTGTACTTCGAACAATGGGAACGTAACAAGAGGCTCAAACACGGCACGTGCATTTTAAGCCGAGACGCTACAGTGGCTGCGGAATTTCGGCTGATGCGCCGTGCCATGTTCACCACCCACGTTTTAAGGCTGAGTATCACGGACAATAATCATGTAGTCCGTAATAATATTGTAAAACGACTCTGTAAGGTAAGATATTAACCAAACATTATATTATATAGAACATGGATTTTGGCTGATAGCTGATTTTACATGAACATATTTTCCAAGAAACAACCGTTGTACTTTATATTGAATAGTGCATGCTTAATCAGTAAAGTTGAAAGGTAAATAAGGAATTACATTTTAGAACGAAAAATTACAAATATTCATGTACCAACAAGTTTTAAATAAAGCATGCAACACTGAAATGCAATGCGCGCACCTCGGTGCTCGATATACAGCAGCGCCACACTGTAGCTTGGTACTGGCGCAGCGCCGCGGCGCCGGCTGCATCACGATTTGTGACGGTAAAATCACGCAATCAGCCAAAATCCATATTTTACATAATAAATAATTGGATAATATCTTACTTTACAGAGTATTTTTACAATATTAATATGGACTATATGATTATTGTCAATGATACTCAGCCTTAAAACGTGGGTGGCGAACGTGGCGCGGCGCATCTGCCGAAATTCAGCAGCCGCTGTAGCGTCTCGGTTTAAAATGCACGTGCCGTGTTTGAGATACTTAAATTACGTTCTCATTGTTGAAAGCACAGCAATGTATGTATCGTTCTACGCGGAATATAATTTACTACAACTTTTGTTTCAAGTATTTCCTTAAAAGCGTACGTGTTTCTATTTTGGAGAAGAATAATGTTAAATATTATTTTAAATATTTCAAATATTTCTTATTATAATATAAATATCTATTGAACCGTTCTTTAGAGATAATTTATTGACAGGACGTTTGTTGTAAATTGTCGTGTAGGCAATCAAATAAAAAATAAATTTGAAGCTACAAACACTATTAATGGAGATATGAACATTTTTGAGAATGCTTGCAGGAAGGGGGCTAGGGGCGGTTCAAAGGGGGGCTACGAGATAACCACCGGGGGAAATTTAGGGGATTTGTTCCTCTAGGTGGGTGCTATCGGTTGGTATGTGCTTTGCCCTGTTACTAATTTATCCCGACATTTGATAGTGTTTGACCTTCATTGACTGGGCTAGGTGGCCGAGTGCTGCGCTGCACCGAGCGCCTGAGTGAAAATGTAGCAAACGCCTCTATTGATTCCTGAGTAGGATGCTTGTAATATTCAGGTAAAACTTGTTAGTGAGTATTTGAACGGGATTTTATCATGCTCTGCAATTTGAACAAACCGTTTTCCTTATATATGTAAACTAAAAGGAGACTTGGTGAAAAATGCTAACTATTAGTTACTATTTGTAAAAATAAATATGTTTAAAATTAGTAACCATATGTAAAAAATAAATGAATACATACATTTTTAATAAATGAATATCTAGCCTGGTTTGTACAAGACATTTTGATGTAAACGGGAGGTTTTTAAGTCAATTAGTCTACTAGTAATACCAATTTCCGAAAACCCTTGCACAAATTCAACATGGCCGAATTTTTTTAAAAAGGCGGAAAAGTCCCCATGGGATTTACTGGGACTTTCATCTGTGGGTTCAGGAGACCTTAATAAATTATATCCAACTGGTTTTAGCTTTGCCTTTTATTTCCTTACTTAAATGCTAAATGTACAGGACTATTATGATCCAACCAAACAAGTTCTGGGTTTTTTCCCCACTAGGTAATTACAATTCACAAATGTGAATATTAAGGACTTAATGAAGCTTGAAAAAATTGGTAACTGATTTGGAATCCATTGGAATCAAATTCATGAATTAATTTACACAGATCAAGTTCACCCTTTCTGATCTTATATACCATATTGTTTTGCTTTTTATATTAATTAAAAAGTTTTTAAAGAAACAATATGTTTATTTTAGGTTCAAATAAGTCTAATAAGTTAAAAATGTAACATATTTTTCAAGAATAGACTTAAAGCCTTCAAGAAGCTAGGTAATTCAAAAAATCCACCTTAAAAAATATGTTACTCTGTTGTGTTTTGTCCTGTTGATTTTTCTTTCTTTATCGAGTCGATAAAGAAGGCTAGTTAGCTTTAAAAATGTTAATATACTTTGTAAATACCAAGAGTTAAATTATGAAGAGAAAACATAGTCAGTAGCAAGTAACAGTTAACGCAAATGTAATGTTTTTCTAACAGATTGACGGTCCATATTATACATTAATGTTTAGTAAACACGGTTGAAATAAACTTTTAAGCGGATATATAATACAACAAAGAGATGTGTTACACATTAATTTTACGTCTCACTCATAAGACGAGTAGTTAGTTATGATACGTTTTGTCAGCCACTAACATGAACCCCCTCTACAATGAGGGAAGTATGGCCGTGGATTCCTCCACAATTGATTCAAAATACTATACAATACATAGTACTTATGTCAGATTTCATAGACCTTATGGGTCAAACTATAAGTGTGGAAGACCTATAAATATAGTTTTCGTGGATAAATTTAGTATTAGAAATAAATCATATTTATATCGTAGTCCGTGACGAGCTAGAAATATTGGCTGATAGTGTAATGGTTAGAAGGCTTGCCTACAAATTTGAGGTTCGCCAGATCAATCCTGAGTGGAATCACATTTTCATCAAAGTTCGAATCAGGATCCAGCTGCCAGTGGTATTTAGACTATTAATGATTCTGGCTAAAGAATCAGTCGGTTTTAAAGTACTCAGTAACAAGCGAAAAGAAAAATCTTACTCTACCCTCGTAATTAATTCATAAAATATGACTCAGTTCGTCGGGCTGGCGTCTTAAACAGCGATTTACTGAAGCAGGTAAATATTTATTTTATATAATTACTAGCCGACCCGTTGCAGCTTCACCGCGAAAACTATGATAGTTGTGTGTGCTTCAATCTGTGGTTAGCCCGTGGAACTAATACGAATCAAAATCAGCTGTTTGAATTTTCATCAGCTCAAACCAAAGTGAATGTCCATTAAGAATACATGGTAACTTTGTGACCCAGCGGGGCGGAACACCGGGGGAATTTTGTAATACCATTTCTTAGCAAGCACCTAGGGCCAAAGAGGAACATATATGTCAAATTTCAACTCTGTAGGCCTTATAGTTATGGAGATTACGTTATAGGTCAGTCAGTGGTATTTGGATTTTATATAAACAGATTGTATTGTTCGTTTATTCAGCATAATACACCTATTAACATAGCCATATTGCATACCTTCTTGGACGATGACGACATACGAATAAAAAATATCCTTTGAACACTTCCTCAACACCCACTGTCATTGTCAAGTAGTCACAGCAATACAGTATAACAGACTGTTTGATAAAGCTGAACTTATAATTCTGTTCATTTTATTAACTCCTCTTCCTCTTAAACTGTAAATAGAAAAGGCGTGTTTAATGTTTTATTGTAATTTAACTATGCGGTTAACTCTGCATGTAATGAGTGACCAATTATGGGTTTCATGTGATTTAATTGCTATAAAGGATTTTATTAAATTAAAACTACTATTACAAATCAAAGAGATTCATAATTTTACCTGTGAATAAATATGATTTACTTAATTGATTTTTAATGTTAAATTAGTAAACTTTCCAAAATTTGTCAATGTTTAAGCCAGAGTTAAACTGTTGTTTTGTTAAAGGGATTGTGCAGTGAGCAGGTATAGAAATGTCTGAATGAAAAATCCTTAATTAACTAAACGCAAGGGCAATATTCTTAATTTTATTTACAAACCAAAATTTTGTAACAGATACAAAGATTATATTTATGATATTGTAATAAAATATAATTTTATTATTCATTACATAAAATGTGACCGTTGGTAATCATATTTAGCTAAAACGCTCTGTCAAATGTTTCCTTCCTACTGCTTCTGTTTCCTACTTCTTCCTTCTGTAAACTTCAGTTACCAAGCCAAACGTTTGAGATATTCCACGAAGTATAAGTCATCAAATAACACAATATTTTTTCAAAGAAGATACCCAAAGGAATAATTCTTGAGTTTTTAAGGCCATCTTTCAAGTTTTCGTTCAAGTTTTAATGAACTTCATCGAACTCTAGTTATCTGCCAACTCCAGCTGATTCCAATTTATTACAAAAATGGGCAAGTATAATAGCAAATTATTACCATTCTGAGTTTAAGTTAAAATTGTTAGTTTTTTTATTTGCAGGTTTCTTGAAGGAATATTGAAGTCAGAAGAGATACAAAGTCTGGGAACCAACAGATAGATCGTATTTTGGACTACCCGATTAGATTGATAAATTTTGTATATATAACAAATACAAAAAATAAATATTATAAACATTATATTATATTATTATAAATCATATTATGTAATCCATATTACAATTTAAACTAAAAATAGCATTTATAATTGTGTTTTTTACACATTCCTTTACTTAAGTCAGTCGTTTTGCTAAGTAAGCTTTACAATTGTTTCTGCTGCTGAGAGAGAGATACTGAATGGATCCACCCGCTCAGATGTAAATTCAGGATCTTTCAATATCGTATGACTGGTTAGAAATTCCAACAAGGCTTTATGTAATTATTTTCTGGAATATTTTGCATTATAAGTTGAAGGAACTGTCCACTACTTTAATGTAGACAGGACTTTAATTGTTGTTAATATTTTCCGTATATTTGTTTAAAGTTGTTTTCGATCTAGTTAAATTAATTTTAACGCTGTTTAAAAAATATTTTATGGGCGTTACTAAATATTACAATGTTGAAAATTTTAGTAATAGTTTTAAAAAGTCCAACAGATTTTTTTAAAACTCTTTAAGCATTTATTCCTTAAGGAAATGTTTTGAATTTTTCAGGTTTAAGCCAAGTCATATCTAAATTTGAAGTGTGGCACACCAACGGTATGATTACCCGTTAAGCAAGAAAAAGGAAAAGTTATCAACACAACACATTTTCGATAACCCTAAAATTATAAGGATAAAATATTGTGTCCGATATATTGTGTAATCGCTCAATCTAACTTCCCTTTAAATATAAATAAAGAAACCAAAATCACATAATTTGTAGATGAACAATAATGTATAAAAATAAGTATAAAAAAATCGCTTATTGCCTGTATACACATTATATTTAAATTGACCTTAAAATACAAGATATTTTAAGTGACTTGTTATTGATGTAGTAGATAAAAAATAATTATGTATATCCTAAAACAATATTGAAAAGTAAGCAAACATTTATTATTTGCTTAAATTTAAACGTTTATTATTTACCATATAATTTATAAATGGTATTTTCCACATACCATAGACTACTAAAAGCAAACGAAAAAAGGGTTCAGAAATAGTTGATACAAACATAAGTTACAGTTGCAAGGGGATTAATGGCCATAACGGCGAGTTCTGTGGAAAAGCTCTTAACGCTCTAAAAGATGTACATTGCGCTTAGCATTCAAAGCTTAAGATTTAAAGTGTCGTTTGTCACAGTTTTAAAATATTTTCGTTTTTATAAAATTGTATGCTAAAATAATTTTTTAAGCATAAGTCTAACAAAGGCAGTTATGTCTACTGTTTCCAATTGTATTTTGTATTGAAACCAACACAATAGAACATACAAGTCTATTTGCGATATCAGTACATGCTATTGTATCTATGGTGTCTGAATCTTTGAAATTTAAGTCGTTCTCCTAAACTGGTGCTATTACATGTAAAAAAAAACAAATTGGATTTGTTCCTATTTGTTTATATTTAAAGAGACTCTAGAAGGTAAACTCCATTGACTGAAAACAAAATTCGAACTGCTAAGACAACACAATATGACAATGGTCAACAATATGTGCGAGAATATTAGTAAAAATATAAAAAAACAGTATCACATTTTTTCGTTTGGGATGCAATTAAAAAAACCGCTTGACAACACTTCAAAACATATTTATTCTTGTATTCTTATACTGTGCCACCTAGAAAACGGCAAATACGTAAAATACAGCACAAGCCAATCGATTTCGACTGGCTACGCTAGCACCGGTCATAAGGCTGAAGGAGTAAATGAGTCATCGGGAGGAGGCCTGTCATCGGGTCCGTTATGGTCATCGATGTGGCCGGACGAAATCGAATGGATTCTGTCATAGTTAAATCAATTTTCAGTTTTTAAGTGAGTACAGTGTAGGAGTAATACGTTCTTTGTATACAATTCATTGTTGTTAATGGCGTGTTTATGTGGTCTTGTTATTTTCTAGTCATTTTTTCTACCTGAAGACGGGATCAGATTCCAGATCCCGAAATGTCGTGAAAGTTCGTTTTTACTAACCAGTGGTGGAAAATGTCCGCAACAATGTTACATAGCAGTAATCAGTTGTTATTGGAAGACTTTTTGAATTACATCCCGTAATGATATTAGCACGTACCGTTATTATAAAAATGTTGTTTAAAAGACATTTCAGCAAATTAAAGAACGGGATGTAATAAAAGACGTCTGTTGTAAGTAATAAGGTAATATGCTAATCAAAAAGTTGATTAATTAAAGAACATAAAGAACGTCAAACATTATTTTATTAACTATTCTAAAAATATTTTCCATAGGTATTAACAAAGTACTTTAATTATTGATTTGAAATTGATTGGAACTTCATTTTTTTAAATAATTCTTTATTAGCCTGTATACATCAGTATACTTATGTTTATAATTCCATTGCCATGTGTCATTAGCACGTTTCGTGCACAGTACACAACTACACATGCGAACGCTTGACTTACATGTGGAGGACATTTTCTGGTGTCAAGTTGACAGTAAAGAGCAACATAAATGTTCCATAGCCTCTCATGAGAGCCACTTTTGGTATTGATGGCGCCCACTTTGTCACCAGGTTTGTTATACTCTTTCATGAGCTATCTTTTAGCACATCATATTTTTTCTCAACTCTTATATCACTACATTGTGTTTGATAAAAATCGTCATTATACATATTACAGATATTTTGATTTATTAATAATCTGATTGAGATAAACGAATAATAATAATTTATGAAAATAATAATTATTTATAATAATTATGACATAAATCCATATTTTAGTGAATGTTAGTAATGAAAAAACTACAGTCCATCCAGGACTGCGAAGCTATGTCGTCACAACTCCTTTAGACCTGATATAAAGGAATGGTGGCCGTAAACGAGTTTGCATATCCATAAATAAATTCCATGCAAAAATAAAAAGGTACTTCTAAAATATTGGTAATACTATTGTTAGGTTTCCTATAATGGCATAGTTGTCATTGTATGAGTAATCTATCATTCGTAGCCAAACTGTCACTGTAAGAACCATAAAATAAATTACATAAAACTAATAAACATAGAAAATAGCGGACCTCCTTGTGCCTATCCATTAGGGATAGAGAACCCGGGGTATTACTGGCTTATAACTTATACCGATAGGCATGCAGGGTTGTGTGTCTGGAATACAATACTCATGTGGGTCTCACAATACGGTACAGCCATCACGACAACAGAAGGTGAACCCCACGGAGCCTAGCCATCAGGGACAGAGAACGTTATCCCCTGGGTATTATTGGGCTTATAACACCACCATTACTGACTGTGTTAGCCTTGTAGCGTTGTGTGTGTGGAGTGCAATACTCGTGTGGGTCTCACAATATGGCGCAGCCACCAAGGCAATAGAGAGTGAACCCCAAGGAGCCTAGCCATCAGGGACAGAGAACGTTATCCCCTGGGTATTATTGGGCTTATAACACCACAATTACTGACTGTGTTAGCCTTGTAGCGTTGTGTGTGTGGAATGCAATACTCGTGTGGGTCTCACAATACGGCGCAGCCACCAAGGCAATAGAGAGTGAACCCCAAGGAGCCTAGCCATCAGGGACAGAGAACGTTATCCCCTGGGTATTGTTGGGCTTATAACACCACCATTACTAATAGTGATGGACTTGCAGTGGTGTGTGTCTGGAATACAAAATTCGTGTGGATCTCACAATACGGCACAGTCAGAACGGCTACAGAGTGTGGACCCCCGGGGCCTAGCCAGCGTATTATTAGTGTGTCTGGAATACACATTGTGTATCAAACACAATATCAAACACAATAGTGTGTCTGTATTATACTACTGCATCTCATACACTTAGCACTGTTTTGTAATCATCTTATAGTGTTTATTACAGACGCACTAAAACAGGAACTATACAAATTTAATAAAATATGTGTCTACCTTGAGACATCAAAATACATGATTGCTTTATTGCGTTAACAAAAGTGTAATATATATATATAAAGTGATTATGTATTTACAATATTTTAACATTAATGTATTTGTATACTTTGTTATTAGTAACAGACTATAAACGACAAACTTTCAATAGCGTTAAACCATGAGTTAATTCGTTAATGATTGTCTACGGGCATAATTTTTTACTTTTATATGTATTAAAGATTTCCGTATTTCCCAAGACAAGAGAGTAATTGAGTTAACTGAGACAATTGAGTCTCGAAATTACCCGTGGCAATTGCTGATATTCTCCATTCATTCAAAGCGGAATAGTATCTTCATCCTCATAATTACAGAGATTTTTGGAGTCCTCTTTTAGCACGAGGATCTATATGCTGTATTTAATAAAGTTTAATCCTTACAAAGTTTTGATTTTTTGTTCTTTTTAAGAAAATACTCAAATCTTATTCTTAACCTTACTCGCTATTGATTTTAGCAAATTCCACCAATAGGGAGGAAGCTATTACTGCAGGTGGCATGGTAAGACTTAAGCCCGAGACCATGATAACTTTTCGTTTTGAGGCCCCCAGATGCCAAAAACACCTTTCGTTCAAATTTGTATATATCTGGCCGAGTTAAGATTCCAAAACATTTCTGGCTCATTGAAAAACTTGTCCGATTTTGATTAAATTTGACGCAAATGTGTTAAGTGACATCCATGAACTTTAAGTTAAAAAACCAGAAAGATCGGACCATGGGAAAGGAGTTGTATGGGGATTTAAAGTTTTTTATAAATCTGTTTTTGCATTTTTCACTCTAAACTTCAAAAACCCACGAATTAGGTTTCGGCCATTTATAGAGTTAAAAAATAGTGTTTTGAATTAATAACCTAGGTTAAGTGGTTGCGGAGAAAATAAAAATAAAACTCATGCATAACAATTTCTATATTAAATTTATAGAAAAAGGGATTTTAGTTTTTCTTAGTTCATTTGATTTAAAACCCCACATATGACTTACCAATAAGTTCAGCTCTGAAAAAAATATGTTGATGCTTAAATCGTGATTCAACGTCCAACCGTTTCAGAGATATTCAAAGTGCTAAAGCAGTACGTTGTCCAATGTTATCCTTATGGAGAGTAAATAAAATTTGATATTTCGAGTATATGTGAATGTATTGATGAAACTTGGTATATGGTTTATTAATATTTGAACAAAAATATAATTTGTTGTTGATTGTCCTCATAGCAGAAAACTGCATACTCGGCCCTAATGCTATTCTTTTGGAGAGTAGGTAAAGTTTAATATCTCCTTTAATCATGAACCTACATCAATAAAACTTGGTAAATAGCTATACTGATAATTGCAGAAATACTTGTATTTTGAATTCCAATTTTCAGCGAACCTGTGTAGACAGCTCTAATGTTATTCTTATGGAGGATAAATAAAATGTTATTTGTCGCCTATTTATAAATTTATTTTCATGAAACTTAGTAAATGACTTTATGTGGTAGTTAGCCACATATGTGCAATGTATGTTCGCTGAGTACTCAGGTTTGATGTGACGGGGGTATTTATGTTTGTAACTAATTACTTAAATTGTTTTCCTATGCATTTTAATATAAACTTCAGATCAGCCATATTTGGCAAAAGCGGCCATAAACATATTTAGTTTATCTTTCACTGTTTAAATTATATAAATATGTTTTACAGTATGTTTTGTGTTGCTATATGGTAGTTGTAATATTTTTTATTTAAAATGTTTAGAGAGTAGTGAAGTATTGACATTAAATGGTTACGTAGTGTTCTGTAGGCTTATGTTATCCTTGTTAATTTGTTGTATATTAAAATATCTAACAATAATTTCAGCGGGAGAATATAATTCCAAATCTGAGTGTGATTTATTGAATGTCAAACACGAGACGCTCTCTTCCTTATACCTTCACCGCATGTCACAGCCACACAAGCCCATAATCCTCTGATGCCGCCCTCCCTCACATTAACATGGTAATGACTGGGGTAGATACAACTGGGGAGAAGTCTGGCAAACTTGCTGATGTACTCGACGATGCCTTGAGATATGTGCTCTGAAAGCATAATTTACAGCAGTTGGGTTCAGAATTTATTATACAACCAATCATATGAACAATATGCTTAATTTGATTTAGAACCTGTACAGATCAAGCACCTATCAATTACGTACTGCAGGGGCAACTTTATGTAGAGTTAAGTGAAATTACAAGTAGGGTTAATCAGGTTGGGTGATGTTAGAACGCAAGACTTTTCGTTTGGAAGGACCCGGATTCTCTCTTTACCCAAAGACCGTAAGCTATGTGTTAGATAATGTGGTTCAACACCCACGTTAAACTACAGGTCCACCTATCGAGGAAACAAACATGGCAACGTATCAGAGGTGATGAGGAATTGGGGAACTCCCTCCACTCGTTTGGGGACGAACGAAATTGATTTATTTTACGTAGTTGACTGGTTTCCGGTTTTAATTTAGTTTATCAATGATTTTAGACTTTATTAAGTAGTTCTAAGCACGACAGTAAATTTTAAGACTTCGTTTAAGTCAGCCATATTAAAGGCTGTCAAGATCTAAAAAAGCAAGTTATTTAAATAATATTAAATGTTATTTCTATAACGTTATATATTTTTAACTAAACCCAAGAAATCCTTCTGTATTATCTGGAATATGTCTTGTATGAAGGGAATATTGGAGATTTAATTTTGATTATCGAAATCATGTCAGTAAAATATGTCGACTAAGAAAAAATTCAGAAGAAGAACGGTAGTATAAATACAAGTAATTCTGCTATCTCTAAAACAAAAACGTAGTCAAGTCTTGCATTATATACATGACGACAAACATGTGATACCATTACGATGAAGTTTAAGGCTTATTTTAAATCAGGTGGACTTTAATGTGAACCAAACTAAACAAACATCCAATCAAAGATTTTACAATTTCATAATAGTTCTGAATTTGTCGGCGTTTGTTTGTTGATTTTATTAATTTAAATACACATTAGAAAGATATTCAGTCCTGATGACAGTTCACAGGCTGATGATGTAGGCTCATCCATATTACTCTTATTTATGAAATTAACAGTGTGTATATTTTAGGTTTCCTTCTTAAAATCAAACATAAAATATACACTTATAAAACTAAAAAGTTGAAAGATGGAAATTAACAATAAAGGAGTTTTCCCAACCCTGTATAGTACCTCCTAGTGTGGGTTTTTAAATTAAAAACGAGGGTTTTTTATTATTTAGATATTGGTGAATTTATCTAAAATCCCTATAACTAGAACATTTTAATAGCACAGTTTTGTTTTAATTGAATCATCCGTACTAGTAAATAATGCGTTGTCACAGGACAATTTATCGGTAATATCGGATGTTTTTAATACAAATTAGCAGGCAGTAGTGTATTATTCGTAGGACAGTACAAATTAATATACATTGAGCATGGTTTTTTTTGTTAACTTAATTCCTTATAAATAATTGGCTTCTTTTATTTGTAAAAACATGAGTAATTTACAATTAAATTAAAATACATGTTCAGGAACAAAGTTGAAATATATTTTATTCAAGCTGGATACTAAACATATGTTAAAACAAATCATTTGAAGCTTTGTAGGATTTGGTATATTAAGTAGAAGTAAACGGAAACGAACAAGTCGACGTTATCTTCTGTGAATCAGTCTATATAGTCTACGTAAAGAAGAATAAGGAAGAAAATCCAATTAAAAAAATATATAATACTAGCTGGTACCCAGCGCGTTGCTGCCGCAGAAGAGGCATTGAATTTGTTTTATGTCAAATACTCGTAAAATATTTATTTCAATATGAGCTCGTTCACTTCGCTCACTCGCCTCCCGGATGAGCTCGTCCGCTACGCTCACTCGCATATCGAAAAAAGAGTTTGAGTTGTCATTCAAGTAGTTTTTAGCAAATTTCCCCTATAGGGAAGAAGCTATTACCGCAGGTCTCATGGCAAGACACAAGCCCGAGACCATGATCATTTTTTATTTTGAGGTTCCCAGATGACAAAAACACTATTCGTTCAAATTTATACATATTATGTATATGTTAATTATACATATATGTGTCCGTTAACTCGATAACTTAAAAAAAAAAGATTTCGATGTAATTTGGCACGAGCGTGTAAAGCAACATTCATGACTTTAAGTTCGAAAACCAGAAAGATCGGACCATAAGAAAGGGGTTGTATGGGGATTTTAAAAATTCCAAAAAACTGTTTTTTTGAACTTTTTACCCTAACATTTTTAAAAACTCAATTTTGTTTTTGACCATTTTATATAGCTTAAAAAAACAAATAATATAATATTTTTAATTATTAACCTAGGTTAAGTGGTTGCAGAGAAAATCCAAAAAACGAGTTCATAAATCTCCCATGTTAATCTAACGGGAAAAAGGATTTTAGATTTTCCACAGTTAATTTTACACTAAACTTCACATTTGCCTTTACCAATTGGTTCAGCTCTACAAAACCATAATTTTAGTCTTTAAATTGTGATTCTACGTACATTCGTTACAGAGATATTCAAAGTGCTAAACACAGTAGGTTGTCCAATGTTATCCTAATGGAGAATATTTAAATTTTGATATCCCGATTATTTATGAATGTATATCGATGAAACTTGGTGTGTGGATTCTTCTAGTACTGGTATATTGATATTTGCACACAAAAATGATTTGTTGTTGACTGTCCCCATAGCAGCAAACCTGCATACTCAGCCCTAATGTTATTCTTATGGACAATAAGTAAAGTTTTATATCTCCCTTTATTACGTACATAAATGATTAAAACTTGGTACATAGCTTCACCTGGTTGAGTTATATTGATAATTACATAAAAACATATTCCTTATATTTCTTGTTGCAGAAAAACCTGCATACTTAGCCCTAATGTTATTATTAAGGAGAATAAATAAATTGCTATATATCACTTATTTATGATTATATTCTTATGCAATTTTGTAAATGGCTCTATATGGTAGTGAGAAACATATCGGCTACATACACTGGAAATTCGCTTAGTATGCAGGTTTGCTGCAACGGGGGTATTTTATATCCATTATGAGAGTTACCATTCAACTAGATTTTTTTATAATGATAAACAGCTGTTTACAATATTTTAAGTTATAAATATCATCTGATAAAATAAAAACGAGTTCGCACGCAGCACGCTGACGTGAGGGAAGTGAATTTCCACTTAAAACTATTAAAACTCAAAACCAGTGTAAAAATATACATTTATTCCAATTTTTATTAAAATCTGAAAACAGTGATTTTTTGGCTGTTCTGATGCTCCTGGTTTCATTTACCTGCAAAGCTGGGAATAAAATGTTGCGCATTATAATGTTAGGAGAAGCTCCAGACAGGCTTGAAAGTAGGCGTGAGGTTGCTGGGGATGATAAAAGTACTCTAACAAAGGAATAACAGCCTTTTCTAGTGTAAAACCCCCATAAGACAACGTACTGTATTTAGTCGAAACACATTTTCTTTAATAACTCGGTAAATATTTATGACAGAATGACGAGAGAGGGCTTAAAACTTTTGCCTTACAAATTCCCATCTTTTTACATTAATTAATTTTACATACGGGGCTTTTCTGACCCTTTTTGGGCCCAATACTCAAAATTTTAACGATTAATCCCCAAAAAAGGGGTTTAGAGTTTTCCGATTGTTTTGCCCAACGAACTTATCCAACTGATTACAGAAAGGAACGTTCCTACCAAATTTGAAGTAAATCGGACAAAAAATGCGACCGCTAGAGTGCAAACACATGTCTATATATATAGCGTTGCGGAGTATAATAACTCTTTGTGTATATATACATATATACATATATATATACAATTTTGAACGACCCCCCAAAACGTGTTCAGGGGGTCACGTTAGGAACTTCTATGGTGGTCCCGGGCTTAAGTTTTACCGTGCGGGTCATGCTAATAGTTCACTTTCCAAAGGAAATTCACTAAAATGCAAACGGTGAAGAAAATATGCTAGAACTGATTGAATTATGTTTAACATTTTCTTATTTTTCAATTAAAACAAGTTTTATGAGCAAGTTGATGGAGTTGCGATGGGAAGTCCTTTATCCCCCATAATAGCAGACATTTTTATGAATTGGTTTGAGGAAAAAGCTCTCCAGACTTCAAGATTAAAACCAAAATGTTAACTGAGGTATGTAGATGATACGTTCATTATTTGGCAACATGGAGAGAACACAATTGAAACATTTCTAGAACATATGAATTCAGTTCATACTAAAATTAAATTCAAAATAGAAAAGGAAAAGGAGGGAGCATTTCCATTTCTAGATGTAATGATTATCAAAGCAGTCAAATCATTGAAACACAAAGTATTTAGAAAAGAAACGCATAATAACAAATAACTAAATGGAAAAATCACATCATCATCCGGCTCAAAAAAGAGGGTTAATCAACTGTTTGGTAGATCGTGCTAAGGTGATAAGCAACCCTGAATTCTTAAGCAGAGAAATTAACACAATAAACCAAGTATTAATTGCAAATGATCACAAAAGTGGAATGATAGAAGATGTTATAACACAACATAACCTAAAACCGGAAAAACAAAATGAAGCCAACCAAGAGAACTGCAAACGTGCGATCCTGCCTTACATTAAAGGTACAACAGACAAAGTGTCAAAAGTTCTAGCTAAGCATAAAATAAAGACAACATTTTCGGTATGTTCTAAATTAAGAGATTTACTCCCCAAAATAAAAGGTCAAACACAAGTGTTGAAAAACAAAGGTGTCTACAGAATACCGTGCAGTTTCAAAAAGGTATATATTGGAGAAACTGGGAGAACAGTAAATGTTAGAATAAGTGAGCATATCAGAGACGATAAAAAGGGCAGAATAAATACCTCAGCAATAGCAGAACACACACATGAAAGCGGACACAGCATGGAGTTTGACAATGTAAAATTATTACATAAAGAAGAAGATTATTTTAAAATAAAAATTAGAGAATCCATAGAAATAATTAAACACAAGGAAAATATAAATAGGGAAGATGGATATAAGCTCTCTAAGTCTTGGCTTCCAATTTTCAAAAAGGAAATAAATTAAAAATACACCCCATGGATCACCATATTTATATATTTAAATGTTTGACTAATGTACTTAAATTATATGTAGTAGTAAGCTATCATATGATTCATTGTTTGTTTTTAATTTTTGTTTTGTTTTTATAACCTTCATACCGATGAAGATGTCCTAAGTGGCATCGAAACGTTTAGGTAAAAACAGAAAACATAAGTAAGAATGGAACTGCCAAAAGCGTTATTATTAGTAATTATAACAATAGCTTAGTTAAGTTTAAGAATTTAAACAACAAACCGATATGGTATATATTGCTTATTCATGAATTTATATTGATGAAATTTGGTATGTGGCTTCACCTAGTTGAGTTATTTTGATATCTGCATGAAAACCCATATTTTGTGTTCCTATTTGCAACAATCCTGCTTACTCAGCCCCCATGTTATTCTTATAGAGAATAATTATAATGTTATATATCACTTATTTATGAATGAATATTGATGAAACTTGGTATGTGGCTTCACCTAGTTTAATTCTATTTATATTTGCACAAATACCAATTGTTTGTGTTCCTTGTTTCAGCAAACCTATGTACTCATCCCCAATGTTATTCTTATGGAGAATAATTAAAACTGTATATATCGCTTATTTGTGAATATATTTTTATGGAACTTGGTATACGCCTTTATGTGGTATTAAGTCATATAATATGCATTGGAAATTCGCTGAGTACGCAGGTTTGCTGCGACGGGGGTATTTCCGCTTACTTTCCTCGTTCACATAGACAGCAGATCTGTGTCCAGCGAGGAGTAAGCCGCCGGCGCCGTTACAGCACGTTGTACAGTCCTATAATTTTTTATAGCTAGGGCTGGGATTTAAACCACGACGGAGGCGGAGTCAGGACAACGGAGATCTTCACCTTAAACACTTCGCCAATGTCAAACTCGCCTAACTTAGTGTAAACAGTTAGTATTTATACTTATTACTTATTAGAAAAACATTATTGTATAATATAATGATTAATAATTAACATTTGCAATGAAATAGAATTTTGTGTAACAACTTTTTTTACACACCATTTAAGTTTAATTCCCATTTATTATTCTGAGGTTTTAGTATATGCCTGCAAAATGAGTATGATATGGTTTTGCCTTTGCAGTTGTGTACTAATAAAATATAATTAGAGGCAGTTTTTTTGTAAGTGATATTTCAGCATTTGGTCTTTTAACACGCAATTAGCCAAACTATATCAACCCACATTTTGAGCTTGGTGCACTTTATCAGTTTTAAAGTTTTAAAATCAAATATAACTATTTTCGTATTAAACTCCTAATTTAAACTATAATCACGTATCTTACTAACAATGAATAACCGTATAATTTATTGCTAACGAGGTTTTCCATGACTCGGGTTTCTCACATTGGCTCAGCTGGAGTTAACGACTTACAAAATTGCTTCTTAAACTAACTGTTATTTCCTTCCCGACACGGTTTTAATATTTATAATTCATTCATTTTCATTATAACTCATTCCCTTTAATTAGAAATAATTCTTTTTCATTATAACTCATTACTTTGCAGGTAATATGTTATACAAAAATGTGTTTTGACGTAATTTCAAAGTATTATGTTCTTAATTTAAATATAATCTTAAACTTAAATGCTTTCTTTTCGGTTTTCTTCCTCGTATTTATTTTGTCCTCCTAAAACTATTCTTTATCCATGCCAATCGTAGCATTGCAGACCTGGTTGTTAACATTAATTTGTATGCAACGTTAGTGTAAGTAATTCAATTTTTTCACGTTCTGTAGCCATTGTTAAAAGCCAGACTGAGTATGAAAAAATTGTGATTGCATTTGTAAAGTGAGTTTCACCAGGCATTACAACAGTTAGTTGTGTGTGCTGCATTCTGTGGCGAGTATCTAAACTACCTGAAATAATGAATTGTCTGAGGAATCGAATGGTAACAGAAATACTTTTGTTATAATACTATAATTTATATCCATTTTAGCCTCTGAATATTTTTTTCATATGATGTTTATTTGATTTTGTGAAATGTATCGTGCAATCGTGTGTGCGGATGTTTTTGTAGTTTGATTTTAATTTTATGACAACGACAGAGTACTGCATTCTGAAAGATGGTTCAGTTGAACCGAAACAGTTGTTACTTGTTCAAATTTGAACTATTGTCAAAAAAGGAATATAACCAAATCTTCATAAAAAAGTAAATGCATAAAACACCGTATCTCCAAAAGCCGGTGGAGCGGAGTCCTAAAGGTTCTTTTTGATTGAAGAATAGACTCGTGTGTTCTTTGAATACATACTCAACCAACTCATAACACAAAAGCTATATTCAAAACAAATAACATGCATCGGTCCAGTAGAGTATGGTTGATTAAACAACAAACAACTAGACATTTAGTTTGAATGTACATTAATATTGTTTCTGCAAATAAAATGCTTCAAGTCGTAGGATTCGGTGTTATATACATTTTAAAGTATGGACATTTTATTAAATAATAAGTATATGTCATGATTGTTACGAATTGATGCAACACTTTAAAGTGGAAAAGAAGTGTTTACCTAAGCCTTCATTGCTAATATTTTGGTTTATTATACAAATATGTTTTCGTTAGCTGTTTCACGTTTACTTTAAAATAAGGTAATAACTTTGTTGTTTCATAACATTAAAAATAACTGTTTAGCTAAAAGAAGAACAGGAAATTTCTTAGCCTAATATTCAACATGGTAGTGTCTTGTTTTAGGCTGGTGCACTGCCAAGCGTCTCTTGTAGACATTTCAATATAGCGCCGCTTTATAACACAATAACCGCAACTATTCCAACAGGAATTTTGGGACAGAATTTAATACACGTTACTTGCGATACTAGTAAGGTCACAGCGTGAATCAATAATGAGGGGAAATTAATTTTCGTCAACCCCTAAATCTTCTAAACATATAGTCCTGTTAACATGACAATGAAAACCCTCTAAATAATTAGAAAACGTAACGTGTTTTAATTTATTGGTTGAACCGTTTGACTAAAATTGAACCAAAAAAGAGTTGCAATGTTTATTTTATTTCTACTGAAGAAAAAAACATTCCTATTTTAAAAATATATTTTGAGCAGGCACATATTTTCAAAATTAAAAATATGATAACACACTGAACCGTATTTTAGGACACTGCCTAGTCCTCGAGGTCCCATATCCAATTCCTCCAGATGATAACTCAAGTGTGATACCCGATGGTTTGGCATCCAGTTTACACAAGTCTCTGAGGCGATGAGATCTTTCTCTAATCATGAAAATCATATAAAAGCCCTATTAAATTTAATCTAACATATATTTGAAGAACTCTTCTAATTAAGACCAGACTGTTTTGTTCTTATTTTCCAATCGGATGAAAATCCTTCCTTACTAATAAAATTACACTGAAAGACATAGTTTTCATAAAAATATGGTTTTGTAAAATATTTCTTAAAAAGTCATGTACATTTTGAAAATGATTTTTTCCAAGCTGTGAAGAATTTTACTAGCTTCAATTTTTGGATAACTTATTTTCTTTGTTTTACATCTTACACCTTACAAAAAACTTTTGAGTTGGAAATCATTTAGATATTTATAATATGGTAAGTTGCATATCATATCGTTTACTTTTAATACAATAAACATGTATATCCTTGTATAGTTGATTTTATCCTAGTTTATTTTTATCTTAGTATTGTTAATGAAGAGGTCTAAAAATTCACAAATCTAATAAAGTGTCCAAAACGGATAAAGGATTAAAGAAAACAGTTTTAAGATTTCAAGGGAAATTATATGTAAATGGAAGATATGGCCAACTAAAAAATTAACGGTAACACTATAAAATATTAAAAAAAATACTAAGCAAAGAAATCTGTATCTATTATGTTTTTAAAATCGGCTGGAACACATGCTCTATTTTTAATAGATATATCTCTTTTCAAGCTTCTATAAGATAGCAGTAGGATCCGAGGGTGTTTATTGTAGCCTCATGTAAAACGTTTATTTTAGAAAGAGCAAACCTCGACTTTTCAAGTTTCAAATGTTCTCGTACTGTTTTGTGTTTAAAAGTTAAAACTGGACGGTACTTTTTACAGGAGAACACCGACGAAAAATTAAGATATTGTCGTGAGCTTACATCGTATATTGTATGTTATATAAACAAAGGTTTAGCGTTTGAGTAGTTTCTTGCACTTAAGATCTTAAAAGTGCATTCAAACCAACGTGTAGAAAAGGTATTTTCAGAGTTCTAACATAACGTTCCATTGAAAGGTTTTGATTTAATTGGAATATATAGGTAAAAAATAAGTAAAAGTATAATAGATACTGTTAAGTGATCAAATAAACTGTACAAATTAAAAAAAAATAAACACTTATTCCCCGTTCACTGAGATTTAAGAGAGTTGCTTTTAAATAGCTTAAATATTTATTTTAATAACTAATACCAAAGCTTTATACTTAATACATTTATCAGTATACAAAAATGAATTGCACAGAATTAGCTATAAGGCATGACTTTTAATAGTAGCTTACCTTGTTCCTTTATTGTTCAACCGACTAGTTAAATAGTCGACATTTTCCTAACCAAATATTTGCTCAAGCTGAGAAGCGCTCGCCTCTAATTCATCAGTAGTTCTTTAATTTATTCTGTTATAATAACTTACTCGGGCACACATAAAAATACCCCCGTCGCAGCAAACCTGCGTACTCAGCGAATTTCCAATGACTAATATATGTCTTAATAAAGCCGCATATCAAGTTTTATAAAAGTATATTCACATATAAGCGATTTTAATTATTCACCATAAGAATAACATTGGTAATGAGTACGTAGGTTTGCTGAAACAAGGAACACAAACAATTGGTTTTTATGCAAATATAAATAGAATATAACTAGGTGAAGCCACATACCAAGTTTCATCAATAATCAAACATAAATAAGCGTTATATAACATTCTAGTTATTCTCCATAAGAATAAACATGGGGGCTGAGAAAGCAGGTTTGCTGCAAAAAGGAACAAAAAAATGGGTTTTTATATAATTATCAATATAGCTCAACCAATTGAAGCTACAAACCAAGTTTTATTAATTTATGTTCATAATTAAGGGAGTCATTACATTTTACTTATTCTCCATAAGATTAACATGGGGGCTGAGTACGCAGGTTAGCTGTGACGGGAATAATCAACAAAAAGTAAATTTTTTGTACAAATATCAATATACCAGTACTACGTGAAGCCACATACCAAGTTTTATCAACATACATTCATAAATAATCGAGATATACAATTTTATTTATTCTCCTTAAGGATAACATTGGACAACGTACTGTGTTTAGCACTTTGAATATCTCTGCAACGGTTGGGCGTAGAATCACAATTTTAACAACAAAATGATTGTTTTGTGGAACTGAACAGATTGGTAAAAGCAAATGTGAAGTTTACATTAAAATAAACTAAGAAAAAGCTAAAAACCTTTTTCCCATAAGATTAACATGGGAGATTTTAAGTATTTTTTTGGATTTTCTCCGCAACCACTTAACATAGGTTAATAATTCAAAATACCATATAATTTTTTTTAAGCTCTATAACATGGTCAAAACCAAAATTAAGTTTTAAAAAAATATTAGGGTGAAAATGCAAAAATCTGATTTTTGGAAAATTTAAAACCCCCATAAACACCCCTTCCCACGTTCCGATTTTTCTGGTTTTCGAACTTAAAGTCATGAATGTCATTTTACACATTTGAGCGAAATTTCATCAAAATCGGACGTTTTTTACTCAAGTTATCGTGTTAACGGACACACACATATATATATTAAATTAAATTCACATAGAAGGGGTACTATATGATAGATGAAAAATAAGTAACATGAGTACCCTGGAGAAAACATTTTAATTAATTAACACAACATGTTTCGACTTATAAAAGCCATGATCACGTGCTGATTTGCTA
Source organism: Allygus modestus (assembly GCA_963675035.1). Taxonomy (NCBI): domain Eukaryota; kingdom Metazoa; phylum Arthropoda; class Insecta; order Hemiptera; family Cicadellidae; genus Allygus; species Allygus modestus. Next base: position 188,264,550 of record OY776112.1, on the reverse strand, counting down.
AATACATAACCTTATTTTCATTATCAATCACAAAATGTAAATAAATAAAATTTGATAACAGACAGCTGATTGCGATCTCGACTGGTGTAAGTGTTATATATTTGTCTTTATATTTATAATTTTGTTAAAAACTGGATTACTTGATTGTATCTGCATGGTGTTTAAAATATTGACCCTGTCATTTTTATGGCTCTGATATATATGGAATTATTCTTTTACATTTAATTTTTGGCCTTTCTTCATTATTTCTAGAATAGACATATTTTCATCACAGTTCTTATATTTATGATCTGTTTTTAGTATGTGGTCAGCGAAGGCAGATTTTTGCGAGGTTTTATTGTTTGACCTAACTGCTTGGATGTGTTCGTTGAACCTACGTTTAAAACTTCTTCCAGTTTGGCCTATATAATATTTTGGGCAATCGCTACATTTGATCTTATAGATACCGCATTTTTCAAATTTGTTTGTTTGATTTTGATTAATATAAATAAATTCTCAAATACTAATCAAAATCAAACAAACAAATTTGAAAAATGCGGTATCTATAAGATCAAATGTAGCGATTGCCCAAAATATTATATAGGCCAAACTGGAAGAAGTTTTAAACGTAGGTTCAACGAACACATCCAAGCAGTTAGGTCAAACAATAAAACCTCGCAAAAATCTGCCTTCGCTGACCACATACTAAAAACAGATCATAAATATAAGAACTGTGATGAAAATATGTCTATTCTAGAAATAATGAAGAAAGGCCAAAAATTAAATGTAAAAGAAGAATTCCATATATATCAGAGCCATAAAAATGACAGTCACAATATTTTAAACACCATGCAGATACAATCAAGTAATCCAGTTTTTAACAAAATTATAAATATAAAGACAAATATATAACACTTACACCAGTCGAGATCGCAATCAGCTGTCTGTTATCAAATTTTATTTATTTACATTTTGTGATTGATAATGAAAATAAGGTTATGTATTTAGCAAATCAGCACGTGATCATGGCTTTTATAAGTCGAAACATGTTGTGTTAATTAATTAAAATGTTTTCTCCAGGGTACTCATGTTACTTATTTTTCATCTATATATATATATATATATATATATATATATATATATATATATATATATATATATATATATATATATATATATCAATGTACCAATGGCAATTACGGTACAGTGTTTCCACGACTTAGCTGACTCAGCTACCACGACCAGTGGGCTAGCAGCGTTATTTGGATTTGTATAATCAGTCCGCGCTCCTAGCGGAGAGAACCGCAGTAACCCGCAGCCATTAGTTACAGTTTTTGCTACCAATCAAATCGCGTTATCAGACATTGCGAATAGAATATAATTACTACGTTAAGGGGTTAACGGGTTAACGTTAATGGGTTAAGGGGTTTCATTCGTATTTTACCAACATCTCATATTTCAACATATGCGGTATTAGCGAATTTCCCCTATAGGGAAGAAGCTATTACCGTAGGTCTCATGGTAACACTTAAGCCCGAGACCATGATAACTTTTCGTTTTAAGGTCCCCAGATGCCAAAAACACATTTCGTTCAAATTTATATATATGTATATATATATATATATATATAAATTTGAACGAATTGTGTTTTTCGTTTTAAGGTCCCCAGATGCCAAAAACACAATTCGTTCAAATTTATATATATGTATATATATATATATATATAAATTTGAACGAATTGTGTTTTTGGCATCTGAGGACCTTAAAACAAAAAGTTATCATGGTCTCGGGCTTAAGTGTTACCATGAGACCTACGGTAATAGCTTCTTCCCTATAGGGGAAATTCGCTAATACCGCATATGTTGAAATATGAGATGTTGGTAAAATACGAATGAAACCCCTTAACCCATTAACGTTAACCCGTTAACCCCTTAACGTAGTAATTATATTCTATTCGCAATGTCTGATAACGCGATTTGATTGGTAGCAAAAACTGTAACTAATGGCTGCGGGTTACTGCGGTTCTCTCCGCTAGGAGCGCGGACTGATTATACAAATCCAAATAACGCTGCTAGCCCACTGGTCGTGGTAGCTGAGTCAGCTAAGTCGTGGAAACACTGTACCGTAATTGCCATTGGTACATTGATATAGTTCTTGTAAAATATACGTTTAATTTAATTTTTGCTAAAATTTTAAAAGCTCAAGAAAACTCGGTAAGCCAAAGGATGATTCAGTATACCAGTATATATAGGATAGTAAATAATAGGATTATTCATGTTTAATTCTTGCTGAAACTAGAATAAGACAGGATTAAATTATAAGAGAGCAAGAGGGGGTAACCCGACCAGGACGGGATTCCTCTTTCAGAAGGCGGTGTGGCTGAGAGTCTGGTCGGCGGTCTTCGTCGTCGGCTGAATCACTGGTTTTCTCCATTTTCACCGTTTTTGAAGGGTTCAAGAGTATGGGGAACGAACATCAGAATAATTGTCCTATCTATTTCCTTCCAAAATCCTAACGAAAATAATGTTGTACAAGTTAAAGAACTAGCATTTTATGATTTTATAAGTAAAGGTATTATTGATTTAAGTTAATATTATGTGAAGGTCAATTGAAAGTAAGTTTTGTTTTTGTTAACGTCAATTATTTTACATAAATAAATAAAAAAAAGGCATTTTGTAACAGCATATTGTATATTGATTTTAATTTTAAAAACCTCACGAATTGTCTCTACCTGCCAGTGTTCTAAATTATATTTAAGATGTGAAGGTAATAAAAAGCACTGGAGTACTGAAAATTGGTTTCAGAGAATTTATGTGATAGTTGTCAAAATGTAGAGGGCGATTACCATAAATTAAGGTAGGGTATAACACCTTAGCCAGGTGTTGATACGAACTTCGTGGGGTCGAATCCCGCACACGATCAAAACTGTCCAGTGCAACTCTCAATGAGTCAACCGGTCTGTGGCAAGGTTGGTGGGAGGGCCCAAGTAAAACTAAAGGTGGTAGGCTTGCTTGGAAGTTGACGGGATCGGTTAATACTTTGTGAGTTGCACATGATCAACACTGATTTTGCTACTTTTTACTTATGTATACTGTGTGTGTACCAATGCGACTCTCTAAACTAAAGAAAACAATATCTTAATTAAAATACACCTTTAATCAATTTAAAAACACCAATTTTATATTCCAAATCATAGGTTTAAAAAATTACAAGTAAGAAACGAGACCAGCTCGTATGTCTACGCCAATGGATTAAACACAAAACACACCAAACAAAGCAATCAACACATTATCAATTTATATGGGTATATTAAAATAAGTGTACTAATGCATCCAACTAGTTTACAGGAGGACAAATTGTTTAATTTACGGAAGAATAAAGCGAAATAGATAATAAGAGCAAAATATATTATTCTCGTTATGACATAACACAAATATCAAGATGTATATATTATAGAGAAATATATACTTTTTTGCACGTATTTAGAGTTCGAGCATCTCAGAAAATCGCCTCGTGGGAATCCGCAAGGAAGCGATGAATATTTCAATCGTACTAGAGTTAGGTTAGGTTTATATATTGCAATTTATTAAAATATAGAACGTAATGTTTCGTCATTGTTTTCATCATATTATCCACCCCGACTACACCGATCCCCTGTGATACCGACACCCCCACTACATTTACACACTGCTGTGAAACTGACACCCCCACGACACTGTCACACTACTGTAATATTAACACCCCCACAACACTGTCACACTATTTTGATACTGACACCCCTACTACACTGACACATCACTGTGATACTGACACCCCCACTACACTGACACACCACTGTGATACTGACACGCCACTACCCTGACACACCACTGTGATACTAACACCCCCACTACAATGTAAAACCACTGTGATACCAACACCCCCACAACACTGTCACACTATTGTGATACTGACACCCCCACTACACTGATACACCACTGTGATACTGACACCCCCACTACACTGACACACAACTGTGATACTGACACGCCCACTACTCTGACAAACCACTGTGATACTGACACCCCACTACACTGAAACACCTCTGTGTTACTGACACCCCTACTACACTGACACACCTCCTTGATACTGACACCCCCACCACACTGACACACCTCTGTGATACTGACACCCCTACTACACTGACACACCACTGTGTTACTGACACCCCCACTACACTGACACACCACTGTGATACTGACACACCTAATACACTGACACACCACTGTGTTACTAACACCCCTACTACAATGACACACCACTGTGATTCTGACACCCCCACAACTCTGTCACACTACTGTGATACTGACACCCCCACTACACTAACACACCTCTGTGATACTGACACCCCTACTAAACTGACACACCACTGTGTTACTGACACCCCCACAACACTGTCACACTACTGTGATACTGAAACCACCTACAACACTGACACATCACTGTGATACTGACACCCCCACAACACTAAGACACCTTTGTGATACTGAAACCCCACTACACTGTCACACTAATGTGATACTGCCACCCCCACAACACTGTCCCGCTATTGTGATACTGAAACCCCACTACACTGTCACACTACTGTGATACTGACACCCCCACTACACTGACACACTATTGTGATACTGACACCCCCACAACACTGTCACACTATTGTGATACTGACACCCCCACTACACTGACACATTACTGTGATACTGACACCCCCACATCACTGACACACTATTGTGATACTGAAACCACTACTACACTGACAAACCTCCTTGATACTGACACCCCCACAACACAGTCACACTATTGTGATACTGAAACCCCACTACACTGTCACACTACTGTGATACTGACTCCCCCACAACACTGTCACACTATTGTGATACTGAAACCCCACTACACGGTCACACTACTGTGATACCGACACCCCCACTACTCTGTCACACTATTCTGATACTGACACCACTACTACACTGACACACCACTGTGTTACTGACACCCCCACAACACTGTCACACTACTGTGTTACTGAAAACCCCTACAAAACTGACACATCACTGTGATACTGACACCCCCACAACACTAAGACACTTTTGTGATACTGAAACCCCCACTACACAGACAAACCTCCTTGATACTGACACCCCCACAACACTGTCACACTATTGTGATACTGAAACCCCACTACACTGTCACACTACTGTGATACTGACTCCCCCACAACACTGTCACACTATTGTGATAATGACACCCCTAATACACTGACACACCACTGTAATACTGACACCCCCACTACACTGACAAACCTCTATGATACTGACACCCCCACCACACTGAGACACCTCTGTGATACTGACACCCCTACTACACTGACACACAACTGTGTTACTGACACCCCCACTACACTGACACACCACTGTGTTACTGACACCCCTACTACACTGACACACCAATGTGTTACAGACACCCCTACTACAATGACAAACCACTGTGATTCTGACACCCCCACAACTCTGTCACACTACTGTGATACTGACACCCCCATTACACTGACACACCGCTGTGATACTGACACCCCCACAACACTGTCACACTACTGTGATACTGACACCCCCACTACACTGACAAACCTCCTTGACACTGACACCCCCACCACACTGAGACACCTCTGAGATACTGACACCCTACTACACTCAAACACCACTGTGTTACTGACACCCCCACCACACTGACACACTATTGTGATACTGAAACCCACTACTACACTGACACATCAATGTGATACTGACACCCCCACTACACTGACACACCTCAGTGATACTGACACCCCCACTACACTGACACACCACTGTGTTACTGACACCCCTACTACACTGACACACCACTGTGTTACTGACATCCCCACCACACTGACTCACTATTGTGATATTGAAACCCCCTACTACACTGACATATCACTATGATACTGACACCCCCACATCACTGACACACTATTGTGATACTGAAACCCCCACTACACTGACACACTATTGTGATACTGACATTCCCACAACACTGTCACACTATTGTGATATTGACACCCCCACTACACTGACACATTACTGTGATACTGACATCCCCACTACACTGACAGACCTCTGTAATACTGACACCCCTACTACACTGACACACCACTGTGTTACTGACATCCCCACCACACTGACTCACTATTGTGGTATTGAAACCCCCTACTACACTGACATATCACTGTGATACTGACACCCCCACATCACTGACACACTATTGTGATACTGAAACCCCCACTACACTGACAAACCTCCTTGATACTGACACCCCCACAACACTGTCACACTATTGTGATACTGAAACCCCACTACACTGTCACACTACTGTGATACTAACACCCCCACAACACTGTCAAACTATTGTGATACTGAAACCCCACTACACGGTCACACTACTATGATACCGACACCCCCACTACACTGTCACACTATTGTAATACTGACAACCCCAATACACTATCACACTGTGTGATACCGACAAACCCACTAATCTGTCACACTATTGTGATTCTGACACCCCAACTACACTGACAGACCTCCTAGATACTGACACCCCCACTACACTGACACATTACTGTGATACTGACACCCCCACTACACTGACAGATCACTGTGACACTGATACCCCCACTACACTGACACACCTCTGTAATACTGATCTCCTACTTCACTGACACAGCTCCTTGATACTGACACCACCACTACACTGACACACTATTGTGATACTGACACTCCGACTACACTGACACACTATTGTGATACTGATACCCCCACTACACTGAAAAACCTCTTAGATACAGACACCCCCACTACACTGACAACTTACTGTGATACTGACACCCCCAATACACTGACACATCACTGTGATACTGATACCACCACTACACTGACACACCTCTGTAATACTGACACTCCTACTACACTGACACAGCTCCTTAATACTGACACCACCACTACACTGACACACTATTGTGATACTGACACCCCCACAACACTGACACACCACTGTGATACTGACACGCCCACTACACTATCAGACAATTGTGATACCAACACCCACAACACTGTCACACTATTGTGATACTGACACCCCTACTACACTGACACACCACTGTGATACTGACACCCCACCACACTGTCACACTATTGTGATACTGACACTCCTACTACACTGACACACCACTGTGATACTGACACCCCCACTACACTGACACACCCCTGTAATACTGACACTCCTACTACACTGACAAAGCTTCTTGATACTGACACCCCCACAACACTGACACACTATTTTGATACCGACACCCCCACTACACTGGCACACTATTGAGATACTGACAACCCCACAACACTGTCACACTATTGTGATACTGACACCCCCACTACACTGACACACCTCTGTAATACTGACACCCCTACTACACTGACACAACACTGTGTTACTGACACCACCACCACACTGACTCACTATTGTGATATTGAAACCCCCTACTAAACTGACACATTACTGTGATACTGACACCCCCACATAACTGACACACTATTGTGATACTGAAACCCCCACTACACTGACAAACCTCCTTGATACTGACACCCCCACAACACTGTCACACTATTGTGATACTGACACCACTACTACACTGACACACCTCTGTGATACTGACACCCCCACTACAATGTCACACTTTTGTGATACTGACAACCGCACTGCACTGTCACACTGTGTGATACCGACATCCCCACTAAACAGTCACACTATTGTGATTCTGACACACCAACTACACTGACAGACATCCTTGATACTGACATCCCAACTTAACTGAAACATTACTGTGATACTGACACCCCCACTACACTGACACCTCACTGTGATACCGATACCCTCACTACACTGACACACCTCTGTAATACTGATACTCCTACTAGACTGACACAGCTCCTTGATACTGACACCCCCACAACACTGACACACTATTGTGATACTGACACCCCCACTACACTGACACACCTCTGTGATACTGAAACCCCTACTACACTGACACACCACTGTGTTACTGACACCCCCACCACACTGACAAACTATTGTGATATTGAAACCCCCTACTACACTGACACATTACTGTGATACTGACACGACCACTACACTGACACACCACTGTGATACTGACACCCCCACTACACTGACACACCTCTGTAATACTGACACTACTACTACACCGACACAGCTCCTTGATACTGACAGCCCCACAACACTGACACACTATTGTGATACTGACACTCCCACAACACTGACACACCTCTGTAATACTGACACTCTTACTACACTGACACAGCTCCTTGATACTGACAACCCCACAACACTGACACACTATTGTGATACTGACACCACCACTACACTGACACACTATTGTGATAATGACACCCCCACAACACTGACACGCCCACTACACTAAAACACCACTGTGATTCTGACACCCCCACTACACTGACACACCTCTGTAATACTGACACCCCCACAACACTGACATTCTATTGTGATACTGACACCCCCACTACACTGACACACTATTGTGATACTGACACCCCCACAACACTGACACACCACTGTGATACTGACACGCCCACTACACTGTCACACAATTGTGATACCAACACCCACAACACTGTCACACTATTGTGATACTGACACCCCTACTACACTGACACACCACTGTGATACTGACACCCCACCACACTGTCACACTATTGTGATACTGACACCCCTACTACACTGACACACCACTGTGATACTGACACCCCCACTACACTGACACACTATTGTGATACTGACACCCCCACAACACTGACACACCACTGTGTTACTGACATCCCCACCACACTGACTCACTATTGTGGTATTGAAACCCCCTACTACACTGACATATCACTGTGATACTGACACCCCCACATCACTGACACACTATTGTGATACTGAAACCCCCACTACACTGACAAACCTCCTTGATACTGACACCCCCACAACACTGTCACACTATTGTGATACTGAAACCCCACTACACTGTCACACTACTGTGATACTAACACCCCCACAACACTGTCAAACTATTGTGATACTGAAACCCCACTACACGGTCACACTACTATGATACCGACACCCCCACTACACTGTCACACTATTGTAATACTGACAACCCCAATACACTATCACACTGTGTGATACCGACAAACCCACTAATCTGTCACACTATTGTGATTCTGACACCCCAACTACACTGACAGACCTCCTAGATACTGACACCCCCACTACACTGACACATTACTGTGATACTGACACCCCCACTACACTGACAGATCACTGTGACACTGATACCCCCACTACACTGACACACCTCTGTAATACTGATCTCCTACTTCACTGACACAGCTCCTTGATACTGACACCACCACTACACTGACACACTATTGTGATACTGACACTCCGACTACACTGACACACTATTGTGATACTGATACCCCCACTACACTGAAAAACCTCCTAGATACAGACACCCCCACTACACTGACAACTTACTGTGATACTGACACCCCCAATACACTGACACATCACTGTGATACTGATACCACCACTACACTGACACACCTCTGTAATACTGACACTCCTACTACACTGACACAGCTCCTTAATACTGACACCACCACTACACTGACACACTATTGTGATACTGACACCCCCACAACACTGACACACCACTGTGATACTGACACGCCCACTACACTATCAGACAATTGTGATACCAACACCCACAACACTGTCACACTATTGTGATACTGACACCCCTACTACACTGACACACCACTGTGATACTGACACCCCACCACACTGTCACACTATTGTGATACTGACACCCCTACTACACTGACACACCACTGTGATACTGACACCCCCACTACACTGACACACCCCTGTAATACTGACACTCCTACTACACTGACAAAGCTTCTTGATACTGACACCCCCACAACACTGACACACTATTTTGATACCGACACCCCCACTACACTGGCACACTATTGAGATACTGACAACCCCACAACACTGTCACACTATTGTGATACTGACACCCCCACTACACTGACACACCTCTGTAATACTGACACCCCTACTACACTGACACAACACTGTGTTACTGACACCACCACCACACTGACTCACTATTGTGATATTGAAACCCCCTACTAAACTGACACATTACTGTGATACTGACACCCCCACATAACTGACACACTATTGTGATACTGAAACCCCCACTACACTGACAAACCTCCTTGATACTGACACCCCCACAACACTGTCACACTATTGTGATACTGACACCACTACTACACTGACACACCTCTGTGATACTGACACCCCCACTACAATGTCACACTTTTGTGATACTGACAACCGCACTGCACTGTCACACTGTGTGATACCGACATCCCCACTAAACAGTCACACTATTGTGATTCTGACACACCAACTACACTGACAGACCTCCTTGATACTGACATCCCCACTTAACTGACACATTACTGTGATACTGACACCCCCACTACACTGACACCTCACTGTGATACCGATACCCTCACTACACTGACACACCTCTGTAATACTGATACTCCTACTAGACTGACACAGCTCCTTGATACTGACACCCCCACAACACTGACACACTATTGTGATACTGACACCCCCACTACACTGACACACCTCTGTGATACTGAAACCCCTACTACACTGACACACCACTGTGTTACTGACACCCCCACCACACTGACAAACTATTGTGATATTGAAACCCCCTACTACACTGACACATTACTGTGATACTGACACGACCACTACACTGACACACCACTGTGATACTGACACCCCCACTACACTGACACACCTCTGTAATACTGACACTACTACTACACCGACACAGCTCCTTGATACTGACAGCCCCACAACACTGACACACTATTGTGATACTGACACTCCCACAACACTGACACACCTCTGTAATACTGACACTCTTACTACACTGACACAGCTCCTTGATACTGACAACCCCACAACACTGACACACTATTGTGATACTGACACCACCACTACACTGACACACTATTGTGATAATGACACCCCCACAACACTGACACGCCCACTACACTAAAACACCACTGTGATACTGACACCCCCACTACACTGACACACCTCTGTAATACTGACACTCCTACTACACTGACACATCTCCTTGATACTGACACCCCCACAACACTGACACACTATTGTGATACTGACACCCCTACTACACTGACAAACTATTGTGATACTGACACCCCCACATCAATGTCACACTATTGTGATACTGACACCCCTACTACACTGACTCACTGTTGTGATATTGAAACCCCCTACTACACTGACATATCACTGTAATACTGACACCCCCACTACACTGACACACCTCTGTAATACTGACACTACTACTACACCGACACAGCTCCTTGATACTGACAGCCCCACAACACTGACACACTATTTTGATACCGACACCCCCACTACACTGGCACACTATTGAGATACTGACAACCCCACAACACTGTCACACTATTGTGATACTGACACCCCCAATACACTGACACACCTCTGTAATACTGACACCCCTACTACACTGACACACCACTGTGTTACTGACACCACCACCACACTGACTCACTATTGTGATATTGAAACCCCCTACTACACTGACACATTACTGTGATACTGACACCCCCACAACACTGACACACTATTGTGATACTGACACCCCCACTACACTGACACACCTCTGTGATACTGAAACCCCTACTACACTGACACACCACTGTGTTACTGACACCCCCACCACACTGACAAACTATTGTGATATTGAAACCCCCTACTACACTGACACATTACTGTGATACTGACACGACCACTACACTGACACACCACTGTGATACTGACACCCCCACTACACTGACACACCTCTGTAATACTGACACTACTACTACACCGACACAGCTCCTTGATACTGACAGCCCCACAACACTGACACACTATTGTGATACTGACACTCCCACAACACTGACACACCTCTGTAATACTGACACTCTTACTACACTGACACAGCTCCTTGATACTGACAACCCCACAACACTGACACACTATTGTGATACTGACACCACCACTACACTGACACACTATTGTGATAATGACACCCCCACAACACTGACACGCCCACTACACTAAAACACCACTGTGATACTGACACCCCCACTACACTGACACACCTCTGTAATACTGACACCCCCACAACACTGACATTCTATTGTGATACTGACACCCCCACTACACTGACACACTATTGTGATACTGACACCCCCACAACACTGACACACCACTGTGATACTGACACGCCCACTACACTGTCACACAATTGTGATACCAACACCCACAACACTGTCACACTATTGTGATACTGACACCCCTACTACACTGACACACCACTGTGATACTGACACCCCACCACACTGTCACACTATTGTGATACTGACACCCCTACTACACTGACACACCACTGTGATACTGACACCCCCACTACACTGACACACCCCTGTAATACTGACACTCCTACTACACTGACAAAGCTTCTTGATACTTACACCCCCACAACACTGACACACTATTTTGATACCGACACCCCCACTACACTGGCACACTATTGAGATACTGACAACCCCACAACACTGTCACACTATTGTGATACTGACACCCCCAATACACTGACACACCTCTGTAATACTGACACCCCTACTACACTGACACACCACTGTGTTACTGACACCACCACCACACTGACTCACTATTGTGATATTGAAACCCCCTACTAAACTGACACTTTACTGTGATACTGACACCGCCACATAACTGACACACTATTGTGATACTGAAACCCCCACTACACTGACAAACCTCCTTGATACTGACACCCCCACAACACTGTCACACTATTGTGATACTGACACCACTACTACACTGACACACCTCTGTGATATTGACACCCCCACTACAATGTCACACTTTTGTGATACTGACAACCGCACTGCACTGTCACACTGTGTGATACCGACAACCCCACTAAACAGTCACACTATTGTGATACTGACACCCCCACATCAATGTCACTCTATTGTGATACTGACACCCCCACTACACTGACACATTACTGTGATACTGACATCCCCACTACACTGACACACCTCTGTAATACTGACACCCCTACTACACTGACTCACTATTGTGATATTGCAACCCCCTACTACACTGACATATCACTGTGATACTGACACCCCCACATCACTGACACACTATTGTGATACTGAAACCCCCACTACACTGACAAACCTCCTTGATACTGACACCCCCACAACACTGTCACACTATTGTGATACTGAATCCCCACTACACTGTCACACTACTGTGATACTAACACCCCCACAACACTGTCAAACTATTGTGATACTGAAACCCCACTACACGGTCACACTACTATGATTCCGACACCCCCACTACACTGTCACACTATTGTAATACTGACAACCCCAATACACTATCACACTGTGTGATACCGACAAACCCACTAATCTGTCACACTATTGTGATTCTGACACCCCAACTACACTGACAGACCTCCTAGATACTGACACCCCCACTACACTGACACATTACTGTGATACTGACACCCCCACTACACTGACAGATCACTGTGACACTGATACCCCCACTACACTGACACACCTCTGTAATACTGATCTCCTACTTCACTGACACAGCTCCTTGATACTGACACCACCACTACACTGACACACTATTGTGATACTGACACTCCGACTACACTGACACACTATTGTGATACTGATACCCCCACTACACTGAAAGACCTCCTAGATACTGACACTCCCACTACACTGACACATTACTGTGATACTGACACCCCCAATACACTGACACATCACTGTGATACTGATACCACCACTACACTGACACACCTCTGTAATACTGACACTCCTACTACACTGACACAGCTCCTTAATACTGACACCCCCACTACACTGACACACTATTGTGATACTGACACCCCCACAACACTGACACACAACTGTGATACTGACACGCCCACTACACTGTCACACAATTGTGATACCAACACCCACAACACTGTCACACTATTGTGATACTGACACCCCTACTACACTGACACACCACTGTGATACTGACACCCCACCACACTGTCACACTATTGTGATACTGACACCCCTACTACACTGACACACCACTGTGATACTGACACCCCCACTACACTGACACACCCCTGTAATACTGACACTCCTACTACACTGACAAAGCTTCTTGATACTGACACCCCCACAACACTGACACACTATTTTGATACCGACACCCCCACTACACTGGCACACTATTGAGATACTGACAACCCCACAACACTGTCACACTATTGTGATACTGACACCCCCACTACACTGACACACCTCTGTAATACTGACACCCCTACTACACTGACACACCACTGTGTTACTGACACCACCACCACACTGACTCACTATTGTGATATTGAAACCCCCTACTAAACTGACACATTACTGTGATACTGACACCCCCACATAACTGACACACTATTGTGATACTGAAACCCCCACTACACTGACAAACCTCCTTGATACTGACACCCCCACAACACTGTCACACTATTGTGATACTGACACCACTACTACACTGACACACCTCTGTGATACTGACACCCCCACTACACTGTCACACTACTATGATACCGACACCCCCACTACACTGTCACACTATTGTGATACTGACAACCCCAATACACTATCACACTGTGTGATACCGACAACCCCACTAAACTGTCACACTATTGTGATTCTGACACCCCAACTACACTGACAGACCTCCTTGATACTGACATCCGCACTTAACTGACACATTACTGTGATACTGACACCCCCACTACACTGACACCTCACTGTGATACCGATACCCTCACTACACTGACACACCTCTGTAATACTGATACTCCTACTAGACTGACACAGCTCCTTGATACTGACACCCCCACAACACTGACACACTATTGTGATACTGACACCCCCACTACACTGACACACCTCTGTGATACTGAAACCCCTACTACACTGACACACCACTGTGTTACTGACACCCCCACCACACTGACAAACTATTGTGATATTGAAACCCCCTACTACACTGACACATTACTGTGATACTGACACGACCACTACACTGACACACCACTGTGATACTGACACCCCCACTACACTGACACACCTCTGTAATACTGACACTACTACTACACCGACACAGCTCCTTGATACTGACAGCCCCACAACACTGACACACTATTGTGATACTGACACTCCCACAACACTGACACACCTCTGTAACACTGACACTCTTACTACACTGACACAACTCCTTGATACTGACAACCCCACATCACTGACACACTATTGTGATACTGACACCACCACTACACTGACACACTTTTGTGATAATGACACCCCCACAACACTGACACGCCCACTACACTGAAACACCACTGTGATACTGACACCCCCACTACACTGACACACCTCTGTAATACTGACACTCCTACTACACTGACACATCTCCTTGATACTGACACCCCCACAACACTGACACACTATTGTGATACTGACACCCCTACTACACTGACAAACTATTGTGATACTGACACCCCCACATCAATGTCACACTATTGTGATACTGACACCCCTACTACACTGACTCACTGTTGTGATATTGAAACCCCCTACTACACTGACATATCACTGTGATACTGACAGCCCCACATCACTGACACACTATTGTGATACTGAAACCCCCACTACACTGACAAACCTCCTTGATACTGACACCCCCATAACACTGTCACACTATTGTGATACTGAAACCCCACTACACTGTCACACTACTGTGATACTAACACCCCCACAACACTGTCAAACTATTGTGATACTGAAACCCCACTACACCGTCACACTACTGTGATACCGACACCCCCACTACACTGTCACACTATTGTGATACTGACAACCCCAATACACTATCACACTGTGTGATACCGACAACCCCACTAAACTGTGACACTATTGTGATTCTTACACCCCAACTACACTGACAGAACTCCTAGATACTGACACCCCCACTACACTGACACATTACTGTGATACTGACACCCCCACTACACTGACACATCACTGTGACACTGATACCCCCACTACACTGACACACCTCTGTAATACTGATCTCCTACTTCACTGACACAGCTCCTTGATACTGACACAACCACTACACTGACACACTATTGTGATACTGACACTCCGACTACACTGACACAGCTCCTTGATACTGAAACCCCTACAACACTATCACACTATTGTGATACTGACACCCCCACTACACTGACACACTATTGTGATACTGACACCCCTACAACACTGTCACACTATTGTGATACTGACACCCCCACTACACTGACACACCTCTGTGATACTGTCACCCGTACTACACTGACACACTATTGTGATACTGACACCCCCACAACACTGTCACACTATTGTGATACTGACACCCCCACTACACTGACACACCTCTGTGATACTGACACCCCTACTACACTGACACACAACTGTGTTACTGACACCCCCACCACACTGACACACTATTGTGATCCTGAAACCCCCTACTACACTGACACATCATTGTGATACTGACACACCCGCAACACTGACATACTATTGTGATACTGAAACCCCCACTACACTGACAAACCTCCTTGATACTGACACTCCCACAACACAGTCACACTATTGTCATACTGAATCCCCATTACACTGTCACACTACTGTGATACTGAAACCCCCACAACACTGTCACACTATAGTGATACTGAAACCCCATTACACTGTCACACTACTGTGATACCGACACCCCCACTACACTGTCATACTATTGAGATACTGACACCCCTACTACAATGACACACCATTGTGATTCCGACACCCCCACTACACTGACAAACCTCCTTGATACTGACACCTCCACCACACTGACACACCTCTGTGATACTGACACCCCTACTACACACTGACACACCACTGTGTTACTGACACCCCCACTAGACTGACACACCACTGTGTTACTGACACCCCTACTACACTGACACACCACTGTGTTACAGACACCCCTACTACAATGACACACCACTGTGATTCTGACACCCCCACAACTCTGTCACACTACTGTGATACTGACACCCCCATTAAACTGACACACCGCTGTGATACTGACACCCCTACTACACTGACACACCACTGTGTTACTGACACCCCCACAACGCTGTCACATTACTGTGATACTCAAACCTCCTACTACACTGACACATCAGTGTGATACTGACACCCCCACTACACTGACACACGATTGTGATACTGCAACCCCCACAACACTGTCTCATCACTGTGATACTGACACCCCCACAACACTGACACACGATTTTGATACTGAAACCCCACTACACTGACAAACCACTGTGTTACTGACACCTCCACAACATTGACACACGATTGTGATACTGAAACCCCACTATACTGACACATCACTGTGATACCGACACCCCCTCTATACTGTTACACTCTTGTGATTATGAAACCCCCACTACACTGCCACACTACTGTGATACTGACACCCCCACTACACTGTCACACTATTGTGATTCTGACACCCCTACTACACTGACCCACCACTGTGATACCGACACCCCCACTACACTGACACACCATTGTGATACTGAAACCACCACTACACTGACACATCACTGTGATACCGACACCCCCACTACACTGTCACACTCTTGTGATTATGAAACCCCCACTACACTGACACACCACTGTGATACTGACACCCCCACAACACTGACACACTATTGTGATACTGACACCCCCACTACACTGACACACTATTGTGATACTGAAACCCCCACTACACTGACACACCACTCTGATACTGACACCCCCACAACACTGGCACACTATTGTGATACTGACACCCCCACTACACTGATACACTATTGTGATACTGACACCCCCACTACACTGATACTCCACTGTGATACCGACGCCCCCACTACACTGTCACATCACTGAGATACCGACACCCCCACTACACTGACACACTACTGTGATACTGACTCCCCCACAACACTGTCACACTATTGTGATACTGAAACCCAACTACACGGTCACACTACTGTGATACCGACACCCCCACTAATCTGTCACACTATTGTGATACTGAAACCCCACTACACGGTCACACTACTGTGATACCGACACCCCCACTACTCTGTCACACTATTCTGATACTGACACCACTACTAAACTGACAAACCTCCTTGATACTGACACCCCCACAACACAGTCACACTATTGTGATACTGAAAATCCACTACACTGTCACACTACTGTGATACTGACTCCCCCACAACACTGTCACACTATTGTGATACTGAAACCCCACTACACGGTCACACTACTGTGATACCGACACCCCCACTACTCTGTCACACTATTCTGATACTGACACCACTACTACACTGACACACCACTGTGTTACTGACACCCCCACAACACTGTCACACTACTGTGTTACTGAAAACCCCTACAAAACTGACACATCACTGTGATACTGACACCCCCACAACACTAAGACACTTTTGTGATACTGAAACCCCCACTACACAGACAAACCTCCTTGATACTGACACCCCCACAACACTGTCACACTATTGTGATACTGAAACCCCACTGCACTGTCACACTACTGTGATACTGACTCCCCCACAACACTGTCACACTATTGTGATAATGACACCCCTAATACACTGACACACCACTGTAATACTGACACCCCCACTACACTGACAAACCTCTATGATACTGACACCCCCACCACACTGAGACACCTCTGTGATACTGACACCCCTACTACACTGACACACAACTGTGTTACTGACACCCCCACTACACTGACACACCACTGTGTTACTGACACCCCTACTACACTGACACACCACTGTGTTACAGACACCCCTACTACAATGACAAACCACTGTGATTCTGACACCCCCACAACTCTGTCACACTACTGTGATACTGACACCCCCATTACACTGACACAGCGCTGTGATACTGACACCCCCACAACACTGTCACACTACTGTGATACTGACACCCCCACTACACTGACAAACCTCCTTGACACTGACACCCCCACCACACTGAGACACCTCTGAGATACTGACACCCTACTACACTCAAACACCACTGTGTTACTGACACCCCCACCACACTGACACACTATTGTGATACTGAAACCCACTACTACACTGACACATCAATGTGATACTGACACCCCCACTACACTGACACACCTCAGTGATACTGACACCCCTACTACACTGACACACCACTGTGATACTGACACCCCCACTACACTGACACACCTCTGTGATACTGACACCTCTACTACACTGACACACTATTGTGATACTGATACCCCCACTACACTGACACACTATTGTGATACTGACACCCCCACAACACTGTCACACTATTGTGATACTGACACCCCCACTACACTGACACACCACTGTGTTACTGACACCCCTACTACACTGACACACCACTGTGTTACTGACATCCCCACCACACTGACTCACTATTGTGATATTGAAACCCCCTACTACACTGACATATCACTATGATACTGACACCCCCACATCACTGACACACTATTGTGATACTGAAACCCCCACTACACTGACACACTATTGTGATACTGACATTCCCACAACACTGTCACACTATTGTGATATTGACACCCCCACTACACTGACACATTACTGTGATACTGACATCCCCACTACACTGACAGACCTCTGTAATACTGACACCCCTACTACACTGACACACCACTGTGTTACTGACATCCCCACCACACTGACTCACTATTGTGATATTGAAACCCCCTACTACACTGACATATCACTGTGATACTGACACCCCCACATCACTGACACACTATTGTGATACTGAAACCCCCACTACACTGACAAACCTCCTTGATACTGACACCCCCACAACACTGTCACACTATTGTGATACTGAAACCCCACTACACTGTCACACTACTGTGATACTAACACCCCCACAACACTGTCAAACTATTGTGATACTGAAACCCCACTACACGGTCACACTACTATGATACCGACACCCCCACTACACTGTCACACTATTGTAATACTGACAACCCCAATACACTATCACACTGTGTGATACCGACAACCCCACTAAACTGTCACACTATTGTGATTCTGACACCCCAACTACACTGACAGACCTCCTAGATACTGACACCCCCACTACACTGACACATTACTGTGATACTGACACCCCCACTACACTGACACACCTCTGTAATACTGATCTCCTACTTCACTGACACAGCTCCTTGATACTGACACCACCACTACACTGACACACTATTGTGATACTGACACTCCGACTACACTGACACACTATTGTGATACTGATACCCCCACTACACTGAAAAACCTCCTAGATACAGACACCCCCACTACACTGACAACTTACTGTGATACTGACACCCCCAATACACTGACACATCACTGTGATACTGATACCACCACTACACTGACACACCTCTGTAATACTGACACTCCTACTACACTGACACAGCTCCTTAATACTGACACCCCCACTACACTGACACACTATTGTGATACTGACACCCCCACAACACTGACACACCACTGTGATACTGACACGCCCACTACACTATCAGACAATTGTGATACCAACACCCACAACACTGTCACACTATTGTGATACTGACACCCCTACTACACTGACACACCACTGTGATACTGACACCCCACCACACTGTCCCACTATAGTGATACTGAAACCCCATTACACTTTCACACTACTGTGATACCGACACCCCCACTACACTGTCATACTATTGAGATACTGACACCCCTACTACAATGACACACCATTGTGATTCCGACACCCCCACTACACTGACAAACCTCCTTGATACTGACACCTCCACCACACTGACACACCTCTGTGATACTGACACCCCTACTACACTGACACACCACTGTGTTACTGACACCCCAAATAGACTGACACGCCACTGTGTTAATGACACCCCTACTACACTGACACACCACTGTGTTACAGACACCCCTACTACAATGACACACCACTGTGATTCTGACACCCCCACAACTCTGTCACACTACTGTGATACTGACACCCCCATTAAACTGACACACCGCTGTGATACTGACACCCCTACTACACTGACACACCACTGTGTTACTGACACCCCCACAACGCTGTCACATTACTGTGATACTCAAACCTCCTACTACACTGACACATCAGTGTGATACTGACACCCCCACTACACTGACACACGATTGTGATACTGCAACCCCCACAACACTGTCTCATCACTGTGATACTGACACCCCCACAACACTGACACACGATTTTGATACTGAAACCCCACTACACTGACACACCACTGTGTTACTGACACCTCCACAACATTGACACACGATTGTGATACTGAAACCCCACTATACTGACACATCACTGTGATACCGACACCCCCTCTATACTGTTACACTCTTGTGATTATGAAACCCCCACTACACTGCCACACTACTGTGATACTGACACCCCTACTACACTGTCACACTATTGTGATTCTGACACCCCTACTAAACTGACCCACCACTGTGATACCGACACCCCCACTACACTGACACACCATTGTGATACTGAAACCACCACTACACTGACACATCACTGTGATACCGACACCCCCACTACACTGTCACACTCTTGTGATTATGAAACCCCCACTACACTGACACACCACTGTGATACTGACACCCCCACAACACTGACACACTATTGTGATACTGACACCCCCACTACACTGACACACTATTGTGATACTGAAACCCCCACTACACTGACACACCACTCTGATACTGACACCCCCACAACACTGTCACACTACTGTGTTACTGAAAACCCCTACAAAACTGACACATCACTGTGATACTGACACCCCCACAACACTAAGACACTTTTGTGATACTGAAACCCCCACTACACAGACAAACCTCCTTGATACTGACACCCCCACAACACTGTCACACTATTGTGATACTGAAACCCCACTACACTGTCACACTACTGTGATACTGACTCCCCCACAACACTGACACACTATTGTGATACTGAAACCCACTACTACACTGACACATCAATGTGATACTGACACCCCCACTACACTGACACACCTCAGTGATACAGACACCCCTACTACACTGACACACCACTGTGATACTGACACCCCCACTACACTGACACACCTCTGTGATACTGACACCTCTACTACACTGACACACTATTGTGATACTGATACCCCCACTACACTGACACACTATTGTGATACTGACACCCCCACAACACTGTCACACTATTGTGATACTGACACCCCCACTACACTGACACACCACTGTGTTACTGACACCCCTACTACACTGACACACCACTGTGTTACTGACATCCCCACCACACTGACTCACTATTGTGATATTGAAACCCCCTACTACACTGACATATCACTATGATACTGACACCCCCACATCACTGACACACTATTGTGATACTGAAACCCCCACTACACTGACACACTATTGTGATACTGACATTCCCACAACACTGTCACACTATTGTGATATTGACACCCCCACTACACTGACACATTACTGTGATACTGACATCCCCACTACACTGACAGACCTCTGTAATACTGACACCCCTACTACACTGACACACCACTGTGTTACTGACATCCCCACCACACTGACTCACTATTGTGATATTGAAACCCCCTACTACACTGACATATCACTGTGATACTGACACCCCCACATCACTGACACACTATTGTGATACTGAAACCCCCACTACACTGACAAACCTCCTTGATACTGACACCCCCACAACACTGTCACACTATTGTGATACTGAAACCCCACTACACTGTCACACTACTGTGATACTAACACCCCCACAACACTGTCAAACTATTGTGATACTGAAACCCCACTACACGGTCACACTACTATGATACCGACACCCCCACTACACTGTCACACTATTGTAATACTGACAACCCCAATACACTATCACACTGTGTGATACCGACAACCCCACTAAACTGTCACACTATTGTGATTCTGACACCCCAACTACACTGACAGACCTCCTAGATACTGACACCCCCACTACACTGACACATTACTGTGATACTGACACCCCCACTACACCGACAGATCACTGTGACACTGATACCCCCACTACACTGACACACCTCTGTAATACTGATCTCCTACTTCACTGACACAGCTCCTTGATACTGACACCACCACTACACTGACACACTATTGTGATACTGACACTCCGACTACACTGACACACTATTGTGATACTGATACCCCCACTACACTGAAAAACCTCCTAGATACAGACACCCCCACTACACTGACAACTTACTGTGATACTGACACCCCCAATACACTGACACATCACTGTGATACTGATACCACCACTACACTGACACACCACTGTGATACTGACACCCCACCACACTGTCACACTATTGTGATACTGACACCCCTACTACACTGACACACCACTGTGATACTGACACCCCCACTACACTGACACACCCCTGTAATACTGACACTCCTACTACACTGACACAGCTCCTTAATACTGACACCCCCACTACACTGACACACTATTTTGATACCGACACCCCCACTACACTGGCACACTATTGAGATACTGACAACCCCACAACACTGTCACACTATTGTGATACTGACACCCCCACTACACTGACACACCTTTGTAATACTGACACCCCTACTACACTGACACAACACTGTGTTACTGACACCACCACCACACTGACTCACTATTGTGATATTGAAACCCCCTACTAAACTGAAACATTACTGTGATACTGACACCCCCACATAACTGACACACTATTGTGATACTGAAACCCCCACTACACTGACAAACCTCCTTGATACTGACACCCCCACAACACTGTCACACTATTGTGATACTGACACCACTACTACACTGACACACCTCTGTGATACTGACACCCCCACTACAATGTCACACTTTTGTGATACTGACAACCGCACTGCACTGTCACACTGTGTGATACCGACAACCCCACTAAACAGTCACACTATTGTGATTCTGACACCCCAACTACACTGACAGACCTCCTTGATACTGACATCCCCACTTAACTGACACATTACTGTGATACTGACACCCCCACTACACTGACACCTTACTGTGATACCGATACCCTCACTACACTGACACACCTCTGTAATACTGATACTCCTACTAGACTAACACAGCTCCTTGATACTGACACCCCCACAACACTGACACACTATTGTGATACTGACACCCCCACTACACTGACACACCTCTGTGATACTGAAACCCCTACTACACTGACACACCACTGTGTTACTGACACCCCCACCACACTGACAAACTATTGTGATATTGAAACCCCCTACTACACTGACACATTACTGTGATACTGACACGACCACTACACTGACACACCACTGTGATACTGACACCCCCACTACACTGACACACCTCTGTAATACTGACACTACTACTACACCGACACAGCTCCTTGATACTGACAGCCCCACAACACTGACACACTATTGTGATACTGACACTCCCACAACACTGACACACCTCTGTAATACTGACACTCTTACTACACTGACACAGATCCTTGATACTGACAACCCCACAACACTGACACACTATTGTGATACTGACACCACCACTACACTGACACACTATTGTGATAATGACACCCCCACAACACTGACACGCCCACTACACTGAAACACCACTGTGATACTGACACCCCCACTACACTGACACACCTCTGTAATACTGACACCCCCACTACACTGACATTCTATTGTGATACTGACACCCCCACTACACTGACACACTTTTGTGATACTGACACCCCCACAACACTGACACACCACTGTGATACTGACACGCCCACTACACTGTCACACAATTGTGATACCAACACCCACAACACTGTCACACTATTGTGATACTGACACCCCTACTACACTG
Source organism: Allygus modestus (assembly GCA_963675035.1). Lineage (NCBI taxonomy): Eukaryota > Metazoa > Arthropoda > Insecta > Hemiptera > Cicadellidae > Allygus > Allygus modestus. The sequence goes on along the minus strand of OY776112.1, from coordinate 188,238,955 downwards.
ACACACCACTGTGATACTGACACCCCACCACACTGTCACACTATTGTGATACTGACACCCCTACTACACTGACACACCACTGTGATACTGACACCCCCACTACACTGACACACCCCTGTAATACTGACACTCCTACTACACTGACAAAGCTTCTTGATACTTACACCCCCACAACACTGACACACTATTTTGATACCGACACCCCCACTACACTGGCACACTATTGAGATACTGACAACCCCACAACACTGTCACACTATTGTGATACTGACACCCCCACTACACTGACACACCTCTGTAATACTGACACCCCTACTACACTGACACACCACTGTGTTACTGACACCACCACCACACTGACTCACTATTGTGATATTGAAACCCCCTACTAAACTGACACTTTACTGTGATACTGACACCGCCACATAACTGACACACTATTGTGATACTGAAACCCCCACTACACTGACAAACCTCCTTGATACTGACACCCCCACAACACTGTCACACTATTGTGATACTGACACCACTACTACACTGACACACCTCTGTGATACTGACACCCCCACTACAATGTCACAGTTTTGTGATACTGACAACCGCACTGCACTGTCACACTGTGTGATACCGACAACCCCACTAAACAGTCACACTATTGTGATACTGACACCCCCACATCAATGTCACTCTATTGTGATACTGACACCCCCACTACACTGACACATTACTGTGATACTGACATCCCCACTACACTGACACACCTCTGTAATACTGACACCCCTACTACACTGACTCACTATTGTGATATTGCAACCCCCTACTACACTGACATATCACTGTGATACTGACACCCCCACATCACTGACACACTATTGTGATACTGAAACCCCCACTACACTGACAAACCTCCTTGATACTGACACCCCCACAACACTGTCACACTATTGTGATACTGAAACCCCACTACACTGTCACACTACTGTGATACTAACACCCCCACAACACTGTCAAACTATTGTGATACTGACACTGACACACTATTGTGATACTGACACTCCGACTACACTGACACACTATTGTGATACTGATACCCCCACTACACTGAAAGACCTCCTAGATACTGACACCCCCACTACACTGACACATTACTGTGATACTGACACCCCCAATACACTGACATATCACTGTGATACTGATACCACCACTACACTGACACACCTCTGTAATACTGACACTCCTACTACACTGACACAGCTCCTTAATACTGACACCCCCACTACACTGACACACTATTGTGATACTGACACCCCCACAACACTGACACACCTCTGTGATACTGACACGCCCACTACACTGTCACACAATTGTGATACCAACACCCACAACACTGTCACACTATTGTGATACTGACACCCCTACTACACTGACACACCACTGTGATACTGACACCCCACCACACTGTCACACTATTGTGATACTGACACCCCTACTACACTGACACACCACTGTGATACTGACACCCCCACTACACTGACACACCCCTGTAATACTGACACTCCTACTACACTGACAAAGCTTCTTGATACTGACACCCCCACAACACTGACACACTATTTTGATACCGACACCCCCACAACACTGACACACTATTGTGATACTGACACCCCCACTACACTGACACACCTCTGTAATACTGACACCCCTACTACACTGACACACCACTGTGTTACTGACACCACCACCACACTGACTCACTATTGTGATATTGAAACCCCCTACTAAACTGACACATTACTGTGATACTGACACCCCCACATAACTGACACACTATTGTGATACTGAAACCCCCACTACACTGACAAACCTCCTTGATACTGACACCCCCACAACACTGTCACACTATTGTGATACTGACACCACTACTACACTGACACACCTCTGTGATACTGACACCCCCACTACACTGTCACACTACTATGATACCGACCCCCCACTACACTGTCACACTATTGTGATACTGACAACCCCAATACACTATCACACTGTGTGATACCGACAATCCCACTAAACTGTCACACTATTGTGATTCTGACACCCCAACTACACTGACAGACCTCCTTGATACTGACATCCCCACTTAACTGACACATTACTGTGATACTGACACCCCCACTACACTGACACCTCACTGTGATACCGATACCCTCACTACACTGACACACCTCTGTAATACTGATACTCCTACTAGACTGACACAGCTCCTTGATACTGACACCCCCACAACACTGACACACTATTGTGATACTGACACCCCCACTACACTGACACACCTCTGTGATACTGAAACCCCTACTACACTGACACACCACTGTGTTACTGAATCCCCCACCACACTGACAAACTATTGTGATATTGAAACCCCCTACTACACTGACACATTACTGTGATACTGACACGACCACTACACTGACACACCAATGTGATACTGACACCCCCACTACACTGACACACCTCTGTAATACTGACACTACTACTACACCGACACAGCTCCTTGATACAGACAGCCCCACAACACTGACACACTATTGTGATACTGACACTCCCACAACACTGACACACCTCTGTAACACTGACACTCTTACTACACTGACACAACTCCTTGATACTGACAACCCCACAACACTGACACACTATTATGATACTGACACCACCACTACACTGACACACTATTGTGATAATGACACCCCCACAACACTGACACGCCCACTACACTGAAACACCACTGTGATACTGACACCCCCACTACACTGACACACCTCTGTAATACTGACACTCCTACTACACTGACACATCTCCTTGATACTGACACCCCCACAAAACTGACACACTATTGTGATACTGACACCCCTACTACACTGACAAACTATTGTGATACTGACACCCCCCAAATCAATGTCACACTATTGTGATACTGACACCCCCACTACACTGACACATTACTGTGATACTGACATCTTCACTACACTGACACACCTCTGTAATACTGACACCCCTACTACACTGACTCACTATTGTGATATTGCAACCCCCTACTACACTGACATATCACTGTGATACTGACACCCCCACATCACTGACACACTATTGTGATACTGAAACCCCCACTACACTGACAAACCTCCTTGATACTGACACCCCCACAACACTGTCACACTATTGTGATACTGAAACCCCACTACACTGTCACACTACTGTGATACTAACACCCCCACAACACTGTCAAACTATTGTGATTCTGAAACCCCACTACACGGTCACACTACTATGATACCGACACCCCCACTACACTGTCACACTATTGTAATACTGACAACCCCAATACACTATCACACTGTGTGATACCGACAAACCCACTAATCTGTCACACTATTGTGATTCTGACACCCCAACTACACTGACAGACCTCCTAGATACTGACACCCCCACTACACTGACACATTACTGTGATACTGACACACCCACTACACTGACACATCACTGTGACACTGATACCCCCACTACACTGACACACCTCTTTAATACTGATCTCCTACTTCACTGACACAGCTCCTTGATACTGACACCACCACTACACTGACACACTATTGTGATACTGACACTCCGACTACACTGACACACTATTGTGATACTGATACCCCCACTACACTGAAAGACCTCCTAGATACTGATACCCCCACTACACTGACACATTACTGTGATACTGACACCCCCAATACACTGACACATCACTGTGATACTGATACCACCACTACACTGACACACCTCTGTAATACTGACACTCCTACTACACTGACACAGCTCCTTAATACTGACACCCCCACTACACTGACACACTATTGTGATACTGACACCCCCACTACACAGACACTATATTGTGATACTGATACCCCCACTAAACTGACACACCTCTGTAATACTGACACTCCTACTACACTGACACAGCTCCTTGATACTGACACACCCACAACTCTGACACACTATTGTAATACTGAAACCCCCACTACACTAACAAACTTTTGTTATACTGACACCCCCACAACACTGACACGCCCACTACACTGAAACACCACTGTGATACTGACACCCCCACTACACTGACACACCTCTGTAATACTAACACCCCTACTACACTGACTCACTGTTGTGATATTGAAACCCCCTACTACACTGACATATCACTGTGATACTGACACCCCCACATCACTGACACACTATTGTGATACTGAAAGCCCCACTACACTGACAAACCTCCTTGATACTGACACCCCCACAACACTGTCACACTATTGTGATACTGAAACCCCACTACACTGTCACACTACTGTGATACTAACACCCCCACAACACTGTCAAACTATTGTGATACTGAAACCCCACTACACCGTCACACTACTGTGATACCGACACCCCCAATACACTGTCACACTATTGTGATACTGACAACCTTAATACACTATCACACTGTGTGATACCGACAACCCCACTAAACTGTGACACTATTGTGATTCTGACACCCCAACTACACTGACAGACCTCCTAGATACTGACACCCCCACTACACTGACACATTACTGTGATACTGACACCCCCACTACACTGACACATCACTGTGACACTGATACCCCCACTACACTGACACACCTCTGTAATACTGATCTCCTACTTCACTGACACAGCTCCTTGATACTGACACCACCACTACACTGACACACTATTGTGATACTGACACTCCGACTACACTGACACAGCTCCTTGATACTGAAACCCCTACAACACTATCACACTATTGTGATACTGACATCCCCACTACACTGACACACTATTGTGATACTGACACCCCTACAACACTGTCACACTATTGTGATACTGACACCCCCACTACACTGACACACCTCTGTGATACTGTCACCCGTACTACACTGACACACTATTGTGATACTGACACCCCCACAACACTGTCACACTATTGTGATACTGACACCCCCACTACACTGACACACCTCTGTGATACTGACACCCCTACTACACTGACACACCACTGTGTTACTGACACCCCCACCACACTGACACACTATTGTGATCCTGAAACCCCCTACTACACTGACACATCATTGTGATACTGACACACCCGCAACACTGACATACTATTGTGATACTAAAACCCCCACTACACTGACAAACCTCCTTGATACTGACACTCCCACAACACAGTCACACTATTGTCATACTGAATTCCCATTACACTGTCACACTACTGTGATACTGAAACCCCCACAACACTGTCACACTATAGTGATACTGAAACCCCATTACACTGTCACACTACTGTGATACCAACACCCCCACTACACTGTCATACTATTGAGATACTGACACCCCTACTACAATGACACACCATTGTGATTCCGACACCCCCACTACACTGACAAACCTCCTTGATACTGACACCACCACCACACTGACACACCTCTGTGATACTGACACCCCTACTACACTGACACACCACTGTGTTACTGACACCCCCACTAGACTGACACACCACTGTGTTACTGACACCCCTACTACACTGACACACCACTGTGTTACAGACACCCCTACTACAATGACACACCACTGTGATTCTGACACCCCCACAACTCTGTCACACTACTGTGATACTGACACCTCCATTAAACTGACACACCGCTGTGATACTGACACCCCTACTACACTGACACACCACTGTGTTACTGACACCCCCACAACACTGTCACATTACTGTGATACTCAAACCTCCTACTACACTGACACATCAGTGTGATACTGACACCCCCACTACACTGACACACGATTGTGATACTGCAACCCCCACAACACTGTCTCATCACTGTGATACTGACACCCCCACAACACTGACACACGATTTTGATACTGAAACCCCACTACACTGACACACCACTGTGTTACTGACACCTCCACAACACTGACACACGATTGTGATACTGAAACCCCACTATACTGACACATCACTGTGATACCGACACCCCCTCTATACTGTTACACTCTTGTGATTATGAAACCCCCACTACACTGCCACACTACTGTGATACTGACACCCCCACTACACTGTCACACTATTGTGATTCTGACACCCCTACTACACTGACCCACCACTGTGATACCGACACCCCCACTACACTGACACACCATTGTGATACTGAAACCCCCACTACACTGACACATCACTGTGATACCGACACCCCCACTACACTGTCACACTCTTGTGATTATGAAACCCCCACTACACTGACACTCCACTGTGATACTGACACCCCCACAACACTGACACACTATTGTGATACTGACACCCCCACTACACTGACACACTATTGTGATACTGAAACCCCCACTACACTGACACACCACTCTGATACTGACACCCCCACAACACTGGCACACTATTGTGATACTGACACCCCCACTACACTGATACACTATTGTGATACTGACACCCCCACTACACTGATACTCCACTGTGATACCGACGCCCCCACTACACTGTCACATCACTGAGATACCGACACCCCCACTACACTGACACACTACTGTGATACTGACACCCCCACTACACTGACACACTATTGTGATACTGACACCCCCACTACACTGACACACCACTGTGATACCGACACCCCCACAACACTGACACACTATTGTGACACTGACACCCCCACTGCACTGACACACCACTGTTATACTGACACCCCCACTACACTGACACACCTTTGTGATACTGACACCCCCACCACATTGTCACACTATTGTGATTCTGACTATTGTGATCCCTACTACACTGATACACCACTGTGATACTGACACCCACTGTGATACTAAAACCCTTACTAAACTGACACACCACTATGATAATGACATCATTACTACTTTGACACACCACTGTGATACTGACACATATTTCTATGATCTTTCTATTTGACTCTCTCCCACGGATTATTATAAGTGGCTAATTACTTGTTCATGTTTACTGTCGTCATTCACTATTATTTAGGTACAAACATCGTAATATTTACAATTGAAGTCAAACCAATTATAGTATACTTAGTTATTACTTTAACCTTACTTAAAAAAAAAATTAATGGCAGATTGTTTAAATTAATAATAATACTTAATGAATACATTTTTGTACTTAGTAAATAAATCATATACGATATTTAATCAAGGAAAAACGTTGTTTGGAAATGACAAGAACTTTTTTTAGTACTGAATTTGTTAATCAAGCGCATGATTGTAGTTCCAACGCGGCCATTAAAGCAATTTTCTTTCTCTTTCTCCGGGATAATTTAAAACTCAGTGCATTCACACTGCTTCGAAATTTTCTCTTAATTTGTGTAATGGAAAAAATAAATCATTGTAATGGTTGTATTGGAATCTATTTTAAATTGACTTTTTCCGGTTTATTTTAGTTTCAGTCCAATATTTAAATTAGAAAATTAAAGATATTTTTTGGATATTAAACAAAAAACTTTGACTGTTTTATTAGCTCTCAATGATGACATAAAGAGCTATCACAACACGCTTAGTTAAACATAAATATCTAAGTTTGGCACCAATCCAGTGGGCCGATATAGGTAATCATACATAATATCCTCCTCTGCGAGATCCTATATCACAAAAGAGATTTTTTATAAACACATAACAATTGCGCTACTAATTTGTAAGGGCAGAACGGTACACCTAATACTACTATAGTTTTTTTTCTGGAATACTGAATACCGGGCCGTGGGAATATATTTCTTAATCTTAGTTACCCAACATTCTGTAATTGTCACTTGTGGCATTAGCCTATATTGTGGTAGTAGTGAGTTTACTATTGGGTTATTATACTTTGTGGTCGTATAGTTGTGTGGTAATATAGTGTATTCATTATTTTCAACGATTTATTACACTGCAAATGTTGTATGCAGTAACACATTTGTTTATACATTTTTAATATGAGGCAGTTTTTAAAGGAAGGCAGTTTACAAATTTGTATTTCTCATGGCATTAGGCAATTTTGTCGGCAACTTAACCAACAACTTTAGAGCCAGTAGTAAATTAAAAAAGAATGACCTTGAGGAACCTGTATAAGGAATGAAAGTGCAAAACCATTATCCGAAAAATTAGATGTAATTAAATGTTCTGAATTGTATTTATTACTCTGTAGGTACTGTGCATTATATATGTGTTAACTATATCAAAATAAGTTTCTATCTTTATCTCTTAAAATTAATAATAGATTTACAAGAGGTTTATATACAATCCAGTTAATTATGCTACCTATTTTGATACAGACTAGTAGAAACCAATTCCATTACAATACAAATCACTTGCCGTTTTTAACGAATAAAGTGTATACATTGATTTAAAAAAATTGCATTAATCCTACAAACCTTCAGTTATAAAGCTTACCATGAATGGCACCATTGCAATTCAATAAATTTGAGAGAGATTTATAATTTGACTGACAATTATTTTTAAACTTTTCTTTTTGTTATTGGTGTTGATGGTGCATCCGCATCTGCTTTAAATAATTTATGAAATTGGCAGAATATGTTTTCATGCAATCTGTTTAGAGATTGTATAGTGTTTATTAAAATGTGGGAGTGATTATAATTAAGCGGTTTTTATTATATATTACTTTCAAGATGTCGTAAGAACTTGTGTAAAGAACAAAATGAAGACTACTGAATTCATGATTTAAACTGTCGTATGTCATATTTTAAAGACCTGCACATGCTTTCGGCTCGTTAGTGAAAGATATCTGTAAAACATAACTTATTAAAATAAACAGTATTTAATTTTACGTAACCTACAAAGTTATTGTTTGCCGACAGTAAATTACACCGTAACGTTGTCTTGATGAAGTCAAATTAAAATTATTTTTTCCACCTGTACCAACTGCGCTATAACCGAATTGGAGCGAGTAATGTCTGCTAGAGACACCGCTCAGCCTACATCCGGGGTGTTCGCTTCAACTTTCACGTGTTAATTTTCCCGTTGACCGCACGACTTAATTCACCATTCCTGTACGTCTGCTGTACCTGTGACATGTGTTGTTTTTACATACGTGACGTTTGATGACATTCATAATGACAAAGCCACTAAACAAAATATTCAATAGCTCTGTTATAAACACATAATCCAAATTAAAGATATATCATATTATTTATTATGTCATATACATAACCCCTATAAATGAACATCACACTAATAAAAGGGACGTTGTTGTATCAATATTCAAGCCTTGACAGAAAATAAAATATCGTTGCAATTTATGTCTATTAATACATCTATTCCCTTTTATTTCTATCTACACAAACCCGATCACTAAGCCACGCGAGTCTTAGTTGCGTTTGACCCGTGACTTTGATCATTTCGACCAAAAATAAAATGTATTATACTATCTTGGCTTTAAATATATATAATATATAACATCTACAAATTAGGTAATGTTTAAAGAACGATGGACGATTATAATGTAAAAAGTAATGTCCTTTGTAAAATTCCTTGGCGCCCACTGCTCATAAGCCGACTGGAAATGGCATTAGGGTTAACGTACTGTGTAAATAAACTGTCTTTGTAATTCAGCTAACTTTATAAACTCTTTGTTATGCCTTAAGCTTAAACGTTCAAAGGATGAATATTCAAATCTTCAATTGAGTTTTAGATTGTAAAATAAATATGACCACATTTTTCTATGGTTTTGGGTGTTAAACTTAGTTTAGGGTTAGAAACTCTTAAAACCCCATGTAAAATAGTTATGGTATCAATGCAAGGAAGTTGCATGGTTTGAGCTGTGGATGAAAATGATGTGCCGAGCTCAGTTTATTTGATCATATTACAATAACGTAGACCCTTCTTGGATTGTACAATTATCCATGGAACAACGTATGGGTTTTGCAGTGAGTTGTGGCAGTGTAATAGTTTTTAAAGAGATAATTTGTTTTAGCCTTATAATTTAATAGGTCAATGCTTCCGACGTGGACTAACTATTTCATGTATTCATGTTTATGCCTATTGTTCATGATATTGCTAATGGTGATCAATACATGGCTGAAAAGTTGCATTATGACATGCCGACTTGTTTGGCATTATTAATTGCATTTACAATAATAACAATAATAAAACGTATAACTTAAAATCAAACAAATCTTACAATCAAGTAAGATTTGAATTGTATAACAATCCTGTACGTATTTACGAGCATTTGACTAAAGTAAATATTGAGTCCAAACTACTTATTTCGTCCGCTCCTCGTTTTAGAGCGGAATTCTAGAAAGTTAAAAGTCTGGAAAGAAGAGAACAGTAAGAAAGGACACTTTATAGTGTGAGTCCCACCTTGTGTGGGGAAGGAAGTAGAAACTGAAAAGAATCACCGTAACATATTTTGCGGAATAAAATTGCGGCACATTCGTAGTGTTTGGAGAAGGGATACGAAGATTTGCTATCTGAAGTAATCTAAGAAGTATTTATCCAGCATATAAGCAGGACTGTTTAGATGTAATTTATCATTAGTGAATTTCCAGTGGAAACGTGAACTATAAGCATGACTCTCACGGTGAAACTTAAGCCCGGGACCACCACAGAAGTTCCTAACGTGACTTCCTGAACACGTTTTGGAGGGTCGTTAAAAATTATATATATATAGACAAAATATGTATATGTATATAAGTATGTAGTAGACAGATATCTATTTACATATACATATATATACATATATATATATATATATATATTTATATTTTAGCGGTCACATTTTTTGTCCGATTTACTTCAAATTTGGTAGATAAATTCCTTTCTATAAAAAATTCGACAAGTTCGTTGGGCAAAGCAATCGGATAAATCTAACCCCCTTGTTGGGGGGTTTTAAGTTTTCAAATTTTGAGTTTGTGGGCCCAAAAAGGGTCAGAAAAGACCCGGATGTAAAGTTATTGCATGTAAAAAGATGAAGATTAGTGAGGCGAAAGTGTTAAGTCCACTCTCAACATTCTAGCAGAAATAATTACCGAGTTAATAAAGAAAATGTATATCGACTAAACACAGTACGTTGTCTAATGGGGTTTTACATTAGAAAAGCCTGTTATTCCTATGTGTTTGTATTTTTATCATCCCCAGTATCGTCATGCATCCTTTCAATCCTGACTGGACCTTCTCCTAATCTTACAATGTACAACAGTATTCCCAGAAATGGCATTGCAGATAAATGGAACCAGGAACATCAGAACAGCAAAAAAACATATTTTCAGATTTTGATAAAAATTTGAATAAGTCTATGTTTCAACACTGTTTGATTTCTTAAAGTTTTTTGTTGTTGTGGAAATTCAATTTCCTCACAACATCGTGCTGCGTGCGAACTCGTTTTAATTTCATCTGTGTCGTTAGAAAGGTTGATATGCTGGGTAAATTTTCTGCTTGTATTAAGAGCGTAACTTTGCATTAATTATGACACCATTGGTTCACTCCTTTATACATTGTTAAAACAAACTTTGAGGCATGGAAGTTGACAGAAATTCAAGTACCTGGCAGACACAGGGGAAAGCTAAATTTAATTTAAACACTGGAGTTTTAAAAATAAACATGTAATACTAACCTAATAAATTGTGAGTAGTCTTTTTCATTAACTTATGACTTATGGTTGAACGTGATAAGTACATAAAAAATACCTTTATATCAGCTGTATTTAACAATGAAAGCAAATTATGTACTAGTTTTCCAATATTGTAAAATGTGTGTTAAAAGCAAATTTTGGAAAAGAAGGATTGTAATTTCAAGTTAAAGTGGACTAACACATCAGCACTGAACCTAAAAAATGTACACGATTTCTGTAGTTTCTCAATATTATTAAAGTACTCATATATTACTTTCAACAAGGCTGAAACATGAATACAGAATCAGCTACAATTAAAAATAGTACATTTCGTTACTAGTGCCGAAAGTGGTCTTTCCTGGCATCCGATCGTGTTTTCCGTGCTAGGTTATAGCCGAGCACTGAAATTCGATGAAGTGCCAGGAAAACACTTTAGGTACGAGTTATGAACGATACTTTTCATCACACTGTAAATAATAATATTAATGAAACGATTTTCATAGATTTTTATCAGGATTTCTGAATAATATTTATCATGACATAATGACAAAAATAGTTTTTACAATATGTTTATACGAAAATCTAGTAATCTGATTAATAAGAACAGTTGATTTTTTGATGACTAAATGAATAAGAACAGCTGATTTCGAATGCAACACTGCTACTGCACTGTTATAGGTGCTGCAAGCTACTAGCGCTATTAGGTGTCAGAATAACTAATTACAGTGTAGCAAAAATCACCAGCAATTTTTAGGGCACTAGGGTGGAAAAGTATCACTGTCGGTACTCACAGCTGATATCGAAAATAGCTACTTTAGTGTGATGAAATAGTATATTTCATTACTAGTACCAAAAGTGGTATTTTCTGGTATGCGATCGTGTTTCCGGTGCGAGGTAATAACCGAGCTACTTTTGGCACAGTGTGATGAAAAGGTTATTACCAGTCAAGTCTTACGATATCAGCATACGTGCAGTAAACCTTCACAAGTTCAAATGCTATGACCGAGAAAAAAATTGTGTTAGCCGCGTCCTTGCACTATCTAGTCGGCAATCACCGATGGCAAATTAGTATGACCACTTATGGTAACTGGTCCAGCCAAATTGAAAAATGGAATTGTACTTCTCAGACTAGCTCAAGTTATAAAACAAAAGTTATAATAATACATAAACGGCACATTATAAACCCCTCTTAATTAAAACGGAAGTAGTTTTAAAGACAAGTTTGAAGTGCAAACAGGTATAAACGTATTTGTCGCTCTATAAAGTTGCTCCGTGTGCACCACTTGAGTTAAACTCGTAAATTCTCATTTCAGTAAAATGCCTAAGTTAATAATACAAAATAAAATAAAATTGCAAACTGATTCTATATTTAATACATAATCAGTTTTGATTACTCTTCTAGTATATTCGTAATTAATTTATAATGTTAGAAGATAGTTGTAAAGTTTTAATTTATGAAAAGGGTCCTAGATGAATATCATATACATGCAGGTAGTGTTTATTACCTTACTAACAAACAATTGATGTTAACCCTCCGAGTGGCAGGAAAAATTTTGTCAGTGTTCTCTGAAGTGGCAGGGTCATTTTGGCGATTTTGCAGACTATTTTTTAGAAAATCGTATAAAATCCAATTTTGAAGTAAACATATCAATATGCATATTCATTTTGTTCGGAAAGGACGAGAGAATTTTAAAATGGTAAAATAAGTAAATCCAGAGGGGTGGTTTTCGAGAAAAAATGTAAAAACTGAAACAAATTTGAAATATGTTTTATAAATTTCAAAAGTAAAACCTTACTGTAAGCAAACTGATTTTTTAGGTAAAAATAGTAAATGTACCAAATGTTGCTTATCTAATTCCCTATGTAGAAATGTATATAAGTCTTAGAAGAAAAATTTTTATACATGAATTACATTGAATAACTTAGAAAAAGTGCAAAACGGCAATTTGTGAGCGACCAATTTGGTGTGCCAAAAAAAATCTCTAGCAACATATAAATACATACAAACCTTATTTTCCTTGAAGGTTATGAAATTCTAAAGACAATTATATAAGAGTAAATAGTCTAAAATTTGTTTTTCATAATATAATTATGTGTGAAATTATAAATTTTCTTTGAAAACTAAATTTGTGTTATTCAAAGACAGATTTTGTTATATCACCTAATAATACCAAATGAGCTATGTTATATGATTTACTAGTTATTTCCCTTCAAGAAAATATATATTTATGTATCAAAATATATACAAATAAAAAGGTTACAACGTAATTTATGATAATGGAACATTTTGTTGAGATCAAGTCCGATTGGTAGGCGTCACCCAGTTTGCAAGGGTTTATTGAACGATTTACAGCAAAGCACTGAATGACATAAACCTATTCAACCTTATATTCGTTTTACTCGTAAAAGAATGGAGATTACATAAATAGCGATAGATATTATTTCACTAAAAACACCGCGGATTTACGTCTAAAACACGGATTACATCGGATTACTTATACACTTACATTATATAAGCGTCTAATACGCAACGAGGTTGACGGAAAACAGGCAGTTTGCTTAGCTTCTGCGATGACGTAATGGAGGATACTTGCTACCAACCTTACATAAAAAAATTCTGTGTTCTCTCCTCTTCAAAATGATATAAGAATATCCATGTAATATAAATAAATACTACATATAACATGTGTTTTGGTATGAAACTAATCTAGTCGATCGCCACTGAATCCAAACCTAAACATATGGCTATTTTCTAATTTCACCACAAGCCTCTCTGATTATATTTCCGCGTTATAACACACACCACTGAACAGACGACATTTATATCGTTACAGTGGTACCACCCGTTTCTGGTTACGAACGAAATTGACTTCACTATGATTTTTCAAAAGTTACTCTATTCGGCCATTTCATGACTCATTCAGGGCGAAGTCGACGCGCGCCAAATTTTCATTCAAATGTAACTTTTGATTACATTGATCTACTGCTGCCATAAGGTTCATTTATATAATAAAATGACAGTTTAGAATGTTATCTTTCGATAGATATAAAGATTATTCGATTCCAAGCGCTTTTTCAATGCTATTTGCGCAGTTAAAAAAAGTGACAAACTTAGACTAATCTAGTCGATGCCACTGGAGCCACGCCTTGACCTGAGACTACGGCTAGTTACCGCCACTCGGAGGGTTAAAACAGTTCAGCAAACAGATTTTTACTGTTAAAAAAAGGAGCTCAATGGCAAAGAAAACAGCCTGAAGAAGGTTTCACAGGGTGACTGGGGAGAATCAAGACAACAATGAGGGTCGCTTACAATGTAGACTAAACTAATTACTGAAGCGGAGACAAACGCAAGAATGGTGGCATGGCGTTGGTATGGCACAGGACGTTAGTTTAAAGTAAGACTTGATAAATGCTGTTCTACCCACATGTTTTAAGGATGATTTATATCAGTAATTTATTCTTTTGATCTATCATATATGTTACTATACATAAAAAATACAAATATTTTCACGTGAAAATATATGAATAGGTAGAGTCCTTAGAATGGATTGAAAAACACTCTTTCTATAACATGTAGTCCAAAATGTTCAACCGAACAAAAATTCAACCGTGCAAATGAAAAGATAACCGTTATAATATCAATTATAATATAATATCATTCATAGCTTAAACATACAACAAATAATTTCCTTAATGAGGTTTATAGCTGAACACTGCGTCCTTAACACCGTTAACATTACCTATATTTTACAAAATTATATTAATAACGTATTGAAAGCTCCCAAGCCCAAGGCCCAAGCTTTGTACACAGCAGACACGTGGTATAAGTAACGCGATTTGTCTCCCTAAATTGTTCTAACAACCAGGTTTATTTTTGATTTATTTGCACATCTATAATATCCACTACTATGTAGTCATTGATATTATAAAGAAGAGGTGGTTTCTGTCTGTCTGTCCGTCTGTCTGTCTGTCTATCTGCCCGTCTGTCAATCTGTCTGATGTTGCGGGTGAACGTAAAAACTACTGCCGACTGGGCAGAACCTTTACACATAGGTAGATCTTGAACCCATGCAACACATAGGCCTATTCACTTCCTTAAAATACCCTCGGGCTACGCCCCGTGAAGTCCTAAGTTTCAATGTTTACATTTTAGAATAAAGTATACATTCAGAAAAAGTAATGCGAACAGCTGTGTATACTTCCATTTGACAGCTTAAAAAGCAGAAGCAAGAACAGCTGTTTCAAGCTAACTAAAAAGCAAATTGCATTGACTAAAGAACGGGTAGAGAAAACCCCTGTGCGAAGAACGGGTACGTCAGCTAGCTATTAATTCATATTAATGAACAAATATTAATGCATAAAAATATAATATATATTATATTCATCTGGGTGCGGTCTATTCTTATTTGCAGAAAAAAACAATACTTCCTACCACCCCGATTTTTATTTTTCCCCACCCCCGATTTTATATTTCTGCCCCCTCGAATTTTGATCTTTTGCCCCCCCCCGATTCTATATTTTTTCTCCCCCCAATTCTATATTTTTGCACCCACCGATTTTATATTTTGCTCCCCCCCGATTTTATATGTTTGGCCCTCTCTTTGATTTGATATTTTTATTTTCTGTCCCTCCATTTTATATTTTTTGCCCCCCCGATTTTATATTTTGGCTCTCCCTCAATTTTCATTTTTACCCCCCCCCCCAATTTTATATTTTTGCCCCCCATTTTATATTTTTGCCCCAATTTTATATTTTTGCTCTGCCCCGAATTTTTACTTTTGCCCCCCCACTTCGATTTTTTATTTTTATTTTATGTCCCCCCGATTTTATATTTTTGCTCCCCCCATTTAATTTTTTCCCCACCCCCAATTTTATATTTTGCTCCCCCCGCTCTTCGATTTTATATTTTTATTTGATGCCCCCTCTATTTTAAATCCCCCCCGATTTTATATTTTGCTCCCCCGCCGCCAATTTTATATTTATGCCCGCTCCCAACCTCTCCGATATTCTTTATTTTGTTTGTACTTGAGTTCTTTTATTTCTAAAAGAGAATCCAAAGTGTTACGTGTACCGATTTGGAGTCGCAAACCACACGCCGTTTACTACCCGTCAGAGTTTCTCGACTTAGCAACAGGGCCCGAACTATCTGCCAGTATATTTCGTTAAATTTCATTTAATTGTACATTAAACGTATCAAATGTAATTTTAATATTGTCAAATAATGTGGATTGTTATTTGCTTTAGTTAATTTACCATTTATATACAACCCGTACGAAGGAAGGGTACACAGCTAGTTCATTATAACTCTGTGTTTTGTTACCAATTTAATGCTGGCCTACATAACAGTACTACAGGATTATTGACATTGTAAATTTTGTAAACACAAGTTTCGAGTACAAAGGCCAGGAGCACACAGCTTTACTAACTTAGAGCACATTTTCTGGCGTCAAGTTGATGGTAAAGAACCCCATAAATGTCCCATAGCCTCTCATGAGAGCCACTTGTGGGCTGTATTGATGGCACTTTGTCACCAGGTTTGTTCCACATCTTCGTTAGCTATCTTTTTATGCATATTTGTTCTCAACTGTTTTATAAAGGAATATTTTTAACCAAATTAACTGATCTCTGCTGATGATCGAGTTTATAATCAAATTTGTTATAGATCCCTATAAGATGATCGTAAATTAATTTGTTATTATTATTCAAATAGTTGATCTAAACCCCAACTTACATTTCCACAGCAATAGTAGTGGATAAATTCCAGAATATTCATGACTGGGTCGTTTCGTTCTCAGAATTACTGTAGACAAGACATTGAAAAGTAGTCTATACTTAATAAAGCTAACCACATTCCAACAAATAAATACAAATTGTGAGGAGACTAATTTAAGTTTGGCTTCTCTTAAGGTTGATGTGTAAATGGTTATACAATGTAAAGTATGTAAATACTATTGAGTTCATTTAAAGCACGTCGCTAAATATTCCCGCAGAACCTAAACAAAAGCTTGTTCTCAAGTAGAATTTTGTTGAACTTATGTATAAGAACATTACCCTTCGATTTAGACTTCGAATGTAAGTTAGATTTTATTACTAAACCATAAGCTTTTATCGCTAAACAAAAATCAGCTGTTTTGCGAATTATTTCAGATCGTAAAACATATTTCAGGCTCGGTTTTAGGAACACTATAATCTGGAATGCTCCTACGTGTTCAGAGAGATAGGTCTTCTAACAACACCGCTAAATTAGCCTCTAGTACATGCCCATACCACTTTCGTATTACAAACAAATTGTAGATTGTTGACTAATTAAGTAAAAGACCCACAGTAATGTAAGCATTGACACTATTTTTCCGAACAGCGTTGTTTGATCCTGATAAGGTTAAATCCTAGTGGATTTGGTTTTCACATTCTCCTGAGTAAAATTAAGAAGTAAAATAACTTTATTCAAGCAATGGTGATGTACACTTTACATAATGTGTCTGAAACATTATCAGAAAAATAAACATCTTTAATTTTCCATCTTCTTCACCAGTGGTCGTAAACAATAATACTACGTTATTTATTTTATGAGTTTCAATGGTGAAATAAACCTAACCAGTATTGATATAAGTTGATTATAGGTGCATATTCAAATCAAGACAAATTGATAAATGTTGAGGCTGTTTGGTATAGTTGACACTTACTTATTAAAGAGCTCGTTTCCAAAGTGTCAAGTATTTCAAACACGTCAGTTAAAATGAACCCTGGAGGTGACATATGTCAGCAGCCTGTCAAACATTGATACTATTCTCAAATCACATTTTTTACATGTAGTTCTTCCAGGGTGGCTTTTTATGAACTGAAAATGTATTGCATTGAAAATCCATATTCACAAGTTAGCTCACAAACTAAATAAGATTGAAATAAGAGTTTTGTTTGTGGTGTTTTACGAGATATGAGCTTCATTAAAGTATTAAGCCAATTCGTGTCTATTGAAGCTTTGAAATCGCTCTCATATTAAATGATACTCGTACATAAAATGAAATGATAAGATGTATTTCTACATGACTATATATTTGGAAAAACTATTATCTAACTTTCTTCTAGCCAAATGCTCTTTGCACATTTGAACAGCCCTAGATAATATTATATGTATCACATTAATATAAATACCTAATTTTATAAGTCAGGATAAATCAGACATAACCGATGGCCACCACACACAGAAGCCCATAGCAAGGAGTGAGAATGTTATATCTGGGGTATTAATACACCGCTATTTCTCATAAGGAAAGACTTACAGTATTTTTTAGAGTGGAGAGTACTGCATTTTGACAGTCTCATAAGAAACCGAATGAGAGAATGAAACTTTTCATACCATTAATGTAAAAATTACTCAGAGAAGAAACCGTAAATACGTTTCAAAACAAAGCACAGTACAGGTGAATCTGGCATAAAAATAAAAACGTGAGCATTACAGAGAACTGTAATGAAGTAAGAAAATTACTCCTTAGAATAACCTCTGGCAATTAATAAGATTCTAGCTTAATTTAAAGCGGAATGGTATGTTCATTCCGGTCATTACAGCGACTTTCTTAGCTCTTTGCTTTTTCTTTGCAATACGAAGAGCTTCGATACTGGTAAAGTTCTTTTCCTTAAAGTGTGTGTTTGGTTCTTTGTATGACAAATGTAAAATTAAATACTTATTAATTAATTCGCGGAAAAGGTATTAACGAATATAAATCATTATTTATCTGTTTTCTCAACGAATATATTTTA
Source organism: Allygus modestus (assembly GCA_963675035.1). Taxonomy (NCBI): domain Eukaryota; kingdom Metazoa; phylum Arthropoda; class Insecta; order Hemiptera; family Cicadellidae; genus Allygus; species Allygus modestus. Next base: position 188,219,514 of record OY776112.1, on the reverse strand, counting down.
CAGAGTATAGGCAAAGTTAAAGTTTGGAAAACAATTTTCACTGCGCCATCCATTTCTTTTTTTAGTTGAAACCACGCGGTTCTACACTCCCAACCCAAAAATATCGGGATATTTAAATAATTCAAAAGTTTTTCAATGTGTATGAATGTACATATCTTACAATTTTCTGCACTAAAATCATCCAAAAAAATATGGTTTGTTTCATGAAAAAACTTTAAAAATTATTATCAAAGTTGTGTCCAGCCATTAATTTATTTATAACCTTACATTATGTATTACACCCTTGCATTTCTTATTATAAGGGAGAACCTATAGTTCTAGGTGTCGATTAGATAACTACCTTGTGGATTACATACATAAATTATAATCACCCCAAGAGGTTCTTTATTATTTTATTACAAATTTCAGAGAGCAAAATCGTTCTGAAACAAAGCTAGATTAGATCTACAGTACAAGACTGTCTTGACTGAAACCTCCGCAGCGCGCCACAGTCACACAAGCCTATAATCCCTGCCTATAATCAAGCCTCGCCTCCCTCATATTAACGTGGTAATGTCTGGGGCAGGCTGACACTTATGACTGGGTAGAGGTCTGGCGAACTTGCTGATGGACTTGACGATTCCCGGAGCTAAGTGATCTGTTAAGCATTCATCAAAATAGATCAATTATCAATTTTCTAAAGCTGTTGAGAACTTATATAATATTATTAACTCAATTCCAGTTCTAAAATCTGCTTTAATAAAATATGTGGTTCACATTGCTCGATATCAACACGATGTATGTAAACAACGTGGATTATTCATCAAAACATATTAAACACAATAGTATGTAGTATTCTTTTACCGACTTAATCATTAAATAAAAAAATCAAGTTATCATGTACAACTCCGTAGTTTATTGCTAACGAGGTTTTCCATTTCTCAGGTTTCTCACATTGGCTCAGCTGGAGCTAACGACTCGCAAAATTGCTTCTTAAACTAACTGCTATTTCCTTCACAGCACTGTTTTAATATTTACAATTCATTACTTAAGGTGAATATCTTAAGCTATAACAGTTAATGTGTTTTGACTAATGAATCCAAAAAAGTGTAAAACAGGTTTTCCTATTTTTTTCCTTATTTAGTTATAGTCGATTATAAATATAAAGTAACATAACTCTGACAACACCGTCACATATTTGTAGATTTGTTTAATAATATTGATTGATTGATATTTAGCGTATTTATTATTGCAAAATTTACATGCAATTAAGATTTTTAAATTCCTTAGTCCTTGTTGTAAGGCTGACTGAAGGTGAAGATTTTAGCTCACGTTGTCCAGAATGTCCTCACTGGGGGCCTTGTCTGATATTTCAGTTTGTTTAATTTATTACATTTTGCATATCTCATCTTAAAGCTGTAGGAAAACCGAATTACAGATATAATCTTACAAATTGATGCAGCAATTTTTAATTTAAATAAATGGATATTTTATTTCTTGTATCATACAGTATTTACAACCAATATAATTAAATCACATTTGACAGTTTTTAAAATTCGAAAAACTATTTGTCTATAGAATTAAAACTCACCTGCCACGCTACTAAACTAATAATATTAGTTAGTACTAATACCAAACCAGTTACCAGTTACCTACCAAACTAAGCGTATTCTGAGATAAGTCGAATTAATCTTGACAAGTTTTTTGCTTATGTAAAATTACAAACTGAAAATTGTAGTACTTATATGATTTTTTAGCTTACGAAATACGGATTTATTACACCTCTCACAAAATCATACAAACCTATCGAAACAAAATAATATATGGAACTTGGAAAATAAAACTTATAAAAAGTTACCAAGAGTGAATTAAATTAATATTTGAATTGAAATGAACAATATTAGTGTTGAATACATATTAAAAAATAAGATAACACCGCTTTTCATGTTTACAATAATGCTTTTCAGCGTTTTAGAGTTCAAACACATGTTACAAATAAAGCTCTCACTTTACTCGTTGCTGTAAGCGACGAGTAGGTACCGAGTTTTCAACGCAGTATCTCATAAAACGTATATTTTGAAAAGAGAAAACTCTACTTTTCAAGCTTTCAAAATGTAATCGTCCTACTTGGTACTCAAAAGGGGGAAATGGACGGAGCTTTCTACAGCACAACACCGATGAAAAGTAAGATATTCTCGTGAGCTTACACCGTGTATTCCATTTGATATGAACGAATGTTTTGCGTTTGAATAGTTTCTTCCATTCAAGAACTTAGAAGTACTTTAAACCATTTTGCTGAAAAGAGCTATTCAGACTTCTATCGAAACGTCCTATAGAAAGTTTTGAATATTTTTAAGCATGTAATGTAGAAATAAATAAAAGAAGGTAATTTAAGAGGTGCTATCAGAGTAATGTAATTTTGTGTTTTTTAAAGGAATTTTTAATTTAACAGCTTTATTAATGAAAAGATACTATTCTACAAAATTTAAAGTTTTTATTTTATTTAACTTAGTCGAGGGAATCCAAAATCCGTATCTATTTTCATTAGAAAAAAAGTAGAAATAAAGTAAAGTGAATACTAATTTCGATCACTATAATATTTATTTTAGTAGAAACATTTCCAGACTCTGTTTAGTTTAGCTGTTCGGGTGATTACATTTCTCTGTCAGGAATTCATGTACTTGTTGCGAAATAACTGATTTTAATGTATCGGTATTTATTTGTAGTCACCAAAACGCCCAATGTCAGGAAAAAATGAAAAGTATATATTTTTGGTACAAGAAACAAACAGTGTATTCAATGCAATCCCTACAATTTTACCAAACCAGACGAAAACAGAAAGCACAAAACCGAAGAAATGATAAAATTTCACCTTTTCGTAATTGGAATTATACAAATATTCCAAGATTAAAGTGATAGTTGAGTAGCCGTTGAGTAAACCACATAAATTATGGAACCAAGAACCAAGCACAATGAGTCCGGGCATGTAAGAGAATGTAAGAATATAATGATACTTGAACCGTACAATGTATGGGTTGAATTGTATGTTTTTTATGTATTAAAGTATTGCACGTGAAAAGGTTAATCATAATATTTCTCACTTTAATGTTAGCCGTCATCAACAAGAGGAAATATCGCCCACCACCATGGACATTTAAGTTGGGGCTCTCCCCCTTGGATTATGTACAATGGGCTTCCACACCCACTATTATAAACCCCATGGGGTCTGTGTCCTGAATACATAGAAATGACATTTCAAGTTGAGGAAATAGCGTCTGCTCTTCAATCAGTGTACACATATAGTGAATAGTAATCAACCGTACAAGCCTGAACGTTGGACAAATACGACCAGACGAATATTAAAGTTATATTATGTAGGTTAATAAACGGTATCAGGAAACTGACACATACTTTCTCCCTTTTAGTTAAACTTTAATGACAAAAATATTTGTTATTTACTAAATATAGAATATGAAGTATAGATAAATGTACAGAAAATTGTCTAAAATAGTTGTTTTCAGAAATATCCACCCAAATTGCTTTTTTGGAGGCACTATAGAGTCCGTTGCTACACACAGTAGTTTTGAGAGGGGAAATGCCCCCTTGCCCCCCCCGGGTTAAATAGCAACACATTTCGAACATCATCTGTTGGTCAATGCTAACTTGACCTGCATATCAAATGAAATTGATCAGTAAATAAGAGAGAAATAGTTATTTTTGTATTCCCCATAAGAATAACATTGGACAACGTACTGTGTTTACCGCTAAATGAAAATTTCAATTTTCTCCGCAACTAGCAATCGTAGAATATTAATTTAAAATACTAATTTATTTAGTTTTTTGAGCTCTTTTTAATGGTGAATAGTAATCTTTTTTAACATTTATGATTTTTTATGAAAAATCCAAAAAACTGAATTTTTGATGTTTTAAGTCCTGTAATTTCTGAACCCGCATTTTTCCAGAAATGCGGGTGGTGTCATTTTGTTGGAAACCTAAAGTTCTACAAGCCACGAAAGTTTAATCAAAATCGTTAGAGCCGTTTTTGAGAAATTTGGATTTTTCATGTTTTTTGGCGGTTTTTGGGGGATAATTACCCTTAAAAATCAAAAATTCAAAAAAATGAAAAAACGCCTGGAGATATCGTGGATTAGTACCTACACGCCAAATTTCATAAAAATCGGCCCACAGGTTAGGGCTCTAGCTCTGTACACATCCACACAGACACACACACACACACACACACACACACACACACACACACACACACACACACACAGACAGACATCACGTAAAAACCACTCTTTTGGGTTCAGGGAGCACCAAAACGAATATTTCCACTGACAACTCAAATTCGAAAATTTTTACGAAAACAATACTTTCTCCATATACTATGTATAGGGGGAGAAAGTAAAAAAGGGTGATGTTTTGAAATTATTTATTAAAATATAAAAATAAAATTTTATTTATGAAATATTTTATATTATCGTAATTTTTACATACAAAAAATAAAAAAATAAAAGTAAGACGATTATAGGTGTATCTATATAAATAAAGCAGAATTCTTATCTGTGTGTGGATCGCCGTGCGGCTAAACTACAAGGAGTTAAGGCATGAAATCTTCAGGGTAGGTTTCTTTAGGTTACAGCTGTTGCACCTGACTCTTAGTTTCCTCTAAATCCTCTAGGGCTACTCCCTGTTGGACATCCAAAATTCCAATGTTAATCAAAAAAGACCATACGGTTACAGTTTGCTGCTATTTATTTGATGTTATTTAAATAAATAGCTGACATTAGTAATTTACTTCTTTAACTACATTTTATACCCGGGTGAAACCGGTATAATCAGCTAGTTTATAATAAGCTTTGGCGTTTGCGATGACCCAGATAGGTTAAATGTGGAGAAAGAAAATTCAATCTGAACACTCTGCTGTAATAACTAGAACTGTGTTTGTTCATTATGTGGCAAACTGCAGATCTATCGCTTGCATTAAAGAACTTTTCTTTGAAAGATAATTCTATATTAAGTTAATTAAAAACATTCTGGTGTTTTCCATATTTTAAACTATTTCTAAGCAGTTTATTATTTGGTTCCAACAGCTTATTAGTATTTTTAATATATTTGAAAAAAAACGACGACTCCGATGTATTACAAAGTATAGAGAGCTTCCAAACACATTTAGGTAAACAGGAATGGCTCACCTGACGAGTGGTTTTTAGCTAAACCTTTATGTTTCTATCAGTTTTATTTAACATCCGGTTTGTGTCCATCGAAACATATATTTTTGCTGACCTAAACTAAGTTTGACTTCAACTGAAAAATATACATGATAAACTTTAAGTGGATTATTATTATTATTATTATTTTTCTAACTCAGTTTATCTACGCTACAACATACGTGAAGCGAGCAGTATCTGTGTGAGACATTCTGTCAACATCCGGGTTATTCGCTTCAACTTTTACATGTTAATTTTCCCGTTTACCGCACGATTTAATTCACCATCTTCTTCGGGTCGGCCGTACCTGTGAAATGAATATTACTATATTTTGATGACATTTATTTTTTCATCACTCTGTATTCGAAAATAGCCCATTACCATGCAGCTGAGATCTACGAAAATTATCGATTTCCTTGTAACATAAAAAAATTATCAGCTGACTTTGCCTGTCCTAAACGATATTTTGCCTGTCCCAAACAATACTTTGTCTGTCCCAAACAAAACTTTTCCTATCCTAAACAACTGAAGTTCCTGTTTTAATCAACAAGAGCCCCAGTGTAATTTCGTTATTTTTGAGGATTCGGTGTGCTGACTTTAACACTAAAATGAATTGTTAAACCGTGTTGTGTTTACTTATAGAAAATTCTAGACTATGAAATATAGATTAATTATTTGTAAGTTTAGTTTGGGTATTTGTATCGTGATGAAAAGTATCGTTCACTACTCATCATTAAAGTTCTGTTTCGGGGCTCGATAGCATTTTCCACATAATGCTATCTTGCCCCAAAATAGGTCACTTTCGTGACTAGTAGTGAAATATACTATTGAATGGAACATAGTCAGTCTCAATTAAAACATAAATATTTTTGTTCAGCAAGTACTTACTTACTTACTTACTTACTTACTTATCCTCTTCTTCATAGGCCTCCTTGAAAGATGGCACTGAAGGCGTCACGTGTCCTGTGATAGGTCCACATTAAGGCTAGATTAGGCTAGGTAACTATTAAAGCTAGATTAGGCTAGGCCTTTTTTAGGTTGGGAACTAATAGGGAGCTGGGTTATTTGGGGCCAGGTAGCCATCCAGGTTATAAAAACAGTTTAATTTAAGATATATTTTAGTTCTGATTTAAATTTATCTATTTTATTTATGATAACCTCGAAGGCCTTGGAAAAATGTTTGCCGCTGTAAGTAACTTTCTTAGTTTGATAATAAAAATACTCTTTTGCACCACTATAAACGACAACATTGGTAATTATCTTATCTAATTCGAGAATCTAATTAAAACACTTACATTAATATTTTGCTGTGTAACTTTGGATTGATGGCATCTGACATAATGTTAAAAAAATAATTACACAACATTTAATTATTATACTGTTACAAATTTAATTTTTCAGTTTAAACAAATTAAAAATTTCACAAAGACGACCAAGTAAAATTACTATGCACCGTAACTCTAATAAAAGATAACAAATATTTTACGTCTCACCTCAGTTCCTAAAGTGAAAATGATCCTTTTGCTACGAATTCGAAAAATTACAGGCTCGCAAGAGGTTTCGTTGAATTTATCCTACACTTTAATGCCTTTAACGACAATAATATTTTAACAACAAATTATTACAATAGTTTTAACTTTACGAGTGAGTGAAAGTATTTTTATGAATACATACACCTTATTTTGCACCTAATAAAATACCCACAGAGAAGTGTTGATAAGTAAAACCACGTGCATTCATATTCCGTGTCTGTTCACTTTATAAATTTGCAAGTAATTCAGATTTTTCTCACGTTCCATAGCCCTTATTGTAAGGCAGACTGAGGGTGGAAAAAATCTTCAAAATGAGTTTCCTCCCTCATGATAAACTGAGATCACTTGCGCTGTCCAGCTGATGCTCTCTCGGAGGCGGCAGACGTTGCTCCGCGTTTTATTTGTCGTTACTTGTTTAGCTCTGCAGGCTTCAAACTGTAGGAATGAAAAGTAATAATAATACAGCTAAATAAGGTGTACGAAATAAATAAAGTACAAAATTCTAACTTATTTATTTCCAACACAAACTATTTATACTTTAATTACAAGAAAAGTTGGAAATATAGTCCCTACATAGGTTAAATCTTGTGCGGGGTGTGCGAGGACGAACCGTTGTTTGATTTATTCCATCACTGAACATAACTGGCTAGAGGAGATTATATTATCAGTTAAAAAGACAAAACATAGTAGAGTATTTGTAGCGAACTAAATACAAATGCTTTAATACTTAAATGTTTACACTATTGGTGATTTTAGCGAATTTCCCCTATAGGGAAGAAGCTATTACCATAGGTCTCATGCTAAGACTTAAGCCCGAGACCATGATAACTTTTGTTTTGAGGTACCCAGATGCCAAAAACACTATTCGTTAAAATTTATATATATTTATGTATGTGTCCGTGAATGCGACAACTTGAGTAAAAAACGTCCGATTTCGATGAAATTTGGCTCAAATGTGTAAAATGACATTCATGACTTCGAAAAACAGAAAAATCGGGCCTTGGGAAGGGGGGTTTATGGGGGTTTAAAATTTTCCAAAAATCAGTTTTTTGAATATTTCACCCTAAAATTTTTAACTCAATTTTGGTATTGACCATGTTATATAGCTTAAAAAACAGATAATATAGTATTTTGAATTATTAACCTACATAGGTTAAGTGGTTGCGGAGAAAATCCAAAAAAACTACTCATAAAATTTCCCATGTTAATCTTATGGGAAAAAGGTTTTTGGCTTTTCCTCAGTATATTTTAATGCAATCTCCACATTTGCTTTTACCAATCTGTTGAGTTCCACAAAACAATCATTTTGGTGTTTAAATTGTGATTCTACGTCCAACTGATGCAGAGACATTCAACGTGCTAAACACAGTACGTTGTCCAATGTTATCCTTATGGAGAATAAATAAAATTTGATATCTCGATTATTTATGAATGTATGTTGAAGAAACTTGGTATGTGGCTTCACGTAGTACTGGTATATTGATATTTGCACACAAAATTGATTTTTTAAATTATTCCTGTAGCAGCAAACCTGCGTACTCAGCCCCCACGTTATTCTTATGGAGAATAAGTAAAATGTTATGACTCCCTTAATTATGAACGTAAATTCATAAAACTTGGTATATAGCTTAACTTGGTTGAGTTATATTGATAATTGCATAAAAACCCATTTTGTTGTTCCTTGTTGCAGCAAACCTGCTTACTCAGCCCCCATGTTATTCTTATGGAAAATAATTAAAATGTTATATAGTGCTTATTTATGATTGAATATTGATGAAACTTGGTATTTCGCTTCACCTAGTTAAATTCTATTTATATTTGCATAAAAAAACAATTGTCTGTGTTCCTTGTTTCAGCAAACCTACGTACTCATCACCAATGGTATTCTTATGGAGAATAATTAAAATTGTATATATCGCTTATATGTGAATATATTTTTATGAAACTTGGTATGTGGTTTTATATGGTATTAAGACATATATTATGAATTGGAAATTCGCTGAGTACGCAGGTTTGCTGTGACAGGGGTATTTTTAGTTTTTGAACAATGTATTTATATTTGACAAATTAAAATTATTTATGAGAAAGAGTAGTTACTTTCAAAATAAGGTAATGGTTACTTATTGTGTATTTTTTAATGTAGTTACATAATCACAACATGAGACATGGTTAATATTTGAATACAATTTAACAAACACCTATCCATTTAAATTTATAATCATTTTATAAAATAAACTGTAACTGCACTAAAACAAGAAACAGGAAGTTGTACAATTAAATATATAGCATTTCAAGAACCAACATTTAAATCAGCATGTCTTTGGCGTTAACGCTGGCGTTAACTGAATTTCAAAAGAATATAATTTTATCCAAAGTCTAAAGTCAGATTTTTATTTTTGCTACAAAGAATCAAAATTGTTACAACATGAAAATGTGACGAAATACATGTAACCTTTAAAATAATATATTAAACACAAGACTTATTGAATAAATAAATAGACAAAAACAATTAATTTTACATAAAAAGTTTGATTTACATGAAAATATAGTTTAGTGTATATTTGAGGAATTAAAGAATTTGTTTTTATTAACACCACGTGGGCACGCTCAAAACTACACGGCAAATCGACACCAAAATTTAGTTTCAGAATTAACTCATTTGGCACAAAAAATAGTAGGGCTAAAGTTAAATATAATCAGTCATCGCAATCCAATTTTTGAGGACACCTGCTTACCTTATCTTCTCATTGAATCCAAAATCCACCGCAGTGTAGAGGGTCTGGTGTTCTTCACCAACTCTCGGCATCAACTAACTCCAATCCACCTTTCCGGCTTAGTTACTGTGGCCACTAGAATGTTCCTTATCAGTCGGCAAGTTTAAACTTGGACGCCGCTGACTAGTCCATGCTTTCTCCAACCGTGACTTGCAGATTTCAGCCTTATGTTACACTTTTAATTTCCTGAGCATCTGGATCGTCAGGGTAGGCAATATGCAATACTTTTCAGCTATGAAGTAAGTATCCAACCGTTGAATGCTAGCTATTCAATTACGACGTTATTTTATGAGATGATCAGTCTCAAGTATGGATTAAAGAAAGTCAGGTTGAAATTATATTAGAACAGTATCTGAGACTGTGAGCTTATTGGGAGAATGTCTCTTTGCAAAGCACTCGACATGACAAACTCCTCATCTGCTGAGGGTACAACTCCAAGTTGGAAGAGAGGGCTTTACGTATTGCAACAAAATCCCCAGTGTCTCGCCCCAGTAGAGGTGCTGGCAAGGTCATTAGTCTTGTATTGAGCCCAGAAATGAAAGGCCGCCCTCTGGTAAGAGCGACTGTGTGCTCCATTACAGCAGGGTGGTGGTTTTGATTTAGGGCTGCCCTCTCGACAGTTCAGCTCAAGTAGTCCAGTCCTGACCGATGTTGCTACGATATTGACCGATACTGCAGAAATGCATTCATTGTGCCACGCTGAGAACATACTTGAACGTGGTGGAATGGAGTTTAACGATTTAATAGTTTTGTACATTCTGTTCTTTTCCTTAGTTTAAATTCTGAGTCATAGAGTCAAGAATTTCACTACTAGCTATCGAACTGAAAAATGTAGAAAAAATTGTTAATTTGTATCGTCACATAATAAAAAAAAATTAACGTTAAATGTATGCTATGTCGGGCTTTCCTTTATACTAAATTGAGCGTACTGAGTACCGTGCCAATTTTTGTCTACAGGCAAAGGATAACAGAGTAAGGATAACATTGGACAACGTACTGTGTTTAGCACTGAATATCTCTGCAACGGTTGGGTGAAGAATCACAATTTAAAAACCAAAATGATTGTTTTGTGGAACTGAACAGATTGGTAAAAGCAAATGTGAAGTTTGCATTAAAATAAATTGAGGAAAAGCCAAAAACCTTTTTCCCATAAGATTAACATGGGAGATTTTATGAGCAGGTTTTTTTGGATTTTCTCCGCAACCACGTAACCTAGGTTAATAATTCAAAATACTAAATTATTTGTTTTTTAATTTCTATAACATGGTCAAAACCAAAATGAAGTTTTTTAAAAATATAGGGTGAAAAATGCAAAAAACTGATTTTTGGAAAATTTAAAACCCCCATAAACCCCCCTTCCCATGGTCCGATTTTTCTGGTTTTCGAACTTAAAGTCATGAATGTCATTTTACACATCTGAGCCAAATTTCATCAAACTCGGACGTTTATCGTGTTAACGGACACATATATAAATATATATATATATATATGTATATATATATATATATATATATATATATACATATATATAAATTTGAATGAATAGTGTTTTGTCATCTGGGGACCTCAAAACAAAAAGATATCATGGTCTTGGGCTTAAGTCTTACCATGAGACCTACGGTAATAGCTTCTGCCCTATAGGGGAAATTCGCTAAAACTGGTATACCTTGTTGATTTATATTGATATTAGCTTAAAACCCATTTTTTCTGTTCCTTGTTGCAGAAAACCTGCGTACTCAGACCCAATGTTATTCTTTTGGAGAATGATTAAAATTGTATATATCGCTTATTTGTGAATCTATTTTTATGAAACTTGGTAAGTGGCTTTTTGTAGTATTAAGACATTATATCTTCATTGGAAATTCGCTGAATATGCAGGTTTGCTGCGGTGGGGATATTTATTAATTTCTTGTTGAAGAATCATTTAAAATCGTACGTAGTTTATTTTGCTTGAAAGAGGTACTATCTGTCTGTAATGGTAAGAAAGGTTTTACATCGCTTCTATGTATGTTGGATTGTTTTTGTTGGTTTGAACCAATAAGACGATGTCGTGGTCGATCGAGTCTAGTATTATGCGCGAGTGTCCGAGAGGACGTATCTCCGAAAGTCTCAGCCAGACTACCTGGCGTTCAATCTCTCCACTGATCTTCTTATGTTTGTGTGGACGATGCAGTTTCTTTATTTAGATTTATTAGATTTATTTAGTTCATCTTAAAAAATAAAACACTAGTAACTAGTAAAAGGTAACACTTTTGCATTCTTACATTTAAAATGTCATTACTTGTTTGTGAATTGCTTAGCAAATACACCCTGTGACAAGTATTCCACTTTTATAACCATATTTTCTTTGTAATTTATCATTTCGTAGTTTTTATATACATGATATAGTTTTTGTGTTGGTTAGAGTTTCATCAACGTCATCAGCCCACAATGTTATCAGCAAGTCTCGGCGCACTGGACTGATAACAGCCAGTGCTGATAACCTCTTCATCACTCGATCACTTCCCCTTTCACAAAATTTACACTGCTGTTGATGTATTGCTTTGTGACCCCTTAAAATTAAGATTGAATTTGGTTACGTGTAAATAAAACTTAAAATAGAATATATGAGAGTTTTTATTGTAACCTAGTCTTCAAAACCATAAGCAAGAACAATTTGTTGAAGTGACGAACTTATTAAAAAACATAAGTTTAAACAAATGGTGTCAACGTGACTGGAGAGGAATAAGTAAGTATAAGTAATCTGGAAAACAGTTATGAACAATATACTCTTACTTTTGGCTTGTATAACTGTCCCGATCGTTTACAATATCAGTAGTGTGTTCAAAATTAACCGTTCATCAAGAAACAATCAAGTCAATAATGTAGATTCTGCACATCAGAAGCTCGTTGTCAGCTGATATTGCTCCACTTACTGGCGAGGTGATCATTCGGACACATTAGCAAGTCTATTGCACCACTGCTGGCAGCTGAATCACTCATCTCCTCCCTAATAAATCTTGAAAATAATATTTTATGAGAATTTTTCCTGACCTACTAATAAGAAAAAAATAACTACTAATCAGAACGACTGCAATATAAGGCTATTAAGTGATTGCAAACTGTAATGGTTTATAAATATCAGTGTATCATTATAATTTAATTTTGTATATTTGAAAAATCGATACATGCTTGTATGTATTATGAACTGTATCTAAAGTGTGCATCTAAGATTAATAATCATACAAACTTAATTTGGTATCTAAAATGTGCATACTCACTAAATGGTAAACAGCTTATAAGAAAATTATGTATCATGGCCTGGTAATGAAAAAAAATAAGTATCAATAAACACTAAAACATGTCAAGAAATAGCAAAATATTTCGAAACACAATATTTAACTTCCTTTATTTGTTTAATATACAGATGAGTAAATCTGACATCATAAAACTTCTGTATGTAATTCACTTTAATATAAAATACTCACCTAATTTAAATTTACTGTACAAATTTATTGAAAAACTTGAAACCCCAGGTTAAGTTAAATGATTTTAGGATATATTTTAAGAGCGCGACTGTTTAATAAAGTAGGAAGTCAGTGGGGCATCGTCTTGCCGCCAGCTGGTGTTTCCACATGAAGCACCACCAGTGGAAGCTGCCCGGTACCAGCTGTTAGACACAGATTGTTTCTAATAATATTTCAATTCTTATTTAGGAGTTTTTGATCATAGATTTATTTTAAGTTTATATTTATATATATATATATATTTATAATATACCCCCGTCACAGCAAACCTGCGTACTCAGCGAATTTCCAATGCATATATATGTGACTCACTACTACATAGAGCTACTTACGAAGTTTCACAAATATACAAGTGATATATAGCATTTTATTTATTCTCAATAAGAATAACATTAGGGTTGAGTACGCAGGTTTGCTGCAACGAGGAATATAAGTATTATGTTTTTTTTGCAATTATCAATATAACTGAACCAGGTGAAGCTATATACCAAGTTTTAAAAATTTAGGTTCATAATTAAGGGAGATATACAACTTTACTTATTCTCCATATGAATGACATGGGGGCCGAGTATGCAGGTTTGCTGCTAGGGGGACTATCAACAAAAAAATTGTTTTTTGTGCTAATATCAATATACCACAACTAGTTGAAGCCACATACCAAGTTTCATCAAATATACATTCAAAAATAATCGAGATATAGAATTTTATTTATTCTCCATAAGGATAACATTGGACAACATACTGTGTTTAGCACATTGAATATCTATGCAACGGTTGGACGTAGAACAACAATTAAAACACCAAAATGTTTGTTTTGTTGAGCTAAACACATTAATAAACAGAAATGTGAAGTTTTTAGTAAAACTATCTGAGAAAAATCTAAAACCCTTTTTCCCTTAAGATTATTATTGGACACGTATTTTTGGATTTTATCCGCAACCACTTAACCTAGGTTAATGATTCAAGATACTAAATTATTTGCTTTTTTAAGCTCTATAAAATGGCTATAACCAAAACTGAGTGTTTTTACCATTTTGGGGTCAAATTTGCAAAAAACCGATTTTTGGAAAATTGTAAACCCCCATAAAACCCCCTTCCCATAGTGCGATCGATCTTGTTTTCGAACTTAAAGTTATAAATGCTACTCTCCACATTTGTGCCAAATTTCATCAAAATCAGGTGTTTCTTTCAAAAGTTATCGTGGTAACGGACACACACACATATATATATATATATATATATATATATATATATATACATATACATATATATATATGTATATATATATATATATATATATATATATATATATATATATATATGTATATGTATATATATATATATATATATATATATATATATATGTGTGTGTGTCCGTTACCACGATAACTTTTGAAAGAAACACCTGATTTTGATGAAATTTGGCACAAATGTGGAGAGTAGCATTTATAACTTTAAGTTCGAAAACAAGATCGATCGCACTATGGGAAGGGGGTTTTATGGGGGTTTACAATTTTCCAAAAATCGGTTTTTTGCAAATTTGACCCCAAAATGGTAAAAACACTCAGTTTTGGTTATAGCCATTTTATAGAGCTTAAAAAAGCAAATAATTTAGTATCTTGAATCATTAACCTAGGTTAAGTGGTTGCGGATAAAATCCAAAAATACGTGTCCAATAATAATCTTAAGGGAAAAAGGGTTTTAGATTTTTCTCAGATAGTTTTACTAAAAACTTCACATTTCTGTTTATTAATGTGTTTAGCTCAACAAAACAAACATTTATATATAAATTTGAACGAATAGTGTTTTTGGCATCTGGGGACCTCAAAACGAAAAGTTATCATGGTCTCGGGCTTAAGTCTTACCATGCCACCTACGGTAATAGCTTCTTCCCTGTAGGGGAAATTCACTAAAAAGGTATAAAATTTGTATTCAATCAGATTGTTTCATGATGTAGTTAAAGATAAATCCATAAGGAGGATCAGTTAATAAAAAATTGAATTTAAAAAAGGCATAAAAGTCGTATAAATGTTTTTACTTGTATAAGCTTAGAAAAGAATCAACTAGAAAATAACAAAGATAAATGATATACAACAACAATACTAATTGTAATCAGTTTCGCAGATGAATAAACGCAAGCATAAATTGAAACGTCCAAACGCAGTGTTTAAAATTTAGATGAAGTCAATAGATTTATTGAACCCCTTGAAAAGTCTGTCAATGTCTCATTAGTCAAAAGTTGTAAAATCCGTATTAGTTTTCCCTATATTTATATCAAGATAAAGGTTACTGACAAATGGAGACTATGAAGGAAATGGGAAAGTAACAGAAATCCAGTTTATAACCAAATTTATATAGAGAAGCTAAAATAGTTATATTGTTTGATGATTCAGTAATGCGAGAGTCCAGAGGTTTGAATATTATATCCGATCTCTGACAGATACTGGGGCTACAGATTAATTCCTATGGAAGATCGGACATGAATGAAGCAACCTAAAAAATCTGATTCATCTACTTTTAAATCAAATGGAGGCTCGGCGAAAGTAACATTGACAAGTCTTAATCATTTTCACAATACCTATAAAATGATTTCAAACAAAAAGATACTTTGGTTAGCAAAGCAGAGTAAATACAAGAATATTTAGATTCTAGGCTTCTACTTGACTATCTGTTTGACAAAAAACGCCTGAAATGAGACCAGTCCCACTAGTACATATCCTGATCAATTTAGAGGAGTAGCAAAAAATTAAAAATATTCTTAATGCTATATGGAGACTATTTCACATACCTTTTTAATGTAAAAGAGCTCAGTTAATTGCAATACCAAAATCAATGTAGCGTCTCTACCAACCCAACTACCGATATTTCGAAAATTGTTTCTTGCAAAGAAATATATAAACACGTGTTTATATAGTTCGTTGGTTTCTTGTAAGTGAATAAACTTTAATTGGCGTCAAACTGGTCATCAGTTTGGTTTTAGACAGAAACGTAGTACAATAGAACAAGTCCGCAAGGTGGTTGACATGATGCGACAGTGATTAGGAAGTAAATTATAGTGTTAGACCGGTATACACGTGAGACGTTTTTACTCTCACAGAGATTGTGCTTGTAAAATGCGACGTGTAAACGGCGGCGAGAGTCGCAGGAGCTCTCCGAGAGTCGCCTTGCAAGTTGACTCTTGTCGTGTATGATATATTTCTATATGACTATATGGTATGTATGTATAGCTGTTGCATCGAAACAAATCACCCACAGTATAAACACTTCTGCGAGTAGCGTTTGAGAGTAAAAAATTATCACTTGTATACCGGCCTTTAAGGATGCCTTTTTAGATGTAATCAAAGCGTTAATAAAGAATTTTGGCTTTTTATACAACGATAAGTAGTTTTTGGCTCATTCTCTTTTTCCTAAATTGAAGTCCTACCTTACAAAACAGATCTATTAAATCATATTTCCTTACTTAAATACATCCCATAGAATCAGGACTTCCTGAACTAATTGTACTTGGACCTTTCTTATACATTCTTTACACTGAAAAACTCCTGGAAAGAGAATATACTGAGATTGATACTTTTGCAGATAATTCTGTAATTTGATCCGTTCATGTGACCCAGCTAAAGCTTCTGTTAGTTTACAATAGTGTTGAGACATCATACAAATTGGTTTAAGACATGGAGAATAAACAAATAAAAACCTAAATAAATCCACTCATCCAATTTGAAAACTTTAAATCAAAATTATTGTCCACCTGTAACAATACTTAATACTCAACTATCTCAAGTACCCAAACTGAAATATTTAGGTATGAAAATGCATAACATTCTCTTATGGAAAACTCACATTTGTATAAAAAGACAGCAACTAAATTTAAAACTAACTTATTGAATTGGCATCTTATTGAAAACAGAATTTTTTATAAAATAACTTATTCGAATAAAATATTGATGGCTTAAGTTTTTTTTCCAAAATGGAACTAAGACAACATTTAACAACTTATATCAATATAAGTTACAATTAAATACAACTTTTTTAAACCAGTCCGGACCTATGTATCCAACTTAAACCTAGAGATAATCCAAACTTATCAGCCAAAACTATTATCAAACATTGCGAAAGGACCTTGTTTTGTATCCAACAGAACTCTTGATCATGACTAACACATGATGACAGTTAAAGAATAAAGGGGCCATACACCTATTACACACCTTTTCGTAATTTAACACTCCCCCCTCCCACGAAACGCACCATAACACTTGACCATACCCCTCCACCCCCCTAATGAGTTACATAACTCAATCTTAGTAGATTTTAAACAGCTTAAACCTTTTATACATCGTTTCATTAGCAATTTGGAATATGGATTTCAATGAATCATTAAACTTTAAACGACTTTCTTTTGACAACACTTGACTATAATTTTGTTCAAAGCAAAATGTATACAAAAAGACAAGACTGTTACTAATAATATAATCAACAAAATAAACTATCTCAACAGATACGGGTGTGCGCCAGCTCTTAGGGTTAATATGCGTGAGTTACGAAACGTTGATTCAAACCTCCCCCTCCCCCAAATAACGTAGCATAACGCTACGCCATACCTCCTCCCCCCCCTTAACACGTCCAATGCTGGCAAACATGTTTAAACATGAAAATCACATAAGTTTCAATGTTAATTAGAGGGCGGGAATTATCGTGATCCGCATCCAACGTGTTCAAGTGCGTTACGTAATATGTGTATGGCCCCAAATCAACAAGTTCAATGCAAAATACATCGTTAAATTAGAAACTCTTCTAATCACTTTGCTGTGACCTTTTTCAATGACTCAAACACTGTATACAGATTGAAACGATCCATAGTGTTGGACTAGACAGTCCGATGTATTCAGAGATTTCTGTTATCACCTAACCCAAGTTATAATGTTATCTTCTATATTTGTTAATTATAATTTACACATTATTTACCATACTCTTGGTTCAAGTTAGATAAGAATATAGGTTGTAAAGTTAAAATACCTCTGTTGTTGGCATTTTGTTGCTATCATTTCAATGTATAAGGACTATTTATTTTTAATATTTTATCTATTATTTTGATAATTTTTTTGGGAAATATTAGGTTTTTCTCTAAATGCTATAGTAAACCTGTCGATTTCCTAAGAATGGTTATAAAGGCAATGTATATCAATAATACCTGAAATCAGTCAGTCAGACCAAGCAGTTTATGGTACACTATTAAAGATTTCAATCCCGACCTTTAACCAAGTGAAACAATGGATGATGACCAATACATCGACATTGAGGTAATCTTCTACACATTTTTCAATTATTTATGTTTAACTAATTACTGGATTTATATGTGAAAAAATAATAAAATCACTAAATATAATATGGTTTTGGTAAACAATGTTCAATCGTAAAAAATACTGTCCTAATCTTATATTATTTGGAGGCCTAATAACCTTTAGCTACATAACTATGTGGCTCCACTGCAAAGGTATGAAGGAGACCGTATTTTCACTCCATAAAGTTTAAGGAAGCCGAGGAACGTCAGGTTAATGGGACGAAGCTAAGGCGCTGGTGCAAGCTGAAATATCCTGGACAAATACAGATGTAATTTATCTGCTGGAATATTTGTTCAATTTACTATTAAAACAGTAAGCGCAGATATAATTTTAAAAATCGTTTCCAAAGAAAACTCTTCATTAGGGACAAATCTTTACATTAAAATGTTCAGTGAACCATAACAATGATGTTTTATTTAATACTTCATTAATTTTTGGTGTTAAGCCAAAAACCCATTGCAGACCATTATTTAAAAACTAGGCATGCTAACATTGGCATCAATATCCATTTTACAAAGTTTACTTTACATTAAAATAAATCACTATTCACTTACATCAAACAAGAAATCAAAATCAATTTAAAGTTGTATGTTTCATGTATTTAAAAAAGCAAAGGGAATTTCAATTAAATGGGCATCCAAATAGGAAAAATTAAGTGAAAGAAGCTTTAACAAGAAGATTAAGAATATTTTCCTAAATGACTACCTTTAAAAATTGATGAATGTTTGAAGAATAATTATTGTACACAGAAGAAATTATTCTAGTAGTTATCATATTTAAGTAATTGAATGTATTATAATGTATCTAAATTTATTGTTATTTTTACGGTTGTTTTGTTCTATTTTTAATGCCCAACGACAGTAAAGTTATTTTTTTATTAAATACTGTCCGACCCTGTTAAATTGTAACTGCCCATGCACATTGTAACACCTAATTTGAGTTAGTTGCTTGCTATAAGATGGTGCCACCACTATTTTGACACAAAAAAATCATTGAGAACAACCCATGAAATTGTATATTTGTTATTTTAATTGTATTTGTATCCTTCGCATTGATGACTACTTGGGAATTACGCAATGAAACATCGGAACCAGGTTGTAGTTTTGAAAAATTGAACTGGAAACGACTTGAGTGGAAAACCACTTTGTTTCAACTTCCAGTAGTTTGGACGTATACAAATTCAACACGACTGTTATACGATGGTTCCACAAAACAAATTCGTCCATGACGGATAATAAGTAAGTACAAGAGAAGTGAGGCAATGGCTTCATGGCGCAGAAGTTGTTTCATGTTTTATTGCACTGAAGGGGATCATCCGGGTCCCGAGGGAAAGTTTGATTAAGAGGCAGCGCGCGAGGGAAGTCACAACAGCTCGAACGTGACTAGCACGGAGTGTGTGTTGGAAATGTGACCTCCAAGGTGGATGACTTATAGCACTTGTAACAAGCTGATCTACGAAGCCGAGGCTCTTCATAACCGGGCTGCTGGGTGCGATACTGATGAGAGAGTTGTGGACCAAGAGACTTGATATATAACTTATGCCGTTGCTTTCTCAATACAGTTGTTATAAGACTTTGTAGAAACAAACATGGGTGTTATAAATGGTAGAGCGTCTCATTGGATCTCCTAGGCTGTTAGGCCTTCGGTTAAGAAGAATCTGTTGGTAGATAGGCAAACTGATCAAAATATTCATATATTTTGTACTTATAAAACCGCGCCTAGTGCTTCTATACGACCTTAAACTGCCATATTTATAGCTTTGAAAAACTTTTAGTTTTCTTAGTTAGTTTATAACGTAGTTTTAAATGTGTGAAATCAAAGGGAAATCCTCCGTACTAAATTTTAAGGAGCTGTCGTGACAAACAACTTCACGTAGCTTATAAATATCGACACCATGTATACAAAGGTTCGTTATGATTCCTATATGAACACAATTTATGATAGTAATAATTAAAAAACAAATTTTGGATTAGTCCCACTGGATTTTAAATTCCCTGTGTCTGTCAATTGCAGACAATGATTTTATTAGCAACATTTTACAGTGGTTTTTCACAATGGTATATTAACTCACTGCGTAACAAACCTTAATTTTATTCACGGCCAACGTATTAAAATAGTGATAATATGATAATTTATCATAACATTTCGATAACTCAGGCCTTTAATAAACATATGTCTTGATAACTCATTGCAAAATAAAATCATTAACTGCAATATATACATTTTTAGTCTTTAAAGGCCAATGGGACAAAGCCCTAAGGAACCGTTTTAATATTTTCTAGACATGAAACAGTCATATCGAACATATTGATGTGCTACATGAAGTGGTTTTGTTAATATGCCCTCATATTTCGCATGGTGGTTTTCCGACTTTATTATGTGTTTTCCACAATTAGCCTTTTTAAATACATTCCAAGTCTAACAATTCCAGTTACACCGGAAAGATTCATAAAGATAGAAAAATGTTGCTTGTTCAGCATCCTGTGAAGAAACTGTTGAAATTTTTGATTAACTAATATAAGTCCGACTATTCGCCTGACCAAATCGTATGCTACAGATACACATTAAAACTTCTACGACCAATTAAAAATAAGGCATGATGGAATTTTGAACATTTTCTGGACTAATCATAATGAACATTTTGATATGCAATATGTTTGGGGTTTACCACGATATAAGCTTCAAACTTGGCACACTGGTTTTCCCATTTAATTACATTTTATTTTGATTTTAATTAGCGTTTTAAATACAGATTATCAAGGACATTGATTTTATTTCACCTGTCGATAGCATAAACATACGTTCATTATTTTAAATAGTTCAATAGGTCAACATCAGATTGCAGATCAGCCAACGGTTGTATTGCTTGGATTAAGCTTAGTCCTGGACCAGATAGTGACTGCAGTGGTAAAGTTTAAAGGAGGGTTGCTATAGCAATGTTGTAGTTGTAATGTGCTATTATAAGGCGATGGCGAACAACCTTACGATTGTGGATTATGGTCTAAATCTAAATATTCAATTAAGTGAATTATCAATGTTATTTTTATGAGGAGTAATAGTCTTTGAATTCCTACAAAAAAAAAACATTGTAAAAAATGTTTTAAAGACATAATATATTCTAAATAACAAAATAACATCATCTAACCTGCAGAAATGGAGGTTATGGTCATAAGTATACATAAAAGAGGGAAGGTAAAAAACAAAAGCATAAATTGGATTACATATTTCCCTGGTCCGACATTGTTCCGCATGAAGAGTTCATTCCTGACAGAGACAGTATGAAGTCAGTGAGGCATCCACTCATAGCCAGCTGTTGTTGCTACGTTTTTAGGAGAAGAAAATTAGTTTTGTTAATCGAAACATTATTATTTAAGTATGCATGTTAAGAGTTTAAAGTTAACGACATATTGAATTATAAAAACGTTATGCAATGTTCATGATTTAAAACAAATACAAATAAGATCCTTAAAACCCTTAAAAATACGATTAAACATACACTGTTTCTGTTACAAGACAATTACAAATAAAAGTCCCAGTGCAACCCATCGAATAGTTCACTTTATTGATGATCGGCCTGACCGGTCGATATCGATTTCCTCGTAGGTATATATTTATTTACCATCTTGTCAACGAGTATCGCGTAAGGGTAAATATATTTTGATGTGTTGTGAGGTGATTTGTAATTTGATCTGAGAGGTCTCTTTATAAAAACAAATGTTTAATATGTTACATAGCAAATGGATTTTCCAGCTGGTTTTTTGGCTACAAATTTTTTATGTTTTTGTTTGGAATAAATTGGGTTTGAGTTCATGTCCATGTTATAATTTCTAGTTAATTCTAAAACATTGTGGCAGCGGTGGGATAATGGTTAGACGTGGAAAGAAACTAAATTTACATAAGAAGACGTCCGAGGATGATTGGGAAGAAGACAAGCAATCAGAAAACGTCAACGGGACTGGGGACAAGGGTAAAAAAATCTTGGAAAAGGCCGCCAGGATTGGATACCTCGACAGGAAACCTGCGGAAGAGCACCAGTTGTATGTAATCCTGTTCAAATTTTTATAAAAACACATGTTTAATATGTTACATAGCAAATGGATTTTCCAGCTCGTTTTGTGCGTACAAATTGTTTATGTTTTTGTTTGGAATAAACTGTGATTGAGTTCATGTCCATGTTATAATTTCTAGATAACTAGTAGCCTGTCGCGGCTTCGCTCGCGATCACAACGTAATATTATACTGAAGTTCCCGTATAAATATTGTGTTACCGTTCCAAAGCCAACATGGCCTGCTGATTAACTGTGTTTACTCTACCCAGCTGATTGCTTAAAACTTATAGTTATTTCCCAATGTTAAGCTTATGGGAAAAACTTAACTTTAAGGAGCCCCAGGGCCTCACTCACAAATTATTTCTCAATAAAAAACATTTCCTGCACAACTTCACGTTAGGCTCTTTCCAATGACACCAAAAACATGAAAATCGGTTCAGTAGTTTAGGAGGAGTGATTGTCACAAAAAACCTACTCGCCTATTAAATAAGTATAGATTATAAAACATAATTACATTATTATTTTAAGTAATCTTAAGTATCTTAAGATACTTAAGTATCTTAATATATGCATTATTATTTAAGGTTTGTAAAACAGGCTTTATTTTTTACGGAAAGTGTAACCCTCTGAAACATTTGTGCACATGTTTTCAATGTCGTCTAACCATTTTTACACTCTCCAAGTCAGTATTGACATGCCGCACAGCCTCAGCTGCCTCTGAGGGTCTAAAAGAAATTAACAACTGCGAATCATCAGCGTAAGAATGTAAAGAACTCAACTCAACTGATCTTTCCAATCTGTTGAGTAAATAAGAAAGATAATGGGTCTTAAGCAACTTCCCTGAGGAACACCAAAAAACAATGTAGTAAACGGGGGTGAAGCCGTGACGGGTCACGGAATGTAGTAAATATATACTTAATTACAATAACACAACAAATGCTGTTTACAACAGGTTTCATTCCTATAATTTAACTGAAGAAACATCTCTGTATCATAAGTTACTTTTGACAGGAAGGTCTTTAGAATAAAGCTAAAAAACTTTAAACTATACAAGAGTCTGTAGAAAATATGTCTACAGTAAATAATAAAACGAACAATCATAGATTCAATCTTTTCTTTAAATATTAGGGATCTCGTAGAGTGGAACATGACGCATGTCTGGTGCTTCCCATGAGTTTCTTTCAGTTTGATCACAAGCTGTTCTTTCTTTCCTCTTAATCTATTTCATCCATAACGTAGTAATGTCCTGTATGATTTTCTAACATAGTGTTATTTCAGGGTTGTTTGTCAAGGTAATAAATAACAATCCACTGATTCGCTCCCCAGGTTGTGATAGTGTGGGGAGGATGTGCGCCCCGCTACCCGTCAACAAGGGTATAATAAACGTATTTCCAGAAAAATAACATGTGTACCTGTTTAATCCATTTTTGGAGTTCGATTTTTATTTTAGTATTAAATTAAATATGAAATTTACTAAGGTGTCTGCCCGTGTTGTACTTAAACCATCGTTGGACCTCAGGACAAACCGCGACCAGGCTAACATTTTCCAAAGTGACAACCTCAAAATAACATTATCCAATAATATCATACTTCAAAAATACTACTAACGTTAGCTCTAGGAAACATTTTAGAAAATGAGGGGAAAAATCATAAGATTAATGTTGTTCTGTAGTTTCTTGAGAATGTTTAAATGTATCTTGATATATGCATGAAAATCTTAAGTACATGACATAGAGTGTATATGTAAGTTTCAGTTTATCACTGATATTATTCTTCAAAAGGTTCATTATAATTCCCTAATAGATTTCCTCAAACAAAAATATATTATCTAGAAGCCAGTTTTTGTTTCGCTATAGATAAACAATCGTTATAATAATGGTAGTATATCATAAATCTTGATACAGTTCGAGGCACAGTGCTTGGCGTCTGGTTAGCGTATGCTATAGAATGACTTTTCGCCTATATTTGGCTTAGTGCCGTTAGTGTTATAGTATACTTTTGTCAACAGAAAGCAAAATTCATTTATTTAATTAAAAAAAATTGTTTTGGTTAATTTCGTTAATGTCTGCTTTTATTTACGATACATTTGAGTAGTGTCTCGCCTTTCCCAGACGCCAAGCACTGTCCCCTGAGCTGTAGCACTGTTGAATTGTAAACTTTCAAATCTTTATATATATTAAGTAGTGCGTCCTAAGCAGATTATATAACAAAGTGTTTGCATGTATACACTGTTCTAATATAGCATTTCGGTTGTGAATCATCGCTCCCTTAATAATGCATAATATTGCGAAGATTACGTCTGACTAGCCTATTGTCTGTATTTACACATACACTTAGCTGGAAATGTTACGATGCAATCAATAACAGCTCATAAAGTAGATATACCATTGCAACAAAACTACAAATAACTCATATTGACAAAATAACATTACAATGCAATAGACTAGTGTTGACAACATACCATTACAGTGCAACTGATAGTAGTATCTCATGTTGATAAAATATCGTTATAATACAATAGACAAGAGTTGACAAAATACCATTACAATACAGTAGACTAGTATGGACAAACTACCACTACAATGCAACTGGTAATATCTCATATTGACAAAATACCGTTACAATACAATAGACAAGTGTTGACAAAATACCATTACAATACAATAGACAAGTGTCGAGAAAATACCCTTACAATACAATAGACTAGTGTTGACAAAATACCACTACAATGCAACTGATAATATCTTATTGACAAAAAACCGCTACAATACAATAGACTAGTTTTGATAAAATACGATTACAATGCAACTGATAGTAATATCTCATGTTGATAAAATACCGTTAAAATACAATAGAACAGTGTTGATAAAATACCGTTACAATACAATAGACTAGTGTTGACAACATACCATTACAGTGCAACTGATAGTAGTATCTCATGTTGATAAAATATCGTTACAATACAATAGACAAGTGTTGAGAAAATACCATTACAATACAATAGACTAGTGTTGACAAAATATCATTACAATTAAATAATATCAAATAATAGTGTCTCAAATTGACAAAATAACACTACAATGCAATTAACTCATGTTGGCAAATATCGTTACAGTGCAATAGGCTTGTTGATAAAATATGACTGCGGTGGAATAATATTTATTAAATTAAAATTTGCAGTAACAAATATTTCAATTATAGTGTTGTAGAGATGATGATGTAAACAACTCAAGATATCTTTGTAGAAGGTTTTACGAGCATCCCTGGAGAGCGACCTGCCGGATGTCACCATCAGATGCTGCGGATGAAGCTCAGCCTCTCATGCGCCACGGCCAGCTGACGCTGCGACTCTGGAGATACTGCTCTGTCACTTTATTAATTTTGCTCCTTACATAGGAAAGAGATTATTCAGTTACTTTAGTAGATTTATTATGTTTGAAATCGTAGTAGCTTTATTGACAAGTGTTAATTTAATTTGAATGAACAGTATTATTTGTTACTAGCTGATACCCATGCCTCGCACAGCTGATTAAAATTCCTGGTGCAACAACATCTGTTTAAGCCATTGTTTGATCCATTAAACCTATTGCCCATAAAAGTAACATTATGACTTTAAGAGCACTTGGGCGGAGCCCTGAGGGATTGCCAAAATAGGAATAAGTCCAGATCAATTTTATACTTACATGACAATTTTAAGATCGATTGGTTTAGTAGTTTTTACGTTAAAATGGAACACACAAGTCCACAGACAGACACTTTTCTTTTATAAATGTTGTAACTACCGGTTGATTATTATTTTATAAATCCAGAACCAACTTAGAGCTGCAGCAGACAAAGGTAACACAACACCAAATATACCTCAGCAAGAGACATCGCGGTAACGGCCAAACCTGCGTGATAAGACGTGGGATCAACGATTGAACTCTGAACGCCACGTGTAACACCCTTAGACCAATAAGAGCAGAGCACCAAGGAAGGGACGCCGGTCGGAAGATAGGTTGACGGACAGAGTGGAGTAACAATGAGGAAGTGTCTCGTCGGTCGAGAGTGCGTATCCGTCGGGAGTGTCGCGAGTGTCAGGTCGTTGAAAAGGATTCATTTTGGAGATTTAATAAGATGAGTTGGTAATTAAGAGGGCGTTGGAGAGCGGCCATGTTGGATTTTACCTCCATAAGAACAATGTTAAACTTAAAACCATATATCTCGCTTGTTTATCAACATACGATTATGAAAGATGTCTCAAATTAAAGGTATTTTGAAGACGCAGGTGGCTTGATCGCTATTTTCAACAAAAATCATACATTTCCAAAAATATATTAATTTAAAGTCTATATTTTTAGCGAATTTCCCCTATAGGGAAGAAGCAATTACCGTAGTTGGCATGGTAAAACTTAAGCCCGAGACCATGATAACTTTTCGTTTTGAGGTCCCCAGATGCCAAAAACACTATTCGCTCAAATTTATATATATATATATATATATATATATGTGTGTGTGTGTGTGTGTGTGTGTGTGTGTGTGTGTGTGTGTGTGTGTGTGTGTGTGTGTGTGTGTGTGTCCGTTACTGTGATAACTTTTGAAAGAAACACCCGATTTTTATGAAATTTGGCACAAATGTGGAGAGTAGCATTTATGACTTCAAGTTCGAAAACCAGATCGATCGCATTATGGGAAGGGGGATTTATGGGAGTTTACAATTTTCCAAAAATCGGTTTTTTGCAAATTTCACCCCAAAATGTTAAAAACATTCAATTTTAGTTATAGCCATTTTATAGAGCTTAAAAAAAACAAATAATTTAGTATTTTGAATCATTAACCTAGGTTAAGTGGTTGTGGATAAAATCCAAAAAATACGTGTCCCATGTTAATCTTACGGGTAAAAGGATTTTTGATTTTTCTCAGACAGTTTTACTAAAAACTTCACATTTCTGTTTATTAATGTGTTTAGCTCAAAAACAAACATTTTGGTGTTTTAATCGTTGTTCTACGTCCAACCGTTACAGAGATATTCAAAGTGCTAAACACACTACGTTGTCCAATGTTATCCTTATGGAGAATAAATAAAATTCTATATCTCGATTATTTATGAATGTATATTTATGAAACTTGGTATGTGGCTTCAAATAGTTGTGGTATATTGATATTAGCACAAAAAACAAGTTTTTTGTTGATAGTCCCCGTAGCAGCAAACCTGCATACTCGGCCCCCCTGTTTTTCATATGGAGAATAAGTAAAGTTGTATATCTCCCCTTAATTATGAACCTACATTAAGAGAACTTGGTATATAGCTTCATCTGGTTCAGTTGTATTGATAATTGCAAAAAAGAACACATTACTTATCTTCCTCGTTGCAGCAAACCTGCGTCCTCTACCCTAATGTTATTCTTATGGAGAATAAATAAAATGCTATATAACACTTATTTATGTATGTATTTTTGTGAAACTTGGTAAATAGCTCTATGTAGTAGTGAGTCACATATATATGCATTGGAAATTCGCTCAGTACGCAGGTTTGCTGCGACGGGGGTATTATACATATTTTGTAGTTTTTCCTAGTCATTAAAAAATAAAACTCCCAGCAAACCCTAATCAAAACTTTATAAAGATTCAAACAAAATTTATTCCAAATCAATAGGTCAAACAGTAACAAAAAATATGCTTTTCAGTAAATATATGTTTTGTGCGTTTTAACATTGAAATAGCCCGTAGCGCTAGGGTCAGCGACGATATTTCTTCTGACTCCAACGTACTCTTAAGTATTAAACATTAGTATTAAATGAATGTAAGATTCCAAATTTGATTAAATCAGATCGTCAGTCCGTAGATTATTCCGTCAGTTGGCTAGAACAAATATTTAATTCATTATAACTATTTCGTTAATTTGAATGAATATATTTCAGGTTAATTACTTATAAATTCCAAATTGAACACCCCCATAATCCTTGGTTACGTTGTGCCTTCTTCAGTATTAATAGTACAGTTGATCTGATCTGGGACTGTTTACATTATTATTTCCAGTTGTATGGCCCAATTTACTTATTGTAATTTTATTAAATTAAATTTACCAATATATTTTTTAATCCTTTTATGGCTGTTTAATTTCTTCGCCCCTTTTAGAATGGCTCAGTTCGACCATTCAATCGTTCCACGCTAAGGTACGATTGCTACATGGAGGACTGAGTTATAATGTATAGGATTTAGGAAAAAGTATTGATTTTGGAAGCAATGTACAGCTATAATTTACCATACTACGACTCTTAACATATCGAAGTTCCTAAAATATAGAAAATATTTGAAAGTTTGTTTACGAACTATGCTGATTAGAATGTATCATACAAAACCAATTCCTAAGTATAATGAAACATGTTATAATTCCAGGATGTAAATAAGTACGCAATACAAAACTTCACGGTATATGTAAAGACGTTAAACATACAAATAATATTACATTTTTATTGCTTTGACAAAATCTTGCATCAGCATTACAATTATTACTTAAAATTAGATTTAATTGAAATGTTCTCTTCATTGGTTATTCTGATCTTCAAAATACCCCCGTAGCAGCAAACCTGCGTACTCAGCGAATTTCCAATGCATATATATGTATCTTAATACCACATTAAGCCATATACCAAGTTTCATCAATATACATTCATAAATAAACGATTTATGACATTTTAATTATTCTCCATAAGAATAACATGGCAGCCGAGTATGCAGGTTTGCTGAGGCAAGGAAGACAAAAAATAGGGTTTAATACAAATATCAATATGACTCAAGTAGGTAAAGCCACATACCAAATTTCATTAATTTATTTTCATAATGAAGGCAGATAACACGTTACTTATTCTCCATAAGAATAACATGGGGCTGAGTACGCAGGTTTGCTGCTACGGGAGCTTTGGGTAAAAAATTGTTTTTTTGAGCAAATATCAATGGTCCACAACCAGATGAAGCCGTATACCAGGTTTCGTCAGTATACGTTCATAAATAAGCGAGATATAAAATTTTTATTTCCCTCCATAAGAATAACATTAAGACAACGTACTGTGTTTAGCACTTTCAATATCTCGGTAACCAATTGACGTAGAGAAATGATCAAAATACCAAATTGTGTGTTTTTTTAAGCTGAATCCAATGGAAAAAAATGAAATTTGACTATTTCCAAAATTATATGTTAAAAATTCGAAAAACCCATTTTTGGGGTACAAAACCCCCCCAAAATACCTCTTCGGATAGAGCGATCTGGCTGGTTTTCGAACTTAAAGTCATAAATGTTGCTTTACACGTTTATACCAAATTTCATCAAAATCGGATAATTTTTACGAGAGTTATCGTGCTCACGGACACATATATATATATGTATATATATATATATATATATGTATATATATATATATATATATATATATATATATATATATATATATACAGTTTCGAACGAATGGTGTTTTTGGGGTCTGGGGACCTCAAAACGAAAAGTTATCATGGTCCCGGGCCTAGGTCTTACCATGCCGACTACGGTAATAGCTTCTTCCCTATAGGGGAAATTCGCTAAAATTCACCCACACCATAATAACATTTTTTAAGGAGATGAGATTTCAATTTTGATTTGAACTCTCCAGAAGGTAAATTTTTCAGCTTTTCAGGGATATTATTCATTAATTTTGTTCCAATGTATATTAATTGTCGTTTGAAAAATGTTGTTCTATGATAATTTATGTGAATAGTATTCTTTTTTCGAATATTTAAATTGCATGTGTTTACATTTACGTTTTGAAAAAAAGATAGATTGTTTCTGACAAAAGTTAATGTTTCAGATATATAAATTTAACAAAATGTCAATAATCCTTTTACTTTAAAAACGTTTCGACATGAATCTCTTGGTTTCATATTAAATATAATGCGTAGAACAGCTTTTTGCAGTTTAAAGATATGACATACATTTGAATTTACCATACCCCAAATCTGGATGCCGTATGTAATGTTAGGGATGAATAGAGAATAGTAAACATTTAAAAGTACTTGTCTGTTACAAATATGGGATAATCTCTGTAATATAAATAAATTTGTTGACAATTTATTATAAATCTTATCAATTTGCTTGACAAATATTGAGGGAAATTCATTTCGATCCGTCTAATCATTATATGATCTGATGAGAGATTTTTTCAGCTGCCTTCAAAATTTAAATAATTATAACTTAACCACCTTATTAGTATATCTGTCATCTTGTTTCTAAGAACACCGTACGTTTTAATATGTGTTGAAGTATTGTATTACGTACCTAATCAGATACTGGACTACTAAAAGGAACTAACTACATATGTACCTAAAATGTTGTATTATCTACAGTAGCAGGTGAAGAGGGGAACATTCGCCTTACGAGTTTATATACCACAAGCTATCAATATACTTATAGTATATTATATAAAATTTAATATTTCTTTATTCTAAAAGCTTACATCATTTGAATTTATTTACTAATTTTGTAAGAGCATTATCATTGCATTTATTTCAAACATCGAAAAAGTAAAAATATTGTTTTTGGTGAAAGTAAAATACATGCATACTCTAAAGGCTTGTTGCCATAAATAAAACTTCGCTGCGTAGTTATAGATTCGGGAACTAGTTGGCTTACGTTGGGTTCTTTGTGGCATATCGTGAATACCAAAAGTTAGTCTTAGTGGTGCAGAGTAATTCGTTATTTTGGCCCTTTGTAAACCTGTAACCAAATTTACCGACAATGATAGAATGATTAACAATGGAATATGTGAAAAAAATACAGCATAAAGATTCTTGACCGGGCCCGATCTGATTTTAAACCAGTATAATATACAACTGTTTGTACAACTTAACAAACTAAATTAGTAACATTCTGCAATATTTCTAATAACTACATTTGGTAACATATAACTGATATTTTCGTGGTCAAGCCTCTAACGTATGAAGCAGACCGTGTTTTCCACCCCATAAACTCTAAGGAGGCCGCAACCTCAAGTTAATGGCTTGAAACTAAGGCATCCCGGAGACTGGGTGGCAGCCGACACTGATCGTCATATCTTGTGCCTCTACATAAAAAAATGAACATTCATTAGATATTTAAAGTAATTTATTATATGTTATGTTATGTAATTTTATGTATTTATCATATGTAATATGTTATGGCCACTGAGGATTGATGTTATACAATTAAGTTACAACAGTATTGTAATTCAATAATTAATAGGTTTTCAAGAACAAATGTTCTCGGCTTAACAAAGAAAAATCGATTTTTATTGATTATAGAAACACTTGACTTACCTTGGACACTAATATAACAGCTCACAGTCATCGTAAATACGTCTGAGACGGCGATAAACGTTCTGATCTGGGAAACGTTCTCGACATAAATACAAAATCTGAATTATCAACTCGAGTCTCTCCAGGAAATGAGTTCCTGGGCCGAGTCGTCAGCTGCTCAGTGTTTAGATGTGAAAGAGAGTTCAGTGAATAGGAAACTGGTAGCTTTTTCATTCTATTTAAATAATTTTGAATTGTTAAATTTAAACTATAGTATTGTAGGTATGAGTGAGTTACAGACATTTGAAAAACAGGATTTAATATACGCTTTGAAGCAAGTGTAACAGTAGCTATAATAAAATTGAATAACTGCATAATTTTAAAATACTATGATTACACAGCCCTGAGCTACAAAAATATTACCCTTTTTACTTTTTAGGGCCGTTTCCCGAACCGATTATGTCTACCATAAAACTGTGGGACTTAAAGATACATTTGCAAAATGTAAATTCCAGGAAATTAGTCCAGTAGTGTTCACGCGATGAATATAACCGATATTAATCTTAAAATTGTAAACATATGGTGTGTAAAAGGTCTTAGTTTTGATAAATTGTAATTATTAATAAATTGTAAAAATTACAGGCCGCCATCTTGAATTTATAAACTTATTATTTTTGTTTACATCATTATTTGTTTCTGGAGATAAAACCTGTTTATAACTTAATTGTAACCTAGAAACTAGTTATTTCCAAACATTTAAATGAAATCGTTGGAGCCGTTTTGAGATCAGAGTTGCAAGTAAGCAAGCATGCAAACCTTACTCAAATCCGAGTATATGATAAGAGAAAAATATATTTTAAACTGCTTGGTTGTACAGTGGTGCTTGTTTACTGTTTATTTTATGCTCGTTTTACTGTGGTGTGTAATATAACCACCTTCCTTCCAAATCTTAGCTTAATCGGTCCACTAAATGTGTACTGTAAAACAGTTTAGTGTGGAATTATTATGGCCAGAGCCCTAAAGTATTTTTTTTAATGTGGGAAGGCCTATAAAATATTATAGTGTATAATTATTGCTAATATAATAACCTCTCCATAATATAATAACAGGTGAAATTCAAATAAAGGTATTCCCAATGTTAATATTATGGGGCGGTCCGTGATCTTCAGAATGAAAATATAGAAAAATAAAAAGCTTTATTTATATCTACTAATCAGGACAAATATGTTTATGCTTTAATCGTCAAAATCGGTTCTGAATTAAATGAGTAGTTCTCTACAAAGCAAAAACAAACAAAAATCGCCTTAGGGTATTATCTATATTCTATTATATTATTATATAATATCCCAATGGAAAATTTAAAGCTATGATATTAAGTAATTAACATTTAGCTCGCCTAATTGATGAACGAAGTGAATCACTGAATTGATGAAGAAGTTTCATTGGCCGTGTGTGTGTGTGTGTGTGTGTGTGTGTGTGTGTGTCAGCGAAATACTACATAACTATAAAACCTTCTTAATTAAATTTTCAAGGAGTCATTTGGGATACCTAAGGGATGTTTTAACACAGCTTTCGTACTTTATTTTGGAGTATTAATAATTATTAAAAATAATTTTAATGTTTGATATTCAGCAGTTGAATTGGTTTTCGTAGTAAGCTATTGACTATGGTTGTCTTTAAAATGTCAGCTGGGATTTATCTGTGTTTCACTTGAGGGATTTTTATCCTATATAAGGGATAATTTGAATACTTATGGGATAAAATGGGATCGTGGGATAAAGTGGGATTTTTTGGAAATCGGCATTACGTCTGCTAGTTTGCTTACAACTTACAACCAGAGCACCTTAGCAGTAGCACTTCTAGTGGATTTTCTCGCCGTACTGGCAGTTGCAGAGTTTTCCATTTTTTAACCTCGCTGTCCACACCTATTATGATTTTAACAGTCACAGAAGGAACACTGAATCACGTCAAAGTCGTTGGCAGAGCCATGTTGGAATTAACAAGCAAAATATTTGCCGTTATTTAGTTCTTATGTCGTACCCTTTAGTACTACCATTACAAATATTAGTACCTCTCACGGAAATACATGATTTAATTTAGTTAGTTCACGTATAATTTATGTCACATTGCTCAAAATCCTTTGAGGTACTAAAATTTAACATACCTATAAGTAATTAATAGATATAAATAAGCTCTATCTAACGGTATAAATATTGTAATAAATCAGTGGGAAAGTGACAAATATGACAAGGGATATTAAAAGGGAGAATGTGGATAAAGTGGGATTTTTTGTATCTGCGCGTGGGATATTTTTTACCGCTGAGTGGAAACACTGAATCTTTTTTTTATAAATCACATGAATGTAAATATTGTTTTCAACGATGGAGTAGGTTATGTTTTGTTACATCAATTTTGTTACTTTGAAATAGTTTAAAATGTGAGTATTATGTAAATTAACGGTGTTTTGTCGTATTTAAAACACTTATATCTATTTAGATTTATTATTATTTTATTTTTTACTGGAAAACTTCAATGTAGAAGCTAAGTGTTTGGACTAGTGATGATAGATTAATATAATAAGTTTTGGAATTTTTGAATTACTGGGACAGTATAACTCCGTAACACGGCTGACTTTGATTGATAATCAAGAGTGTTGTAGACCTATAGTAGTTTCTTTTAATTGTGAACAAATTACTCGATGGCAGACTTACTAAACAATCATACGTGCAAACTATCTTTATTACATGTAATAGTAGGGTTGGCAGTCGTTTAGAACCGGAAATGGCATAGTGGTTAGAGCGCGTTATTCCGGAAAGAGTAAGAAGAAAATTTTCCCGCCAAATTTTCCCGCCAAATTTGCGCGCCAAAAAAAAATTGGCGCCAAACCTAACCTCACTTTTCTTCCCTCCAGATTTTTCCCTCCAGGTAGTGTTACCAACTTAGCAGAGCTAATGTACCATACGTAAATATATGTACCATACATAATTATATGTACCATATATAACGCCACAGTGTATAATCATATATATATATATATATATATATATATATATTATGTCAAACTATCTAAAATTATTATATGTATATTTTACGTCACGCCACGATGTGTTACCAACCTGTGGCAATGTATATTTCGCAAGCAAGTACCGCCAAACCATTATATAAAACCATTACATGTATATATCACCAGAAAGTGCCGCTAACTCAAAATATAAAACTATTACATGTATATATCGCAAGAAAGTGTTGCAAAAAACTAAAAATCGCTTATATCTCGAAAACGGTAAGTCCTAGGGTCATTTTGACCCCGGAAAACTGCCTACTACGTAGTGTAGGCACTCCAGGGGGGTATCTACCCATATGAAAAATCTTAACTAAAATGTTGCGGGTTGCATCTCAAAAAATGAAGGGGCAGATTTTCAAAATTACATATCTCAAGAACGGCTTGGTCGATTTTCACGAAACTTGGTATATAGGTACCTGTTAACCTCCGCTACTATTTAAAAAAAACTTAAACTCTGTACTGCGGGAAGTATCAAAATAATTGAAGGAGCTATATTTTAAAAATCAATATCCCAAGAACGGCTTGGCCGATTTTAATTAAATTTGGTATGTATGTACCTGTTAACATCCTTTACATCTTACAAAAAACTTAACCTCTGTACTGCGGGCAAGTATCAAAATAATTGAAGGGATACTGTTAAATACCTTAAATCTCGCAGCATAATCGGGGGAACGCGGTGGTCTAGTGGTTAGCGTCTTGGACTACGGTTCCGGAGGTCCCGGGTTCGATTCCCTCTTTACATTCTTCATCAAAGGTGTCGTACATTTCTGGATGGACTCTCCCTTTACCTACAGGTACATCTACTTTAAACGTGTCGGTAGATTTAATGGATTCTGAATTTGACTGAACAATACCCCGAAAACTTCCCAAAGGACATCGCAGGGAACATAGCATGATCTAGGCTAAGTAAGGCATACTCCCACAGGGGGAACTTTTTTAAAACTATCCCCTGTACTAACCTGTAATAGAACAAAGAAAAATACAAGTCAGAATAAATCCGAGAGGAGTGGTGACGATTAGTTCGCCCGAGCCTCAGCCAGTCGCTATGGTACTATCACTCTGTGTCTTGAACATATATGTAGTGCATTTCTAAACAAACATCAGCTTTGAAGTATTGAGCCCAAACCTACAGTGAAAGACAGTGGTGACCTACAGTGGACCACAGTGCCTATACTACTTCACTCTAGGGTGTCTACTGTTAATATACCATCACCAGAAAGGTAAGTGAAATAATACTCACGAAATATGCTTTATAGATATATTTACATAAAAATGGTTATACTTCTTCTTCTTCACCTCCTCCGACCCCACTTCCCATCTCTTCATCTTCACTTCCTCCGCCTTCACTCCCCAGCTCTCCAGGTTCCGCTCCTCTCCCCATCTCTCCAGGCCCCGCTCCTCCGTCTCCTCTCCACCTCTCCTCAGGTCCCGCCAGCCACAGCCTTCCCCCGTCAACTGTAACAGAAAAACATTACGGTTAGCCACTGCCTCTACTTAACCTAGCCGTAATCTATCGTTAAATAAAATTTTGAACGCTCACGTTTCCCCACCACGGTAAGCCTTTAGGCTAGGCCGTAGGAGCGTCGGCACGTTCTTTTTGGTTACCCAGAGCTTCCCCTGGAGGCCTAACCTCTGGGGTGAGAGGCCCCAACCATCGCCTCTCACAGTGGTAGCCACTCCATAACAAAATGCTACCTTCTTTTATTTTTTTGTATTCTCTGTCAATTCTTTCATTGTGTATGAGGAAGGTAGTCATTTACTAAGACAAAGTCCGTTCATTTTAACACCTTTCAACTCTACATTTACTAAGATAAACAGAGAATCTTTTGTTTTTTTATATTTTTTTGTATTTTTATTTTAAAAACACCCGACACAATACATTTAGTTAATTCGGGGTCCAAGAAGTGGACTGACTTTAAAAATACACCGGTCATTAAATTTATAGGCTCGACTGACCGAGGGAGCGGCACAGCGTCTGCCTCCGGTGAAGTCATCTCTGCTACTGATCGTCTTCAGAGTCTTCAGACTCTGTCTTACAATCGCTATTGTCAAACTCTGTACACCGTTTAACTATAACGCTATCAGTCCCCGGGGGTAATTGAAAGTTTTCTTCAGAGCTATCAAATGTATAACTGTCTAATATTTCCCTTCTAACTAAAACCCAGTCTTTGTAATATTCTATTTCAACCCAATCGTAACGACGCATGTTTACTCAACGACTACTAGCCAGAGACTGAACTAACGGAAAAACGGATGTATTCTTTTTTACTCCCACCCCTTTGATTAAAATATGAGTCACGTGACCCTCCGGGCCCACAGTTTAAAAATTACACTGGAAATCTTTTCTTCCGTTAATTTTACACGTCTTAAAAACCTGGCTCTGTCCCGCGCCATTTGTTCCCATTCTGATTTCCTGTCTTCTTCAGGCAAACTGTATATTTTTGTAACTACCGGGTCGGATAAACTAACTCGAAACTAACTCCTGACATCTCCCGTGATTGGTGTGTATGTGTAGTGACAGTCGTGGATTATGAGACAGTATGCCCAAGTATTGGCTGGGATGGGAGTTTTAGCTTGAATCTCAAGCCTGACGTCCACTGGCCCTGTTTTAATAGTATCGCCCTGTTTTGAACAGTCAATTACGTATAAAGGGCACCTGGTTTTAAAATCGTCAAAGTTTAATATAGGTGAACCAATTCTTCCGTAATACGAGTTTTGGAAGGTAGCAAACAGGTCATAGAACAAGG
The DNA here is from genome assembly GCA_963675035.1 of Allygus modestus. Classification (NCBI taxonomy): domain Eukaryota; kingdom Metazoa; phylum Arthropoda; class Insecta; order Hemiptera; family Cicadellidae; genus Allygus; species Allygus modestus. Next base: position 188,182,029 of record OY776112.1, on the reverse strand, counting down.
CGGTGTTCCCACGAAGGTTATCGTACGGGTAAAAGTTTGAGTTTAAATAAAGTTTTACATCAGTTAGGTCGCAAGCGTCAAATTGTGACATGTCCTTTGTTAAGTCGTTCTTTCTGCCTGTCTTGAAAGCCAGCACAACATACCGGGGTTTTTCCGTTTGGTTAGACGTTTTCAGTGTCCAAGATAATGTTTCAGTATTCGGAAGGTTCGGGTATTCAATCATTTCCCATTGACGGAATGGGAGATGGATCGCGGGATCTTTCTCAATAAATTTATACAATTTTAATTTTTGAGCGTCATTTACTGTTATATGAGGCATACGCCAGTAGATTTTTTCAATTTTTAATTCTAAAGCCCCGGCCTCCGTAGTTTTTACAGCATTATTATCTGTAGCCGAGCGTAAAAATATTAATTCTTGTTTTACGTTTACCAACACTCGACTGTAGTCTTCGGCGAAACCTAGCAAGAGTTTTAGAGGTATAGAATATATAAAATTGGTCACTTTTTCAGAGTTACCAGGGCCTAGCCAGCAGGCGTTCTTGAGAGTGTTTGTTTCTTCCGAGCGAATGGATAGAATATTTTTTAAAGTAGTAGTAATACCGACATTTTTTGTTCTATCAATCTCCTTGCCACAAACCTCGTAGCGGATTTCTTCAAACATAAAGGCCACTGCGTTATTTGCAAAGGATACGTCCAGAGCAGCCCCATCCGCCTTTTTAGCGCTGACTTTACCGTGAATCACAATAAAGCTCTCAAACGGAGCTGTAATTATGTCCTGTTGTAATATCGGTATTCTAATTTCATCATTATTATTGTAAGTTGTACTTGCATACGGTTGATGTGAGTGCAACTCCATCCCTGTTATCAAGTCATCGTACACAGCCTGGCTGTCTATCGCTAGTAGCGCCATTTTTTAATACTTTAAAACCGAGAGAACGAAGGAACGATACGTTTTTACAAGTTAACACCTTGACTTTCTGAACACTACTGACTTGCTGCCCCGCGGACATTCCCCTAAATAGTAGCCCCATTACTGCGCCTGAGATGTAGTCTAACAGAAATTCTTTCTCCGCGAAAGTTAACAAGATTACCGTTCTGGTCTTTTAGAGACACTGTCAAGTTGTTGATCCTTTGACTGGTGACCGGTAAATAAATGACATTCCTCGGTAATTCTATTATTTTATAGCCCGGTGGTTCGGCCGGGTAGAACTCGTGTATAACATGACCCTCGACTCCGTTCAAGTATGACCCGCGTGTGATATTACATTCGACCCGTATAGAATTAACTTTTATTATATCTACAGGTAGCTCCGAAACATGTTGTTTATTAGCCTTGTATATTTGTTTTTTGTAACCCAAGAGTATCCCCAACGATTGTTCTTTAGTAAAGTCAATTTTTTTAGAACAATATATCGTAACCTTTAAAGTGTTGTTATTTGGTTTTAATGTAAACTGGATTTCTTTCGGCAGTTGAGATTGTATATATTTTTCAATGTCCTCAATTTCGTAAGACCCTTCAGGGATTGTAATACTTTTATCATCACCGTAGTAAAACTTATCATTAATGTCTTTCTCAATGTTTGGTATAGAATTATAAGTGGTCAGTTCAATTAAACCAAGTTCCCATTCACCCTTGCTAACATCTAAGGGAAACGCTAGCTCGTGGGATAAAACACTAGTAGCTCCCGTGAGACAAAACATTACTACAGAGAAACTTTAAGCACAAATGTCCGCAAACAACTGAGTCAAACTTCTGTTGCCTTTCATAATTATAGTACAGTTCACATCCACTCAGGTATCGTGAGATCTCCTGTGGTGGTCTTAGGTTTCCAAAACTGTCATAGTAATAGACTTCTTTATCAATCTTCTTGTAACAAACCCAGTGAGTACCCTGCCCAGTTGTACTGTCCAAGTTAACTATAGCAGATTCACATTTTCTCGGGCGTTTCGGTAAACTGTCCCGCATGTATATCCCTCTAAAGTTTGGAATTTTTAACAACCTGGCGTATTTGATTAAATCGTAATTTGTAAGTGGTTTTATCGGTATCGAGATGCTTTTTTTTCGTTCTTTTCTTTCTTCTACCTGCACCTTTCTTAGTACCCGCACCTTCCTTTCTATAGGGTCTTAGATACAATCCTCGGCCTCTGGTACGTTTAGCGGGGCGTTTCTTTTTACGGCCTCCTCCAAATTTCGTTTTTGCCTTCATCGCTGTGGTGACTGCCCAAGCAGCGGCTTTCTCACCAACACTGGCGTTACTAGACTTGAATCTCTGCCAAGCGTGTTCCGCCAACTCTTTATCAGCTTGCCTTCGCCTCTCACTATCGTAATAACGCGAGTATGCTATATCGTGGACCTTACAGGCTTCGTCTAGCCCGTTTATTCCTTTGTCTCCTCTTGCCAATCTCTCTTTTAACCTCGTGCCAGGTCCACAGTACTGATAACCGGGGATGTGTTATTCGACAGGTAGTAAATCTATAGCCTTGTTCAACACCGATGAAACAATACCTCCGCCTCGCACGACCGCTAGTTTACGTCTGAGAGGTTTCCTTCTAGCCTTAGCCATTTTATTGTAAATATCTAATCACCTCGTACAGTCTATTCAGCAGAGTCTCACGTATACACGGAATTTTTAAAACTTCAAAAATGTCAGGCACTGTACGAGACACAGCGTTTGTGAACTCGTTGTACTCCAAGACCCCACTGTCAGTTATAAAGTAAATCATCCCGTTTATATATCTAAAGGCACCACGACTGTGGGCGGGGATACCGTACAGTGTAGACGAAACCATACCCATAAACACCCCAGTAAATTCGCACTCGTTAATTTCAATCAGATACCAATCGTTAATAATCATGTAGCTCTTCCCCGTGTTAGTTGCAAAGGCCGCGTCAACTTTATGCACCGTTCTACCGGCTATATTATTGACACTATACATTGTATTCAAGGACAGTGAAGGGTATCTAAATAAAAATACTTCATTGCCCACAAACAACGCGATATCCCCATTCGGCCTCTGGTAAATGGCCGATATTTCAGTAAAGTTTTGTGGTAAGAATTTGAGCCAGTGTGATATTCTTCTTGGCCGTGTTGAATCCTCAGGAATCCTGTCTGCAGGGTCCAGACTTATAATCCATACATAATCCCTAAAGAAAGCAAATATCCTTTTGTTCACAATAACGTATGTATCAATTTGACCTTTTAATTCGCAAATATCGCGTTTTTCAAATGTTTCGGGTGGTGTCTCAGGTGTTGTACTGCTTGGTGGGGTAGAGGTTGTTGTAGTTGTCGTAGTGGTGGTAGTAGTAGTGGTAGACGATGGTTTGGGTGATGTAGGGGGCCGACCATACAAAAACTCCATAGCGAGTCTGTCATCTCTACTTAGTTCATATTCGTTCAAGTCAACAATTCCTGCAGGATCCCTATTGAAGGGAAACATTACAGATTTATCATCGCCGGAATGGTTCAAGCCTAGGGCGTGACCAATCTCATGAACCAAAGTTAGAAAGAATGAAATGTTTCCATATCGTGGTAAATCCATAGTGAAATCCCAGTGTTCTTCCGAATCAAAGTGTATGTCTGTTTGGTTATAACCGGTGTTGGGGAGATAGGCGTGAGCCAAAACTAACCCAGGACCGTCAAAGTCATACGGGCAAGTATCTTGCCTAGAGTAAAATACATGTTGTCTAGATGCTGAGAACGATATTATTATTGTGGGGTTTTTAATGTCCTTTTTAAAAGTAATATTAGCGTGTTTGGCCCATAAATCGAACGCTTTTTGAATTAGGTGGGGGTACTGCGGTGTTCCGTATTGATACCAGGTTATTACTGATGTATTCCACTTTCTATTGGGTAAAGCCGAGAATGGTAGTATATTGTCTTTATGTCCGCATCTGGGAGTTTTCATAAGCTTTAAAGTGTCATCATCAAATATGCCCGTTGGCTCAAGACGAAAATTCTCTTGAAATTGTTTCACTGTAGAAGTAATGTCCTGTGTCAAAGCGTTTTTCTCGAGATAACCATAATAAGTCAAATAATCTACTGACTTGTTGCACGAGGCAAGAGGCAGCATAAACAGTAAGAGAACCAACATCTTCGACGGTTCGGAGTAGACTAATCAGTATTCCCCGGTTTTAGTGGCTTTATATATTCAGCTTCCGTCCTGAGGAGATTGGGGAAAGGGAACAGTATCATCAAATATCCCCGTGGGCTCAAGACGAAAATTCTCTTTAATTTGTTTCAAGATAAGCTCCACTCAGTCCCTCTTCAGTCATAAAGAGATCATAAGTATCAGGCGGAAGAGGTTTTACGCCTTCTACTTTAGGCTCTTCACCACCTTCTAACCCGTCAGCAAACAAAACTTCCCAGTTTAAGTCATAATTTTCACCCGGCATGGCAGCCCTACCAGTTTGTTTTTTGTTAATATAATTAAAGAGCATTGTACAAAATTTGTTCAACCGTTTCTCGTGAAAATCTTTATTACTAGTTATTAGACCTTCGCATTTTGACAGTCTGGCCTTGAGACCGGTTAAGTCAAACTGTTGATTAGCGAGGTTAGTGGTTATAGGCAATATCTCTTTTTCCACGTATGCCTTTGTCACTGCATCGCTGGGGTCTGTTGGTAAAGCTAAATTAGTTATTTGTTTATTATTAGCGTCATATTTATCGTTGGAGATAGTCATACTCAGTTTTTTTAGTGTGCCAAAATTAACTGCGTCCAAGGAATCTACAGGGTTAGTTACACTCCATAGTCTTTTGTTTTGCATATTGAATCTCTGAACGTCAGAAGGTATAGATTTATGGTCAACATAATTCTTTGTAGCAGCGTCGAGTGGCTGTACCGGTGTAGCCAATTTACATAACCGTTTATTTTGCATATCATAGTCACCTTGGGGCGTTAAATTGAAACCCTCTCCCTTGGGACCTTTGACGGTCTCACCTCGGGATTTCCGCCTACTACGTCCAAACTTGTCAATGGTCATTTTAATAATGCCTTAAGCCTACTGTTACCAGCCCCTTTTATATAGCCGGCCTCTCTCAGTTCCTCGACGATACTCAGTATTTCATTGCCATGGACTCTGTTTCCAGTCTCTGTTGACATGGCTATGTGTCTTAGTCTACTTACCAATTCATTGGCCTCATCCCAGTGTATAATATCACGGGATCTTGCATTCTTCCACGCTAGACCTTTGCCCACTCTGGCCGGGAATAAGTCTTTATTAATTCTTCTGTACTTTAGATTGTTGTCCCTTCTAATTACATTGTGGAATTTGTATCCTTTCTTGTGAGCGTTAGTGGCGATAATAATACTCTTATAGGTATTAAGATCGTCTTTATCGTATATATCCTCGTCAGGGGTTCTCTTAAATATGAGCTCATACAAGCCTTCAGTGGGTCTATATCTTGTGTTGTTTATTAGAATAGTTCCATCGTTGTCAAAGTCTAACACCGTATCTCCCATCATTAAAGTACTGCCTTCGTATCTAGGGCCGTAGTCATGATCAATAACTCGGACCTTACCGCTAGCATCTTTTAAAAGCAGTGTCATATATATCACCGTAATGGGGTTACTAAACTGACTTTCAATATATTGGGACGCTGTTTCCAGTCCCAAAGGGGTCGATACAATTTGCTTTAACCCGCTGGTTTCAGGTGTAGATACACTCTGCGGTTTAAATTCAGCTATTTCTCCTTCATCATCTGTAGTATCGTATTCCATTGGCTCTTCTTTAAAGGTTTCGGGTTCAGTTTTTATGTCGGCTGTGTTTGTTGTCGTTTTTCTAAGTTCTTGAATAATTGGTTTATACTGCTTCTCAAGGAAAATATCACTTTCCTCGGATCCTTCCTTAAACATTTTATATTTCCGTTTAATAGCATTATGCAGCTCTATGAGCCGGTTTGTCAGTTGCTGTTTACTGCTTCGCTTCATAGTCATAAATGATAACTTTCAACCAACACATCTAGATTTAAGGCATTCCGACTTGCCTGAAAAACAGGGGCTTTCTTACTGCAGTAGTTTTGGCAAAATTTATTCTTGTCCTTGAAATAGAAAGAGCACAAGTTTGATTTAACATTATGAAGTTAAGCGTTAAAACCTCTTAAATCGTTGTATGTGTAGGTGCGTACTATTATAGTTCAGTTACAAAACTGTCCATTCCTACCCTGTACCTTCCCTTATAAGGGTCCAGTGTTTTGTCAATCGTCAGAAACCCAAAGTTGTTTCGCCACGCTTGAGCGCATATTTCTTTAAATTTTTCAAATGACATGTCTGTAGTGACATGATCGGTGTATACATGGCTTAGGTTCTTCTCGTCTTGTTTAAATAAAATAATAAAGTTACAGTTATCCCTCACCAACTGTTTGGGTATAGCACTGTATGTCTGCCCTAAATAAAATGTATCTAAATTGTTGTGTCTCCCCATGGTAAAAAAGTTACGTATATTGTTATGTTTTTCCGCAGATATATCGTCAAAGATCATTATAGAGTTTGGTTTAGCTTGATTTGGGTGTATAACTAAACTATTATCACCAAATTCATGATACCCAACCTCCTTAGGCATAACCTGTTTAAGTAATTTGTATTTAGGTTGATAGAGGGACTTTGAAAAAACATAGATATTTTCAAATCTTAAACCGTTTTGGTCAAACAATAAATTGAATAAAACATTGGTCTTCCCACAGGAACTCGGCCCCGCGATTATACAACGTATTGAATCCGGCAGTAATACACCGTGTTTATTATTCTTAACCATGCCCGTTCCCGAGAAATAATCATCAAGATTCACTACAGGAAAACCGACTTCCTGTTTCTCAATCCGCATAATGACTGATTACATCACCATACTCGCAAACAGGTTTATACATCCTGTAGCCTTCCACGGAAGTCGTGACCAGCCTCTATCACACCAAGTCCTTGGCATTAATCCAACTGTCATGGCTGCTATCATACCCCCTCCATCGTACAAATAGTCTGTCTCCTTTCCTTTTTAATACTTTGTCAACTAAATAAATGTCACCGGTTTTTGACTTGCTAATTTCTTCAGCATAAAACCCACCTTTAAGTATTTCCCCTCTGTTATCTTTTAATATGTATGTTATTGGTTTTGTTGGTTTAATCGCGTATACTGTAAACGTCTCATTTGTCCAATTAGGAAAATACCCTTTCTTAAACACTCTTTTTACTTTACTGATTCTAACACTGTCACCTAATTTTATTTTTTGTTTAAGAATTTTATGTTTTGGTATTTTAACTTTATTTATTCTCTTTAGAATGTCTTTGACATGCTTCTGTCTTACATCCTGGGGTTTCATATTTATCGTTCTATGTTTAGTGTGATTGTAAGACTTTACAATTTCTGGCAATAAACTTACCCACTCATAACTACCTCTGGCACTAAATAACTTGTACATTTTTGTCTTGAGAGTTCTGTTTAATCTTTCCACGATACTTGCTTTTAGTTCTGAATACGTAAAATAGTGATTGGTTTTATACTTTTTCATTAAAGCATTTACATGTTTATTAAAAAAGTCGGTACCTTGATCCGTTTGAAAATCTTTATTTTATATTTAGCTAAGATAGGAGCGAGTGCCTTTGCCACTTCTGGCCCTGACTTGTCTTTTAACGGAACAGCAAAAGCTAGTTTTGACATATATATATATATATATATACATATATATATATATATATATGAAATAGTATATACCTATATGTAAAATAAAAACAAATAAATTATAATAATTGTATTTGTAAAACACAGGTGATGTTTGCAAAATCCTGCAAACAAAGATAGTAAATAATTATGCCCCAATTAATTGCAATAATATCGTTCTATTAAAACAAATCTTTCAGTTTACTGTTGTGTAGCCTGACATACATAATTAGGGTGATACAACAGTAAAGTAATATGACAAAAAAAACAATATAAGCAGAGTCTTCTAACAGTAAAAACCAACCAGCAACGGACGCCGCGAACATGAAATATATAATATAATAAATATAATATAATATAATAATAATATAATAAATATATATCTCTATATATAATTCCGTAAGTCAAATTTTTGTAAAGAAATTGTGAGTGACTGGATGGCCGTAGAAGGATGGGAGGGGTATCATTTTAAAGGTCTTGACGTGAATTTTGAGGGAAAACTATTCATTTTTCTTTTTTTTTTACCATAAATTCGCAACAGAATAAAACGTTTCCCATTAAAACAACATGGGGTTTAATTTGTTTACATCTTTTGAAATTAAAACAGCTGTGCCACAGAGTTAAATTAGCCTTTGATATTGATACCAGCTGTACTTATTCAGTTTGTTTACTTTTAAACTACAGCAATGTATAGTTGTTTAGGAATGGACATTTTATTAAAAACATAAGACAGTATAATAATATTATATTATAATGCTAGAAAATCAGTGCTTATTTATAAATGACCAATGAAGGTTGATAAAAGATTTATGTATTTTGGTTTTTTAGGGGCTTTTGCCCCTACAAGCCCCTAGTATATATATATATATATATATATATATATATATATATATATATATATATATACAAAAGGAGATGGCTAACTCAAACTTGTCTACTTAAAATTCATTTTTTAATCAATTTTGTTCTCTACTCCCTAAGCATTAAAAGCCAAGTTATAGTTGAGGCATGAATTATTAGAAGTTATTTATCTAAGTACGCTGTTGATCAAAATCTTGATTTTTTCAGTGGAGCATGAGTTATTTATGACACAAGCTGCCATCCGAAGAATAAAGTCCTAACGAATAAATTAATTATTACTCGGAGCGCTCTGACTGAAACCTTTAATTCGCTTCAGCGCACCTAAGGTTGAAATGAGGGTGGTTTATTGTATAACTGGAGGTAACACTGATGAACAAACCTGCGAGCCGTTCTTTCCAAATTTTGGTGAAGCAAAGAACTATACTCGCTGAAATCGGACGAGTCGACAAAGTGAATCAAACAAGTACCTATCCATGATTTTAAACACAATATACTTGTATTTGTTTATTTCCTCATAATACATTCTGTTTCACGGAAAGATTAGATACATAAATCAAACGAAAATATGAATTTACTTCAACTCTTATTACTTTTATTCCAATGATTTTCATGAGTAGATTCACTTATTGGAATTAAACAACCAATCAGGATAGTTCAAAGAACGGATACATTTACTTCACCAAGTGTACCAACCTGACAAAATCACCGGCTCGCGTTTTTGACCAAAATCGTTAAGCAGTGTTACCTCCAGTTATACAATAAACCTCCCTGGTTGAAATTAATAAGTTACGCCACTGAATCACTCTGCACATAGAGTACATATCATCCTCGTCATTAAAATAAACTAGTCTTTATATATAAATATTATAATATATTATACTAGACGGGTTCACTCATTCACTGACATAAGCTATGAGGCACTTCCCGTAATCTAACCTCCCTCAACATCATACTTGAGTTAAAGCTCTTGACGAGAAACTGACAGAAATTTTGCTAAAGGTTAACGTTTTTGAGTTTTTAAGGCATTTATGGGGCGGGGAAAATTCCACTTTTTCAATTTTTCCACTTTGAGCGCGTTTTGTACAAAAACGGTAAGAGATGGCTAAAAATGTTAAATACAAAAGTTGTATAAAATTTAATTTCCAACTAACGATATTTCGTCAGATTTAAGATCCGATCATCTGTTTAGCCGCAATTTATCGTAGAAGGAGGAATTTTGAGTATTTTGGTCCATTTAAATGTGTACAGTTTTGGAAAGCCGTTTAAATGAAAGAACACTACCTTTGGCTAATACCACATGTTTGTATCAGCTGATTTAAATAAACAATTGCTGATTTATTTAGTAGTGTAGGCGATACTAATTTGCTCACATGAGGTGTATATAAATCAGCTGTTACAAAATATGTTAAGTACATTACACAAGAGGTTCAGTGTCGCGAATATCGTTTGTTGCGAGAATGGAAAATGTAATCAAACCGATTCTACCGGTTCTATGGAATGAATTTAGCCCAATAGCCCAGTGGATATGTTGTCAGAATATTCAAGATCAGTGGTCACGGGTTTGAATCCTACTTTTGATGCTTACTTTTTGAGGTCTGCAATTTATGTTTATTTGACTTTATTTTGTTTTTACAAATTCATTTATTTGTAATTATGTTGCTCAACGATCAGCTACCGTACAGCGCTCTGTGGAGTTAGGTTAGGTTAGGTTACTATCATTTTGTCGTGAACTTAAGTCTAATTTGTTGTTATCTTTTACACGTAAATACATTTGTAGAACTCCAATTTAACATTGTAACCACAACTTTTTATTTATATCCGATTGACTATGATTGAGTGAGTACTTTTTTTTGCTTTTATACACCTCGAAACAACCATCGGAGTCGGGAGGTCATTCGATAAAACGAACAAGCAGCCGGTTGATAAAATGTTTCGATACCGAAACGATACGGGAGCGCCTGTGTAGGTGCTCACCAAAGGTCATTGTTTTGTAATTTTTCTTTGGTTAATGAACTACGAGTTTGATTTAAACTTGAGTTTACTGAGGAATGCAAGTGAGCGAAGCGAACTCCAAAAGGGGGTTTGGGGGCGAAGCCTCCAACGGCGATAAGCCTAGTTATATATAATTCTGTATGCGTAATATTTTACGTCAAAATTGTGGGAGTTTGGAAAATCGAAGGATGATGGGAGACGGTTCAAATTAAAGGTCTTGATCCCAGGGACTCGGGAAAAACAGCTGTGTTTCCAAACATTTAGGAGCAAACGATAAATAACGTAAAACACCCTCCATAAGAAAATTATGGGAATTTAAATCGTCTGCTTTGTTTACAATAACACATGTGATTGAGTGTCTACTTTGTTTACAATCTGACATGTGTTCCTACTTGGAGCAAGGTTAGGGGCTATCGCCCCTTCAAGCCACTAGTCTTAACCTATATAAAGCAAATATTTCATCAGTTCCGCTAAAGATATATAATTTCTACATTCAATAATCTATATTATTAAAAGAATATCTTGACTTTTGTTAGGCGATTTTCAACCCTTAAAAATATTATTTCATATACATATTACGTATTAATCGACAGCTCTTACTCTCTAGATATGTCTTGTAGGGTTTCCATACACTCTCGACCACGGGGCTTCGCCCCACGAGCTTTCATAGTTCGTTTTTATCCCATAAGATTAACATGAGGAATATTTTGATTTGAATTGCAGCTGTTAGTACATTATGGACAGGTTATTAGAAAACCCGATTATACAAGTAAGGAATTAATTTATCTATATATAAATTAAATAAGTTATTTTTCTACATCGTTTTGAGCAGTGAAATGTTGTATGCTACGGAGATATTTAATTTGTTTATCCGTCTGTCAGTTTATAAGCCAGATTTTTTCTGCGCTTCACAAAAAAATTTACTCAATTAAATTAAATAATTTGCCTGTTTTCGTGTAGAGGAGGAATCTCTTTTGGCTGTTTTAAATCATGGTAAGTAATTACGGTTACGCCCCTTTGACCGGCACTGCTACAAAGTCGATCCTAGGGGTACAGGTTACTTAATATTTCACTACAGCTTGCACTGTATTTGTTATAATCAGCATTTAGTCAGCTAATTATATTTTATCACGGAATAAAGAAAAGAAGAATGGATATTTTACTACTCTACATAGGTATACTAAATCATTTAAAATAACGGCATGGTAATAAATCATTGGCTATACAGAACACGTAAGCTTTACATGGTATTTATTAAAGCTCAGTTTGTCTAAGTAGCCATTGTGATTATAATATCGAATATTTTATGTTTTTAAGCCCACTTTCAATAAGTTTAACAAACTACAGGAGTTATTGAGCCGATATTTGGAAGAAGACGGGTTCATCTCAAAAAAGATTGGGCTAATTCCCGTTCCAATGAGGCTAGGCCCTAACACCCTTCAACATTTCCATGTTAATTATGTACTTACTAGGCCGATTGAGCGTATATTTTGTAGAAAGACAGCAGGCAATGCACTTTAGTCAGAAACAGGCCTATAATTTCATCCAGTATGCCCTTTGGGACTTATCTGCTCTGTCGGCTTTTAAAATTGTAATTTATTCATCACTAATGTAAGTAGTTAACTAAACCGATTGAACATATATTTGTTAGGAGAATAGTTAATATATCAGAATAAAACCTTTGCCTACTCCTGCTCCAAAATATCTTTACCAAATGTTAAACTTATCAAATTTATGGTTAATAAATGTGTTCTAATTAGATCTCATCCATAGAAAAATATAGTAGTGTATAGAAATATATTAAAAAAACTAACATTGGAGTTATGGTTAAGATTTGTAAATAAAAATAAAATAATCATACCAGCTGCTCAAAATCAACCATTCAATTGTAAAAATAACAATCACTTGGTAAAGTATCATGTGGTTTTTGTGGGAATAGAGATCAGAACCAATGAGTACATAACTTTAAATATACATGATTAGGTTATTTATAAATTGTGAGCACTATTCAAACTGAAGATTTAATATAAAACGGACATGCCCAAAATGAAAAGAAACGAGCAATACGCAATAAGCAAAGCAAATACGCACGCCTTGGAGAAGAATCGTGAATATAAGTACTCTAGGAATTTTTAACAAACTGACTGGCTTTTCGAACAAACCTGGGTCCTCCAGGTGCTTTAACAAATGAAACTGACATCTAAAACATAACACTGTACTGTGATCGCGAGCGAAGCCGCGACTGGCTACTAGTTTATTAAACAATAGTTTTCAAGGCTACAAGATCTGAACTTCTCTATCCATCAGTTATTTTCACTTAAAATTAAGATTATCAAAGAACTAGGCACATGAACAGGTGTATGCTGTGCTGTATTCTATCGTTAACATAATAAACAACTCCAAAGATGTAATATTTCTTACACTATTAAGTAGTCAATTAACATGAATGTCCGTAAGAATAACTTTTAAAATTTGACAATCGAAAGGGTGAAGCACTATGGAAATTTCTTGAAATCATTAGTGCTCATGTATATTGAGTAAAGTACATGTGTGCTACAGTTCAGTCATCAAGACCCACTGTTTTAGGCTCTGCTTTGACTGACAGCCACTGGTAGGAGATAATTATTGATTAGATTCTCACGTTCTCTTTAGTTTAATGTTATTTTTATTTCACTTTCGAGTTTTATTTGGCTTTCATTTCATGTTAGCTATTTTATTATTGAATAGTGGTAACTGGCGTACGCTGCTGTATTTCTTATGAGATTTACAAAATATGCTTGTTGTATTATATTTTTTATTAAATTTGTAATAAACTTTCCAGGAACCATCCCGACCCAATGCTACATTAATAATGAAAATGTCATTAAATTCAGTTGAGTGGCTTAATAGTCCATAGGGAACATAGATTCAATTTTATATATTAAGATAGCATGGACATAACAGTATGTGGATTGGGGGACAATTCAAGGACACGAACATAGTCGCGTCTAAACTAAATAAATTGAATCAGGAAACTAACACATACTTAATTTCTAACTCGTTTTTACAGTTCCTAATTTTCATTTACTAATAAGTAATTGAAAATGTCTGCAATAACTCCTGAAATAACATGACCTCGCCATCACCAACAATGAATTAATTACAATGAATTAGTTTTAGAATGAGTCAGTGTGTATGTATCAGTTCTATCTCCGTCCCAAGTTTCAGCTCAATTGGTTCAGTAATACTTAATTTGATAATTTCCAAAGCTAGTGCCCCAAAAGGGCACTTAGGTCATGAGCGGATTTGTGTGAGTATGATTATTCTAACACCAATCTGCCTCCAGAATTGCAACCCAATTGGTTCAGTAGTTCCTAATTTGAGAACTTTTAAACCAGTAGGACGGAGCCCTAAAGAGTACTTAAATTGTGAGTAATTATATGTCATTCATAACTGTACTACTTACCTCCCTCCCAATATGTCATCTCAATGGCCTCAGTAATAACTAATCTTCAAAGGCAATGGGAGAAGTCCTAAGAGATTTTTTTTAGATATTTTGAAGGTTTATGTCAGTAATAATAGCAACTACTAATCAACTAACAAATTTTAGCTTAAACAGTTGAGTAAACATTAATATCCATAAGTTTAGCTTGGGCCCATGCTCATCCCATGATCACCCGTGAGGGAGAGCGCCCTAAAGGCGAAAACAAAATCAAAATCCCGTAGTTATCCTGTTTTGTACTGTTTTTTTTTTATTGACATATCCAATTTAATTGATTTCTATTATACAGTTAGAATAACATGGGGAGTTTAACAATGCCTGGGGTTAGATCCCCTAAGGTTAGATCGGGACACATTTTATCAGGCCTGATCAAGACAGTCGATCAAATTTGATTGACTGACTTGTTAGCTTGCTTGATCAGAGTTTCCAAAGTTAATCAAATCTGTTTTAATTTGATATTTTTTAATAATGTTTGATCAAGTATGAGGAAGTTTTTTTTCCAAATCCGTACCATTCGGTGTTAACACATTTTGCACCTTTGTTTATTGGCATGAGAATTATAAACTTGTTTTGGTATCTCAAAGCGATCAGATAACCAATCAACAAACTAGTTTTACTATTTACTTACAATTATTGAGTTATATTCAAATTTTACGCTCATTACTCATGTTTGAAAATATTTTAGCATTTAAATGCACCTTATGCATATCAAGACATCTATATCATATAAATGGATGTCGTAGCAAACCCCCGTCGTACCAAACCTGGAAACTCAGCGAATTACAAATGCATATGTATATGTGTCTTAATGCTACATAAAGTCACATAAAAAGTTTCATCAATATGCATTCATAAATAAGCGATTTATAACATTTATACGCAAGTTTTCTGAAACAAGGAACACAAACAAGGGATTTTTATACAAATATTAATATAGCTGAACTAGGTAAAGTCACACAGCAAGTTTTATTAATTTATGTTAATAATTAAGGGAGAGAAAATTTGACTTATTCTCCATAACAATAACATGGGGGCTGAGTACGCAGGTTTGCTGCTACGAGAACTATCGGCAACAAAACTGATTTTGTGAAAAATTATCAAAATAACAATTTGTTTTTTTAAGCTGAATTAAATAGTCAAAACTAAAATGTTATGTATAAAAAACTAAAAAAAACATTTATGGGGTACAAAACCCCTCCCTCCCCAAATACCCCTTTGGATGGAGCGATCTTTCTGGTTTTCAAACTTAAAGTCATAAATGTTGCTTTAAATGTTCGTATCAAATTTCGTAAAAATCGGACAATTTTTTTAGAATTATCGTACCCACGTACACACATAAATATATTTTTGAACAAACGATTTTTTTGGTATCTGGGAACCTCAAAACGAAAAGTTATCATGGTCCCGGGCCTAGGTCTTACCATGCCGACTTCGGTAGTAACTTCTTTCCTATAGGGGAAATTCGCTAAAATAAGTACCGAATACTAATAACAATATAAAAGTTTTACAATGATTTTAATTAATAAACGAGTTTGCACGCAGCACGCTGACGTGAGGGAAGTGAATTTCCACATAAAAACTTGTAAAACTCAAAATCAGTGTAAAAACATCCATTTGTCCAATTTTTATTGAAATCTGAAAACATTGTTTTTTTGGCTGTTCTGATACTCCTGGTTTCATTTAATTGCAAAGCTGGGAATACAATTTTACTTCTTATAAGGTTAGGAGAAGGTCCAGACAGGCTTTAAAGTAGGCGTGAGGTTGCTGGGGATAATAAAAGTACTCTAACAAAGGAATAACAGGCTTTTCTAATGTAAAACCCCCATAAGACAACGTACTGTGTTTACCCGATACACATTTTCTTTTATAACTCAGTAAATATTTATGCTAGAATGACAAGAGAGGGCTTAAAACTTTTGCCTTTCTAATTCCCATCTTTTAACATGCATTAATTTTACATCTAGGGCTTTTCCGACCCTTTTAGGGCCCAAAAACTCAAAATTAGAAAGATTAATCCCCAAAAAATGGGTTTAGAGTTTTCCGATTGTTTTGCCCAACGAACTTGTCCAACAGGTTATAGAAAGGAACGTCCCTACCAAATTTGAAGTAAATCGGACAAAAAATGCGACCGATAGAGTGCATACACACACACACACATATATATATATATATATATATAAAATTTTTAACGACCCCCCAAAACGTGTTCAGGGTGTCACGTTAGGAACTTCTATGGAGGTCCCGGGCTTAAGTTTCACCGTGTGGGTCATGCTAATAGTTCACTTTCCAAAGGAAATTCACTAATAATGTAATATATACCATACTATATTAACTAGTTTTAGGGCCTACTGTTCAATTTACGTAAAAATGGGTTTCTATTTTAAATCAGAGATAATTTAACATACAGTGATTTCAACAATATATTATGATATACAACATGCAGCCAAATTATCAAAAAGCATCAATAGAGCATTAAAAACGAACATCTGAGCCAACAAAGATCACGGAGTGGAGGCAAGTTACCCAGTCATCAAGCTGGCCACCGCGCCGCGCGCCGCCGCACCGGCACGAACAGGCAACAGCGCTGGGGTGACGTGGTGGGGAGTACACACCAGAGTTGGAGTTTGCACGATTGTGGCACGTTGCTACAATTGTTTTCTAGTGTGTAAGGGCTAAAATCGGTGTGTATCGGGAAAGTGAGTTGTGGAACATACTGTCCACAGTATTGTCGATAACGCAGTATCTTTCGTCTTAAAGATGCTACAATTGGGTGTTTTCCACAATTGAGCGAATACATGTATGTGTGTGTGTGTGTGTGTGTGTGTGTGTTGGGGTTTTATAGATTGTTTGCTGTTATTTGGGCTGAGGTTATGTTTTTATACATTTATTTGTTTATTTTCAGAGTGGAACTGCAGTTTCCCTGAGCAATATTACGGACCTTCACCACCTTTCCCAGGTATTGTTTTTACTTTGATTTTGAGTTGAAATTATTATTTAAGTATTTATTTTAATATTGATTGATTCGTATTTATATATTAATATATTTTATTTGTTTCCTTTTTAGGCCAGTAGCTCTACAGAGAGTTTGACCGAGCTGCGACCTCTATCTCAGGTTAGTAAATTACAGTGTTTGCAAAACTTTTTAAGGCTGTTTTTTATAATAGGCGTGCATTCGGTTTCAAATTAAAATGGCTACTTTAACAAATATGTTAGTATATACATATATATATATATATATATAGTTTATGTACCTTTTGTTTTCAGGTTAGGGAGCGCTCTCCAGTTGCTCGCCCTAACACTCCAACCCCGGGGTCGCAGCCAATGGAGCTCCCATCATTCAGGGCGGCACGGCAAGAGGCTACCACTCATGATCGGGTCAGGGTGCTTCCTGCCTGGATGACCGCTTGGCGGCAGCGTGGCTTTCGGCAGGAAAATCATGTAAGTATAAAGTAAGGTTTAATTAAGATAGGATAAAATTTGCATTTTTAGATTGAAAAGTAGTAGTATTGTTTTAATAATAATAATAATTATATAATTTTCAGGTGCCGAACGTAGCCAACAGCTCTGCAAGGATGAACAGCTCTGAAAGGCTCGGAAAGGCTTGAGCAACCCTATGCTGGCGCGGATGGGCCAGCTGCTGCGGGCCCTGCAAGACGTATGGAGCCTCGACCTGTATTGGTAGGTTTAATATATTCTCACTTAATACTAATATGATAATTTAGGTTTGTTTATAAATTAACTAACTAACGGATCTGTCAATCGTTTCAGCGTAATGTTCGAGAAATGCAACACTTTTATAACTGTCATATTTCGAACCAGAGGATGCCCATCCTACACCGCCCGCCTTTCATCATCTCCCGCAAGTGAGTTGTAGTGTATT
Source organism: Allygus modestus (assembly GCA_963675035.1). Classification (NCBI taxonomy): domain Eukaryota; kingdom Metazoa; phylum Arthropoda; class Insecta; order Hemiptera; family Cicadellidae; genus Allygus; species Allygus modestus. The sequence goes on along the minus strand of OY776112.1, from coordinate 188,164,167 downwards.
TTGTTAAAAACTAAGTAGGGTTTGATTTACTACAGTGCTTTTATATTTATAATTTTTTTCAGAACGTTGCGGGGTACTACCTAGATCAAATTATGGATGACGCTGACCTTGTGCCCTAGGTGTTCTTTGCGTGTCTATAGTTGTCCCTTCTGTAGGGTTAGGATAATAAGTAGACTTAGGGTTTTTTTAAAGGTAGTTGTTTTGTGTTAACTGTTTTTAAAGTCACTGTTTTTTGAGATAATATTTGAAACTGTCTTAACTGTAATTGTTTTTCATCTATAAAGTAACTAAAAGTTTTTAAAAAAATGTATGTTTTCAGTTAATAGCAGCTGGTTTATTTAAAATATTATATAAGAATGTAGTTATTTTCTATTTGTAAAGTAAATGTTTTTAAAGTCACTGTTTTTTTGAGATAATATTTGAAACTGTCTTAACTGTAATTGTTTTTCATCTATAAAGTAACTAACAGTTTTTAAAGAATGTATGTTTTGAGTTAATAGTGGTTGGTTTATTTAAAATATTATTTAAGAGTGTAGTTATTTTGTATTTGTAAAGTAAATGTTTTTAAAGTCAATGTTTTTTGAGATAATATTGAAACTGTCTTAACCGTAATTGTTTTTCATATATAAAGTAACTAACAGTTTTTAAAGAATGTATGTTTTGAGTTAATAGTGGTTGGTTTATTTAAAATATTATATAAGAGTGTAGTTATTTTGTATTTGTAAAGTAAATGTTTTTAAAGTCACTGTTTTTTGAGATAATATTTGAAACTGTCTAAACTGTAATTGTTTTTCATCTATAAAGTAACTAAAAGTTTTTAAAGAATGTATGTTTTGAGTTAATAGCAGTTGGTTTATTTAAAATATTATATAAGAGTGTAGTTATTTTGTATTTGTAAAGTAAATGTTTTTAAACTCACTGTTTTTTGAGATAATATGTGAAACTGTCTTAACTGTAATTGTTTTTCATCTATAAAGTAACTAAAAGTTTTTAAAGAATGTATGTTTTGAGTAAATAGCAGCTGGTTTATTTAACAATTGAAGATGAAAAGTCATTCTGTATTAATATTGTTTCTACTGTAAAATTGTTTTCTTTGAATCAGTAATGAATCAGTATTTAATTGGTTTTAAAGAAATAAAGATAGTTTATTTGAAATGAATTGGATTTTTTACTCACCCTGTGCAGAGAAGCGGATTGTGAACACATCACCGAACTTGAATGTAGACTATCAGCCCGACAGTCCGTAGCCCTGCGCACCGGACATCAGAGTATTTATTATGCATGTTTCACAGCCTCATTGGCTATTCAGGATGAGCGGTGTATCACGGACTCAAAGACGCTCGTTGTACGTGCGGCGGTGGCGGCTTCCGCTCGCGGTACGTGTAACCACTCAGGACGTGCCGTGGCTAGGCAATCTTGGCACGCGAGCGCGAACGACCCAAGACAATGTGTATTGAGTTTCTCTGTATTAACTAAACTGAGTTGTTAACAGAGTATTATTTCACTTACCTTTCTGGTGATGGTATATTATACACTATTGTGGTACAAATATGATTATACACTGTGGCGTTATATATGGTACATATATATATGGTACATATAATTATGTATGGTACATATACAGTATATATATTTATGATTATACGCTGTGGCGTTATATATGGTACATATAATTATGTATGGTACATATATTTACGTATGGTACATATACAGTATATATATTTATGATTATACGCTGTGGCGTTATATATGGTACATATAATTATGTATGGTACATATATTTACGTATGGTACATTAGCTCTGCTAAGTTGGTAACACTACCTGGAGGGAAAAATCTGGAGGGAAGAAAAGTGAGGTTAGGTTTGGCGCCAATTTTTTTTTGGCGCGCAAATTTGGCGGGAAAATTTGGCGGGAAAATTTTCTTCTTACTCTTTCCGGAATAACGCGCTCTAACCACTATGCCATTTCCGGTTCTAAACGACTGCCAACCCTACTTGTAATGTACCAAATAAGCCCTACTGTCACCTAATGACATGGGTTTAATGTTTTGTAATCTACCGGTCAGTAAAATAGTCTGTTTACAGTTTATATTTGTTTGAATTTTCTGTGGTTAATATTGATTTTGATAAACAATCAAGATGTTCAAAACTCCGTAATCCCAACCATCTACATTGTTCAACTAATAAAGTTATAGACAGACAGCCCTCCTGAAAAGTTGTCATTAATGTAGATGTTGTTTAGCGAATTTCCCCTATATGAAAGAAGCTATTACCGTAGGTCTCATGGTAAGACTTAAGCCCGAGACCATGACAATATTTTGTGTTGAGGTCCCCAGATGACAAAAAAACTGTTCGTTCAAATTTATATATATGTATATATACGTATATATATATATATATATATATGTATATATGTGTGTGTGTGTGTGTGTGTGTGTGTGTGTGTGTGTGTGTGTGTGCGCGTGTGTGTGTGTGTGTATGTGTGTGTGTGTATGTGTATGTGTGTGTGTGTGTGTGTGTGTGTGTGTGTGTGTGTGCGTGTGCGTGTGTGTGTGTGTGTGTATGTGTACGTGAATGCGATAACTTGAGTAAAAAACGTCCGATTTCGATGAAATTTGGCTCAAATGTGTAAAATGACATTCATGACTTTAAATTCAAAAAACCAGAAAAATCGGACCATGGAAAAGGGGGTTTATGGGGGTTTTAAATTTTCCAAAAATAAGTTTTTTGCATTTTTCACCCTAACATTTTTTAAAAGCTTAATTTTGGGGTTGACCATGTTGTAGAGCTTAAAAATCATATAATATAGTATTTTGAATTATTAACCTAGGTTAAGTGGTTGCGGAGAAAATCCAAAAAACCTACTCTTAAAATCTCCCATGTTAATCTAATGGGAAAAAGGTTTTGGCTTTTCCTAAGGTTATTTTAATGTAAACTTCACATTTTCTGTTACCAATCTGTTCGTTTCCACAAAACAATCATTTTGGTTTTTAAATTGTGGTTCTACGCCCAACCGTTGCTGAGATATTCAATGTGCTAAACACAGTACGTTGTCCAATGTTATCCTTATGGAGAATAAATAAAATTTGATATCTCGATTATTTATGAATGTATGTTGATGGAACTTGGTATGTGGCTTCGCCTAGTTAAATTATATTTATATTTGCATAAAACCAATTGGTTGTGTTCCTTGTTTCACCAAACCTACGTACTCATTACCAATGTTATTCTTATGGAGAATAATTAAAATCGCTTATATGTGAATATATTTGTATGAAACTTGGTATGAGGCTTTATGTGGTATTGAGACAAATATTATGCATTGGAAATTCGCTGAGTACGCAGGTTTGCTGCGACGGGGGTATTTTCCTTTTGACCTCTCGTACTGAGATTTCAGTAGCTTCAAACTAATATATATTAATGATATAAACATTTTTAAATTTAAGATATGAAGTTTATAAAATTCTTTTATATAAATAAATCATTGAATACCTTTTTTACATTCAATGCGTTTAAAAAAAGTATATTTATGTATATTTAACCCCCTGATTTTTGAGTTAGAAATAATAGGCCTAGTAATAATAATAATTAACAACTTTTCCCTCTGGTGATATATTTAAAACTCGTCGAAAACCATCTAATGCCAATAGTATATTAAAGTCATTGGCCGAGTAATAAAAAAGCGTAAACAAGCCTAAGGGCCATAGCTAGGAGCTGTGATAAAATAAACGCAATCACTTTAATCTAATTTGCTAGGTACATACAGTGGTTTTAAGAGGTTAATTGCTCCACCTCCCACTCCAGGGTTAGGTGGAAACGTATTCTGAATATTCTCTATTCATTGTTGCTGGATTAGGAAACCCCAGAATAGCTACTAGGCACGTCTTCCACAAGCCACAAGCTTTCAGAGGGCCAACTGCCGTGCTCCTGTGACAGCTGTGATCAGGCTCAAACAGGCGGATCCGCTCCTACAACCGACCAACTCAACGGATGGGGTATCCATGTACAACAGTCAGGGACCATACATTCTCAGGTTGGGGACGAAACCCTGAGTTTCCGCCCCCAGCCGCTGTAAGTGGAGGGACCAAAGGTGAAAGAGAAGTTTGTCATAATGGACAGCCAAAAAACTTACCATATGTAATGACAACTTTATTTGCTGTACCCAATGTCAGCCTCAAAACTGGTATAGACCAGTTTTAAGGTTGTCCTGGAACGAATATTTTCTATTGGTCAATGCTAACACACCCAAGTTTTAATAACATTAATCAGTATATAAGAGAGATATGTTTTTATTTCTTATAAAAATAACACCGGAAATTGTACTTAGTTTACTGCTGAATGGAAATTAAAATATTCTCCATAACCATTAGCCAAATAGCCTACAATCGAAATAATAATTTAACCGTGTGTGGATTGGAGTACTAACTTTTCAGCTTTGTGAGCTTTTAATGGCAGTGAGTTAAAACTGTTGAAACCTGTTAAAAATATTTAAAGTTAATGGTATTAAGAAAGGTAAAAAACAGAATATTGGGACATCTTAAGCCCAGTAATTTCTGAACCCGAATTTTTCTAAAAAATCAGGTAGTATATTTTAATAGAAACCTAATATAAACCACCAAATAAAAAATCCAAAGATTTCGAAAGCGGCTCCTCAAACTGCTCCAGACCTATATACTATGTTGTTGGGTACCAAAATATTGTGGATACAACTTGTTCTTAGCTCAGGGCTTTTCCTTTACTATCACTCCCAGACGTTTAATTTTAACGTATTCGTTGGATTTCTTTTGTTAAAGCCGCATCTCCTGAAAGATGTCCCCACATTTGATATGTTGTCGCCCCCCTCAACCAAAGACCTCCACCACACCGGCAAATTTTCTATGTTATTATTTACGCCTTTTTTTAGTAATTTTAGAAAATTTTAAATATTACAAAAAATTGTTGTTACTTTATTTTTTTACCCCGACCTTAGAGCTGCGCCTCACTGGCTTTAAAAGTTACCATGTTAAATTTATGGAGGAGAGATGATCCATGGGTCATCGTTCGGGAGTTTGGGTCAGCGTTCTGGTTAAGTACTACTAGCTGGTCTGACAGACGTTCTTCTGTCCTAATGTTATTGAATTTGTTTTATGTCAAAGATTCTCGTTCTTTTTCAAGATGAGCTCGTTCGCTTCACTCACTCACCTCCAGGATGAGCTCGTTAGCTACGCTCACTCACCTATTTTTATATAGAGCTTGCTTCGGTATTGAAAAAGAGTTGCCAATCAAGAAGATTTGTTAATTCCACAATAAACATACGTTTATATGCTTTTCAAGTATGTTTAGATATCATCCTTATCGCAGCTGTTTGATTTAACGAAATAACTAACATACAAACCCAACTTTGTTTTATATATTTAGATAATGAAAATCACTTAATAATATCTTGCAATGACGACGATAATATAAACTAGGCAGCAATACGGATTTTAGCAATTTGAAATTTAAGTAATTACACAACGCCATCTGTAGAGCCTGATATAAGCATAGGCTATATATTATACAAATCAACCAGGAAAGTTGGCCGGGCTGGTAAGAGACCGCAATTGCATTTAGGGAGTAGGTTAGGGCCTATACAGATCCTAAATTCAGCCCTGGCCGACTGTATACAGAACATACTAAAATCCAGAATTATTGTCTCTGTCTCGTGTACACTCTATGTGCCTAAGAGTAAGAATATGATTTAGTCAATCAATACAAATACAGAAGTATTTTTACTCAATCCTATCCTACACTATAATATGAGTAAGGTTTGCTTTCTCGCTTGCTTGGTTGATTGCTTGCAACTCTGATCTCAAAAACGGCTCCAACGATTTTTATTACAAATAACTAATGTGTCTTTCCAACTACCTTTGTTGTAAAAACTGATATCTGGGATAAAAATATGTTCTAGACATGTCCTATCCCCAGAAAAAATCAAATAATGTAAATACCCCCGTCGCAGCAAACCTGCGGACTCAGCGAATTTCCAATGCATAATATATGTCTTAATACCACATAAAGCCGCAAACCAAGTTTCATAAAAATACATTCACATATAAGCGATTTTAATTATTCTCCATAAGAATAACATTGGTAATGATTATGTAGGTTTGCTGAAACAAGGAACGGAAATAATTGGTTTTTATGCAAATATAAATAGAATTTAACTAGGCGAAGCCACATACTAAGTTTCATCGATATTCAATCATAAATAAGCGATATATAACATTCTAGTTATTCTCCATAAGAATAACATGGGGGCTGAGAAAGCAGGTTTGCTGCAACAAAGAACAGAAAAATGGGTTTTTATATAATTATCAATATAACTCAACCAAGTGAAGCTACATACCAAGTTTTATTAATTTATGTTCATAATTAAGGGAGTAATTACATTTTACATATTCTCCATAAGAATAACATGGGGGCTGATTACGCAGGTTTGCTGCTACGGGAATAAACAACAAAAAATAAATTTGTTGTGCAAATATCAATATACCAGTACTACTTGAAGCCACATACCAAGTTTCATCAACATACTTTCATAAATAATCGAGATATCAAATTTTATTTATTCTCCATAAGGATAACATTGGACAACGTACTGTGTTTAGCCCTTCGAATATCTCTGCAACGGTTGGGCGTAGAATCACAATTTAAACACCAAAATGATTTTTTTGTGGAACTGAACAGATTGGTAAAAGCAAATGTGAAGTTTACATTAAAATAAACTGAGGAAAAGCAAAAAACCTTTTTCCCATAAGATTAACATCGGAGATTTTATGAGCAAGTTTTTTTGGATTTTCTCCGCAACCACTTACCCTAGGTTAATAATTCAGAATAATAAATTATTTGTTTTTTTAAGCTCTATAACATGGCCAAAACCAAAATTAAGTTTTTTAAAAATTTTAGGGTGAAAAATGCAAAAAACTGATTTTTGGAAAATTTAAAACCCCCATAAACCCCCCTTCCCATGGTCCGATTTTTCTGGTTTTCGAACTTAAAGTCATGAATGTCATTTTACACATTTGAGCCAAATGTCATCAAAATCGGACGTTTTTTACTCAAGTTATCGTGTTAACGGACACATATATAGATATCTATATATATATAAATTTGAACGAATAGTGTTTTTCGCATCTGGGGACCTCAAAACAAAAAGTTATCATGGTCTCGGGCTTAAGTCTTACCATGAGACCTACGGTAATAGCTTCTTTCCTATAGGGGAAATTCGCTAAAAGCCACTATGGAATATTGAAAAATTCACATTGGGCTTATGGAGATTAAAATAAAAGCAAAAGAGTCATAACAATCAATCAGCGCACTCTCAAAGTTATAATTATATAGTTTAAGTACTACCCAGGGCTGAGCTTTGCTAGGGCAAGGTCAATCAGTTTGTTTATGACTTGGAGTAGTTTTTCACCATGTTCCCTACTAACGAGCTTGTTTGAGGTCACAGCAGTTGTTATTATAGTTCAATGTACCTTTGATTCATCTGGATTTGACCATTCTACAAGTTATCTTCATTCAAAGGTTTTATTCTCTGATTTTAGGGAACCACATGGTAATATCCCACCACTGAATCTACTGACTATAAATCCCGTAGTATAGTCAATGCGTATTCTCTAATTAGATTAAGGTTTGTTTGGTAGGTTGGTTGGTTGCTTGCTTGCAACTATGATCTCAAAAACGGCTCCAAAGATTTACTTCAAATGTTGTAAATGAATAATTTCTGGGGTAAAATTAAGTTCTAGACAGGTCTCATCCCCAGGGAAATAAAATGTTATAATCAAACAGAGAGCTGTCAAAGTAATACTCAAATATCTTTATATCTAAGATTATCTAAAAACATCATAAATATATCTAAAAGTTATCTAAAAATATTACTAAGCCTTTTTGTTTTTAACAATATTTTCAAGTTACAATAACATAGGTCATAGCATAATAAACAGCCCTAGCCCTAGCCATGAATACGTGGAGGGCATAGCCCTTCACTGGACCAAAGTTCAAATAAGTACGGTAATATAAAAAAATATCCAGACTGATTGGATGATGTGAACCTCGTTGTTCTCCATAATATTCTGTATTGTTTGTTACCCCCCTAAAATGTCAAAACATTATAATATTTATAAGAAAGAGGGTCTGGGTACGAGTAACTATCCTTGAAGTAATCGGTATAAAGAACGTGATTTTAACGTTTTCAATGGCTAAGCGTTCAAAACAACTTACAATAAAAAAGGAGGCCAAAGTACAAATATCTAAATCATTAGTTCTTGGTCTGACTAATTGATCTGACCTGACTGACTGACGACGCATTCTGTACGTCATTATCCTCCAAATGATTTATGTTTGTATTTTAACATTATTTTGAAAGTACTACAAAAAGATTGGATCTGGGTGGTTTGGCCCATCCGATGGGTAGTATAGTTGTACTTACTGAATGATTTCAAATCAGATTGAAATGTTAAGGATTTCAAAACCAATTTAAACCTTATTATTTATTCTTCAAGTTCTGTATTAATATAATTTTTAACAACAAAATAAAGCCAGTAATACAAAAGTTCAAGTAACTGTTTCAATATCACCTGGACCTACAGACCTCATTGTCCCCTCTAAATGTTGCATCTACTGTATTTTTTGGGCGTGTCCCCCCCCCCGCTTGAGCCCAAGGGGGCTGCTTGGTCTGACTGACTTACTAATTTCAGACTTCACTGTTCTTCAAGGTCATTGTAAATTTGTGTGTAATACATTGTAAAGTTGAAACAACAATTCAGTTCTCATGAGGTATCGGTGATTTGAAACATTTTTCCTAATGACAGCTGAGCTCATCCCCTTTACGGGATGACAGAGTGTACTCATATAATTCTATTTAAAGCAGCTTTAGGTTTGATTGTAGCACCCAAGTGATAGCTATTGGAAGCTTTTGTGGTGAAATGTTGCTAAATCTATATGCATTAGGTATGACGTTACAAACGGTGAAAAACATCAGGCAAATCACTTTATTCACTTTTCCAAAAACGCGAAATGTACATTTAATACCTAATATATTAAAAAACATTTGAAGTATCGAAATCTATACAAACTTTGCATTTGCGAATTCACTGTAATTTCAATGAGAAAATAAAAACAAACATTTATTTTCTTCTAGCAGACGCCTCAAATATGGTTACCAGTAAACAAAAAGCAAACTGGCACTTAAGGTCACATGTGTTTGGTTGCTATGGTTATGTTTGGTCAAAGCTGCCCCATCATTGGCCGTCATTGCAGGCAAGGCGGTACTGCTCTATGGGTTTCCATTAGCCCCAACAGGTATCTCTAGAGTCAATCCTAAAGCTACTTTAATTCGACTATAACTACTATTGTTTAACTAGCGTTACCCGTCGCGGCTTCGCCCACGCCCACTAGACAGCATTAGTAAGATATATGTTGGCCAACTAAGAGTCGTGTCAAGGCAGCAATTTAAAAGACGCCCTACATATTTCTGCTGTTCGTTTGCTGCCTTTGGACATAGACCTTACAGCAGTAGCTCGTGTGCGAACTTAAGTTAACTTCATCAATAGTTTTTGTAGATCACTGCTCTGCCATAGTGCCATTTCAGTTACTCTCAAATTGAGCCTGCCGCTGAGCTTGCTCTTCACGTCGAAGTTGCTGTTCTTCTGGCGTATCTATTGCTCTGTGTGCTGCCTACCGTAAAGCTTTCCATTTCTGTTTTACGTTTCTTACTTCTAACCACTTTAATAAATCGGGCTTTTTCAATCTTTGAGACAAACTTTATTTACGATTCCCCGGCATTATTGTGATACAGGTACCTTCGTGGTTAAAGGTTGAAAAAATGTAAACCAAAATATAAACAAACGATTTCCCACGCAGCACGCTGACGTGAGCGAAGTGAATTTCCACATACAAAACTTTTAAAACTCAAAACCAGTGTAAAAAAATACATTTATTCCAATTTTATTGAAATCTGAAAACAATAATTTTTTGGCTGTTCTGATGCTCCTAGTTTAATTTACCTGCAATGCTAGGAATACAATTTTGCGCATTAGGAGAAGGTGCAGTCAGGCTTGAAAGTAGGCGCGAAGTTGCTGGGGACGATTCAAATACACCAACAAATGAATAACATGCTATTCTAATCTAAAAACACCATAAGACAACGTACTGTGTTTAGCCTATATACATTTTCTTTAATAAATGGGTAAATATTTAAGCTAGAATGAAGAGAGAGGGCTTAAAACTTTCGCTTCACTAATTCCCATCTTAATATAAGCATTAATTTTACGTCCGGGTCTTTTCTGACCCATTTTGAGCCAAAAAACTCCAAAATAGAAAGAACAATCCCCAAAAAAGGGGGTTAGAGTTTTCGATTGTTTTGCCCAACGAACTTGTCCAAATGATTATAGAAACGAACATCTCTACCAAATTTGAAGTAAATCGGACAAAAAATGCGACCGCTAGAGTGCATATATTTAATTTTGAACGACCCCCCAAAAAGTGTTCAGGGGGTCACGTTGGGAACTTCTATGGTGGTCTCGGGCTTAGGTTTCACCGTGCGGGTCATGATAATAGTTCACTTTTCCATAGGAAATTCACGAATAAATGAACTCAAAATCTAAAATGCAAAACGCCTGTTTCAGTTATCATCTGATCCAGTAAATGTTATTGCCCATAAGATTAACATTGGAAGTTTAGTAGCCAATGAGGCTAAACTATACAGGAATTTTAAAACGTGAATAGGCCTATATGCTACTTTAGGATATTAGCTATCTTCCTACCAAATCAGCTCAATCGGTTTAGTAGGTAGAGCGTGATTGAGCCACAAACTAATAAACAAACAAACTGTTCTTGCGGGACTAATTTATGTCTTAAACTTGCGAAATGATGAGACGGGAGTTACAATTAACAATAAAACTTTTATTTGTACATGAAATGAAATGATATCAAAACAAACTAGCGAATTAAACTTAGAGATATCAAGGGGGTAAATCTAGCGTGGGTTCTTCATGAGTGTTCTTCGTGGGAGTGTAAAGTCTATTGTTGAACATATTTTTGAATGTTTACAAAATCTTATAATATAAAATGCAATGCCATCTGGTTCCTGTCTTTTTCAAACAAATAACGTACTATAACAAAATATTGAATTATTTAAGAGTTATAATGGTAAAATTGATATATACAGAACATACCCCCGCCCGTGAACCACTGTGGGGTTCACTAAATAATAAAATCATTAGTTAAAGGTACTTTTAAAACTGAACAAAATATATTAATAAAGTGAGAAAACAATATAAGCAAATTGAGAGAGAGCAAAATAAATAAGTTGGGAGAAAGTTCATTGTTTAGTATTTCTTGTAGATAAAGAGGTTGTTGTGTTACTTTATACAAATTACATTTGTAGCTTTCTTGAGTTCTGATGTTATAGGTCCATTGTCTATAAGTTTTCTACTACATCCATTAATGAAACGCAATATGTAGCACATTACTCTTTGAAGTTTAGTCCATGACGAAAACTTAGCAAGAAAATCAGGCGCTATGGCGCTATAGTAGTTGTTAAAACATGGAGGGGTTCAAATTTTAGTTCAGGCAAATCTGTTTCTTTCAGAGGGTGAAATTGTGGTATAGGCCATAAATCAGACGTCAGAGAAAGCCATTCAGGACCACTCCACCATAAACTGTTGTCTTTCAAGGATAACGGGAGAGTACCTCTACTAGCAATATCGGCTGGATTACAATGAGTCGAGACATGTTTCCAAATGTGAGTGGGTGTCAATTCCTGGATTTCTGTGACCCGATTGGCAACGTAAACTTTTAAGCGGTATGGTACAGTTTGTATCCATGAAAGAACAACGGATGAGTCACACCACGCATGAATTTCATTGACTAGGTAGTTCTGTGAGAGTAGAGAATTACAACAGTTTAGAATTTTGGACAAAAGTTGAGCTCCACAAAGCTCAAGTCTGGGAATAGAAATTTTCTTGAGTGGAGCGACCCGCGCTTTAGCAATCAGCAGGTGAACATATATTTCCCCAAGAGAATTTACACATCGTAAATAAACACAAGCACCACAGCCTGTTTCCGAACCATCACAAAATCCATGTAAACTGATATGAACAGCATCAGCTAGGGAAACATACCGTGGTAAGCTAAGTTCGCTTAGGAGTGGAAGTTGTTTAATGAACTTCTGCCATTTTCCACTTAGATCTGGGGAGACATTTGCATCCCATGACAAACCTAATACCCTCAAAACTTGTATAAGAGCTTTTACCCAGAGGGTGACTGGAGTCAACCATCCACTAGGATCAAATATTCTGCTAACTGTTCCGAGAATACCTCGCTTAGTGGGGGGAGTATCAGGAATATTTAATTGATACGAGAAGCTGTCAGAGGTTGGCGATCATTTAATACCTAACACTTTAAAATAGGGTTGATCAGAAGAGTTAAAGTACAGAGGAGTTTCTTTATGAGTGTCTGGAAGCGTTTCAATGAGTTCAGGACAGTTGCTAGTCCACTTCCTAAGTTCGAAACCTCCTTTCAAGAGAAGCTATTCTATTTCATCTTTTAAGACCAATGCCTGTTCTGTGTTGTTTGCACCTAAAATTAGGTCATCTACATATACCTGTTTGTTTAATGCTTCAGCGGCTAGTGGGTAGTTCTTGCCTTCGTCTACCGTGAGCTGGCGGAGAGTCCTTAGATCTAGATAGGGTGAACAGCTGAATCCGAAAACAACAATTGGTAAGCGATAAACTGAAAGAGGCATGTCTTTATTATCTCTCCAATACAACATCTGGTAATTCCTATCTTCTGGATGGATCATTATTTGTCTAAACATTTGTTTAATATCACATGAAAAAACTATAGGAGAGAATCTAAACTTCAACAGAATATCATTGAGATCATTATGTAGTTTGGGGCCTGTATGTAAAATATCGTTAAGCGAGACGCCTGAGGAGCTGCGAGCACTAGCATCGTACACTACGCGAAGTTTTGTGGTTGAGGATTCTTCTTTGACAACAGCGTGGTGAGGTAAGTAAAATTGTTTACCATCATTCATTGGTGGGGTATTAACTAATTTCATATGTCCTGATAACAAACAGTCGTTTATGGTTTTAGTATATTCAGCTTTTATCTCAGGCTGATTTTGGAGTTTACTTTCAAGAGAGAAAAACCTATTCCTAGCACAAGTGGATGAGTCACCAAGAAGAGGGTGATTTTCTTTGATGGGTAGCCTAACTGAATAACGTCCTTCAGAATTTCTAGAAAAGGTGTTGAGGAAGTGATTTTCGCAGATTTCTTCTTCTGATGAGACATGGTGTTTTTGTGGGGGTTCCTCTAGAGTCCAAAATTTCTGCAGCGAATTATTTAAGTCGATATCTTGGGTACTCAGCAAAGAAACTATACCATTGTAGTAATGGTCTGGGTTATATGGAGCTACAGAAGAAAGAGTTGGGGCAGAGCCTATGATAAGGTATCCAAAAACAGAATTCATGGCGGCAGGGAGGTCTTTATTTACTATGATGCGGTCTCCTGTGACTACTTTAGAGAATAGATCAGCACCTATAAGCATATCTACCTTACTAGGGACATGAAATGTTGGATCAGCTAGGACAACATTTTTAAAGTAGTCTTTTATGTTAGCTGGCACTTCTGAATGTGGAAGATTGGATGTAATTTTGTCCAATATTACAACCGTGTGGTCGTTAGCGACGTTTTCCCCGCTAAGTGATGAGATATCCACCTTTGACAAAGCTTTATACTTAACTTCCACTGAGGATAATCCATCTATTTTAGAATTACTGGAGAAGGTTCGCTTCAGCATAAGCAGATTAGCAACATTTTCTGTTAAGCAGCTTATCATGGATACGGAATCAATTACAGCTCGGGCTATTACTGTGTTACCATTCGGGGTTTTCAAGTGTACTAAATCAGTGGCTAGCAAGATAGTAGTGTGAGGATTTGAGGAAACAGCTACAAAGGGAGTATCGTGGTGATCAGTATCTACTTGGTGGTGGTGTTACTTGTTTGGGGGTTCTGAACATTGGTTTTAAACTTTGAGTTGAGCTTATCATGGTTACTGGATTGGTGCAACAGTGAATGATGTTTCCCTTTGCAATGAAAACATGTATGATTTGACTTACAGTCTTTAACAGAGTGGGAAATTCCAAAACAGTTCAAACAGAGGTGGCTTCTCCTCACAAAACTGTACCTATCCTGGAGAGACAAATTTTTAAAATCTGTGCAGTGATAAATGTTGTGGTCACCTTTACTACAAAATATGCATGTGGCTTTCTGGTCACGAGAGGATAACAATACTGTACGATTTTGGTTCGAAGAGAATTTATGTAGGCCTGTCTGAGTGGGTTTGAGGTTAAGCCTACTATTAGCATGGGTGTGACTTACATTACTTTGACTAACCTTGTGAAACTGAGAGTTTGAAAAGTTTGCTGCTTCTAAACAGACACATTCATTCTCTAGAAATATTATTACTTCATCTACAGTGGGTATATTTTGAGAATTCACTCGAGAACTTTCAAACTTGTTGCGCATGTCTGGCTGTAACTTCCATAATAACATGGCTGAGAGCAAGATATTGTCTTTGGCAATATCATGATTTAATGCAAGGAGGGCTTGGGCATTTTCATTATATTGAGATATAAATGATCTAATGTTCTTAAGAGAGATGTCAGGCATGTGGGGCAAGTCCATTATGTTATTGAGATGGATGCTGATAATTTTCCTACTATTTTGGTACCTTCTTTGTAAAAGATCCCAGGCAACATCATAGTTTTCAGCAGTAATGGGCAAATTCTTAACCAAGTTAAAGGGTTCACCTTGCAGTGTAGATAGTAGGTATTGAAAGCGTTCAACTTTTGAAATATTTTCATTTTCATGTACTGAGACTTGAAATAGGCTAACATATGACAACCATTGTTCTGGTGAACCATTGAAGGTTTTGAGGGAGAGAGGAGGTAGTTTTAAAGAATGATTATCTTTACTTGTTGAAGGGGTACTTTCTAATGAGCTACTGGATTGTAGGCCTACTTGTCCATTGGATTGTGTGTCACCCAAGTATTTGTTTAAGCTAGGCCTAATTTGGGTTTTGAGATCTTGCGCTAAATGCTTCTTAATTAATGTTTGTATGCCTACATACAAATCAGAGATAGTGTCCTGTAACTCAAAAAGGTTGTCTTCATCATAATCTTCGGGTAGGGTTTCACTTTAGAAAAGCTTATCAAGGGACTTTTCAAATTCTGTGTACTTTTTCTGGGTTTCAGAACTAAACAATTCTAACTTATTTATTTGCTCAGGGGATAAAGTGTTACTATCAGATACAGAATCTAATGCTTCTATATTAGTTTTGATTTTACCTAAACGGTTTGAGATTGACTTAAATTGCCTAGACAAGGTTGCAAACTTCATGATTTATAGGTTTGAGATTAATAGGGTACACAAAAATAGGCTAGTGAATAACTAAAAGACATTATCTACTTACAGTAGTTCCATACAAGTTTAACAAACTTTCATAGACATTACTTTCGTGTTTTGTTAAATATTTTAACAGTACTAAATAGAGTTGTAGTGATTGAGGTTATGTTTACTATTCAGACTGGTGTGAGACGTGAGACGTCTGCTTAAATTCCCAGGTTATTTTTTTTAACGTAACAGATGGCGTTGTTACAATAGCGCTACCAACAGCAATCCTGTGAATTACATAAACATATGTTTGTTTGTAACTATTTTAAATTATTAAACAATAATATTAAATTTCTTTAGAATAATAAATAAGGTAATAATTAAAATGTCTTTTTGAGTTTCAAACAATTTTGATGTCTTCAAACTTCCAATGTATATTGGTGAAAAACTGTGTCCATTTTACCTCGTGTGTGGAGCGTAGACTTTAACCAAAAGAGCTTCATTCTTGATCTGCGACTGGAAGGACCTTGTTCTTGCGGGACTAATTTATGTCTTAAACTTGCGAAATGATGAGACGGGAGTTACAATTAACAATAAAACTTTTATTTGTACATGAAATGAAATTATATCAAAACAAACTAGCGAATTAAACTTAGAGATATCAAGGGGGTAAATCTAGCGTGGGTTCTTCATGAGCGTTCTTTGTGGGAGTGTAAAGTCTATTGTTGAACATATTTTTGAATGTTTACAAAATCTTATAATATAAAATGCAATGCCATCTGGTTCCTGTCTTTTTCAAACAAATAACGTACTATAACAAAATATTGAATTATTTAAGAGTTATAATGGTAAAATTGATATATACAGAACACAAACAAACTCACAAACTTTCAGTTTTATAATACTAGAATTATTAGTATTATAGCTGGTATTTTGTCGGTTGTCTCTTATCTCTTATATCTGCAACATATTTTAGTAGACACGTTAACGTATGTTTGCGGACCTTTGCAAAGCTCCTTAGTTTTATAATATATCAATTCAAATTTTCTCTAATTATTTTTAAATACAAGTAAACTGTTGAAATCATTAGTATTTCTACTCGTACATTCACACATTTTTTCTATTTCTCTGTCAGATTACAATATAAACAAGTTATAATTATTTAGATGTGTTGCATATGGCCCAGATATTTGTGGACCTATTGTAAAAGTGTTTGTCTAAAAAGGTTAAGTTAACAAATCTAAATACGTAACATGTCCATTCAAATATACCTTTTAAAAATTCAGTCTTCGTTCATCCTCTTACGGGAAGAATGAGTGTACACCTAGTGTGCCTAGTGTTCTGGAGTGGTGTAACTGTGCAGAAAGGAAAATAAAATGAGCAAAGCAAATCTTTCCATTGAGGTGAGCATGGTAACAACTGTTATAGGACAATCGAACAAAACGACTGGCGTTCACCGCACAAATCTATATCCAATATTTAACTTTATAAAAATAAAATAGATATTCAATCCCTTACTTTAAAAAAACCTACAATATGATACAACGACCTCTTTTCAGCACGAATGTGGACTAAGTTTCCAAATTGCTCGTTATCTTTAATTGTAATTACCTTAGGGCCGTAAATGAAACAATTAGTTGCGTTTCAATGGTAATAAACACAGACCGTGCTTTCAGAGCTTAAATAAGCCATTGCGCGTTTAGTCTTTTTTATATTTACTTATTGTAAACTTGTAGGTTGATTGTTTCCTTGAATTTTGTGTTATTAGGTTTACTTAAAATTAAAAATAATTAAAAATAAAATAATTAACCACACCTTAGATGATATGTGTATGTTTTGTAATATAAATAATTTAGTTTAGAATGCAGAGACAAAGGCAAAGGTAATTTATTTATTAACATAAATAAAATAGATAATTATTTATATAATATTTTATATTTAACTCAAATTTAGATTATGAATTTTTCAAAAATTTTACTAGTGTTCTATGAGTGATAATAATCAGAGATTAATTAACTTACTCCATAGATAATTCAGTGCAATTAGCATTTCAGTAAGGAAATTTTAAAAAGTTGAAACCTGTTGGAAATAATTTATTAAGGTAACCTGAACCCACAGAAAAAAGTCCCAGAAAATCCCATGGGGACTTTTCCGCCATTTTGAAAAATATGTCGGCTATGTTGGATTTGTGCAAGGGTTTACGGAAATGGGTATTACTAGTAGACTAATGGACTTAAAAACCTCCCGTTTGCTAAAAAATGTCTTGTAAAAGCCAGGCTAGCTATTATACAAAAATATATTATGTATTCATTTATTATTTTACATTTGGTTAATAATTTAAAACATATTTATTTTTAAATATTGTAACTAATAGTTAGCATTTTTCACCAAGTATCCTTATTGTTTGCATTTATAAGAAATACCCCCGTCGCAGCAAACCTTCGTACTCAGCGATATTCCAATGCAAAATATATGTCTTAATACCACATAAAGCCGCATACCAAGTTTCATAAAAATATATTCACAAATAAGCGATAAATACAATTTTAATTATTCTCCATAAGAATAACATTGGGGATGAGTACATAGGTTTGCTGAAACAAGGAACATAAAAAATTGGTTTCTATGCAAATATCAATATAACCCAACTAGGTGAAGCCACATACCTGGTTTCACCAATATACATTCATGAATAAGCGATATATCCTATTTTGATTAATCTCCATAAGAATAACATGGGGGATGAGTACGCAGGTTTGCTGCAACAAGGAACAAAAAAAGGGTGTTTAGGCAAATATTAATATAACTCAACAAGTGAAGTTTTATACGAGGTTTTATTCATTTATGTTCATAATTAAGGGAGACATAGTATTTTGATTGTTCTCCATAAGAATAACATGGGGCTGAGTACACAGGTTTGCTGCTACGGGAACCTTTAGAAAAAATTAGTTTTTGAGCAAATATCAATAGACCACAACCAGATAAAGCCGTATACCAAGTTTTGTCAGTATACGTTCATAAAGAAGCGAGATATAATTTGTTTCTTATCCTCCATAAGAATAACATTAGACAACATACTGTGTTTAGTACTTTCAATATCTCGGTAACCGATTGAACCGATTGTTAACCGAGGAATGATCAAAATACCAAATTGTGTTTTTTTAAGCTGAATCCAATGGTAAAAACCAAAATTTGACTATTTCAAAAATTATATGTAATAAGTTCAAAAAGCACATTTTTGGGGTACACAACCCCCCAAAATACCCCTTTAGATAGAGCGATATGTGGTTGGTATTCGAACTTAAGTCATAAATGTTGCTTTACACGTTTATACAAAATTTCATCAAAATCGGAGAGTTATCGCACCCACGGACACATAGATAGCTATATATTACCTGGGGGGCCGAGCTTTTCTCGGGGGAAAACCAGTCAGTTTGTTTAGATGACTTGGAGTAATATTTCACACTTCCCTCTACTGATAATCAGATTTGTATAACTCATTTGCCTCTTTTCCACATTTTTAAGGTCACTCCAGTTGTTATTTATGGCTCAATGTCCCTTTGATTTATTTTACTTGCTTTTTATGTAATATTCACTCAAATCTTTTAATATCTGCTCTCAGGAAACCACATGTTAATAATCATATGCAACATGAGTATTACTTTGACAGTTCCCTGGTTGATTATGAACAGCTGTTACAATTATTTTGTTTTGATTTGAAACTCCATAAGCCCAATTTTAATTTTTTTAACTTTTCAATTTAGTTATTTTACATTATTTGATTTTTTGATTTTTTCTGAGGATGAGGCCTGTCTAGAACTTATTTTTATCCCATAAATTAGTTATTTGGAACATTTGAAGGAAATCATTGGAGCCGTTTTTGAGATCCGTGTCGCAGCAAGCAAGCAAACCTTACTCATATTAGAGTATAGGATATATATAGCTATCTATATTATTAATAGGCAAGCATGATTTTTGTCGTACGTTTTTCTCAGCTCGTGCGCATCGTAGGAAAAATCTAAGCACACCGTTAGAAATGTATATTTCTGTAGATGTGCACTTTACTATTGTAATTTACATTAGTTTCTGAGAAATGGAGAAAATTTAATTTGAAATTTGAAAAAAATAACATTGGCCTTATGGGTTGCCACGATGGTTACGGAATAAACACTTAAAATAAATATGTATCACAACAGCAAGAACAGATGATTCATAAATAAAACATTTTAATGACTACTGGAATGGTAACAGTGGTAACAGTAAACTCACTTGGAAACGCGGGACTTTTTCATGGTTCCGCGAAACGTCGTGTGTGTAAATGTGTGAAGCCCGCTCGGTGTTTTAAATGTAACTTTCGTACGTGTTTGTGAATGTGTGTGTGTTTTGTGTACCTGACCTATGACCAGTGGCGGATTTAGGGGGGGGGGGGGCTATAGGTGCTGTAGCCCAGGGCGGCAAGTTTTTAGGGGCGGCAAATTTACAGAAAATTAATAAGTTGTTTGCAAAAGAAATGTTGAAACGGGGAACATTTTGACGAAAACGTATGACAATGACGGTGTGCCGCTCTTTTAAAGGTAAAGGTAGTAATCAGAGACTAATGTATTACGCTTGCAGTCCCTCACACTGCAGTTTCTCAAAACAGTCATCATGCATTTGTCATTCATCCATACTAGCGACAAGACGATTACGTTACAGAGAAAGGGCGGCAAGCCACGAACTACATATCAGGGCTGCGCCACTATGACTGCGTCCAACTCACGGACTTCCAAGTTTACCCGTACAATCGCATAGCATTAAAATGATTTTGTACACAATATCAATAAACACACTAAGGCACACGGTTGAGAAATGTTGCATCATTCGAATTTGTGATGAAAATAACAAAATTTAGACTTCAATGATATTGTCGATTCATTTTCAAACTCAAGGTAACAAAGCAAGTTATTTCAGCCGTCTTATATACTTACCATCAAAGGCTACCACACATAACCGTTCATTCTGGAGGTAATTTTTGTAAACAAAACATGGGACCAAAGACAAATAAAGACTAACATAATTTGTGAAGGGAGAGGATTTGACTGGCTGTTGTCATGTAAGCATATAGTTGACAGAGGGTCAAAATGGTGGTCAGCATGTAGGCTGCAGGTTTTACTCCAAGCGAGACCTCTATATAGATTTTTTTGGATGGGACGGAGTCAAAATTTCCCATTTCATTAGATGAAAAACTGTGATATTTGAAGTCTTTAAATTAATATCTTGCCGCATTTTAGGCAAATCATGATGTTAAACTTAACTTTATAATCTTAAGACATATTTTATATGTAACTTTATTGTTTATATGGAAGCAAAGTTATGATTTGAGGTAAATGAAAATACCCTTTTAATATGGCTTTGGAAATAGTGTTGAAAACAAGCCGCCTTGTACATCGAATGACACCGTCCCACCAACAAGTTGACACCACAACAGGACAAAATACCAAATATGACGGCACGATTTTTGAAGGTAACTTGACAGAGTGTCTAGTGACTCCTGTAGGTATTATATTTTAATTAATTTGATCTACAACATCATCGAGGTGAAACTAGAAGAAGTGTTTGAAAATGTGTTTTATGAGGATCAGGCCTACATAAATTAATTTTATATTTTGATCGTCTAAAACATATAAACAATTATTTGTATAAAAGTATAAATTACAAAATGTCTGAAAAACTGTATTACAAAGCACAAATTCAGAGTTAAAATAGTCAGAATTTTGAGGCTAATGGTCCGAATTACGAATTTTAGGCTAAAGTGTCATCATATCTTATTTATAGGTTATTTATTATAATTTTCAGTAGTCAATGCGTTGGTGTAAAATGTAATGTTTTGATGAAGTACAAGACGGGATTTTAGGCCTTTTTTGAAGGATTTTCTCGTTATTAAAAGTAGCACTGCTTCACTGCTGTTAACAACAACATTTGTCTATAGGGCTGATTTGTCTTTGAGTAGGCTATATTGAATATTAAACTGTAGTTAATGTGAATCAAATCAATTATACAGTATTTTACTGTTTTTTCAACTAGGAAATAACAGAAATTTCTTAAACTTATTCATTCAGTTTTTCGTAACTTCTTTAGATACTGTCACAAAATAACCAAACGAGATAAATAACATGTGGGTAAACTTGGTCGGCGAAAAGGACAAATATAGTGACAGTGGTTATAGTGAAATAGTTATTGTGGGGGGGCGGCAAATTTCCTAATAGCCCTTAGGCGGCAACTGCTTAAATCCGCCACTGCCTATGACAACGACTTCACGTCATTTAATCATCAATGGTGAGTGTTGCCTAATAGGTAACAACAGAAGAACCATTGTATATTTAATAATGTATTTATAATATGGAACAGTGAAGTTATAAAGTAAATAAACCATTACATTTTAGAATAAAAATCACAAAGGTTCATGTGATTTTCATCAAATCACAAATTTGATACACGGCTGCATTGCGATTTGTGATTTATAGTCCGTGGCGTTTAGGTCGAAAATATTTCACCTCTGGCGAACAGTACCAAATTTTGCACGTTATTTCTTCATCTGACTAGCTTATAAAGAAACACTCTCTCAGAGCTTTCAACACCCTATGATGATGTCACCAAGATAGCGCTCTAGAAACATTACAATGTATACTTTAAACGTTAGTAACTTCTATACGTGTTGCTTTATTTCATGAACCTTCGTAGTTTTTCCATCCGAAATTAAAAACTTTATTTACATTACAACTACACTGATCTATAATATGCATACAATATACAATGCTTGTGTCTGGAAAAATATTTCATGTAAAATTAATCTATCAGCCAAAATCCGTGTTACATGATAAATGTTTGGATAATATCTTAATTTAAACAGTATTTTCACAATATTAATATAGGCTATATGATTATTGACCGTGATTCTCAGCCTTAAAACGTGGGTGGCGAACATGGCACGGTGCAATGGCCGAAATCCGCAGCCGCTGTGGTGTCGCGACTTACAGTGCACACGCCGTGTTTGAGCCTCTTAAGTTACCTTCCCATTGTTGAAAGTACAGCAATGTATATATCGACTTACGAGGAATACGATTAACTACAACTTTTGTTCAAAGTGTTTTCTCGAAAACTTGCGCGTTTGTATTTTAGAGAAAAGTAACGTTAAATGGTATTTTAAATATTTTACATTTTTCAAATATTTATTACTATATGCAAACATCTATTTAACCGTTGTTCTGAGCCAATTTATTGATATGTCCTTTGTTGAAGACCGTAATTTCGACAATCAAACAAAGAAAATGGTATGAAGCTACAATCAATAATAATGGAGATATGACTATTTTTTAAATGCTTGCAAGAAGGGGGGCTAGGGGGGTTTAAAGTGGGGCTACGAGATAAGCACTAGAGTAAATTTTGGGAGTGTTTGGGAATTTGTTCCTCTAGGTGGGTGCTATCACCTGGTATGTGTTTCGGCCTTTTGCTAATTTCTTCCGACATTTACTCGTGATTTACCTTCATTGACTGGTCTAGGTGGCCGAGCGCCGCACCGACCGCCTGAGTGAAAATGTAGCGAACGCTTCTATTGATTCCTGAGTAGGATGATTTAAACATTAGGTAAAACTTGGTTGAGTGTATTTGAAAGGGGATATTATGCTCTACAATTTTTATTAACAGTTTTTCTTATATATGCAGACTATAAGGATACTTGGTGAAAAATGCTAACTATTAGTTGCAATATGTAAAAATAAATATTTTTTAAATTACTAACAAAATGTAAAAAAATAAATGAATACATATTTTCTTGTATAATAGCTAGCCTCGTTTTACAAGCCATTTATATGCAAAGGGAGGTTTTTAAGTCAATTAGTTTACTAGTAATAGCCATTTCCGTAAACACTTGCACAAGTCCAACATGGCCGACTTATTTTTCAAAATGGCGGATAAGTCCCCTAGGGAATTTCTGGGACTTTCTTTTGTGGGTCCAGGAGACCTTAATAAATGATATCCAACAGGTCTTAACTGTAATTGTACTGGATTAAGAGGAATGCCATTACATGGAGTAAATAATAACAAATATTTAAAATATGCTTATTTAAAAGTTCTTTCCAACATATACTCAATACTAGCTGATGTACCCGTTCTTCGCACAGGTGTTTTCTTTGCCCGTTCTTTAGTCAGTTCAATTTGCATTTTAGATAGCTTGAAACAGCTGTTCTTGCTTCTGCTCTTTAAGCTGTCAAAAGGAAGTATCCACAGCTGTTTGCAATACATTTTCTGAATGTTTACTTTCTTCTGAAATGTAAACATTGAAACTTAGGACGTTCATGGGGTGTAGCCCGAGGGTATTTTAAGGAAGTGAATAGGTCTATGTGTTGCATGGGTTCAAGATCTACCTTTTTGTAAAGTTTCAGCCCAGTCGGTTCAGTAGTTTTTGCGTTCACCCGGAACATCATACAGACAGACAGACAGATAGAAACCACCTCTTCTTTATAATATTATATATGTTAATCGGCTTTTAAACAGTTTATAATAAATTCAAGCAACGTTTAAAAAAGGAACCTTATACGTTTCGAATAGCAATTTCGTAATCAAAAATAAGGACTTGGAACTCATCCGCACTTAATATTGTAAAATTGTAATGCCAAATTGTTGGCAAAAATTACAGTTTTACTCTCTGATTGTAAAATTGGGAAAAATTTACGTTTAACTATATAAACCATATAAAACCCCATGTTTAAGAGGGTTAACTGGAGAAATGTAATGATGCACTCTTTAATCTATCATTATCGTTATATTACTTGCTTTATTACCTCAATACTTGAGCTGACATCGTATACAGCACAGCAGGTGCACCCACAGTGCCGTGTTTAGGTCACGTTATTGCTGCATTAGCAATCAGCGACATCTACGCAGCCTGCGGGCAACTAGGTCAAGACTACTTGGACTAGACACCAAACCAATTAAAACAATTGTTTATTATTCACCAGGTAAATAATGTTTCGTACGCCTAGTCAATCTTAGATCACATGCAACGCTTATTTCATGAGGTTTAGTTAAACCATTGATTATGTATTTGGCAAAACGATGAAATGATATGTTATTCCAGTAATATATACACCTATAAAGGGCAAAGCCCTCACTCACTCGTCACTAATCATCCAATTTCCAATATGGTAGAGTAGTGAAACTTGGTAGCCGTTTTATTCAGGTCTAAAATAGGAAAGTTAAGAAGTTTTCATACAGATTCAACTGTAGGGCTTCAAAGTTACCATGTGTTCCTTATGGAAATCGACTTTGATTTGAGCTGATGAAAATTCAAACAGCTGATCTTGATTCGTAGCAGTTTCATGGGCAAACCACCGAATGTAACACACAAAACTGTCGCAGTTTACGCGGGCGAAGCCGCACCTGGTCTGCTGGTAATACTAGGTGTACGCTCATTCTTCCCGTAAGAGGATGAACGAAGACTGAATTTTTAAAGATATGTAGGCAGGTACTGGATTGGTAACACTCTCCTGTTATCCGTTTTAACTCCACAACAGCAAGAACAGATAATTAATAAACCAAACATTTTACTAATGGAATGGTAACACCATTCCCATATCCGTTTTAACTCCACAACGGCAAGAACAGATAATTTAGGACTAATGTAAATAAAGAATACTACTGACTACTGGAGTGGTAACACCCTTCTCATATCCGTTTTAACACGACAGTACCTGGGGGGCCCAGCTTTGCTCGCGGGAGGGCCAATCAGTCAGTTTAGATGACTTGGAGTAATATTTCATCACTTTCCCCTACTGATAATCAGATTTGTGTAACTCATTTGCCTCTTTTCTACATTTTTAAGGTTCCTCCAGTTGCTATTTATAGCTCAATGTCCTTTTCATTTATTTTACTACTCTATATATATATATATATATAATCTTCACTCAAATCTTTTAATCTCTGTTCTCAGGAAACCACATGTTAATAATCATAAAAAACATGAGTATTACTTTGACAGTTCCCTGGTTGATTATGAACAGCTGATAAAATTCTTTTGTGTTGATTTAAAACTCCATAAGCCCAATATTAATTTTTTTAACTTTTCATTTTATTTTTTTTTTTTACATTATTTGATTTTTCCTGGGGATGAGACCTGTCTAGAACTTATTTTTATCCCAGAAATTAGTTATTTTGAACATTTGAAGGAAATCGTTGGAGCCGTTTTTGAGATTAGTGTCGCAAGCAAGCAAACATACAAGCAAACCTTACTCGTATTAGAGTATATATGATACCTGGGGGCCAAACTTTGCTCGGGGGAAGGCCAGTCAGTTTGTTTAGATGACTTGGAGCTTATTTCACCTCTTCCCCCTACTGATAATCAGATTTGTATAACTCATTTGCCTCTTTTCTACATTTTAGCGAATTTCCCCTATAGGGAAGAAGCTATAACCGTAGTCGGCATGGTAAGACCTAGGCCCGGGACCATGATAACTTTTCGTTTTGAGGTCCCCAAACCCCAAAAACACCATTCGTTTGAAACTGTATATATGTATATATATTAGCGAATTTCCCCTATAGGGAAGAAGCTATTACCGTAGTCGGCATGGTAAGACCTAGACCCGGGACCATGATAACTTTTCGTTTTGAGGTCCCCAGACCCCAAAAACACCATTCGTTCGAAACTGTATATATATATATATATATATATATATATATATATATATACAGTTTCGAACGAATGGTGTTTTTGGGGTCTGGGGACCTCAAAACGAAAAGTTATCATGGTCCCGGGTCTAGGTCTTATATATATATATATATATATATATATATATGTGTCCGTGAGCACGATAACTCTCGTAAAAAATATCCGATTTTGATGAAATTTGGTATAAACGTGTAAAGCAACATTTATGACTTTAAGTTCAAAAACCAGCCAGATCGCTCTACCCGAAGGGGTATTTTGGGGGGGTTTTGTACCCCAAAAATGGGTTTTTTGAATTTTTCACATATAATTTTTGAGATATTCAAATTTTAGTTTTGACCATTGGTTTCAGCTTAAAAAAACACACAATTTGGTATTTTGATAATTTCTCTACGTCAATTGGTTACCGAGATATTGAAAGTGCTAAACACAGTACGTTGTCTAATGTTATTCTTATGGAGAAAAAGAAAAATTGTATATCTCGCTTATTTATAACCGTATAATGACGAAACATGGTATACGGACGGCTTCATCTGGTTGTGGTCTATTGATATTTGCTCAAAAAAACAATTTTTAACCAAAGACTCCCGTAGCAGCAAACCTGCGTACTCAGCCCCATGTTATTCTTATGGAAAATAAGTAACGTGTTATCTCCCTTCATTATGAAAATAAATTAACGAAATTTGGTATGTGGCTTTACCTACATGAGTTATATTGATATTTGTATAAAACCCCATTTTTTGTATACCTTGCTTCAGCAAACCTGCATACTCAGCCGCCATGTTATTCTTATGGAGAATAATTAAAATGTCATAAATTGTTTATTTATGAATGTATATTGATGAAACTTGATATGTGGCTTTATGTGGTATTAAGATACATATATATGCATTGGAAATTCGCTGAGTACGCAGGTTTGCTGCTACGGGGGTATATATATATATATATATATATATATATATATATATATATGTGTCCGTGAGCACGATAACTCTCGTAAAAATTATCCGATTTTGATGAAATTTGGTATAAACGTGTAAAGCAACATTTATGACTTTAAGTTCGAAAACCAGCCAGATCGCTCCATCCGAAGGGGTATTTTGGGGGGGTTTTGTACCCGAAAAATGGATTTTTTGAATTTCTTACATGTAATTTTGGAAATAGTCAAATTTTGGATTTTACCATTGGATTTGGCTTAAAAAAACACACAATTTGATATTTTGATCATTTCTCTACGTCAATTGGTTACCGAGATATTGAAAGTGCTAAACACAGTACGTTGTATAATGTTATTGTTATGGAGAAAAAGAACAATTTTATATCTCGCTTATTTATGAACGTATACTGACGAAACTTGGTATACGGCTTCATCTGGTTGTGGACCATTGATATTTGCTCAAAAAAAAAAATTTTTGCCAAAGGCTCCCTGCGTAAACCCTGAGCAAACCTGCGTACTCAGCCCCATTTTATTCTTATGGAGAATAAGTAACGTGTTACCTCCCTTAATTATGAAAATAAATTAATGAAATTTGGTATGTAGCTTTACCTAAATGAGTTATATTGATATTTGTATAAAACCCCATTTTTTGTGTTCCTTCCTTCAGCAAACCTGCATACTCAGCCGCCATGTTATTCTTATGGAGAATAATTAAAATGTCATAAATCGTTTATTTATGAATGTATATTGATGAAACTTGGTTTGTGGTTTTATGTGGTATTAAGATACATATATATGCATGGGAAATTCGCTGAGTACGCAGGTTTGCTGCTACGGGGTATTTAAGGTCACTCCAGTTGTTATTTATAGCTCAATATCCCTTTGATTTATTTTACTACTCTATGTATGTAATCTTCTCTCAAATCTTTTAATCTCTGCTCTCAGGAAACCACATGTTAATAATCATAAACAACATGAGTTCCATGTGGTTCCATAAAATCAGATAATAAATCCTTTGAATGAAGATTACATGTGGAGTGGTCATATCCAGAATGACTCAAAGGTGCATTATAATAACAACTGTTGTGACCTCAAAAATGCTTGTTAGTAGGGTACATGGTGAAAAACAACTCCAAGTCATAAACAAGATTGACCTTTCCCTAGCAAAGCTTAGTCCCAGGTAGTACTTAAACTATATGAGTATAACTTTGAGAGTTCGCTGAAAGATTTTGAACAGCTGTTATGACTCTTTTGCTTTTATTTTAATCTCCAAAAGCCCAATGTGATTTTTTCAATTTTCCATAGCGGCTTTTTACATTATTTGATTTTTTGGGGGATGGGACATGT
The DNA here is from genome assembly GCA_963675035.1 of Allygus modestus. Lineage (NCBI taxonomy): Eukaryota > Metazoa > Arthropoda > Insecta > Hemiptera > Cicadellidae > Allygus > Allygus modestus. The sequence goes on along the minus strand of OY776112.1, from coordinate 188,135,761 downwards.
CTAGAACTTATTTTTAACCCAGATATCAGGTTTTACAACACAAGTAGTTGGAAGGACACATTAGTTATTTTTTAAGAAAATCGTTGGAGCCGTTTTTGAGATAAGAGTTGCAAGCAATCAACCAAGCAAGCGAGCATGCAAACCTTACTCATATTATAGTGTAGGATAGGATTGAGTCAAAATAATTCAGCATTTGTATTGATTGACTACAACATATTTTTACTCTTAGGCACATAGAATGTACACGAGAGAGGGACAATGATTCTGGATTCTAGCATGTTTGAAGTTCTGCATACAGACGGCCAGGGCTGAATTTAGGTCTGTACAGGCTCTGGTCTACACCCTAAATGCAAGTGCGGGCCCTTACCAGCCCGGCCAACTTTCCTGTTTGATTTATATAATATAACCTACGCTTATATCAGGCTCTACAGATGGCGTTGTGCAGTTACATAAATTTCAAATTGCTAAAATCCATATTGCTGCCTAGTGTATATTAACGTTGTCATGGCAAGATATTATTAAGTGATTGTCATTATCTAAATACATAAAACAAAGTCGGGATTGTATGTTAGTTATTTAGTTTCATCAAACAGCTGTTATAAGGATGATATCCAAACATACTTGAAAAGCATATAAACATATGTTTATTATAGACATAATAAATCTATTTGAATAGCAACTCATTTTCAATACCGAAGCAAGCTCTATATAAACATAGGCAAGTGAGCGTAGCTAACGAGCTCATCTTGAAAAAGAACGAGAATCTTTGACATAAAACAAATTCAGTGACATTAGGACAGAATAATGTCTGTCTGACCAGCTAGTAGTACTCAACCCGAACTCCCGAACGCTTACCCAAGGATCATCTTTCCTCCATAAATTTAACAAGGCAACTTTTAAAGCCAGCGAGGCGGGGCTCTAAGGTCGGGGTTAAAAGAAAATAACAACAATTTTTTGTATAATTGAAAATTTTCTAAAATTACTAAAATACCCCCGTAGCAGCAAACCTGCGTACTCAGCAAATTTCCAATGCATATATATGTATATTAATACCACATAAAGCCACATACCAAGTTTCATCAATATAAATTCATTAATAAACGATTTATGGCATTTTAATTATTCTCCATAAGAATAACATGGCAGCTGAGTATGCAGGTTTGCTGAAGCAAGGAACACAAAAAATGGGGTTTTATACAAATATCAATACAACTCATGTAGGTAAAGCCACATACAAAATTTCATTAATTTATTTTCATAATGAAGGCAGATAACACGTTACTTATTCTCCATAAGAATAACATGGGGCTGAGTACGCAGGTTTGCTGCTACGGGAGCCTTGGGTAAAAAATTGTCTTTTTGAGCAAATATCAATGGTCCACAACCAGATGAAGCCGTATACCAAGTTTCGTCAGTATACGTTGATAAACAGGCGAGATATACAATTTTTCTTTTCCTCCATAAGAATAACATTAGACAACGTACTGTGTTTAGCACTTTCAATATCTCGGTAACCAATTGACGTAGAGAAATGATCAAAACACCAAATTGTGTGTTTTTTTAATCTGAATCCAATGGAGAAAACTAAAATTTGAATATTTCAAAAATTATATGTGAAAAATTCAAAAAACCCATTTTTGGGGTACAAAACCCCCCCAAAATACCCCTTTGGGTAGAGCGATCTGGCTGATTTTCGAACTTAAAGTCATAAATGTTGCTTTACACGTTTATACCAAATTTCATCAAAATCGGATCATTTTTACGAGAGTTATCGTGCTCACGGACACATATATATATATATACAGTATCGAACGAATGGTGTTTTTGGGGTCTGGGGACCTCAAAACGAAAAGTTATCATGGTCCCGGGTCTAGGTCTTACCATGCCGACTACGGTAATAGCTTCTTCCCTATAGGGGAAATTCGCTAAAAGATGTAAATAATAACAAAGAAAATTTTCCTGTGCGGTGGAGGTCTATGGTTGAGTAGGGCGGCGTATCAAACGTGGGGACATCTTTCAGGAGATGCTGCTTTAACAAAATAAATCCAACGAATCATACGTTAAAATTAAAATTTGGGAGTGATAGTAAAGGCAGAGCCCTGAGGGAAGAACAAAGAGGTATCCATAATATTTTGGTACCCAACAACGTAGTATATAGGTCTGGAGCAGTTTTGAGGAGCCGCTTTCGAAATCTTTGGATTTTTTATGTGGTGGTTTATATTAGGTTTCTAATAAAATATACCACCTGATTTTTTAGAAAAATTTGGATTCAGAAATTACAGGGCTTAAGAGATCCCAAACTTCAGTTTTTTACCTTTCTTAGTACCATAAACTTTAAATATTTTTAGCAGGTTTCAACAGTTTTATCTCATTGCCATAAAAAGCTCTAAAAGATGAAAAATTAGTACTCCAATCCACACACGGTTAAATTAGTATTTCGTTAGTAGGCTATTCGACTAATGGTTGTGGAGAATATTTCAGTTTCCATTCAGCAGTAAACTAAGTATATTGTCCGATGTTATTCTTATAAGAAATAAAAAACATATATCTCTTGTATACTTTTTAATTTTATTAAAACTTGGTGTGTTAGCATTGACCAATAGAGAATATTCGTCCCAGGACAACCTTAAAACTGGTCTATACCAGTTTGGATGCTGACATTGGGTACAGCAAATGAAATTGTCATTACATATGAAGTTTTTTGGATGTCCATTATGACAAACTTCCCTTTCACCTTTGGTCCCTCCACTTGCAGCGGCTCGGGGCGGAAACTCAGGGGTTGGTCCCCAACCTGAGAATGTATGGTCCCTGGCTGTTGTACATGGATACCCCATCCGTTGAGTTGGCCAGTTGGAGGGCAGAGCGGGTCCACATAGAGCCTGATCACAGCTGTCACAAGGCACGGGAGTTGGTACTCTGAAAGGCCAATTTGGCTGCCTGTCCCATCCCACCCTTTCCTTTCCTGCTATATCCTAACCTTCTGGTAACCTGCGCAAAATTCCCGCTTATGGAAAACGTGCCTATAGCAGCTATGCTGGGGTTTCCTAATCTAGCAGCAATGAATAGAGAATATGCGGAATACGTTTCCATCTAACCCTAGAGGGTGAGGTGGAGCAATTAACCTCTTAAAACCACTGTGTGTACCTAGCAAATTAGATTAAACTGATTGCGTTTATTTGGTAACATGTCCTAGCTCCTGTTCACGCTTTTTTAAGACTCGGCCAATGACTAATATATTTTTGGTACCGGATGGTTTTCGACGATTTTTAAATATATAACCTGAGAGAAAAGTTGCCAATAATTATTAGACCTATTAATTTCCAGCTCCAAAATCAGGGGGTTAAACATACAGAAATATACTTGTTTTAAACCCATTTAATGTAAAAAAAGATATTCAATGATTTATTTATATAACAGTATCTTATAAAATTCATACCTTAAATTTAAAAATGTTTACATCATTAATATATGTTGGTTTGAATTTAAATACACAAGCTACTGAAATCGCAGCAAGAGAGATTTAAAAGCAAAATCCAACATCTAAATTAATGACAATTTTTCAGGAGGGCAATCTGTCTACATCGTAATTAGTTGAACAATGTAGACGGTTGGGATTACGGAGTTTTGGACATCTTGATTGTTTATGAAAATCAATATTAACCACAGAAAATGCAAACAAATATAAACTGTAACCAGACTATTTTACTGACCGGTAGATTACAAAACTTTTATCCCATGTCATTAGGTGACAGTGAGGCTTATTTGGTGCATTACATGTAATAAAGATAGTTTGCACGTATGATAGTTTAGTAAGTCTGCCATCAAGTAATTTGTTCACAATGTAAAGAAACTACTATAGGTCTACAACACGCTTGATTATCAATCACAGTCAGTCGTGTTACAGAGTTATACTGTCCCAATAATTCAAAAATTCCAAAACCTATTGTATTAATTTATCATCACTAGTCCAAACACTTAGCTTTTACATCGAAGTTTTCCAGTAAAAAATAAACTGATAATAAATCTAAATACAAGCATTGTTTTAAACACGACAAAACACTATTAATTTACATAACACTCACATTTTAAACTATTTCGAAATAAAAAAAAATTGATGGAACAAAACAACCAAATCCAGTTTTGGTTATGTTTACATTTGAGTAAATTATAAACAAATATGCAGTGTTTCCACTCTACGGGAAAAATATGCCACGCACTGATACAAAAAATCCCACTTTATCCCAGACTCTCCCTTATAGTATCCCTCGTCATATCCCACACTTTCCCACTGATTTGTTAAACATTGCAACACATTAATGTTAAATATTATATGATTATTGAATAATGTATTAGTACAATATTTATACCGTTAGATAGAGCTTATTTAGATCTACTAATTACCTATAGGTATTTTACATTTTAGTACCTCAAAGGATTTTGAGCAATGTGACATAGGTTAAATGATACGGCGAATTAACTAAATTAAATAATTTATTTACGTGAGAGGTACTAATATTTTTAATGGTAGTACTAAAGAGTACGAAGTAGGTACTAAATAATGGCAAATAGTTTGCTTGTTAATTCCAACATGGCTCTGCCAGCGAAATTGACATGATTCAGTGTTCGTTCTGTGACGTTTATAAAATCATAATAGGTGCGGACAGCGAGGTTAAAAATGGGAAACCCCGCAACTGCCAGTACGGCGAGAAAATCCACTAGAAGTGCTACTGCTAAGGTGCTCTGGTCGTAAGTTGTAAGCAAACTAGCAGACGTAATGCCGATTTCAAAAAAATCCCACTTTATCCCACAATCCCATTTTATCCCACAAGCAGTCAAAATATCCCATATAGGGGATAAAAATCCCTCAAGTGAAACACAGACAAATCCCAGCTGACATTTTAAAGACAACCATAGTCAATAGCTTACTACGAAAACCAATTCAACTACTGAATATCAAACATTAAAATTAGTTTTAATAATTATTAATAATCCAAAATAAAATACAAATGCTGTGTTAAAACATCCCTTTGGTATCCCAAATGACTCCTTCAAAATTTCATTAAGAAATGTTTTACAGTTATTTAGTATTTCGATAACACACCCACATACCCACACACGGCCACTGAAACTTCTTCATCAATACAGTGATTCACTTCGTTCATCAATTATATTCTTACAGTTAATCCCTCATCATGTCCAGCACCCCCGGATATTAATCGGGTACATTCTAGACCCATAGAGCTTTTCATTGATATGTAGGTTTTACTTACTACTTTTATTTAGTTCTCTTGTCCTTAGTTGTGCTATTATCTGTCCTGCATGTTCACCCAGGATGTTAGATGAAAGGTCCGGCAGCTTCATCCGTCTCAAGGTCTGCTGATGTTTGTCCTGCATGTTCACCCAGGATGTTAGATGAAAGGTCCGGCAGCTTCATCCGTCTCAAGGTCTGCTGATGTTTGTCCTGCATGTTCACCCAGGATGTTAGATGAAAGGTCCGGCAGCTTCATCCGTCTCGAGGTCTGCTGATGTTTGTCCTGCATGTTCACCCAGGATGTTAGATGAAAGGTCCGGCAGCTTCATCCGTCTCGAGGTCTGCTGATGTTTGTCCTGCATGTTCACCCAGGATGTTAGATAAAAGGTCCGGCAGCTTCATCCGTCTCGAGGTCTGCTGATGTTTGTCCTGCATGTTCACCCAGGTTGTTAGATGAAAGGTCCGGCAGCTTCATCCGTCTCGAGGTCTGCTGATGTTTGTCCTGCATGTTCACCCAGGATGTTAGATGAAAGGTCCGGCAGCTTCATCCGTCTCGAGGTCTGCTGATGTTTGTCCTGCATGTTCACCCAGAATGTTAGATAAAAGGTCCGGCAGCTTCATCCGTCTCGAGGTCTGCTGATGTTTGTCCTGCATGTTCACCCAGGATGTTAGATAAAAGGTCCGGCAGCTTCATCCGTCTCGAGGTCTGCTGATATTTGTCCTGCATGTTCACCCAGGATGTTAGATGAAAGGTCCGGCAGCTTCATCCGTCTCGAGGTCTGCTGATATTTGTCCTGCATGTTCACCCAGGATGATAGATAAAAGGTCCGGCAGCTTCATCCGTCTCGAGGTCTGCTGATATTTGTCCTGCATGTTCACCCAGGATATTAGATAAAAGGTCCGGCAGCTTCATCCGTCTCAAGGTCTGCTGATGTTTGTCCTGCATGTTCACCCAGGATGTTAGATAAAAGGTCCGGTAGCTTCATCCGTCTCGAGGTCTGCTGATGTTTGTCCTGCATGTTCACCCAGGATGTTAGATGAAAGGTCCGGCAGCTTCATCCGTCTCAAGGTCTGCTGATGTTTGTCCTGCATGTTCACCCAGGATGTTAGATGAAAGGTCCGGCAGCTTCATCCGTCTCGAGGTCTGCTGATATTTGTCCTGCATGTTCACCCAGGATGTTAGATAAAAGGTCCGGCAGCTTCATCCGTCTCGAGGTCTGCTGATGTTTGTCCTGCATGCTCGCCCAGGATGATGGATCATGCAGAATTAATAATATAGATATTTAAAAAGTAAAACTTGAATTTTTATGAATTTTCGTATTTAATGTTTACGCAAAATCTGTTGATATAATGTTGGGATTCGAAGCATTATTGTAGTGGTTTCAAACAATTTTAACTTCACATTTTTGCCCTGAAATGTTGTGTTACCCGGCCAAATTGTATGAATGTGAAGTATTATTAACAGCGATGATTGATCAGGGTCATCAATCAAATTCACATCGATAACCAATATTATCTTCCAGCAGTGCAGCAAATCATACTGCAAAGATTTACACCACTCATATTATTTACTTATACAATGTATAGCAAAACATTAAAGATCAAAGAAAATTAGAGACAACTGATTCATAAAGTTTTACTATTGGTATAACTCACATTGATTACTTTTGTTTGCATTGTAAATACGACCTGCCTTATCATACTACATTGAACGGGACTATAAAGGTCTGTTTAATATTAAACCCTATATATAATTACTAGCTGATGTACCCGTTCTTCGCACAGGTGTTTTCTTTACCCGTTCTTTAGTCAATGCAATTTGCATTTTAGATAGCTTGAAACAGCTGTTCTTGCTTCTGCTCTTTAAGCTGTCAAAAGGAAGTATCCACAGCTGTTCGCAGTACAGTTTCTGAATGTTTACTTTCTTCTGAAATGTAAACATTGAAACTTAGGACGTTCATGGGGTGTAGCCCGAGGGTATTTTAAGGAAGTGAATAGGCCTATGTGTTTAAGATATACCTTTTTGTAAAGTTTCAGCCCAGTCGGTTCAGTAGTTTTTGCGTTCACCCGGAACATCAGACAGACAGACAGACAGATAGAAACCACCTCTTCTTTATAATATTATAGATACATGGTTGAAATGCTAAGTTCTCAGTGACAACTGAACCGATTTACACAATTTATGTGTCAAATTAAAGGAAATAATGTGTGAATTTGCCAAATTTCAGAATTCACGTTTGTCCTTACAGTCCCCACAGTCTAGTCGCAATGTAAATCTTATGTAATAACATTAATCATAAAACTTGAGCATTTGACAGCGGATGAAGGTAAAACAGAGTGCAGAAGCAAGATCAGCTGTTTTAAGCTATCTTTTCAAATTACATCACAGTGAAACTTCTCGAATTCGAGTAGCTGGATTTGCTAGTCATTATATTATTAGACGAATACAAAACTGTCCCTACTTTTTCCTGAGCATGTATGCATCGTAGGAGACATATACGCATACCGCTAAAAAGGTATATGGTCGTGTAGATGTGCAGAAACCTCTTTTAATTTGCATTGACCCTCAAGCCCACGCCCTACAGGCCTTTAAAGTTTTAATGCTAATCTTATGGAAGAATATAAATAACTTCAATTACATATTTGACAGCTGATATAATAGCAAATGCTAGCACAACAGCAAGAACAGATGTTTTAGGTCTAGTGTAGATAAAAAATACTACTGATTATTGGAATGGTAACACCATTCTCTTATCCGTTTTAACTCTGCATTAAAAAAATAGGAGTGAGGGAGAGGGGAGAGGGAGAGGGAGAGGAGAAATAAAGGTTATTTGTGAAGTTAAGCATAAGGACACTGGTTTAAATGCATTTTAATTAACTGCTCACGCAGAATGTGGCAAAACATTTACGCTAACAGCCATTATTCTCATGTGTTACTTTGGGTTTACGTAGATTATTTTAGGTTGAATTTTTACCTCTGGGAGATCGCTAGTAATAAATTATAATACAAACTTATAATATGCGAATTGGGATAACAAAATTACAACCAAACGCGAATATAAAAAAAGATAATTTTAAATCTTTTTTGGAGTTTCTTTGGAAAATCTCGCTGAAGTTATAACAAAGTTGAAAACTCGTAGAACTTATCTGTCAACACCGGCTGCTCTTGTTTTTTGTTGGAAGGGAAACTTTAATTAGTGTTTCCAACGAACTCCCAGCTAATAATAAGGGAATTGAAGGTATGACGACACTTTTGGATGATCATTGGTGGGAAATGGAAGTCGTTAGAGTAAAAATTCTTAAGTTTTATATTGTTTCATTAGGAAAATTATATATTCTAATACGAGCAGAGTCTGTTTGTTTGCTAAAGTTCTCTTGGAATCCAGCGGAAGGATTTTGCTTAACATGTTGAATTAGGGATGCACTTCAACATTCGATTGTTGAATCGATTACAAACCAAATGGGACATGTTATTTTACCCTTGAAACCACTCAAGGAAATCTAAAATTTGGTAAAAAAACTCATTTGAAAACTATACATTGACCTTATGGAGTTTCAAATTAAAACATAAGAGTAATAACAGCTGTGAATAAATTACCAGTGAACTGTCAAAATAACACTTACATGTGGCAAAGTATCAACAAGTAGTTTTTGAAAACACTGGCAAAGACCATTGAATGAAGATTGTATGTAGAGTGAACCGTAGAGGGCATATAGAGATCTCGAATGGGGTAAAAAAACGTGAAGACTACATGCTGACCGCTGTTTTTCCTCAGATGTCCAATCCAATACTCTTTTCACAAGTTATATGTTTGTCAGCTAATTGTCATATAACTATATGTTTGATTCGTTACCATGTTGGTTTCCACGGGAGCAGAGTTGATAGAGGGACAAAATGCCGGTCAACCAAATAGGCTACACTTTTTAACCGTAGACGAGAGCTCTAGATATATAAACACCGTTAGAGTGAACATCTCCTAAATTAATCATATGGTAGTACTTCAAAAATACTACCTAAAGGGACATTGAGTTATAATAACAACTGTACTCACCCTAATTTTCGGATAAGAGATTACTGACCGAAGAAAATATGATCATTATGGGAGGGGAGGCGAGGTAAAAAACATGACCAGGATTACAAACCAACTGCTCAAAACCTACTGTTCAGGATGAACTGCTCAAACCAACTTTTTGAATACAGATAAAAACTAATATAAATAAAATCAGAATGTAAACAAGGTAATATAAATAAAATAGAGAGATAATTGATTAACGTCGGTAACTAACACTGGCAGTGACATTAGAAGACTTCTTGTAAATTAAACCAACCAAACAGCATTTATCGGTTGGTTTTTTTACCCACAAAACGTAACCAAAAACCATCGAGTATGGCTCAGTCTCCCGGTACTGTTATAATTATGTAACATTAGTTATAATTTCTCTTAAAATTAAAAGTATGGTCTCAGATTTCCACAAAATAAAGTTTTTAAGGAAATATGAGAGCTTCCTTATTTAGAATATATCAAAATTGGTATGCAATTTATTGAGATCGTGCACACTAGACCTTTTTAAAGATAAGACAGCATTACTTTGCCAACCCATGTAGGCCGTAATTATGTGCGTAAAACTCGTCCAGCCAAGCGAGACGTTACAGTACAAGCATTGACTGTAGTCAGTGGTACAAGTGCAAGTTATAAAGTTATCAGATATAATTGTTAGGGCCAGGACATAAACCTAACCCACGATGACATGGACCAGTGTTTTAGTTTTGACCACTACGCTGCAGTTTGGTCTCGTACAAATCAATCGACGGGGCACAGACTTCATAGGACCACCTCATGTTTTGTACCGAGTACCAATTACTACATTAAAACGCTTCTATGAATGAATCAAATGTTGGAAAACCTAGTTAAAAAATACATATCAAGATACATGGATCTTCGTAAATAATATGTTTCCTCTCATAGGACGTTAAAAAAACTACTGCAAAATAATATACGTAAACAAACCGGCTTAATATAGGTGTACAAAATAATAACGTACGTTTGAACGCAAACATTAAAGCAAAGTGTGGACAATACCACTGCGGTATCTAGCGGGACATCTGCCAAAACCGAAGGATACATTTTCCTAAAAGCTTTTACTTTCTCCCCCTATACATAGTATATGGAGAAAGTATTGTTTTCGTAAAAATTTTCGAATTTGAGTTGTTAGTGGAAATATTCGTTTTGGTGCTCCCTGAACCCAAAAAAGTGGTTTTTACGTGATGTCTGTCTGTGTGTGTGTGTGTGTGTGTGTCCGTGTGTGTGTGTGTGTGTGTGTGTGTGTGTGTCTGTGTGGATGTGTACAGAGCTAGAGCCCTAACCTATGGGCCGATTTTTATGAAATTTGGTATGTAGGTACTAATCCACGATATCTCCAGGCATTTTTTTCATTTTTTTGAATTTTTGATTTTTATGGGTAATTATCCCCCAAAAACCGCCAAAAAACATGAAAAATCCAAATTTCTCAAAAACGGCTCTAACGATTTTGATTAAACTTTCGTGGTTTGTAGAACTTTAGGTTTCCAACAAAATGACACCACCCGCATTTCTGGAAAAATTTGGGTTCAGAAATTACAGGACTTAAAACATCAAAAAATCAGTTTTTTGGATTTTTCATAAAAAATCATAAATGTTAAAAAAGATTACTATTGACCATTAAAAAGAGCTCAAAAAACTAAATAAATTAGTATTTTAAATTACTATTCTACGATTACTAGTTGCGGAGAAAATTGAAATTTTCATTTAGCGGTAAACACAGTACGTTGTCCAATGTTATTCTTATGGGGAATACAAAAATAACTATTTCTCTCTTATTTACTGATCAATTTCATTAAAATTTGATATGCAGGACAAGTTAGCATTGACCAACAGATGATGTTCGAAATGTGTTGCTATTTAACCCTGGGGGGGCAAGGGGGCATTTCCCCTCTCAAAACTACTGTGTGTATCAACGGACTCTTTAGTGCCTCCAAAAAAGCAATTTGGGTGGATATTTCTGAAAACAACTATTTTAGACAATTTTCTGTACATTCATCTATACTTCATATTCTATATTTAGTAAATAACAAATATTTTTGTCATTAATGATTGGCTAAAAGGGAGAAAGTATGTGTCAGTTTCCTGATACCGTTTATTTATGTTTGCAAACATGACCATTCATCTGGTTGCCTAGTGAAGTATAGTACTGTATTTATTTAATACTGTAACATAAATCTGACACACTGAGTTTTAACTTTCAGTTTAATAAAACCTACGTATAAAATCATTTTAATTATATCCCAGCAAGAGAAAATGGTATTAGAAACCCAATGAAAAACAAAACAAGTTGTGAGTTCTGTGAGCCTGCAGAAACCGATAAAGATGTGTGCTAGACCATAAAATTTGCTTCATGACTTGATGAAAACCTAAACTTTATTAGAAACAATTAATGATTATTTGAATCTTAGGACTCTTCTTACGGCTTCGTCCCTTGCAGTGGATTAGTTCGTGCCACACCTTTTTGTTTCTCTATATTTCGGTCTGATCGTACTTTTACTTTCCCCCTTATACATAGGATATGGAGAAAGTATTGTTTTCGTAAAAATTTTCGAATTTGAGTTGTTAGTGGAAATATTTGTTTTGGTGCTCCCTGAACCCAAAAAAGTGATTTTTACGTGATGTCTGTGTGTCTGTCTGTATGGATGTTAATGCTCAAACTAGCAATAACGTAAAACATCCCCCATAAGAAAGGAATGGGGATATAAACACGACTGCTCTGTTTGCATTAAACACATGTTATTACGTATCTACATTGTTTGCGAACTGACATGCGTTCCTACTTATATACTTTAATTTTCCTCAGCATGAAAAGAGTAAAATATCAGATGGGGTAGAGTATTTGAGCAAGGTTAGGGGCTATGGCCTCTTCAAGCCATTAGTAAAATATATCTTAAGAAGTTAAGTTGCCATACGTGTGTGTTTGTGTGTTAAAAACTCAAAAACTATCAAACATTTTGTAATTAAATTATCAAGGGTAACTTTTTAACATCCAAAAGGTGTTTAGTTACAACATTAGTATTTTATTTTGTATTTTTATGAATAAACAAATGTTTGCCTTAACGTAAGTTGGATTTGTTTTGTTAAAGCTAAATCTCTTGAAAAATGTCCTCACATTGGATGGGCCCCGCGCGCCGCCCCCTCAACCGTAGACATCGTCCCCATCGGTAAAGTTTGTATGTAATTCTTTACATTTTTCTCGTGATTTTAGTCAAATTTCAATTATAACAAAATTTTGATACTTTTGTTAACCTCAAACTTAGGGCTCCACCCTACTGGCTTTAAAACCATATTATCTTTATGGAGAAAAGATGTTCCTTGAAGTGACGAAATAAGTTCTGTTTAGTACTATAATTAAAATAATTTGATTATATATCCCTAACACGACAATAAAACACACTAGGCAGCAATCCAGTTTTTGGAAATTTAAACTTTTAGTGATTACACAGTGCCATCTGTAGGATCTGATATAAGCATAGGCTATATAGTCACGTAAAAAAAGGTCGCCAACTGGCATCGGCCTGCCTGGCAAGGGCCCGCACTCGCAAGTAGGGGGTAGCCTAGGGGCCTACAGATCTAAATCTAGCCCTGGCCATCTGTATGCAACCATCAAACTTTCAAGAATCCAGAATCATAACCCTTTTCTCGTGTCCACTCCATGTGTCTAATAATAATAATATGTTACAGTCAATAAACATATGTAAATACGTGATGTATGTGTGTTGTTGTGCAGGTTTAGTGACGTCATCTTTGGGGGTAATCAGCTGTTAGTCGTTCAAAAAAACACTTTCTGTCATTTTATTCTTTTTGTCTTCGTGTTTGTTTACTTTTTAATGTTTACATCAGAACGGAAAACTTTATGGTTAAACAAAAAACATATGTTCAAAATCAAAACAAATAATGTCAGCTTCTTAGGATGCGCAGAACGTTACCGAATTTGGTTGGCGTTTGAGCACACCTATGTCTGGTATAGTAAGTGGTATAACAATAACCCCTTTAGTGGACTAAAGTTCAAAAAACTACTGTACTCTAAAAACCCTCTCTTCTGACTAACCGATTTTGGACCCCATTGTTCTACATAATATTCTATATGATCTATTATAAAACCTGTAGCGACATTACACAAGCTGGAAATAGGAAAATTAGCTAAGTAAATTAGTTTGTTATGGGGACGTGTTAAAAAATTACTCCAAGTTATCTAAACAAACCTAATGACCTTCCCCGACCAAAGCTCGGTCTCCCAGGTGCCAGTAGGTTTATAATAGTACAAACCTAACTACACTGTCCAAAGATTAGTCTCCCAGGTACCAGAATTGGTTTATAATACTATAATCCCAACATTACTGTAAAACTACTATGTCTGACCGATTGATTTAATTCGACCCTCATTACGCTTTAATTTAAATATTTTTCATAGATAACCATTTCTAAGATGTAAATCAAACGTTAAAGTTAAAGAAATTATATAAGTAATAGGGGAAAGTTTTAACCTAAACATGTTGATAAGCCTAATTGTTTTTAACAGTAGCCTATTTTATATTTTTCAAGTTAATATAACAATGGGGGCATAGTAAGTGGTATAACAATAACCCCTTTAGTGGACTAAAGTTCAAAAAACTACTGTATTCTAAAAACCCTCTCTTCTGACTAACCGATTTTGGACCCCATTGTTCTACATAATATTCTATTTGTTCTTTTCACTTTATCCAAGAGTAACTATCCTTACATTCTCCACTTGAAGAACGTGAACGTAGAGTTTTTAATGTTTGGGCGTTCAAAACTCATTGACCGATTTTAAAACATATTGATCTATTCATATATATAGTAATTACAATATCTAGCTACAATAACAATGCAGGTGTATAGTCCTCCAGGAATACCATATAGATAAAATAATTAATTTGAAATATCTTGCTCTAACTGATTGCGGACTTATTTTTGTATACATGTTGTATTAATATGATCTTTATCAAAATCTTTGGAGGCACCACAAAAAAGCCGGGCCTGGAAGGCATTATCCCCACTGACACCAAAGGGCGAACAAATATCCTTACTAAGTGTATGTCCAATTAATGCCCTTTTTTATTCTTTTTTTCTGGAGGGGTCGGTTATGTTTCGGCGTAGTTTCGGCGAAACCCAATGACTGATTTTAATCCTTATTTTTCTTTAGGTTCTGTATTTTTAAATATTTGAGCAACTAATTTACGTTGCATTACCAATGGGCCCTGGACAGCATAGCGACCCAGTCTGACTAAAGTGCAAATAAGTTCATTAAAACTTTTTGGTTTTATTAGTTGACTGATTATGGATCTCGTTTTCCTACAAAAACGACCATATGACTATTTTTGCATTTTAACAACACTTTAAGGGTATTACTGGACAAAAATCCGAGCCTGGGAATGTAGCCCCAGTGTGGAACTCTAAGGCGTGTAACTATTTACTGTGTGTGTGTGTGTGTGTGTGTGTGTGTGTGTGTGTGTGTGTGTGTGTGTGTGTGTGTGTGTGTGTGTGTGTGTGTGTTTGCGCGCGCGCCTCAAGCAAGATTAATTCATATTTAGGACTCTAAACCCGATAGACTGCTCTGTTTTCATGCACACTTTAACAACAATACCAAGGTACAATAATAGTGAGGGGGTGGGGGGGGGGGGCGAAGCCCTCTGGTGGGATAAAGGTGCAAATAACTATTTCAGTAGTTCTTAGTCTGACTGACTGCTTGTGGACCTTATTGACCTCCAAATGGTGTTTCTCTTTCTGGGAGGTACAGCCCCCCCTTGTGTGACTAAAGGGGCGAAAAACTACCATAAATTTGCTTTGTAAGACTACCCAATACAAGATTATTTCTCACCAAATTCAGTATTTCTGTAAGTTTTAACAATACTATCAAGATAAAATAATAGAAAATGAATGGTGGGGGTTGGAGGGCAAAGCCCCCCATTGAGATAAAAGTGTAAATAATTACTTCGGTGGTTATTGATCTGACTGGTTGACTTATTCTTACCTCATGTAGTCCAAATGGCGACTGTGTTTGTTGGGTTTACAGCCCCCCCATCGTAAGACTAAGGCGGTGAGCAAATATTCTAAGTATGCTTGGTAAGACAGGGCAATTAAAGATTGTTAATCTCCAATTTCTTTATTTCTATACGTTTTAACAATAATACTAAGATAAAATAATAGTAATGGAGGGGAGATTGGGGTTGCAGCCCCCCATTGAGATAAAAGTGGAAATAACTACTTCATAAGTTATTGATCCGACTGGTTGACTTATTCTTACCTCATTGTCGTCCAAGAGGCGTCTCTGTTTGTAGAGTGTACAGCCCCCCATCGTAAGACTAAGGGCTTGAGAAACTATTCTAAATCTACTCGGTAAGACTGGCCAATTCAAGATTGTTTTACTCCATGTTCTATCTCTATACGTTTAAACAATACTATCAAGGCAAAAGGGAGGGGGGGGGTTGGGAGGTTGAGGGGCCCAGCTCCCCATTGAGATAAAAGTGGACATAATTGATGATGGAACCAAGTGAAGGAATCTATGTATTAACAGAGACAATGATTCGTTGTCCGTCAGTGTGTGGGCGTGTGGGTGTGTGTGTTCGTAATGCAATAACGTGAAAACGGCTGCACGTTTCGTTTTCAGATGTTACACAATTGTTTTCCAGTACACTTCACGCTTCCAGTTAAAAATGGAACACATTTGTTAAACCATCTTTAATTAATTAACATTAAAAGTTGTAAAAATTCCAGAAGGTAAAGCATTGGATAAGAATTACTGCTTGTAAAGTTCGAGATACTAATACAATATAGTTTCGAAAACATGGGAAACTACTAAAAAAAGTCCTATATATATTTCTTATGATTAAATCAATAAAGTACTCTCCACTTAACATGAGTTTATTCAATTTATTAAAGCTTTTTGATTGTTTTGGTTAATTTTAGGTTATAGGATAAATCGTTCTAAATTATATTAAATTATTTTATATTAGAGGTAAATTCATCTACAAAATATATCACAGTAAGTTGTCTATGTAGTGAGGTACATTGGAACTTTGCTGAGTACGCAGGTTTGCTATTTCGGGGTATTTAAATATTATAAACTGACAAAAGAACACAGCTGGCAAAAGGAAATATGAAATAAATGGCTTATGCAATCCAGCGGATAAACTATTAACTTACTCACATTACTCACATTATAGTAGAACGTTATCTTTATTTATTAAAACTGGTATTAGTTTTTTAAATCTAAAACTTTCAAAAGGCTTTAATAAATTGAAAAACCTCATGTTAAGCGGACAGTACTTTATTGATTGAATAATAAGAAATATATATAGGACCTTTTTTTAGTAGTTTCCCATGATTTCGAAACTATATTGTATTAGAATCTCGAACTTTACAGGCAGTAATTCTGAACTTATTTGCACTTTAGTCAGACTGGATTGCTATGCTGTCCAGGACCCCACTGGTACTGCAACGTAAATTACTTGCTCAAATATTTATAAATTCAGAACCTAAAGAAAAATAAGGATTAAAATCAATCATCGGGTTTCGCCGAAACTACGCCAAAACATAACCGACCCCCCCCAAAAAAAAGAAAAAAATATGGCATTAATTGGACAAACACATAGAAAGGATATTTGTTCGCCCTTTGGTGTCAGTAGGGATTCCAGGCCCGGCATTTTTGTGGTGCCACCAAAAATTTTGATAAATTTCAAATTAATTCAAGATGTATACAAAAATAAGTCCGCAATCAGTTAGAGCAAGATATTTCAAATTACTTATTTGATCTATATGGTATTCCTGGAGGACTATACGCCTGCATTGTTATTGTAGCTAGGTATTGTAATTACTATATATGAATAGATCAATATGTTTTAAAATCGGTCAATGAGTTTTGAACGCCCAAACATTAAAAACTCTACGTTCACGCTCTTCACGTGCAGAATGCAAGAGTAGGGGGCAATAGCCGATTCAAAACCAGCAACGGCGAAGTGAGGATGCGAGGATGCACCTCCCCCCCGTGGACTTTTACCCTCGATGACGTCACTCCCCCCCGTTGATGTAAGCCCCCCCCGATGACGTAAGCCCCCCCGGTGACGTAAGCCCGCCCGGTGACTTCAGCCCCCCCCCCGGTGACGTCAGCCCCCCGTGGACCTTGACACCCCCAACCCCCCCTCGGTCGCTTGCGGCACTTTTCGTGATGACCTTGACCATGAGGAAAAAACTTTCGAAAATTGATAAATAGCTTATTTACCCACCGATTCCCACGGGACTTTTTCCAGAATGTAGGCCTACCCTCGAGGAAGCGAATGACGAAATAACCTCATAGATCCACCATCAAACAATCTCGCTATTAATCTTTAAACGCGTTTTTCTTATGGGATCTCGGCTGTTTCCCGACCGATTTTGACGAAACCTCACCACATGTCGGGCGGCGGCCTAAGTAAACCATCGCTTAAAGAAAATTGAAAACCCACCGTTAAACGGGCCCGCTATTAATTTTTAAACGCGTTTTCCTTATAGGATCTCGGCTGTTTACCGACCGATTTTGACGAAACGTCACTTCATGTTGTGTGCCGGCTTAGCCAAACCAAACTGCAAGCAGCTCCGCGCTGTGACGTGTCGAGGCGCGTGCTAGGGCCTACGTGACCGCCCCAGCCTGCTTACTCATCAGCGGTTCCGGGAATTGTTTACCGCTTACATTCCACTACGAAACTTTTTCCATTACGTCATCTGGCGGGTGACGCAGTGGAAAGTCCCACGGTGTCTACAACCGGCTTATTTAAACGCGCTATCTTCCCGGGTTACATCTAGTGGCAGTTTGTTCTGTGAGGATATAGGTGTCTTCGTGGCGATTACTTGTGCGATTGTGTGGAGCCTTCTCTTTGAATATCTTAAAATGTAAGTAACATTTAACTTACTTTCTCATCAGCCAGTTTACCAATTCTCTAAAACCTAATTAGCTAACATTAATACTTAATCTTTTACATATTCCAGTAAACTGGGCCTTGCCGTTTTAGAAGGGTTAGACTCGCCTCGTTCCCAGGGGTACCGCTACCAAAGTGCTTTTTGCTGTGACAACTGCGCCTTTGTGGCGGACGGAGAGTACAGATACCCGATGTTGTAGATGGCTGTTCCTCGTCTGTGTGAGGTTTGCAGGCGTGTTTTCAGGACCGCTGGAAACCTGGCCCACCACGCAGCATCCGACCACAACGACCGTCATCACGAGTGTCACGTCTGCGGCAGACGCTTCGGGTGGAGCGACAACCTGCAACGCCACCTCACCGCAGTTCATCCTCCTCCTCCCCAGGATCAAGCACCAGGTACAGTTTTAGGTTAAACAAGAAACCGCCAGTAGATTTGTTAAGTATACTTTCTTCTCCAGTGTCCTCACCCCCGCTTGGTCGGGTAAACTGGCGATTGAGACGAGGAAAACAGACTCGAGGGGTAAATAAGAGGTTGCCAGTCCTTTGTGTAATTCCTCACCGCCACCTCCTCACCCTCGTGTTTATTGGGCCCGGGTAACTAACAGGACTCCCGCTTGGTCGGGTACACTGGCGATTGAGACGAGGAAAACAGACTCGAGGGGTAAATAAGAGGTCGCCAGTCCTCTGTGTAGTTCCTCGCCGCCACCTCCTCACCCTCGTGTTTATCAGGTCCTTGTAACTAATAGGACTTGTTTTCTTGTTCGCAGGCTGTCCTTGCTCGAGTGTAACGCGTAGGGGTGGCGATTCTCCCGTGAGGACTGGGCTCTAAAGCCAGCCAAGGGAGTGGCGAAGGGCGTTGTGAAGAACGACCTCACCCCCGACGACTACAGAGAGTGCCTGTTCAACGGGGTCCTGAAGCACACCACCAACGTCCGTTTCCAGTCCCACTTGCACCGAGTCTACACCGTGCAGGTGGACAAGCTGAGCCTCAGTACCGCTGACGACAAGCGGTTCGTCCTCCCCGACGGCATCCGCACTCTACCGTGGGGGCACAAGGACATCACGCAGCTACAGCCAGTCAGGAGAAGAGGAGAACAACCACAGCGGATGGATGTGGACTGTGAGGAAGAGGAGGAGGGATAACGCCAGCGTGAGGGTGAAGAGGACGAGGAGGAAGAGTTTCCCGTTTAGCTGTATATATTAATTATAAAGAACAATTGCAAATAGTATTTGTAAGTAATTTTACGGTAATAGCTTTATGTACAATATGAACCCGAGTTGTTTATTTCCTCCCTTTCGCACACTTAAAAGACATAAGCCGTTAGGCTTAGAATAACTCAAGTGTGAGAGAGAAAGGCGTTATGGGCCGTTTGACCCGGGCCGTGCAGCTTAAAAAGCCCCCACCGACCGGGAGCGATTGGCGGCGCGTGTCGGGGATGGCCCTGAAGGAATTGCCCAGCGGCTTGCTGACGCTTGAGGGTGCACCCTTGAGTTA
This sequence comes from Allygus modestus, assembly GCA_963675035.1. Lineage (NCBI taxonomy): Eukaryota > Metazoa > Arthropoda > Insecta > Hemiptera > Cicadellidae > Allygus > Allygus modestus. The sequence continues at coordinate 188,116,018 of OY776112.1, read as the reverse complement.
CTCAGCGGCTTGCTGATGTCCGAGGGTGTCGTGGCGCGCCCTCTTTGGCGGTCCTCACTGCCGCTTGGCAGGGGCTCAGCCAGTAGCACGCGCCGCTGGTATATAAACCTGAGGTCCAGCCCCACTGCCTCGGTTTTACTAATTTCTTTTTCCAAATTTAATAAAGAGAAAGGAGAAATTAAAACACAAGCTTTATCATAACGAGACATGTATTGAACAGTAATAAGGGTACACACACTACAAAAAAAGAAAAAACCATAACAAAAGAAAAAACTAGTTTTAAGCGAATACGGAGCGGAAGAGCCTGCGGACCAGTTCGTCGTTGGAGGTGGGAGCGGCCGGGTCGAAGAGCTGGACGTAGTCGCCGAGTGACATGCGGAGAGCAGCCGGACAGTACAGGTAGGTGAGGAAGTAGTAGCCGCAAACAGAAGTATCGTAGCCCTGGAGCCGATACCTGTTGTAGATGTAGTGGCGGCGAGGAGGGTTGCGCCTCAGGAACCTTTGAAAGTCGGCCTGGTATGGCGGCCTCCCGTAACTGTCGAAGTATTCCAGCCGGTCCTCGGAGCAGTAAAACGCCACCCAGTGTTCGCGTCCCTCGGTGTGCGCCACTGTGTTGGATACGATGGCGGTCAGAGGCTTGACTGGCGCGTCCGGTAGTTGGTCAGAGGCGCAGACCGCGACGTTCCTCAGTCCGGGGATCCTCGCCAGGCATTCTCTAATCTGGACGGTATTCATCGTGGGCGGAAGTAGCACAGGCAGCTCGAGGCGGATGGATCTGACCTGTCTTTAGCCACGAGCCAGTCCCGTAAGACGATACAGTTATGAAGGGCACAACGGTTGAGGGCGCTCTTATGGTGGTGACAGCGCAGGGTCCGGTAGGCGAGCGGGCCGTTGAGTGACCCGCAGCCCAGATCCTCCATGTCCTGAGCGGCGGTGGTGGCGGGATTGGTTATGAGGTGGCGTTGGACGAAATCCCCCTTCTGCGATCCCTTGACGTAGACCAAGGGGCAGTGGACGAGGCAGGAGCGCAGCCTGTCCAGCAGGTCGACGTACGCAATGTCTCCCTGGTCCCACTCCAAGCCGTGGCAGTGGTGCGTGAGCCAGACGCTCTCGCGCTGTTTCTCGGGAGTCAGGAGGTCCTTGCTGAAGGGCGGGCGGGCGATATGATGTAGGAGTAGTGTGCCTGTAGTCACGTCCACCACACAGACCTCTTTCAGTAGAAAGTCATTATCACGGTCTTTGAAACACTGCATGTCCATCACCACGCTTCCGTGATGACAGCGCGCTGGTGGTGGCTGGTTGTAGATCGGCGGCGGCACGTCCATCTCGTACGGTTGTCCAAACTGATCTGAGCACGCGCGCCGCTGCCGGGCGACCTTGGAAGGGTCGCAACCCGTGCGCGTGCGCACGCCGCCTTCGCCTAACGGTTCGCACGGTGGCCTTGAGCGCGCGTGCGGCAACTCGTTTACCCGCCAAAGTCCACAGTCACGTTGCGGTGGCGGTCCACCTCCACGACGTTGTCCAACTCAGCGTACACTATACAGTTGACGGCCTCTGTCAGCGCCGTGCCGAAACCGATCTCTATGCGCAGGATACCGTTGCGTACCAGGTTCCAGTGGCTGGGTTGACCGGCCGCCATATCGGGTGTCAGATTGAACGCCATCAGGAAGTATCCGTAGGGATATTCGTTGCGACCGATATCGTTACCGCTGTCTGAGAAATTGATACCGGTGCCGGTGAACAGCGTGTGGTAGGCGAGCACGCACAACTCCTGGCCGAACGTGTACTGCGGTTGAAGTGGCTTACCCGGCACTTGCTCGCTGTCCACGTACAGCGCAAAGAAGTTGGTGTCGTAGTGGGTGAAGTTGAACGGGTTCTTCTTCTAGTTTCCGTTGAACGCCTGATTGCTGACCAGGCCGGCTATGCGTTTCGGCAGTTGACCCAGAAACACGCTGACCAAAAGTCTTGTTGCTGATACCGGTGGGTAGCGTGATGGTTTTCCCTTCCACGCACGTGATGGGGTATTTGGCCGTGCCCGAATCCAGCGTCCTGCTGTGAGCCAACAGCACGATCGGGTTGATCTTACAGCGGCGCATAAACAGGTTGACTTCGGCGATGCCCACCTTGTGGTCTGTAACGGTTTTGGACATGATGGAGAACGAGTTCCGCGACCTGATCAAGCGAATGCGCATATCCATACCGTTCACCATGAACTTGTCCTGGTTGCACAGGTCGACGTGCAGATGTCCGACCATGTCCGCGTAACGGCTGCCCTTGATATACGCCCTCCGCGCCATGAGCCCGGAATTATCCTCCTCAGTATTGTCCATGTACCCGGCGTAGTCCTCGAAGAACAACTATGCGATTTCTTGGCGTCACCACCGTAGGACAACAGGTTCTCCAGGTAGGCGCGATAGGCGTACGTGTTGTTCTGAGGAGACACCAGTTTGTTATTCAGGTACAGGTCCACTTGACTGAACAGCGAGTGCAGCCAGTTGTTAACCGGGCCCACCTCTTTTATCGCTTGATCGCCCGTTACGGCGTCTCCATTTGCCGATCTAATGGTGGCCTTCACATGCAGTAGCGTCTGTGAAAGATCCGTGTACTCGTCCCCATGACCCGGAACTATGAACTCCACGGGCGAGTCGTCTGTCAGGGAGGAGACGGGCGTGTACTGCACCCATTTACCGCTCTCTATACTGGTCTGCGTCGGTGGCAGCGAGAACAGGTCCAACTCGGTCTTGACACACTCACACGACTTCTGATGTAGAAACACCATTATCCAAAAATGTCCTTCGCGGTACTCTCGCTCTTCTTCCGGCGTCGCACAACGAACTTCCTTTTCTTCTTAGATACAGTCTTCGTTTCAAGGAGTTTAGCCAGAGACTGAGGGTTCACTCGCTGTACGCGCCTCCTCTTATAGGCGGCACCACCACCGCCACCGCCGCCCCTCAGCACGCTATCCAGTTTGTCGTCCGCCTTGCGTTTCAGCGCCCCGGTAAACTGTCTGAGTCGGGCGTTGGCCGCGAGTTGGGGATCGCTCGCGCCCGCCGCCATGTCGCCCAGGAAGCCCACACCGGACCTCAGCGCCTCCTTGCCCAGCGCCGATGCACCGGACCTGATCAACGGGACAACTGTACTCATCAGCCCGCCTAGGAAACTGCCGATGCCGTGACCGCGTTTTAAAGCGGCTCCTCTGAATACTGAGGACACTCCGTGCCCCGACTGCTGTTGGCGGTAGTACGCCAGATAGGGGTCGTTCGGGTTCATTACTGCTGCTGCTGCTGCTCTCTGCGCAGGTGAAGCTGCATGCACGTAGTACTGAAGCGGAATGGCAGGTGGTGCCCGACACTGTTCCTTAAATCGATTTCCACGCTATCGAAAGAGCTTTTCATCAGTGGCTTCTAGTGAGGGTCGGTGAAATGCACAATGGTACTCGCGCCGTAGGTGTAGTTTCTAGCGTCGATGTTTACAATCTTTAACAAGGGCGCTACCGTGTCACCTACTAGCTGGGGTTCGACTAGATCGCAGTACACGTACATGTGCGAAGGGATCCCGGCCAGTACGTTGGGTGGTCTTATAGCTTTTCTATGTTTGATCACATCCACACTGTGCGCATCGTATCCCAACTGTAACGCTAGGGTGGGGCTAAATTCCAGTTGCGTCACAGTCCGGTCTATCGAGATCAATTCCACCTTCCCGGTCTCCTTGTCGTACTCGAACTGGCATTGGTACGGGTTCAATTTTGGAATGGCGTTGAAGGCATTAACCAGTTTATCGATGTCTTTATAGTTTCCGGCTTCCACTTCTACAGCGGTCAGTACTGGCTTGTCAGTGTCATCCCTAGTGTGGAGATATACGCGAGCGTCCTCGCCCACTGTGACAAACGAGCACGGGTAATGGGCCTCGACTAAAGCGACTTCCCAGTTGCCACCACCGCCCAATCGCACGACTGACGGTAGATGGGTGATGTAATTAGCCACGGTGTTGTTTGGATAGTAGTTAATGAAGCTGTTACTGGCCAACGTCAGGACAGCTGACTGCGTCTCGTCATCATAGCAGCTGTTGCACTTCGGATGCGGGTACCAACGAGTTGAAGTCCTCTCCCTAACCAACCCACTTGACCAAGTAGCGCTTACTGCGACCTCGCCCTTTAGTGTCCAGTATTTTATCTATTTGGTACAGGCGGTCCGGGGCGACTGTTACATTTTGCATTTCATGCTCATAGAAGCGCCCTTCCAGCGGCCTACCGTTAAGGTCGTGCAACACGTACAGCGGCAGGGGAAGCGACCCATATACGCGGTCCACCACGAACAGCTCCTTCCTCCAGTTGGTCTCGTAACCTTTGGCGAACGTGCCCTTCTCCTTAGCTATGCGCACCGTGTCGCCCGGCTCGAACCTAGGCTTGCGCCGCCGGATCGCATTTCCGTACATGTGACACCACGCCTTGTACACCGTCTTCCCATCGCCGCTGTCCACGTCCGCGGGTCGCAAGCCACCGTCCAGGCTCTTGTGCGGGCTGCGGTTGTAGGCATCCACAAGCCTGTCCAACACGTCGATGTAGCGGTACGTGTTTTTGTAGGTCAGGTAGCGCCACATGCGAGTCTTGAGCGTGCGGTTGACTCGCTCCACCACCGCCGCCTTCAAGTCGGGGTTCTGCGTGGTGACGTACGTGACACCGTGACTCTTGAACACTCGCTTGGTAGCGGCCCCGGTGAACTCTGTCCCCTTGTTGGTCTGTAGACAGCGAGGATTTGCCTCGGCGAATATCCTCTCAAACGCTGACGCCACCTCTTGTCCGCTTTTCCTCCTCAGCGGTACCGCGAACAGCCGCTTGCTGAATACGTCGATCACAGTCAGCAGGTAGTTGACTCCGTCGTTGTACCGGCTCAGGCCGCGCATGTCGTTCAGGTCCGCCTGCCACAGTTCGCAAGGCCAGCACATGACGTGGAGTGGTTGCGGGGAAACCGCTTGCGCGCCGGCCTGTGCAGCGTGTACGCGTCCTGGGTGCGCAGCCAGTCGGCCACCCGGCGTTTCGGTAGGCGTGCGGCTCTGGCCAGGGCGGCCACGCCGTCGAGGGAACCGGGCTAGCTCGGGTCGTAGTACAGTTTTTCCATTAGAGCGTATCGAACGGCTCCCTTTGTCCAATGACCGCTCCCTGTCGGTATCCCCGGTTAATATCTTTCGCCTGGCGGCTGGTTGGGGCCTTGGTCTTAGGCGTTCTGGCATCGGTGTAAACCTTGGCAGTACGGGTGTGGGGTAGCTATAGCGCTTCCCGAGGGGCTCGACGCGGTGACCACGCCTATAAACGCCAACGCCATGGGGTTACCCACATGTTGTTTGGGCACGTTCATGTTCCTCAACGCGGTCATCACCTCTTCCCAACCGGGAGGTTCGCTATCGAGCTTTCGCACTCTCACTTTGGCGTGTAGGACGTCTATTATGTTAGCGCCGGTGATCTTCTGACCGTTCACGTACACGCCCCCGTCAGCGTCCCAGGTGACGGGACTACCTCGGCGGTTCATGAACCGCAACAGGCTGCGCGCATCTGTCTTGTTGATCTTGGGGAAGGTTTCCACGATCTCCTCCACCAGGGCGACGGACTCGCGTTGCGTGCGGCCGGGCCCCTCGCTCGTTTCTTCCTCCTGGAAGATGGGTAAGCCTATAGGCTGGCGCTTGGCTGCGGAGAAGTGCAGGAACCGCTGTAACACCTGTTGGTACTGTTTCCACTTCTCGGTATCGTCCAGCCGCTTGTCGCTCAATATGCGATGCATCTCAGCGTCCAGGCTGGACGGTTTGGTAACACTGGCAGCGCCACCGCCGCCGCCGGGCCCCTCGCGCATCCGCTCTACGAGCTCCTGGGGTACAACCACCATTTTCCTAGCGTACTCCATGTCCGATTAGCTTCTGCGCTAAAACGGGCAAAACGGCGTTCAACAGCAAAGGTAGGAGGATTCCACCACCCCGTTGGACGAGGTAGCGCCAATTCTTGGTCCAACCCTCGCCGCGTTTTACCAGCTGTCAGAGCGCCTGTTTGTGTTGCTCGATTTGCGTTTGATGCAGAGGGAAAGCGGTACGTTTCCGCGTAGAACGTTATACGCGCACTCGCACAACGACTTGATGTGACTCTTGTCGCACGCTTTTAACAGGGCCTTGCGTTCTTTGGGAGTAGCGTGTATTAGAGCCCTCAGCAGATCAACGTCCTTCTTCACGCGTTGCGACATGCTGACTGACATTGGCGCGCGCGCGATCGGCCTATTTATCACTTCTTCTTGGGCAGGTACACGTAGTTTACCAGTTCGTCTGGGAAAATGGCCGAACGTACGCGCATCTCTTCGGGTGTGGACTGTTTCAGGTCTATGAGCAGGTAGGCGTGCGGGTCGCGCGTGGCGACCACGTAGGCCTCCTCCACGAATTTGGGGTTTTCCGGGAATACCTGGCGGGCCAGGTGTTTGATTTGATCTCGGTCTCTCGGGTTCTTGAAACACACGATGTAGTGAGCGTTTAGCGAATTGTCGCACTGGCCCCAGCCCTGGCGAAACAGGTTTTGCGTGACGAAGAACACACTCATGTTGCGGTGGTGCGAGCCCTTAGTGAACAGGTCCACCACGCCCGGGTCAGCCTCGCGCATCATGTCGTCAACGATAACCAAAGTAGGCTCGCTACCGTCGTAGTCCTCGAGGTCTGGTGGACCGGCTACGTAGCGCACGGCAGGGTCCTCCTGGCTCTTGCCACCACCGCCGCTGCCATAGTGCCAGGTGATACGGGAGAACCGCGTATCGCACATACGGTCGGCGTGCCCTATGAAGCGAGCCACGAAGTGCGACTTGCCGCTGCCCGAGGGCCCGGCCACGATGGCGGTGAACGGGTGTTTCCACCTCAAGTCCATGGTATCTACTGACCGCCGTGCACCGCCACCTCGGCTCTTATAACTAAATTGTTTTTTTATTTATTTCTTTTTTATTTTATTTTTACTTTTATTTATTTTTTCAATTGTGAAGGGAAACAAGGAAATAGGGTATTCCATTTATTTACACAAATTCAAGGAGAGGGCCTTTGCTGCCAGGAGGGCCGCTCCTCTTCACAAGGCTCATCCTCGACCCCACGCCGACGTTGTACTGTGTAATGGTGTTATCGTCCAGGACTGAAAGGTACCACCGAGGCATGTAGATGCGAGTCGGGTCGTCGCCGGCAAGACCCTCCAAGGTGGCCATAACCACCTCTCCGTACGGCGGTCTTACTCGCTCAAACGAGCGAATTGGATACACCGCGTTGTCCCGTAGGTCTGCGATGCGAGTGTAACCCGCAGCCTTGCAGCTATTGAGGGCTGTTCTGAGTTCGATCATCTGGTCCGTGCTAAGCATGGCGCGGCTGGATGCAGAATAACTGGCTCTGGCCGCCGAGTCACCTTTTATAGACGGTGGCTACGTGCCGACTCGCCCGCGTCAACAACATGATGACGTAACTACTCGCTCGGTTCTAGGAAAGATACCCGTTGGGTGACGTAATGGAAAGCTTCACCGCGTAAACAAGTGGATTGTTCTCAGGACCCCGTTGAACAGGCGCTCTCTGTAGTCGTTGGGGGTGAGGACGTTCTTCACAACGCCCTTCACCACCCCCTTGGCTCACTTGAGAGCCCGGTCCTCGCGGGAGAATAGCCACCCGCACGCGTTACACTCGGGCCGGGCGGGTGGCGTTGCAGCGGAGGAAGAGGAAGAGGAAGTCGAAGCTTTCGGGCTTGGGCCGTGGACCGCTTCCATGTGGTGGCGTAGATCCTCGGGGCTCGCCAGGGCGACAGCGCACAACGGGAAAGGACAGCCTGCGAACAAGAAAACAAGTCCTGTTAGTTACCCGGGCCCGATAAACACGAGGGTAAGGAGGTGGCGGTGAGGAATTACACAAAGGACTGGCAACCTCTTATTTACCCCTCGAGTCTGTTTTCCTCGTCTCAATCGCCAGTTTACCCGACCAAGCGGGGGTGAGGACACCGGAGAAGAAAGCATACTTAACAAATCTACTGGCGCTTTCTTGTTTAAACTAAAACTGTACCTGGCGCTTGATCCTGGGGAGGAGGAGGATGAACTGCGGTCAGGTGGCGTTGCAGGTTGTCGCTCCACCCGAAGCGTCTGCCGCAGACGTGACACTGGTGATGACGGTCGTTGCAGACGGATGCTGCGTGGCGGGCCAGGTTTCCAGCGGTCCTGAAGACGCGCCCGCAAACCTCACACAGACGAGGAACAGCCATCTACAACATCGGGTATCTGTACTCTCCGTCCGCCACAAAGGCGCAGTTGTCACAGCAAAAAGCACTTTGGTAGCGGTACCCCTGGGAACGAGGCGAGTCTAACCCTTCTAAAACGACAAGGCCCAGTGTACTGGAATACGTAAAAGATTAAATATTAATATTAGCTAATTAGGTTTTAGAGAATTGGTAAACTGGCTGATGAGGAAGTAAGTTAAATGTTACTTACATTTTAAGATATTCAAAGAGAAGGCTCCACACAGTCGCACAAGTAATCGCCACGAAGACACCTATATCCTCACAGTACAAACTGCCACTAGATGTAACCCGGGAAGATAGCGCGTTTAAATAAACCGGTTGTTGACGCCGTTGGACTTTCCACCGCGTCAACCGCCAGATGACGTAATGTAAGAAGTTTCGTAGTGGAATGTAAGCGGTAAACAATTCCCGAAACCGCTGATGAGTAAGCAGGCTGGGGTGGTCACCTAGGCCCTAGCACACGCCTCGACACGTGACAGCGCGGAGCTGCTTGCAGTTTGGTTTGGCTAAGCCGGCACACAACATGTAGTGAAGTTTCGTCAAAATCGGTCGGTAAACAGCCTAAATCCCATAAGGAAAACGCGTTTAAAAATTAATAGTGGGCCCGTTTAACGGTGGGTTTTAAATTTTCTTTAAGCGATGGTTTACTTAGGCCGCCGCCCGTCATGTGGTGAGGTTTCGTCAAAATCGGTTGGTAAACAGCCGAGATCCCATAAGGAAAACGCGTTTAAAAATTAATAGCGAGCTTGTTTGATGGTGGATCTATGGGTCTCTTTCGTCATTCGCTTCCTCGAGGGTAGGCCTACACTCTGGAAAAAGTCCCGTGGAAATCGGTGGTTAAATAGGCTAGTTATTAATTTTCGAAGGTTTTTTCCTCATGGTCAAGGCCATCACGAAAAGTGCCGCAGATGACCGAGGGGTAGGGGGGTCAAGTTCCACGGGGGGGCTGACGTCACCGGGGGGGCTTACGTCACCGGGGGAGGGTTTACGTCATCGGGGGGGCTTATGTCATCGGGGGGGTGACGTCATCGAGGGTCAAAGTCCACGGGGGGGGGGAGGTGCATCCTCGCATCCTCACTTCGCCGTTGCTGGTTTTGAATCGGCTATTGCCCCCTACTTGTAAGGATAGTTACTCTTGGATACAGTTCGAAGAAAATACATAATATTATGGAAAACAATGGGGTTCAAAATCGGTCCGTCAGAACAGGTGGCTTATAGAAAAAAGTAGTTATTTGAACTTTAGTCCATTAAAGGGGTTATGGTTATACCACTTACTATGCCCCCATTGTTATATTAACTTGAAAAACAGAAAATAGGCTACTGTTAAAATCAAATAGGCTTATCAACATGTTTAGGTTTATAATTTCCACTATTACTTATATAATTTCTTTACCTTTAACGTTTGATTTACATCTTAGAAATGGTTATCTATGAAAAATATTTAAATTAAAGCGTAATGAGGGTCGAATTAAATCAATCGGTCAGACATAGTAGTTTTACAGTACTGGTGGGATTATAGTATTATAAACTAATTATGGTACCTGGGAGACCGATCTTTGAACAGTATAGTTAGGTTTGTACTATTATAAACCTAGTGGCTCCTGGGAGACCGACATAGGTGTGCTCAAACGCCAACCAAATTCGGTAACGTTCTGCGCATCCCAAGAAGCTGACATTATTTGTTTTGATTTTGAACATATGTTTTTTGTTTAACCATAAAGTTTTCCGTTTTGGTGTAAACATTAATAAACGGTATCAGGAAACTGACACATACTTTCTCCCTTTTAGCCCAACTTTAATGAATAAATTACTTTTTATTTACTAAATATAGAATAAAAAACATGGTCGAATGTACAGAAAATCTTGTAAACAAGTTTTTTTAAAAAACATCCACCCAAATCCCTGCTTTGGAGGCACTACAGAATCCATTGCTACACTCGTGGTTTTAAGAGGGGAAATGCCCCCTATTCCCCCCCCCCCGGGTTATTAAGGGGCAACATATTTCGAATTAACTCTGTTGGTCAATGCTAAATTGACAAGCATATCAAGTTTGAATGAAATTGATCAGTAAATAAGACAGAAATAGTAATTTTTGTATTCCCCATAAGAATAACATTGGACAACGTACTGCGTTTACCGCTAAATGAAAATTTCAATTTTCTCCGAAACCAGCAATCGTAGAATAGTAATTCAAAATACTAAATTATTTAGTTTTTAGAGCTCTTTTTAATGGTGAATAGTAATATTTTTTAATATTTATGTTTTTTTATGAAAAATCCAAAAAACTTAATTTTGGATGTTTTAAGTCCTGTAATTTCTGAACCCGAATTTTTACAGAAATGCGGGTGGTGTCATTTTGTTGGAGAATTAAAGTTCTACAAACGCTAAGTTTAATCAAAATCGTTAGAGCCGTTTTGAGAAATTTGGATTTTTCATGTTTTTTGGCGGTTTTTGGGGGATAATTACCCTTAAAAATCAAAAATTCAAAAAAATGAAAAAAATGCCTGGAGATATCGTGGATTAGTACCTACATACCAAATTTCATCAAAATCGGTCCATAGGTTAGGGCTCTAGCTCTGTACACATCCACACAGACACACACACACACACACACACACACACACACACACACACGGACACACACACACACACACACACACACAGACAGACATCACGTAAAAACCACTTTTTTGGGTTCAGGGAGCACCAAAACAAATATTTCCACTAACAACTCAAATTCGAAAATTCTGACGAAAACAATACTTTCTCCATATACTACGTATAAGGGGGAGAAAGTAAAAAGTAAACAAACACGAAGACAAAATGAATAAAATGACAGAAAGTGTTTTTTTGGACGACTAACAGCTGATTTCCTCTAAAGAGGACGTCACTAAACCTGCGCAACAACACACATATATCACGTATTTACATGTGTTGATTGACTGTAACATTTTCTTATTATTAGACACATGGAGTGGACACGAGACAAGGGTCTGATTCTGGATTCTTGAAAGTTTGATGGTTGCATACAGATGGCCAGGGCTAGATTTAGACATAGATTAAGAATACTTTAATCTATGATTTAGATCTGTAGGCCCCTAGGCTACCTCCTACTTGCGGGTGCGGGCAGTAGGATTGGCAGTGATTGGGCCGTAACATGGGGTCTTATGGGCCTAAAATCTGGCTTCTGATTGGTCGAGAGCCGGTCACGTGATTCAAGATGGCGGCGCCCATGGTGGCGTTCCCGCCAAATTTGCGCGCCAAAAAAAAATTGGCGCCAAACCTAACCTCACTTTTCTTCCCTCCAGATTTTTCCCTCCAGGTAGTGTTACCAACTTAGCAGAGCTAATGTACCATACATAATTATATGTATCATATATAATTATATGTACCATATATAATACTACAGTGTATAATCATATATATATATATGTACCATAATAGCGTATAATATACCATCACCTAATTATATGTACCATACATAATTAAATATACCATATATAACGCCACAGTGTATAATCATAAATATATATATATATGTACCATATATAATTATATGTACCATATATAACGCCACAGAGTATAATCATATATGTACCATAATAGTGTATAATATACCATCACCAGAAAGGTAAGTGGCTATCTAACCTCACTTAGCCAGTGTTGCCACTCTAAACGCTACCTACAAAACCTAAATCATTATATGTATATATATATATGTATATATATATATGTATATATATATTATGTCAAACTATCTAAATTATTATATGTATATATATATATGTATATATATTATGTCAAACTATCTAAATTATTATATGTATATATTACTTCACGCCACGATGTGTTACCAACCTATGGCAATGTATATTTCGCAAGAAAGTGCCGCTAACCCAATATATAAAACTATTACATGTATATATCACAAGAAAGCGTTGCAAAAAACTCAAAAATCGCTAATATCTCGAAAACGGTAAGTCCTAGGGTCATTCTGACCCCAGAAAACTGCCTACTACGTAGTGTAGGCACTCCAGGGGGGTATCTACCCATATGAAAAATCTTAACCAAAATGTTGCGGGTTGCATCTCAAAAAATGAAGGGGCAAATTTTCAAAATTAAATATCTCAAGAACGGCTTGGCCGATTTTCACGAAACTTGGCATGTATGTACCTGTTAACCTCCGCTACATATTACAAAAACCTAAACCCTGTACTGCAGGTAGTATCAAAATAATTGAAGGAGTCATACTTTAAAAATCAATATCTTAAGAACGGGTGGGACGATATAATTGAAACTTGACATGTGGATACTTGTTAACATCCTCTAACCTTCAATTTTGTTGGAGGGTAGAAGAGGGTTGTTTAGGGGATGATGGAGGGTGTAAAACTTTAAAATTTAATATATTGAGAACGGCTTGGCCGATTCTAATGAAACTTGGTATATAGGTACCTGTTAACCTCCGCTACTATTTAAAAAAACTTAATCCCTGTACTGCGGGAAGTATCAAAACAATTGAAGGAGCTATATTTTAAAAATCAATATCCCAAGAACGGCTTGGCCGATTTTAATGAAATTTGGTATGTATGTACCTGTTAACATCCTTTACATCTTACAAAAAACTTAACCTCTGTACTGCGGGCAAGTATCAAAATAATTGAAGGGGTACTAATAAATACCTTAAATCTCGCAGCATAATCGGGGGGAATGCGGTGGTCTAGTGGTTAGCGCCTTGGACTACGGTTCAGGAGGTCCCGGGTTCGATTCCCTCTTTAGGTTCTTCATCAAAGGTATTGTAAAAGTCGGGTCTTGCCCTTCCTTTACCTACTGGAATGTTTATCCGTGCTACATCTACTCTAAACGTGTCACTGCTGGTAATTGATTCAGCGTTGCTTTGAATTATGCCCCCAAAAATCTCCCAAAAGACATTGCAGGGAACATAGCATGATCTAGGCTAAGTAGGGTATACTCCCACAGGGGTAATTTTTTAAAACTACAAACTAAGCTGTAATAGAACAAAGAAAAATACAACCCAGAATAAATCCGAGAGGAGTGGTGGCGATTATATAGCCAGGCAGTGTCTATGGTACCATCACTCTGTGTCTTGAACATATATGTAGTGCATTCCTAAACAAACATCAGCTTTTAAGTATTGAGCCCAAACCTACAGTGAAAGACAGTAGTGACCTACAGTGGACCACAGCGCCTATATTACTTCACTTTAGAGGTGTTTACTGTTTCATTGTATAAAATATACCATGCCAGATACTCTCTCAGATCCTATAGCGTTTAATCTGGTTTTACACTGTGAAGCTTGCGGGGTCATCACAACACCATCTTGGAGAGATTGTCGCTGTTAAGGTAAGATATTTATCTATATTATTAGTTAGAGGTTTCTACCTCCCCTGGGGAATCATTTACCTTTGTCGGAGACTACTAAAAGTGTTAAGCTTCCGCTGGACAGTATCGCTTGGGAGGTAAGACAACATACCTCACCAAATAAACTGAAAGTAAACATAATAAGGAAAGTCTTATAATGCCAAAAACCTGAAGACGGTGGATTTTTAGAGTTAGAATTACTGTGGAGTGACGATTGGTCAATCACCAACTCCCTTCAACACACAAACTCTGCTCATCCTGAACCATTCAAGCTCACTTCATGATGGACACTGTGCCTAGCCTCACAGAACCTTGCCTTAAGCATTATTGTTTGAAATTTAAACTCCTACACGAAATTAAAAACTTAAACGTACCATTTTTGAACACAGAACCAACTGTTACTCAATACATCACAGTGGGTATAAACTTGGGCTCAGAAAACGATATTGTTTTGATTGGTTTTTGGTAAGTACGGTAAGGTAGTAAATGATATTTGTTTTATTTAATAATTACTATTTCTCTTAATACTGTTTCTTTGTTGTGCAGATATACATGCCCCAAGGTGAATGTTACGACATCGAAGCCCATGAAGTCAGCTTCTGGGAGCCACTCGGGTATTCCACCAGCCCGCCAGACCATCCACGGTCCCTGTACTGTAGGTGTGGATGACCAACAACTGCTGGACCGTTGACCACCTGCTCTTGTGTGTGAGTACAACTATTTACTTATTTATATGCCTATAATATTTTAAATGTCCCGGTCAAGTCCCCTCCCTAGTTATCACGCGGAAGCGGTTACAATTATAACGCGCTGCTCGCCTCTCGCGTCAGTTAAAGTCATGCAGCCTGTGTATGAGTGGTGTGATTCCTGCAGCAAGCAAACCTACTGCGTGATGGTGAGGAGGAGCTGGAATGGATTCCTGTATGCGTTATGCTGTGTATGTGCAACGTTACCATCCGAGCAGTGGGATTATCGTAACCCACCGAGGTTTTGTGGTCATTACTACCCGTAAGTAATATTAATTTTAACTAATCTAGACTTGTAAAGTTTAAAGTTTCAAAACATATCAAATAATCCTTATTCATAAATGCACATGGTGTACAATCAAATAGTGCACTATAACCTATTAGCTTAAAGTATTTAATGGCGTTCAAGGTTAGGTCTAAAACTCATCAACTGAGTAAATCACTTTTCCAGTACAATTTTTAAATGCGTCATCGATTTTCCCATAATTTAAAATATTTAGTATCATTTTAAAGAATTTTCGGCTGTCGGTCTTTTGTGAAGTTTCAGAATTTGACCAAGATTTTTTTTCGATCCATAAACCATACTGTATGTAAGAATAAATGTAAGCAAAATAAATTGTTCTTAAATTTGATGTTTCACACTGTAAATATATATTCCAACATGCTCATCCCATTGCAATATTCAATTAATAACCTTTCCTAAATCTCTGCTTCAAAACACGGGTGTTTGGTGTTAATGTGGATACTTGTTTTAAATAAAATAAAATAAATCCATTTTGTACACTTTGGTATATATATATATATATATATATATATATATATATATATATATATATTCTTGAAAAATAAAAAGTGAACTGAACTCTAAATATTTATAAAATAAAACACATAATTAGTTGGGACCCAAGGTGGGTCCCAACTCAATTACCATGATTCTAAGTGTTGGACCCTCAGGGCCCACTGAATATGAATGTAAACTGATGCAAAAGAGACAGGTCTTCAGCTGCATGAATGAACAACACTTGTTTTCTTCTTTAGCTGTTTAGTATGGTTAGGGTCTGTAAATAAGATGTTGAGGAATATTTGAACTTTATGTCTGTGTTAGCAGGACCAATTTGTAGTATACATTGAACTGTTTAGAAACCTCTGTTACAGTAACCAGAAAAGACTTGTACACACTAGCAGACAAGAAAGGCTATACCCCAACTCCAAGGGTGAACGAACCGTTCACCCCTTTGATAACATTATAGTTGAATTAGTTAGTAGTTGGGACATGTTTTGTAAACATGATTCTAAGTGTTAGATTCAGCTACATGCCAAGCAGAAATTATACAGTATTTCGCTCTGAGTCTTTAATCTTGGTTGGTTATTTGTGTTTAAGTTCGGTAAAACGGCGGGTCTGTTGTATTTTTACGCTGTAACTTCTCCGTCAAATACTTCAAATTCCGCTTGAAGGTGTTTTTAAGGGGCAGTGCCATAAAATGACCGAAACTCTTAAATCCCTCGGCCAAAGGTTTCCAGGCCCGTTAAACTGTTTGCCGGGGACCGTGTGGTACTTTGACCATGTAATTTCTCGGTCAGTTATGTCCAAGTCTGCTGAAGTTACTTTACCGGGGGTTACATTTAATTTGACCGAAACCTCTTAAATTTCTCGGCCAATAACTCCAGTAAAGCTATTCCCAACGCAGCAGCCAGTGCGTTTTAAAATTCCCTTGTCAAGTCCCCCTCCCTAGTTATCTCGCGCTGTTGGTGCTGCTCGCGCCAGTCAGTCGTCATGCCACTTAACAAGTGCGAAGACTGTGATAAGGAAGCGCATTGCGTTATCATGGTGTTTTTTGAGGCAAGGGGCTTTGCCCTTTGCTGTTCCTGCCAGCATCTCTCACTGCAGGAGCTGCATGAGAGGCCTCCACGCCTCCTCTTCTGTGATCATGTCGAGCTGTAAGTACGCAGAGTAACATCTTAACTTTATCGGCCTAGTATTTCCAAGTCCTTCTAGTAAGTTTTCGTAAAAGTATAATTAGTCAGGGGGCTAGGCGGGAACCTGTCAAAGTTTTAAGCCATTTATGCCTAATTCCCCCCGGTATTAAGATTTCTCGGTCAGTATTTTATCATGCGGAAGTGGTTGCGATTAGCTCGCACTGCTGGCACTGCTCGGCCGTAGCTATGGAGCCCTGGTGTATCGAGTTCCCGGTGCTTTCGTCTCGTCTCATGCCTTTGTGGGTGCATGGTATTTGTGATCGGGGGCACTTGGTACAAGCGACCCCGATTATAGATATCATGTACCACTACTGCATATACCCGAGGCTTCACGCGTGGCTGAAACATGAGTGGCATATCTTGTATACATGTCACTCATGTACGTCTAGTCAAATCACAAATTCAAGTAAGTACACTTTTACGTTACTTAACCGCAACATCCGCAACAAGTCTTTGTCAGCAAACTTGCCGTTACCTGTTAAAATACTGTTCTGTGATTGGCCGGAATAAGCTCGCACTCCATTGGCTGTAATTAGGCGTACTGCGCTCTGACTGGTCCAGACGTTTCCCCACCACAATACCTGCTCTCCTGTTGCGCCTTTCCTCTCTCTTTGCTCTCAGTTTTCGTTGCGAACTGACGACTCCCTGCTCTGCTCTTTGCGTAACTATGAATCAACCAAAATCACTTTTTGAACTTTGCGAAAAACAAATCTGGGATCGCACCCAGTGTATCAATGAACTAATTTGCCTAAACATGCCCCCAGTAATTTTGGAAAAGTTTGTAGAAACCCATTGGCGTAACCACTATGCCATAAGTCAAGAGTATAGTAAAAGATTCTATGTAGGTCGCTCGGCATACTGTAATTGTCTATATTGGGGTACATTCTTACGTAGATCGCTTAATTACTTTATAGAGATGATTTATAGTCAATGTCCTTATGTTACTTTATGCTCTAGAATCAACATTGGCTTTGAAGAGCTGGTACCTCTTAAAGTACCAGACTATGTAAATACACCCTTGTATATAAAATATAAATGTAAATGTAATAATCCCCACTGTATGAATGAGCACGAACGAATGATGGTCACTGGCGCGGGTAACGAAAAGCCCCGTAAACCTGAAAGAGGGCCAAGTAGATTGAGACGCTGGGCTAACACCCCGGCTACTCCTTCGAACGGTCCATGTGTGAATGAGGGGTCCAGTAGATTGAGGCGCCGGGATAACACCACGGCTACTCCTTCGAACCGACCTCGGGTGAAAGAAGGACCTTATACATTGAGGAGCCTGGCTAACACCCAGACTACTCCTTAGAACGGTCCGGTGGGTGAAACAAAAAAAATATAAAAGTAAAATACAAAAAAAAAGTATAAAAGTAAAAATATAAAAAATAAACGGGGGAGGCAGCTAGTTTGTTTTTGGAAGGCCTCCACGGGCCATGGCGGTGGAGGAGCCATGGTTTATCTTTAAAAAATACTCTATCCTTTGTTTGCTCAAAGGGAGAGGACATTAGTCGGTACTGGGCATCAACCAGGTAATCTGGATTGGCTCACGCACGGAATAATGTTTAACCTGGGTGCATATGCACGGGTGGACTCAAACCCCACTCAAGCAAACAGACACTTACAGGGGGTTTATCACGGTGTGCCAGGGTTCCTAGACTTCTGAATCAAATAATAATAAAAAGTGACAGTTATTTTAGGCCATATAAACATTTAATAAGTTACTATAATTCATTGGTAATAAGCGGTAAAGATTTATCTACTTTAATTAAGAACAATATAGAATAGTTTACACGGGGTTTGGGAAACGGTTTGGTGAATACTTATGTTGGTTCTCATTTTCTTTTTCTACACCATTCGTAACGCTAATTATTTTGTATCTTGATGGTACTATTGCAGGGTATACAGTCAAACTAAAGCAAACATCAACGTCCCAAAATAAAATTACGCTCTTCTGTGTAAAATGAGTAAACGTAACTCCTCTTTGACAAAACGGATCAATAAATCAGAAACATCTCTGCCAAGTATAAAAACTAGTCGAAGCCTTCAAGGGAACTCATGACACAACTGATGTAAATTATTATAATAATCCTACCAAAGCAAGACAATACGCATAGCAGGAGTAGTAGTAGTAACATATTGTTTCTCCCGGACCTGGAAAATGTTTGAAAAATAATTTTAAAAGGTTTGGGTAAAAGTAATTTTAACCTGGACTACTGGCAAATACATGTGATTTAAACATATTAAGCAACTCACATACAAGTAAACTTGTGATAAATCAACACAAAATAATTATACTTTGACCGGATTTCATGTTCAACATGAACACTATAGTTTATGATTGTACTGAAGATAAATGGGTCAACGCACCCCCTTCGTTAAAATGGCTCTCTGGCTATTTTTAGCTGTTATGATGTATAATTAAAGTAATTCTTGTTAAATTATGTTGACTTTTACCTGTTATTTAGGAGCAGTCGGGTTCATCAAGCTTTAAATAATTTTTAGCTATTATTTAGGGACATGTCTCTGCCTTTTTATTATATAATTAGTGCATTAACTGTGTATAAGTCCTGAGCTTGTAGAGGCTAGTATGTGGGAGTTGGAAAGCCTAAGTTGTAACTTCTATTTTGTATGTTAAATTAAGTGAATAAATTCCTGGCTCTTTGATTTAAACTGTTTAGAATTGGCAATACAAAGGGTGCGGGATTCGCTCACCCCTTAGGGCGGGGTGGAGAAGGGGGTCAGTCGCCTGACCCCTCTTTGCTAAAATGGCTCTCAGGCTAATTTTACAGAGCCTTAGACGTTACGACGTATAATTGAAATCAGTTATTGTTCAGATATGTTATACATTTTTACCTGTTATCTATGAGTATTTTACCAGTTGGGTTCATATCTACAACCACGTCTACAAGTCGTAGTATATTATTTAACTGGGTTTCGGCTTCATGTGTGGAGATTCTTTTTGCTTTTTGGTATGGTTAGTGTATGTAATTTAAGACGTTGAAGAATACTTGTAATACCATGCTTATAAAAGCAGGATTCTTTCAATTTCGGTTACTTTGGGAAACTTTCTATGCATTTAATTGTTTACATACCTCTATTAACTTAAGGGAGAGAAGAGGCTTATAAACGCAGACAAAAAAGCGATATCCTATCCCAAGGGAAGCGAAACGCTCCCCTTTGATAACATTACACCGGAAGTTTTAGGTCCAATCTGGACCCACTTTGAACTGATTCTAAGTGTTAGACACAGCTAAATTCCGAGTCAAACGTGTTTGAATTAAATTAACGTTCTGAGAAAGAGACAGGTGACAGTAGGGTATTTTTGTAAAGTTAAAAAGCTACAGAGATTACACACTTTAGAGGTCAGATTGACTTTTTGTTGTAGTTAGTTGCTTGTTAAACTCTGTTACGATATACTAACAACCAGAATATATACTCTGTCTTAAATACCTGCAGTCTGCATTCACAAGTAAAAATATTTTTATCAACACCAAAACTAAATTTAACGAGGAGTTTACCACATCAAAAAACCATGAACAAGAGTAAATCTAAGAAGGCAACAAGCGGTGAAATTCGTTCTTTATAAGGACATCAATTATGGAGTGTTTTCTCCTCGGTAGTTTTATTTTTGTTTCCCCTGAAACCAGAGCAGCATCTCCCTTTGACGGTGTTATTCCTTGGTCATTTGTATCCAAGTCCGGTGAAACGACGGGGTCGTCCTGCGGTTTTACGGTGTAATCTCTCGGTCGATTGTGTCCAAGTCCAATGAAAAGTGTCTACCAGGGTTACATTTAACATGACCTAACTTCTTAAATTTCCTTGCCAAACGTTTGTCGCCGAATCTGCTAAAACTGTCCACCAGGGAAACATTTAACTGTGCCTAAATATTTTAAATTTCCCGGTCAAACATTCCCGAGTCCGCTAAAATCTGTTTACTGGGGACCGTGATGTATTTTGACGGTGGAATTTCTTGGTCGAACGTTTCCGAGTTCGCTGAAGTTACTTTATTGGGGGGGTTACATTTAAATTGACCGTAACTTCTTAAATTTCCTTGCCAAACGTCTGTCACCGAGTCCGCTAAAACTGTCCACCGGGGAAACATTTAGCTTTACCTAAATATTTTAAATTCCCCGGTCAAACGTTTCCAAGTCCCTCCCCTTGATTTTATCATGAGGATGGGGTCACACGCTCTGTACTTCTCACATCGATATCAGTTATGGAGCCGGCTTGCACAGATTTTGTGGTATTCTCAAATTTTCATGCACCCTTACGGATGCTTAATGTTTGTCATCCGATACATGGTGTGCAGGTGAGGCATCACATGCACATCGTGTATCATTATTGTCTCCTCCATTGCCTCTAGGTCGAGTACCGTGCAGATAGTATGTGTGTGTGGTTTGATTGCCACGTTTGCCATTTGAACTTCTGCACTGGTTGGCTGGACAACTTTTTTTAAAAGGTATGTGTCAAATATCTTTAACTCCGGTGAAACAAGGGAGAATACAACTTGGAAGTTTCACACTCATCCCCATTAATACATTTAAAGCAGTACTGTTGAGAAACGTACAAGTTACCTTTATGAACTTTTTATCAGGGTCTGAGGGAAGTGACTCATCCTGGCGAGTCTCCAAGGAAAAAAATATGAAAAGAAAGTATCGGTCTTTTGGTGTTCTCCTATCTACCCTTATGAAACACTGGTGCGCGGGGTCTTTGAACGCTTCGCAGGGTTTACAGTAAACTTCTCCGCACACATGAGCTGTCTTACGTTTTGTTGGAAAAATCATTTTCTTACAGTGAGTTTATAACAAAGAGAGATATACAACTTTAATTATCCTCCACAAGAATTATAGCATGTACTTCTTCGGTTGTGATGACTAGCTGGTCTTGAAGTTGTTTACCGTGTTGACTACGTTCAGGTTGCAGTTTCGTAACACATTCGTTCATTATCGGAACGGTTGGTGTAAAAGGGTTATATTGCCGGTAATATGACCCGAGGCAGGCTGGCTATACATTTCCTACATAGCGGACATATCAGAGGTAATCTGATCGGTGTTTCCATTTCATGCCGTCAGGTAGAAGTACCCTATGTAACAGATCGGCGTCTACAAAGTTTTCGGCACAATCTCGACACATAGTTATGTGACCGCAAGGAACACACACAGTCGGGACGGGCGATTGGTCAGACAAGCGCAGCACTTGAAGATTTGTTGCTTTTTAGTATGTAAATTAAGACGTAGTGATTAAAGGAATACTTGCAATTTATGCTTATGATAGCAGGATTACTTTGGGAGCTTTATATGCATTTAATTGTTTACAAACCTCTATTAACTTAAGGGAGAGAAAAGGCTTGTAAACCCAGCAGAAATATATAGTCAAGAAAGCTATACTCTTACCCCTTTGATAACATACACTTGAAGATGGTCTACATGGTGGGTCATGTGGTCGGAGGTATGGGGAGCGAAACGTTCCCCTTCATAAGGATTCTAAGTGTTAGACTCTGCTACACGCTGGGTCACTGGTTTTGAATTAAAACTAATATGTAATACAGAGACAGGTGACAGTAGGATATTTTGCAAAAGTTAAAGCTGTAGAAATTAAACACTTCAGTTAGTTGCTTGAAAGATTCCGTTACGATATACCAGCTATCCACCACGATACATACTTTGCCTTAAATACCTGCAGTTTACATTCACAAGTCAAAATATTGTAACCAATACCAGAACAACTAAAATTATCGAGGAGACACAACATGGACAAGAGTACATATCAACAGACAATTAAAGCATAAAATGCATTTTTTATAAAGGCAATAATTATGCAGATAATCTAAGAAACTTGATCAGCCGTGTCTCATCGTTAGGTTATGTTATGCTCTGTTAAGTTAGGTTTGTGCATGGAAATATGAAACATCGTCAGTCGTAGTTAGGTTTATTGATGCAGGTTTAAGTTAGGTTTGTCGATGCCAATTTTTGGACATCAACATCGCGCGCGTTGTTGATGTCCAAAAATTGGCATCGACAAACCTAACTTAAACCTGCATCAATAAACCTAACTACGACTGACGATGTTTCATATTTCCATGCACAAACCTAACTTAACAGAGCATAATTTTTGGACATCAACATCGCGCGCGTTGTTGATGTCCAAAAATTGGCATTGACAAACCTAACTTAAACCTGCATCAATAAACCTAACTACGACTGACGATGTTTCATATTTCCATGCACAAACCTAACTTAACAGAGCATAACATAACCTAACGATGAGACACGGCTGATCAAGTTTCTTAGATTATCTGCATAATTATTGCCTTTATAAAAAATGCATTTTATGCTTTAATTGTCTGTTGATATGTACTCTTGTCCATGTTGTGTCTCCTCGATAATTTTAGTTGTTCTGGTATTGGTTACAATATTTTGACTTGTGAATGTAAACTGCAGGTATTTAAGGCAAAGTATGTATCGTGGTGGATAGCTGGTATATCGTAACGGAATTTTTCAAGCAACTAACTGAAGTGTTTAATTTATACAGCTTTAACTTTTGCAAAATATCCTACTGTCACCTGTCTCTGTATTACATATTAGTTTTAATTCAAAACCAGTGACCCAGCGTGTAGCAGAGTCTAACACTTAGAATCCTTATGAAGGGGAACGTTTCGCTCCCCATACCTCCGACCACATGACCCACCATGTAGACCATCTTCAAGTGTATGTTATCAAAGGGGTAAGAGTATAGCTTTCTTGACTATATATTTCTGCTGGGTTTACAAGCCTTTTCTCTCCCTTAAGTTAATAGAGGTTTGTAAACAATTAAATGCATATAAAGCTCCCAAAGTAATCCTGCTATCATAAGCATAAATTGCAAGTATTCCTTTAATCACTACGTCTTAATTTACATACTAAAAAGCAACAAATCTTCAAGTGCTGCGCTTGTCTGACCAATCGCCCGTCCCGACTGTGTGTGTTCCTTGCGGTCACATAACTATGTGTCGAGATTGTGCCGAAAACTTTGTAGACGCCGATCTGTTACATAGGGTACTTCTACCTGACGGCATGAAATGGAAACACCGATCAGATTACCTCTGATATGTCCGCTATGTAGGAAATGTATAGCCAGCCTGCCTCGGGTCATATTACCGGCAATATAACCCTTTTACACCAACCGTTCCGATAATGAACGAATGTGTTACGAAACTGCAACCTGAACGTAGTCAACACGGTAAACAACTTCAAGACCAGCTAGTCATCACAACCGAAGAAGTACATGCTATAATTCTTGTGGAGGATAATTAAAGTTGTATATCTCTCTTTGTTATAAACTCACTGTAAGAAAATGATTTTTCCAACAAAACGTAAGACAGCTCATGTGTGCGGAGAAGTTTACTGTAAACCCTGCGAAGCGTTCAAAGACCCCGCGCACCAGTGTTTCATAAGGGTAGATAGGAGAACACCAAAAGACCGATACTTTCTTTTCATATTTTTTTCCTTGGAGACTCGCCAGGATGAGTCACTTCCCTCAGACCCTGATAAAAAGTTCATAAAGGTAACTTGTACGTTTCTCAACAGTACTGCTTTAAATGTATTAATGGGGATGAGTGTGAAACTTCCAAGTTGTATTCTCCCTTGTTTCACCGGAGTTAAAGATATTTGACACATACCTTTTAAAAAAAGTTGTCCAGCCAACCAGTGCAGAAGTTCAAATGGCAAACGTGGCAATCAAACCACACACACATACTATCTGCACGGTACTCGACCTAGAGGCAATGGAGGAGACAATAATGATACACGATGCGCATGTGATGCCTCACCTGCACACCATGTATCGGATGACAAACATTAAGCATCCGTAAGGGTGCATGAAAATTTGAGAATACCACAAAATCTGTGCAAGCCGGCTCCATAACTGATATCGATGTGAGAAGTACAGAGCGTGTGACCCCATCCTCATGATAAAATCAAGGGGAGGGACTTGGAAACGTTTGACCGGGGAATTTAAAATATTTAGGTAAAGTTAAATGTTTCCCCGGTGGACAGTTTTAGCGGACTCGGTGACAGACGTTTGGCAAGGAAATTTAAGAAGTTACGGTCAATTTAAATGTAACCCCCCCAATAAAGTAACTTCAGCGAACTCGGAAACGTTCGACCAAGAAATTCCACCGTCAAAATACATCACGGTCCCCAGTAAACAGATTTTAGCGGACTCGGGAATGTTTGACCGGGAAATTTAAAATATTTAGGCACAGTTAAATGTTTCCCTGGTGGACAGTTTTAGCAGATTCGGCGACAAACGTTTGGCAAGGAAATTTAAGAAGTTAGGTCATGTTAAATGTAACCCTGGTAGACACTTTTCATTGGACTTGGACACAATCGACCGAGAGATTACACCGTAAAACCGCAGGACGACCCCGTCGTTTCACCGGACTTGGATACAAATGACCAAGGAATAACACCGTCAAAGGGAGATGCTGCTCTGGTTTCAGGGGAAACAAAAATAAAACTACCGAGGAGAAAACACTCCATAATTGATGTCCTTATAAAGAACGAATTTCACCGCTTGTTGCCTTCTTAGATTTACTCTTGTTCATGGTTTTTTGATGTGGTAAACTCCTCGTTAAATTTAGTTTTGGTGTTGATAAAAATATTTTTACTTGTGAATGCAGACTGCAGGTATTTAAGACAGAGTATATATTCTGGTTGTTAGTATATCGTAACAGAGTTTAACAAGCAACTAACTACAACAAAAAGTCAATCTGACCTCTAAAGTGTGTAATCTCTGTACCTTTTTAACTTTACAAAAATACCCTACTGTCACCTGTCTCTTTCTCAGAACGTTAATTTAATTCAAACACGTTTGACTCGGAATTTAGCTGTGTCTAACACTTAGAATCAGTTCAAAGTGGGTCCAGATTGGACCTAAAACTTCCGGTGTAATGTTATCAAAGGGGAGCGTTTCGCTTCCCTTGGGATAGGATATCGCTTTTTTGTCTGCGTTTATAAGCCTCTTCTCTCCCTTAAGTTAATAGAGGTATGTAAACAATTAAATGCATAGAAAGTTTCCCAAAGTAACCGAAATTGAAAGAATCCTGCTTTTATAAGCATGGTATTACAAGTATTCTTCAACGTCTTAAATTACATACACTAACCATACCAAAAAGCAAAAAGAATCTCCACACATGAAGCCGAAACCCAGTTAAATAATATACTACGACTTGTAGACGTGGTTGTAGATATGAACCCAACTGGTAAAATACTCATAGATAACAGGTAAAAATGTATAACATATCTGAACAATAACTGATTTCAATTATACGTCGTAACGTCTAAGGCTCTGTAAAATTAGCCTGAGAGCCATTTTAGCAAAGAGGGGTCAGGCGACTGACCCCCTTCTCCACCCCGCCCTAAGGGGTGAGCGAATCCCGCACCCTTTGTATTGCCAATTCTAAACAGTTTAAATCAAAGAGCCAGGAATTTATTCACTTAATTTAACATACAAAATAGAAGTTACAACTTAGGCTTTCCAACTCCCACATACTAGCCTCTACAAGCTCAGGACTTATACACAGTTAATGCACTAATTATATAATAAAAAGGCAGAGACATGTCCCTAAATAATAGCTAAAAATTATTTAAAGCTTGATGAACCCGACTGCTCCTAAATAACAGGTAAAAGTCAACATAATTTAACAAGAATTACTTTAATTATACATCATAACAGCTAAAAATAGCCAGAGAGCCATTTTAACGAAGGGGGTGCGTTGACCCATTTATCTTCAGTACAATCATAAACTATAGTGTTCATGTTGAACATGAAATCCGGTCAAAGTATAATTATTTTGTGTTGATTTATCACAAGTTTACTTGTATGTGAGTTGCTTAATATGTTTAAATCACATGTATTTGCCAGTAGTCCAGGTTAAAATTACTTTTACCCAAACCTTTTAAAATTATTTTTCAAACATTTTCCAGGTCCGGGAGAAACAATATGTTACTACTACTACTCCTGCTATGCGTATTGTCTTGCTTTGGTAGGATTATTATAATAATTTACATCAGTTGTGTCATGAGTTCCCTTGAAGGCTTCGACTAGTTTTTATACTTGGCAGAGATGTTTCTGATTTATTGATCCGTTTTGTCAAAGAGGAGTTACGTTTACTCATTTTACACAGAAGAGCGTAATTTTATTTTGGGACGTTGATGTTTGCTTTAGTTTGACTGTATACCCTGCAATAGTACCATCAAGATACAAAATAATTAGCGTTACGAATGGTGTAGAAAAAGAAAATGAGAACCAACATAAGTATTCACCAAACCGTTTCCCAAACCCCGTGTAAACTATTCTATATTGTTCTTAATTAAAGTAGATAAATCTTTACCGCTTATTACCAATGAATTATAGTAACTTATTAAATGTTTATATGGCCTAAAATAACTGTCACTTTTTATTATTATTTGATTCAGAAGTCTAGGAACCCTGGCACACCGTGATAAACCCCCTGTAAGTGTCTGTTTGCTTGAGTGGGGTTTGAGTCCACCCGTGCATATGCACCCAGGTTAAACATTATTCCGTGCGTGAGCCAATCCAGATTACCTGGTTGATGCCCAGTACCGACTAATGTCCTCTCCCTTTGAGCAAACAAAGGATAGAGTATTTTTAAAGATAAACCATGGCTCCTCCACCGCCATGGCCCGTGGAGGCCTTCCAAAAACAAACTAGCTGCCTCCCCCGTTTATTTTTATATTTTTACTTTTATACTTTTTTTTTGTATTTTACTTTTATATTTTTTTTGTTTCACCCACCGGACCGTTCCAAGGAGTAGTCTGGGTGTTAGCCAGGCTCCTCAATGTATAAGGTCCTTCTTTCACCCGAGGTCGGTTCGAAGGAGTAGCCGTGGTGTTATCCCGGCGCCTCAATCTACTGGACCCCTCATTCACACATGGACCGTTCGAAGGAGTAGCCGGGGTGTTAGCCCAGCGTCTCAATCTACTTGGCCCTCTTTCAGGTTTACGGGGCTTTTCGTTACCCGCGCCAGTGACCATCATTCGTTCGTGCTCATTCATACAGTGGGGATTATTACATTTACATTTATATTTTATATACAAGGGTGTATTTACATAGTCTGGTACTTTAAGAGGTACCAGCTCTTCAAAGCCAATGTTGATTCTAGAGCATAAAGTAACATAAGGACATTGACTATAAATCATCTCTATAAAGTAATTAAGCGATCTACGTAAGAATGTACCCCAATATAGACAATTACAGTATGCCGAGCGACCTACATAGAATCTTTTACTATACTCTTGACTTATGGCATAGTGGTTACGCCAATGGGTTTCTACAAACTTTTCCAAAATTACTGGGGGCATGTTTAGGCAAATTAGTTCATTGATACACTGGGTGCGATCCCAGATTTGTTTTTCGCAAAGTTCAAAAAGTGATTTCGGTTGATTCATAGTTACGCAAAGAGCAGAGCAGGGAGTCGTCAGTTCGCAACGAAAACTGAGAGCAAAGAGAGAGGAAAGGCGCAACAGGAGAGCAGGTATTGTGGTGGGGAAACGTCTGGACCAGTCAGAGCGCAGTACGCCTAATTACAGCCAATGGAGTGCGAGCTTATTCCGGCCAATCACAGAACAGTATTTTAACAGGTAACGGCAAGTTTGCTGACAAAGACTTGTTGCGGATGTTGCGGTTAAGTAACGTAAAAGTGTACTTACTTGAATTTGTGATTTGACTAGACGTACATGAGTGACATGTATACAAGATATGCCACTCATGTTTCAGCCACGCGTGAAGCCTCGGGTATATGCAGTAGTGGTACATGATATCTATAATCGGGGTCGCTTGTACCAAGTGCCCCCGATCACAAATACCATGCACCCACAAAGGCATGAGACGAGACGAAAGCACCGGGAACTCGATACACCAGGGCTCCATAGCTACGGCCGAGCAGTTCCAGCAGTGCGAGCTAATCGCAACCACTTCCGCATGATAAAATACTGACCGAGAAATTGTAATACCGGGGGGAATTAGGCATAAATGGCTTAAAACTTTGACAGGTTCCCGCCTAGCCCCCTGACTAATTATACTTTTACGAAAACTTACTAGAAGGACTTGGAAATACTAGGCCGATAAAGTTAAGATGTTACTCTGCGTACTTACAGCTCGACATGATCACAGAAGAGGAGGCGTGGAGGCCTCTCATGCAGCTCCTGCAGTAAGAGATGCTGGCAGGAACAGCAAAGGGCAAAGCCCCTTGCCTCAAAAAACACCATGATAACGCAATGCGCTTCCTTATCACAGTCTTCGCACTTGTTAAGTGGCATGACGACTGACTGGCGCGAGCAGCACCAACAGCGCGAGATAACTAGGGAGGGGGACTTGACAAGGGAATTTTAAAACGCACTGGCTGCTGCGTTGGGAATAGCTTTACTGGAGTTATTGGCCGAGAAATTTAAGAGGTTTCGGTCAAATTAAATGTAACCCCCGGTAAAGTAACTTCAGCAGACTTGGACATAACTGACCGAGAAATTACATGGTCAAAGTACCACACGGTCCCCGGCAAACAGTTTAACGGGCCTGGAAACCTTTGGCCGAGGGATTTAAGAGTTTCGGTCATTTTATGGCACTGCCCCTTAAAAACACCTTCAAGCGGAATTTGAAGTATTTGACGGAGAAGTTACAGCGTAAAAATACAACAGACCCGCCGTTTTACCGAACTTAAACACAAATAACCAACCAAGATTAAAGACTCAGAGCGAAATACTGTATAATTTCTGCTTGGCATGTAGCTGAATCTAACACTTAGAATCATGTTTACAAAACATGTCCCAACTACTAACTAATTCAACTATAATGTTATCAAAGGGGTGAACGGTTCGTTCACCCTTGGAGTTGGGGTATAGCCTTTCTTGTCTGCTAGTGTGTACAAGTCTTTTCTGGTTACTGTAACAGAGGTTTCTAAACAGTTCAATGTATACTACAAATTGGTCCTGCTAACACAGACATAAAGTTCAAATATTCCTCAACATCTTATTTACAGACCCTAACCATACTAAACAGCTAAAGAAGAAAACAAGTGTTGTTCATTCATGCAGCTGAAGACCTGTCTCTTTTGCATCAGTTTACATTCATATTCAGTGGGCCCTGAGGGTCCAACACTTAGAATCATGGTAATTGAGTTGGGACCCACCTTGGGTCCCAACTAATTATGTGTTTTATTTTATAAATATTTAGAGTTCAGTTCACTTTTTATTTTTCAAGAATATATATATATATATATATATATATATATACCAAAGTGTACAAAATGGATTTATTTTATTTTATTTAAAACAAGTATCCACATTAACACCAAACACCCGTGTTTTGAAGCAGAGATTTAGGAAAGGTTATTAATTGAATATTGCAATGGGATGAGCATGTTGGAATATATATTTACAGTGTGAAACATCAAATTTAAGAACAATTTATTTTGCTTACATTTATTCTTACATACAGTATGGTTTATGGATCGAAAAAAAATCTTGGTCAAATTCTGAAACTTCACAAAAGACCGACAGCCGAAAATTCTTTAAAATGATACTAAATATTTTAAATTATGGGAAAATCGATGACGCATTTAAAAATTGTACTGGAAAAGTGATTTACTCAGTTGATGAGTTTTAGACCTAACCTTGAACGCCATTAAATACTTTAAGCTAATAGGTTATAGTGCACTATTTGATTGTACACCATGTGCATTTATGAATAAGGATTATTTGATATGTTTTGAAACTTTAAACTTTACAAGTCTAGATTAGTTAAAATTAATATTACTTACGGGTAGTAATGACCACAAAACCTCGGTGGGTTACGATAATCCCACTGCTCGGATGGTAACGTTGCACATACACAGCATAACGCATACAGGAATCCATTCCAGCTCCTCCTCACCATCACGCAGTAGGTTTGCTTGCTGCAGGAATCACACCACTCATACACAGGCTGCATGACTTTAACTGACGCGAGAGGCGAGCAGCGCGTTATAATTGTAACCGCTTCCGCGTGATAACTAGGGAGGGGACTTGACCGGGACATTTAAAATATTATAGGCATATAAATAAGTAAATAGTTGTACTCACACACAAGAGCAGGTGGTCAACGGTCCAGCAGTTGTTGGTCATCCACACCTACAGTACAGGGACCGTGGATGGTCTGGCGGGCTGGTGGAATACCCGAGTGGCTCCCAGAAGCTGACTTCATGGGCTTCGATGTCGTAACATTCACCTTGGGGCATGTATATCTGCACAACAAAGAAACAGTATTAAGAGAAATAGTAATTATTAAATAAAACAAATATCATTTACTACCTTACCGTACTTACCAAAAACCAATCAAAACAATATCGTTTTCTGAGCCCAAGTTTATACCCACTGTGATGTATTGAGTAACAGTTGGTTCTGTGTTCAAAAATGGTACGTTTAAGTTTTTAATTTCGTGTAGGAGTTTAAATTTCAAACAATAATGCTTAAGGCAAGGTTCTGTGAGGCTAGGCACAGTGTCCATCATGAAGTGAGCTTGAATGGTTCAGGATGAGCAGAGTTTGTGTGTTGAAGGGAGTTGGTGATTGACCAATCGTCACTCCACAGTAATTCTAACTCTAAAAATCCACCGTCTTCAGGTTTTTGGCATTATAAGACTTTCCTTATTATGTTTACTTTCAGTTTATTTGGTGAGGTATGTTGTCTTACCTCCCAAGCGATACTGTCCAGCGGAAGCTTAACACTTTTAGTAGTCTCCGACAAAGGTAAATGATTCCCCAGGGGAGGTAGAAACCTCTAACTAATAATATAGATAAATATCTTACCTTAACAGCGACAATCTCTCCAAGATGGTGTTGTGATGACCCCGCAAGCATCACAGTGTAAAACCAGATTAAACGCTTTAGGATCTGAGAGAGTATCTGGCATGGTATATTTTATACAATGAAACAGTAAACACCTCTAAAGTGAAGTAATATAGGCGCTGTGGTCCACTGTAGGTCACTACTGTCTTTCACTGTAGGTTTGGGCTCAATACTTAAAAGCTGATGTTTGTTTAGGAATGCACTACATATATGTTCAAGACACAGAGTGATGGTACCATAGACACTGCCTGGCTATATAATCGCCACCACTCCTCTCGGATTTATTCTGGGTTGTATTTTTCTTTGTTCTATTACAGCTTAGTTTGTAGTTTTAAAAAATTACCCCTGTGGGAGTATACCCTACTTAGCCTAGATCATGCTATGTTCCCTGCAATGTCTTTTGGGAGATTTTTGGGGGCATAATTCAAAGCAACGCTGAATCAATTACCAGCAGTGACACGTTTAGAGTAGATGTAGCACGGATAAACATTCCAGTAGGTAAAGGAAGGGCAAGACCCGACTTTTACAATACCTTTGATGAAGAACCTAAAGAGGGAATCGAACCCGGGACCTCCTGAACCGTAGTCCAAGGCGCTAACCACTAGACCACCGCATTCCCCCCGATTATGCTGCGAGATTTAAGGTATTTATTAGTACCCCTTCAATTATTTTGATACTTGCCCGCAGTACAGAGGTTAAGTTTTTTGTAAGATGTAAAGGATGTTAACAGGTACATACATACCAAATTTCATTAAAATCGGCCAAGCCGTTCTTGGGATATTGATTTTTAAAATATAGCTCCTTCAATTGTTTTGATACTTCCCGCAGTACAGGGATTAAGTTTTTTTAAATAGTAGCGGAGGTTAACAGGTACCTATATACCAAGTTTCATTAGAATCGGCCAAGCCGTTCTCAATATATTAAATTTTAAAGTTTTACACCCTCCATCATCCCCTAAACAACCCTCTTCTACCCTCCAACAAAATTGAAGGTTAGAGGATGTTAACAAGTATCCACATGTCAAGTTTCAATTATATCGTCCCACCCGTTCTTAAGATATTGATTTTTAAAGTATGACTCCTTCAATTATTTTGATACTACCTGCAGTACAGGGTTTAGGTTTTTGTAATATGTAGCGGAGGTTAACAGGTACATACATGCCAAGTTTCGTGAAAATCGGCCAAGCCGTTCTTGAGATATTTAATTTTGAAGATTTGCCCCTTCATTTTTTGAGATGCAACCCGCAACATTTTGGTTAAGATTTTTCATATGGGTAGATACCCCCCTGGAGTGCCTACACTACGTAGTAGGCAGTTTTCTGGGGTCAGAATGACCCTAGGACTTACCGTTTTCGAGATATTAGCGATTTTTGAGTTTTTTGCAACGCTTTCTTGTGATATATACATGTAATAGTTTTATATATTGGGTTAGCGGCACTTTCTTGCGAAATATACATTGCCATAGGTTGGTAACACATCGTGGCGTGAAGTAATATATACATATAATAATTTAGATAGTTTGACAAAATATATATACATATATATATATATATATACATATAATAATTTAGATAGTTTGACATAATATATATATACATATATATATATATATATACATATAATGATTTAGGTTTTGTAGGTAGCGTTTAGAGTGGCAACACTGGCTAAGTGAGGTTAGATAGCCACTTACCTTTCTGGTGATGGTATATTATACACTATTATGGTACATATATGATTATACTCTGTGGCGTTATATATGGTACATATATATATATATATTTATGATTATACACTGTGGCGTTATATATGGTATATTTAATTATGTATGGTACATATAATTAGGTGATGGTATATTATACGCTATTATGGTACATATATATATATATGATTATACACTGTAGTATTATATATGGTACATATAATTATATATGATACATATAATTATGTATGGTACATTAGCTCTGCTAAGTTGGTAACACTACCTGGAGGGAAAAATCTGGAGGGAAGAAAAGTGAGGTTAGGTTTGGCGCCAATTTTTTTTTTGGCGCGCAAATTTGGCGGGAACGCCACCATGGGCGCCGCCATCTTGAATCACGTGACCGGCTCTCGACCAATCAGAAGCCAGATTTTAGGCCCATAAGACCCCATGTTACGGCCCAATCACTGCCAATCCTACTGCGGGCCCTTGCCAGGCAGGCCGATGCCAGTTGGGGACCTTTTTTACGTGACTATATAACCTATGCTTATATCAGATCGTACAGATGGCACTGTGTAATCACTAAAAGTTTAAATTTCCAATAACTGGATTGCTGCCTAGTGTGTTTTATCGTCGTGTTAGGCATATATAATCAAGTGATTTCAATTATGGTACGTAAACCGAACTTATTGCGTCACTTCAAGGAACATCTTTCCTTCATAAAGATAAAATATGGTTTTAAAGTCAGTAGGGTGGAGCCCTAAGGTTGAGGTTAACAAAAGTATCCACATTTTTTTATAATTGAAAATTGACTAAAATCACGAGAAAAACGTAAAGAATTACATACAAACTTTACCGATGGGGAGGAGGTCTACGGTTGAGGGGGCGGCGCGCGGGGCCCATTCATCGTGAGGACATTTTTCAAGAGATGTGGCTTCAACAAAACAAATCCAACTTACGTTAAGGCAAACATTTGTTTATTTATTAAAAATACAAAATAAAATACTAATGTTTTAACTAAACACCTTTTGGATGTTAAAAAGTTACTCATGATAATGTAATTACAAAATGATTTATAGTTTTGAGTTTTTAACACACAAACACACACGTACGGCCACTTAACTTCTTAAAATATATTTTACTAATGGTTTGAAGAAGCCATAGTCCCTATAACCTTGCTTAAATACTCTAACCCATCAGATATTTTATTTTTTTCATGCTGAGGAAAATTAAACGATATAAGTAGGAGCACATGTCAGTTAGCAAACAATGTAGATACGTAATAACATGTGTTTAATGCTACCAGAGCAGTCGTGTTTATATCCCCATTCCTTTCTTATGGGGATGTTTTATGTTATTGCTTGTTTGTTGTTAAATTTTTAGAAATACTGCTATTTTTCCCACGTCCCTGGGATCAAGTCCTTTAATTTGAGCCGTCTCCCATTATCCTGCGTTTTGCCAAACTCCCACAATTTTCACTTAAACATGTCGTTTACAGAATCGTATATATTTAAAAATAATCGGGTTATTTATTTCACGCAGATTTCGAGACAACTACTTGACGGATTTTGATGATTCTTTCCTCAATATGAAGGTAATTTTACGTAGAAAGTCGTAACGGAGCCAGAATTTCGATTCAGGCCTCAGGGCTCTGCCCCACGGGAATTTTAAGTTCCCATGTTATTCATATAAAAGAGAGTTTAATTTGGTTTATGTCACGTTTTTCTTAGTTAAATTCATTAAAATAGACAGCTGTTAAAGCTAACTGATTATATCTAACTACAGACTGTCATTGTTTTGTTTAAATTGTTATACTCTCTTTCTTATTTAGCGTTTTTAATCGCAGAATCTTGCGGAGGAGCAGTTCGTTATATATAATAGTAACTATTATTTAAACTACTATTAAAACTGTTTCAATTCAGTAAGTACTAAGGTTTGCTGTGACAGAAAAATCTACATCTGGAAAATTAAATAGTAAATCAGTTGATGCTGCACTCTACCGGAACAAATCAACCTTCTCAGATCCGATAAGAACGTTATCTTTATTTGTATAACTTGAATTTAGTTTTTGTCTAATAAATTTCAAAAACCTTTGTAAAACTGAATGAATTATTGTTATAACAAGCACTAATTTAATTATTTAACTATAAAACATATAAATATAAACATTTTTAAATGGTTTCTTGTTATTAGTAAACAATATTTTAATAGTATCTCGTACTTTACTAATATACATTTTTCCCAATGCTTTACCTTATGGAAATTTTCCAATTTTTAAATGTTAATTATACAAAGAGGGTTGAATGAATGTGTTCAGTTTTTGAACTGGTAGCGTAAAATTTAATGGAAAACATTTTTGTCAAATTTGAAAGATATCCATTCAACCGTTTTCAAGTAATTGCGTTTCGAACATAACCGCATAACCACACAACCACTGACGGACAACGAATCATTGTCTCTGCTATTGCATAGACTCCTTCACTTCGTTCCGTCATCAATTAAAGTTTTATAGGCCGTCGGAACAGATAAGTCCCAAAGGACATACCCGGTACGGGTCGGAAATTATAGATTGTTTCTGATTAAAGTGCATTGCCTGCTGTCAAATACTTGCTCAGTCGGTCTAGGAAGTACTGAAAGTCATTAGAGCTGAGCCTCATTGAAACGGGAATAAGAATACAACCATGTTTTTTGTTTCTTTCTATGGGTCCAGCTTCTTTCAAATAGCTGCTCAACAACTCTTGTTTGTTTGTTGGTCATATTGATTGTGGACTTAAAAACACATAAAATATTCAGTATTTTAATCACAATGACTACCGGGACAAACTGACCTTTAAATACCACGTTGCAAGGGCTTATGTGTTCCGCAGACGTCTTTCCTTTGTTCTGTAACAACACAAACTAATAAAACATTCACCTTCAGGACTCCACCCCATGGGATCTCAAAGTTACAATGTTAATCTTATGTAGTTGTATTTTATTTAATCTAACATCTGGTTATAAGGTAAACACTTCAAAACATCCTATCCTGTGTCTGTGAGATTTCCGTGCAGATAACGGGACACCTACTAATAACACATATGGTGTATTCTGTAGTGAAATGTTGAGTAACCTGGACCCTTAAGATCTACTTTGTAGCAGTGCCGGACAATGGGGCATAACAATAATACCGAAATAATATTTAATACCCCCGTCGCAGCAAACCTGCATACTCAGCGAATTTCCAATGGAGATATAAATGTCTTAATACTACATAAAGCCACTTACCAAGTTTCATAAAAATATATTCACAAATAAGCACTATATACAATTTTAATTATTCTCCATAAGAATAACATTGGGGCTGAGTACGCAGGTTTGCCGTATCAAGGAACACAAAAAATGGGTTTTTATGCTATTATCAATATAACTCAACTAAGTGAAGTCATATCCAGTTTTATTCATTTATTTTCATAATTAAGGGAGACATAGCATTTAATTATTACCCTTAAGAATAACATTGGGGATGAGTACGCAGGTTTGCTGCAACAAGCCAAACAAAATAATGGGTTTTTATGCAAATATCAATAGAACTCATCTTAGTGAAGTCACATACCAAGTTTCATCCATATAAATTCATAAATAAGCGATATATAACATTTTAAGTATTTTCCATAAGAATAACATGGGGACCAAGTACCTAGGTTTGCTGCTACAGGAACCATAGGCGAAAAATTTTTTTGTGCAAACAACAATAAACCACAACCAGATCAAACCATATACCAAATTTTGCCAGTTTATGTTTATAAATAAGCGAGATATACAATTTTTCTTTTTCTCCATAAGAATAACATTAGACAACGTACTGTGTTTAGCACTTTCAATATCTCGGTAACCAATTGACGTAGAGCAATGATCAAAATACCAAATTGTTTGTTTTTTAAGCTGAATTCAACGGTATAAATTACAATTTGATTTAAATTAAAATTACATGTGAAAACCCCAAAAAACACATTTTTGGTGTACAAAACCACCCAAAAATCCCTCTTCGGATGGTGCGATTCATCTGGTTTTCGAACTCGTTCAAATAAATGGTACTTTACACATTTGTACCAAATTTCATTAAGATCGGACCTTTTTTACGAGAGTTATCGTGCTTACGGACACATATATATATATACATATATAAAAATTTGAACGAATGGTGTTTTTGGTATCTGGGGACCTCAAAATGAAAAGTTATCATGGTCTCGGGCTTAAGTCTTACCATGACCTACGGTAATAGCTTCTTCCCTATAGGGGAAATTCGCTAAAACAGCCTAAACGTTTCCTCCTCCACTCAAAATGTGTAAAATGTTTTATTTAATTCTGTACAGTCTTTTGTTGTCAAACGCGGAACAAATATGGCCCATAAACAGACTAACAGATAAACGAATTTTAACGACAATTTAAATATCTCCGCTGCATTAAACATTTCACTGCTCAAAGCGATGTAGTGAAAACAAATTTTATTTAGATATATAATGACAATCCTTACCTGTAACATATGGTATTACTAATAACCTGCCTGTAATGTAGTAACAGCTGCAATTCAAATAAAATTGTTCCCCATGTTAATCTTATGGGCAAAAAACTAACTTTGAAGGCGGCCCGTGCCCTTCGATTGAAAATATCGAAAAAGGAAAACCGTTATGCACAACTACAACTCAGGACGAATATTGTGGTACCTCAATCGTCAAAATTGGCCCATAAATAACGGAGAAGTTCTCTTAACAAAAATCGTCTTAGCGTATTAATATATCAGATTTACATTACTATCAGCTGAGTAACTAAATAAAATATAACTCCATAAGATTAACATTGAAACTTTGAGAGATCGAGGGGCAACGCCTCATGGTCGAGAGTTCATGGGAACCCCAAAAGGCTAGAGGGAGCTTTCGACTGATACCAAATATGTATGTTAAATAATAGTTTTAAGGGTTAAAAATCGCCATACAAAAATCAAAAAAATCTTTTAATAATATAGATTTGTAATTTTGTATTATGTTTGTATTGTCTTGAATTGATTGCAAATGGCTCTGTTTCGTAGAAATAAATAAATAGTGATGGTGATTCCACTACTTTTCAACAAATCTAATTTATTAAATAATAGCAAATAAAAACCAATATACGGCAATGTTTATCATCTTACTGTTTGGATGAACGAAGAGATTTATATTACGTAGGGATATCGGGATTGGCGGGATGAATGAAAATGCGTATTTAAAACGAAATATTGCCTAACAATTTTAAAAACGAAAGCGTTGGCGTCTTACACAATGATTTAGCAAAAATTGTAATTTCTCTCAAATGAACACTTTGATCAAATTCAAGTTATACCTACGTTAAGATAGCTTAAGCCTTATATAGGTTATTGAATCTTAAGACTTGCAAGCATTTTGTGGAAATATTTATTTACCAGTAATTTACTGTACCTAGCCAAAGTTTATATAACAGCATCGCCACTATGATAAATCC
Source organism: Allygus modestus (assembly GCA_963675035.1). NCBI lineage: Eukaryota > Metazoa > Arthropoda > Insecta > Hemiptera > Cicadellidae > Allygus > Allygus modestus. Next base: position 188,077,563 of record OY776112.1, on the reverse strand, counting down.
CATACGGTGCTGAATTATAACTCGGCACCGTTAAATATATTAGTTAAACTAATATAACGAGTGAAAATAACTACTTAAGAATTGATTTTAACTAGCTTTGTCTTTCGCAGTTGTATTTTATGATGAAACCTTGTGTTTTCTGTTATTCGCTGGACATAACCTCAAAACCAACATCAGCAAAAATTAAAACCAATATGGAGTAACTCTGGTTTATTCATACCTCCAAATACACTCGAAGTAGGAGTGATTTTCACTGTTTCAAAAGATGATTATGTACTCATCTAATGAAAGAAGTACCTGGGAGGCCGAGCTTTGCTCGGGGCGGCCAGTCAGTTTGTTTAGATGACTCGGAGTAATATTTCACCACTTCCCCTACTTATAATTGGATTTGTATAACTCATTTGCCTCTTTTCTACATTTTTAAGGTCCCTCCAGTTGTTATTTATAGCTTAATGTCCCTTTGATTTTTTTACTAATCTATATATGTAATCTTCACTCAAATCTTTAAATCTCTGCTCTCACGAAACCACATGTTAATAACTATGAACAACATGAGTATTACTTTGACAGTTCATTGACTGATTATAAACAGCTGTTGCAATTCTGTTGTTTTGATTTTAAACTCCATAAGCCCAATGTTAATTTTTTTAACTTTTCATTTTCGTTTTTTTTACATTATTCGATTTTTTTGGGGGATGAGACCTGTCTAGAACTTATTTTTATCCCAGAAATTAGTTATTTCGAACATTTGAATAAAATCGTTGGAGCCGTTCTTAAGATCCGTGTCGCAAGCAAGCAAGCAAACCTTACTCATATTAGAGTATAGGATTAATTTTTCATCTTTTAATGAACGAAATTTTCACTCTTTATGAAAATATGAGATTTTCCATTTATTGGGAGTGGATATTCATTCTTTCGGAGTGAACACCTGATTCACTCTATCAAAAGAATGTTTTTTTCATTATTTATATTTTAGCGTGTAGTTATCATTTAAAACGTTGAGTGAAAATTGGTAATAAATAACAGAAGTATACAGAGTGGACATATTATCTAAATATATATTTTTTCAGACACATTCACTCGCTCACATTGTGATCACTGTTACTCAAAAAACAACAATATGTAAGAAGGTGAAATCTTTCATAGTGCTTCCCCTTATTCTGCAGATGTACATTAAGGCTAGGTTCGAAAACAATCGTACCTGACTGTGCCCTAATTTACTTTTATTGTTGGCAATCTTATGAGCATTAGTTGACTTAAGTTGAATTCGGTAGGAAGTACCTAATATATCAGAATAAACACAAGCCTATTCCTGATAAGAACGTGTTTTAGGGCCCCACCCCCGAACCTTCAGAATACTTATTTTAACAATCTTGTACCTGCTACTGGACTGATGGAAATGAAATTCTTTAGCAAAAAAATCAGATAAAAATAATTAAGGGATCTGCCCCACTACCCTTTAATGTAATCATGACAAACTACTCAACCAATAAAGCTGAAATTTGGTACTTTACATGACATCAGCAACAACAACATGGCCCATAATGGGGAGTCATGGTGTTGCTCTCTCTAGAGATTACAGACAGACCCTTTGTGTGGTTGGGTCATGGAGGGACGAGATCTACGCCTCTCTAAATAGATATTTTATGTAGCCAACTACTGAGTGTCTCAACCTAACTGTAAATTTGAAAATTATTTTTCGATAAGATTAAAGGGTTGAGGAGTTGTATTAGGTAATTCTAAAAGTTGGGAACAGGACATTGGAAAACAGGTGGTCTCATAAACATCCCTCTTTCTCTCTGTTTCGTCTGTAATCGATGAATAAAAGAATACTGATCGACAGTTTTTCCCCTCAGGTTCATAAACAGATTAATTTCAAGAGTGCCTTGTGCCATCCTCACGTCCACCAATGAAATATTGTAAAATTAATTCGGTTGTTATTCTTTTCAAATTCATCTATTATTTAGACATACAACCCGTACGAAGGACGGGTACACAGCTAGTATGTATAAATATATATATAGATACCAAACAAGATTAATATTACCATTTCCAACACATTCCAACGGAGGTATAGGCATTTCAGTAGAAATTTTACATTTCTGACTTTAAACTGATTACTGGGGTAGGGTCACTAGAGAGATTTAAGGGCACTTTTGAGAAAACGTACATTTATCTATTCTTGTACTATAAACCGACCACAGTTCAGTTTGTCACAAATTTACTAGGCTGAACTCTGACTTAGGATAAGTGAATTGTTGAAGGGTATCAGGCGAATAGTTATCACCTTTCAGCACTTGAAAAATTACAACCACTTTGTCCTCTTTATGGCGTAAGTTTATGCTATTTGGATATATGTAAAATATCGTCTGTTAACAATATCCTTTCATATAATGGTAAAAGAATAATGAAATAAGTGTCTACGTGTATCTGTTCTATATTGCATTTCATACTTAAAACAATAATATAATATAAATTTATACATAGTCTAATAAAATATAATATTTTTCCTTTATTAGTTGTTTAACCAAAACTTAAGCATTTAAAAATATGGCGATAGAGATCATCAATACCACAAAAGAGAAGCTAATAGTATCAGTTTTCAACAAAGAAGTACCGGTACCTTCTCCTCCTGTAACTTTTTTGGATTCGTCCGTCTCAGCGGTGCACAGTCCGGGGTACTGAGTGCTGCAGTGTGTGTCCTCTGGACATTGGCTGCAGGCCTTCCCTATGATGTACATCCGAGCGGTGATCATGTTACCGCCAACAGCGTAGTCGCACTTCATAAACACCGGTTGGTACCATTCGTTAGCCTTATCCTGCTCCACGTACCCACAGCCTAGCCGGTCGGTGTCGCCCCATACCAACTGCGTGTAGTGCCCGGTCCCCGGGTTCCATACGTAGGAGTTGATCGTCCCCGTATCCTGCACGCCTGATACTTCGTTGTACCACAGTTGTACCATTTCGTAAAACAGATTCGTTCTGTTAGCTCCTTCCATTAGAGGTATATTGCTGTTGACGCTGTTCTGACCCACGAATGATCCATCCTTGAGATTTCGACATTGGTCGTGGGCCAGACCGTCCTTTTCACACTCGTTCGCGAATCTCTGTGCTATAGCCTCGAGCTCCGAGTCCCACTTGAGTTTCATCATGTTCGCCGCTTCTGGCTGACCCTGCTGGTTCCCATTGGCGACGCGTTGTCTCAAGACATTGTGAGCGTCAAGAATATTCGCCCTATATTCGTCGTTTAAGCCGGCTTTTGCGTCTTTGGATTGACAAAGCGGTGCTGATGTGTCCAAAGACTCAGGATATTTGCACATTGAATGTTCGCTGCCGTCGCTACATGGTGGATATTCACAAGAACCTCTAACTTCATTGCCGGTAAGTATTTTTAGGAATAAAAATAATTTAAAAATATTACAGTAAAGCTCCATATAGGGAAAGAAATAAATATACAACATTAATTTTGTAGCAATAATTGTAGTAAACTTGAATTTTGGGTTATTTTAAAATTGTATTTATACAAATGATTTCACGTTACATATGGTTAAGCTGATCAGTTGGTGGAATTGGATCAGCTATTAGGTTCCTAAGTACTTTGTCGGAGTACTATATTAAAAACACAAAAACAACTTTAAAAGCATGCACGAGTAAGTAAAGTTTTGTGTCGTTATAAGTCAGGGGACCTTTTTTAATTAGGTTACTAGCTGTTACCCGCATGCTTCGCCCCGCAAATGATTTATAAAAGTTATGACAGTTGTGTGTGCTGCATTCTGTGGTTTGCCCATTAAACTACTACGAATCAAGATCAGCTGTTTGTATTTTCATCAGCTCAAACAACAATTACTGTCCAAAGGTAAATTTAACCCATGGTAAATTTGCCGGGGTCTCTGGCGGAGCCCTAAAGTCAGATCAGGATGAAAACCATTTAATTATCCTGTTTTATCTCTAAAGAATCAGTGTACAAATTTTCAACTCTCTAGGTAAATGGGAAGGGGGAGAATTATTGATGAGTATGAAGTTTTTTCCTTTAATAGGTATAGATAGATACGTTCTAATTTGCCTATAAACAATATCATCGCAAGATTAGACCTTTGGAGCAAATACGATCTTCTTTGCTCTAGCTTGGTCAGAAACCCAAACTTCCTTTTTCGAAATGGACTATCGATGGTGACGAATATTGGTGGCATTTATTCGTTTTATACGTATTAATTATTGTATTACATGCTTGCACTTTAGTTCACTAAGTCATAATCTGTTTGTTCATTACTAGTAGCCCGTCTCGGTTTCGCTCGCTATCACAATTTTATGTTTGAGTAGTTAGTTAATTATCATTTTGGACATGTCGTTTTATTCAATCTTCAGATTTTATAGTTCCTGCTCTTAATATGCTTTACTTTAGGGTTCTCCAAATGTTAGAGCCGTCGAAGTTATGGGTTATTAAATGTGGCTAATCAAGCCTAATTTATTGAAAAAATATTGTTTTGTGTAGATAATTATTCTAAAACCAACATTGGGGTAATGGTTAACATTTGTAAATAAAAACAAAAGAAGTGTAACAAACTAAACTAACCATTCGAATGTAAAAATAACACTTACTTGATAAAGAGCATGTGATTTTTTTGGGAGGATAGTGATTATAACCAATGTGTACATTTAACATTATATATACATGATTAGGTTATTTATAGATAGCAAGAACCATAAAATCTGAAGATTAAATAAAACGTCATGTTCAGAATTATAATAATCGATAAAATAAGCAAAAAATATGCTCGCCTTGGAGAGGAAGAGTGAATATAAGAACTCTAGGCATTTTTAACAAACTGGCAGGCTTCTCGAGCAAAGTTCTTTCCCCCAGGTGCTTTAACAAATATTAACTAACTACTCAAACATAAAATTGTGAATTCGAGCGAAGCCGCGACGGGGTACTAGTAATGAACAAACAGATTATGACTTAGTGAACTAATGTGCAATCATGTAATACAATAATTACTACGTAGAACACGAATAAATGCTACCAATATTCATCACCTTCGATAGTCCATTTCGAAACGGGAAGCCCTGTTTGGGTTTCTGACCAAGCTAGAGCCAAGAAGATCGTATTTGCTCCAAAGTTCTAATCCTGCGATGGTATTGTTTATAGGCAAATTAGTATGTATCTACCTATACCTATTAAAGGAAAAGCTCTCACACACTCATCAATAATTCTCCCCCTTCCCATTTACCTAGAGAGTTGAAATTTTGTAAATTGTTCTTTAGAGATAAAATAGGATAACTAAATGGTTTTTATCCTGATCTGACCTTAGGGCTCCGCCAAAGACCCCGACAAATTTACCATGGGTTAAATTTACCTTTTGGACAGTAATTGTTGTTTGAGCTGATAAAAATACAAACAGCTGATCTTGATTCGTAGTAGTTTAATGGGCAAACCACAGAATGCAGCACACACAACTGTCATAACTTTTATAAATCATTTGCGGGGCGAAGCATGCGGGTAACAGCTAGTAGCCTACTTAAAAAAGGTCCCCTGACTTATAACGACACAAAACTTTACTTACTCGTGCATGATTTTAAAGTTGTTTTTGTGTTTTTAATATAGTACTCCGACAAAGTATTTAGGAACCTAATAGCTGATCCAACTCCACCAGCTGATCAGCTTAACCATATGTAACGTGAACTCATTTGTATAAATACAATTTTAAAATAACCCAAAATTGAAGTTTACAACATTTATTGCTACCAAATTAATGTTGTATATTTATTTCTCTACCTACATGGAGCTTTACTGTAATATCTTAAAATTATTTTTATTCCTAAAAGTACTTACCGACAATAAAGTTAGAGGTTCTTGTGAATATCCACCATGTAGCAACGGCAGCGAACATTCAATGTGCAAATATCCTGCGTCTTTGGACACATCCGCACCGCATTGCCAATCAAAAAACGCAAAAGCCGGCTTAAACTACGAATATAAGGCGAAAATTCTTGACGCTCACAATGTCTTGAGACAACGCGTCGCCAATGGGAACCAGCAGGGTCAGCCAGAAGCGGCGAACATGATGAAACTCAAGTGGGACAAGGAGCTCGAGGCTATAGCACAGAGATTCGCAAACGAGTGTGACAAGGACGGTCTGGCGCACGACCAATGTCGAAATCTCAAGGATGGAACATTGGTGGGTCAGAACAGCGTCAACAGCAATATACTGTGTAAGTGTCCATTGGAAGAAGCTAACAGAACGAAACTGTTTTACGACATGGTACAACTGTGGTACAACGAAGTATCAGGCGTGCAGGATACGGGGACGATCAACTCCTACGTATGGAACCCGAGGACCGCGAATTACACGCAGTTAGTATGGGCCGACACCAAACGGCTAGGCTGTGGGTATGTGGAGCAGGATAGGTCTATCGAATGGTACCAACCGGTGTTTATGAAGTGCAACTACGCTGTTGGCGGTAACAAGGTCACCGCTCAGATGTACATCATAGGGAAGGCCTGCAGCCAATGTCCAGAGGGCACTCACTGCAGCATTCAGTACCCCGGACTGTGCACCAATGAGACGGACGAATCCAAACAAGTGACAGAAGGAGAAGGTACTAGTACCGGTACTTCTTTGTTGAACACTGATACTATAAGCTTCTCTTTTGTGTTATCGATGATCTCTATCGCCAAATTTGTAAATGCTTAAGTTTTGGTTAAACAACTTATAAAGGAAAAATATTATATTTTAATTAGGCTATATATAAATTTATAGTTATGAGTAGTGACGAAAGGGGAGGTCTGGGGCGGCAGTGACGTCACACACGTCACGTGACCGGATGGGCTGAGTGAATATATACGATATGTGAGGCTGAGCCAGTGACGTAGGCGGTTTTGTGACTAAATGAGGGAAAGGTTAAATTTCAAGGTCACGTGGAGGGAATTTTAAAAAAGTACTACCTAGCACGCCAAAAATTCGAGTCATGATTAGATAGTTTAAATCGATAAAAATATCGAATGAAAACAATCGAATGAAACAATCGAATGATACGATTGCGAGGTAGTACTATTACATATATTACTTTATTTTGTAACTTTTATTTTTATTTTCAATAATTTATGCTTACAATAGTTCCCCGTTGTTGGTTGTCATCGATGTTGTTGATCCGGACGAGTCGCGGCCGGAACGGCGATGAACATACGGATGTGGACCCGCAACATCCATTTCGTGAAATCGAAGGAGAAAACAGCTTTCCAGCGAATGAAAACATTGAGAAACAAAAGTTGGAGCTTCGTCAGTTTCTCGAGGGCACCCGAGAGGATTGTGTCCCGTCAAACGCAGTTTTCAAGTGCTGCGCTTGTTTGACCAATCGCCCGTCCCGACTGTGTGTTCCTTGCGGTCACATAACTATGTACCGAGATTGTGCCGAAAACTTTGTTGACACCGATCTGTTCCATAGGGTACTTCTACCTGACGGCAATGAAATGGACACACCTATTAGATCTTGAGTGACATGATAATGCTATTTTGTGAAGAGCATATCGGAGAGGTTGATGTTCACCAGTCAAGAGCCGGAGGTGTACTGACCATTCGCAAGCTAGCGTTGTTCCGGTATTAAATAAAATGGTGGGGGTAAACGTGTAAGATGCGGGGCAGGTGATCAAAAAGCACCTGTCGTGGGGCAGATTGCGCGGGGCAGATGGCAGCTGGCGTGAGGTACGTGATCGCAAAGCAGCTGGCGTGAGGCAGATGTTAATTCTTGAATTTTATTTCCAAGTCTGTGTAACAGTAGATATAATAGCAAAGTTATTTTTACCTTTACCACCTTCTTCCATGATTGTTTAATAAAATGTCTATAAAGGACGACATCATTGCTTCCGTATCAGATGGTGTTCTTGTAAAAACCTCATGTACTTGTATTCCTCCAGATGTATATTCATCAGTGATCTCTTGTTCAATATTATAAGAGGCAGATGTGGAAGAAACAGTAGTGTCTTGGATTGGCGAGTCCATGTGTACTAGGCAGGCAGGCAGGCGCCGTAGGTACACTGATGTGACACAAGCATGTAGGATAGGTACCCCGCCACACAACTCCCCCCCACCACAACACTTCCCCCACCAAGTTTTTACATCGCACAATAACCACGGAGCATGCGTTAGTTATGGTTTAACTCTAACACTGTGAGGTTCGTAGCTCCGTAACTGAAAACTTCAATCATCCTTGCTCAACACGGTGATGTGTACAATTATAACAGTCACTGTGATGTCAACTATTGCATGTATCCATCTGTTGCTTCTTTTGTAGCAGACAACTGGCTAAGAGTGTTTCAGCCTTAGCTATTCTACGACGGAACCGCTCACTGTCCGCTAAAAGCGTAGACATTCTATCTTCATAGTCGGAGAAGTAGAAGGTGGTGGCAAGCGGCCTACTAAAGGACACCTTCCTCATATTTCTGTAAAACTGACTTTTTTCAGACCCTCTAGGTAGATGTTCATCCGTCAAGAGCTGGAAGTATAATGATGTAGCGCTAGCGTGTATGATAGGCACCTATCCCCACCACAACGTTACCGTGTCCTTCAAAATGTTGTTATTCACTACGGTACCTTTAGACTAATCTAGAATCTGTTTGTACCTTCTTGTTCGTCTGACCAAGCCGCGTATTTTGAGTACCCACTTGGTACACTTTAAACAATAAATAAAGAAGTTATTTAGGTTTAACCTTGAAAAGAGCTGTTTTCCACCGTTGTTTCTATACTCTTGGTCGGATCTGAATTCTGTTTGCACCATCTTGTTCGTCTTGATGAGCCGCGTAATCTTAGTACCCACTTGATATACTTTAGACCATAAATAAAGAAGTAATTTAGGTTTATTCTTCAAAATAGTTGTTTTATCGATGTTGCTGCTATACCCTAGGTCAGATCTGAATTCTGATTGCACCTTATTGTTTGTCTCGTCAAGCCGCGTAATTTGAGTACTCACATGACATACTTTGGACGAACTTTATACCTACAAGTTGTTTTTCGACTATTGCTGCAATACCCTTAGTCGGATCTGAATTATGTTTACACCTTCTTGTTCGTCTGATCAAATCGCGTAATTTGAGTACCCACACGACATAATTCGGATAAACTTTGTACCCCCACCCCCCCTTTTATGGGTCATGTTCAAGGTCACCCCCCTCTTTTGGGTCATGTTCAAGGTTAAAGTCTTTCAAGGTCAAGGCCACTTGCAAAACCGTTTAAAGGCAAAGTCCCTAACTTGAAATGCTTAGGCGGTCCTTTTGTTTAAAAGGACCTTATGTGGGGGAGAAACGGTTTTATTTTACAATCCACCTAACTCCGCTCTCTTCTTTCATCAAGTACAATTTCCGCTCATAAGGTACTTCTGGTGGTGATGGAATTGAGTTTGGTAGGTTGACCTCGAAAATAACTCCATCGGCAGATAAATAGTAATTGTTGTTGTTGTTCTTTGCCACCACTCTGTATGCAAACACTCGTCTTAAGTTCTTAAATTTCGTTTTTGTAATTTCAATCGGTGTTACCAATTGTTCAATGGTCAAGGTCTTCATCTTCTTAATTTTCTTCATGACGGAGTGATGGAGTGTTTTAATAGATGATGAAGAACCTTGGACGGAGTGATGGAGTGTTGTAGTAGATGATGAAGAACCTTGGACGGAGTGATGGAGTGTTGTGGTAGATGACGATGAAGAACCTTGAACAAAGAATAGAGGATAGTTTCTAAAATTCTTCTTTATCCTCATCCTGAAAGAAGACGGTCTTTTAAAACCGCTGGCTTTTGGAGCTGCCTTACTTAACGACTCCTTGATCCTTTGAAGTTTCTCATTATTCAATGGTGTAGTCATGATGAAAGCGAGAGAACGAGATAGGTGTGGAGAGCGCGAGGAAAGTACCAGTCAATGGTTGAAGCTGGAATGAGGTAGCAGACGGAGTAAAGCAGATTGCAAAGTGAAACCTTACTCTATCCATATATGGTTAGAAAGCTGGGGACTGGTTTAGAACCTGTTTGACCTAGACACCCCCCAAGGTCATCCCCCTCAAGGTCAACGGTCAAGGTCCCGCCTATAAAAGAAGGAGCAGCCCGCACAGGGTTCGCAGTCGTAGGCCGACAGCCTAGCTAGCTGTTTCCCTGCGCTGTCCGCAATAGTATCTCTAGTATAGAGTTGGTACCACTGTATATTAGAGATACTACCTTAGTTTAAGGCATGTCTATTTATTACTAAGCATGTTAGAATAACGCTTATGGTTTGCTGCTAGCATTGACTATAAATACTGAAGTAGACATCCCATCCATATGGCCCAGCTGTCCCACTTTTAGTGTATGCTAGAATTTAAAATTGAAGTAGTTTGATTTGGTCACCGACAGATTGTGCTGCTGTCAACTTTTTATTTTAGTTATTTACGTTAACTTTTAAAATGTTTCCAGGCCAGAAAGCAAGTGATTATCAACTTATGTTTGCTTCCTGACACACCAACTGTTGTATTATCCCCTCCTTGAGAGGATAAGTAATAGTTGACAGCAGTATACTCTGTTGGTGATTATTGTAAACTGCGACCTCTTTCAATCCTGGCATACACAAAACTATGGACACATTTTACAATGGCAATGAGAAGTCTACTTCAGTATTTATAGTCAATGCTGCTAGTAAATGTAGTTAGTTTAACTGATTGTGGGGTTGGTTTTTTGAAGTGTTTTATTTACTAATGAAATATGTACTTTTCTTTCACGCTCTACAAGTGGGTAAAGTCTTTAAATATGTCAGGTTTTTTTTTAATATGTTTCTCAAATAAACACCTTTGCTAACCCCTTACAAAAAGGTATGGCGAGAAAACCGACCTTAAGTCATTACGGCGCGAAAACCGGATGACTTTACCTATCTTAGCCCTCACTCACGAGAAACAGATTCAGTCAGTTTGCTTATTTTTGGTTAAATTTAAGGGGATCTTGGTCAGGTGATTATTGTACTTCGGTTCGTAGTACTCTGACGCCTACACAGTGATGAATGTCCTTGCGGTTTCAGAGTGCGCGACTGTTGTAAACTGACTATATTGCTTATTTTTGGGGGGTACATTTTCGGGGGAAATAAATTTAAGGGGATCTTGGTCAGGGATCATTATACTTCGGTTCGTAGTACTCTGACACCTACAAAGTGATGAACGTCCTTGCGGTTTCAGAGTGCGCGACTGTTGTAAACTGACCATATTGCTTATTTTTGGGGGGTACATCTTCGGGAGAGAAAGTATGAACATAAATTTATAAAACTTGGTATAAGGCTTCACTTAGTTGAGTTCCATTGATATTTTCATGAAAAACAATTTTATGCCGATGAATCTCGTATCAGCAAACCTGGGTACTCAGCCCACATCTTATTCTTATTGAGAATAATTAAAATGTTATATATCGCTTATTTATGAATGTATATGGATGAAACTGGTATGTGGCTTCACTTAGTTGAGATCTATTGATATTTGCATAAAACCCATTATTTTGTGATCCTTGTTGCAGCAAACCTGCGTACTTATACACAATGTTATTCATAAGGAGAATAATTATTATTTTATATATCAATTATTTGTGAATGTATTTTGTAGGAATCTTGATAAGTCGCTTAAAGTGTTATTATATATGTGCATTGGAAATTCGCTGAGTATGCAGCGGGGGTATATATGTATATGTGTGTCCGTAAGCACGATAACTCTCGTAAAAAAGGTCCGATCTTAATTAAATTTGGTACAAATGTGTAACGTACCATTTATTTTAACGAGTTCAAAAACCAGAAGAATCGCACCATCCGAAGTGGAGTTTTGGGGGTTTTGTACCCCAAAAATGGGTTTTTTGGGTTTTTTTCATGTATTTTTTTTATGTAAATCCAATTTTAATTTATACCATTGAATTCTGCTTAAAAAAACAATTTGGTATTTTGATCACTGCTCTACGTCAAATGGTTACTTAGATATTGAAAGTGCTAAACACAGTACGTTGTCTAATGTTATTCTTATGGAGAAAAATAAAAATGGAGAAAAAATAAAAAAATAAAAAATAAAAATCTCGCTTATTTATGAACATAAACTGACGAAACTTGGTATATGGCTTCATCTAATTGTGGTTTGTTGTTTTTTGCACAACAACAATTTTTCACATGTTGTTCCCATAGCAGCAAACCTAGGTACTCAGTCCCCATGTTATTCTTATGGAAAAAATAAAATGTTCTATTTCGCTCATTTATAAATTTATATCGATGCAACTTGGGATGTGACTTAATTTACATGAGTTATTTACATGAGTAATTGACGTAGAGCAATGAGAAAAACCCCAAATTGTTTGTTTTTTGATGAAAATTCAATGGTTTAAATTCCAATTTGATTTTCATAAAAATTACATGTGAAAAACCCAAAACACCCGTTTTTGGGTACAAACCCCCCCCCCAAAATACCCCTTCGGATGGTCCGATCCGTCTGGATTTTGAAATCGTTCAAATAAATGCTACTTTACACGTCTGTACCAAATTTAATCAATATCGGTCCTTTTTTACACGAGTGATCGTGCTTACGGACACATAAATATATATGTATCTATATAATATATATATACATATATACAAAATTTTAACGAACGGTGTTTTTGCATCTGGGGGCCTCAAAATGAAAAGTTTCCATGGTCTCGGGCTTAAGTCCCACCCTGCCATCTACGGTAATAGCTTCTTCGCTATAGGGGAAATTCGCTAAAACGAATGCCATTGTCTTTGTCCCTTATGCGTTTCCTATACGATTGTGATTAAATTTTACATTATAATCCAGGTTGACCCTAGGAAGGTTTCTAGCCATTAATTGATCATCAAACTTAATGCTCTGTCATTCCATACTTTCAGGAATTATCAGTGTTGACCTTATGGAGTATATATTTTATTTTATTTCCATAGTAAAAACATCTTTATCATCTGGAAAATTAGCAGGAATCACTGGGAACTAAGGAAAAATACGCGAAAAAGGTCGCGGATACCAGCTAGTAACTTATAAGACTTTGAAACACTCATTTTCCACATGAAATAAAATATGTACATTTTAAATACACTTTCAACATGTCCACACAAAATCTATATAATATTATAAAGAAGAGGTGGTTTCTGTCTGTCTGTCTGTCTGTCTGACTGTCTGTCTGTCTGTCTGATGTTCCGGGTGAACGCAAAAACTACTTAACCGACTGGGCTGAAACTTTACACAAAGGTAGATCTTGAACCCATGCAACACATAGGCCTATTCACTTCCTTAAAATCCCCTCGGGCTACGCCCCGTGTACGTTCTAAGTTGCAATGTTTACATTTCATAAGAAAGTAAACATTCAGAAACTGTAATGCGAACAGCTGAGGGCACTTACATTTGACAGCTTAAAGAGCAGAAGCAAGAACAACAGCTGTTTCAAGCTAACTAAAATGCAATTTGCATTGACTATAGAACGGGTAAGGAAAACCCCTGAGCGAAGAACGTGTACATCAAGTATATATATATATTATATACCGTATAATTAATCTATATAAATAAAATTATCGTTTTGTCTGTACATTGCTTGGATTATGAAATTTTTGCATATTTTCATGTTTTACACCCTAGGGAAACCAAAACAAATCTTATTTCAATTTATATCTGTCTATCTGTCTGTCTGTCGGTAACGCTCAAGGACGGGGTTTTGTTCGCTTTTCACTGGAAAACGGGTGCACTGACATTAATGACACTTTGTTTCTTTGTTCTATATATGCGTGAGAAGGTTTTAGGGCACTATAAACTGGCATACGCCTTTAAAAAAAAATAATGGCGGCCGCTCAAAAACGTGATTTTGTGCGGTTTTGGTCATATTTTGTTCGCTTTTCACAGGAAAACGGGTGCACCGATTTTTATGCAACTTTTTTTCTATGTTCTATATGTGCGTTAGAAGGTTTTAGGCTAATTTGATTGTTTTAAATTACCTTAGGACACTGCCCCATAGGGTTTTAAAGATCCTATGCTATTCTTATGGACAAAGCATTTATTTATATTGAACCAGATGATGGCATAGTTATTCTATAAATAGGTTTTTTAGTTCTTTTTTAAAACGTTGAGTGAAGATTGGTAATAAATAACATAAGTGGATATATGATCTAAATCTATATTTGTCAGACTCATGCACTCACTGACATAGTGATCACTTTATCTAAGAAACGACAATGTCTATTGAAGATACAATTTTGGATGGTGGTTCGCCTTATGCTGCGGATTCACAATAAGAATACGTTTAAAAAAGTCCTATAGGGTTCTTCGCTAATTTACTTTTATGGCAATTTTATGAGTATTAGTATTTACTGGAACTTTGTAAGTTACATTTCGGTAGGAACATAACTAATTCATCAGAAAAAAACGCAAGCCTATTCCTGTTACGAAAATGTTTAAGGGCTTCGCCCCCCGGAATTTCAAAATACAATATTTTAACAATCTTGCACATACTCTTGGACTGATGGATCTAAAATTTGGTAGGAATGTAGCTGATAGTTCAGTGCAGACATTTACCTACTCCAGACACAAATATACTCAAGGACTCTGGCCCAATGGCCTTTAATATAAGCGTGTTAGTCATAACACACCAACTACTCAACCAGTAGAGCTGAAAATTGATGCCTTAAAGAAAATAAGAAACAACATCATGTGGAGTCACAGTGTTGTTCTTTGGAGATTTCACACAGACCCTTTGTCGTAAGTGAGACATGAGTGGACGAGTCTACGCCTCTCTAAAAATACATTTTATGTAGCCGACCACTGAGCGTCTGAACTTAACAGTAAATATGGAAATGTATTTTTGAGAAGATTAAGGGGTTGAGCAGTTTTCTTATGCGCTTTTAAAAGTTGAGATTGGGACATTGAAAAACAAATTAAGTCTCAGAAACATCTATCCTTCACTCGGCACTATCGATAAATCACAGGATTTATTGATTGACAGTTTGTTACACCAAGATTCATAAACAGTTTAATCTGGGAAGTGCCTGGCTCTGTGATTGTGACATCCTCACGTCCACCAATGAACAAGTAACGGAGATCAACACAAAGTAGGTCTATTCCAAAGGGAGGAACGAACATTTATACAATATTTAATACCGTTCATTTAACCATGACCACTGTTAGAACAGTTCGTATATATTGATTTACATTTATTTAAATAAAATCAAGTAGTCGTATGTTTTCAAAACATATGATTTTTCCAAGTTAAAATTGTTTATTTACAATTATAATGAAAACAGGACCTGGCAAGAATGGTGATTTTAAAAGTGGTTTGTCAATGTTTTTAAAGTTTACTGTTTCGTTACATTAATATTAACTTATTGGAATGTAAAGACTAATGTATCAAAGTATTTAAAATGTTAAATTAAACAGGGTTAATATTTTGTTGTACTTGAGTTCTTTTATTTCTAAAATCGAATCCAAAGTGTTACGTGTACCGATTTAGGGTCGCAAAAACCACACCGTTCACTACCCGACAGAGTTCCTCGACTTGGCAACAGTACCCGAACAATCTGCCATAGTATATTTCGTTACCTTTAATTTAATTCTACTTTCAAAGTGTAAAATGTAATTTTAATATTGTAAAAATATGTGGGTTGTTATTTTTTTTAGTTAATCTACCATTTATATACAACCCGTACGAAGGACGGGTACACAGTTAGTGTTAAATAATCTGAATACACTTTTAGTAATAAAAATTAAAATATAATAAATGTAGCAACATATAACAATGTATCAACATCTATGCAATCTTTAAATATGATTCTTTAAACTGGAATGTATTCATCTACTAAATTTCGACAAAATTTCATCTCAAATGGCTTATTAATTTGATCTTGTTGGAGCCCACTAATCCGCAGTCGAAAATTCAGCGATATTAGTTGTATTATGTTTCTTGTGCTATTTAAGTTTAAACTATGGTCCGATGCTTCAGCCCTCTTCCAGTTATAATTTTAATTTTATAATTTTAATGGCCCTCTTCCATTATAATTTTCAATAACAATCTTGAAAATGTATGTATAAAAATTTCAACTAATGGGTTGTAGATTGTTCAGGTTATATAGCCTCCAACACACCGTTTACATTTTGTACTGTTTACTGGGTAATAAATCAATAATAATGTGTAATTATAACACCTGATTATATTCTAGAATTACCGGTATTAAAAATAATTATCGCTGATCATAAGTTTATTTGGCAGTTTAAATTTGTTTGTACTGTCAATTTATAAGAAAATTACAAGGGACAACATTTAAATCGTGCTCCCTGGAGATCTGCCTTAATTTTTTATAGATGTTCCAACTTTCAGCCTTCTAGGTCGTACGATAGCCTAAGAAACCTGCGAAAATATATAAATTTAACATTTTGTCCCGTGTTTTTCCTTATATATTAAGTTTAATAGGTATATTGTTAGGTAAGACTGATAATATCAATAATTTCTAATAATACAAATTTTAAGTTTAAATGAGCCAATAAAAATGAAAATAACTGAATCGGTAATTTATTTCAAACTAAATGTAAAGAATGTTTTACTGGTCGCTCCTACGGGGCCACCGGAGAGCTTAAGTAGCAAACAAGCTTCGCAGTTACTTGTCAAGGTTCTCACAGTAAAAAAAAGGATTTACCATTATCTAGATAAATCTACTCAAGAAACAAAATTGTGTTTTGGATTTTATTTTGTGTGCGTACTTATGGATTAGTTATAAATGTGACAATGTTTCTTATTAGTGAAATTACAGTTACTTGTTCTTTAGTTATAACGGAGTGCAAATAAGTCTATATCTGAATGGTATGATTTAATGGCCGAGTATACACATTTTGGAATTTATTCATAACTAGTTAATTGAATGAACCTATAATTTGTTGGTTAACATATTGGAATGGTGCTCAGTTCATAATCTAAAGTTCGCCAGATCGATAGTAAGCAAAATCCTGAACAAATCTCTCTGATGTTTGAAACTGTATCCAGTTGCCATTGGTCATTGGGCTATTATTTAGTGATTCTGGCTAAATAATCGGACGGTCTTAGGCAGTAACAGAGCATATCACCCATTCTACATTCATATTAGCCTTAAAATACGCCATAGTTTCGTCGGTATCTTCCTGTGATTAAGTAAACATGTAGCTGTCAAACAGTAAATACGTACACACACGACAGAACATTCATATATTCGTTTACACCGGTAGCCTCGACGTTTAGTAAAGACAACAAACACTTAGTTTGATCACGGTATGGATTCAATCAGTGACAGATAATGTACATGCATATTGTTTTATGTTATATTCATGAGATGATGTTGGTTAATCTACTTGCTCAAGTTGCCTAGACCTGGAAGGAAAACATTATTCTAAGTGTTATAATTAGCTCTTAAATCTGAGATATTCATAAGTAGTTCTTATACCGATGTAACTTATTCTACATTATCATGTTTGAACAACCATTTTAGTTTCATAATTGGCTGACAAAGTAAAAAAGAAATTCTGTGTTTTCGATTTTATACTTTGGCACAGGCTATGAATCAAATATAAGCATATAATGTCAACCACTGCTATTGCAGTAATTCATAACAGATGGTACATATAATACCTTACTGCATGAATCTTCCAACAAGTTAGTAGACATGACTTAGCTGTGGATTTTTACAAAATTCTCAAAATGTATAGTTTGAAATTTAACACACATTTTATAATGTAGAACGGCTACAGAAATTAAATAAGCATATTTATAATATAATTTATAAGTTCTCAACATGGGGCAGACATATTTTGCACAGCATATCGACCCGTTCAATGAAGTATTGTGAAAACATTAACAAAGTATTTGTTTACTAATATGCTACGAATAACTCACCGCATAGGAAAATGTATGTGGAAATGAATGGAAAGACAATAAAACAGTTATATAAAATATATGATAAACGTAATGAGCTCTTCAGGTAAATTTATAATGTATCTTCCCAATGGAATGAAATTGCATAAAACAAATTATAACTTCAATTGTACATGAGGCAAAAAATCTCCGGAAATTTTAAATTTTTAATGCATGAAAATATAACTTGAGAAAATTTCATCACAAAAATAAAGAAAAGAAAAATGGGCCAGATTTAACAGTTGTATAGTCTGGACTTTAGCATCATAAAATAAAAATAGATGAAAAAAAATTTTAAACTGTAAATAATATTTTTTTAAATCGTGTTTTTTAAATTATATTGTGTTTTTAAAATAGTTTTTTTTAAATCCCTTAGATAACAGTAGTGTTATCGTTTCACATGCAAGCAATAAAAAACACAATACGCAATATATTTCTCTCGCGTCCTCACCAACCCCCCCCCCCCACATCACCGTCTACACACGGGGAGGTTTTGATTAAGACACAAAGCGAGAGAATCATAAATAAAACATCACGTGACCTTGTCTCCCCCCACCAACCTAGCACGGGCATCATTGAGGAAGGGAGAAGCACGATGGATCTTTACTGAACTGTTTTAGGTATATTCATTAGTCGAATGAAAATTGTGGTTAATTTGACGGTTAGTTATATTAAATATTATATTAAAGTGGTTATGTTTTACGCAGTTATTACTTTGGATGTTGTACTCCTAGTAATTAACGTATATAATAGAAACGTTAATTTAAAAACAATAAATTTCAAGAAATTCGGATTATTTCACCTAAACCTATTTTATAAGTAGTTTACATTAAAGATGCATTTAATAGTAGTATAAGCACAAATATTAGAATTCCCTTTTGAGGATGATATTGTCATCTAGTTACATAACTGAACAAGTAGGTTTTCAATTGTATACGTGTGGAGGATAATTCATATATTTAAAAATACGTAACTGATTCCTTATTTAAAATTAATTGTTGGTGGTTTAGCAAATTATTGCCAACATTTTCCATCACTGACAAAAACCAAGTTTAATGACAATTCGGGATCTGGAATCTCAACCTGTCTTCATGTGAGAAGAATACTTAAAGCAAACCATTATATGAGGCACAAACCAGTCAATGCTGGAAATACCCCCGTCACAGCAAACCTGCATATTCAGCGAATTTACAATGGATATATACATGTCTTAATACTACATAAAGCCACTTACTAAGTTTCATAAAAATATATTCACAAATGAGCGATGTATACAATTTTAATTATTTTCCATAAGAATAACATTGGGGCTGAGTACGCAGATTTGCTGCATCAAGGAACACAAAAAATGGGTTTTTATGCTATTATCAATATAACTTAACTATAGGTGAAGTCATATACCAGTTGTATTAATTTATATTTATTATTAAGGGAGGCATAGCATTTAGTTATTATCCATAAGAAAAACATGAGGCTGAGTACGCAGGTTTGCTGCTACGGAAGCCTTTGGCAAAAAATTATTGTTCTTAGCAAATATCAATAGACCACAACTAGATGAAGCCCTACTAAGTTTCGTCAGGATACGTTCATAAATAAGCGAGATTTAAAATTGTTCTTTTCCTCCATAAGTATAACATTAGACAACGTACTGTGTTTAGCACTTTCAATATCTCGCTAACCAACTGACGTAGAGGAAAGATAAAAATACCAAACTGTGTGTTTTTAAGGTGAATCCAATGGTAAAACCTAAAATTTGACTATTTCAAAAATTATATGTACAAAAATTCAAAAAACCCATTTTTGGGGTACGATACCCCCCCAAAATACCCTTTTAGATGGAGCGATCTGGCTGGTTTTCGTATTGCATAACACTTGCATGTAATCTGTGGCCACATTCGTTTTTATGTGTTATGCCCAATTAACATGCATTTCATATGGGAAAATAATGTTTTTTTCTGATTGCAGAAAAACTAAAAGAGATAAAAGGTTGGTGTAAATTAGATAGTTGCTAGGATTTAAAAGACCTTTTCAATGGTATGCTCTTTGATATACGTTACCATTTGACTTTTTTGAATTTTGGGAAAATAGGCATTTTCAAAACAAATATCTTTTTGAAATTTAGATTTTTTTCGCAAAAACCTTTCATGTAGCATACCAAGGTAAAGCTGAGTTTATCACGTGTAAGAAACTTGAATCAGAAAAAAGATACAATTAGTGGTTTAGAAAATTCAGGGTATTCCGTAAATGTCAATATTTTACACGAAAATGGCCGCCATTTTAAAACGGAACTACTATAGGTGCCCCCTCACGCTTTTCCAACCTTTGACCCCTGACGTCACGCAATCCGCCCTCCCCTCTCCCCCACCCCTTCCTCCGACCTTCTAACCTATATTTGTACAGTGTCACCAACTTAAACTTTTCTGCGTAGTGTTGCCAACCTATTAAAAAAAATGTTTCTTCGTGTATTATTACGTTACCCTAACTTATACTGTTTGTTATATGTATATATTTTCTTCGTCACGCTACTTTCGTTTGCTGCACTCGGCCCCCTCTCACCCGCTTGTTTACTTATCCGAACATGCCACTTATTCGAACATGTCACTTATCCGAATATGTGACTTATCCGAGCCCACCCTACCCCCTGTTAGCAGATGTCATAACAATGTCCAAACTTGCTAATATTAGTTTTAAAATGTGCATGGTCCCCCCACCCCGTTTTGGTGATGGAGAGACCGAGTTCATATACTAAATTGTTATGGCCCTGCATGAGATCCGAACCCATGTTTGTCGCATTCTCCGATTCGAAGACCACGACTCTACCCACACAGCCACAGGACCACCGATGAGAAATAACAAATAAGCACTACATACTGATACAAGTGGTAACAGAGTTCAACCTGTGAGCCAATAGCAGAACTAACAGCACTGATGGTACACTCTAGTAGAGAAATCAAGAACTTGCAGCGCACACTCTAGTGGCGTTTGATGGAACTACGCTCGTTGTGCGCTCTAGTAGCGAATTTAATAACTAACAGCACACACTCTAGCAGCCATATTTTAAACCACATTCCACCAAAGCGGAATAATGTAAAACTAGGTCGTTTGATAGACCATTGCATCGCAATAAGACGGAGTTATGCAAAATTTTATTTAACCTTAAATATTGGTTTATTTTGACCCGCACAAGTTCCATTCCTAAAGACCTACACAAAAGGGATAGAAGTAGTCAAACACCAGTAATAGTTCCATACATTTTATTTGCGACTAATATAAACGTAGTTTACAGGGTCCGTAGGAAATATTTTAGTTCTAAAACGATATTCATCCGGAGTGTCTTGCTTTAGATCCATAAGTAGGTATCCGTGAGGTTCAGATGTCGCATCAGTATAAGCGTCCTGGATAAATTTTGAATTGTACGGGCAAATTTGATGTGCAAGATGTCGGATCTGAGCCTTGTCTCGTGGATTCTTGAAACAAACTATGTAATGGACGTTCAGTGAAATGTCACGCTGTCCTTTTCCTTGGTGGAAAATATTTTGAGTTATGTAAAACACGCTGATATTGCAGTGATGACACCCTTTTGGTAAACAAATCTGCTACTTTCTGATCCGTACGATTCATCATATCGTCGATGACAACAAGTTTAGGCGAACCAGTATCTTCCAACTCTTCAATGTCGAGCAATCTTTGTTTGAAACGGACAGGAGAATTGATATTTGAATGTTTACAAGCTCCGTAAAACGAATAAACGTCATCAAATACTGCATCACCCATTTCGTTCATTATATTTATAAAACTTTTAACAAACCGTATCTTGCCGGCCATACTGGGGCCACTTATGATGGTTGAAAAAGGATGTTTCCATCTCGGATCCATGACGACTGATCTGGATTAAATGAGACGACATTTATACCTTTAGGGCTCCTCAAACTAAACCTTCACAAAGACTAGTTGTACGATAACATTTGATATAGTATGAATTTGCCTTAAAATGACTGTTCCAAACGCACATTTTAACACGATCACGAATGACCCACAGCTATGAGTCGGCATGTACACTTCATATAGTACACAGTCATAAACGTTCCACTTACTGGTTTATTATTTCCAAAGACTTATCATTCGATTACTTACATTCGGTTGTTCATATCGAATGAGTTTATCGACTACTCTTATTAATTGTACTGTTGGTTCTTATGAAAAAACCCACATCGGTATTCGGTTGTTTACATTCGACAGTTGTCATTCGATTGCTTCATTCGGTTGTTGTTCGATTAGATCCGATATTTTACTTAAATAGAGGGGGTGAGCCGCCCGGAGCTCATTTGCATTATTGCTCTCCTAGTGGTAACATCGGCTTGTTTAATCATGTCTGCGACACCACCTCCACCTTCTATGGACAAACAACCCTTTTCAGGGCTGCAGCTTGCTTCCCAAGATGTGGTAGATCCTGCGAAATGAGTTCGTCTCTTTTCACCCGATAAAGAGAGTGAATCTAATCTGATTGGAGACTTGGCTCGTCAACAACTTTGGGAAGTACACCGTCCTCCGCTTCGTATGGACATCTTACCCCTTCCGTCTACTTCCCACTCTATGCCCGGCCCCGCCTTAACCTGTGCCATGCCACAACTCGGCAGCCCCGACCCCCTACCTGTCCCTGACTTTGATGTTGTGGGGGATGTTACGTCACCGAGCCACCCTTTCAACTTCCGCATCATCAGTGAGCGTTATCGACAATATAGGAATTTTGAGGTTATGTCACGTGAAATAACGGTGCACATTGATCCGCCCCAATCCCATGATAACCCTAATGTTTGGTTGCGTAATACCTTTACTGATTTGACCTACCATCTCCTCAACGACACTAATGCCCCCGAAGACCGTGTAGGCTTTACAATCTGTAGTCTTGCACGTATTGGTCAGCGGCCCATCGGTCTTAGTGTTCGTCGTATGGATCAGTTTTCCATCGACGTTTTATTGCAACTGATTGAACGTTGCGTTCAGAGTAACGAGTATTTTCTTATTGCCGGTCCCTTACGTCTGGCATTCTTTCATGTTCGAGTACCGATGGGCGGCAACCGCAACAAACGTATCGATTATACATCTGACTTCCATACGTTCTGTAAAAACAAGAAGGCCATAGTCACTAAAAATAATGATGATGATAATCTCTGTCTAGCACAAGCTCTTGTTGTGGCGATTGCCTTTCTCAAGAAAGATGACTCTTCCGCTGCTGCTGCTGATTAAAACCAAATGAGAAGATCAGGCCGTTATGGTCAAGGCGGAATACAGTTCGTACTGGTTGACTTTTGTGTCGTGAAGTCAAAGTTGACCTGGCACATGGGGGAGGCGTTGAGGAGTTGATTGTCTTCCAGCAACATTGACCGAATACTGTATTACAGTTTTTACTGACAGTTGAGGTAAAGAAACAATTTTTGAGGGTCCTTTAAGTACTCCTGACCACCCTCACAAGCATATCGATCTGATATTTGGCGATAATCACTACATTGTGATTACATCTCTTACCGGTGCATTCACAGCAAAAACTTACTGTAGCCCCTGCAAGTACGCAGACTCCCATGCTGTCACTCGGCATCGATGCCCCAAAAAATGCCCCGCCTGTATTCAGCCCGGTTTATGTGAAAATAGCGAACGCCTTAAATGTGATGCGTGCAACCGATCTTCTTTGGCCAAGATTGTTTTCACCGCCATTTTCTCCCGTCATTCGACAATAAATCAGCTTACCAAACACTGAAAAAGTGCAACACCTGCCTGCACACTTATAGTTTTGCTCAAAAGAAACGTGTTCATGTGTGCGAAGAGTCACTATGCACGATATGTGACATGTACGTCCCTCCAAACCATCTCTGCTACGTGCAGCCTGCCAAGGCACTCGCCTTCAAGAAACCATATCTGTTTGTATTCTTTGACTTTGAATGTAATCAAGAGATCCCAGTTCCCGGAAATCCTGGATCATTTGAACATGTACCCAATTAGTGCATCGTAGAGCAAGCCTGCCCAAATTGTATCAACGTTCCCAACTCTGACCACCACTAAGATTTCTGTGGGCAGCGACGCCATGTTTTTGAAGGTGGCGATACCGTCAAGAACTTTGTGGCATACCTCGCCAAGCCACGACCGCAGTACAAGGACGATGTAGTGATTGCCCACAATTTCAATGCGTACGACGACCAATTTGTCCTGCGGCACATGATCGAGGAACACGGTTAGGCTCCAGAACTGATTATTACAGGGTCAAAAATACAATCCTTGAAGTACTCACATCTACATTTTATCGACTCATTAAATTTTCTGTTGGAAGGCCTGGCAAAACTGCCCAAAACATTCAATCTTGAAAACACGGTCAAAGGATGTTTCCCACACTTCTTCAATAGAACTGAGAACTTTGGCTACATCGGCCCCATCCCTTCTCCCGAGATGTATGGTTGCAACGAAATGACCCAAGACGACAGGAAAAAATTCTTCGAGTGGTACGGCCCACCTTGGCACAGGACCTTACGAATGTCTTCAACTTTAGGTCGGAACTTATGACGTATTGCTCTGAGATCCGAATCCTGCGTCTCGCCTGTCTGAAATTCAGGGACGGACTCAAGGCTGAAAACAACGTCAATCCCTTCAGACAGGCCGTAACAATCGCCGGGGCATGTATGGCGGCATACAGGACGAACCATCTTCCACGGAACACCATCTACGTTATCCCCGCCGGTGGATATCCCCTCGCCGACCACCAATCCCGTGAGACACTTTGCTGGCTCATGTGGGAGGCCCATTCTCGCGGCATTAATATTCAGCATGCTGGAAACGGTCGGGAAAAGAAGATCTGTGGACGCAAAATGGACGGCTACAGTGAAGATGGTGACATAAAAACAGTCTGGGAGTACCACGGCTGTTGGTTCCACGGATGCCCATTATGGTTCAAGAACCGTAACCACGCAATCAAGGGTGGGACCAAAGGCGAAAATATGGTGTCACGGTACGAGAGGACGCTGGACAAGACCGAGCTACTTCGTCGCAACGGGTGCACCGTCGTCGAAATGTGGGGCTGCCAGTTTTCAACAATGATGAAGGCTAACCCTGAGATCCAGCGGTTCATTGACTCTCGTGACGACATAGCCACTCGCCCCCTTGATCCCCGAGATGTCTTCTTCGGTAGCAGGACTAACGCCATTAAATTGTATCATAAAGTGACAAAAGGCGAGTAGATTATGCATCTGGATGTGTACAGCCTGTATCCGTACATATGCAAGTACGGGAACTTTCCCGTTGAACATCCAAAGATCTGCGTGGGTGCCGAATGACCCCAGGATATAACAAATATTGAGGGACTAGTTCGTCTTGATATCCTGCCCCCCGATGAGCTCTACCACCCTGTACTTCCTGCCAGGTTCAATGGCAAACTATATTTTGCTCTGTGCCGCACTTTTGCCGAAACCATGAATCAGGGGGACTGCGACCATACACTGGAACAACGAATTCTCTCGGAGACTTGGGTGACCTGCGAAGTGCGAAAGACCCTCGAACTCGGCTACAAGATCATAAAAATACATGAAGTGTGGCAGTATGAGACGACCACATACAACCCCGATGATGATTCCAGTGGTTTGTTCGCCTCATACATCGACAAGTTTTTGAAACTTAAAGTCGAAGCGAGTGGCTGGCCCGAGTGGTGTACCACGGACGAGCTAAAAGTGCAGTTCATTCGTGAGTACGAAGAGAAGGAGAAGCTCAAGATCGACCCAGAGAACGTTGTTTTCAACGCCGGAAAATGTTCAATTGGGAAGACATGCCTCAATTCCTTCTGGGGCAAATGGGGGCAACGCAGTGATTTGCCCCATACATCCTTTGTGAAGACGCAGGGTCAGCAACTAGACATTTTGACCGACCCAGGGTTCTAAGTGGATGAACTCCTGCCTATCAGTGACGACTTGATGTTTATTAATTGGCGTGACCTAAAGGATGCGATCCTGCCTCATCCTTTAGGTCCCCCTAAACGTGGTGATTGCGGCGTTTGTGACAGCTTAATCCCACCTCAAACTCAATTCGTACCTCAAGAAACTGGGAAAACGTGTCTTTTATTTTGATACGGATTCAATTCTCTTCAAACAGAAGCCTGGAGATGCAGAAATTGAGGCCGGCGATTTCTTGGGCCAGATGTCCAACGAGCTGGCCAAGTATGGCCCCGACTCCTACATTGTGGAATTTGTTTCTGGAGGGCCCAAGAACTACGCATATGTCATTCGGATCGGCCCTATTGATTTCTAGACCATTTGTAAAGTCCGTGGAATAACGATGAACTACAGGAACCGCGGCATCGTATGTTTTGACACCTTGAATAAGATGCTACTTCATGACGCCCCGACCTCTGTAGTACCCATCCCCCACACTATCGCCCGCCCCAAGACAGGAGTTTTTGTGACACGCCCTGAAACAAAAACGTACAGGGTCGTGTGCAATAAAGGTCGCCGTGTAGGCGACTTTGACACCTCTCGGCACAAAATGACCCAGATTTTAAGATATCGGTTTTAGCAGCAGTTTTATTTTTCATTTAAATTAATCCAACTGCCTTTTAGCATACACATGTATATATTTATCTTCTGCTGTCAGCTGTTGTAAGATTCCTATAAATAGGGGCACCGTTTGGTTTCCCGAGTTAGCTGTGCGGAATGTCTCGTACGGTGCAAATCAATTTCCAGCTCCTACAGGCCATAGTCAAGTTGAAGCCTAGTCCACGTCTGTAGCTGCTACGTATAGCTGACAAGAGTTTAGTCACCGCTATTTCCGAGTGCTTTTTGAACATTTTAAACAACAACATACCTCTTACTTCTGAGGTGAGATGGAAACTCAAAAGGTTTAAGTAAACTGTTCGTTCCGTAGCGTCTTCGAAGGGCGTGTGGAAATCTAAACGAGCGTTGTTGGTGAAACACAGTGAAATACTTGTCCCTTTAGTTATTGCTACGGCCCTGGACTATTTTAAAGATGAATCACGCTAAGAAGATGGTGTTGATTTCACCCGACGTCTTGCAACGGTTGAAAACAGCTACACCGAGAAACGAAACGTTGAACGTTCTGGAAGAGGATATGAATAAAGTGCTTCACGCTTCGGACCTTGAAGATAGGCTAAATGGGCACAGTACCAGCAGATGCTTCAACGGAGACAGCATTTTCACGATGAAATGCGCAAACCTATGGAAATTCCTACTGTATAAGCATCACACGGCGGCACCCGAAACTTTAGAGACGATATATTACGCACAATTCCCAAGGCGTTTAAAACAAAAAGAGAACTGATTTTTGATCGGCTTTGTGACAACGAGCTAATTTAATGGGACAGAAAAGGTACCGTCAGTATAAATGAAGCCGCAATCCCCAACTCGAACTTTGTCGATCTGGTCTGCGATGTGGTAAGATTCAAGAAGACAGCTGCCGGCCCCGTCGGTTGGGAGCAGTTTGTGGAAGCTCTAGGCCAGATTAACGTTCCTCAAGAATTCATCGGCAACCCTCAGCGTAGACATCAGCAAGCCGCTTCGCCGAGACCAGAGTATCCTTCACCGCGACCAGCATTTCCTACACTCACCGCTAGAAGGCGGAAAACAATTAGACCACCAATCCTATAGTGAAGTAGAAGATTAGCGTCTAAAGCGTGGGCTCGTATGAACCCGCAACAACCATGAATAAGGCTGTGAAAACAATCTACTACGACCCGAAGAGTTCTGTTTGCTACACGGGAAGCCGCCCTCTCATTACAAAAACCAAGAATAAAGTTAAGACCCAAAAAATTAAAGATTGGATACTCACTCAGGACCCCTACACCCTGCATACGCAAAAAAGAAGAAAATTTGCCAGAAACAGGTATATCGTCAGTAATATCGACGATTTATGGCAAGCAGATTAGGCCATTTTAAAAACATGTCCAAATACAACGATGGTTTCAAGTATCTGCTTGTGGTGGTAGACATTTTCTCGAAATACGGTTGGGTGCGCCCGTTGAAAAGCAAGACTGCTAAAGCGGTTAATGAAGCTTTTGAGTCTATTTTCAAAACCAATGGACGAAAGCCACATGAGATCCAGTGTGACAAAGGTAGAAACTGGGAAAACGTGTCCTTTATTTATATACGGATTCAATTCTCTTCACACAGAAACCTGGAGATGCAGAAATCGAGGCCGGCGATTTCTTGGGCCATTTCTTGGTAATGGAGTTTGTGTCGGTAGCCTCTGCAACGTTTTTTAAGCAGCGTGGAATAAATTTTTACACGACCCGCAATCTAGATACCAAAGCTACAGTGTCGGAGCGGTTTATAAAAACAATTAAAACAAGATTGTGGCACTACTTTACTCACAAAAACACTTTTCGTTATGCTGAAATTATTCAAGACTTGGTACGCACCTACAACGATACAGTGCATTCGACAATCAAGATCGCACCAGCTGACGTCAATGACAAAAACGTTCTGCGAGTCTGGAAGACACTCTATTCCAAGAAGGAAACTTATATCACCCCCAAACTCAATGTCGGTGACACAGTACATACAGTGCAGGAGAAGAAACATTTTGCTAAAGGATACGAAAGCAACTGGACAGAGGAAATCTTTAAAGTCATACGCGTCATAAGGCATCTAATTCCAGTATATCAAGTTCAAGACCTGGCCGAAGAAGTTATTGACGGTGCCTTTTACGAAGCGAAACTTCAAAAAGCAATAGTTTAGAAAAAGAAGGTTTACAAAATTTAGAAAATACTAGAAATGAAATGTGGGGGAAAATGGAGGAAGGTGTTGGTCTAGTGGAAAGGCTACCCTGCAAAGTTCAACTCCTGGATTCCCGCATCTAGCCTCTTGGATTTAACCCGGTGAATCCTAGTGCCGCTGTCAGTCTGGTCCAAGACGCCGTCGAGTGAACATGGCAGGTGTTGGTGGTATGTTTGGTGCTGCGGACCGCGCAACTATGCCTATATCTGGTGGTGCTAAAACAACCGAGGCTCAGTCTTTGCCCAAGCGTCGCAGCGTGAACATCAGTCCCAACTCTACGTCATCAGCCAAGAAGAGGTCGAAAACAGTACGGAAACCTCACACGGAACAAAAACCAGAAAAGAAGCAGATAAGCAAGAAGACCAAAGTTCCAATAAATAAAAAGAAGACGATAAAGAAGACTTCAAAAAGTGAATTACCCATCGACATTTTTACATAATGGCCTACGTACATAACCTCTCTGCCGATTATTCTAAACCCGAACTGGACTTGTTTTCTCTACCACCTACTCAGACTAGCATCAATGGAGGTCAATGGATCCAATACAAGCCACTGTCCTCGCTCACTGACGACTTGCCTATCGAGTTTGTAGTGCCTGGCCATGGTGACGATTATTTGGACTTGTTTCAAACCTTAATTGCTGTGAAAGTGAGAATTTTGCAAGAGGACGGTAATGTTTTGGACGCAACCTGCGATAAAGTTGGAACTGTGAACTATTTTCTCCATTCCCGGGTTAGCCAAGTGGAGATGTACTTTAACCAAAAACTTGTATCGGTAAATCGAACACTTACCCTTACCGAGCGTACATTGAAACTCTCTTGAATTACGATGATGCCACTAAAGAAACACACCAGTCATCAGACCTTTGGGTGAGCGATACAGCCGGTCAGATGGACAAAACCGAAGATGTAAACGACGGACTGAAGAAAAGACGAAGTTACTTTGCCAATAGCCACCCTGTGGACATGATGGGATATATACACGCTGACGTATTCCACCATGGAAAGTATTTGCTGAACGGAGTGGAGCTTAAAATCAAATTCACGAGATCCCGCGATAGCTTCAGTCTAATGTCCAAGTCTGGATTTGCGTTAAACGTGATGGAAGCCAGTCTGATGGTGAGAAGAGTGAAGATTAACCCCACACTTTTGATTGAATACGCCAAAAAGCTAGGATTGTGCACTGCAAAGTATCCCATAACGCGCGTGGACGTTAAGGCCTTTAATATTCCAAGTGATGTGCTCGGCAAAACTATAGACAATGTTTACCTGGGACAGTTGCCTAAAAGAATCGTATTGGGGCTAGTGAGTAACAACGCCTATAATGGAAGTTTAAAGCAAAACCCTTTTAATTTTGCCCATTACAACGTAAACTTCTGGCCCTCTACGTTGACGGACAGCAAGTACCTGCTAAAGCGCTCCAGCCCGACTTTACAGATCATCAGTTGCTACAACACCCTATTTTCAGGATGTGGGATTCATAACAAGAACCAAGGCAAATGAATCTCACGAAGCATGAGTAGAGGAGAACCCAGAAAGAGAAGCCACTTTCGGCGCTTTTTCCCCATGTTATTCTTATGGGGATCAGTTTTTGCACCGACGCCCGATCCTACCCTACAAAAATTTTCTTGGTAGCCTGTACTAATGTCCAACCCTTGCCTATATTAAATATACTTTCCCAATCCCCATCCCTCCTCTATATTTAAAAAAATTAATTTTCAAATTCAGGCTAAAAAACTATCTTTAGTGTTTATGGTCCGATTTGTCTGCAATTTGGATATGTTATTGTCCTAGGCAAGTGTTTTAATAAATTCCACTTACATTTCCCAAATTCACTATAACGGTCAAATTAAAAAATATTTTTGAAAAATACTGCCAATTGCCAACTTCTTTATTTACTGCCCGATTTATTTAAAATGTGAATACGTTATTGACCTAGGAAAGTGTTTTAATAAATTCCACTTACATTTCCCGAATTCACTATTACGGTCAAATTAAAAAATATTTTTGAAAATACTGCCAATTACCTACTTCTTTATTTACTGTCCGATTTGTTTAAAATTTGGATATGTGATTGTCCTAGGCAAGTGTTTTAATAAATTACACTTACATTTCCCAAATTCACTATTACGGTCAAATTAAAAAATATTTTTGAAAAATACTGCCAATTGCCAACTTCTTTATTTACTGTCCGATTTGTTTAAAATTTAGATATGTTATTGTCCTAGGCAAGTGTTTTAATAAATTACACTTACATTTCCCAAATTCACTATTACGGTCAAATTAAAAAATATTTTTGAAAAATACTGCCAATTGCTAACTTCGTTATTTACTGTCCGATTTGATTGATTTTTGGATATGTTATAGCCTTAAACTATTATATGTATAATTACCATATCTAAGTTAAAAATTGTATACTTTATATAGTTTATATATATAATCCATAAAAAATTAAATTTCGTGTTTATGGTCTGATTTGACTGATTTTTCGATATGTTACTATCCTAAGCTAATGCATTAATAAATCTCACATACATTTCCCAAATTCACTATTACGGTCAAATTAAAAAATATTTTTGAAAAATACTGCCAATTGTCAACTTCTTTATTTACTGTCCGATTTGATTGATTTTTGGATATGTTATAGCCTTAAACTAGTATATGTATAATTACCATATCTAAGTTAAGAATTGTATACTTTATATAGTTTATATATATATTCCATAAAAAATTAAATTTCGTGTTTATGGTCTGATTTGACTGATTTTTGGATATGTTACTATCCTAAGCTAATGCATTAATAAATCTCACATACATTTTCCAAATTCACTATTACGGTCAAATTAAAAAATATTTTGAAAATTATACTATCAATTGCCGACTACTTTATTTACTGTCCGATTTGACTGATTTTTGGATATGATCTTAAACTATTATATGTATAATTACCATATCTAAGTTCCAAATTTTATACTTTGTATAGTTTATATATAATCCATAAAAAATTAAATTTCGTGTTTATGGTCCGATTTGACTGATTTTTGTATATGTTAAGCTAATGCATTAAAAAATTCCCCCTACGTTTCCCAAATACTACAGTCAAATTTAAAAAAATGTTTTGAAAAATATACTATCAATTGTTATCTTCTTTATTTATTTTTTGATATGTTATAGCCTCCCCAACTATTATATCTAAAATTACCATATATTATTTCCACCTATAAACAGTCGATATGTTGTTTTTCCACAACCTAAAAACCAACTTTGGTATTTGTGGTCCGACGAGTCTGCAATATGTTACTGCCCATTGCATAAGTGCATTTCCAAATTCACTATTACGGTTGGATAAAAAAAAATGCAAGCTTATTTACCATCCCGCTGTTATAATGGCCACATTTCCAATATTGTTGTGACCCTCTCAACTACCTCTCACTGTAATATATATCCACAACATATTTATGGTCAGAACTGTTTTGGATATTAAGCTAATGCATAAGTCCATTTCTAATATTTTGCAAATTAGTCTGGATATGTTGTTGCGTATTTCCAATTCTTAAATTATAGCACTAAAAAATAATTTTTTAAAACCCAAAACAACTAAACACAAAACACTAATCTTTCTTTGTGCTTGTTTGAAGTAGTCTTTATTTTATCCAACTTAATTTTAATTTTGTAGTTAAAATCAAACTTCCTACATTCTAGCTCCCTTTCCAGCCAGTGGTTGGAGACATAAAGGTTACGAATATTTTCAAACTGTACAATATATCTTGATCTACCCCTATGTTGGACTTGTTTAATAGCGCTTATTAATAATTCCGCACCATCTTCCAAATCCTCCAGTCTACTACATTCTTTAAATTTAATATTACCTTTAATATCTTGCATCGCTATGTCTTCTTGTCCAACATCATCCCACACATTGTAATGGAAACTTAGGTTTTCTATTTTTGGAAAGGAATTACCATAAAATGTTGTGGTTCCGTTAGTGTTAAAGCTTGCAAGTGGCTCGTTGGTAGGTAGGTAAATAATGTCCAAATCACCAGTATATGGCAACACGCTATAACCTTCCCTATTCTTATTTATCTCTATAAACACAGTTTTACAGACACCTTTAACATAGTATACACCCCTCTGTCCATCCTTTTCTGCCAACACCCCCACAAACTTGTTGTTTACTACAAAGGCATACACCATATAATGTCCATAATGCTCTAGATCCTCCCAACGTCGCAGGAAGTAATCTTTTAATTTATCCTCTCTTTCCCTTCTTTCTTGTTCTTTAGCCAACTGTGCTTTGTATTCCTCTGCAACAGTATTTTCCACATATTCCAATTTACGCTTATTACTGTCGATGTCTTCTAATTCCAATTTCCTCTTTTTGGAACAACTCTCTAAGAAAGGCTTGGAAAGTGGCTCTATTTCTTTAATAGTGTATGGGTACAGTTTATTGGTCCGGCTTCTTAAAACGTAGGGAGTAAGGTTAGGACTTTCCACTAAGCCTAATTCTTCTAAATTGATGTGTTTAGGTATAGTGGAGAAAGGTGTATTTGATTTTGTAAAACACGTGCCCCCAGATTTGATGTAACACTTATGCTTTACACTTATGGCATCAGGAAACTCCTCTATTACCTCCACGTAGTTAGTTGGTAAACAGTTAAAGCTAAATGCAGATAGAGCATACTTTATTAACTTTTCCCTTTGTGACCTATCTTTTGGCAGTTTTAGTTGTACTCCAGTTATCTTTTTCGTATTACTATTACCCCAATATGCGTATTGTAATAAATCGTTAAACACTAAACAACAACTGTTTTGTAATTCATTGGCAACTTTCACCCACATCTTATGCAGAGGTACAGCATAGAATGGAGCATTTTGGAAGTACCTTTTGTTGTCTTCTATTAGTCTTAAACAATCTCTTAAAGGTTCAAACCCTTTACCAAAACCTCTACAATAGTTATAGATTGTTGCCTCTAACCTTGTTATTCCATTCTCTCTAGCTAGTTTAGACGAGAACGTTTCTTTTAGTCTCGCATCTGGACAGTTTACAAAGTTTATTATATGGTTTCCTATACTTTTAACTACTCCAGGGCTTGTAATCTGGCATATAAATTTATTATATATTTTTACCCTGCTATTTACATTAAACCATGTTAAACAGTCTTTACTAACATGGAAATTATCTACAATAACATTATATCCATTCTTGTACTCCCCTTGGTAGCAAAAGTCAAAGTTTTCTGTAAGATATTGTCACATTTCCTCTTTATTAAATATTCCAGCAAAATCTAGTGTTATATCGAAATCCATAAGATAGTACATTTCTTTTTCCAGATCTTGCAGTATCTTTGGAAGGTCTTCCAACAAATCCTTAATTTTAAGATTTGCAAGCTCTATTTTATAGGGAATTGCTATAGGATCATCGTACTTTTGTTTAATTTGGTCAATATCCTTCTTTTTTATTTGTAACACACCCTCGCTTTGGACCCCAGAGGACCTCTCCAAGGAGAATGGTAGTTTGGCAACAACACCATGTCGAGCTAAAGAGATCTTTTTAAATATTCCTCGTAAGTAGCTATTAAACGAGCCACATATTTCCTTCTTAACTTTAAATTTATTCCGAACGTCCCCATCACAATCCGTAACATTGGTTATCTTAACTAACATTATGTTATCACAAAACGCATCCGTTATAGATGTTAAGTTATTTAATTTTGGTTCGCCCTCGCAATAGTTTATATTACCTATGTCTGTAAGAAGGTTATTATTACGGAGATTTTCTAATAAAAACCATATACCGAATCTTTCGTTAGTAGGTTTAATACAATTTCCCAATAAATGGCTAACAGATTACATTTCTTTTATACAAAAAAAGTAGCGGAAACATGTAAACAGGACAGATTACACTATAGGCATATATGTGTTGTGGAGTAAATATAAGGATATTGTATATAAACATAGGCAAGCGGTAAGTGTAACATGTAAGTGGACACCTAGTCCCATATGCAAATATGGAATACCCACTATTAATATAATTCCAAATTCGACTAATTAAGTTTATAGTCTCAATATAATTAACATATTAATTAACGGTGCCATCCCGCATTCGTACCCAAACTGTCCAAATTCTATAATTCTGTTCTTAGTCCTTGTATTGGGTTTTGTACTATTAAACCCTACATTCTTATCCTGTGCAGTAGAGTAATTTATGCATGTTATTTAATACAGATACGCACATTCTACAAGACATGTACATAGATCTGTTGTATAAGCAGCAGAATAGACCATTGTTAAATGTGTTCTGTAAAGTAAAACATAAATGTAAATTGTGCTTGATACAACCGGTCAGATATTAGACAGGAAATGTGTTGGAAGTGTAAGACAAACACCACATAGTGCAGCATGTAAGCAATCCATTACTATTTAGACAAATGTCAGTATTGGTACAACATCCGATATATTAGCCAAACCCACAATCAAACTTGGAAAACAAACAGTAAAAAATAAATATTATAGTAACAGAAATAGTAAGAGGATAAGGACATAGTAATAATTAAAGTTTATAAAATAACACAAATGCAGAGACACAATAAATAACACACTCCAACACATTTGGACACAGGCACAGATACTGGTTTACAGCCATTCCATTTAACACAACTTTACAGGTTCTGTCAACTGACACAAAAATAGTTTGTAAATTGTGTAAGAAATATATGTAATATAAACAAATTTAACACATTTTGAGGACACAATGTTTGGACTGGGTTTGGCTAATGTATCGGATGTTGTACCAGTACTGACATTTGTCTAAATAGTAATGGATTGCTTACATGCTGCACTATGTGGTGTTTGTCTTACACTTCCAACACATTTCCTGTCTAATATCTGACCGGTTGTATCCAGCACAATTTACATTTATGTTTTACTTTACAGAACACATTTAACAATGGTCTATTCTGCTGCTTATACAACAGATCTATGTACATGTCTTGTAGAATGTGCGTATCTGTATTAAATAACATGCATAAATTACTCTACTGCACAGGATAAGAATGTAGGGTTTAATAGTACAAAACCCAATACAAGGACTAAGAACAGAGTTATAGAATTTGGACAGTTTGGGTACGAATGCGGGATGGCACCGTTAATTAATATGTTAATTATATTGAGACTATAAACTTACACTTACTTACTTAGTCGAATTTGGAATTATATTAATAGTGGGTATTCCATATTTGCATATGGGACTAGGTGTCCACTTACATGTTACACTTACCGCTTGCCTATGTTTATATACAATATCCTTATATTTACTCCACAACACATATATGCCTATAGTGTAATCTGTCCTGTTTACATGTTCCCGCTACTTTTTTTGTATAAAAGAAATGTACTCTGTTAGCCATTTATTGGGAAATTGTATTAAACCTACTAACGAAAGATTCGGTATATGGTTTTTATTAGAAAATCTCCGTAATAATAACCTTCTCACAGACATAGGTAATATAAACTATTGCGAGGGCGAACCAAAATTAAATAACTTAACATCTATAACGGATGCGTTTTGTGATAACATAATGTTAGTTAAGATAACCAATGTTACGGATTGTGATGGGGACGTTCGGAATAAATTTAAAGTTAAGAAGGAAATTTGTGGCTCGTTTAATAGCTACTTACGAGGAATATTTAAAAAGTTCTCTTTAGCTCGACATGGTGTTGTTGCCAAACTACCATTCTCTTTGGAGAGGTCCTCTGGGGTCCAAAACGAGGGTGTGTTACAAATAATAAAGAAGGATATTGACCAAATTAAACAAAAGTACGATGATCCTATAGCAATTCCCTATAAAATAGAGCTTGCAAATCTTAAAATTAAGGATTTGTTGGAAGACCTTCCAAAGATACTGCAAGATCTGGAAAAAGAAATGTACTATCTTATGGATTTCGATATAACACTAGATTTGGCTGGAATATTTAATAAAGAGGAAATGTGACAATATCTTACAGAAAACTTTGACTTTTGCTACCAAGGGGAGTACAAGAATGGATATAATGTTATTGTAGATAATTTCCATGTTAGTAAAGACTGTTTAACATGGTTTAATGTAAATAGCAGGGTAAAAATATATAATAAATTTATATGCCAGATTACAAGCCCTGGAGTAGTTTAAAGTATAGGAAACCATATAATAAACTTTGTAAACTGTCCAGATGCGAGACTAAAAGAAACGTTCTCGTCTAAACTAGCTAGAGAGAATGGAATAACAAGGTTAGAGGCAACAATCTATAACTATTGTAGAGGTTTTGGTAAAGGGTTTGAACCTTTAAGAGATTGTTTAAGTCTAATAGAAGACAACAAAAGGTACTTCCAAAATGCTCCATTCTATGCTGTACCTCTGCATAAGATGTGGGTGAAAGTTGCCAATCAATTACAAAACAGTTGTTGTTTAGTGTTTAACGATTTATTACAATACGCATATTGGGGTAATAGTAATACGAAAAAGATAACTGGAGTACAACTAAAACTGCCAAAAGATAGGTCACAAAGGGAAAAGTTAATAAAGTATGCTCTATCTGAATTTAGCTTTAACTGTTTACCAACTAACTACGTGGAGGTAATAGAGGAGTTTCCTGATGCCATAAGTGTAAAGCATAAGTGTTACATCAAATCTGGGGGCACGTGTTTTACAAAATCAAATACACCTTTTCCCCCCATACCTAAACACATCAATTTAGAAGAATTAGGCTTAGTGGAAAGTCCTAACCTTACTCCCTACGTTTTAAGAAGCCGGACCAATAAACTGTACCCATACACTATTAAAGTAATAGAGCCACTTTCCAAGCCTTTCTTAGAGAGTTGTTCCAAAAAGAGGAAATTGGAATTAGAAGACATCGACAGTAATAAGCGTAAATTGGAATATGTGGAAAATACTGTTGCAGAGGAATACAAAGCACAGTTGGCTAAAGAACAAGAAAGAAGGGAAAGAGAGGATAAATTAAAAGATTACTTCCTGCGACGTTGGGAGGATCTAGAGCATTATGGACATTATATGGTGTATGCGTTTGTAGTAAACAACAAGTTTGTGGGGGTGTTGGCAGAAAAGGATGGACAGAGGGGTGTATACTATGTTAAAGGTGTCTGTAAAACTGTGTTTATAGAGATAAATAAGAATAGGGAAGGTTATAGCTTGTTGCCATATACTGGTGATTTGGACATTATTTACCTACCTACCAACGAGCCACTTGCAAGCTTTAACACTAACGGAACCACAACATTTTATGGTTATTCCTTTCCTAAAAATAGAAAACCTAAGTTTCCATAACAATGTGTGGGATGATGTTGGACAAGAAGACATAGCGATGCAAGATATTAAAGGTAATATTAAATTTAAAGAATGTAGTAGACTGGAGGATTTGGAAGATGGTGCGGAATTATTAATAAGCGCTATTAAACAAGTCCAACATAGGGGTAGAACAAGATATATTGTACAGTTTGAAAATATTCGTAACCTTTATGTCTCCAACCACTGGCTGGAAAGGGAGCTAGAATGTAGGAAGTTTGATTTTAACTACAAAATTAAAATTAAGTTGGATAAAATAAAGACTACTCCAAACAAGCACAAAGAAAGATTACTGTTTTGTGTTTAGTTGTTTTGGGTTTTAAAAAATTATTTTTTAGTGCTATAATTTAAGAATTGGAAATACGCAACAACATATCCAGACTAATTTGCAAAATATTAGAAATGGACTTATGCATTAGCTTAATATCCAAAACAGTTCTGACCATAAATATTTTGTGAGTAGTGTGCATTTGAGGCTGCTGGGGCGGAAGTGACGTCATCCGGTCACGTGACCGGATGCACTGAGTCATTAAACACGTCATCTGAGCCTCAGCCAGTGACGTAGGCGGTTTTGTGACGTAATGAGGGAAAGTTTAAAGGTCAAGGTCACGGGGAGGTAATTTTAAAAAAGTACTACCTTGCACGCGAAAAATCCGATTGTGATTCGATAGTTTTCATTCGATAAAATATCGAATGAAAAAATCGAATGAAGCAATCGAATGATACGAGTGCGAGGTAGTACTATTTCATTTATTACTTTAATGTTTACATTTCTTTTTATTTACAACAAGTTATGTTTCCAATAATTTATGTTTACAATAGTTCCCCGTTGTTCGTCGTCATCGATGTTGTTGATCCGGAGTCGCGGCCGTCAGACGCAGTTTTCAAGTGCTGCGCTTGTTTGTCCAATCGGCCCATCCCGACTGTGTGTTCCTTGCCTATTTATGTGACCGCAGGGAACACACAGTCGGGACGAGCAGCTCGATGTTCACCGGTCGAGAGCCGGAGAAATACTGGCTATTCACAAGCTAGCGTTGTAATCGTACTAAATGGTGGGGGTAAAAGTGTGGTGGGGCGGAGCAGATGGCGGACGGCAGATGGCAGGCGGCAGATGGCAGGCGGCAGATGGTAGGCGGCAGGTGGCAAGTGCGCGGCAGATGGTTGCTACTCCATTCGCCGCCAAAGTAATGCAAGCCGTCGCCGTAATTCTTGTATTTTATCTTGCCGGTTTATTTGATATGTTTTACATCTACATATGCAATAGCTGAAACACCTGCACTTACGACAAGCTTTCCCGTCAACTTGATCACCTGGTATTTTAAAACATTGCAACTCGCAACAATATGTCTTCAAATTTTTATCGAAAAATAAATTGTTCATCGGTGGCACCGACATGTTAGCTGCAGCGTGTGTTAGACAAGACTGAGACTAACTTTACTGCTCCCTCTCTTTTATACCCCTTCATAAGTTAACCCTGAATGAAAGTTCAAGGTCATCCATTTGATTTTTTTAAAAAAGCAACACAGCAGTATATAAAATAATATACTGCTATGTTGCTGTTTTTTTTGTTTTCTTTTTCTTTTAATGTTATTCTTTTTTTTATTTTTCTTTCTTTATTAAACAAACATTTTACAATACAATAAGCTTAAGTCTAACATTGATGACTAGAAATACAAACAGAGACATTATGTACAAAGATGCGTGATGTGCAGAGTGAGTTCCGTAGAGTTGTTGCCGCTTACACCGTGTGATACCAAATACAACGTCCCCGGTTGAATATCTCGCAAATCTTCATTTTGTAGCAGTTGAACAAATCGTTTTGGAAGAAATACTTGAAACTTCGGCTCATCTCCTGGAGTGAAAGGTCCTTCGCTCAATGAAACTAGAATTGCTTCTCCATGTGTGGTTTCCACTTTCTTGATGTTATGAATAATGTAGTGTTTTTGTTCTTTTAGTTCTGAACACTTTTTAGTTAGCAGAAGGTCGGATTTTGAATGAGTGTTGAATTGATCAACCAGTGTTTGTAGAAACTGTTGTGATGCCATCTTCGTCAGTGGTGGTTGTGGTGTCTTCTGTGATGTTGCCTCTTCGGAGTCTCGAATAATACTCGTGCTGGAGCGGTGCTGTCTCCTCGTATTTATAGGCCCCGCTACCCCCACCACATTTCTGTTCTCCGCTACCCCCACCACATTCCTGCGTTTGTTTCAAGTAAGCAGCCAAACGATATGCGTTGTACAATGCACAGTTTGTTTGACCGTGTTTAAGATCTTTTGCAGCGACACAAATATTACCGAGATTAATGTTAAAGTCCTTACTGATAGTTATATCGAAAACATTACCGTGCGTATACTTTTGTATCCAGTTCTTTTTTTCTAATCCTCTTGTGTATATATGTGAATATTGTTTGCAAAAGTTAAACATAATACTGTGCAGATTACTGTAGCTTATAAATCCTTCATACCAATGTATGTGATGAAAGTAGTTTGTTATCCATTTGTTTGTACTTTTTGCTTTGGTGTTAAGTTTGTTAAAAGAAAAAGGAGCTTCAAACGTGAATGGGTAGGCTACAAATGTAAGCAAGTCTAAAATTACTAATTCCTTGATAATAAACCTATCGTCATTATTTCGAAATGCTTGAAATTCTATTACACAAGGCTTTACACTCACTTCTTCATCCCCTCCGCTCATCATGGCACCTAGCGATCAACTAAACTGTTTTCCACACCACGGTAGGTTAAATACCAGGCCGTACAGTTGCAGGCGCGTTGGTGTATATTTAACGTGGGCACCGTCCCCAATAGGCCTACCCCACGTGTGTTCTTCTTTACTAAGTCAAACTTTAGTCTTTTTTAACTTCTTCTTCTTGTGTTTCGTTTTCTTCTTCTTCTTGTTTCTCCATTTCTTCTTCCTGTGTTGTTTCTTCTGTAGCTTCTGTAGCGATTTCTACAAGTGGTTCAAAATCCTTTAACTTTCTCCACATGCAAACTTCATGAGGTATTCTATTAAAAATAGATGTATCCACAGGTCCGTACACGATGGTGCTATCAGGTTGTTTTTCCAAAGTATCGACCAAATATTCTTTAATAATAGCGCTTGCAAAAACCAACTGTCTCATGTACCTTGTAATAGGTTCTGTTGCGTAGTTTAAAACGTAGAATTCTTCACGTGACAGTAGAATCTTATGTTCATGTTGAGTCAAGTCTCTAATTCGCACTTGTAGTTGTCCGCGATGTTTAACAATATCGATTTCATTGTCACAATCCAAAAGTCGAATATGTGTTTTCCTTCCACACAAACTGTTAGTTAAATAACATTCTATTAAATGTACATGTTTCAAAAATGACTCCCAAGCATTTTGCGAAAATAAAACCTTTTTTGTTCCATGGTGTAGTATTACTGTAGGGGAATAATCCAATGATTTCATCAATCCAACTGATACACTTTTACTGATGCATGCTGAGATGGGGTAAAAGATTCGCAGAAAAACTTCAGTTAAAATGTGAGGAGGAATATTTTCTTCAACTTTCTTCTTCCTCTTTGGTACTACCTTTGATGGGTCCGCATTAATTTCCTCCTCTCTATCTCTTTTACCAAACTTTAAAAATGCAGTTATTTCCTTGATGATTTCTGCTTCACTAGTATTATCACGTTCCAATAACGGTGCTACCTCTGCATCACCTTGTACAACAGATGGAGAACTCATTTTGTAGAAGATGTTACCCATGCGCCGATAGACGATCAACTGAATACCTGCATTGTTGCTCCGCTATTTATAGGTTAGCGACAGTGGCGGTGCCGGTGGTGGTACAACGTTTTACAATACCGTCTTTACGATACCAGTCAACGGTGTGTATGTAACAATTTTATCGTGCAAAATTAAACAATACGCAGATGTATTTGCAGGTACGTTTTCTTGAAATTCCATTTCTATTTTTATATCAACACTAGACGATTTTACAGATTCGTTTTGTTTGGAGCAATCAATTACAACAATCGGAGCTTTCGATTCAAACTGTACGGGAGATAGTAGAGGTGTGTTTGTTTTGCCGTAATATGAATTTTGGAACCTAGCGTACATATCGTATAAAACACTGTACTTTTTTTTATCAAAAGAGATATTAAAGTTGTCGTAGGGAAAGAATTGTGAATTCAGGAACACTTTACAGTTTGTTAATTTACAATGGTCAAATTCACCAGCATTTTCAGTTAATATACTTTTTTTCTTTGTTTGTAATCCAAAGATTACATATCTCGCTTTTTCCAAATGAGTAGAAGTTTTCACAGTCCATGTATGCCGTTGTGTTGAAGGTAAAACGGGGTATTCATGAAACTCCCAGCTTCTGAATGGCATTACAATGTCTCGATCTGATTTTAACTTTCTTAATAATGTAATCCTGTGTTCATCATTTAGTCGCACATGTGGTACTCTCCAAACAATCTTGTCTAATGTTAGTTTCCAGTCAATCCAGTTTCCAGTCAAAAAAATGTTAGCGAGATATGTAATCTTTGGATTACAAACAAAGAAAAAAAGTATATTAACTGAAAATGCTGGTGAATTTGACCATTGTAAATTAACAAACTGTAAAGTGTTCCTGAATTCACAATTCTTTCCCTACGACAACTTTAATATCTCTTTTGATAAAAAAAGGTACAGTGTTTTATACGATATGTACGCTAGGTTCCAAAATTCATATTGCGGCAAAACAAACACACCTCTACTATCTCCCGTACAGTTTGAATCGAAAGCTCCGATTGTTGCAATTGGCTTCAGTTGTTCCAGCAGATGCTTTAATAATATCATTATCGTTTGATGACCTTAATAAAACTAGTTCTTGTTTTACATTTATTATTATTCTTCTGTAATCTTCAGCAAATCCTAAAAGTAATCTTAAAGGTACGTAATAATCAAAGTTTCCCGAAGCGTCAGGAGTAATTATACTTTTGTCTGGTGCAACCCATCCTGCAACAGCTAACAGATTCTTCTCATTTGGTGTTAAAGACGCTAATCCTTTTAATGTACTGGAAATTCCAACCTTTTTTGTTGAATCGACTGTAACTCCTGAAATTTCATATCTAATCTCGTCAAACAAAAATGCCATAGGATTATTGATGAACGGAACAGTGGTTTCAACAGTACCGTCAGCTTTTGTTACTTTTCCTTCAATATATAAATAACTTTCGCATGGAAGAGTATAAATGTCTTGTTGTTGTATAGGAATCCTAATTTCATCGTTATTGTTTAATTTGGACGAAGCGTAAGGGTTGTGCGTGTGATATTCCTTTTCCCATAAGGTCTCGTCGAATGTTGGGCCCTGCGCTATATCCAGTATATCCATTGTTAATGACCTTTAATCCAATTTCTTCTAGAAAACGAATGTTGTCACTTGTTAATCCTTCTACAGCTGATGAGCTACTGACCTCTTTGCTGGTTGGCTCTCTCTTTTTAAATGATAACCCCATTATCTAAGCGGATGATTTTATATGTATTCTTACAGTAATAGCTTCTCCTCGAAAGTCAATAAGGTTTCCGTCTTGATCCACTATGTTCAGCACGATGTCTGAAAT
Organism: Allygus modestus; assembly: GCA_963675035.1. Classification (NCBI taxonomy): domain Eukaryota; kingdom Metazoa; phylum Arthropoda; class Insecta; order Hemiptera; family Cicadellidae; genus Allygus; species Allygus modestus. The sequence continues at coordinate 188,034,003 of OY776112.1, read as the reverse complement.
GAAACTGGTGTTTAACGGTAGGTACACAAGGTTTTGAGGCTTTTCTACTATCTTGAAACCCGGTGCGACTGATGGGTAGAATGTGTGTAATATATGCCGATTTTCTCCATCTCTGTAGGATCCTTGTATAATGTTACATGTAATGTCTATGCTGTTTACTTTGATGATCGTCACAGTTCTATTCCCAGAATGAGTTGTATTAGGTTCTAATACCTTTGTTTCCTTAGAAAACCCCAATAAACTACCAATTGAACGTTCTTGGCCAAAATCAATATAATACTTAGAAGTAATTTCGGCTTTCATTGTATTGTTATTGCCTTTTATCGTTATATTTTCTTTTCCCATATGTTTTTGTATAACTTCATTTATATTATCAATTTCATAAGCTCCTGTTGGTAAACTGAATTCTTCCAAAGCTGAATATTTTCCTTTATTATCTTTTGTCTTGTAATAATGTATTTTGTTATTAATTCCTTCACTAACGTTTGGAATAGAGTTATATGTTGTTAAATCCAATAATGCGGCTTCCCATAGTCTTCCTTTTTGCAAACGTAGCGCTGGAAACAGAATACTGCGCAAAGTACATGAGTTACCGGTTAATGACACTGTATACGAAGACATCTTAAAGTTGACTAACACTTTTAGCTAAAAAGTCTAAACATAAATGACTGCAAATGGATGTATCATCAGGTTGTTTTCTTGTATAATTGTAAAAAACATTTTCTGCCGCACGAAAGTATTGTTGAAGTTCTTTTGGTGGTGGAAGGTTTCCAAAACTGTCGAAATAATAAATCGTTTCACCAAGTTTCTTGTAACACACCCAATGAGTGCCTAATCCTTCACTATTATCCAAATTTACTATACCAGTCTCATTTTTCCACATTTTAACCGGTAATTCATCTTTCATAAATACTCCTCTAAAAAATGGGATTTTCAAACAAGAAGCATATGTAATCAGTTCTTCATTGGTTAATTCTTTGTTTTTAATTATTAATTGCTCTTTCTTATTTAATACACACGATACGGTCTTAGGTATAGTCCTCCTCCCTTTTTTATCATTGACCATATTGTTGGTTTCTTTTTACCTTTACTACTAGTAGATCGACGTTTTCTTCTGATATTACCTCCTTGTTTCTTAGCGGGTCTTTTCCCACGCCTTCTTCTCTTTCCTCCTCCAAACGTAGTTTTTGCTTTCATTGCTGCTGTTACTGCTAAAGACGCTGCTTTTTCACCAATACTTGCGTCACTAGATTTTACTCTTTGCCAAGCTTTCTCAGAAAGTGCTCTATCTGCTATTGATCTATTTTTTGTATCACCAAATTTGGAATACGCTATATCGTGCTGTTTACAAGCCTGATCAAGCTTATTTATTCCAGGATCTCCTCTAGCAAGCCGTTTCTCTAATTTGGTTCCAGGACCACAATATTGATATCCTCCAGGTAAATGTAATTCCACAGGTAATAAATCAATCGCCTTGTTAACTATAGCTCCAACCGGTTTACTTAATAGAGAAAATGCTGTTGATGCTATTCCCCTTCCTCTCTGTAATCTCTCTCGATTATGACTGATGCGTTTAGCCCTCGGCATGACTATTTATAGCCAAACTTACAATCAGTAGGTGCACTCTATAAATGTTTTACAATGAATGTAATATTAGTCTTGGCTTCTTGTATTTTATATATATATATATATATATATACTGTTTAAAATCCATTTATTATATAGAAATGGATTAATTAATTAAATGTAGACATAATAAATAAAAGTAGTAAAAATAGAAATAAGGTGTAATTGAAGATGTTTCAAATGTTTCTCCGCTGGTGATGGTATCGTTGTTTTCGGTAAAATGAATAAAATCTAAATAGTTGTCATGTTCCCTTAGAAACTTGCCACTTAATCGTTGATAATTAAATAACACATTCCAGTCTAGTTTATCTTTAAAATTGTCAATGTAATTTTCAGAGAGATTTTGATATTTACTTATTACTTCCCAACAGTTATTAAAATTTGATGTCATCTCTACAAGGAAGTCTTCTGAAAACTGTTGTCTTTGTAAAATATGAATCCAGTTAACTCTGTGAAAATAAATTCTTAACATAGTCATTGTGAAGAGGTAGTGTATGGAAAGTTGTTCCCAATCCATATATCTATCAAACCGTTGAACAAAACCATCTGTCAGCACTCCTTGGGGAAATCTCGGCTCTTGAGATATTAAACTCCACGCAGTAATATTGGATTCCATCATCCTCTCTGTATCATCTCTCGAATATGACTGATGCTTTATCCCTTATCATGGGTATTTAAATTCTTTTTTCTCTTATGTAATCTTCATCGTTTTCTGTTGGTTCATTAATCACATTCACTTTATCCCCCTTTCCTAATGTCTTGACTTTAGAAGGCTCAGAGGGTTTATCTAATTGATTAGGGTTTTCTGGATTGTGTATCTTTTTCCAGTCTAAATAATTGTGGCTGTCAACATCTGAAGCTACAGCTCTTCCTGAAGCCCGATGGATATAATTAAATAAAGCTGCACCAAACCTTTCCATATGTTTTTCATATTCTGTAGTCCATTTCTTGTGTACTATATCAAATATTTTCTTATTTACAGCGTCTCCATCCTGCTCACAATCACCTACATTTGACAATTTTAATTTTTTTACATCATAGCTTGTATCAGTTTCATTCTTTTTGTAAATCGTTAACAATTTTAAAGTCGCTAAATTTACTGCTTCACCATCATAAATGGGATGTTTTATATTGCTTAACCTTTTACCGGAAAACCCCCAATGGTCTTCGTGTACAATTGGGGTTCTTTTATCCATGTATTGTACCGTAACCGCATCAGAAGACAAAAGCGGATCACCAACATTTTGAATTACTTTTCCTTCAAAATTATAATTACCATCAGGTGTTAACGGAAACCCAGCTCTTTTTTCACTATATCCAGATTTTACTCCAAACTCGGAATACCGTCCAAACTTGTCCACACTCATGATGTAACTGAATCGCTATCGTTTAGGTTCTTACTATATATACGTCTACTGAACAATTATTTCTCGTTTTCGCAGTTCATCAACCAAAGCTACCCATTCGTTTTCTAAACCAGTGTGCCCGGCTTCCATAGCTTCATGTAATAACCTCATTCGATCAACTAACTTATTTATATCGTTGTAATATATTATATTGGTTTTATACAAATTTTTTAATAATCCCCTTCCAGATGTAGTAGGATCAGTTGTTTTTCTTTTTTTATGCAAAACATTTAATTCAGCAGAAGATAAAGCTCTTCTTTTAATTGGAGCTTTATTTGATTTCGAGGGGAAAAGACTAGATATAATGTTTGTGTATTTTATTGACCTGTTTCTATGAATAGGTAGGTCTTTGGAATATTTTTTTCTATGTGCATTTGTATACTCTAGTATATTTTTAAACAATTGTAAATCCTTTTTAGTATATTTACCAGGATTATTTTTAAAGATGAGTTCAAACAAACCTGTTGTACCTTTATATTTCTTATCACCAATAACTATATCATCATTTTCGTTTATATCTAACTTTCTATCTCCAATCATTAATCCTTTATCCTCTATTCTAGCTCCATATGTATGATAATTTCGATTAGCATGTGTGCCATGTAACATTTTTAATGTATATTTTCTTCCAAGTGTTCCTTTAAACATAATATCTGTGCCTAATTAGCTTAAGTTGGATGGGTTGATATCCTCTTCTTCTGCTCTTGTATCTTCCGCACTTGTATCTTCTGTACTTGTATCTCCTGCAATGTTCTTTTCCCTTAAATCTCCTATATCTCCGCTTTCTTCATACTCGTCGCTTTCTTCAGATGTTTGTAACTGGTCAAAACTTTCATCATTCTGAAATTCTTCTTCATATTTGGAAATTGGTAGCATTTTGTCTCCTTCGAAGCGAATTGAAGGTTTTTCCATATTTTGTGCTAATCGCTTTAAAGGTTCAGTAACAGGTTTAAATGTTGTTTCTAAAAATTGCTCTCTTTCATTTATACCTGATTTTAAAGCTCGGTTTTTTTGTCTAATAGAATCACTAAGTGATTTTATTTCTTTTAGTAGCTTTTCCTGGTTAACCATCTTCACACCTTGACGACTTGTACAGTAATACCGCTAATCAGTGTAGTAAAACAAATTTATCAAAACCTATTCTATAACGGCCGTCTTTTATAGCTTGATCTTTCATAATAACCAGAAATCCATACTTTTCCGCCCATGCTTTTCCGCAAAGCTCTTTAAACTTTTCAAATGCCATATCAGCATTTACATGATCGTTATATATATGTTTTAGGTTAGTATCATCTTGTTTAAATACAATTAAAACATTTGCATTATCTCTGATAAGTTGTTTTGGGATTTTGCTATAAGTTTGTCCTATATATATGCTATCGATGTTATTATGTCTTCCCATGGCAAAGTAGTTTCTAATAGTATCCTGATTTTCACAAGATACATCGTCAAATATAAATACAGAATACGGTTTCGCTTCGTTTGGTTGCATAATGCTATCACTAGCGTTAAATTTGTAAAAATTAACATCAGACACATCAGATAGGATTTTATCCAGCAATTTATACTTTGGTTGATGTAGAGACTTTGAAAAAAAAATATAGGTTATTAAACCTTAATCCCTGCGGATTAGTGATCAAATTAAAGACGTCATTGGTCTTTCCACAGTTTGAGGGGCCACTTACTATACATCGAACAGTGTTTGGAAGTAAACTACCGTGTTTACCATTGTTGATTTTAACGTTATCCACAGTTAAATCATCTATGTTATTAATATTGAATCGATCTTTATGGTGAATAATCTCCATCCCGCTCAAAGGTTAACGATGAAATGAGTTGCTTGCATTACACCAAGTCCTTTATAGGTATCCATGAATCCTCAGTTTTGTTAAACCCTAACCACCGCACTTTAACCGCGTCCTTTTTTCTTTGTAACACTTTTTCAACAAGATATACATCACCTACTGTTGACTTTAACATTTCATGTCCATAAAATGCACCTTGCAACAAATCTCCTTTGTTATCTTTTAAGATATACGTTTCAGGTACAGTCGGTTGTACTTTATACACTGTAAAAACTTCATTCGTCCAATTGGGAAGGTATTTCTTGGTAAACACTCCCTTATATTTACTAATCCGTACTTTATCACTTACATTAAATTTTCTTGGCTGCATTTTTTCTACTTTAGGCTTTGTATTTTTCTTTATGCGTTTTAATACATCTTTTGCATTTCTTCTATTTACTTTGTTAGGTTTCATACCGATAGTTCTATGAAACCTGTTGTTATAATCATTTATTAATTGTGGTAAAACATCATACCATACGTAAGAACCTCTTTTTGAAAATTGTTTATACAGTGCTCCTTTTAAGGTTCTATTGAATCTTTCTACAATAGCTGCTTTTTTATCTGAATTTGTAGAATAATGATTTATTTTATATTTATTCATTAACTGTGCAAAGTTTGTATTAAAGTATTCTGTTCCATCATCAGTTTGTAAATGTTTAATTTTGTTTTTATCTCTTTTTATGGCTATTTCCATGGCTTCTGTTACGCTTTTACTAGTCTTGTCCTTTAGAGGCAAAGCGTCTGCAACTTTTGTAAAACAATTAATAATTGTGAGTATATATTTAAATCCTTTGTTTATTCTGCTATGCGGTCGCATTTAAATGAAATCCGCTTGATATAGATCATTTATCCCTTTTATAACAGTATTTCTTCTTGGAAACTTTATTCTTGCAGGTTTATGAAGTTCATCAATAATTTTCTCCTTTAGATCCGTCATGATGTTTCTGCTAACACAGCTACGATAGTATTAAATATTCATTTTTAATACATCACCTTATATAGGTCAAGGTCATTCCAAACTAATGTATAAAAGGGGGAACACAGCAAAATACTGCTGTGTTCCCCCTTTTATACGGAAAGGAAAAGGAAAAGGGATGTAGGACGATGAAAGGGTTACTCGTCAATAGGGTTGAGGGAGTAGTGGCCGAATGGTAGAGTGTGGATGTTGTCTGCAAGTATGTGGCGTTTGTCATCATTTGAAGAGAGAGCTTTTTTTACCTCCGTCACGCTGTACAGCTGATGGTTGAAACTTCTGATTGTGTTGAATTTTGCTGTTATATCTTGATCTTCAAATAAACATTTCTTATAGTGATTAAAATGCACATTCTTCTTTAAATACAAACTTTTTACTCCTTTAGCTTTCTTAATGACTTGGTTTTCATTTAGTTGTAAAGAATATAATTTTGACATTAGTGCAACAATTTCTTGAAGTATAACACCATTGGCTTCATCTTTAAATTTGCCAAGCACTTTTTTGTTTCTGTCATTGTCGTAGTTTGGATGATCTTTTGGATAGTCAGAAAAGTCAAAATCGTTTTTGTAATCAAATGTCCGAAGGTCTTCATACATATCGTTAGTAATTATCCAATATATAAAAGCGTCTGTATCCATGTAGGAGATGCCGATGTTTTCTCGTCCATAAAAGGTGACCATCTTTTTATAATGAAAATCGTACATATGAGTCTTGGAGATATCCAGGATTGACATACCTATATACAAAGGACGATCCATCTTCACACTTGTTTTCTTCATAGATACAGCTACAATATTTTCGTTAATAATTATAGATGTTCCAAAATTAGGCTGTTGTACAAGTTTCTGTAGTTTGTTTGGATCTGTAACAAGTTTAACATTTTTATGTCTTCTTTTGTTTTCCAATGTTTTACCGAATATTGCATTGTTCATCAATTTTAAAAAGTCTTTTTGAAAGGCTGATGTAGCGGCTGCTCTTCTGGTAGTATTCGAGTCTATGTACGGTTTCAACCAGCACGATTGGGAAAATTCCACAGCTCTATTAATTTTAGTAAGACGTAAACCTAATTCGATAGCTTGTTGAACAACCCAATAGTGAGCTACGTATCGTTGTTTATTGTTAAGGGTCATCATTAATTTGGGGTGTTTTCCAGTTGGTGAAATTTCTGTTCTTGCAAGGAGTGGAAGGTCATAATGAAGATCGTGTAAATGTTCTGGATATTCAAAGTCGCAATCCAAAATATATCCGGTATCTCCATGTTTTGGAATTTGTGATATATCGCCAATACAGTCGGGATCAACCCATTTAAAGTTGTCAAATGGAAGTGGGTTCGACATGGCCCATCCATACAGATTATTCGCGTCGAAATATCCCAAGTACGTTGAAGGTTTCTCTTGATCATGGTCAGGTAAATATTTGTTGTTGGCTTTAACATGTCTTGTCACGCTTTGAGTTAATCCACCTCTAACACCCGACTCAACCATTAAAACCATATCTATATCTGTTAACAGCTGAAGTTTGCATTTTGTTTCTTTCAGCATTGCTTGCCAAGCTAGTCCTGGAGATGTATACGAATGTAGAGGGTCCAAACCGTATGCTGCAAAACAGGTTCTTCGGAATTCTTCCATAACATCGCAGAGAAGAGTCACGTCAAGTTTTACATAAAAGTCTGAGTATTCTCCTAAAGTCTTCAAATCCAACTCGTTCCATACTCGACATGCATGTTGATAATCTTCAAGTGAAATTTCCGAATCATTAAGTTTGTTGTTAAATTGTTCTGGTGGAGGAAGTGATGTTTCATTAAATCTATGCAGTCCATCGATGTAATCGTAGGGGAAGACCCCTTTTCGAAGAACCAGATCCATTTTACTACTGGCTACAATTTTGCTTGTTTCTATCAGATCTTCTCTTTTTAAATTCTCAGTTAATTTCATTAGGCTAGAAGGCATAAATCTAAACGAATCAATAAACCTAAGTTTTATTTTGCCAACCTTTTTAGAGAAGCTTATAAATTTTTCCATTGTTGTTGCCAAAACATCTATTGCCCCATCATCTCTTCCCAATTCGGGAATTATAAAGTGAGAGTCATATCCACTAAGGTTATGTAGAACAACAGGTATAAAAGATGGAAGTTTGTAATTCAAGTTGCAAGCGTTACAGGCTGCTCCTCTGTAGACTCCTGTAAGATGGTCGTGATCACGAACTTTAACGTTATCTGGTGTAAATATGTTATTACACAGATAACATGTTGTTGCCAGATTGTGATGTTGAAGTTGATGTTCTTCCATAGGTAGCATCGGTATTTTAATTTTGTAGAGTTCTTCCACCTTAGAGGCAATGTAATACAAATCGTCTACAAAGTGTTTCGCTGCTTGTTCACCGCGATAAATCTTCGGAGCAGAAGATAGTCCAAATTCTTGAAGATGTTCTTCAGACAGCGTGGATTTTGTTAGTATAGAATAACTGTTTGGTGCGTGTTTTTGATATTTGCTTCTTTTTGCGATATCCTCTTCTTCTTGTTCAATTGGAAGTAAAGATGCTTCGAAATCCGCGTACACAACAAATGGAATAGGGTATTGTTGATTTACTTTGTCAAATTGTACGTATGATCTGCTAGGATGTGGCAATTTAATTCTAACCTCATAGTTTCCACTACATAACCTTTGGTGTTCTAATAACCATTCTGAACCTCCTCTTCTTAATGGTTTGTTCACATGGCAAAAGCATCTCTTACATGTTGTGATTTTTCTTTTATGTTTTGTTAACTGTTTACATACGAGCCCTTCAAAATCTTTTACATACACGTAATGAGATATCTCTCCTTTATTGATTAATAACAAGTCAGTATGATTGTTGCGCTCATTCGATGTTATGCGCAAGGGATACACATTATTTGACGAATCCAAACCAAATATGTTGACTGAAGCCGACGGATTTTGCTTTTCAAATTTTGATATATCAGTAATTGCAACAGGGTAAGTCATTCCCTGGAAATTATACTTATGTTGAACTTCTTCATATTTTTGACTCGGTCTTTTTTGATGGTCTTTGTTTACATATTTTACCAACATAGCATATTTAAAACATTCGTTATCTTCATTTTGCACATTAATACAGGATTTTGTATCACTTATTTTTTTCGGAAGAGGAATGTAACTACTTCCTCTCATTCCATAACCGTGTTTATGAACTCTAACATCCAGACTTGTTATACTTAATAAAGTCCATCCAGATCCTCTTCCTTCATGCTCTTGTAGTTTCGTCAAAAGTTCCTCAAAACATTCTGTTACGATTTTTTCAATATCTGACGCAGCCATGATGGTTCTGTTTTTTGTCATGAAACCTCTTGGTGATGTTTCGTTTTGAATGTTAGTGAATATGGCATCTAGCAACAGTCCAAATTTGATAAAATTTAATCTTTTTTGTTCATTCTTTAGTGTTTTGGTTACTAATTCTTTGGCGTTATGTAAAAAGTTTTCAAGTTGTAATTTTACGTTGTCAATTTTAAAATGTGTTACTACCTTACCAGGTAGTGCTTGAGCGTGTAGTTCCACATCTACTGCTGTTGATGTTGAGGGTCGGTGAAGTGTAGACATAGCAGCTGTTGATGTTGAAGGACGGTGAAGTGTAGACATAGCAGGCGTTGAAGTCGATGTTGATGGTGTTGATGATGAAGGATGGTGAAGTGTAGACATAGCAGGCGTAGAAGTCGATGGTGTTGATGTTGAAGGTTGGTGAAGTGTAGACATAGCAGGCGTAGAAGTCGATGTTGATGGCGTTGATTGTGCATAATGAATGACACTCGGTCTTGAAACTTCATTTTCTTCTTTTTCTTCATTTTCTTCTTTTTCTTCGTTGTGTTCTTCTTCATTTTGTTCTTCTTGATGTTTTGCTAGTTGTTGGTCGATTGAATCTAATTCTTCTTCATTTGGTTCTTCTGTATTTGTATTGGTGTTATGTTTCAATTCTTTATGAATGGTTAAAAGCCATTCATCTCTGAAAGAAGCTTTACAAATATCGCAGCGATTCATAATGTAGGCGTGCTCTTCACAAGGGTCAACGCAATAATGAAAAAACACTGCAAATGCACCTCTATTTATACCCTAGAAAAAGTGGTGGGGGTACGTTTTAGGTTAAGTTTAAGTTTGTAGCTGGAGGCTACAAAATTCTGTATTTGGGTCAAGGACATTGAGCATATTTGCCAAAACGGGAAATAGAGCAGTAAATGATTTCATTTTAAACCATAAACTGATCTATTCCCCGCTTTGTATTTAACAAGGACAATTTTCTCCAACAGGAAAATTTAATATATTTTAATCTCGGATGTGAAATCGGATTGTACACATTGCATCTCGATCAACTAAAAATTTCATAAAACAATAGGGATCTTCAGTTGTAGATTCATCTTTAACATATTCGATGGTCAACATTGACGAACGAAGATCTTGTGGAATTACGTCGACTTTTATTAGTCGCCTTTCCATTTCAAACCGTTTTGTTATTGATGTAAGTTTTATCACATCATCGATATCGATGAGGGGAAAGCTGTAACAAACGGAGTTTGCTGGTGGGTTCATAATGCCGATATGAAAAATATACACTGTTGCATCGACATTAAATAGACGTTCCCCCACCATTAAATGTATAAGTTACCCCCACTTTTTCAAAACAAAAAGGGATTGAATGCCGGTACATATTTTCTGTCTTGTAAATGGGTCAAGGTTATACAACGATATTACCAAAACGGGGAATAGAGCAGTAAGTAGTTCTCACTTTGACTACAAACTGATCTATTCCCCGCTCTGTATTTAAAGTTTGACAGTTGACAAGAAAAAACAACACTTAATCAGACTCATTTGATGAATCGGAATCAGTTGTATCAGAAGCATCGGAAAGAAATAGTCGTCGACGAATATGATATACCCCTCGTGCGCTATCTAAAAATAACCCATCCAAACTACTACTAGTGGTTGGGCTTTCATCATGTATTTCTTCAGAATAGAGAAGATGCTGATAGATTCTATAGGTTTCAGATTCCACGTCACTTAACGGTTCAATTTGTTCCATATATCCTGCTTCAAGATCATCACTGTCCATATCACTTAATAATTCAAGATCTTCCATTGCATCCATCTCACTTAATAATTCAACATCTTCCAATTCGTCTTCATTTTCATCCTCACTTTCAATCACAATATGTTTTATAATTCCCACGATTGATTTTGCAGAAGGAAATATATTATCCTTTGGTGACATAGCTGCTATATATCCTAGTGCTAACACAAGTAGCAGAATGAGATAAGCAATGATGAAAAACCTCTTTTTATACCCCCCGATTTAAGTGGTGGGGGTAATTAGTGATAGGGAAGGGGTATTATTGTAACAATATATGAACAATTTAATACTAACAGAGTATAAAGTTCTGTAAGTGGGTCAAGGTCACCTTAAAGTCTGTTATCTAGGTCAAGGTCGTTGTATCATTGTAAAAAAAAAGTGTGGACAATCTGTTTACACTCTGCAGCATATGCTACAAAATGTAAATAGGTTGTCCACACTTTTTTTTTTAATTTGGAAAAAACTTTAATTTTTAATTTAGAAAAACTGTTTGAACGTTTTTTTTTTTTTTTTACTGTACTGTTTTCCACACAGTGGTCCCTGAATCAACTCGGATTAAATAGTCTTTTTTGGTTGGGCGTGGAGGATGAAACATGCCTCTAGGTAATTTTAAAATGTAGCGTTGATCTCCACACTTTAAAAGTACTTTTGCAAAGCCCATTGTTTTAACAAAGTAGTATTGTTTATTTTTAATAAGCCTATTAATCCGAATCTTGGATGGTTTCACTGTTAGGTGTGGTGAAGAAAGAGAAACGTTAGCATTGTGTTTTAAATGAGAACCGCACACTTCCTCATTTAAGACACAGGATTTAGCACAACGTTGACCTTTCTTTGCACCTTTTTTAAATACATAACCACATTGTTGTGCAGGAAGCATACACTTCCTCCTCAACGATTTTAGCTCATTAAATCTTTCTGAAGGACGGTTAATACTTGTGCAAATTACTGAAGGACGAAGACTTGTAGAAGGTGGAGTGACGACTGGAGAAATGATTTTTGGTCCAGTAATTAAAGGCTTGGTGGGTGTTGTAGATATCTTTGAGCTCGATGTCGAAGAAGACCCTGAGCTTGATGATGAACAAGATGACCTCGAAATCGATGAAGATGAAGAAGAAGATCTTGACCTTGGTGATGAACAAGATGACCTCGAACTCGATGAAGAAGAAGACCTTGACCTTGGTGATGGGGAAGATGGCGAAGACTTTGATGGAGAAGATGGCGAAAACTTTGATGGAGAAGACTGCGAATACTTTGATGTAGAATCGTGCGGTGAATCAGTCATCTTCTCCGGAAGAATTAAAGATAATAATAATGACTGGCGGAGTATATCTGAAGGGCCGAAGGATGATGTAGAAGGAGGCGATGATATAACCTGGCGGAGTATAGACGGGGCAGAAGAAGTTGATGCTGAAGAGGTAGTGGGTAAAACCAGCGGCGTTTTCTTCACGTTAAATTTCATCGGTTTGGTGTGTTTTCTGATATGCGCCATGATCCTGTGTGAGCAAGCACAAGCAGCAGAATGATTTTACCAGTGATGGGGAACTTATTTTATACCCGAGTCAGCCAAACCAGTTGAGCCCCCACCCAAATGGTTCTGACCTTGAGTAGGGGGGGGGGGTTGTAAGAAATAAATACATCTTCCAATATCTTACCAAACAATGATTTTCTAAGTCCCGAAGTGGGTCAAGGTCATCTGAACATGTTGCCAAAACGGGGAATAGAGCAGTAAGTGATTCCCACTTGGACCACAAACTGCTCTATTCCCCGCTCTGTATTAGGGAAGTGAATTTTGAAGAAAGGTCACAGTTATAGGCAATAAACCTGATAACAGAACCTTTTATTAATTTATCCAAACAAAAGGAAGTTACAAATGGTTTGCAGGGAGTATTTTCAAAAGTTTCTCGAGGGTAAGATGGGTAATGTCAATCGGTTTTCGTGCCATATTGACAAAGGTCGGTTTTCGGGCCATACCTTTTTGTAAGGGGTTAGGAAAAGGATGAGAAACATACTGATCAGTTAAAGTTAATTTTACAAAGACCAACCAAGGTCGGTTTTACAAAGGTCAACAGCATCCTGAAACCCAGTCGGACGTTGGTCAGTAACGGGCGCCAGGCAACTGTGAACCAAAGTTTTGACCAAGGTTAGTTATAGCGTGTAAGAAAAGGACATACCAACCAAGGTCGGTTTTACAAAGGTCTACAACATCCTGAAACCCAGTCGGACGTTGGTCAGTAACGGGCGCCAGGCAACTGCGAACCAAAGTTTTGACCAAGATCAGTTTTAAAGCGTGAAAGAAAAGTACATATTTCATTAGTAAATAAAAACACTTCAAAAACACTTTAAAACCAACACCAAACTAACTACAGTTAAACTAACTACATTTACTAGCAGCAAACTACAAGCGTTATTCTAACATGCTTAATAATAAACAGACATGCCTTAAGCTAAGGTAGCATCTCTAATATACAGTGGTACCAACTCTATACTAGAGATACTATTGCGGACAGCGCGGGCAAACAGCTAGCTAGGCTGTCGGCCTGCGACTGCGAACCCTCTGCGGGCTGCTCCCGCTTTTATAGGAATATATCATGGGGGGGGGCAAAGGACTTCGACTGTAGTTTGTTCCAACACTGTATCGCATACTCTGAATTGCTCCAAGTCTGGTAACTGGGTCAAGGACACGATAAAATATTTTGTAAAATAGCAAAGGTGTTACCTTTGCCATTTTACTTTGGAAGCAAGCTGTACTACGTTTAAACAAGGGAGACTATTATCCGTTTTACATAAAACTCCTTGCACGATCTTTTGATAAAATGGAAAAGATTAATGCCGGAGGGCGATTCCCATTCCACCAAAATACAATGCATATCATTTCTATGCAACGGTCTCAGCTCTATCTTTACTTTTAGTTTAATGCCTCGGAACTCATAAGTAAGGATGGACAGAAAGGCTTCTGAAATAGCAAGCTCGGAAGGAACAAGCCAAGTGTTTACACCTACAGCTTCCATAGCGATATGATGATTTTTACCACGCTGTTGCAGTATATAAAACATTTTCCCCTCCAGTTTTTATCTTTAATACAACATTTTTGTGTCAACCTTGTCCGCATGAAATATCTCTAAGTTCACATTTCTTCCAATATTTGATCAAACGACGGTTTTTCTAAGTCCCGTCAGTAGGTCAAGGTCATCTGACATAATGCCAAAGCGGGGAATAGAGCATAACATACTGCTCTATTCCCCGCTCTGTATTGGGGAAGGGGACAAAAGACAACAAACAAGAGACTGATTTTAAACAAGAGACTGATTTTAAACAAGAGGCTGATTTTATATTTCACAAACGTTTCTCAGGCTAAGATGGGTAATGTCAACCGGTTTGCGCGCCGTAATGACATAAGGTCGGTTTGGGAGCCATACCTTTTTGTAAGGGGTTAGGAAAAGGATGAGAAACAAGTTACATTACTTTTAAAATAAAGACTTTACCAACAACTATTTAAACAAAATTAATCAGTTAACGTTACTTTTACAAGAACAGCCGAGGTCGGTTTTGCAAAGGTCAACAGTATCACTGAAACCCGGTGGGACGTAGACCCAAACACCCGGCGTCAGGCTGCTGCGAACCCAAGTTTTGACCAAGGTTGTTGAGGGACCTGTAGGGCCGGGAGTACATATGTTATTAGTAAATAAAACACTTCAAACCAATACCACACACTAACATATATATTAGACTAACTACATTACCTAGCAGCAAACTACAAGCGTTATCTAACATGCATAAACAAACTAACTAAACATGCAAGGGCGCGGATCTCTTAATTGCGCGTCGGGCCCAACGCACACTTAACAGACCTACGCTGCAGCAGAGTGCAACCCACTGGGACGTATATCCAAACAACGGGCGGCAAGCTACTGCGATGAGACTGCGGACTGCTCCCGCTTATAAAGGCAAAGTGACGTCACCGAAGCGGAAGGGGGGAGGTCGAAGGGGGGGGTGACCTTGAACATGACCCAAATCGGGGGGGGGGTTACGTCAGGGGGGGGGCTCCTCCCCGTGACGTCGGGGGGGGCGGCTCCTCCCCGTGACGTCAGGGGGGGGGGTCGTCACGGTGGAAGGGGAACAGGATGTAGACCGGTCTTTAGCTTTCTACCCGTATATGGAAATGTCACGGTTACACTTGACGACCCGCTTTGCTCCGCCTGGTACCTCATTCCAGCTTCAACCATTGACTGGTACACTTCACAGCTCTCGCTCTCTCTCTTCTTACAAAATGACTTCGCCGATAACCAACGAGAAGCTGAAAAGGATTAAGGAATCCTTGAAGAAGACGGCTCCAAAGACAAGCGGATTTAAACAACCTTCTTCCCTCAGAATGAGGCTAAAGAGGGATTTTAAAAACCACCCTCTTTACTACAAACAAGGTTCTTCTGGTTCGACTTCTTCATCAACAACGGAACGACACTCTTCATCAACAACGGAACGACACTCTGCCACACGGGATCATCTGCACGTGTTGCAGAAGATGAAGACCTTGACGGAAGACGAATTGGTATCTCCCATTGAAGTTACCAAAACAAAATTCAGACATTTGAGAAGAAACTTCCCGTACAGAGTGGTGCTGAAGAACGGAAGCACCTACTACTTAACTGCCGGTGAAGTTCTCTTTGAGGTGGAATTGCCACGATCAATTCCGGCACCACCAGAAGTGTCATACAAGCAGACCTTGTCCTTGGTTAAAGAAGAGAGTAGAGTGAAGTGGACTGTAAAGTAAAATCCCTTACCATCCCACCCTCCCTCCACAAACGGTCCTTTTCAGGACCACCCTAAGCATTTCAAGTTAGGGACTTGGCCTGTACATAGGCAGGAGATTTTGTTAGTCTCCGGTTTGAGTACAGTCCACTTTGTGAAAATTTCTAAGTCCCAAGGTCCTTGAACTTGACCTTGACCTTGAACATGACCCATGTTGGGGGGAGGGGTACAAAGTTTTTCCAAAGTATGTCATGTGGGTACTCAAATTACGCGAATTGATCAGACGAACAAGGAGGTGCAAACAGAATTTTGATTTACCCAAGGGTATAGCAGCAGAAGCGAAAAAAGTACAAAGTTTGTCCAAAGTATGTCATGTGGGTACTCAAATTACGCGAATTGATCAGACAAACAAGATGGTGCAAGCAGAATTCAGATCCGATCAACGGTATAGCAGACATAGCGAAAAAACAATGTTTTCAAGGTTACATACTAATAACTTCTTTATTATTGGGTTAAAGTACAGCGAGTGGGTACTCAAATTACGCGGAATAATCAGACGAACAAGATGGTGCAAACCGAATTCAGATCCGACCAACGGTATAGCAGAAATAGCGAAAAAACCAATGTTTTCGAGGTTACATATTAATAACTTCTTTATTATTGAGTTAAAGTATAGCGAGTGGGTACTCAAATTACGCGGGTTAATTAGACGAACAAGATGGTGCGAATAGAATTCAGATCCGACTGAGAGTAGGGAAGAAATAGTGCGAAAACAACACTTTCAAGGTATAAATACTGTGTTTATGGATTAAACTACGACAAGTTATTTATAGTTTACAGTATACCGAGGTAACGTTGTGGTGCGGGTAGGTCGGGTGGGTATCATACACGCTAGCGCTATATCATTATACTTTCAGCTCTTGCAGGATTAACATCTACCTATAGAGTTTGTGTTATTCTAAAGATGTCACAGTTTTACAGAAATATGACGAAGGTGTCCTTCAACAGTCCGCCTGCCACCACCTTCTACTTCTCCGACTGTGAAGATAGAAGGTCTACGCTGTTAGTGGATTGTGAGCGATTTCGCCATAGAATACTCCAGGCTGAAACATTCTTAGCAAGTTGTCTGCTACACAAGATGCATCATATGAGTACATGCAATAAATTAGATCACAGTGACTGTTATGATTGCGCAAAAACAGTGTCGAGCAAGAATTGTTAATGTTTTCAGTTACGGAGCTCCGATCCTCACAGAGTCAGAGCTAGACCCTAACTAATGCATGTCCGTAGTTATTGTGCGATGTGGAAACTTGGTGGGGGAAACTGGTGTGGTGGGGGGGGGGTAAAGGCGAGTGCCTATCCTACATGCTTGTATCACTTCAGTATACCTGCGGCTCTTGCATAGTTCACATGAATTCGCAAATACAAGGCACTACTGTTTCTTCCACATGTTCTTCTTTTAATATTGAGCAAGCTGACAATACAAATGATGAAATACAAGTACATGAAGTTTCTAGCACAATATCTTCTGATGCAGAAGCAATAATGTCATCCCTAATAGGGTTTGACTAATGATGGTGGATGTAGTAGCAACCATCTGCCTCGCACCAGCTGCCACCTGCCGCCTGCCATCTGCCGTCCGCCATCTGCTCCGCCCCACCACAATTTTACCCCCACCATTTTGTTTGATACCAAAACGCTAGCTAGCGAATAGTCAGTACACCTCCGGCTCTTGACCAGTGTACATCGAGCTCTCTGTTGAAATGTCCATCAAAATTAGGTGTATTCATTATGACTCTATTCATCTGGCGACTTTCCAAGACCTCGAGGTTTTTAATGAAGAGTTAAGACTTTTAATTGCGTCCGGCTACGATTTATCTTTGGAACTTTACGCATCAAAAAACAACATGGACTCTGCGCAGGAATCGAAGTATCTACCGTCTTTCATCAGAAAGCGAAGTGATGGCCGCAACTCGTCCGGATCAATAACATCGATGACGACGAACAACGGGGAACTATTGTAAACATAAATTATTGGAAACATAACTTGTTGTAAATAAAAAGAAATGTAAACATTAAAGTAATAAATGAAATAGTACTACCTCGCACTCGTATCATTCGATTGCTTCATTCGATTTTTTCATTCGATATTTTATCGAATGAAAACTATCGAATCACAATCGGATTTTACGCGTGCGAGGTAGTACTTTTTTAAAATTACCTCCCCGTGACCTTGACCTTTAAACTTTCCCTCATTACGTCACAAAACCGCCTACGTCACTGGCTGAGGCTCAGATGACGTGTTTAATGACTCAGCGCATCCGGTCACGTGACCGGATGACGTCACTTCCGCCCCAGCAGCCTCAAATGCACACTAATTTTGTGGATATATATTACAGTGAGAGGTAGTTGAGAGGGTCACAACAATATTGGAAATGTGGCCATTATAACAGCGGGATGGTAAATAAGCTTGCATTTTTTTTTATCCAACCGTAATAGTGAATTTGGAAATGCACTTATGCAATGGGCAGTAACATATTGCAGACAAATCGGACCACAAATACCAAAGTTGGTTTTTAGGTTGTGGAAAAACAACATATCGACTGTTTATAGGTGGAAATAATATATGGTAATTTTAGATATAATAGTTGGGGGGGCTATAACATATCCAAAAATAAATAAAGAAGATGGCAATTGATAGTATATTTTTCAAAATTTTTTTTAATTTGACTGTAGTATTTGGGAAACGTAGGGGGAATTTTTTAATGCATTAGCTTAACATATCCAAAAATCAGTCAAATCGGACCATAAACACGAAATTTAATTTTGTATGGATTATATATAAACCATACAAAGTATAAAATTTGGAACTTAGATATGGTAATTATACATATAATAGTTTAAGGTCATATCCAAAAATCTGTCAAATCGGACAGTAAATAAAGAAGTCGGCAATTGATAGTATAATTTTCAAAATATTTTTTATTTGACCGTAATAGTGAATTTGGAAAATGTATGTGAGATTTATTAATGCATAAGCTTAGGATAGTAACATATCCAAAAATCAGTCAAATCAGACCATAAACACGAAATTTAATTTTGTATGGATTATATATATAAACTATATAAAGTATACAATTTTTAACTTAGATATGGTAATTATAAATATAATAGTTTAAGGCTATGACATATCCAAAAATCAATCAAATCAGACCATAAACACGAAATTTAATTTTGTATGGATTATATATATAAACTATATAAAGTATACAATTTTTAACTTAGATATGGTAATTATAAATATAATAGTTTAAGGCTATGACATATCCAAAAATCAATCAAATCGGACAGTAAATAAATAAGTTGAGAATTGGCAGTATTTTTCAAAAATATTTTTTAATTTGACCGTAATAGTGAATTTGGGAAATGTATGTGAGATTTATTAATGCATTAGCTTAGGATAGTAACATATCCAAAAATCAGTCAAATCAGACCATAAACACGAAATTTAATTTTTTATGGATTATATATATAAACTATATAAAGTATACAATTTTTAACTTAGATATGGTAATTATACATATAATAGTTTAAGGCTATAACATATCCAAAAATCAATCAAATCGGACAGTAAATAAAGAAGTTGACAATTGGCAGTATTTTTCAAAAATATTTTTTAATTTGACCGTAATAGTGAATTTGGGAAATGTAGGTGGAATTTATTAAAATACTTGCATAGGACAATAACATATCTAAATTTTAAACAAATCGGACAGTAAATAAAGAAGTTGGCAATTGGCAGTATTTTTCAAAAATATTTTTTAATTTGACCGTAATAGTGAATTTGGGAAATGTAAGTGTAATTTATTAAAACACTTGCCTAGGACAATCACATATCCAAATTTTAAACAAATCGGACAGTAAATAAAGAAGTTGGCAATTGGCAGTATTTTCAAAAATATTTTTTAATTTGACCGTAATAGTGAATTTGGGAAATGTAAGTGGAATTTATTAAAACACTTTCCTAGGTCAATAACGTATCCCAATTTTAAATAAATCGGGCAGTAAATAAAGAAGTTGGCAATTGGCAGTATTTTTCAAAAATATTTTTTAATTTGACCGTTATAGTGAATTTGGGAAATGTAAGTGGAATTTATTAAAACACTTGCCTAGGACAATAACATATCCAAATTGCAGACAAATCGGGCGATAAACACTAAAGATATTTTTTTAGCCTGAATTTGAAAATTAATTTTTAAAAATATAGAGGAGGGATGGGGATTGGGAAAGTATATTTAATATAGGCAAGGGTTGGACATTAGTACAGGCTAACAAGAAAATTTGTGTAGGGTAGGATCGGTGGGTAGGATCGCCCCATAAGAATAACATGGGAAAAAAGCGCCGAAAGTGGCTTCTCTTTCTGGGTTCTCCTCTACTAGCATGTACCCCACCGGCTACTGTCTGTACGCGTTCGATTTGATATCGAATTTGGCAGCAGCTGCGACCTATTGGAACCTTGTTAAAAGAGGCAGTCTTCGCATAGAAATCAAGTTTGGCGTCGCCCTCACGGAAGCGGTCAACTGCATCGTCTTTGGAGAGTTTTGCAACATCATCGAAGTGGACAAGTACAGAAACGTCACTGTAGACTACAACTAAGCACTACATTGTGATTAACAATACTGTTGTCTAAAATGATTACGTTTTATTCAAATGAACATATTTTAGATGTGTAAATGTTTTTAGTTTTCCAAAGGAGTTGTTTTTAGTTTCTGAAAGATATTGTAGTGACAGGAAAAATGGAATTTTGTTTAGTAGATTCTTTAATTGATAAAATGTTTATATTAGTAGTTCTTACTACTTGTTAGATATTTATTTACTTAATGCGTATCACTTGTGTATATAAGCGTATTTGATGTGCAATAAAAGTGTATGAATTCTTAAATTGTTGTTATTTCTTGTTCCTGCAGTTGATGTCTGAAAAGGTACTATGTAGTGGGGGTAGCTACCACCTGCTCATTCTAGTGCTGGACTTCGTCGGTGGTGGTCATGGAGCTGTTTGCCGACTTCCAGGGGTTTAAAGACTCGCACAATGAATTTGCTGTCGCCACGGCTGATGGTACTGTTTTACTATTCTGGACAGTGAAATTCCCGTGTCCATACGCTACTCTGGCCTTAAAAACCAAGAAACTGCACATGGGTCACCAATCATTATCACAGCATCCTGTGGCAGGACGGTGATGACACCACTCAAGCACTACACAGACAATTGTGTCTCATTTTCAAAGATTCAGTGGTGTATGTGAAGGGACTAGAAAAGGTAAAATATATTAGAGAATTTTTTAAAACGTGTCTGGTGCTGGACTTGGAAAACTACCCGTCCTTAAAGACTCTCGCCAATTCGCCAGTGTTATGTTTTTACCACGGGAAAGCAAAAAAAATGGTTTGTGCCCTGAATAACGTGTTGAAACTTGTTCAGTATCATAATCAATAATTCCTAAGAGACATTCCTTTAATGCTGGGGGAATGGGTTTTCCCCCACTTTACTGATATAAAAGGCTTAATCGCAGAAGTTCTTCATTCTATCAGCAACAGTGGTAGCAGCACCATCTCGAACCTACAGCTACAGTATTTACAATGGACATGAACAATTTGAAAGGACGCCTCAACAACTGTAACGCTCCTCGATTCACCAGACTTAACGATCTCCAGCCTGGTACTCCGTGCGAGATTACCAATTTTGCAAAAACAAATTCACGCTACGGCGAGGCTGTCTGGGCAACCGTGAAAGGAATAGAAGGCGACGATGTACTATTGAACGTCTATCTACCACGGCGATTCCTCATCATCCTCACAGAAGCCACCATCGAGAGTTACAACAAAGGAGATGCTGCCAGGATATCTCTAGTGTACCGCGGCAACGGTAAAGGAATAGAATTTGTTTAAGAAGAATATCATTTTGTAAATAGTTCTAGTACAAAATGTATCAATAAACGTTTTGGTTTGTAATTTATTACTTATTATTTTCCCTTGGCTGCATAGTTTAATATTGGACTTACACAAGGTACAATTTAGATTAAATTAGTTTCAAAAAGCATACAGTGAAACAGTATTACAAGTGAAAAAGGTTTGGCATAGCAAATAAGTTATAGAGCTCTGTAGGGGTCATATCTACTGAAGTAGTGTCAGGTGTAGACAGATTGAAACAGGAGCGATGAACCTGATAATGGTATAACATTATCTACAAGTTATGATTTCCACCGCGTAAAGAGAAATCACTACATAAAAAATTCAACTTTTATTTTATAAATACATAGTTTTTATTTAATTCTGCTCTGATACATCTGGTACTACTTCATATTTTACTAATATATTTCAACAGAAAAAAGGTATTACAATATATATAAACAGTGTGGGGGGCCGAGCGTAGCAAACCAAAGTAGCGTGACGTAATAAATATACATACATATATCAATCAGTATAATTTAGCGTGACATAGTATTGCAAGAAAAAAATAGGTTGGCAGTACTACATAGAAAAAAGTTAGGTTGGCAACACTCCACAAAAGTAGGTTAGAAGAAAAGGATAGGAGAGGGCCGGGAGGGGAGGGGGTGGGGGAGGGGGCGTGACGTCAGGGGTCAAAAGTCTGAAAGGCCTGAGGGGGCACCTATACAGTAGTAGTAACGGATAATGAGAAGTGAATTCTGTTTTAGCCAAAATGTTTATTTTAATGAGACCTTTGAAATTATGTATAATATTCCCTAGGTTTACATAAGAAATTTTGAGATTCGAACCTGTGGCCTTCAGTTTTAGAACATCCTGTACACAAATTTTGATTAAAATATTTTTATTAGATAGCCCATATGGGTTTTAGTGGAGAAGAATTTTGTTTGATGACTTTAGACCAAACCGTTCTTCCGTTATACATGCTGGACGGGTGGTATGACTCACCGTGTATATATATACAAAGTTTCAAACGAATGGTGTTTTTTGGGGTATGGGGATCTCAAAACGAAAAGTAATCATGGTCCCGGGCCTAGATATTACCATGCCACCTACGGTAGTAGCTTCTTCCCTATAGGGGAAATTCGCTAAAGACAAAGAAAATCTAAAAAATAGAACTGTAGGCCTAAATGCAGTAATAAATAAACTAAAAAAAACTCAAACATAAGCATAAAAACAAGCTAGACAACACTGTCTACCGCGGATGCTCAGGCGAAACCTGGGCGAAACTGACCACGTAACCGGTCCGTAACCGGACACTAGTGCTCAGCGACGCAGCAGTGGTTACCTGAGTCAGAGAATATGAGCAATGAAAAAACCCTGCACGTATTTGTAATTTCTTGTTAAAGTTATTTTTATATCCCAGGCTTTTCTATGGGTTAACATAATGTGTGAATGTGTGCATTTTGAGGCTTTAGGGGTCCTATGTTTAAATTATTTAGTTAATTTAGACATCCATAAAGGCCTTATTTCAACTGCAGATTGACCAATAGGTTGGTTTGCAATTTACTGTAAGATTAGCCACATTTCCGGGAAAAATTCTCGTTCAGAAATTATTGGGCAATTTCAAAAATGAAAATATAAAAATTAATCTTTAGAACTTGTGTACTACGACAAATGGTTGCGGCAAAAATTGAAATGTTCATTTAGGAGTAAACTCAGGTCATTGTCCAAATGGTTGTTCTTGTATTGAATTCAAAAGTTAGCATTTCTCTCTTATTTACTGATCAGTTTCATTTTTGTTGTGTCCAGGTTAATTTAACCAATAGAGGATATTCGGAATATATCGCCACATAACCCTGGGGGGGAATGGGGAGATGGAATATCCCATTTTAACACCATTATGTGTAGCAAATAACTCGGTAGTACAGGATGCATATTTTAAAAAATAGTTTACTAGATTTCTATTTATGCTAATTTATATTCAACATTTATTTAAGTAAATATAAAATCATTTATTGATGAAAATAGCGCTAAAAAGGAGAAAGTATATGTTAGTTTTATGTTACGATTTGTTATACTACCGATGCAAATATTTCAATATTTACCCAGCAGTACCGGTGCTTTGTAAATCCTGTTTGAGAGGAATTGAAATGAAATAAAATAACATTTTATTTCCCAAAAAATAGAACAATTCAATGTGTAAATACAAACACAAAAAAGATTTCTCCATCTTATAAATCACAATGTTGGATGGATGGTTCAGAGATGAGGTTTCTTGACTCACGTGTTTGCTCTGGACATCCTCGTTTAAAGGGGTTGTTTGCTGTTGCTCAAACTACCCCTCACATTATGGGTGAAATGTTTTTTTTTTTACTAAAACAAAGTAATGTTATTATAACCAGGGTTTTTTTTAAATTATTTAATTTCATCTAAATTAAATAATACTAGTTGTTGCCCGTCGATACTCGAAGGATACAGCTCCATTCGTGGTGAGTGGAGCGCTAGGCAGATGGTGCGAAACATGTATAAAATGTACATTTTAAACTGCTATTTCCTTCCAATTATTTTTACTGTAGACAATTTTAAGAAGAAAAATGTATTCAAAATCAGTGAAATTAACTTATATTTTATACACATAATCAAATATTTTGGGATATCAATACAGATGGGAAAGAAAGGAGAAAAACCCAATACCTTGTATAGGTAATCCAGTTGCCAATTACCATGAAAAACACTGTATTTTCCTTTATGAAAATAAAGCTTCTATAAACAAATAATATACAGTGATGAAAATACCTTACTAAGCATACACAGATACTCCTTAGTATTTTATAAACATAACAAATTTAATTGTTTACTTAGGCCTAAACCTTAGTAGTCTTATGAAAGCGTTCTATTAGGTTTAAAAACATCAGAAATAAATAGGCCTAAAACTATCAATTTGTACTGGATAAATGTGGTTTAAAATGTTCAAGACATAAGCCTTTCGAGAGTTTGCAAAGGCCTATAGATACTGTATTGTAATCCCTATAGCTGACCTAAAATAAATATCGGTATTATTAGTAAAACAGAGCTTAGTGACACCGTTTATAACCACGTTACAAAAGTTTGACGGCGCCGGTTGGAATCGAACCCGGCTAGTTTGTTTGGTAGACCGGCGCGCTTTCGACTGATCTACAAAATCTAACGTATGATGAGGCAAAGTAAAGCATTACGACGTGACATTGGAACAATTGACTGTACTTAGTGAAATAAATCTATTTATTTAGATTATTTCCTTACATGCACAGGGTTGGGAGCACACGTCGAATTAAAACCGGTGAATTAGTTACTTAATACGCTCAAAAATGGTATTTAATATGAATGTAAACCATTTATTTAAACTGACCCTTTACAATTTACCACTGTAGTAATCATTTATACCATTAATGTTATTGCAATCAGCCGTTTTACATATTTAAGTAACTTTAGATGATTAAAAAGGGTAGATATTTAAATATGCAATGATGTGGTCACAAACAAGATACAAGTAAATTATTCATACGAGATTGAGAAGAGAGAGACATTTGTTGATATCACACACTTTATTTTACAAAACTTTGAGAACCAGCAAGAAAGTAAACAACAACAAAGATCATCTGTTTTAAGTAACAGATCTAAAAGATTAAATAAGACGGATGTTTACCTTTAGGCAGAATAAAGTATCACATATTTTTAACACTCTCCCCCCCCATTGCGCCGAAGGAGCAATAACAGTAACACACTATCAACTTTCTTCGATCGGGAGAAGGCAACGTTTAACAATAGGTCTTTATAGGGTTGTACTTGCTGTCTTCAAAGTTGCCACAGTAGTAAGCCCGTCACGTCCAGGATGTAGTTCGATCACTCTAGCTAAAAGCCACTTTGCAGGAGAAAGCTGCTCGTCTATGATGAGAACGACTGATCCAACTTTAATGCCATTGGAGAGATATCGCCATTTGTAGATTGCTTGAAGTTGTTGTAGGAATTCTCTAGACCACTTTTTTCCAAAATGATTCCAAAATTTGGTGAGTGAGCTTCCATCGAGTGAGTCTTGATGTAGGCACTTCTAGTAGATTAGGTTTGGGAACCGTTGTCAAGGCTTCACCAACTAAGAAATGTGCGGGGTCAGGATTGATAAATCGTCTGGAGCTTCTGTTAGTTTACAGAGGGGAAGTGAGTTGAGTACAGCTTCTGTTTGCACTAGAACTGTTGATATATCTTCATAGGTTAGTGTAATGTTTCTCATTACTCTTTTGAGGTGATATTTTACTGATTTAACACCAGCTTCCCAATGACCTCCAAAATGTGGAGCCGCAGTACGATTGAATCGCCACTGAGTTCCGTTATTAGCAAGTAGGTGTCGAAGTCGATCTGATTCTTTTTGTTGCTGATGAAAATAACTGCTTCAGTTATGAATCAGCTCCTACAAAAATTGTTCCGCAGTCACTAGTCAAGGTAGCACAAATACCACGACGTCCTGTGAATCGTTTGTAGGCTTCAATAAACGCCTCGGCTGAATAATTGGTGACTAATTCCAAGTGAATTGCTAATGTTGAAGCGCAGATGAATACAGCAATGTAACCTATGTACAGTTTTGCTTTTCTTCCATGCCAGGATTTGATTGAGAAAGTTCATGCGTAATTTACGCCAGAATGAAGGAATGGACGAGATGGAGTTGATCGTGAGGGAAGAAGTTGTCCAATAAGCTGTTGAGCTCTTTTGGAACGATAGCGAGCACCAATTACACATTTCAATACCTCCAACTAGATAATAGTTCTACCTCCAAGTATCTAAAACCTTGACGGACTGTAGCAAGTGTATTACGTGTACCACTGTGAAGAGATCTGATGTGGGCGTCATTTATAACCAGCTTTGAAAAATGTGAACTTTTTGGAAGAATGAAAGGATGTTTGGTGTCAAAATCTAAAGTGGAGTGATCAAGTCTGCCTCCAACCCTCAACAAACCATCTTTGTCGATAAAGGTGTTTAGACTAAGAAGGGTACTAGATTTCTCTAAAGGTTTTTACTCATTAGCCTAGCAATGTCATTCTTAAAAGCATGTTTCTGAACGATACCCACCCAAAGGAAAAGAGACGAGTGGAGGTCTTGTGGAGTTAGTAGAGGTTGATTTTCCGTGGGAACAGATTTCCTAGATTTATTTATGAATTTCATGCACCAAGCAGTTATGCATAACAGTGTTGATAAAGTTGAGAAACGATTAAGCAGTTCTGATTCTGGTTTTGAATGTACAACGTTACATGTTTTTTTTCACAGATCGAAGTTCAGATGAGGCTTCCTGAGTTGGATTAAATTTTGCAGATGGCCAGTCACCAACATTGTTTGATAACCACTTAGGACCTGCCCACCACAGTTAGAACTGTGATTACTTAGAACCTTTGGACTAAAAACACTCTTACATACACTACGGCACTAATGGCAAGTTTAAAGGCATTAGAAAACCCATAGATTTCCACCAACGATGATTGATTGAGGCCAAGATATCTGGGAATTTTCATTAATGTTAAGTCTTGGAAATCAGATTCAAAGTTCTTCCACTGATTTTGTAAGTGAGAAGGAAGAAGATAATCCCATTGAAGTTTGATGAGACAAAGTTGTTGCATGAATATCTTAATTTTATGATAATAGGGGCGATGAACCCTAGTGGATCGAACAGCTGAGCTATTTTGGAGAAAACATTTCTCTTTGTGACTTTATCGATTGGTTCTTGGGTAGGAAAGAACTGAAAGTCATCACTTGACTTGTTCCAAGTTAGCCCTAGAGTGCGAAGAACAGATAATTCGTTTATCAACAGAGACCGATTTTGTTCGTAATGAGTTGATGAGATGTATGAAAGAACCGATGGTTCATTACTAATCCAGTTCCATCCATTTTTGTAGGGGGAAGCAGCCAAACCTGCACAACTGATCTACCTGTTTAGCTAGTTCTTGGCATTCTTTAATGGTGTCTGCTCCTCCAAAATTGTCATCTACGTACCTTCCTTTGGTCATTGTTTCACTAGCCTTAGGATATGATTTACTGTGATCAGATATAAGTTTATTTATAGTTCTTAAAGAGAGAAAGGGAGAACATGCTAATCCATATGTTTCAGTCTGAAGTTGATACTGACATAGATTTCCGTTATCGAACCAAAGGATTCTTTGAAGGGGTTGATCATCGGGATGTACAAGTATCTGGCGATACATTTTTTCAATGTCTGTGGTAAAAACAAAATTAAAGCGCCTAAACCATGTGAGAACATCAGGTAATTCAGTTTAGAGTTTAGGACCACTATGAAGGATGTCGTTTAGAGAATTTCCTGAGCTAGTGGGGAATGAGATATTGAATACTACTCCCAATTTAGTAGTTGTACTAGAAGGCCGTAGAACACCGTGATGTGGAAGATAATATACAGGAATAGTTGAATCTTTATCATGAATAGCTTCCGACATGTGTTGAAGGCCTTTGTACTCATTTATAAAGTTAGAATATAGATTGTTATATTCCGAGTCAGATGAGAGACAATATTTCAGACTTTGAAGCATTTTAAAGGCTGATGATTGAGATTCTCCTAGTGTATCAGTAGATTATTTTAAGGGGAGTGTACTTGATAACGACCTGAGGGTTCCCTTGAGATAGTTGAAACATAGTGTTCCTCACACATTTCATTTTCAGGGGACAAAACTTGTACATTTTCTTTAGAGATTTCCTCCTGAACCAAAAACTTTTGAAGTAATTCATCTACTTTGTTTTCCACTAAACAATGATACATTTTTGCATTAGAATTACTTACCATGAGTTTCAGCCTTGTTTCTTGAAGATTAAGTTTTGATTCTAAAGTCATCTTGAGTAAATAATTGATACTAAACTGATATAAATGAAAGGAGTAGTATAAAATTATAAATTTCAATGTTTAAATTGAATGTAAACAAAAATTAAGTTGGAAAATACATCTGATGAAACTATAGAGGAAATAATCACTTGCAGCTTATTTGAATCCGGTTATGAAGGACCAAATAATTAAAATGGGTAGATATTTAAGTATGCAATGATGTGGTAACAAATAAGATACAAGTAAATTATTTATACGAGATTGAGACGAGAGACATTTTTTGATAACACACTCTATATTTTACAAAACTTTGAGAACCAACAAGAAAGTAAACAACAAAGATCATCTGCTTAAGTAACAGATCTAAAAGATTAAACGAGACCGCACGCAGCACGCTGAGTGAGGGAAGTGAATTTCTGCATTAAAACCTCAAAAATATCAAATAAAGGGTTTAAACCAACACTGGTTAAATTTTGTTGAAAATTGAAAAATTTGATTTGTTGGCTGTTTTTATGCTCTTGGTTATATTTAAATTCACTAACAGGATGCTAGTGTTGTATATTATAAAGTTAGAAGGATTTATTGTCGGGATAGCAAGTTGGTATAGGGGAATGGGGGGATTAAACTATGAAAAACAGCCTTTTCCAGTGTAAAATTCCCATAAGACAACGTACTGTATTTTGACAACTAACATTTTCTTTAATAACTCGGTAAGTACTTGTGATAGAATGATGAGGGAGGGCTTAAAATCTTTGGCTCATTTGGGGCTTTTCTGACCCTTTTTGGGCCCAAAAACTCAAAATTTGAAAACTTAAAATCCCCAAAAAAGGAAGTTAGAGTTTTCCGATTGTTTTGCCCAAGGAATTTGTCCAACTGATTATAAAAATAAAAGTCTCTACCAAGTTTGAAGTAAATTGGACAAAAATTGCGACCGCTAGAGTGCGAACATACACACACGCATATATATATATATGTAAATATATATATATGTACACATATATATATATAAAGTTTTTAGAGACCCCTCAAAACGTGTTCAGGGGGTCACGTTAGGAACTTCTATAGTGGTCCCGGGCTTAATTCTCACTGTGCGGGTCATGCTAATAGTTCACTTTTCCATAGGAAATTCACTAATAAGACAGATGTTTGTTTACCTTTAGGCAGAATAAAGTATCACATACTTTTAACATTAGGTATAGTACTAAACAATTCAACAATCAAAACTTATTTATTTTTCAATTCACCAACTATAAAACTGTATAGTTTAAATAATATAAAACTGTATTATTTTTTATTTCCATTTAAAGGATAATACATAATAATTGTATACGTTTTTAGGTACTGACCATGATAAACCGAATGCTTCTTGAGCGTTTGCCCTTCTTCTGTTGTTAGACAAAATACCTCGTGTCTTTAAAATCAGCTGATTA
The DNA here is from genome assembly GCA_963675035.1 of Allygus modestus. Lineage (NCBI taxonomy): Eukaryota > Metazoa > Arthropoda > Insecta > Hemiptera > Cicadellidae > Allygus > Allygus modestus. Next base: position 188,004,067 of record OY776112.1, on the reverse strand, counting down.
AAGGACTGTAAATAAAATCATTGCAAAGGTTTGGAAATGCAGATTTTTTTAATTTTAAGAAAGTAAGATAACGTAAAAGTAAATAAAACCTGCTAATATAGAAAAGTTTAGCTTTTATTTGGTACAAACTGCATGTAACCGGTCCAGTGGAAATCTCAGACGAACTGTCCAAAGCATTGAAAAAGTTGACTTTTCCCACATGTTAAATCTCCATAAGAAAAGTATTTTTAAAACAACATCGAACTGTTATTAAAACATATTAATAGTTATTTAGTCAGATAAACTGATTAGTAGTCGTTAAATAGTTTTCACAACCGTTTATGACTATTCTTGTTTTTTGTAATAGATTCGGATAATAATTTCCACTTAAATTTAGGACAGGAATTGGTGAATTTCTATAAAATCGTCCAACAAAGACATGAGGGATATTAAGTATTCAAAACGTTCTTTGTCTGTATTGTTGCTTTGTGGGATTTCGTTCCTCAAACAGCGAGAGCCCTAGAGAGCGATCAACAACGTCGTGATATCTTTGTCCATTCTGTCAAGCAATTTCTCAGCTTAAAAAAGTCTTTAATAGTATAAAAGTCCCTCTGAATGGCCAATAGATCTGTTTTCAAATAAAAAAAACTGAGAACAACAAAGAAAATGCTCATAATTACTGTAATTAAATTAATAACAATAATACAACATTATAACAATACATTTGATTTACTTTAAAGAGATTAAGCACCTATCAGCTCTATATGGCATTATTTTTCTTATTAAAAAAAGATTTTCTTATATTAAAAAAGTCAAATTAGCGAACACCGTAATAGTATAGAGCATTTCCGACTTCAAGAAGAAAAGAGATATTTCCAGCTATTTGCTGTGTACTGTTTTCAATATAATAATTACACAGTAAAATACAGTGAGATTAAGACATATAGAGGGTGCAAATGTGAACACACTTCTTGTGTTAAACTCCAAGAAAAAGTGAAACCTACATGGTGGCTGCCATGCCCCCTCTGTTTCCTACATTTCCCATATGGAGTACAACAAACAATTCATAAGCATCATATTACATTTAATATGATTTTAAGATTAATTAATTAAAATTTTAATGGAATATGTAACATATGGAGGTAAATAAATATTTTATTTATAATTCGATTGCTATGCAAAACATATTTTTGATCATATTTGTTGTAAAGCATTGTTCTCTCTGATTTGGATACACATGTGTTCTCCAGTCCTTCACTTCCCTCAATTTTTCACCCCAGACGAGAGTACTATGCAAATTAATTAGGATCGTTTATTAAACTCGTTAAAGATATATAATATACCTCCACATTTAAAACTACATACTTTTAAATTAGTCCTATGGTTAGAGTTATAAACATTATTCATGGGATCAGCTGCACCTTACTGGCAAGTTTATTTATTGTAAAATTTGTATTTACTTGAAAAACAAATTTTATGGCCAGACTTCTAAAAACTAAGACTTAAATTTACCCAAAATATTTACTCGTAGCCGTTTTTTAAAAGAAACCAATTTACTTATAATAATCTATTAACAATATTCTAAATTTGGAGAAATAAAAATACTTAAAAGAGGTAAACAAATACACGAAACTATGTTTAAAATATTATACATTTATAGAAGTACCTGAAACGGCATACAAATATAAGTTTGAATATAACAAAGAGTGTACTTCAACTTGGTGGATAATGATCACTTTTAACCTATTAAAAAGTTTTGCACTTGATAACAACTGAATATCAAAATACATGTTACTGGAAAACACAATGTTTTCTTTAAGTAGGTTTATCAAGATAATGATGAAGAAAGATAAATCTCGTTGTTTCTGTAAAAACCTTTAAAAGTAAGTGACAAGCTTGTTTGCCACTTAAGCTGCCTATCGGACTCTTGGGGGCGATCAGTAAAACTAACAACAAAGCGCTGTCTACATTTTACCGTAAATAAATTGAGATTTTCGTTCTTCGTTTCGATATTATCTATATTTGTTAACCTAAACTTACTTATAAAACGTTTACTATTTCTGTCCAGTGGTTTAGTTTTTCCAGCTTTTCCAAATTGCTAGAAATGGCAAGGTTCTTATGACAGTTGTTTCGTTACTAAGATACCATTTTTAGCTTTTTTATTAAAAATATACTACTTATTGCATTAAATCTGTTAATTTAGAAGCTGACGTAGTTTTTATCTGATAGTTTGCAGTAACTGTAACACATAATACCTAACCTCAATAACTCATTATTACCTAACAGCTCATTAAAAGATAATACAGTAAATTAACAACGGAAAATAAATTTGAATTATAAACAGAATAGTTTCAACACTAGACCTTCATTTACAAAAAAACACATATTATAACTTAACTGTGAAAACCCCATCGCATAAAATACTCGGTTGTGTAAATCAATACAGTTGTTTTAGTCTCAAAATATCACCACAGTATCCAGAATAATTCTAGATCCTGTGTCTCTAATCATCTGTTATACACGTGTACAATCGAGTATCGTATTGATACAGTATTCAACGACATTGTAAAGCCTGGACGATCTAGTTACCATGACAAAAAGAAAACTTTATTTGGTGGGAATCCCGCCAACTGCATCGTGTCATAGGCACAACATTATTCTAAATCCAGAAACATGATCATAAATTTCCCTTGAAAAACTCAACGCTATGTTTACGTTTACAATCACGTAGTCTTTTCAATTTCTTATTTTTACATTAAAATAACATGATAATAAACTCTTTTTAACAAAAAATAGAAACGACTCCAATAATTATTAAATCGTGATGCTAAAGCGTGAAATAAATAATTTACGTGTTTCTTTAAATATACCAATGTCAGGAGCGTTATATAAATAAATACACAGTATCGTCTTAAATTAGGGCTGGAAATTAAGTAGGCCTATTGTGTATATGTTTGTTTTGATTCTGAGTTGGAGTACTTGTAACACACTATTTTACGTTTACTCTCATACTCTGTTTCAAAATTGTGTTGCCATTCCATTAGTATGGTTTTTTATTTACATCATGAATAACATCTGATTTTATTACTCTTGCTGATTAACATGCACAATTCAATTGAAAATCATTTCACCATAAGGTTTACATTGAACTAAATGTATTTAGAGCAGAGCATCGAACTTGGGTAAGCTTGACTGACACTAATGTGGAACCACCCTGGAATCAAGACCTACAAAGCAAGACGAAAATCATCAAAATCCTTTGATAAACATCAACGTTATGCGGGAACATACACGAAAAAACTTATCGACAGGTCGAATCTATAACCTCTTTCTTTTTTGGAGTCGGTTAAAAATTAAAAACATGTTGCATCATATTGATTACCGTAATTTGTATTGTGATTGTACTTCGAGTCAATATTCTTGGTAGAAAATAAATAATTTGGATAAAATAATCCCCCAACCAATAGCCGAGACCTTAAACTAAAGTCTAAGTCAAGTCATAAAATACTATTACTGTATTACAAAGGTAAACTATGTTTACTAGTAATTACGTTGTTCTATCCCATTCAACCTAACAAACCAAAATCATACCAAAATCCTACCAAAATCTGTTGGTCCTGTGATCCATCTGCTTTGAAGTCCCATCGTTACTTTACTTAAAATAGAATCCTTTTAAACAGCTTCAGTGAATGACACATGACTGCTGTAATAGTGCAGAAAGGTATATCAGTCTGGCGAATTCCCTGCCTAATAAATAAAAGAGCATATAATAGGAAATAAACTTTCTTCATATCATAAAACAATTGTTATAATTGACACTATCTCTAATGCTCTTAGGGAGGTTATTCATAGAGCGTAAACTAAATTATCTCACAAATTCTAACAGTCGTAAGTTTGTTAGCTTCATGGAGAATATAATATTGTAATATATTAAACACGTATTAACTTGTTGGTGTTGGAAAGAAAACTGAGACAATAGGTCTTGAGAAAATATAACTAATTTATTGCCACCACTGTATCTTTGCCACTTTATCGCTGCTATCATTTCTACTATTTAAATTAAATTCAAATAATTTAAAATCAAAACTGATCTTTACTCTTTATTAACATAGTTAACTTTCAATTACAAAATTGCTTCCATAGAAAATCTAGTTCTTCCTTGAAAAAAGTAAACAAAAATATAAAAACAGCTGATTAAAATAATTGACAATTTAAAGATTAGCCATTTGGTTTCAATCACAACTGGAGTGCTTCATTTACTTTAACATCCTCCCACCTTGAGGCACGAAGGTCCCGTGTGCATCAATACTTTTTTCCAGGTGCTTATAAGTAAATCTTAACGGTTTTTGATTGATCTACCACTTCTTGACATAGATGGTTTCTCTCCAGTTCCACTTTTACTTCTTTAGTGTCCCTTTTTGTTTCCATTCCTTGAATACACTATCATAAGCTTCATACGTTTTGTTTTCCTTTAGTTTCTTTACTGTTGATTCTAGTCTTTTGATTGCGATATTCACATTAGATGGCAATGGTGGATGAGCTTGTTTCCAAAGCAAAGGCACTTCATAGCGACCTTCACTATTTTTCTTGATAGTTTTGTTAAAGAAGTCTGTAACTTCCATTTCCTCTTCAACTCTGTTCTTCTGTGAATTGGGATCCTCAATTCGGATTAGGTCAAATTCCCACAACTGTGAAACTGGCTTATCCTTCAACAGCATTGTGTAAGTAGTCGTAATGTTAGAAAATGTTTTGTTTTTGGTTTTGGAGTCTTTCCTAAAATAGTCCAACCAAGCAAAGTTTACACAGCAACAAGTCCGGAATCCAAAACAATTCGTTGATCCATTAGAAGTTTTCCAGCTACATCAGCTCCAATTAGGATCTCAATGGGACCTGCTACATTGTCAGAGATTTTGACCCCTAACCGCTTCAAATTGTTCACCCAGTCCCCAATTCCCGCAAAAGGAATTCTATTACATATCTACTCTTTGTCCAAAACCTCTAAATTGCAAGCATAATCAGTATCTGGGTTCTGAAGCCTGGCACGATACCAAGTATGCTCTTCTATATTAGAATTAAATCCCCCAAAAAGTGAGTGCTGTAGTCTTTCTTTCCTAATGGGCTTGTATTTCATTTCTTTAGCAAGATTTTGAGAAATGTAGGATCTCTGAGATCCTGTGTCAATCAGTGCTCGCACATGCTTTACTCCATCACCACCTTAACACACACACACACACATTTAAGGTTTGTAACAAAACTTCTGACCTTGTATTGGCTGATAACGATTTTTTATCTGCGGTCAGGAATATTGTTATTACTTTCCATTGATTTACCACAATGTATTTTGTTACACATCAGAGGAACATGTCTCTTGCTACATAAGATACAGTTTAATTTTGCCTTACAATTTTTGGCTAAGTTTTTAGGTTTTAAACACAAAAAACAAAATCCATTTTTCTTAAGCATGTTTAATTTTTCATCATGGGACATTTTGCTAGAACTGTAACAGTTCTCACTACTGTGTAATCCCTCGCAAAACACACAAAGTTGGGAGTTATTAGATTGTACATAAACTAGTTCTGAAGCCTATGGGACCCTAATTGACTCGTTATTTGTAGAATAATCATGTTTAGACAGATTCATATTAGGTTTGAATAGTTTTCTATCATCACAATGTTTACGATTCATAAAACCCTTACCTGGTTTTGCGTTGTTCTGACTAAAAGGGTTGCATTACTAACCTCTAACAGCTATTTTTATTCTCTCCTCGGATTCTACCTCATTTTTCAAAAACTGTACGAGAGAATCTAACTTACTCTTTAGATCAATGGGCCTGTCTCCAGAACTGTTGATTGATCTTTGCCAAGCTCTAAGTAGTCCCTCAGAAAGGCATGTTTCAACTAGTGGGTACAGAAGGCAGCACACTTATCACTGGTTACTCCTAGAGTATCTAATGCCCTAAGCTGTGTTTCAATTTTATCATACAAGGTTGAAATTGAAAATCTCTCGGAAAAATTTCTAAAAGTAATGTTTAAAAGTTCTTGAACATCAACTTCAATCTGCAAGTCATCTCTACCAAATCTAGACTTGAGATAATCGACTGCTTTTAGGTAGTTTTCACCTGTTGGAGGAAAACTAGTCACAATTTCTCTAGACCTAGATTTAGCCTCATTTGCTTGAACTAGATACTGACATTTGTCTACATTACTTATGCCCTTATCTTCATGAATATTCTTAAACTGACTCCAAAAAATTCAGCCAATTTTTCAAATCACCGTTAAGTTTTACAAAATTAATGGTAGGGAGCCTAATTCTAGCTTTACAGTCATTGTCAGTACTATATTTTGAAACTGTTGAACTTTAGTATTATGGATAACTACTTCATCATTTAATTTTAACGGATTGTCAAATTTAGCCCTAACTACATAATAATTAGCCAAATACTCATCGCATCCTGCGAGTTCTTCGCTAAGCTGGGCTTCATCACAGTCTGCTTCCAGTAGTTTGTCTATTATTTGTCCGTTCAATATATCTAGTTGGTCATTCTTCTTTTGTAAGAGTCTCAAATATCCTTCTATTTCATTTATATTATTGTCTTCATAATCCAATTTGTCTGTAATCTTGTTCAATAAATGTGTGAAAGCAATCCTTTGTGCAAGTCGTTGTTTCTTTATTACATTCAATTCAGCTTTGTTTTCAGGTCCTGTCATCGTGGTCGCCATTTATATCATTTCTACTATTTAAATTAAATTCAAATAATTTAAAATCATAACTGATCTTTGCTCTTTATCAACATAGTTAACTTTCAATTACAAAATTGCTTCCATAGAAAATCTAGTTCTTCCTTGAAAAAAGTAAACAAAAATATAAAACCAAAATATAAAAACAGCTGATTAAAATAATTGGCAATTTAAAGATTAGCCATTTGGTTTCAATGACAACTGGAGTGCTTCATTTACTTTAACAGCTGCCACTGTATCGTTGCCACTATATTGTCGCCACTGTATCGTTGCCAGTGTATCGCCGCCACTGTATCAGCACCACAATATCGCTGCCACTGTATCGTTGCCACTATATTGTCGCCACTGAATCGTTGCCAGTGTATCGCTGCCACTGTATCGCCACCACAGTATCGCTAACACTGTATCGTCGCCACAGTATCAATGCTAGTAATGTGTGATACGGCGATACGATACGGATCGGAGTCAGATATCATATCGGCTGCATCGTATCGGTGCTTACCCATTTTTCATATGTTATGCCTAAAGAATCAGTGTAAACAATTTCAACTTTCTAAGTAAATGGGAAGAAGGAGAATACGTGATGAGTGAGTGAGTGAGTGAGGGAGTCAGTCAGTGAGGATCTGCCTTTTAAAGGTATAGTTAATTTAAGAGAAGTACATCATTATTAAAGTTTACGTTAAAATAACTAATTAAGCTTTTAATATATAAACAGGAAAAACACACATAAAAACGGCTGATTCTTTAAATTACCAAGAAGAAATAAAACGGGAAATATGCTGACTCCGTAGGTATTTTCTTTCAATTTTTCTTTCCTCCATTTAAACTTTTACTGAGTTTGCATTTTTGTAATTCTCAATACTTGAACTCTTTCAGAACAAAGTAATTTATTTTATTTATAACTGTTGGCTTATTTGCAAATTATATAATTTAAATAATAGAAATATCAATAACAACAACTCATAATGACAACTCATTGTATTAATAATTGCATTTCTATTAACAATCCCGTAATGTTGATCATAAAACTATTTTATTTATTAATTTATGGAAATAAGTAGCTGACTAAGAGCTAGAAAGGAATTGTCTTTAATCTCATATAAAACAACTTTTTGTTATGTTTATTTATTAGCATTATAGCAAATTTGTAAAAGAGATATTTAAATAATAGTAGCATTTATTTGGTTTAATGTACAAAGCATTAAACAATATTTACATTAATTCGAACTACTATTTTTATAGTTGATAGTGTGCTTGCTGCAAGTACGTTTGCACATTATCCTATACTCTAATATGAGTAAGGTTTGCTTGCTTGCTTGCTTGCGACACGAATCTCAAAAACGGCTCCAACGATTTCCTTCAAATGTTCGAAATAACTAATTTCTGGGATAAAAATAAGTTCTAGACAGGCCTCATCCCCAGGAAAAATAAAATAATGTAACAAAATTAAAATGAAAAGTTAAAAAATTAACATTGGGCTTGTGGAGTTTCAAATCAAAATAAAAGAATTGTAACAGCTGTTCATAATCAACCGGGGAACTGTCAAAGTAATACTCATGTTGTATATGATTATTAATTAACATGTGGTTTCGTGAGAGCAGAGACTTAAATATTTGAGTGAAGATTACATATATAGAGTAGTAAAATAAATCAAAGTGACATTGAACTATAAATAACAACTGGAGTGATGTTAAAAATGTATAAAAGAGGCAAATGAGTTAAACAAATCTGATTATCAGTAGGGGTAAATGGTGAAATATTACTCCAAGTTATCTAAAAAAACTGACTGCCTTTCTCCCGAGCAAGCTTGGCCCCCCAGGTACTTTCTATGTAATTAAAAATATACCTTGGTACTGATATGATCTGGAGGAAATCAGTACTCTTAAATATTACACAACTATATATGAAAGGGTATATTTTTTATTTAGTAATGATTGATACAGTGTAGGGTTTTCTTTACCTTAATACATTTTGAAATAGTCTATATTTTAGAGGGAAGATAACAATAAATCCTCTACTGTAACATGAGTAAGGCTTGCTTGCCTGCTTGCGTCCGTGCTTGCTTGCTTGTAACTCTGATCTCAGTAACGGCACCAACGATTCCCTTTAAATGTTGTAGATAACTAATTTATGGGATACAAATAAGTTTTAGACAGGACTCATCTCCAGGATAAATCAAATAATGTAAACAAACAATAATTCAAACTTAAATAAATTAACATTGGGCTTATGTAGTTTAAAATCAAAACAAAAGAATTGCAATAGCTGTTCATATTCCACCAGGCAACTGTCAAAGTAATACTAGATTTGTTTATAATTGTTAACATGTGGTTTCCTGAGAGCAGTGACTAAAACTCAAAACTGTCAGTGACGATTGTATATATAGAGTGGGTCATATCCGAAATAAAGCAAAGGGACATTGAGCTATAAATAACAACTGGAGTGACCTTACAAATGTAAAAAAAGAGGCAAATGAGCTATAAAAAATCAGTAGGGGGAAATGTGAAATATTACTACAAGTCACCTAAACAAACAAACTGGCCTTCCCCGAGCAAAGCTCGGCCCACAGGTACTGCTAGTTATATTGTATAAAAACTTAAAAATAAAGAATAGGTTTACTTACTTTAAAAGCTCTGGATCGGTCCTCAGGGAGCGATCAGTGAATCTTAAAGTTAGTTATATTAAAATATAATCTAAAAAATGTCTCTTGCGTTCTAAGTACCTTTTGATTGTGCTTGAGATTGCTTCGTGTTAAATATATCTTGAGTAATTTCAGATACAGAAAATATATTTAATAATATTAAATTGTATTAAAATATTATAACAGTAATAGAGAATTTACCAACCTACACAACGTACCTACGGTATGAAGTCTGAAGCACTGAACAGTAAATAATTATAATTGGGAAGTAGTAAATTAATAAATAAAGATAGGCCCAACCTGAAAATACTTTAAATGTTCTAAAATGTACAAAAATAGACGGACCAAAAATAAATATTTTTGGATACCACTGCTATGTTTCTCTACGAATTTTAATAACCTTTTATTGACGAGATCCTTTAAAGAGTAATCGTCAGAATCACTACATCTCCAGTACAATTTTTTTCATAATTTAGAAGCATAATTTTGTTGCATACTGTGTAAATTCCTAAAACGTCAAGAATCAGAATCAGAATCAGAAATCATTTATTTCGTAAATAACAAATTGTTATGTGAAACAAGTCAGATTTAAAACTAATACTTAATACTAAATTGACAATTTTTAAATTTGTTCTCTAGCAAAAAGTGCACATTTCCTTCACACATTTGTGCATCCTGACAGGAATTCATCCACCGAGTACGGACACCTTTCAATCAGAATATTTTTTACCGTTTTAAGAAAAATTCTTGCACTGGCTGTTTTTCAGGTGCCGGGGCAGAGCATTGTATAGGCGTAGAGCAGAGTAGTGGATTCCCTTTTCAAGTAGTGCCAATCTATGAATAGGGTAGACCATGTTACACTTATGGCGTGTATTATAGGGATGTCTAGCAATATTTTCTTCAAAGAGATGGAGGTTGCATTTAAAAAAGGATAAAACTTCCAGAATATAAATACTTGGGAGAGTGAGAAGATTCAGTTGTTGAAAAAAGGCTTACAATGCGCTCGGTAGCCAGCTCCACACATAATACGAACAATCCTTTTTTGGGGTCTAAATACCCTCAAGAACTTACTAGACGATCCCCAGAAACCAATTGCATATTTCATTCTACTATATGCATAAGCATAGTAGATCTGAAGGGTAGTTTCTTTACCAACTACAGGCATTAATATTCGAAAAGCGAAAGTAAGTGAAGATAGTTTTTTACATAGGGAGTCAATGTGTTTGGACCAGTTCAGTCTATCATCAATGGTAATGCCAAGAAGACAGGCGGACTCTGATGGACCGTTTACACTGAAATTTGCTAGATCACGTTTAACTGTTGATAATACCATAATTTTAGTCTTCTCGTCATCAAGTAAAGACCATTTGATTCAAACTATCTATTTAGGCTAGTGTATGTCTGATTCATTACGATATCTAAGTTATGCATGTTATTACAAGAAGTCAGAGCAGTTGTGTCATCGGCATAACAAACAATGTCAGGATTTATATTAGCAAGTCCAAACTATGTGGTAAATTATCTTTGATCAAATATACTACATCTATATCATCTTATATTTATTCTATATTATAAAAATATTCTTGATTTCTGTTTGGCGATTTTAGGCCTCTATAAATAATAATTTTATTATATATTCAGTATACTTCACAAGTTCGTACTCTGTAGATGTGCCTTTTGGGGATTTGGAAATATTCATCTTCAGGGCCCAACCCCATGTTCGTTTACATTTATAATAATTTTTATAAGTACAGCTGTTACTTACTATCAACATCAAAATCTAAAACTCTCAGTTTTTTTTAAGTTTCTATGATAATATTTGTAATAATTGTGCTTAATTGTTTATAAAGTTCCATGGAAGGTAATTGATAAAATATATTTACATAAATTACTACAATTTGGCTGTTAAGGTTACAAATAAATTATGTACTTCTAGATGTCCCATTCAAAATTCTAGGTTAGCATTTATAATAATACTTAAGATGAGGAATAACTCTGTTTTGGTTCTTTTAAAATTCATAATGTTCATTTGAATACTTCAAGTAATATCAATAAATACAAGAGAAATCCGTGATAGTAATGTAACTTTTGAAGAACATATGGAAATATGGCATTTTACAATTCATCAGTTTAACATGATTGTCAACAGTTGCTTTAAAGGCTTGAACTATAGAAACAACAAAAGAGAATGGAGGAAAAGGTGGAACATAATTAAGTGCACGTTTAACTATTCTTATTTTATTTTAATATTATTGATTCTGCTAAGTGGAGATATTGAAGAAAACCCTGGCCCTGATGGCTCTAATCTTCAATGTGTAGAATGTACAAATGTAAATGTTATAAATGAAGGTACTGAGAAGGAAAAATGCATTTGTTGTAATAAATATTTAAAAAGGTTAAGAACACATATTAATGCCACACATAAAGATGACATATACCTTAAAAGCAAACCTTATAATAAAGGGAGTGTTCAAAGGAAAAACAAATTAGATGGTATCAAAGAAATATATTCTGAAACTCCAAAAACATGGCAAGAACTTTATGATGACGAGATAAAGGCATGGTGGGACAACCACTTAACAGTTCCCAATAATTGCATAGCAATAGATCCTCTTATAAGTCATATTATGAAGGTCGAAACTGGTGATACTTTATTAAAAAATATGTTTGACAAATTAAATTTAAGAAAATACAAATACATTTTAAACTGTGTAAATAGTAGAACATCTGAGGATAGGAACAAAGGGTGCCACTGGTCCTTGCTGTGTGTTAATGTAAAAGATCTTTCATTGTACCACATAGATTATATGTCACCACTAAACCATAGCCATGCCAATACCCTAGCAAATAAAATTAGTAATTATCTTATTGGAAAAACGATTCGAGTTCAAGTTACAGAAATACAAAACTACAGACAGAAACACAATATTGAGTGTGGAATTCATGTGATACGCATTTCTCAAATTGTCTGTTCCTGTTTATCTAATAATAAAGATATCTGTCAAGATATAAGGTTTAAAGAAAAGTTTTGTGTCTCTGAAATATATCAACAAGTTTTCTCAGTTGGAAATCAGTATGCGCGTGTTTTAAATGAACAAGATGATTTAAATAGCTTATTTATATCACCATTTCAAGATTTAACTTCAACCCAAACAATAATAAACGTGAGTAATTCCAATAAGGTTCTTCATGCTGGTAACAAGCCAACAAATATATTTAAAGATGACAATACAGAATTTTCATTATTTAGTAAAATTTCCACGAAAACTATTATAGAAAAAGGAACAATAAAATGCAATGAATGTGGTAAAATATTTATAAATAATAAGGGGTTGTAAATTCATATTTCAAAAGCGCATTACAATAGTCATCGAAGCAATATAGCAAAGAGATATTCTTCCCAGTCAGAAGGATTACATTCATTGAATAACACAGTTAGAGAATTTGAAAATATATCAAATATTACCAAAAAAAAATCATAACATCGAAAAAGAGCTCGAGTTTTGGTTTAATATATTCAAAAATGAACAGAGCAATGATGATTTCCTAATAAATGTCGATAAATTTTCAAATGTTTATCAACTGCTATATATCACTTACCTGGTCCAAAACATCCTGCCCATAAATATTACAATCTTAGAAAACAGAAAAAAGATTTTTCTCATAACAGTAATTTTCAAAAATCATCCAACCCTGAAAGGAAGACAAAAAATGAAAGGAAAAATATGAGTATGAGTTGATTCAATTTGAATATTACAATAGGCGAAGGAAAGCAGTAAGGAAAATAATTGGAAGTGATGGAAAAGGTTGCAAAATAAGTCTGGAATCCCTACATGACAGTTTTGGAAAGAGATTTTCAACTCACAATAATAGCGGTATAAATAATTCTGAAAAAGAAGGTAATAGTTTAGTAGATAAAGGTATGGATATCATCTACAACCACACAATTGATGAAAAATAAATTATACACGCCATTAATAGCATAAAAATTGATACAGCTCCCGGTCCTGATAAAGTCTTGATGAGGACTGTAAAATTAAAAGGAGTATCAAAAATACTTTGTTTAATATATAACAGACTTCATCACTCAGTCCTAATACCTCAATGTTTTAAAAAGGCGAGGCCAGTTTTAATCCATAAAGGAGGTGATGAGAACGAGGTCAATAACTGGAGACCGATTACTATTAGTTCAGTACTCAGAAGAATATTTGAAAAAATCCTTGACAAAAGGTTGAAAGAATATGTTTAATTTAATAAGTTTCAAGGTGGCTTTACCAATATGTCTGAAACACTTATAAATACACAATTATTAAATGAAATATTGCGTTCAGCCAAACAAAACAGAAAAGATTGCAGTGTTCTCTTTTTGTACATCGCAAAGGCATATGATAATGTGGGCCATCTGCATTTAGCCTCAGTTTTAAAATCGTTGATTATATCAAAGATTGCTGAATCAGTTATTCAACTACAAACCCATAATGTGACAAAAATTGAAAGTTCTAAAGGGAAAACAAAACCTATAACAATCAAAAGGGGTGTTTTACAAGGAACACCATTATCACCAACCTTATACAATTTATGTATTAATCACATACTAGATCAAATGTCAGAACATTCAATCAGCGAAGGACTCGGTTTTAAACTCTGCATTGACTTACCCTCAATTAGTATTTTAGGATTTGCGGATGACACGGTCTTAGTTGGCAAGAATAAAGAAAGTGCATTATTATTATTTAATACTATTAATAGTTTATTTATTAAAATTGGATTAAATATCAACCCATCAAAAACTAAGATTATAAACATTGAAAAAGGTATATTGCAACAAGAAAATTATTTGTTAGAAATGACAGAAATCAATTCGATTGATCCAAAGGACAAAATTAGATATTTAGGGATGAATTTTGCAAATGAATTTTTTACCCTGAACAAAACATAAGATCTCTAACAGAAAAAATAAAAAAATTAACTTGCTCGCCCTTTTTGAAAACAGAACAAAAAATGTTTGTTTTAATTCATTATATTTGGCCTACTTTAATATATCCCTTTCAGACTGCACTTTTACAAAAAAATTCCTTAGAGTTTTTTAACGATGTTGATAAAATTATACGTTCTACTCTAAAAGAAATCTTGGAAATGCCAAATGACACACCAAGTTCGTTTTTTTATAGTTGTTCAAAATCCAAAGGTATGGGATTATCAAAATCAAGATGGGAAGCGGTGATACAGCACATAAATATTTGCCGTACCTTAAATACAACTAAGAATCCTTACCTTCAAAAGTTAAAAAGATTTGATCTTGAAGAAATTTGTTTCCTAAAGAAGCTTGGTTTATATGAAGAGGGGCAACCTAAAATGTCAGCTAAATTATTACGTAATAAGTTAAGACAAATCGAATTTGAAAAATGGAATAAACTTCCTTACAAAGGAAAAGCAGTTATCTTATTCCAAGAATGTCCAAAGATTAATAAGAAGTTAATGAAAAGTCATGGGTTGACGAATCTGAATTCAAATATTATCTTAAAATGATAAATGATGTAGTCTCTGTCAGAAGTTTACATGGAAGGTCCAGGGACGGGAACCAGTGCCGGCATTGTTCCAGCGCTATGAAGTATGTTTTGGAAACTTTACCTCACGTCCTTGGACAATGTCCATTTAGTAATCTTCTTCGAAACACTCGCCATCACTTAATAAGAAAAACCATTGCAGACCAGTTCAGACTTAATGGCAGTTACGAGGTTTTCGACGAAGTTACTGCGACAGAGGTTAACGGCTCCATAAGAAGAAGTGACATTATTGCCATTGACAGCAAGAAGAGCCGAGGATACATCATAGATCCCGCTGTGAGATTTGAAACACATCAATGTCAACCAGATAAAGTTAATTTGGAAAAAGTCAAAATCTATGAAAACACAATCCCTTATTATAAAGAAAAGTATAAGATAAAAGAATTTGAAGTATTCGGAATTTTAATTGGTGGAAGAGGGACCATACCAGTGTTTGTCCAGGAGTTTTGGAGAAAATTCAACCTGGACTGTAAAATAATAAATAGTGTAGCATTATTAGCTATTAAACACTCCGTTCAGATTTTAAAAAACCATTTATATAACAACAAACATTATGTCAAAATTTTTGTAATAGTATTCTTTGTCAATTAGGCATTTTACGTTGTGTAAAAAGATGTTAATTTTGTTTGAATAAATTATCTATCTATATATATATATATATATATATATATATATATATATATATATATATATATATATATGGATTTTCTTGGTTTAGTTAGTAAGCTAAACATAATGTAAAGTTTTCAAAAAACCTGGCTCTATATCTAAGAGATCACCCTGCAATGAAAGAGACACCGACTAGATTATATTAAAATATAACTAACAAATCTTGAATCAATGTTCCTACAACTTGAATAAAAAAAATCTATGATATACAAGTTTCCCTTATTAAATATCATTTATGAGGTTGTAACATTGCATCTTCCATCTGTGTACCCGGTACTGAGAAGTATGTGTGTTTTTGGGAGAGGTGTTTTTTGTTTTATTACTGAAATGTTTAGCTGATATTATTAAATGATAAGAACAAGACACTAACCTAGAGGGTGGATCAGAATGAGGCTAGACGCTGACATGACTGATCATCTAAACTGGTAGAATTAGTATCAACAAATGCTACAGTAAATTATATTATCAGGTTAACGAAACGAAAACAGCCTCCCAGGAGAGGGATCAGAATTAGGTCAGTGGCCGATACGTTACTGACAATCCACACTGGCTGAGTTATCAGCAAAAACTTCTGCAGTAGCTGATATTATCAGTTGATGGTGACAAGATGGATCGCCGTTCTGAGGAGTGATCAGTGCCAGACCAGCGGCTGATACGTTACTGACCATATAAACTGGCTGAGTTATCAGAAATACTGATGCAATAGCTGATATTTATCAGAAGATGTTGACAAGACGGATCGCCGCCCTGGAGAGTGATCAGAGCCAGACCAGCGGCTGATACGTTACTGACCATTTACACTGGCTGAGTTGTCAGAAATAACTGATGCAGTAGCTGATGTTATCACGTGATGGTTACAAGACCGATCGCTGCCCTGGAGAGTGATCAGCGCCAGGCCAGTGGCTGATACGTTACTGACCATCTACACTGGCTGAACTATCAACAACCACTGCTGCAGTATATCAGGTGATGGTGACGAGACAGATCGCTGCCCTGGAGAGTGATCAACGCCAGCCCATCGGCTGATACGTTACTGACCTTCTTCCTTAGTTGAGTTATCAGCAACAACTGATGCAGTAGCTGATGTTATCGGGTGATGGTGACAAGACGGATCGCCACTCTGGAGAGTGATCAGCATCAGTCAAGTGGCTAATCCGTTACTGACCTTCTACCTTGGCTGAGATATTTTAGACTTTATCCATTATCTTTCTTAAGTCAGAAAGTTTGGGTACATTGTTAAAATAATCAATGAGAGAGAGGTTTATTGTTTACAGTTAATAGTTTTAAGTTTAACACATGTCTTTTATACTCATATTTTATTGTACCGAATATGTATCATATATTGCTGGTAATATATTTCTGAGTTAATTAAACTAATGTTTTAGTTACTTTTATGTTGCAAGGAAGTTTCAAAAACGTTAATAAAGATATCAGTAAAACACAATATTCAGTGTGATTAAATAGTACTGAATCAAATCAAATGCATTATGTATTTTCAGTGAAGACCTACCGATTCAAATTATAAACACTTTTTTCTTTTGATACATGCAACATTTAAGACCATTGATTCCAAATTTATAAGCAATCCTAACTTGGTTTTAAATATAATTAACACTGAACCGTATTATATGTTTCATACATAAACAATTACAAACTGAAATTGTAATGTTTCTAAATATAAAGCCTAAAATCAATAATAATCAAATACAAATTTTCGAACGTTTTTTGAATTTTAAAACTGCAGGACATATTTTTTATATTTTGAACCAAAAATCATTTTTTGTATTATATTGGCCTCAATGTAGTAATATGCTGTAAATAAAAATGCAAGAAGGTTGAAGGTTACTTAGAAATAGTTTTATATTAAACTTATAATTATAAACTTGTAGTATTATTCGATTACAATCGACCAAATTATTCCTGTAATGTTTATTTACTCTTTAAGAAATCATCTATATAGTCTTACTAGGGTTGTAGATCGGTAATCATAATGTCTGACAGTATGTGAAAGATAAATTTATCGAAATACGCTCAGGTGTAAAGACGAGAGTTAATTTCCTTCCTGAGGATTATCCTCCAGTTTCTTCCGGAACCAAGCAGAATATCAAACTATTAAATCTCCCAAAAGATTGAAAACGACAGACTTCAGCAACGTACACTTGAATGAACGTACAGTTCGAAATTTTGCAATAAATTTAGTAAATTACAATAATACAGATATTTTAACACCAAATATATGTATTTTTCATGGTATATTTAAAGTGTTATGTGTATTAATCACTCTTTTACACCAACGCCTTTTCAAGATGTATTCAAGCAAAGTTTTGTTTGAAAATAGTTGTAATACTTTAGTACATCAAAACAATTCTTATTCGTTGTAAATATTTGTAGTAAAGACATATAGTCGTCACACTAAAATAGAAAGAATTAAAAAACCGTTCCTTTGATAGTGTGGATTAGGTGTTCATTCCGAAATAATGAATATCCACTCTCAAAAAATTGAAAAATCTCATCTTTTCATAAAGAGTGAAAATTTCGTTCATTAAAAAATTAAAAATTCATTCTTTCATTAGATGAGTACATAATCATCTTTTGAAAGAGTGAAATTCACTCCTACTCTAGTGTCTTTGATGGCAAGAATCAACCAGAGATCCTCCATTTTGGTTTTGTTTTGTTGATGTTGGTTGGCCTTGGTTTTGAGGTTATGTCCAGCGAATAACAGTAACGTAACGTCGTAACAACAAGGTTTCATCATAACATACAACTGAAAACGACAAGGTAAGCTAATTAAATTGATTATGTAGTTATTTTCACTCGCTATTAGTTTAATACTTAACTGTACAGAATAATTCAGTTTCGGATTTTATCATAGTGGCGATGCTGATATATAAATTTGCAATGTCAAATAAACATGACTATACATTCATTTTCATTTAGTTTTATAACTTCTTAATAATCCTTCTATAATTTGTTCCTTAAATGTTAATTGTGTAAAATAGGCTATACCTGACTTACTTTTACCTGAATAAGAACTTTCCATAAACTTTCGGCCTTACAACTAAGAATTTCAAAGAAGAACTAAATTGATTGGACAATTTTTTTTTTTAACAATTTCATCAAGATCAAATTTTAATATCATTATACAAATGAATTTCAATAGAAGCAAACTATTTATCATAGTAAGTCAAGAGTAATTTCCAAAGAACAATTTCTGTGTCTGGCCTAGATTACTAGACAATGAATCAAGTGGACTTTTTAACCTAAATTAACTTCATTCAGAGATCCATATTGGTAAAGTTTTATTCAGCACAAATCTTAAATAATTGGTATTCATTTTCATGTATTTTAATTTTATCAAATGTTCGATAAACTTTGAGCCAGCTCGATCAACCACCCCTGAGATTTAAGAGAAGCTCATAGCCGCCATTTTAATTGTATTTTTTAACATTTTAAATTTCCCATCTGCCTGTACTTCATTGTTAGCCCCAAAACTCGTACCATCTGTTTTTATGTAATTTTGAAATAAATATTGTTTGTGAGATAAACACCTTAACGTCTAATAATTAATTAAGTTATTCTTTAATAATAGAAATAGAAAGGGTGTATTACTAACTTCAGCTAGGTACAGTAAGTTACTGGTAAGTTAATGTTTTCACAAAATGCTTCAAAGTCTTAAAATTCAATAACCTGTATAAGGCTTAAGCTATCTTAATGTAAGTATAACTTGAATTTTATGAAAGTGTTCATTTGGGAGAAACTTAAATTTTTGTCATAACCTAAAGCTTAGTAAGTTCCTAACATAAAGACCTTAGTGTGGATCTGTAAGGGCTATAAGGTCGAAGGTTGACCTGCATCAGTTAGTGTTATTTTGTACTGAAAACTGTAAACAGGCATAAAATTAATATTGACTACAAGTAAGTTAAGTAAATGGGTTTTTTATATTCGGTTAGGTAACCGTATAATGTAAAGGTACCTAGGCCTTAAATGTTTGATAGCAAAACTGAAGTGCTCGCTCATATGTTTATGCACTGTTTCTTGACCAACAAACCAATAAACTATTATTGAAACCTAGTGGTTTTTAACAAACAGCAAATACACATACAATGTATGATAAAGTTTGCCGGATCGCACAATTTGGAGAAGGTCCGAGACTGGACCCAGCTGCCATTTGTCATTGGTCTGTCATTAATGATGAACCTTACATAACATGACTAGGATTTGGACCGTTCCCTAACAAAATGTTGGTGTAGATAACACAAAAAACAAAACAAAAACAAAGTAAGCCTATTGCAATAAGAAACATGTAAATCAGTCCAATGGAATAGCCTAACTATGGAAGGATCCTCTCACCCCCTTGTTTAGTAGCTGAGCCATGAAGTCAACTCCGTTCATTAATAACCCATTCAATGTCTAATCTCTAAAAATAGGCCTAATCGCCTGTATATGTATCAATTAATATAGTCTAAACTAAACAAATTTATTATTAGCCTGCAAAGACTAAGTCACGGTACCTGTAGGTAAGAGGCCTAGCGTGTGAGCGTTAGAGTAATCAAATATAAGTTAGGCCTATTTTAGATCTAACGCAGGGGAAGGCCTTCTTTGGTATTATCAGGAGGGGTAGGCTTAGTTTAAGCGATATAAAAAAATTAACTATTGATATTTCAATTGAATTATGTTGGCAGTATTTTATTTTTTGTACGGAAATTCTTTCTTTAAATAATATTTTTCCAATATTTAAAAGGGTTCATCATAGCCAACATGAATAACAAAACCTACTGTAACGTAACCGCTGCAGCTCGTCATTGCGAGTAAGTTACCGGTATGTGTAACTTTAGCAGAGTCCTTAACCGTGGTTTCTGTTGGTATGATTCATTAGGATATAATTAAACAATCTGGAACAGATGGGTATATCGGTTTCATATGCAGTTTGATTACTTTCAACTGATATTTTATAAAGCAATAATATTTCACTGTTAATAGAAAGCTCTTACCAATTTATAAGACGAACTTGAATGTCAAGTTCAATAAACACGTATGATGTTGAATGTTGTATAATGGAGTGTGTATAATAAGAGACTGTGACAGTTATGATGTGTACGGTTTCTCTTGATAATTTAAATTTATCTTAGTAATGTATTAACAGGTGGCTATTACCTACTAAAAATATTTGTCTTTGCAAGTTATTAATAAAATTTGTTTGTTTTCAGGTACCCTACACTGTGGCGGTCACTGACCAGAGGTTAATTGAGTAGCAAAGCCACCAACCAGAGAACAACATATGACTGGGAATTCACGTTGCCGTCAACTACTAATAAGAAGATCGTGCCCTCCACGAAGCATATTGAAATCTAATTGGGAAATAATTCTGACAACAGTGGGGAAGAGGAATATGGGACATTTTTCGGCTGGAAAATAGTAGAAGGTTGGAGAAAATCTTCGTTCCGTACGGTAAAAATTTTATCAAAAGTGAACTATGTGTTTAGTGACAAACATGTCTGGTGGCAAATTGCCGATATTATAAGTGAAGTGTTTGTGTCATCATCATAAATTAAAAGTAAGACGTTTTAACTTTCAATAAGTAATATAGTTCTAATGTCTGGTTTCCATGGAGATATCAGTCGCCAGTGACAGTTTCTGTCATATTCAACTATGAACCGTGTAAACGGAATGAACGAGTTACTGATATGACAGTTGTACAGTGGCAGTAGCTGACCCCCCATGCGAAGAAGGTAGCTTCTGTCGCTTTTTTCACCAATAGAAAACATGGCACCGGTACTGTTCGTGAAGTTATAAATGTTTTATATTTTCTGAATGATTTAGTTGTGTAAAATTCATAAAATAGCTTAGTTTATGTTGGTAACTTACAGTTATCCTGAAACTTTAATGTTTCCACCACCCACAAAAGATAGAAGAATAACGTTATTTCTCCTTTTTGCTTTGTGTATTCCATGATGGGTAATCCTATACTCTAATATGAGCAAGGTTTACTTGCTTGCTTGCGACATTGATCTCAAAAATGGCTCCAACGATTTCCTTCAAATGTTCGAAATAACTAATTTCTGGGATAAAAATAAGCTCTAGACAGGCCTCATCTCCAGGAAAAATCAAATAATGTAAAAAAAACTAAAATGAAAAGTTAAACAAATTAACATTGGGCTTATGGAGTTTCAAATCAAAACAAAATAATTGTAACAGCTGTTCATAATCAACCAGGGAACTGTCAAATTAATACTCATGTTGTATACGATTATTAATTAACATGTGGTTTCCTGAGAGCAGAGATGAAAAGATTTGAGTTAAGATTACATATATAGAGTAGTATAATAAATCAAAGGGGCATTGAACTATAAATAACAAATGGAGGGACCTTAAACATGTATAAAAGAGGCAAATGAATAATACAAATCTGATTATCAGTAGGGGGAAGTGGTGAAATATTACTCCGAGTCATCTAAACATACTGACTGACTTTCCCCGAGCCAAGCTCGGCCCCCCAGGTACTATTAACAGTTTGACCAACCTAAATATATTCAAAACCTTATGGGTACGCTAATATTCATTCAGTAGGCCTAGTGATGTCGCGATGGGCGATACGAAACGTATCAACATAAAAATCGTCCTTTTATTGTCTATTGCAAGATGCAGATCTCTTATATTGTGTCGTTTTACACACTATTCCTGGAGGAGCGGCTATATGTAATACTAAATCGGCAAAACAATCCTAGCATTATATTTTGATTGGACTCTGTTTGAATTTGCATTACCGATTTACTTAACTACTTGTGCTGTAATCTGATCACCATGTGAGTTAGAAGTCTTGAGTTTTGACTAAACCAAAATCTGTTTTATAAAGCCACATTCTACTCATTAATTCGATAATTTGATGGGTAGTGCGCTTGCAATAGCCTTAAGCGATGCGATTGTGACGTGGCTATGCGATTAATCGCATCCATGTTTCACACTTTCAGGAAAGTCAGGGAATTTTTAAGTGTCACAGAAAAGTTGGAAAAATACCAAAAGTCAGGGAAAATGCCTGATATTTCATACACGTGAGAGAAAATTTTAAATTTAATTGTAAACGCAGAGCAATACTGTGCAAAAATCAAAACCTATTAGAATTTTATTAAATTGGTTTTTGTGAACGAAGAGGAAGTGAAAAAGAGGGCAATAAATGTAGGTGTTAAGTATGCAATACCTAATTCTACACAAATAAATCAAATTGACTTTGAAACCAACATTGTATTTCTAAACCATACTGAACTGTAAATAAACAATGACATATGACAGTCAACATAACATAAACATTATAACACATGATTCATTATGACACATGATTTAGTATATCTATCAATCCTCCCCCTCAAATTTGCAGGGTAACATTTGGTTGATATGCCTTCTCCATTTGCGGCCGTTGTCCATTAGTAGCAAATACATAACATTTCCTTCTTTTGCTATCACTCTTCCAAAACTCCATTTGTTTCCTCTTGAATTATAACATAAGGCTTGAACCCTATCTCCAATATTGAATTCTTTTAGTTTCATCCTACAATTCCTGTTTACTTCGAAGTTTTGAGGTGGATTGGTCGCTAGCATAAGATCTAGTCGTGTTATAATATTTCGACCAAACATAAGGTAGTATGAATTTTGACCGGTAGAATTTTCAGCTTTCCTTAGTTGCATGAGAAACACTTGAAGTTTTATATTCATGTCCCCTTTCTCTTCTTTCATGGCAATCAAGCTCTTCTTAATGGTCTGCACAAATCTTTCAACTTGCCCGTTCGAGGATGGGTTGAATGGAGCACTTGTCTTGTGAACAGTATTGTTGGTCTTGAGGAAGCTTTTGAAATTGTGTGATGTAAATTGAGGTGCATTGTCAGAGACAAGAACAGGTGGAATTCCAAAGGTCGAGAATAGACTTCTTAGCTTCTTTATGCACCACTCTGAAGTTGTTGTCTTAGTTGGGATAACTTCAACCCATTTTGTAAACGCATCGACAACTATAAAGTAGTAGTTCCTTCCCATACATGGCCCTGCAAAATCAATGTGGATTCTTTGCCATGGTTGTTCAGCAATTTCCCAAGGATGTAAAAACACTGGACATGGTTTATTTTGTTTCAGACAGCACTCTTTACATGTTTTTGTTAAGTTTTCAATGTCACAGTCTATACCCTTCCAATAACAGTAACTTCTCGCTAAACCTTTCATCTTGACTATTCCCAAGTGACCAATGTGAAGTTCTTTTAGGATCCTTCCTTGCAAACTAGCAGGAATCACTATTCTGCTTCCCTTAAACAGGCAATCATCTTGCAGTGTAAATTCATAATCATGAAAACCAAGTTTTTCGATGCTTTTCCCCTCTTTAAGTAACTGAATAAGTTTTCTGATCGAGTCGTCTTTAAGAGATTCCTTTGCAATATCTTCTCTGGTGATTGGCAATGTTTCCAACTGGTGTAACTGATAGACTGAAAAATCATCGAGAAGGTTTTCAGGAGCATTTTCAACCGGAAATCGAGAAAGAAAGTCTGCATTAGAATGTTCGTTTGTCCGTCGGAATTCAACAGTATAGTTAAAGCCTGAAAGAAAATGTGCGTAGTTAAAGATTCTTGTTGCAGCCATCGTTGGTAAGGTTCTATGAAGATCAAATATGGAAACTAGAGGTTTGTGGTCTGTAACCAATATAAACTTACGACCATAACAATAAGGGAAAAATCTTTTTAGGCCCCAGTGTATAGCAGCTGCCTCTTTGTCAATCTGACTGTATCTTCTTTCGCTGTTTGTCAGTGTTCGAGATGCGAAAGCAATGGGTTTTTCAGAGCCGTCATTCATTCTATGGGATAGGACCGCTCCCAGGCCTACTGGAGAAGCATCTGTGGCAAGAACTAAGGGCAATGTAGGGTCAAAATGAGCTAAGGTTCTTTCATTTGCAATCTCTTCTTTAACTTTCTGAAAACTTTTTTCACATGCTAATGTCCAATTGAACCTCTTGTTTTTTTGTAGCAAACTGTTCAAAGGATAAACAATATCAGAGAAGTTGAAAATAAATTTACTGTAATATGTGACAAGTCCTAAAAAAGACCTTAACTCATTGACATTTGAAGGTCGTTTTGCGTTTGTTATAGCTTCAACCTTTTCAGTGCTTTTATGTAAGCCATTTCCATCAATTATATGGCCCAAGTACTTGATGCTCTTTTCAAAGAATTTACATTTTTCTCTATTAAGTCGGAGGTTTTTGTTTCGCAACACCTCAAGCACTGTCCTTAGTCGGGCCAAAGTTTCATCAAATGTAGCTCCTTGCACTAGTATGTCATCAAAGAAACACTGTACGCCCTCTATCCCTTGCAATGTTGAATCCATAAAACGCTGCCACACAGATGGAGCAACCTTAACTCCAAACATCAGCCGGTTTACCTTGTAAAGTCCCTTGTGCGTGCTTAAAGTTTGCATTTCAGCGCTTTCATCATCCATTACCATATGTAAATAAGCATTACTTATATCGAGTGTGCAAAAATATTGTCCCCCGCACATGTTTGAGAAAATGTCTTCTATTCTTGGTATGGGATAATTGACCTCCTTAATAACTTTGTTGAGACTTACCTTGTAGTCCGCACACAAGCGCACGTTTTCATTCGGCTTTATCACTGGAACCACCGGGGTTCCCCATGCTGAGTTTTCCACTTTTGTTGTGATTTGTTCATTTTCCAAGCGTTCTAATTTCTTTTCAACCTTAGCTTTTATTGCATACGGGACTTGCCGTGGTCTTATGTAAATAGGAACAGTATCCTCATTAACCTGAAATTTGGCCTTGTAATCAGGAATCGCTCCGATTTCGGGCCTGAAAATGTCTTCAAACTCATTCAGTAGTGATGTCAGTTGAGATCCTTTTGTTTCTTCAACTACCCGCATGTCAGCCCAATCTATTTTCACTTCCCTCATCCATTCACGACCAAAAATAGTGTTAACATCTTGATCAATTATATACAACTTTCCAATGAATAACTGACCCTTGTAATTGCAGTTTACAAAAGCTACACCATGAGGTTTTATTATTTCACCTGTGTACGTACGTAGCTCAACTGCAGTTGGTAGCAACTTTTTGTTTGGAAACAAATTTGAGAATTCGTTCAGGGAGATAGAGCTTAATGACGCCCCCGTATCCAGCTCAAATATGATATCTCTTCCTTCTACCGAAACTTTAACGTTGAATTTATCATTTCTCCTTGATTTTGACAGTAAATGTATTTCATGTAATTTGTTTCCATCTTTCTCAATGAACTCTTCCTCTGCGTAGTTAACCGATCTTTTTAACAGGTTCCGACTCATGCAAACACGAGCAATGTGACCAATTTTATTACAAGAACGACAGGTTTCTTTTTTAAACTTGCAGAAGTTAGCCCGATGCGATTCATCGCCACAACGGAAACATTTCCCTCTTAACATTTCAAAGTTCAAAGTGTCATTATTTGTAGTAGTAAGAGTTTTTCTTTGTGATTGTTGACCTAGTCTCCTGAACTGAACCTGGTTAACGTTTTGACCTAGATTTGTATGTGATATCATTGCACTTTCTATTTTAGACAACTCTATTGCTGTTGCTGTATCAACTATTTCTGCAAAAGACCTCACGTCACGCTCTTGTAATAGTCTTGTTCTTATTTCTGGGTCGGATAGTCCTCTTATAAATTGTAATCGTAAGAATATGTCGCATACTGATTTCCCACATGAACAGTTAAAGTTACAATTGGAAGATGATTTCTTAAGGTCTGTGGAAAAATCTGTAATAGATTCCCCATTATGTTGTTCTCTTAGTACAAACTTGTGCTGCAGTGCTAAGGTACTAGCTCGAGGATCTAAGTACTGTTGTAATGTATGAACCAGCTGTTCATATGATGTATTAGTCGGATCTTCTGGGGCGCATATATCATACAACTTTTCATGAATCAATGGGGTAAGCGCATGTAGGAAAGTTAAGGTTTTCTGCTTTTGATCTGTAATGCCTCTAAGTGACATGAAAGTGTCTAAACGTTTTGTGAAATTGTGAAAACTTTCTCTCTCGTCATAAGGCATAAAGCTTAGATTTGAAGTCGTAACACTTGAACTTGAAGGCTGCTGAGACTGCTCATGGGAACGACCATTTGTATTATCATTGGCTAAAGGTATACTTATCATATTCTGTATCTTTACTTTAGTTGCAATCAAATTATTATCCATTTCTTCTCTGTAATCAAGCTCAGCTTCTAAATTTTCTTCTTTTGTTAATAATTCAATGTGATCTTGTATGCTTTCAAACTTACTACCAAGTTCATTCACGTATTGTAGTCTAACTGTAGCCTCTGTTATGCCACAGTGTTCTCTAGGTAAATGTTCGTTTACATTTGTAAGCTGTGCTTTTATAATTTTCCTGTGTTTCTTGTACTTTTTGAGTCTTTCCTCTGCATCTTCTATTCTGTTAATTGCTTCTATTATACTCGTCGCCATTTGTTAAGTATGCAATACCTAATTCTACACAAATAAATCAAATTGACTTTGAAACCAACATTGTATTTCTAAACCATACTGAACTGTAAATAAACAATGACATATGACAGTCAACATAACATAAACATTATAACACATGATTCATTATGACACATGATTTAGTATATCTATCAGTAGGCCTATTAGAAAACACAAATTTAAAAAAATATATTAGGCCTACAACAACTAACATTAAAAATAAACAATAAGTTAGTAAAGTAAACATTAAAATAGTAGCCTATAATAAACTGAAGAGTGTTTCCTTTTGGGATGGTGGATTCTGATACAAAAAAAGTGCTGTTATAAATTTGATTTATTGGAATTAAGTGCACATATTGGCCCGGGACCATGATAACTTTTCGTTTTGAGGCCCGCAAATGCCAAAAACACCATTCGTTCAAATTCATATATATGTATTTATATAGGTATATATTTGTGTCCGTAGGCACGATAAATTTAGGAAAAATGGTCCGATCTTGATGAAATTTGGTATAAAGGTATAAGGCAGCATCTATTTTCATGATGCGAACCAGGCAGGTCGCTCTACTCTAAGGGGGGTTTTGTACCCCAAAAATGTGTTTTTTGATTTTTTTACATATAATTATTTTTTACCCAAATTTTGGCTTACACCATTAAATTCAGCTTAAAAAACAAACAATTTGGTATTTTGATCATTGCTCTACGTCAATTGGTTACCGAGATATTGAGAGTGCTAAACACAGTACGTTATCCAATGTTAATCTTATGGAGAATAAGTAAAATTGTATATCTTGCTTATTAATGAACATATATTAATGAAACTTGGTATGTGGCTTTATATGGTTAGGTTTTAATGCTATTTGCATACAAAACTTATTTTTTGTGGTCCCCATGGCAGCAAACCTGCGTACTCTGCAGCTATAATGTTATTCTTATGGAGAATAATAAACATGTGATATCTTGCTTATTTATGAACATAAATTGATAAAACTTGGTATGTTGCTTCATCTGGAGGTGATCCATTGGTATTTGCATAAAAACCAGACTGTGTGGTTCTTGATGCAGCAAACATGCATTCTCGGTCCTAATGTTTTTCTCATGGGGAATAAATAAAATGTCATATCTCGCTTATTTATTAGTATGCTTGAATTAAAGTTGGTAAGTGGCTTCATGGCTTGGTGAAGTAGGCTAACACTTTAAATTCGCTGAGTATGCAGGTTTGCTGCAACGGGAGTATTTATGGTTTAAGAGGAAGTGAACCATAACTGGTAGGTAGGCTGTAAGGCAATAAATGTATTCGACAACAAGATAACTGTTAACATTCAAATATTTTAGGCTATAAAAATAAACAGGAGAGAGCGTTGGACGGCTATGGGGAAGGTGGAGGCTGATAAGAAAATATTTTCAAAAATATTACCTACCAGTATTGTAAATATAGGGCGCAAAATTAATCTTTTTGGTCAGGGAAAGTTAGGGAAATCATTAACCAAACAAAAGTGTGAACCATGTTGGAATCGTCCACCTTATAAATACTAAATTTTGAATGTTCATGGTTCCAATCAAAACGATGTTTCCGAGAGACATGAGAATTGTCCAACGCATTTGCAGGTAAAAAATTGTAATTTAAGGACAGACATCCTAAAAATAGATATCAGATCATTAGCCTAGGCCTATATTCTATTTTTACTCACCGAGCAATTTAAAACTGTTTAACTGTAGTACAATAGAGAAGATGTGTGAACGGTCCAAGACAAGTGCAAGTTAGTAATCAGTTTACCTGTGACAAAAAAGTGCCAGCTACTTAAAAACTGTCGCGCGAATTGCTTTGCACCGTGGAAACCAGGCCTTGGTAATTATAGACTCTTCATTACTTATTATTGTTTATTCTAAATTAACCATTTAATCAAGAGTTTTATAATTTTGTTTGGTTCAACAGATTTTTTTAGGCCTGACAGAATACCCGAGTTTCATTCCATTACCTTTATATATAACCAAGCAAAGTTTGAAGTTGGTAAGCCTTCAGGTAAGTGTTGTTTATCGGAGTGGTTCTACCATCATTTACAATTGAATTGATTGAAAAATAGCACATTTTTTCAAAATAAATACAACCTAGCTTGAACGTTTTAGTCGCCCCTGATGGGTAGCTATACCATGTTGATGTTTAGCTTACTAGTGTTGAGTGTACAATACCGCTAAATTTTGTTTACTGGTTGCAAACATATCCGTCCATGAACACATATTGGTAAATCTTGGTATTTTGATAATATGATAAAGTAACGATTTTGGACAATCCGTTGAGGAAGGATGAGCTTTGAAGGTTAACATTGTCCTAATGGGAGAAGCAGTTAGAAGCCGGTGACTAGAGCCTCCACTTAATCCAACCCGCGTTTTTGTTGGTGTAATCTAAATGCTCAAAAGCCCAGGCTACAGTATTCACGCTAAGAATTAATTAATACCCCCGTAGCAGTAAACCTGCATACTTAGCGAGTTTCCAATGCATATATATTTATCTTAATGCCACATAAAGCTACATACCAAGTTTCATCAATATACATTCATAAATAAACAATTTATGACATTTTAATTATTCTCCATAAGAATAACATGGCGGCTGAGTATGCAGGTTTGCTGAAGCAAGGAACACAAAAAAATGGGGTTTTATGCTTATATCAATATAAATCAACTAGGTGAAGTCACTTACCAAATTTCATTAATTTATTTTCATAATTAAGGGAGATAACACGTTACTTATTCTCCATAAGGATAACATGGGGCTGAGTACGCAGGTTTGCTGCTATGGGAGCCTTTGTCAAAAAATTGTTTTTTGAGGAAATATCAATGGTCCACAACCAGATAAAGCCGTATACCAAGTTTCGTCAGTATATGTTCATAAATAAGCGAGATATAAAATTTTTATTTTCCTCCATAAGAATAACATTAGACAACGTACTGTGTTTAGCACTTTCGATATCTCGGTAACCAATTGACGTAGAGAAATGATCAAAATACCAAATTGTGTGTTTTTTTAAGCTGAATCCAATGGGAAAAAATAAAATCTGACTATTTCCAAAATTATATGTAAAAAATTCAAAAAACCCATTTTTGGGGTACAAAACCCCCCCAAAATACCCCTTCGCATAGAGCGATCTGGCTGGTTTTCGAACTTAAAGTCATAAATGTTGCTTTACACGTTTATACCAAATTTCATCAAAATCGGATAATTTTTACGAGAGTTATCGTGCTCACGGACACACATATATATATATATATATATATATATATATATATATATATATACAGTTTCGAACGAATGGTATTTTTGGGGTCTGGGACCTCAAAACGAAAAGTTATCATGGTCCCGGGCCTAGGTCTTACCATGCCGACTACGGTAATAGCTTCTTCCCTATAGGGGAAATTTGCTAAAATTACAATAACTTTGCTATTTTTCAATGAGTTTTCCCTAGTTGTGACGGCATCTTACATAGAGTTAAAAATACACGTACAAAAATAAATTTTAAGTGTACAAGATGAAAAAAGTCAAAGCCTTAATCAAAATATTTTTGTGCAAAATTAAGTGATATTACATGATAGCACAACTATTTATCTACATACACAAAAACTAAGTAGTTACCTACAGTACATACCTTTGAAAATAATGATGTAAAAGCCATTTAAAATTTGTTTTCCTTTACCACAGACTTGTTGGCCTACCTTGACAAACAGACCACTCAATTTATTGTTGTTTACTATATTCTTACTACATTTTAAAACCCACTAAGATTTCAGAGCAATTTCTTTTTGCTAATAAGAAATTTCCCTATCGCTCTTTTACTCATTTCCAACCAAACAATTTTGTGTTAGGTAGTGACATTTGCTAGGGGGTCTGGGATCGATGCCTTAAAAAAGCCATCCGGAAAGGTTGAGCGTATAAAAAATGCAGACTTCTGATCGCTGCAGGCATTGTAAAAAAAAATATAGCCAACATAAAATTCCTAATTCTCTCAGCACAAGAGACTGTGACAGTTATGATGTGTAAGGTTTCTCTTGATATACGGTAGGATAAGTTACTAAAATATCAAAATAAAGAAGTAGGCATATTATTTAGCAGCATTATATAATAATACTAACTTTAATATGCTGGATGGATTTAACCCCAAAAATTGAGAGGTAATAAATAAAAGATTAAGGGTCACAAGGCCTAGTTTTTTAGAATGGATACTGTAGGGGAAAGGTGGAAAAATGGTTTATGCACACACAAGTTGGTCAGTCCGTAGTGTGGGACTCCTATACCAGACATGGTTTACCCACTAAAAACCTCCATCTGCGCTTTCCAGCTCTAACCCGGCAAGTGTTTATTGCATGGCTTTAGGCTAGGCCTAATTTAAGCTTAAGCTCTCAGGACATCAATTTTTTCTTGCTGAAAAAAACTTACTACGGCATAGCCCCCATAGCAGTCAAGGTTTGTCATCTTTGTACGAAGCATGCCAAGGACTAGACGTGGCACGCAATCCCAGTTGCCCTTATCCTCCCATCATCTATTCACAAACCATGTAAACAGTCAACACACCAATCTGTGTTGAGGCCTCCTGGCGAGGTCTTTCCTCAATATGGGCAGCGGAAGAAACTGTGCTCCACATTATTGGCACGCCCGGGCAGTAAATGCAGTCCAGCAAAATCAGCCTTACCCATAGCGTACAGGTATGATTGAAAATAGCCTTGACTCGACAAGAATTATGTTAGGTCCCCAGGTCTATTAATCACATCTCAAATAAAACAGGTACCGGTAGGGCCTGATTCTCTTTAGTTTAGATAAATAAATAAGGATAATGATAAAGAATGTGTTGAGTGATTTTCAAGCAATAATATTTTATTTACAGAACAACTCAAAGTAAAAAATAAGAAGAATTTTCTACTGATCTGCACTGAACAATGAACATGCATGAAAGCTTGAAATTTTCCTTCTTACTCACAGTTTTGTTGCTAGAGAAAACTTAATTTTTGTTTGAGCATATTCTTTGGTCTCCAAAGTATCTAAATTATGTAACCTGCATGATATGCCCAGGAAGTAATCAAGCACTCATTACGCTGAGCATATAACAGTAGTGAATTAATGGAGTTATATACTCTTAAGTGGAAATTTAATGAATCGATAAAAGTGGGTCTTAGGCCTATCAGGCATCTATCAAAAATAGTTTTTTGGGGAGGTATAGGCCCAGGCCTACCATTTATGTTTAGAATTATTAATAATTTTTAATAAGTGAAATTTGTTAAGGAATAAACATCAATATTTAATAGAGTGAATTCATAGGAACCTAGGTAATGTAATAAGATACATTCACATATTTAAGTAAAGGAATATTTTCACTCCCAGATAGTAATTTTCATTTTTTTAATTAGTAGCGACTTCAGGCTTTTGTAAGATGACAAAATCATTTGTTCAGTTAAAATAGTTAGTTTTATTCTTTTAATATACGGTAATTTCATTTTTTATAAGATGATAAAGAACATTTTCACTCCAAGATAGTTGGTTTTCAGTCATTTAATAAATGTTTACTCCACCATTTCATAAGATGACAAGACCACAATTTCACTCTTTCATCGAGTGCATTCCACTCCTTACACAAGTGAATTTTCCACTCTTTCAACGAGTGCAAATTCACTATTTCAACGAGTGAATTCCACTCTTTCAAGAGTGCATTCCACTCTTTCAAGGCGTGCAATTTCACTCTTTCAAAGAGTGAAACCGACTCTTTCAATGAGTGAATTCCACTCTTTCAACGAGTGAATTCCACTCTTTCAACGAGTGCATTCCACTGTTTCAAGGAGTGCATTTCACTCATAAATAAACGGGTTCCACTCTTTGAATGAGTGGGAATCTTCCACTCTTTCAAAGGATGACTCCAGTTCACTTTTATAAAGAGTGAAAGTTCACTCTAAAAGAGTGGCTCAATTTTCTTACCCCCAAAGAGTGAAAATATCAGTCTAAAAGAATGAATATTCATTCTTTTACTTTTAGGGAGTTATTTTGTGCGATAAAATAAGTTAAACATATAACCTTTAACATTAAAAAACACAAAATTAAGTTTAAATTAAGTAGGAGGAAAGTGTATCCGTGACGTAACTAATGCAAAATATACATTATTTAGATAAAATGTTAGAGAAATAGTGACGAATAATTTAAAAGTTACTGGTTAATGTCTGTCCATTGACATTTTTCAGTAATGGATTTGTAAATTTGTATTACAATTATCTTTAAGGCTGTCATTTGTTATAACAAGGTATAATTACTGCAAGTATGACAACCCATCACCACATTAACCCCATAGTCAAGGTGATAAGAGATGAAACATAATCTCAACTCTTGGCACGACTCTGTGATTATTTAGGCAAACAATGTCTGTTATTTTTCTCATCCGAGTTTTTTAAAACTTGTTTTTTCAAGGCACAGTCAGCAAAAATGTATACGATATGGTCTCCATATTTGTATAATGGTTTAAATTTTAGTTTTTTTTTAATTAGTACTGGAATTTTTGATGTACCATTGTATAAGTATTAAAACATAATTTATATGAAAATGAAAGAGAAAGAATAACAAATAAGAGCGAAATAAACAAAGCATACATTACATTTATTTGCCTGCAGGGGATAGACGGTAGAGTTACAGTTCAAAGGGTCGAGAGTCACAGACACAAAGGAACTTCACTAAAAGTGACAAAAGGAGGTGAACAATAGATCTTGATGCTTGACACTTCCAATGTAAGCACATTCTCATTCAAAGGGTTATATTAGTTGTTTTTCCCAAATTTCCTTGTTTGTTTTTCTTTATCCCACGATTTTCTGTGTAATTATTCTGTGTATTATTCTGTTAATTATTCTGTGTAATAATTTGAAAACAAAGTATTATTTATACAAAATCCACAGAAAATAGAGTGAAACACCGCCGCAAAACTGAGTCAGTTTTGTGACAGACTAAGTTTTATTTACTATTTATAAAAAAAAATGTTAACAAATAAATTAATTTATGTGCGCAATTTATAAATAATAAACGGTAAAAACTTGAAACCCAAAAAAGACAAACCTCATTTGGTTTTTATGCAATCTTAATGTTTCAAGTTAATGCCACGAACTAGGTTCCCAAACAAGTATAGTAAGATAAAAGACAAACAGACCAAAATAAAGATAGAAAAACAAAGCGAGATCAATAATTTTTCATGAATTTTCATACAGAGTTTGAAAAGTCCCAGTGTATTCTCAGTGTGTGCGTGGTCATATAAATAATGCAACTGAAATTATTAGTTCAGATGAAAGATAAGATTAGCGAATCCTCTTCATCACTTTTGTAGTTAATAGTAGTCAGAGATTCGGGAAACAACTGTGTAAAAACATGCACACTAACTTTCTGAATTCCTGTATCGAACACAAACACAATAACATCAAGAAATTAATTAGTGAGTTTAAGAAATTAATGATGGTTTAAACAAATCTTATGAATGAATCAATACCAAATATTCAATTTTAAAGACATTTGAGGTATACTATACTTTTACTAGTGATGAAAATACACATTTGGTCTATGAGAGATAGTTCATTATTCATTGGATTTATAAAGATTTATATTCAAATATATCATATATTGTTTTATTAATCTCGATCATTTATAGCTTTAAAACAAATTATTTTAAAGTAAATATCTTAGAATAGTCTTTCTAATGCCGTTAGTTTGTTATAATGCAAGATTTATTGAAACGCCAGACGTAAAATTAGATTATAATTTTACATATTATTATAAAAATAAGCCAATTTTTTGGGCAGATCTTGGCGAAACTACTGTTTTAAAGTGTTGTTCATTTGTTGTCTAGACCTTTAATGTCTAGATATGCCTTTTTGGGGGTTGGAAAATATATACTTTCAGGGATCTGCCCCCTGTGCTTTCAAAGGCTCAAATATTAATTTGAAGGAAGAATGTTAATCAATTAAATTGAACACCTTACAGGTAAAATGAGACAGTGTTTATACTAACAAAAATTACGACAGTAGAAGGAAAAGCTGGTTCAAGCTGGTTAGTTTCTGGAATAACATCATAGTAATAGGACCGCGTATAAGTTGGGTCCAAAAGAAAAATATTTGCGTGAATTTGATCAACTGCACCGATTATCTTTTAGGCAAACAAATAAAGTAACACCAGGTATTTATTGCCACTATAACAATAGTACTAATGTTTAACAACAGTGGTCAAAGTATTGATTTAAATTCATATTTGTGTAGTTAAAAATCGTCACTAGAATGGTATATAATTTTTGCGATTACTAATTTGTAAAATGGGTGTTCTAAAAAAATAATTGAAAAGATGATTTAAAGTTCTTTTCTGGAAACTGGCATTGCTCTAGACCTTTTAGCGAATTTCCCCTATAGGGAAGAAGCTATTACCGTAGGTCTCATGGTAAGACTTAAGCCCGAGACCATGATAACTTTTTGTTTTGAGGCCCCCAGATGACAAAAACACTATTCGTTCAAATTTATATATATGTATATATATATATATATATGTGTCCGTTAACACGATAACTTGAGTAAAAATCGTCCGATTTTGATGAAATTTGGCTCAAATGTATAAAATGACATTCATGACTTTAAGTTCGAAAACCAGAAAAATCGGACCATGGGAAGGGGGGGGTTTATGGGGGTTTTAAATTTTCCAAAAATCAGTTTTTTGCATTTTTCACCCTAAAATTTTTATAAAACTTAATTTTGGTTTTGACCATGTTATAGTGCTTAAAAAAACAAATAATTTAGTATTTTGAATTATTAACCTAGGTTAAGTGGTTGCGGAGAAAATCCAAAAAACCTGCCCATAAAATCTCCCATGTTAATCTTATGGGAAAAAGGTTTTTGGCTTTTCCTCAGTTTATTTTAATGTAAACTTCACATTTGTTATTACCAATCTGTTCAGTTCCACAAAACAATCATTTTGGTGTTTAAATTGTGATTCTACGCCCAACCGTTGCAGAGATATTCGAAGTGCTAAACACAGTACGTTGTCCAATGTTATCCTTATGGAGAATAAATAAAATTTGATATCTCGATTATTTATTAATGTATGTTGATTAAACTTGGTTTGTGGCTTCAAGTAGTACTGGTATATTGATATTTGCACGAAAAATTGATTTTTTGTTGATTATTCCCGTAGCAGCAAACCTCCGTACTCAGCCCCCATGTTATTCTTATGGAGAATACGTAAAATGTACTGACTCCCTTAATTATGAACATAAATTAATAAAACTTGGTATGTAGCTTCACTTGGTTGAGTTATATTGATAATTATATAAAAACCCATTTTTCTGTTCCTTGTTGCAGCAAACCTGCTTTTTCAGTCCCCATGTTATTCTTATGGAGAATAACTAGAATGTCATATATCGCTTATTTATGATTGAATATCGATGAAACTTAGTATGTGGCTTCGCCTAGTTAAATTCTATTTATATTTGCATAAAAACCAATTGTTTCTGTTCCTTGTTTCAGCAAACCTACATACTCATTACCAATGTTATTCTTATGGAGAATAATTAAAATCGCTTATATGTGAATATATTTTTATGAAACTTGGTTTGCGGCTTTATGTGGAATTCAGACAAATATTATGCGTTGGAAATTCGCTGAGTCCGCAGGTTTGCTGCGACGGGGTTATTTTATAAATGTTTGAAAATATTGTATTGAAATAAAATTATAAAGCATCAAACTTGCTTTTTCCCAGGATAAAACATTCACAATGTATTTAAATATAATTTATTTTCATTTATTGAAGTTGCCTTACTTTCCCAATGAGTCACTAGTACTGCACAAACTACTGCATAAACTGCATGACTCTGGTACTATAAATCAGCTGTGATATCTCCATTTCCTACAGTATGTACGCTTGCCCAGCATGTCCTAACCTAAGTGGAAATTTAATAATCTAACCGAGATGGCCTGAAACAAAAACCTAATCGAGGAAGTTAGCATTAGGCCCATTCATTGCACACATTAATAATCTGGTTTAAAACTGATATCCGGATAAAAAAATCTCAAATGAAAGTCTTTAATTTTTTTTAAATAAGTGCAAACTGTCACTTTAAGTTTAACAAAGTATGTTCTAAAATAATTATTTATAAACTTTGAGATAATTATTTTTTTGCGTAAGGCTGAGTGGTGGCCACAGATTAGAATCAAAGCTGGGCATATAATTGTTACAAACTGTGAGGTTGAAAGGATGGTTATTGTTATATAGAATGTCTGAGTATACGTCTCTCCTTCAACCATATACTTTTAACACCTTATTTTTCCGTTTGTTTCTCCTGTACCGCATAAAAAAAGATTTACATGAATATACTTTACCGTGACTACATGAATGCTATGTAAATTAATATCTATTATATATATATATATATATATATATATATATATATATATATATATATATATATATATGTATTTAAGCCGTAGTGTTATGAATATCATTTAATATAATACCCCTGTAGCAGAAAACCTGCGTACTAAGCGAATTTCCAATGCATATATATTTATCTTAATACCACATATAGCTACATACCAAGTTTCATCAATATACATTCATAAATAAACGATTTATGACATTTTAATTATTGTCCATAAGAATAACATGGCGGCTGAGTATGCAGGTTTGCTGAAGTAAGAAACACAAAAAATGGGGTTTTATGCTAATATCAATATAACTCAACTAGGTGAAGCCACATAACAAATTTCATTAATTTATTTTCATAATTAAGGGAGATAACACGTTACTTATTCTCCATAAGAATAACATGGTGCTGAGTATGCAGGTTTGCTGCTACGGGAGCCTTTGGCAAAAAATTGTTTTTTTGAGCAAATATCAATGGTCCACAACCAGATGAAGCCGTACACCAAGTTTCGTCAGTATATGTTCATAAATAAGCAAGATATAAAATTTTTATTTTCCTCCATAAGAATAACATTAGACAACGTACTGTGTTTAGCACTTTCAATATCTCGGTAACCAATTGACGTAGAGAAATGATCAAAATACCAAATTGTATATTTTTTAAGCTGAATCCAATGGGAACAACTAAAATTTGACTATTTCCAAAATTATTTGTAAAAAATTCAAAACACCCATTTTTGGGGTACAAACCAAAAACACCCCCAAAATAAAATCCCCAAAATCCCCAAAATACCCCTTCGGATAAAGCAATCTGGCTGGTTTTCGAACTTAAAGTCATAAATGCCGCTTTACACGTTTATACCAAGTTTCATCAAAATCGGATAATTTTTACGAGAGTTATCGTGCTCACGGACACACACACATATAAGTTTCGAACGAATGGTGTTTTTGGGGTCTGGGGACCTCAAAAAGAAAAGTTATCATGGTCCCGGGCCTAGGTCTTACCATGCCGACTACGGTAATAGCTTCTTCCCTATAGGGGAAATTCGCTAAAAACCCTGAAAACTGATATTTAGTGCTCCAAATCACCTTAGAGCTGTTAACAACTGTCTTATATATTTTACACAAAAATAAATATTAGCCATACACAGATTTATTCAGTTATTTAAGCTAAAACATTAAAAACATTCTATTTCTACTTTAATCGTAAAAAAGTATACACCACATAACAATAAAGGCGAATGTAGAAGACCCGTCACGTACCAGTTGGCAGTGTTTTATTGCTGAAGTTCGACTGGGATGTGACAACTTATAGAGGGAGAGGGTGAATGATAAGTAAAAAAGAACGCTAAAGAAACAAGGGGCGAGAACAAAGAGTCACAATACTTGACACTTCCAATGTTAGCACATTGTCTCCCTGAACGTAACGGCACGGTGACAGTTCATTTTTTATACAAACTTGATAATATTATGTTTGTATTATTTATAAATACAACTGTACATAGTATATAATACAAAGAATATAAACTTTAAGTATTGAGTTATTATGAGAGAACTTGAAATCGGTGTTAAAAATGTCTGACTGTTCCCTTCATGGTTCAAATGTTCTATTTTAGCAGGGAAACGACGTTAGTAATTTAGTTTACTTTTCCCATTCAACCTCTTTTTGCACTGTCGTCAGAAGCTATGAGCAACTTTACGTCAATAGGGATCTGTCCTCCAAAGCTTCGAAACTAATCTTATTGACATCTTATTACTTATTACCACGTTAACTAAAACCTTAACGCTTACTTTCAACATTTTTACATAATCTTCTTGCGAATAACGGGACGTTAGGAATATCTTCTTTCGTTAGTAATTAGTTTGTATTTAATTCAATGTTTCTTACTTAGTCTACTGGTAACTCCTTCAATGAAACAAAACAAAACATTCCCCAGTGCTTAATTTAGCTGTAATACGGTTTTATTTTTGACCTTCATGGGAATGTTCCATAATTGAGTAGCTATGGCCCCAAAAATGTCCACAGTAGTATATTTCGTCACTAGGATCAAAAGTGGATCTTTTTAATACGAGCTCCAGTTTAACTGCCGAGGCGAAGCCGAGGCTGGGAAATGAGCGAGTATTAAAAAGACACTTTTGATCCGAGTGAGGAACTATATTTCTAGTCATACTGCCAAAAAACTTAAGGTTTAAATAAAAACAAAAGTAAAATTTACGTACTGTGTCTTCATAACCTCAAATGTTTCTTTCAGCTTGTCTCGTGAAACAATCAGCTGTTGCACATGCATAACTTCGGCTCATTCATATCCATCGGTTGTTGAGTCGATCACTTCAAACCAATCATTGTGGTTCGAATCAATCGGTTGTTCTTAAAAACAAACATTCGATTTGGGCACGGTTGTAATGGAAATATGATTGTGTGGGATTTTTCTATTATATTTCAATACGAATCGTTAGGCCTACTAACTTCGTCCATCGTGTCACTCACTGTTGTCACTCGCCAGTGGTGTACGGGAAACGAACGCAAATATAATAACAATACAACAATGAATGTTTCGATAATAACAATGAATGGTTCGATTATTTATAATCGAATGAATTTTAATAGATTTATGACGACCTCGAATCAAGAGTATCATCAACAATGATCTTTTTAGTACTAGTACGATAATGATCATCAAAACATATCTTATTATCCAAAGACTAAATACCCCCGTAGCAGCAAACCTGCATACTCAGCGAATTTCCAATGCATATTAATTTATCTTAATACCACATAAAGCCACATACCAAGTTTCATCAATATACATTCATAAATAAACGATTTATGACATTTTAATTATTCTCCATAAGAATAACATGGCCGCTGAGTATGCAGGTTTGCTGAAATAAGGAACACTAAAAATGGGCTTCTATACAAATATCAATATAACTCAACTACGTAAAGCCACATACCAAGTTCTATTAATTTATGTTCATAATTAAAGGAGATAACATGTCAATTATTCTCCATAAGAATAACATGGGGCTGAGTATGCAGGTTTGCTGCTACGGGAACTATCAGCCAAAAAATTGGTTTTTGTGCAAATATCAATAGACCACAATGAAATGAAGCAATATACCAAGTTTAGTCAGGATAAGTTGATAAATAAGCGAGATATACAATTTTTCTTATCCTCCAT
The DNA here is from genome assembly GCA_963675035.1 of Allygus modestus. NCBI lineage: Eukaryota > Metazoa > Arthropoda > Insecta > Hemiptera > Cicadellidae > Allygus > Allygus modestus. The sequence continues at coordinate 187,963,388 of OY776112.1, read as the reverse complement.
AAGAATAACATTAGACAACGTACTGTGTTTAGCACTTTCAATATCTCAGTAGCTAATTTACGTAGAGCAATGATTAAAACATCAAATTGTGCGTATTTTTAAGCTGATTCCAATGGAAAAAATAAAATTTTACTTTTTCAAAAATTGTATGTAAACAACTCAAAAAACCCATTTTTGGGGTACAAAACCCCCCAAAATACCCCTTGGGATAGCTCGATCCACCTGGTTTTCGAACTTAAAGTCATAAATGCTGCTTTACACGTTTGTACCAAATTTAATCAAAATCGGACCTTTTTTACGAGAGTTATCGCACCCACGGACACACACACACACACACACACACACACACACACACACACTCACACACACACACACACACACACACACACACATATATATATATATATATATATATACAGTTTCGAACGAATGGTGTTTTTGGGGTCTGGGGACCTCAAAACGAAAAGTTTTCATGGTCCCGGGGCCTAAGCCTTACCATGCCGTCTACGGTAATAGCTTCTTCCCTATAGGGGAAATTCGCTAAAAGAAGAACTTTTTAATCTCAACGCATCTGTCAAAAACAGTGGTTTTTGAAGCAGTATGACGAAAACGTATTTACTTCCACTTGTTGTGTAATGGATTTCTGCTTTTACACAACAAATCTGAAGTTCTGGAAAATATGCACTATCAGTCATGCATGTGTTGTAGGATTATTAAAATAACATAAAAAGTTATAGTTCCAAGGAAGGTTTTGTACGAAAGACCAAAGAATTTCAGAATGAAAAATAAGGAATAAAAAAATAAAAAATAAGACAAAATAATTCTGTATTTGAAATGTAATTATATAACACCAGTTTACAACTAGATCAGTTATTGGCAAGTAGGACAATTATCAGACGGTTTCCTATAATGAAAATATTGAATACAGTTACCAAAAATCTTAAAGTTCACATCAAAACGGTTGCTATAAAACTACCAAAACATCAACAATTTTACTTAACGTATTACAAACACCGCACAACCACATCCCCTTACATATCAAGACAGTGATGAAGGATCAAGTTGGAAGTCAAGAGTAAGTTTTTTTGAGCAGGAATGGAGTTTCGATATTTTAATATTTCAGAGGAAATGGGGTAAAATGTTTCCACTTGGAGGCCATTGTCGTAAGAGACACGCCCCAAGGAACTGTCACCGTCGCCAAAACAAACTCTTCTCGTGTTGAAATACTGTGGGGGTGAGTGGCCCTTAGAAAGTGGATTTATGGCAGCTATCGAGCGCGCAGTGGTCCAGTACTGTTTCACTCGCCCGACATTGTAAGCGTAACTCCCTCCGGTCTGTACAGCGATACGACGAATGTGCACAGAAGAATTAATAACGATGTATAAATAACAGTTTAACATTTAGGTTAACATCTTATTTCAAAGGGCATACAGGAATTATTGTCTGCTCCTAATTGGGTTAGAGACTCCGAGTGATTTCAGGTCAAAAAAGCAGGAAATATTGCGCTCCTTAGTTATTGGTAGAGTGAAAACTCTGATGCATGTTGATTGGATTTATTGGGAAATGAAATGATATGTAGTGTTGTCCCTTGTATATATATCACTGCTAGAAGATCAAAACCTCTGGTATCGGTAGTTTGCCTCTCTTAATGTTAAAAAAGCAGTAACTACACTACTGTATTAAATTATACATGTTTCCACTATTATAGTTAACGTTAATGTATAATGTTTACACTTTAATACTACGTAGATAAGTAACTGAAGTTGACAAGAGGATGAATATTTATCCATAGAACGCTATAGTTGATACTTTCCGTCGTGCCACAGTAAAACGAAAATAATAACACATTCACCTGATTTCAGTTTTACGGACAAATCAAATCAAACAGCTCAAAAAAATTAAAATATTTAAAAATGGGTTTCATCGTGACACTATTATTTATGTCCTTAGGAGAAGCTATATAAAAAAGAATGTTACACTTCTAGTTTTATTACCAACAAAATTCATTCAAGAATATTTCATTGGACGTATTTCCTCAGAAATTCTTGAGATACCTTGATTTTTAAGTAGACACGACAACCTAACCAAAAAATCGACAAAAAATTAATGACATGTAGAAAACACGTAAATGTGATGTGATTGCGAAATACGACACAAGAATAAAGAAGCTGACTCGCTACCTTGTATGCGATCCACCCAGAGGTGACAGCTGATTAAATTACTGTGATAAATCCCTGCAGATAGCGTCACAGCAGAATATTAAGCTGATAATAGCTAGGGTTGTGTGATGAATGGTAACTCATCTGCTTACACCTGTCTTAACTCTGTGAGAAGGAATGAATTGTCGCATATTAAAACTGTGTAAACAATTTACAATAAAGCAAGGCCTGACAATCCCAGTTGGCACAGGGAAGATATTAAAATATGTATCACAGGAGGGATAATACGTATCAACCACTTGACCAAATAAAATCATCGCATGCAACAGATAAACATTGAAACTTTAAAGCTAAAAAAAGTGAAGTCCTAAAGGATATTAATTTATATATTTTATGAGTTTTGAGATATGTTGGAATCATAAATAACAGTTTGATATACAATTAGAGTTTTGTTACAATAACACCTTCAAACTGGGCACAGCGGGTTTCCCAGTTTGAATATAAGTGGTGTGTATTGGCCGATTACATTTGTGGTGGGGCGTGTGGGGCTAATTTGCATTTCCCTCGATTTTTTAAATCTCACTAATTAATATCCATGCTAATTACCATTAATTAATGTTAGTTACCATAATTTTCGTAATTTAAATGCTATTTACAATATTTAACGCATAAATCACTGTAATGACTGCCAATAATTTGAAACCCCCCCTGACGACAAACACACACACGGCAATAATTGATGACAACGACATTTGACAGGGGTTCTTTTTATTGCCCAGCAAGGGATCATTAACAATGGAACCTTTTCAGAATTCCATTATTGGAGACTTGATTGACGACACACACCTGCGCCTCAGGCACCTGCGTCACAGATGTGCCATACTTTGAGAAACAAACCGATGAGCACTTCCCAGGTTTATTGATGATAACAGCACCTGCGACACTAGAGCACCTGTGCTGCTGCATCCTGCCCTCACCACTCACAAACATCCATCCCAACCTTTGCCACAGATCCTTTACCTCATTCTTCCTCCACAACACCATGAACAACGAGCAAGCTTTAGCTGTAATCCATAACTTCGTTCTTGGTATTGAAAGGCAGATTTTATATGACAACTTCAACATAAATTATGTCACAGAAGAGAGAAAGAAATCAGATCAGTACGATATATGGAGCTTCAGTCGTGATTTTTTGTGGACTGATGATAACTATGACAGAATATATTCATTCATGGTTGACCTGCATGATTTAAACTTTACGGACATATCTACGAATATGGTGGAGTTAGTAGTAGTAGAGTCCGACGATGAATCCGGCAATGAGACCAATGATAAATAATAAATTTTTACCCACCATTCTTCCAACATCATCATAAAAGGCCTTATCAAGGCCACAAAAGCTTTTGAAGTTAGGGACAGGAAGGAATGTTTCTAATGCAGGAAGATCGTCTTAGACTTTTACCAATATATTCTACTAAACAAATCCCATTTGTTTGCCCTCCCCTAGAAAAAAACAGAGTCATTCTTCAACTATACATTTCATAATTGTCCCTAACTTCAAGTCTTATTTGGCCTTGATAAAGGCCTATTAAGAGTGTTCTTGAAAAAGACCTTTTATATGAGCAATGTAACTGGGGTTACAGTCCAGTTACATGTAAGGAAATGGGGCAAATGTGTTTATTTCTCCATCTCGGAATCCTCGACCACCACAGCAGCATCGGCAGCCAACCTCTCGGCGTCTTTCTTCTCATGATATTTGGCCTTCTCCGCTATTGCCAGCTCCTCATCCAAATAATCCACCAGGCACCAATCTGCATTATTTTCAGCCCATTATTCTTCACATCACGGATGCCCACACCACTTCGTAAAGGCATATCCCTTGCCTCATCCAACTCTGCTCTAATTTAATCGATTGGACGATGATTAAAATAAGCCGCCTCCACAATGTCCAACTTCGAATGATGACAGTGTCCCTGGTATACATCGTCGCTCTGCCGTATATCTGAAATGAAGCCCAGAACGTCTGAGTGTGTTCAAATGGTGGGAGAAACAAGTTTTTTATTTAAACAACTGCATCGTGTGAAACGAACCAACAAGATCTACCAACATGATTATAATAAATTTAAACAAATTGGGTCAATGTAACTTCTGGCGTTCCGCAGGGGTCCATCTTAGGCCCCTTACTTTTTATCATGTTTATAAATGACATAGAAATATCTTCTAAATTTGTTTTATATGTCGATGACACTACAGCATTGGTGAAGAATAGTAACTTTGATGACATCATCATAGTGGTTGAAAGAACTTACTCGGAATTAAGAACATGGTTTTCCAAAAATAGTCTGTCATTAAACAATTCAAAAAGCAATTTGGTCTACTTTAAGCCCTCAAACCATAACTTTCACTCATGGAAACAATCTGAAAGTATAAATCGTGCAGAATCTCACAAATTTCTCGGAGAAATATTTGACCAATATTTAAAATGGGAAAACATATCAGTTATTTAACTAACAAACTAAATAGTTTCCGCTATGCATTATATATTCTCATACAGTCAACATCCCTAGAAACTTGTAAAACTGTTTATTATTCTTACATTGAATCTGTCCTTAGATATGGTATTTTATTATGGGGATCACACAAAAAATATGAAAAAATATTCATAGCCCAAAAGTTTATTATTAGAACCATATCAAAAAAGCAAAAACTAGTTGTAAATCACTTTTCAAAAAATTACAGTTTTTAACATTACCAGGCTTTTATATTTATGAACTAATCAAATTAATCACAGAACGTCCAGATTTATTAGAGGAGCACAAATTTAAGCACAATCACAAGACAAGAAAAAAAAGTTGTCTTTCCTCAACATAACTTAACTTTATTTGAAAAGAGTCCACTGTATATGAGAATAAAAGTTTTTAATAAACTTCCTAATTCCATAAATCAACTGAGCAAAAGAGTTTTTCTTAAAAAAGTTAAAGATATTTTAACTGAGAAAGTTTATTATTCAGTTGAGGAATTTTTTGAAGACGGCAGCTAGGAGAGTTTGCTGTAGTGTTTTATACTGTTAACATTTTAGTTAGTTAAGATTACATGTATAGTTTTATTTTGATATATTTAACAATGGCACTGTCTCCTGTTATATTTCTGTATTAATCAGAAAATTTGCTAACGTTTGTTGTGACAATAAAGATGACTTGACTTGACTTGATCTACCCACGACCCAACTATGTTTTTATCCACATTCCAAGACTTTTGGGTGAGTTTTATTGCCCAGCGTGGGGATCGTTAACAAAGACCCTTGTCCTAATTCTATTAGAGGTGGGTTGATTGATGACAATACCTGCGCGCACACTCGGTGGCGGACCCCCCAGTCACAACATAGAACATTCTACACTGCTCCATCCAACATCACACCACCTTTCAGTGTTGTTTTGAAGCTCAAACTTTCTTGATGTATTGTTTTTGTGTGTAAGTTGAAAATAACTGTACAATGGGTGATTCAAGAATAGTGATCAATACATCAATAACCAATATACGCTATTTTAAACACGTTACATTACGTGAAAGGTCAGCTATCAAGTCGGCGTTAGATAGGGTGAGAGACATATTCTATGGTAAGCATTACGGAAAGAGATCATTAAATAAAAAGTTACAAAATCTGTTAAATTTAATGAAAATATAAATAACCATTACACGTATGAATTGACTGAGGATGTGCAGCAGTTAACATAGACTCAAACTGCAATCGATGAAATGAGATTCCCTAGGCCATTGGAACTGATGTCGGAAGAAAAATGAAACATCCAGTCTGTTGCAATAAGATGTGTCACAACAAGTGCGTACAGTTTACTTCGAGGGTGAGCAGACACAACACCATTCAGTAGTACAGGAAAGGTCGCACGGTACAGACATGAACGCTTACGTTTCCGTGGAAGATTATATCAAGTCATTTATTGATTAGATTGAGTTTATGAACAATAATGCTATTGATCATTTATTAATGACACACCGACTCAGACGACATCTGTAAAGCCACCAAGTGTCAGCAAGAGGCAAAAGATACCAAGTATCATTGAATTGGAAACTAAGAAACCAGGATGGGTACCAAAACCATAAAATTGTCATGGCTGGAGGATGGTAATACATTTGCTGTTCAAAACTCAGGAAACAAAGGACAAATATTATTAAAATGGAACTATACGATAGTACAGATATGGTGTACATGTGCGGATGATTTTTGGACAAAGATAGTAAAGTGCACGAGGGTGTTCAAAAATTAGTAAATAAAGTGGACAATATGTGGATTGATAAATCATCAGGAATACCGAAAATTACAAGATTAACTCAAACTGTTACACAAAGCAACAGTTTCACAATCGACGCTGAAGAAGCGAGCAGTCCATAAGAAACGAGCGGCATCATCAATAAATTAGAGCAGCTGCGTACCCCAGGGAGATCTCGACGCGTTGGTAATTTGTTTGAATACCTGCACAGGAAACCTGCACTCGGGTCTAGACCTGTCCGTTTTTTTTTTTTTGCTGGAGCAGCTGCAACGAACACCTGTGAGCAAAATTATGGCACCAGCCGGTTATGAGGTGAGGGCGCTGCACGATGAGTATCATTCCCATCTACCTTCTCGTCTAGTCCATATCCTCCTACTTCTAACATCATGAACAACGTTTTCGCTTCCGAGCTTGTGAGTGGAGTCGTCACCGACCTACCTGTTGACCTGAGAACTTCAATTCTTTAAATCGGTTCTCCACGCTACACCAGGTCAGGAGATCTCCGTGAGGAATGCGGCTACCTCATTGCTGCAATGGAGCGCGTCACTACTCCAATTGGCGAGACCATCATCGTCATCCTGGAGGGGCAGGTCGGGAACGACTTCTTCCTGCGAGTATACCTGCCGAGACGTTTTAACCTAGTGGTGAGTGACATCGACATCAAGTGATACACCAATGGTTTTGGAGAGCGTCTTTGCCTGCTGAAACTCAGCGCGAGGCCAGGGACTAAATACACACCATTGGAGTTTGTATAGAGCAAGACATGAAGAAAGAAAATATTTAAATATCTTTGTAAAATTTTGATAGTTTTTTAACTTAATATTTATAGCCACATTCCGAACATAACCACTGTGTTGTTTACTATAACAAACACCAAATAAATCCATCATACTGTATTTGTAAGTTTTAAGAGAGTTTGGTAATTTTTGATCAGTTTGGTAATTTTTGGTCAGTAGTAACTATGGTCTCGATGTGGAGACATCCGTTCTCAGTCCATCGTGGTGGGGTTTTCGGGTTGTGGTAAGTCACAGTTTGTGTCAAAGTTTATAAAACACATAATAGAAATGTGTGACACGCAGTTTTCCAGCATAAACTGGCATTATGGTAGTGGTGGAGGTGGAGGTGACTCAATTAATACACACATTAATCACATAGAAGATCTGCCAATCTTGGAGGATTTTGATGGTAAAGAGAGATAGATTTTGATGGAGAGAGAGAGATGTATGGTTGTGATTAAAGACGATATGATACGTGAGAATGATAATCTCGTAGTGGATATTTTCTCGAAAGGTTTTCATCATCGCAACATAAGTGTGTTTTTGATCACACAAAATTTGTTTCATCAGGGACGTGAGCAGAGGGAAATCTCAATGAATGCACATTACATTGTGTGTTTTAAGAATCCTAGAGATAGAGTGCAAATTAGGTATTTGGTTAGACAATTATATCCAGACAGTCTGAAATTAATCGAGGAGGCTTACGCCGACGCCACGAAACATCCACACGGCTACATACTGATAGACTTGAAACAATCAACAGACGAGAATATGCGAGTACGTAGTTGTATATTTCCAGACGATTCTACGAATTATGTGTACTTACCAAAGAAAACGTTATTTTTGTCCTTGCAATCATGTCGAGCTTGCGGAAGGACGAAACTCTGTTTACGGCTTCAATACACTCAACACCCAAGGAGCAGAAAGCGCTGTTAAAGGTGCGTGGCAAGGGTCGTATTCGCTCAGTGTGCGAGTGTGCTTACAACGAGTTGTGAGGTAATGTTCCTCTGGCAAAGAAGGGTAAAACTCAGTTAATCAAACACAAGGTATTTCTTCGACGATTGGTGAAACGTGGTGAAGGTTGGGCGAATAAACGAAAGTATCTAATACAAAAAGGTGGTGGACTACTGATAATGTTGAGCACAGTACTACAGGCAGCATTGAATAGATAATAATGACTGACATCTAGAATAAGCTCTATTTGACCGAGTAATATTGCAATGCAATATTACCTGAAAAATACAGTTTCAAATTATATGATAAATTTACCGAGAGCTTTTCGATTGGACGTTGGTAATTGGGAAATAAAACTTGCGGGAGTGCATTACTATTGTTCGTGTTTATTAGTCGGCAATGATCAAACAATTTGAATTTACATACAACCGCAAGGGGAAGCAAAAGTAAACCTAAAAATACTGGAGCGGGGTTTGGATAGCAGTGTTTATGTAACACCAAAAGTGTCAGATACTCCAAAACAAAACTACATAATTAAATTGAAGACTGGGATTATTTAAATATTCAAGAACTCTGTGATCATATGAAAACACAAGAACAAGCGATTATTTTTGGTGTAATGTTTACTGTTGAAAACTCATGTGGCAAATTCACTGACATATCAATGGGAAATGATGTTGGAAAAATAAAATTAAGCCCAACGTTAGCGCTTCAATTGGTGTTTGGTCCAAATGAATTGGCATTGGAAGGTGATACAGTTAACAAAACCATCCGATCACCCAATATTCGTCTTGGATTACCATCACAAATGTACGAGTATTGTGATATAGTCGAACCAAAGATGGTTGGCGAAACAGTCGCACCGTTATTGAAAATTGTCAATATATCTACGTCTAGTTATTTATAAGGGTTCCATAAATCAACATAATTCATCGCTCCACATTATATGCCTATTATGAATAGATCTTTTGACAGCGTGGAAATTGACATAAGAGATAGCACTGGGCATCATTTGCTATTCTACTTTGGAACATCGTGCGTGAAGTTACATTTTAGAAAACTATTGCGCAATTATAAAAAAATACAAATGGAACATACAAAGAAAATGGTCGCTGTACCACAAGAGGTATTTGATCGGTTACAAGCAACTGTGACGGACCGACTAATCTAATAAAATATAGGCCTTGTAAAAATGTTTAGTATAATTGATAATTAAAATTATAAAAAAATGTAAGTAACCTTTTATAACTAAGAAAATTTTATTAATTTATTTCGAGTGAAAACAGTCTCGATGCGGAAATGCAACAAATATTGAATATCAAACATATGGTCGATAGTGAAAAGTGGAAATTATACAAACAAGCGTTATCGTTTGTTGCATATTGCCGAGGATAATCACCAAGCGATCGTGTTGACGGGAGGAAATTAACATAGTCGGCGAATGTTCACCACTGTGGAAGGTGGTCCAGTGGAAGAGACTATGGAAACGTTTTCCAAAACTTACAGATCTAGCACCCGCAATCTTTTGCGTTTCATGAAACGTGAAGTTAGTTTAATCAGTTGGGACGGTGGCTATTCAGTTTATATTAACGGTGAAAAAATCCCAGAATAAAATCTAGTGGATATATTAAATTGTATAGTAAAAGTGCGACACGAATATATAAAATTTAAGACACGAATGTGGCGATAGTTGACTTATAATAACACATATCTTTATTCCGATGTGCTGGTCAAACTGGTTAATGTTTACAATAATAGTACGCACAGGGGTCTAGGCAACAGAATACGTCCAGTTGATATGACCATGTCCAATAAACGAATATTATATCAGGTATGGCACCACATGTTCGGTAAGATATTACGTCGTGTTAAGCCAAAACTGAAAGTCGGCATCACAGTGAGCGTATCTAAGGATAAAGGCACATTCGTAAAAGGTTACGAGACTAATTGTAGTAAAGAAGTATTTGTGGTGTGACGTGTAAATTCATTGATGCCACTCCCAATATACACGTTGGCAGATCTCAAAGGTGAAGAAGTGGCTGGATAGTCTTACGAATACGAAATACAAAAAGTGACAATATACAACGACCATCTGTTCAAGATTGATATAATACTAGACACTAAGGGACAAGGTCACACGTTATTTCGTCAAGTAAGAAGTTTACAGAGAAGAGTTTAATTCTTATGTACGAGTGCAAGATTTACAAAATGCCTAATAGCAATCAATTCTATTTAACATTGCCTAGCAGCATCTCAAAGATTGTTTTCCAAAAAACACAGTGTCCAGTTATATTTCACATCTGCAAGACAAATCCGATTAGAAGGCGAGTGGGAAATGGCTTTGGCCGAAGCGCATCATCCATGTTCGTTTATTCTGTGATTGATGAATCGTGTATTTGGCTCGAGTGTAAACTCGTTCTACAATGTAATCCTATTACACTTAGTACTGAACAAATTATGCTAAAGATGAAACCCGGATATTACAAGAACAAAAACGATTTATTGAAAATGATCAATAGCACAAAGGAATCAGTATGTATAATTTGAGTATGATAAAAAGCAGGACAGAGTCAAGATAACGAAAATAGTATACGATATAAGCAAATTACATTTCAGTCACGCACTGTCTCTTCTGTTGGTTTTCGATCCGTACGAGAATGATTTGTCAAATAACCTCATAGGTTTATGACCACCTAATCTGTCTATGGGACTGACGACACACATGTACTTGTATTGCGATGATTGGTGATACTACAGCACCACTTCTGAAGATTATCAATATTGACAGAGAGAACTACACACATGGCGCGCATAAGACGGTGCATTTCACCAGTCCTCATTATATGCCGTTTATGAAATGGACATTTGAAACGATCGATATAGACCTCAGGGAACACACTGGTAAAACAGCATCATTCCTCTTTGGGACGTCGTACGTGAAGCTTCATTTCAAAAGAGCGCAGCAGCAGCAGTGATAAATAAAAATGATCCATACTTGGCGTACTACCACCGCAAACAATTGCAAACAGGCGGCAGTATCGACAAAGAGTTTCGCGGCGCACCCTACTGGCGCGGTGATGGAGTTGGCAGTTTCCTAGGTGGTATGTTCCACACCATTACACCGCTACTCAAGTCAGAAGCTGTGGCTGTGGCCAAAGAGGCGTTGAAATCCGGTGTCGGATTCTTGGGTGACATAGCCACTAGGGATCCTAAATAAGCTGCTAAAGATCGTTTCAGTCAGATTACCAGCTCATCTAAACGCAAGGGTGTCGGCTAACTGGAGCGTATGCTGCGTAGCAGTGGCGCTCTGGCACGAAACGCTAACGTGTTGCACATGCTCGCAGCACGTAACGCGTAAGAGTAACGTGTGTACCCAAATTAGAGCGATTAGGGTAACACTTGAATAAATTTTGATTTTACCATGTGGGCAAGACCACGTTATCAAGAAAAGGGGCTAGGCTTAGCAGATGTTGTGGGCACTTGGATATTTTAAATAAAAACAGCACCTTTGTAGAACATTATATATTGTGAGTCTTCCAAATTATCAAATAAATGTACATATTCTTCTATAATTAAATAATCATTTCTTCCATTTACATATATATATATCCTTTAAATAGTTGGCTGGATAATGTAAATTATATCAATTTATTATCTAAAATTCCAACACCATAATTATTTAACCAAAGTTATTGGAATGATCTTACTCTTTGATGGGAGACACCTAGAGGCTTTGGGTACGCCAAGACACAGGAACTCGTCTGCGGAAATCATATCATACTTAAGGTTAGTTATAAAATAATACAAATTACTTCCATTTTAAAACTTTACAGACCCAAAATATATTTAACAAAAGTGAAGAAATTTGATAGCAAATTAACATGTTCAGTTTTGCAAGAGCAATAATTACCTAACGTATATCAGTGAAAATTAATGAATTTACATTCACAGGTTTGACCAAGATTTATCATGAGAAAAGAACAATATTATAAATAACTGCGAAATTATATATTGATGGCAAATTATAGGTTTTGTCCAAATTCTAAATTAACTTACAATTTCTACAAGAGTGCCTAGTTGAAGGTGTCGTCCCCAAATGATTATAATTTAACGGTCGCGTCACAACTTTAAATTAGGCGGCCTGCCAACACAACAAAACTAATCCTTCAATTACTGGCGACTCATATACAGGTAATACATTATTTATTTTTATTTTTTTGTATCACAATATAAAACAATCGGTATAAATTTTCCCACACTCCAGGAAAAAAAAAGAAAATAAATAAAGCTTGAACTTACAACTTATCATCTTAACAACTAATACCAGAGATGCACTTTACATAAATCATGTTATCTACGACAGTAATTCATACTCCAAACAATGTTTCATAAACCCTAATACTAAAAATACAATAGAAAACCATATCGTGCGTTTGAATTTTGGCAGGAGAATCTATTAACAAGCAGGTTCCACGTAGGTCCGAAAAATTCCGACAGATATCGCGGCCATACACTTTCAGACATTTCACCTCTATTTATCATATAGTCTTTTATTTAATTGCATTCTAATATTTTTGAACATCTTATAATTACATAAATTTATTTACAAATCATTTCTTTTACCCTCTTTTAACATATTTCAAACCTTTTTATGATTGAGCAAATATATTTCGGAATAAATATACATCGTAACAATCAGTAAAATACTGGGTTTTTCCAAGCGATAAACATTAAACTAGGATATTGTTATCGTCATAGTCAGTCCTCAGTCGAGTTCAGGACAGTAGTGTGCATTTGGGGCTGCTGGGGCGGAAGTGACGTCACATCCGGTCAGTGACCGGATGCGCTGAGTGAATAAATACGTCATCTGAGGCTGAGCCAGTGACGTAGGCGGTTTTGTGACGAAATGAGTAAAAGTTCAAAGTTCAAGGTCACAGTGAAGTTTTTTTAAAAAATCTACCTCGCACTCGTAAAACGATTGTGATTCGATCGTTAATCGATAATAAATATCGAATGAAAATTATCGAATGAAACAATCGAATGATACGAGTGCGAGGTAGAACAATTACAAATATTACTTTATTTTATTAACAATAATTCATATTACAAATATTACTTTATTTTATTTACAATAATTCATGTTTACAATAGTTCCCCGTTGTTGGTTGTCATCGATGTTGTTGATCCGGACGAGTTGCGGCCATCACTTTGCTTTCTGAAGAAAGACGGTAGATACTTCGTTCCCTGCGCAGAGTCCATGTTGTTTTTTGATGCGTAAAGTTCCAAAGATAAATCGTAACCGGACGCAATAAGAAGTCTTAACTCTTCACTAAACACCTCGAGGTCTTGGTAAGTCGCAAGATGAATAGAGTCATAATGAATACACCTAATTTTAATGGACATTTTAATATAATGTTTTACGTTTGTGAAGAGCACTCGATGTTCACCAGTCGAGAGCCGGAGGTGTACTGACTATTCGCTAGCTAGCGTTCTGGTATGAAACGAAATGGTGGGGGTAAAAGTGTGGTGGGGCGGAGAAGATGGCGGACAGCAGATGGCAGGCGGCAGGTGGTGCGAGGCAGATGGTTGCTACTACATTTGCCGCCACAGTAATGCAATCCTTCGGCGTAATTCTTGTATTTTATCTTGTCGGTTCATTTGATACGTTTTACATCTACATATGCAATAGCTGAAACACTTGCACTTACGACAAGCTTTCCCGTCAACTTGATCGCCTGGTATTTTAAAACATTGTAACTCGCAACAATATGTCTTCAAATTGTTATCGAAAAATAAATTGTTCATAGGTGGCACCGACATGTTAGCTGCAGCGTGTGTTAGACAAGACTGAGACTAACTTCACTGCTCCCTCTCTTTTATACCTCTTCATAAGTTAACCCTGAATGAAAGTTCAAGGTCATCCATTTGAAATTTAAAAAAAGCAACACAGCAGTATATAAAATAATATACTGCTGTGTTGCTGTTTTATTTCTTTTTATATTTTTTTTTTTTTTTTTTTTTATATTTTCTTTATTAAACAAACATCTTACAATACAATAAGCTTAAGTCTAATATTGATGACTAGAAATACAAAAAAAAAAAAATACAAACAGAGACATTATGTACAAGGATGCGTGAGGTGCAGAGTGAGTTCCGTAGAGTTGTTGCCGCTTACACCGTGTGATACCAAATACAACGTCCCCGGTTGAATATCTCGCAAATCTTCATTTTGTAGCAGTTGAACAAATCGTTTTGGAAGAAATACTTGAAACTTCGGCTCATCTCCTGGAGTGAAAGGTCCTTCGCTCAATGAAACTAGAATTGCTTCTCCATGTGTGGTTTCCACTTTCTTGATGTTATGAATAATGTAGTGTTTTTGTTCTTTTAATTCTGAACACTTTTTAGTTAGCAGAAGGTCGGATTTTGAATAAGTGTTGAATTGATCAACCAGTGTTTGTAGAAACTGTTGTGATGCCATCTTCGTCAGTGGTGGTTGCGATGTCTTCTGTGATGTTGCCTCTTCGGAGTCTCGAATAATACTCGTGCCGGAGCGGTGTTGGCTCCTCGTATTTATAGACCCCGCTACCCCCACCACATTCCGGTTCTTCGCTACCCCCACCACATTTCTGCGTTTGTTCCAAGTAAGCAGCCAAACGATATGCGTTGTGCAATGCGCAGTTTGATTGTCCGTGTTTAGGATCTTTTGCAGCAACACAAATATTACCGAGATTAATGTTAAAGTCCTTACCGATAGTTATATTGAAAACATCACCGTGCGTGTACTTTTGTATCCAGTTCTTTTTTTCTAATCCTCTTGTGTATATATGTGAATATTGTTTGCAAAAGTTAAACATAATACTGTGCAGATTACTGTAGCTTATAAATCCTTCATACCAATGTATGTGATGAAAGTAGTTTGTTATCCATTTGTTTGTACTTTTTGCTTTGGCGTTAAGGTTGTTAAAAGAAAAAGGAGCTTCAAACGTGAATGGGTAAACTACAAATGTAAGCAAGTCTAAAATTACTAATTCCTTGATAATAAACCTATCATCATTATTTCGAAATGCTTGAAATTCTATTACACAAGGCTTTACACTCACTTCTTCATCCCCTCCGCTCATCATGACACCTAACGATCAACTAAACTGTTTTCCACACCACGGTAGGTTAAATACCAGGCCGTACAGTTGCAGGCGCGTTGGTGTATATTTAACGTGGGCACCGTCCCTAATAGGCCTACCCCACGTGTGTTCTTCTTTACTAAGTTAAACTTTAGTCTTTTTTAACTTCCTCTTCTCGTGTTTCGTTTTCTTCATCTTCTTTTTTCTCCGTTTCTTCTTCCTCTGTTGTTTCTTCTGTAGCTTCTGTAGCGATTTCTACAAGTGGTTCAAAATCCTTTAACTTTCTCCACATGCAAACTTCATGAGGTATTCTATTAAAAATAGATGTATCCACAGGTCCGTACACGATGGTGCTATCAGGTTGTTTTTCCAAAGTATCGACCAAATATTCTTTAATAATAGCGCTTGCAAATACCAACTGTCTCATGTACCTTGTAATAGGTTCTGTTGCGTAGTTTAAAACGTAGAATTCTTCACGTGACAGTAGAATCTTATTTTCATGTTGAGTCAAGTCTCTAATTCGCACTTGTAGTTGTCCGCGATGTTTAACAATATCGATTTCATTGTCACAATCCAAAAGTCGAATATGTGTTTTTCTTCCACACAAACTGTTAGTTAAATAACATTCTATTAAATGTACATGTTTTAAAAATGACTCCCAAGCATTTTGCGAAAATAAAACCTTTTTTGTTCCATGGTGTAGAATTACTGTAGGGGAATAATCCAATGACTTTATCAATCCAACTGATACACTTTTACTGATGCATGCTGAGATGGGGTAAAAGATTCGCAAAAAAACTTCAGTTAAAATGTGAGGAGGAATATTTTCTTCAACTTTCTTCTTCCTCTTTGGTACTACCTTTGGTGGGTCTGCATTACTTTCCTCCTCTCTATCTCTTTTACCAAACTTTAAAAATGCAGTTATTTCCTTGATGATTTCTGCTTCACTAGTATTATCACGTTCCAATAACGGTGCTACCTCTGCATCACCTTGTACAACAGATGGAGAACTCATTTTGTAGAAGATGTTACCCATGCGACGATAGACGATCAACTGAAGACCTGCATTGTTGCTCCGCTATTTATAGGTTAGCGACAGTGGCGGTGCCGGTGGTGGTACAACGTTTTACAATACTGTCTTTACAATACCGGTCAACGGTGTGTATGTAACAATTTTATCGTGCAAAATTAAACAATACGCAGATGTATTTGCAGGTACGTTTTCTTGAAATTCCATTTCTATTTTTATATCAACACTAGACGATTTTACAGATTCGTTTTGTTTGGAGCAATCAATTACAACAATCGGAGCTTTCGATTCAAACTGTACGGGAGATAGTAGAGGTGTGTTTGTTTTGCCGTAATATGAATTTTGGAACCTAGCGTACATATCGTATAAAACACTGTACCTTTTTTTATCAAAAGAGATATTAAAGTTGTCGTAGGGAAAGAATTGTGAATTCAGGAACACTTTACAGTTTGTTAATTTACAATGGTCAAATTCACCAGCATTTTCAGTTAATATACTTTTTTTCTTTGTTTGTAATCCAAAGATTACATATCTCGCTTTTTCCAAATGAGTAGAAGTTTTTACAGTCCATGTATGCCGTTGTGTTGAAGGTAAAACGGGGTATTCATGAAACTCCCAGCTTCTGAATGGCATTACAATGTCTCGATCTGATTTTAACTTTCTTAATAATGTAATCCTGTGTTCATCATTTAGTCGCACATGTGGTACTCTCCAAACAATCTTGTCTAATGTTAGTTTCCAGTCTAAATTGGCTTCAGTTGTTCCAGCAGATGCTTTAATAATATCATTATCGTTTGATGACCTTAATAAAACTAGTTCTTGTTTTACATTTATTATTATTCTTCTGTAATCTTCAGCAAATCCTAAAAGTAATCTTAAAGGTACGTAATAATCAAAGTTTCCCGAAGCGTCAGGAGTAATTATACTTTTGTCTGGTGCAACCCATCCTGCAACAGCTAACAGATTCTTCTCATTTGGTGTTAAAGACGCTAATCCTTTTAATGTACTGGAAATTCCAACCTTTTTTGTTGAATCGACTGTAACTCCTGAAATTTCATATCTAATCTCGTCAAACAAAAATGCCATAGGATTATTTATGAACGGAACAGTGGTTCCAACAGTACCGTCAGCTTTTGTTACTTTTCCTTCAATATATAAATAACTTTCGCATGGAAGAGTATAAATGTCTTGTTGTTGTATAGGAATCCTAATTTCATCGTTATTGTTTAATTTGGACGAAGCGTAAGGGTTGTGCGTGTGATATTCCTTTTCCCATAAGGTCTCGTCGAATGTTGGGCCCTGCGCTATATCCAGTATATCCATTGTTAATGACCTTTAATCCAATTTCTTCTAGAAAACGAATGTTGTCACTTGTTAATCCTTCTACAGCTGATGAGCTACTGACCTCTTTGCTGGTTGGCTCTCTCTTTTTAAATGATAACCCCATTATCTAAGCGGATGATTTTATATGTATTCTTACAGTAATAGCTTCTCCTCGAAAGTCAATAAGGTTTCCGTCTTGATCCACTATGTTCAGCACGATGTCTGAAATGAAACTGGTGTTTAACGGTAGGTACACAAGGTTTTGAGGCTTTTCTACTATCTTGAAACCCGGTGCGACTGATGGGTAGAATGTGTGTAATATATGCCGATTTTCTCCATCTCTGTAGGATCCTTGTATAATGTTACATGTAATGTCTATGCTGTTTACTTTGATGATCGTCACAGTTCTATTCCCAGAATGAGTTGTATTAGGTTCTAATACCTTTGTTTCCTTAGAAAACCCCAATAAACTACCAATTGAACGTTCTTGGCCAAAATCAATATAATACTTAGAAGTAATTTCGGCTTTCATTGTATTGTTATTGCCTTTTATCGTTATATTTTCTTTTCCCATATGTTTTTGTATAACTTCATTTATATTATCAATTTCATAAGCTCCTGTTGGTAAACTGAATTCTTCCAAAGCTGAATATTTTCCTTTATTATCTTTTGTCTTGTAATAATGTATTTTGTTATTAATTCCTTCACTAACGTTTGGAATAGAGTTATATGTTGTTAAATCCAATAATGCGGCTTCCCATAGTCTTCCTTTTTGCAAACGTAGCGCTGGAAACAGAATACTGCGCAAAGTACATGAGTTACCGGTTAATGACACTGTATACGAAGACATCTTAAAGTTGACTAACACTTTTAGCTAAAAAGTCTAAACATAAATGACCGCAAATGGATGTATCATCAGGTTGTTTTCTTGTATAATTGTAAAAAACATTTTCTGCCGCACGAAAGTATTGTTGAAGTTCTTTCGGTGGTGGAAGGTTTCCAAAACTGTCGAAATAATAAATCGTTTCACCAAGTTTCTTGTAACACACCCAATGAGTGCCTAATCCTTCACTATTATCCAAATTTACTATACCAGTCTCATTTTTCCACATTTTAACCGGTAATTCATCTTTCATAAATACTCCTCTAAAAAATGGGATTTTCAAACAAGAAGCATATGTAATCAGTTCTTCATTGGTTAATTCTTTGTTTTTAATTATTAATTGCTCTTTCTTATTTAATACACACGATACGGTCTTAGGTATAGTCCTCCTCCCTTTTTTATCATTGACCATATTGTTGGTTTCTTTTTACCTTTACTACTAGTAGATCGACGTTTTCTTCTGATATTACCTCCTTGTTTCTTAGCGGGTCTTTTCCCACGCCTTCTTCTCTTTCCTCCTCCAAACGTAGTTTTTGCTTTCATTGCTGCTGTTACTGCTAAAGACGCTGCTTTTTCACCAATACTTGCGTCACTAGATTTTACTCTTTGCCAAGCTTTCTCAGAAAGTGCTCTATCTGCTATTGATCTATTTTTTGTATCACCAAATTTGGAATACGCTATATCCTGCTGTTTACAAGCCTGATCAAGCTGATTTATTCCAGGATCTCCTCTAGCAAGCCGTTTCTCTAATTTGGTTCCAGGACCACAATATTGATATCCTCCAGGTAAATGTAATTCCACAGGTAATAAATCAATCGCCTTGTTAACTATAGCTCCAACCGGTTTACTTAATAGAGAAAATGCTGTTGATGCTATTCCCCTTCCTCTCTGTAATCTCTCTCGATTATGACTGATGCGTTTAGCCCTCGGCATGACTATTTATAGCCAAACTTACAATCAGTAGGTGCACTCTATAAATGTTTTACAATGAATGTAATATTAGTCTTGGCTTCTTGTATTATATATATATATATATATACTGTTTAAAATCCATTTATTATATAGAAATGGATTAATTAATTAAATATAGACATAATAAATAAAAGTAGTAAAAATAGAAATAAGGTGTAATTGAAGATGTTTCAAATGTTTCTCCGCTGGTGATGGTATCGTTGTTTTCGGTAAAATGAATAAAATCTAAATAGTTGTCATGTTCCCTTAGAAACTTGCCACTTAATCGTTGATAATTAAATAACACATTCCAGTCTAGTTTATCTTTAAAATTGTCAATGTAATTTTCAGAGAGATTTTGATATTTACTTATTACTTCCCAACAGTTATTAAAATTTGATGTCATCTCTACAAGGAAGTCTTCTGAATACTGTTGTCTTTGTAAAATATGAATCCAGTTAACTCCGTGAAAATAAATTCTTAACATAGTCATTGTGAAGAGGTAGTGTATGGAAAGTTGTTCCCAATCCATATATCTATCAAACCGTTGAACAAAACCATCTGTCAGCACTCCTTGGGGAAATCTCGGCTCTTGAGATAATAAACTCCACGCAGTAATATTGGATTCCATCATCCTCTCTGTATCATCTCTCGAATATGACTGATGCTTTATCCCTTATCATGGGTATTTAAATTCTTTTTTATCTTATGTAATCTTCATCGTTTTCTGTTGGTTCATTAATCACATTCACTTTATCCCCCTTTCCTAATGTCTTGACTTTAGAAGGCTCAGACGGTTTATCTAATTGATTAGGTTTTTCTGGATTGTGTATCTTTTTCCAGTCTAAATAATTGTGGCTGTCAACATCTGAAGCTACAGCTCTTCCTGAAGCCCGATGGATATAATTAAATAAAGCTGCACCAAACCTTTCCATATGTTTTTCATATTCTGTAGTCCATTTCTTGTGTACTATATCAAATATTTTCTTATTTACAGCGTCTCCATCCTGCTAACAATCACCTACATTTGACAATTTTAATTTTTTTACATCATAGCTTGTATCAGTTTCATTCTTTTTGTAAATCGTTAACAATTTTAAAGTCGCTAAATTTACTGCTTCACCATCATAAATGGGATGTTTTATATTGCTTAACCTTTTACCGGAAAACCCCCAATGGTCTTCGTGTACAATTGGGGTTCTTTTATCCATGTATTGTACCGTAACCGCATCAGAAGACAAAAGCGGATCACCAACATTTTGAATTACTTTTCCTTCAAAATTATAATTACCATCAGGTGTTAACGGAAACCCAGCTCTTTTTTCACTATATCCAGATTTTACTCCAAACTCGGAATACCGTCCAAACTTGTCCACACTCATGATGTAACTGAATCGCTATCGTTTAGGTTCTTACTATATATACGTCTACTGAACAATTATTTCTCGTTTTCGCAGTTCATCAACCAAAGCTACCCATTCGTTTTCTAAACCAGTGTGCCCGGCTTCCATAGCTTCATGTAATAACCTCATTCGATCAACTAACTTATTTATATCGTTGTAATATATTATATTGGTTTTATACAATTTTTTTAATAATCCCCTTCCAGATGTAGTAGGATCAGTTGTTTTTCTTTTTTTATGCAAAACATTTAATTCAGCAGAAGATAAAGCTCTTCTTTTAATTGGAGCTTTATTTGATTTCGAGGGGAAAAGACTAGATATAATGTTTGTGTATTTTATTGACCTGTTTCTATGAATAGGTAGGTCTTTAGAATATTTTTTTCTATGTGCATTTGTATACTCTAGTATATTTTTAAACAATTGTAAATCCTTTTTAGTATATTTACCAGGATTATTTTTAAAGATGAGTTCAAACAAACCTGTTGTACCTTTATATTTCTTATCACCAATAACTATATCATCATTTTCGTTTATATCTAACTTTCTATCTCCAATCATTAATCCTTTATCCTCTATTCTAGCTCCATATGTATGATAATTTCGATTAGCATGTGTGCCATGTAACATTTTTAATGTATATTTTCTTCCAAGTGTTCCTTTAAACATAATATCTGTGCCTAATTTGCTTAAGTTGGATGGGTTGATATCCTCTTCTTCTGCTCTTGTATCTTCCGCACTTGTATCTTCTGTACTTGTATCTCCTGCAATGTTCTTTTCCCTTAAATCTCCTATATCTCCGCTTTCTTCATACTCGTCGCTTTCTTCAGATGTTTGTAACTGGTCAAAACTTTCATCATTCTGAAATTCTTCTTCATATTTGGAAATTGGTAGCATTTTGTCTCCTTCGAAGCGAATTGAAGGTTTTTCCATATTTTGTGCTAATCGCTTTAAAGGTTCAGTAACAGGTTTAAATGTTGTTTCTAAAAATTGCTCTCTTTCATTTATACCTGATTTTAAAGCTCGGTTTTTTTGTCTAATAGAATCACTAAGTGATTTTATTTCTTTTAGTAGCTTTTCCTGGTTAACCATCTTCACACCTTGACGACTTGTACAGTAATACCGCTAATCAGTGTAGTAAAACAAATTTATCAAAACCTATTCTATAACGGCCGTCTTTTATAGCTTGATCTTTCATAATAACCAGAAATCCATACTTTTCCGCCCATGCTTTTCCGCAAAGCTCTTTAAACTTTTCAAATGCCATATCAGCATTTACATGATCGTTATATATATGTTTTAGGTTAGTATCATCTTGTTTAAATACAATTAAAACATTTGCATTATCTCTGATAAGTTGTTTTGGGATTTTGCTATAAGTTTGTCCTATATATATGCTATCGATGTTATTATGTCTTCCCATGGCAAAGTAGTTTCTAATAGTATCCTGATTTTCACAAGATACATCGTCAAATATAAATACAGAATACGGTTTCGCTTCGTTTGGTTGCATAATGCTATCACTAGCGTTAAATTTGTAAAAATTAACATCGGACACATCAGATAGGATTTTATCCAGCAATTGATACTTTGGTTGTTGTAGGGACTTTGAAAAAATATATAGGTTATTAAACCTTAATCCCTGCGGATTAGTGATCAAATTAAAGACAACATTGGTCTTTCCACAGTTTGAGGGGCCACTTACTATACATCGAACAGTGTTTGGAAATAAACTACCGTGTTTACCATTGTTGATATTAACGTTATCCACAGTTAAATCATCTATGTTATTAATATTGAATCGATCTTTATGGTGAATAATCTCCATCCTGCTCAAAGGTTAACGATGAAATGAGTTGCTTGCATTACACCAAGTCCTTTATAGGTATCCATGAATCCTCAGTTTTGTTAAACCCTAACCACCGCACTTTAACTGCGTCCTTTTTTCTTTGTAACACTTTTTCAACAAGATATACATCACCTACTGTTGACTTTAACATTTCATGTCCATAAAATGCACCTTGCAACAAATCTCCTTTGTTATCTTTTAAGATATACGTTTCAGGTACAGTCGGTTGCACTTTATACACTGTAAAAACTTCATTCGTCCAATTGGGAAGGTATTTCTTGGTAAACACTCCCTTATATTTACTAATCCGTACTTTATCACTTACATTAAATTTTCTTGGCTGCATTTTTTCTACTTTAGGCTTTGTATTTTTCTTTATGCGTTTTAATACATCTTTTGCATTTCTTCTATTTACTTTGTTAGGTTTCATACCAATAGTTCTATGAAACCTGTTGTTATAATCATTTATTAATTGTGGTAAAACATCATACCATACGTAAGAACCTCTTTTTGAAAATTGTTTATAGAGTGCTCCTTTTAAGGTTCTATTGAATCTTTCTACAATAGCTGCTTTTTTCTCTGAATTTGTAGAATAATGATTTATTTTATATTTATTCATTAACTGTGCAAAGTTTGTATTAAAGTATTCTGTTCCATCATCAGTTTGTAAATGTTTAATTTTGTTTTTATCTCTTTTTATGGCTATTTCCATGGCTTCTGTTACGCTTTTACCAGTCTTGTCCTTTAGAGGCAAAGCGTCTGCAACTTTTGTAAAACAATTAATAATTGTGAGTATATATTTAAATCCTTTGTTTATTCTGCTATGCGGTCGCATTTCAATTAAATCCGCTTGATATAGATCATTTATCCCTTTTATAACAGTATTTCTTCTTGGAAACTTTATTCTTGCAGGTTTGTGTAGTTCATTAATAATCTTCTCCTTCAGGTCTGACATGATGGTTTCACGAAGACAGCTGATATGGTATTAAATATTCTTTTGTATAAATCTGCTTATATAGGCCAAGGTCATTCCAAACTAATGTATAAAAGGGGGAACACAGCAAAATACTGCTGTGTTCCCCCTTTTATACGGAAAGGAAAAGGAAAAGGGATGTAGGACGATGAAAGGGTTACTCGTCAATAGGGTTGAGGGAATAGTGGCCGAATGGTAGAGTGTGGATATTGTCTGCAAGGATGTGTCGTTTATCATCATTTGAAGAAAGAGCTTTTTTTACTTCAGTCAGGTATTTGATTTAAAATCAGGTATTTTAGGGAAATAATTTATTCAGCTAGTTTTAGAGTCAGTCGCTACTGGGGGACATTAACTAGTTCCGAAATTGTGGATATTTTGCTTAGAGGTGAACTGGATTGTGTCGGAAGATGTAAACGCAGAGATTTAATGTTGTAACAATGTTTAACTCTTTGAAATGGGAGTTGGAGATTTTATAAAAAGTCTTCCGAGATAGATCTTATATATTTTGTATTAAAAACTAGTTATGTATTTCAGATGAGAGTCCGACTTTTTGGCAGTAACGGGGTTAGTAAAGCGAACCTAAACCGCTCGTGAAAACCAACGGGGTCTGAGTTTCTGCCGAGCTCCAATGTTTTTACAATGGTAGAGTTTTCGTTACGAACTTGACACATCCTAGCGCCCGCTACCCGCCAACCGCTACCACGCTACCAGCTACCACGTTACCACGCTACCACCTACCCGTTACCACGCTACCAAGCTACCCCGTTACCCGCTACCCGCTACCGCGTACCTAGCACATCGCCGCCGCGCGTCTGGTGCTATGACTGATGAACCCGCGCCCCCGGGGCTTTGTGCCTAGGGGGAGCTCGGAATGGGTTGTGTGAATGCCGGCTAATCGACCCTCCTGATAAAAAACGAGCCCGGTGACCGAAACACAATGCTTCCACTTTTTTTGCTGAATTAGACACAGATTAGCAACCGGTTCCCTTCACTAAATATATCTATATTCTTTAGAAATCACACCGCCATGCCGGAAGAGGTAACGACACTCTTTTATTCCGGCAAGAATTTGTGTTAACCGTGTTGTTCTGCGCGTACACCGGGCCCAGTTTCCTGCAACCCGGAAACCGTTAGGCTAGTGCAGCGCCGCACTATAGGCTGGGGTAGTAGGTCGCGCGTTCCGCTAAAATCCCTTCCTGTTTTTTGCCGAAAAGTATTGTCTTTAAAATTATATGTGCCTGGGTACACATTCCGGTCCTCCAGTAAATTCAATAGTCCCTATTGGAGCATGTGACCTTTCGAGAGGACTACTAGTCTTAATTTCGATTCACATGTCCGGTGTCCGGTTTTTCACTAATTCGTCCGGTGCGCGGCATCCGGTAGACTTTGTAACACATAGGAAAACATTGGAAAATTGCTTAAGAGAGGGCACCAGTCACCGGGTTCTATATGCTTCTCCTATAAGGTCAATGATAAACCTATCAAAGCCCCTCAAATCCTATCCCTCCTCAACGGATTGTACGATTGTTGATTTATTGTTGATACAAAAATCCTAGCAATTATTGCAGTGAGCATAATTTAGATATAATAAATAGTTGACCAATAACAAATCTTATTTCCGTATTTCTCTGCTCTTTAAAATGTTACCTATCAGTGAGCAAAATGTCGCTATCACAAATAACAATTGTGATACTCATAGCTAATAGGTATAGCTAATTAGCTATAAATCAACGATATCGAATAATCTGTTGTAGAGGAATGGGCTTTGAAAGTTAACATTGGCCTTATGCGGGAAGCAGGTAGAAACGCCAAATGTTTATTTTTCATTCATTTTCCTACTACTGGATATTGATGTGTCAATTAAAAATGTAGATATTACCTTGTTCAATAAACCTCGCCAAGGATATTGAACAAGGTAATATCTACCTTTTTAAATGTTTCTTGGCTGGAGCCAAGCAGCTAAAAGCTTAAAAGAAAATTTAAAAATATTAAAAATAACATCTCAAATATACAATATTAGCCCAAGTAGCATTTGTAACGGCCAAATCAATTTTAAAATAATTTTAACATTTTTTTATGGTTTCAAAATTATTATAAAATGATTTGTTTACAAAAAAATTTCCTATCTGATCTATTTATCATATTTTCAAATCATTTTAAAATTGATTTTACAATAATTTTGAAATAACTTATAAATCAGTTTTAAATTAATTTGAAATTATTTCAAAATATTTTTAACAAAATTAATATTTACTGAAAAAATCATGTTTATATTTATTTTCACAATTTGATTAATGTAATACGCATGAAAATCATTGAACCAAATTATGACATATATTTTACGTTTCAAAAATATTATGAACAAACCAGGTATTGAACCCGCAACCTGTTGATCACTCTACACACACCTTAACCCTCTTGGCCACTTCGCCCCTAGATAATTAGAGGTCGGGCTGGCAACATAAAATAACCAATTGACTACACCCTACGCGGACTTGATGAAACTATAGCATTCCTTGTTTGCTTTTGCTGTTGATGGTAAACACTAATTTGTATACATCTTGTAAGGTTGTAGAAACAAAACTTATAATATTCTTTTGATATACATAACATTTTTGAGCAATATGGTACCCAAAACCAATTTTACACAAATCCTTTGCATGCCACAAATATAAATACCCCCGTCGCAGCAAACCTGCAAACTCAGCGAATTTCCAATGAATGTATAACATAACACATTAAAACACTTAACAGGATTCATAAGAAATGTATTCAGAAACAAGCGATATTTAAAATATTAATTATTCTCCATAAGAATAACATTGGGGATGAGTACGCAGGTTTGCTGCAACAAGGCTCACAAAATAATGGGTTTTTATGCAAATATCAATAGAACTCATCTTAGTGAAGTCACATACCAAGTTTCATCCATATACATTCATAAATAAGCGATATATAACATTTTAAATATTTTCCATAAGAATAACATGGGGACCAAGTACCTAGGTTTGCTGCTACAGGAACCATAGGCGAAAAATAGTTTTTTTGTGCAAACAACAATAAACCACAACCAGATCAAGCCATATACCAAATTTTGCCAGTTTATGTTCATAAATAAGCGAGATATACAATTTTTCTTTTTCTCCCTAAGAATAACATTAGACAACGTACTGTGTTTAGCACTTTCAATATCTCGGTAACCAATTGACGTAGAGCAATGATCAAAATACCAAATTGTTTGTTTTTTTAAGCTAAATTCAATGGTATAAATTAAAATTTGATTTAAATTAAAATTACATGTGAAAACCCCAAAAAAACACATTTTTGGGGTACAAAACCCCCCAAAACCCCCCCTTCGGATGGTGCGATTCATCTGGTTTTCGAACTCGTTCAAATAAATGGAGCTTTACACATTTTTACCAAATTTCATTAAGATTGGACCTTTTTTACGAGAGTTATCGTGCTTACGGACACACATATATATATATATATATATATATATATATATATATATAAATATATATATATATATATAAATTTGAACGAATGGTGTTTTTGGCATCTGGGGACCTCAAAATGAAAAGTTATCATGGTCTCGGGCTTAAGTCTTACCATGAGACCTACGGTAATAGCTTCTTCCATTAGGGGAAATTCGCTAA
Organism: Allygus modestus; assembly: GCA_963675035.1. Classification (NCBI taxonomy): domain Eukaryota; kingdom Metazoa; phylum Arthropoda; class Insecta; order Hemiptera; family Cicadellidae; genus Allygus; species Allygus modestus. The sequence goes on along the minus strand of OY776112.1, from coordinate 187,936,024 downwards.
AAGGCCCACGAAAGTATTTATTTAGTTTACATAGACTTTCACAGGAAGGGAAATTAAATGTACATTTATGCTGTAAATGTAAGTTTTTTTAGGCTGGAAACGAATTAATACATCAACTAATTTTAGGTAACGACAAAGAATTTGTAAACTAATACAGAACTTCTTTGCTAAGCAATCCATGTTTCTCATTAACTTTTAATCCCTGAAGAAAACAATTTTAACGAGTTTGCACGCAGCACGCTGACGTGAGGGAAGTGAATTTCCACATAAAAACTTTTAAAACTCAAAATCAGTGTAAAAACATACATTTGTCCATTTGTTATTGAAATCTGAAAACATTGATTTTTTGGCTGTTCTAATACTCCTGGTTTCATTTACTTGCAAAGCTGGGAATAGAATTTTGCGCATTATAAGGTTAGGAGAAGGTCCAGACAGGCTTGAAAGTAGGCGTGAGGTTGCTGGGGATAATAAAAGTACTCTAACAAAGGAATAACAGGCTTTTCTAGTGTAAAACCCCCATAAGACAACGTACTATGTTTAGCCGATACATATTTTCTTTAATAACTCGGTAAATATTTATGCTAGAATGACGAGAGAGGGCTTAACACTTTCGCCTCTCTAATTTCCATCTTTTTACATGCATTCATTTTACATCTGGGGCTTTTCTGATCCTTTTTGGGCCCAAATAAAGCTCGAAATTTGAAAGATTAATCCACCAAAAAATGGGTTAGAGTTTTCCGATTGTTTTGCCCAACGAACTTGTCCAACAGGTTATAGAAAGGAACGTCCCTACCAAATTTGAAGTAAATCGGACAAAAAATGTGACCACTAGAGTGCATACACATATATATATATATATATATATATATATATATATATGTCTATATTTATATATATATAAAATTTTGAACGACCCCCCAAAACGTGCTCAGGGGGTCACGTTAGGAACTTTTATGGTGGTCCCGGGCTTAAGTTTCACCGTGCGGGTCATGCTAATAGTTCACTTTCCAAAGGAAATTCACTAATAATTTTAAACATTTCATATTCTTAAAAGTTATTTATTTAAACAACATTTAAAATCATTTTTAAAGGTTTAGTTAGGATTTTCAATTGAGTTAGTAAAAAGTTATTTAATATAATTTTAAAGCAATATATAAACAATTTCAATCAATATTTAAATTTAGTTATTTTGAAACTAATTTAAAGATATGTTAAAATTGTTTCAAAATCATTTAAAATTATTTTGAAACTAATGTTAAACTTATTTTCATTCTTGATTTCTTCATAATTTTTCATCGACCAAACAATAATTTTAAATAATTTAATATAATTTTAAAAAAAACATAAAATTTTATAATTGAAAATACTTTAAAATTATATTAATACAATTTTAAAATATTGTTTCTACTATTTTGAACGAGTTTTGTAACATTTATTTTAAATAATATTAAAACTGATATAGAAATTACTTTAATATATGTTTTCAAAATTATTTTTAATCAATTGTAAATCCATATCATAATTATATTAAAATAATGTTAACTCGTTTTAAACAAAACTCATATCAAAACTATTTGAAATTATTTTGAAAATATTACAAATTATTTCTATGCTACTTGTGAGGCTATTGATGAGCGTTTTTCGTTTCTGGACAGCTGTTTAACTGACCCTTTCTAAATTAAATTTAAATTAACCTTGAGAAATAACAACTCTGCATTTGATATTACACAGGGTGTCTGAAAACTCCTTAAGTAGAATAAGATATGATTACTGATGCAAAACTGAATAAAACCGTTCCTATAAAGGTTTGTCCTAAAAGCTTTCCATTTATCTGATTATGTGTACATTTTAATTTAAATTGTATATTACGCCAAAACCTCTGAAAATACAAAAATGACAATTTTCTAATATGTTATAACACTGTAGGTATTTGGGTAGAATAATGAAGATGCTATTTTTACTCGTTTCGAAATGTCACAATGGCCATCGCAATGATAAAATGTGACATACAATCTTTACTGTTTAAGTCATGTTTAACGGCTTTGCTCTGTTACTTGTCATTTTATTTTCTTTATGCATCGTTGGGAACGTAACAAATATCACAACAAGTTATTCTCTATACTTTTTTGGTTAAATAAGCCGTTTTATGTTATTTACATTTTAATAATTTCAACATCCTCCATGTTGTGATATGTTGTGATCCTTAACCGTAGTGATATTTTATTTTAATTTCTGTTCGAAATCCTGTCTAAACAAGGATAACATTTCTGCAAAGTTTCATCTATATTCCCAGTGGATCTGGAGAACAGAAATCAATTAAAAGTTGCATTCAGACAGAAAACTGGAAAACTAATTATTTTAGGACATACTTCTACAAGAACCTTGTATTAATTTTTCCATGAATAATCATATGATAAATGGTTGAAGGATTTTTTCGAACACTGCATATTAAGTATTATTGTTAATTTGGTAAGAATGGTTTTTATCGCACAGATAGTTACAATTTATATTTTTAAGATTGGGCGGGTGTGTAAGCTTAAGGAATGAGATTAATATGCTAGTATGCATCAATTAGTTGACTTAATACAAGTAGATCATATTAAATTTCCGCGAATAACTGACCTACATTTCAGGAGTATAAAATCAGGTATTTAAACACAATACATTTGTCCAATGCGACGGTCGGCCAAAAGGCTAGAGGGTGTATCGACGACGAGATGTAGGGGTGAGTTAGAACCCTTATTTAAAAAAATACTAAAGATTTATTCAGGGACTATTAACTTTCCACATTCATCAAGACTAATTGGTGAAAGTTACAGTACATTGTTCGAAGTTATTTTTTAGTTTAAAAACTTAATAGCCCAAGTGTAATTAATTGCAAATGAAAAGTAGCCTGATGGGATGGATTGATATATTTAACAGGGACTTATGTTTTAACTATAATGTCATATGTTGTGATAGGGTATGTAAATGTTATTATATTTACACATAAGTTTAACATTATATGAACATTATAACAATCCTCTAAATACAGGTAAGCTGAAAAATAAAGATAATATTTGTCTGTTATGTTTTAATATCCTGATGCTTCATTTCAAAATGAAATGGGGCTATACTCAATGCGCGTTGTAGGGAATAGAGAGCAAGAAACAGCGAGACAACATCGCCGCAACTTCTCAACCTCTATGTCATCACGCTCCTGGACATTGGCTCCTGGACAGTATTCCAAGAGAAAGTCGTTACAGGTGCAGTGTACTGACAATTCATAAAACATAACATGCAAAACACTTATACAAGTTAAATTCAATTTAGGTAATCTCTGTACACATTAATGTATAAAAGCTACATTTATTTTAGTCCAAAGCAAGTTCTAAGTGGTCACCATCTACATCTACATTTTTTATTTACAATGTAACTGTCGTGAGCTTCAAATGGTAAAAACTCAGAATCCCGTGCTAGAGAAGTTAAAACAAAATCCCTGATATACGTTGAATTAAATTCAAAGCTGGAGAAAATTTACAACATAAACTATATAACACAGGTTTTAAACTCCCAAACTCTACTGAGATCATGCTGATATGACTGATGTGTTTTGCTGTACGATGTTGAATTGTTGCTGGATTCATGGAGTTGGGGCAAGAAACACACCACTACTGCAGTGAGCCACCGAATGCGGCATACGTATTCTAGATTTGAGATTAGGACCTGTCCTGCCAGAACTTAAGATTTTTATCATTTACTAAAGCACAGATGATTCTTTTAAAATTTTATATATAAAGCATATTTCTTCTAGTAGTTAGCTCATCTTAAATAAACATTGAGGATGAACATGTATACAGCTTTTATTATACATTCCAAAAAAGTGAACTAATCAAAACTTCTTCAGTCCATTTAAGGCTCCAATCTGCACATTCGTGTTGCAATGCAAGCAGATGGATCCACATTACGCTTTCCATGATTACCCTAGATTTTAGAATCAAAAAAACGGTTTTAGCGAATTTCCCCTATAGGGAAGAAGCTATTACCGTAGTCGGCATGGTAAGACCTAGGCCCGGGACCATGATAACTTTTCGTTTTGAGGTCCCCAGACCCCAAAATCACCATTCGTTCGAAACTGTATATATATATATATATATGTGTGTGTGTGTGTGTGTGTGTGTGTGTGTGTGTGTGTGTGTGTGTGTGTGTCCGTGAGCACGATAACTCTCGTAAAAATGATCCGATTTTGATTAAATTTGGTATAAACGTGTAAAGCAACATTTATGACTTTAAGTTCGAGGACCAGCAAGATCGCTCTACCCTAAGGGGTATTTTGGGGGGTTTTGTACCCCAAAAATGGGTTTTTTGAATTTTTCACATAAAATTTTTGAAATATTCAAATTTTAGTTTTCACCATTGGATTCAGCTTAAAAAACACACAATTTGGTATTTTGATCATTTCTCTACGTCAATTGGTTACCGAGATATTGAAAGTGCTAAACACAGTACGTTGTCTAATGTTATTCTTATGGAGGAAAAGAAAAATTTTATATGTCGCTTATTTATGAACGTATACTGACGAAACTTGGTATATGGCTTCATCTGGTTGTGGTCTATTGATATTTGCTCAAAAAAATAATTTTTTGCCAAAGGATCCCGCAGCAGCAAACCTGCGTACTCATCCCCATGTTATCATGTTATTCTTATGGATAATAATTAAATGCTATGTCTCCCTTAATTATGAACATAAATTAATAAAATCTGGTATATGACTTCACCTACTTCAGTTATATTGATATTAGCATAAAAAAATATTTTTTGTGTTCCTTGTTGCAGCAAACCTGCGTACTCAGCCCCAATGTTATTCTGATGGAGAATAATTAAAATTGTATATATCGCTTATTTGTGAATATATTTTTATGAAACTTGGTAAGTGGCTTGATATAGTATTAAGACATCTATATCTCTATTGGATATCAGTCACGCTGTACAGCTGATGGTTGAAACTTCTGATTGTGTTAAATTTTGCTATTATATCTTGATCTTCAAATAAACATTTCTTATAGTGATTAAAATGCACATTTTTCTTTAAATACAAACTTTTTACTCCTTTAGCTTTCTTAATGACTTGGTTTTCATTTAGTTGTAAAGAATATAATTTTGACATTAGTGCAACAATTTCTTGAAGTATAACACCATTGGCTTCATCTTTAAATTTGCCAAGCACTTTTTTGTTTCTGTCATTGTCGTAGTTTGGATGATCTTTTGGATAGTCGGAAAAGTCAAAGTCGTTTTTGTAATCAAATGTCCGAAGATCTTCATACATATCGTTAGTAATTATCCAATATATAAAAGCGTCTGTATCCATGTAGGAGATGCCGATGTTTTCCCGTCCATAAAAGGTGACCATCTTTTTGTAATGAAAATCGTACATATGAGTCTTGGAGATATCCAGGATTGACATTCCTATATACAAAGGACGATCCATCTTCACACTTGTTTTCTTCATAGATACAGCTACAAGATTTTCATTAATAATTATAGATGTATTAAAGTTAGGCTGTTGTACGAGTTTCTGTAGTTTGTTCGGATCTGTAACAAGTTTAACGTTTTTATGTCTTCTTTTGTTTTCTAATGTTTTACCGAATATCGCATTGTTCATTAATTTAAAAAAGTCTTTTTGAAAGGCTGATGTAGCAGCTGCTCTTCTGGTAGTGTTCGAGTCTATGTACGGTTTCAACCAGCACGATTGGGAAAATTCCACGGCTCTATTAATTTTAGTAAGACGTAAACCTAATTCGATAGCTTGTTGAACAACGCAATAGTGAGCTACGTATCGTTGTTTATTGTTAAGGGCCATCATTAATTTGGGGTGTTTTCCAGTTGGTGAAATTTCTGTTCTTGCAAGGAGTGGAAGGTCATAATGAAGATCGTGTAAATGTTCTGGATATTCAAAGTCGCAATCAAAAATATATCCGGTATCTCCATGTTTTGGAATTTGTGATATATCCCCAATACAATCGGGATCAACCCATTTAAAGTTGTCAAATGGAAGTGGGTTCGACATGGCCCATCCATACAGATTATTTGCGTCGAAATATCCCAAGTACGTTGAAGGTTTCTCTTTATCATGGTCTGGTAGATATTTGTTGTTGGCTTTAACATGTCTTGTCACGCTTTGAGTTAATCCACCTCTAACACCCGACTCAACCATTAAAACCATATCTATATCTGTTAACAGCTGGAGTTTGCATTTTGTTTCTTTCAACATTGCTTGCCAAGCTAGTCCTGGAGATGTATACGAATGTAGAGGGTCCAAACCGTATGCTGCAAAACAGGTTCTTCGGAATTCTTCCATAACATCGCAGAGAAGAGTCACGTCAAGTTTTACATAAAAGTCTGAGTATTCTCCTAAGGTCTTTATATCCAACTCGTTCCATACTCGACATGCATGTTGATAATCTTGAAGTGAAATTTCCGAATCATTAAGTTTGTTGTTAAATTGTTCTGGTGGAGGAAGTGATGTTTCATTAAATCTATGCAGTCCATCGATGTAATCGTAGGGGAAGACCCCTTTTCGAAGAACCAGATCCATTTTATTACTGGCTACAATTTTGCTTGTTTCTATCAGATCTTCTCTTTTTAAATTCTCAGTTAATTTCATTAGGCTAGAAGGCATAAATTTAAACGAATCAATAAACCTAAGTTTTATTTTGCCAACCTTTTTAGAGAAGCTTATAAATTTTTCCATTGTTGTTGCCAAAACATCTATCACCCCATCATCTCTTCCCAATTCGGGAATTATAAAGTGAGAGTCTATCCACTAAGGTTATGTAGAACAACGGGTATAAAAGATGGAAGTTTGTAATTCAAATTGCAAGCGTTACAGGCTGCACCTCTGTAGACTCCTGTAAGATGGTCGTGATCACGAACTTTAACGTTATCTGGTGTAAATATGTTATTACACAGATAACATGTTGTTGCCAGATTGTGATGTTGAAGTTGATGTTCTTCCATAGGCAGCATCGGTATTTTCATTTTGTAGAGTTCTTCCACCTTAGAGGCAATATAATACAAATCGTCTACAAAGTGTTTCGCTGCTTGTTCACCGCGATAAATCTTCGGAGCAGATGATAGTCCAAATTCTTGAAGATGTTCTTCAGACAGCGTGGATTTTGTTAGTATACAGTAACTGTTTGGTGCGTGTTTTTGATATTTGCTTCTTTTTGTAATATCCTCTTCTTGTTGTTCAATTGGAAGTAAAGATGCTTCGAAATCCGCGTATACAACAAATGGAATAGGGTATTGTTGATTTACTTTGTCAAATTGTACGTATGCTCTGCTAGGATGAGGTAATTTAATTCTAACCTCATAATTCCCACTACATAACCTTTGATGTTCTAATAACCATTCTGAACCTCCTCTTCTTAATGGTTTGCTCACGTGGCAAAAGCATCTCTTACATGTTGTGATTTTACTTTTATGTTTTGTTAACTGTTTACATACAAGCCCTTCAAAATCTTTTATATACACGTAATGGGATATCTCTCCTTTATTGATTAATAACAGGTCAGTATGATTGTTGCGCTCATTCGATGTTATGCGCAAGGGATACACATTATTTGACGAATCCAAACCAAATATGTTGACTGAAGCCGACGGATTTTGCTTTTCAAATTTTGATATATCAGTAATTGCAACAGGGTAAGTCATTCCCTGGAAATTATACTTATGTTGAACTTCTTCATATTTTTGACTTGGTCTTTTTTGGTGGTCTTTGTTTACATATTTTACCAACATAGCATATTTAAAACATTCGTTATCTTCATTTTGCACATTAATACAGGATTTGGTATCACTTACTTTTTTCGGAAGAGGAATGTAACTACTTCCTCTCATTCCATAACCGTGTTTATGAACTCTAACATCCAGACTTGTTATACTTAATAAAGTCCATCCAGATCCTCTTCCTTCATGCTCTTGTATTTTTGTCAAAAGTTCCTCAAAACATTCTGTTACAATCTTTTCAATATCTGACGCAGCCATGATGGTTCGGTTTTTTGTCATAAAACCTCTTGGTGATGTTTCGTTTTGTATGTTAGTGAATATAGCATCTAGCAACAGTCCAAATTTGATAAAATTTAATCTTTTTTGTTCATTCTTTAATGTTTTGGTTACTAATTCTTTGGCGTTATGTAGAAAGTTTTCAAGTTGTAATTTTACGTTGTCAATTTTAAAATGTGTTACTACCTTACCGGGTAGTGCTTGAGCGTGTAGTTCCACATCTACAGCTGTTGATGTTGAAGGTCGGTGAAGTGTAGACATAGCAGGCGTTGAAGTCGATGTTGATGGTGTTGATGTTGAAGGACGGTGAAGTGTAGACATAGCAGGCGTAGAAGTCGATGTTGATGATGCATATTGAATAACACTTGGTCTGGAATGTTGGTGTTGAGCTAACATTCGATCTATTTCTTTCAATTCTTCTTCTTCATACTTTTCATCTTGGTTGTTGTTATGTTTTAATTCTTTATGAATCATTAAAAGAAATTCATCCTTAAATGAAGACTTGCAAATATCGCAGCGATGCATAATGTAGGTGCGATCTCCGCAAGGGTCAAAGCAATAATGAAAAACACTGCAAATACCCCTCTATTTATACCCTAGCAAAAGTGGTGGGGGTACGTATTACGTTAAGTTTACTATTTTTTGCATTTTATATTTACTATTGTAGCTGAAGGGTACAAAGTTCTGTATTTAGGTCAAGGTCATTGAACATATTTGCCAAAACGGGGAATAGAGCAGTAAATGATTTCATATCAAACCATAAACTGATCTATTCCCCGCTCTGTATTTAACTAAGACAATTTTCTCCAACAGGAACATTTGATAGATTTTAAACTCGGATGTGAAGTCGGATTGTACACATTGCATCTCGATCAACTAAAAATTTCATAAAACAATAGGGATCTTCAGTTGTAGATTCATCTTTAACATATTCGATGGTCAACATTACCGAGCGAAGATCTTGTGGAATTACGTCGACTTTTATGAGTCGCCTTTCGAGTTCAAACCGTTTTGTTATTGATGTAAGTTTTATCACATCATCGATATCGATGAAGGGAAAGCTGTAGCAAACGGAGTTTCCTGGTGGGTTCATCATGCCGATATGATAAATATACACTGTTGCATCGTCTTTAAATAGACGTTCCCCCACCATTAAATGTATAAGTTACCCCACTTTTTCAATCTTGTAAATGGGTCAAGGTCATACAACGATATTACCAAAACGGGGAATAGAGCAGTAAGTGATTCTCACTATAACCACAAACTGATCTATTCCCCGCTTTGTATTTAAAGTAAACTATTTGAAGACAACAAAGACTTATTCAGATTCTTCCGATGATAATGATGATGATGATGAGCTCATATCACTAAATAAGCGACGACGAACACAAAAGTTCCCTGTGATTGGATCTAGAACTACATCATCGATATTAATACTGCTTGGAGGGGTTTCACTATCAACAAGGTCCATTTCCTCCAAACAGAGCAACTTATGATGACATTCTGGTTCATTATCATCGTCGTCGTCGTCGTCAGTCAACAGCTCCAACAGCTCCATCTCTCCAAGATATGGTTCACTGCTAGCAAACTCACTCAGTAGTTCAAGATCACTAAATAGTTCATCTTCCATCTCTGAATCGTCTTCGTCTTCATCTTCGATTATATTTACTGGAATATTTTGAATCAATTCCAGTATAGTCTTCTTAGAAGGGAAAATGTTATCTCTGGGCGACATGATTCCAAGTAGCAGACTGGTTTTACCACTAATACGAAACCACCTTTTATACCTGATTTTGGTGGTGGTGGGGGTAAGTGTTGAAAGTGCAAGTGGTAGGGAAAAGTGATAGGGAAGAGGTATTATTGTAACACAAATGATTAAGTCCTGTAAGTGGGTCAAGGTCACCTTATCCTATTACCAGAACGGGGAATAGAGCAGTAAGAGATTCTTATTCAAACCTCAAACTGATCTATTCCCCGTTCTGTATTCCCCCCCCCTTTGACCTTTTATGTAGTTTATGAGGTTGTGTAATAAAGGCACAGGATGTAGCCTTCTCGTAATAATTGGTCAATTTTTTTCTTCAAAGGGATTGGTTTTACATCTATTTTTACTTCTTCTGTTCCACGAATACCCAATCCTTTGACCTGAACATGTTGGTACTCCGTTAACAGTTGGTAAACACGCTGGATAAAAGTATCCGCTTTAGCAGTAGAGTCAATATAGTGGAGGTATACCATGGTAGATGCTCTCTTGATGCAATTCAGAACCAAAGTGATAATTGTCTCTGCAACATCGGGCTTATATACCCATCGTTTTTTTTTTTTTTTTTGTTTTTTTTTTTTGCTTTAGTTACAGGTTTGGAACAATATAAAATGTTATGTTAATCTTCCATCCATTATCGACTAACTTTACCATATTGCCAAAGATTTTATATAACTTTCTACTATAGTTTGTTTCAAATGCTTCATTTTCGCTACTGTAAACTTCACTTGTTGGTCTCCACATGTACAATTGACAACTAACCTCTATATCAAGATACCGTAGCAGTAATCTCCTTACAGCAAGCAACTGATCAATGTTTTCGACCCGTCTGCTAACTATTATAGTTGCTGCAGAGATAGAAGGAGTGGATGCACTCATTTTCAGCAGAGTACTAATTTTTACCAACGATGGAGAACCTCCTTTATACTTAGTTTAGGTGGTGGTGGGGGTTAGGAAAGGATATTGTTGTTGTTGTAAGAAATAAGAAGATCTTTCATTATTTTTTATCAAACGAATATTTTCTAAGTCCCAAGGTCATTTACACCAGTTGCCAGAACGGGGAATAGAGCAGTAAGTGGTTCTTACTTTGACCGCAAACTGATCTATTCCCCGTTCTGTATTCTTCCGTTCAGTATTTCCAAACCATCTTTAGTCAGTTGAAACAAATTGATCAATTTCGAATGTTACAATTTCATTAAGAATTTTTTCTATTGCAACATCACCATCATCAAGAAAAACTTCTTTAAGAGTTGAGTTGGAGATTGGTTGATCAGGCAGTTGAGGCGAAGTCAATGGTTTTTCCAACTCCATTTGTAAAGTTTTAATGTATTTTGTCGCGTGTTGTATAATTGATAATCTTGACATTTTTGGACTAGCAAATGGTAATTTTGATTGTAGTATCTTGTATGCTTTATTTACTTTTAGCACCCTTTTCTGCTCTCGAACATTTCTAGGCTCTCTATGTAAGTTGGATGATCCAGCTTGACTGTCCATAGCTGACTAATTACTAAGTTCTGGAGCGGCCGCTTAAATACCCCGCTTACCTATACCATTAGAGTGGGGGTAGGTAGTAGAGTGGGGGGTAGGTAGTAGAGTGGGGGTAGGTAGTAGAGAAGGAAAGTTTTATTTAACAGTTTTATTTTTCTATCCTATCCGCAGATTTTCTAAGTCTGTGAGTGGGTCAAGGTCGTCTGAACATATTGCCAAAACGGGGAATAGAGCAGTAAGAGGTTCTCACTTTGACCTCAAACTGATCTATTCCCCGCTTTGTATTTCAAAGGACTTTAGTTTTAAGATAGTTATTCGTCCTGATCTTCATCCATAAGGAAGATTTGTTTGTAAGCTGAAGGTTCTTCAGCGAAAAAAATGTTGGTCCGCTAACTCATCCTCTTTAAGAAAAACGGATTCAAAAGGTGGAGGGTTGTGTAAAACTTCTTTGTGAATTGAGGACGGTTCTTGAAGCTGCGATTGTAGGTTTGCAATGTATTTTATTGTCTTTTGTATAGTGGTTAATTTAGAATCATACGGATTGGAGGATGGTAATATGCTTCTTAATACTTTATAACGGTCAGCGATCTTTGTTCTCATTTTCCGAGAACTAGCATTGTTTCTCTCGGTTTTGAGAGATCTCGAGTTTAAGTTTGGCGAAGTATTACTAGTCTCTGGAAAAATGTTGGATAGAATCATAGCCTGGACAAGTATCGATGGGGCAGCAGAAGATGAAACAGTGATGTGCTCCATGGTGTCTGAGGTGGGCGAATACAAGCAGCAGACTAATTTTACCATCGATAAGGTGTCTCTTTTATACCCAATGGAAGTGGGGGGGGAGGGGGGGGAATATATGTTGAAAAACAACATATATTTCAATGTTGTTTTTTACCAAACGAAAATTGTCTAAGTCCCAAGGTCATCTAAACAAGTTGCCAAAACGGGGAATAGAGCAGTAAGTGGTTCTCACTTGGACCGCAAACTGATCTATTCCCCGCTCTGTATTTTAAAGTAAACAATAACTCTTCTCACTATTGAGCAGCCTTTGTTCTTTGAAGCTCAAGTTCTAAGTCTGCAACCAGGCGAAAGTCTGCATCATGCTCCTCCCATTGTTCAGGAGAACGCGGTTGACCACACCACTTAGTAAAGGCGTACCTCATCGCCTCATTATACTCCTCCAGGATAACATGATAGGGTCTTGGTTGTTGCGTTGTAGACTGCATCGATGATGTAGTTTGTTGCGGTTGAGACTGAGCACCATTCTCTGCAACCTTATTAATCTTATAAACCTCAGTCATTTCAGCAGCCTCAGCAATCGCGTACAACTCCTCTTCGCTAATTTGCTTTCCCCATGTGTTGCTGTTGACGCTCATGACGATACAACTAATAGTTATATTCCGAATCGCTTGCTTAAATACCCGCTTACCCCCTCCCTTCTTCACTGTTGAATAATATCTTTAGTATAATATTTCTCCTTTTTCCTTTTACGCTTATCTTTGTCTTAGTGTAAAATATCTAAGTCTGTTATCTAGGTCAAGGTCGTTGTAACATTGTAAAAAAAGTGTGGACAACCTATTTACACTCTGCAGCATATGCTACAAATTGTAAATAGGTTGTCCACACTTTTTTTTTAATTTGGAAAAACTTTATTAAATTTGGAAAGAATGTTTTTTTTTTTTTTTTACAATTTTCTCCACACAGTGGTTCCTGAATCGCCTCGGATTAGATAGTGATTTTTCGTAGGGTTTTTGGGATGACGCATGCCTTTAGGTAATCTTAAAATGTAAAGGCGGTCTCCACATTTTAACATGACCTTCAGGAATCCCATTATTTTTACAAAGACGTATTGTTTGTTTTTAGCTAGCCTATTAATCCGAGTCTTAGCTGGTTTCACTGTCGGATGTGGTGAAGAAGGAGAAGCGGTATTTTTTAAATGAAGATTGCACAGTTCTTCATTTAAAGTACACTGTTTTGCACAGCGTTCGCCTTTCTTTGCACCTTTTTTGAAGACATAATTACATAGTTGTGCAGGACGTATGCACCTCCTATGCAATGACTTTAATTGATTAAATTTCTCTGAAGGAGATTGAATATTTGTGCAAATTACTGAAGGTCTGGTTGAACTAGTGGAAGGTGGAATTTCCATTGGGGGTCTTGTAAATATTTTAGAGCTTGAGGTGGAGCTTGATCTCGAGGTGGAGCTTGATCTTGAGGTGGATGATAAGGAGGAGCTCGAAGAAGTCCTTGATCTCGAGGTAGATGATGAGGAGGAGGAGGAGCTCGACGAAGGCCTTGATCTCGAGGTGGATGACGAGGAAAAGCTCGACGAAGACCTTGATCTCGAGGATGATGGTGAAGGAGAAGTTGGACGTGAGCGAGATGTTGGACGATCCATGATGGGTGGTGAAGTTGACTTTTCAGGGATGATCAGGGCCATTAAAAGAGCCTGACGAAGAATTGAACCAGCAGCCAAAGTCGAGGGTGATGCAGAAGTCGAGGGTGATGCAGAAGTCGAGGGTGATGCAGAAGTCGGCAGTGATAACGGGTGTGACTCCATAGTTCTGAGTGTGAGCAAGCACAAGCAGCAGAATGATCTTACCAGTGATGGGAAGCCTCTTTTATACCCAATATAAGTGGAAGGGGGGGGATAGGCTATGGTTTAAAATATTAATCTTTCTATATGTGACCAGACAAAAGTTTATAAGTCCTGTCAGTGGGTCAAGGTCATCTGAACTTGTTGCCAAAGCGGGTAATAGAGCACAAATTGGTGCTCTATTCCCCGCTCTGTATTAGGGGACAGGTAATTACAAGCAATGATTTTAATAACGAAAAATAAAGAAAAAAACCCCTAAAAAAGAAAAATCACAACAGTTTCTCAGGCTAAGAAAGGTAATGTCAACCGGTTTACATGGCCGTATTGACAAGTCCGGTTTTCAGGGCCGAACCTTATTGTCAGGGGGTTAGGAAAAGGATGAGAAACAAATTACATTACTTTGAAACAAACTGGTCAGTTAGAGTTAAAGTTAATTTTACAAAGAACAATCAGTATCACTGAAACCCAGTCGGACGTATATCAGCGAACGGGCGTCAGGATACTGCGGTCAGTTTAACAAAGGTCACAACAGCAACACTGAAACCCAGTCGGACGTAGATCAGCGAACGGGCGTCAGGCTACTGCGAACCAGTGTTTTGACCAAGGTAGTTTACAAAGACCGACATTTAAATTACTTTGATAACAAACCCCACGGATATAAAGACTTTACCCAGGGATAAGGATGTGTAAGGAAGGTACATATTTCATCATTAAATAAAACACTTGAAACCAACACCAACATTCATTAAACTAACTACATTAATTAGCAGCAATCTACAAGCGATAATCTAACAAACAAACTACCATGCTTAACAAACTACCATGCACATGCAAAGGCGCGGATCTCTTAATTGCGCGTCGGGCCCAACGCACACTTAAAAGACCTACGCTGCAGCAGAATGCAACCCGGACAGACGTAGATCACGAACGGGCGGCAGCCTACTGCGAAGAGACTGCGGACTGCTCCCGCTTATAAAGGCGGCGGTCAGTGGTGGGAGGTGACTCCGCCCCGTGACGTCGGGGGGGGGGGCACCTTGAACATGACCCAAATCGGGGGGGGGGGGGGGCACCTTGAACATGACCCAAATCGGGGGGGGGATGTGTCGTCATGAAGGGAAGGGGAACCGGATGTAGACCGGTTCTTAGCTTTCTACCCGTATATGGAAATGTCAAGGTTACACTTGGCGAGCCGCTTTGCTCCGCCGTCTGCAACCTCATTCCAGCTTTGTCTCTCGAACTGGAACTACGTGCCGATAAGCAGCGCTACGATGACTTCCCCTGTGAGCCTCGAGAAACTGCGACGTCTGAAGGAGTCCCTGAAGGAGACGGTTGAGAGAAGAAGTGGTTTTAAGAGACCAACTTCTTTCAAGGCCACAATAAGAAGAAATTTTAAGAACCATCCGCTCTACTTCAACCAACATCCGTCATCTGAGCATCGACTTTCGACTTCGACTACAAGTCAGCCTCGACCTTCAACTCCACCTCTCACCGTGGATGAGGTGATGGAGCGGACGAGGGTGTTGAAGGAAGAAGAATTAGTCACTCCTCTAAACTTCACATCACTTAAATTTAGAAAGCTAAAAACAAATATTGAATATAAGTTTGTGGCAAGGCTCAGCGGAAACAGCTATATTTTGCAACATAAAGATTTTCACTTCAAGGTCCAACTGCCTCATTCCCTGCCGCAACCGCCTAGAATCCCATCCGAAAAGGAACTGTTTTTCGTCAGACAAGAGGGCAAGGCGCATTGGCTAATACAATAAATTGAGACATCCCTTGTCCATTTCCTCCACCTCGACTAACCGCAACTCCTTCAGGACTCCTCTTCATGGCACCAAAAACGGTCCTTTTCAGGACCACCCTAAGCATTTCAAGTTAGGGACTTGGCCTGTACATAGGCAGGAGACTGTTAGTCTTATGTTTGTGTGCAGCCCACTTTGTAAAAATTTCTAAGTCCCAAGGTCCTTGACCTTGAGCATGACCTTGAACATGACCCAAAAAAGGGGGGGGTCCTTGACCATGACCATGACCTTGAACATGACCCAAAAAAAAAAAAGGAGGGGGGGTATAAAGTTTGTGCAAAGTATGTCATGTGGGTACTCAAATTACGCGGATTGATCAGACGAACAAGTTGGTGCAAACAGAATTTAGATCCGACAAAGGTTATAGCAGCAACAGCGAAAAAACAACTATTTTCAAGGACAAACCTAAATAACTTCTTTGTTTTGGTTCAAAGTATAACATGTGGGTACTTCAATTAAGCGGCTTGACAAGCCAAACCAGAAGGTGCGATCTAAATGTAAATCTAACCAACAGTATAGCATCCGTAGCGTAAAAACGATGGTTTGAAGGACAAGGTAACGTTGTGGTGGGGGTTAGGTGTCTATCATACACGATAACGCTACATCATTATTCTTCCAGCTCTTGACGGATGAACATCTACCTAGAGGGACTGAAAAATGTCGCAGTTTTACAGGAACATGAGGAAGGTGACCTTCAGTAGTCCCCTTGACACTACTTTCTACTTCCCTGACAATGAAGACAGAAGGTCTACACTTTTAGTGGACAATGAGAGGTTTCGTCGAAGAATAATCGAGGTTGAAACACTTTTAACCAGTTGTTTGCTACGCAAAAAGAACCATATGAATACATGCACCAGTTTAGATCATAGTAGCTGTTATACTTATACAGCGTTGAAGCGCAAACATTATTGAAGTTTTTAGTTACGGAGGTAAGGTCTTGTCAGTCTAAGAGCTAAACCCTAACTAACACATGTAAACGAGTTATTGTGCGATGTAAAACTTGGTGGGGAGACTGGTGTAGTGGGGGGACTGGTGTAGTGGGGGACTACCATCTGCCGCACACTTGCCACCTGCCGCCTGCCACCTGCCGCCACCCATCTGCCGTCCACCATCTGCTTCGTTCTACTACACATTTACCCCCACCATTTTGTTTGATACCAAAACGCTAGCTAGCGAATAGTCAGTACACCTCCGGCTCTCGACCGGTGAACATCGAGCTCTCCGAGACGCTCTTCACAAACTAACAATATCATTTCACTCAAGATCTGATGGATGTTTCTATTTCATTGCCGTCACGTATTATTTCCACCTGACAGCAATGAAATGCAAACACCTAACAGAACAGATAGGTGTCGAAGTATCTACCGTCTTTCATCAGAAAGCAAAGTGATGGCCGCAACTCGTCCGGATCAACAACATCGATGACAACCAACAACGGGGAACTATTGTAAACATGAATTATTGTAAATAAAATAAAGTAATATTTGTAATATGAATTATTGTTAATAAAATAAAGTAATATTTGTAATTGTTCTACCTCGCACTCGTATCATTCGATTGTTTCATTCGATAATTTTCATTCGATATTTATTATCGATTAACTATAGAATCACAATCGTTTTACGAGTGCGAGGTAGATTTTTTAAAAAAACTTCACCGTGACCTTGAACTTTGAACTTTTACTCATTTCGTCACAAAACCGCCTACGTCACTGGCTCAGCCTCAGATGACGTATTTATTCACTCAGCGCATCCGGTCACTGACCGGATGTGACGTCACTTCCGCCCCAGCAGCCCCAAATGCACACTACTCAGGACTTCTGAGTGTGCGTGTCGTGTTTATGTCTTGTCGTGTTTAATGTGTGTCGTGTTTAAATGTTTTCGTGTGTTTCGTGGGTGTAGTGAAAATCAAGTGTTGTTAAGTGACGTGAAGTGAAATAGTGTCTTAAACCTAAATATTCATACAACATTTATTTCTTCCATACTACATTCGCTAGCTAATCCCACTTATTCGCAGATTCGTTCAATCTTTCGTTCCGCAAATATTCTACCATACATTCGCTTTTTCCCCAATCGGCGTCGACGTTAAAATATCCTATTATTCAAATTTTAAATATTCTCTTTAAAAAAAAAACAAATTAAAACAAATTTTAATAACTTATATAAATATTCCTCAATACAAATGCTCATTTCGTGTTGATAGAATCCCTTTCAATAACCAGTTGTATCCGGTTTGCGGCGTATACAATGAACTGAGGAATGCCGGCTGGATAGTTGTTTACTAGTTGAACCACTTAAACTTTGTAAACTTTTTTTTCAGGTCACAAATGTGTAACTTTCTAACATCTAAATAGTTATTTACATTTTGTACAAGCACAGTGACATCCGTTACAAAATAAATTATTCTATAGGGTCCAATGTATTTCAACGCTAATTTCTTACTAAAATTATTTATTTTCGAACTTAAGATATGTGTTTTGATGTACACAGTTTGAGTCAGCTGAAATGGGTGTTTGTTCCTAGGATCTTGATCCTTGTTTCTTCGCCTATTTTGCAATACACTTTTCTTGACATTATTTAACGCTCTTCTTAAATTTTCTTTCTTCTGTTCGACATTAATGGCGTTAGAAACAAAGTCTTGAACATTCCATAAATTAGATAAAGCGTTGTTACATTCGTAGCTGAACATTATTTTAAACGCTGTAGATCCGATTGATGAATTTTTGGCAGTGTTTAGGCTAATTTGTACATAGTTTATTTCTTGGTCCCAATTAGCTTGCTGATCGTGATAAAAACAACGAAGGATGGTACTAACTGATTTGATACATCTCTCGCTACGATTTCGTTGGCTCGATATGCCGCAATTCTACGATGTTAAATAAAATTCTTGAATAAAAATAACTTAAATTCTTTAGATACAAAGTAGCTTGCGTTGTCGGATACTATTATTCTGGGAGTGGAAAAATTCGCAAATACATTTTCGAGCTTTTCAATTATTAGCCTGGAATTACAGTCACGTAATTCGTATAACCAAGTATAACGGCTGAAACCATCTACAATCACAAGTAGATATTTATTTCTTTTTTTAGATCTCGGGAGTGGTCCCAGTATATCTATAAATATGGTGTTCATGCTTTGTTCGACTGGTATGGATATTAATTTCCCTTCGTACTTTTGTTGACTTGTTTTTGACATGAGACAGATGTTGCATGCATTTACTTTTTCTTTAACTATATTATCGAGCCTTGGGTTGAAAAAGTATTCATTTATCTTACTTTGCGTTCTAGCAATGCCTAAATGACCCCCAAATGTCGTATTGTGAAAAAATGTGAATAATAAATTTATTAGTTTGTCAGGCAAGTAAATTCGGGCTTTTCCTTTATTATTCTTATACATCAGTAAATCATTCTTCAGGAAATAACATAGCTGATTTTTATCATCATTTATGCTCTTAATTATTTCTCTACATTTCTCATCTTCCTGCTGGTGCTTTTTCAGGTCCGTGAAAGCCAATGGGATTTCAGTTATTAAATTCCAAAAATAATTTTTCTCAAATTTCTCCTTGTTCTCAGAACTTAAATTACTATTTACATATAGTTTTGATACATTTGCTTTATGGCTCATCGGTAATTCGGGATTTACAGGAATATTATTTATTTCCGGTTTTGTTACCTCAGTATTTGTTAGCTTATTCTCCTTTTTCGGGTTTACATCGTATAATCGAGATAAGGTATCCGCCAAAATATTTTCGCTTCCACGACGATGTTCAACAGTAAAAGGCAAGCTCAAAAGTTGTTCAGCCCACTTCAACAATCTCGTCCTACCTATCTTGTGTTGAGAATTCAAAATGCAACTTAAATCTAAATTAAGGTCCTAGTTTGTGTGTTTCTGAGTGCCTAGTTAATTAGTGTGAAAGGCTGCACTTCCAGATACTCGTGGCATTTTTCAATGCACAGGAGCACACTGTAGGCTTCCTTTTCATATACGCTGTATTTTAATTCTGCATCTGTAAACTTTTTAGAGTAATAAGCTATAGGCATCAGATCTTGGTTTTCATTATACTGGAGCAAAATTCCGCCGGCACCTAGCATAGATGCGTCCGTCTGAAGGACAAAGCTTTTCCGGAAATCAACTAGCTGTAAAATAGGCGGGTTCGAGATGGCTTTTTTAAACTTTCAAACGCTTCCTGACACTTGTTGGACCATTTAAATTTAACGCCTTTCTGTGTGAGTTGATGTAACGGTGCACATATGTCGGCATAATTAGGTATGTATTTCAACCAATAAAAGCACATCCCAGTAAATTGTCGTACCTGTTTTACTGTTTTAGGAACGGGGTAATTCCGAATATTAACAGTGCGCTCGGGGTCTATCGAGATAGTGTTATCTTTGATTATATGGCCTAGGAAACTTATTTCTTGGCAGAAAAACTTAGCTTTTTCCATATTAGCTGTTAATTTATGCTTGCTCAAAATATCAACAACATTTTTGACATGTTCTAGGGGAGATTTTATATCAGGACTGTAGATTAGAATGTCATCGCAAAAGTTAATAAGATATTTGAACTTTATCTCTCGGAAAATCTTATCCAAATATCTTGATAACACCGAGCTACCAACTTGAAGACCGAAACATAGTCTTTTCATGCGGTATTTACCGAATATAGTACAGAAAGATGTAATGTCCCTGGAATTTTCTGCTAGTGGACATTGCAAAAAGGCTTTGTTAAGGTCGATTATGGTGAAATATTTCGCCCCTTGTAGATGCTGGTACATGTTTTGCAGATCGCCGAGTGGATAATTCATCTTGATCAATTTTTTATTCAGTTCGGAGTAATTAACTACTAATCTGTCTTTATTAGTTAAAAATGCTGGTGAGCTATATTCACTAGTGGATGGTTCTATAATATCCTGTTCAAGCCAATCATCAATGATCTTCTTCATTTTAATTACAGCTGGAGGGCTTAAATAATATGGTCGGATGTTTACCGGCTTATCATCTGTTAATCGTAACTCAACTTGTAAATCCAATGCTTCGCCAATTTTGTCAGTAAATACCTCTGGGTGGGAATGTATTAACTCTTCGACTTCTTTCCGCATATTGGGTGTTCCAATTTTAATAGTATTAACCATGTTGCCAATCTTCGAGTTTGAGGTTAAGTTGATTTCCACTAATGTTTTAAATTTAAAGTAGCAATTGTTTTGCGCTAAGTCGATATTTAAACCAGTTTTTCTCATGAATGGGGCACCAATTATCATAGCGAAACTGTTTTGTTTGATAACCAAAAATTTGTCGCACCACGAATATTCCCCTATTTTTATCTTCAATCTGCATTAGTTTAAAACCTCGATTTCTGAGTCATTAGCTGCTATTATGGTCCCTAACCATTTATTTCCCGGTTTTATTGCTTTAGCCTTTATCAAGTCCTTATATAGCTCTTCGTTTATAAAATTCTTGCTAGCTCCCGTGTCCAATAATGCCTAAACTGTTATATTTTTATGAGTTTGGATTTCTATGCATGGTAGTGTCTCATGTATTTTTCCTTTGATTTTATTTGGTCCCGGTTGTTTGAATTTGTTCCACCCTTTTACTATCTGTCGTAATTCTCCTTTAAATTGTGGTGTGTGATTTTTATTTAATTCCAACTTTGCATGTGGTTGATTTTTTATCTCGGGAGGATGAAAATAAGAAAGCCTACCATTCCTTTCTCCCGAATTCACAAGTTTTTTGGCCCCCTGAAACAATTCCTAGCGATAAGGCCTTTTCTATTACACTGATAACATTCCTTATCATACTTGTTTTGGTCAGTAACAGGTTTCTCCCTAGGCACAAGGTTACGATTTCCGGATTTAGAAGTTAATCTGAAGTTCTGTGGACTGCTATAATGTAGTGACGTATGCTCCCTAATATAGTCATTATACTGCACGTTGTTACTGTTTATACATAACTGATCCAGGTATTTAAAGCATGTCGGATTTTGTTCAAATACCAACCTGTTTCTGATTTCTGGATTTATCCCGTTTTTTATAAAACAAACTAGCTCTTTTTCTGTGAGGTTAGTTTTGAGGATTTGATTATTTATTTTCACTTCGCTTATGTACATGGCTAGGGGTTCTTGTGGCTGTTGAGGCCTAAAAATAAAATCCTGTTTAAGTTTCTCCCGGAGAGTAATGGGAACAAATGTGTTTAGGATGTCAAGGTGCATATAATCCATAGATTTAGAGTAATTTCTACACTCCAGGATGATATTTAAAAGTGGAGCTCTTGTGTAGTTAGGCAAAAGTTCATATAATTCAAAGGAGGTTAGCCTAGTTTCATTTTGAATTTTGACCAAGTTTCTTAAAAACTGAAGTAATCGTCCAATTTCTAAACCATCACAGATTGGAAAGTCATTTACGTAGGGTTCCAATGGGTTAGGCAGTTTATTGAAGGAACATAGATTCACTAGAGGAGCTGTTGATAAATTTGCTATATCCATAGGCCCATGCAGTTGAACTGCATCTGATTTGGACGGTAAACCCGTTTCGGTCGTTTTGAAGTTATGCAAATCAGGTCGGATTGGGGATGACATTTTAGAAGGGTCTGACCCAAAAGCTTGGTTGAGGTTAAAATTGATTTCCTCTTCTTCCATAAGGGATTTATTTACTTGCATTTCAAAATTGGTTAGGTCCTCACTAGGTATTGTACCTTTAATTGTATCAAATGCGGAACATAAATTATCAAGTTTAGAGGAAATGTTCACCAACTGGTCCTTAAGTGTAACATCTAGCCTACATTGTAATAAATTGGTAAACCTTACTTTCAAGTGAGTTAGCTTGGCATTTATTTTCACAATCTGCAGATGACTAGAATCATCCTTACATCCCTCCACCAATAATTCTAAGGTAGATATTTTATTTTTAATGGTGTCGAATTCTTCATTCACACTTACCTTTCCACTTAAGTAGTTTACTTGACCTGGTGTATCATAACAAGATCTAAGTTGCTTCCTGAGTAGTTCAACACTATTGCCCTTTCGGTCTTGATTTCTTATCATTAACTCATATATTAATTCTTCTTTAGTTAAATAGTTCAAATTAAAATTAACCATTTTGGCGATATATTAATTTTAACCCCAAAATGTTGCGTTTCCCTGTAGTTTATCACTACTACCAACACTGTTTTAAAACACCCTATTTATCTCAAGTGCCATTTCCCAGAATGCTTGCCCATAGGCAATATATTGTTGTGGGCACTTGGATATTTTAAATAAAAACAGCACCTTTGTAGAACATTATATATTGTGAGTCTTCCAAATTATCAAATAAATGTACATACTCTTCTATAATTTAATAATCATTTCTTCCATTTACATATATATATATATCCTTTAAATAGTTGGCTGGATAATGTAAATTATATCAATTTATTACCTAAAATTCCAACACCATAATTATTTAACCAAAGTTATTGGAATGATCTTACTCTTTGATGGGAGACAGCTAGAGGCTTTGGGTACGCCAAGACACAGGAACTCGTCTGCGGACATCATATCATACTTAAGGTTAGTTATAAAATACTACAAATTACTTCCATTTTAAAACTTTACAGACCCAAAATATATTTAACACAAGTGAAGAAATCTGATAGCAAATTAACATGTTCAGTTTTTGCAAGAGCAATAATTACCTAACGTATATCAGTGAAAATTAATGAATTTACATATATTGACCATGATATTACAGGTTTGACCAAGATTTATCATGAGAAAAGAACAATATTATAAATAACTGTGAAATTATACATTGATGGCAAATTATAGGTTTTGTCCAAATTCTAAATTAACTTACAATTTCTACAAGAGTGCCTAGTTGAAGGTGTCGTCCCCAAATGATTATAATTTAACGGTCGCGTCACAACTTTAAATTAGGCGGCCTGCCAACACAACAAAACTAAACCTTCAATTACTGGCGACTCATATACAGGTAATACATTATTTATCTTTATTTTTTTGTATCACAATATAAAACAATCGGTATAAATTTTCCCCCACTCCAGGAAAAAAAAGAAAATAAATAAAGCTTGAACATACAACTTATCATCTTAACAACTAATACCAGAGATGCACTTTACATAAATCATGTTATCTACGACAGTAATTCATACTCCAAACAATGTTTCACAAACCCTAATACTAAAAATACAATAGAAAACCATATCGTGCGTTTCAATTTTGGCAGGCGAATCTATTAACAAGCAGGTTCCACGTAGGTCCGAAAAATTCCGACAGATATCGCGGCCATACACTTTCAGACATTTCACCTCTATTTATCATATAGTCTTTTATTTAATTGCATTCTAATATTTTTGAACATCTTATAATTACATAAATTTATTTACAAATCATTTCTTTTACCCTCTTTTATCATATTTCAAACCTTTTTATGATTGAGCAAATATATTTCGGAATAAATATACATCGTAACAATCAGTAAAATACTGGGTTTTTCCAAGCGATAAACATTAAACTAGGATATTGTTATCGTCATAGTCAGTCCTCAGTCGAGTTCAGGACTTCTGAGTGTGCGTGTCGTGTTTATGTCTTGTCGTGTTTAATGTGTGTCGTGTTTAAATGTTTTCGTGTGTTTCGTGGGTGTAGTGAAAATCAAGTGTTGTTAAGTGACGTGCAGTGAAATAGTGTCTTAAACCTAAATATTCATACAACATTTATTTCTTCCATACTACATTCGCTAGCTAATCCCACTTATTCGCAGATTCGTTCAATCTTTCGTTCCGCAAATATTCTACCATACATTCGCTTTTTCCCCAATCGGCGTCGACGTTAAAATATCCTATTATTCAAATTTTAAATATTCTCTTTAAAAAAAAAACAAATTAAAACAAATTTTAATAACTTATATAAATATTCCTCAATACAAATGCTCATTTCGTGTTGATACAATCCCTTTCAATAACCAGTTGTATCCGGTTTGCGGCGTATACAATGAACTGAGGAATGCCGGCTGGATAGTTGTTTACTAGTTGAACCACTTAAACTTTGTAAACTTTTTTCAGGTCACAAATGTGTAACTTTCTAACATCTAAATAGTTATTTACATTTTGTACAAGCACAGTGACATCCGTTACAAAATAAATTATTCTATAGGGTCCCATGTATATCAACGCTAATTTCTTACTAAAATTATTTATTTTCGAACTTAAGATATGTGTTTTGATGTACACAGTTTGAGTCAGCTGAAATGGGTGTTTGTTCCTAGGATCTTGATCCTTGTTTCTTCACCTATTTTGCAATACACTTTTCTTGACATTATTTAACGCTCTTCTTAAATTTTCTTTCTTCTGTTCGACATTAATGGCGTTAGAAACAAAGTCTTGAACATTCCATAAATTAGATAAAGCGTTGTTACATTCGTGGCTGAACATTATTTTAAACGCTGTAGATCCGATTGATGAATTTTTGGCAGTGTTTAGGCTAATTTGTACATAGTTTATTTCTTGGTCCCAATTAGCTTGCTGATCGTGATAAAAACAACGAAGGATGGTACTAACTGATTTGATACATCTCTCGCTACGATTTCCGTTGGCTCGATATGCCGCAATTCTACGATGTTAAATAAAATTCTTGAATAAAAATAACTTAAATTCTTTAGATACAAAGTAGCTTGCGTTGTCGGATACTATTATTCTGGGCGTGGAAAAATTCGCAAATACATTTTCGAGCTTTTCAATTATTAGCCTGGATTTACAGTCACGTAATTCGTATAACCAAGTATAACGGCTGAAACCATCTACAATCACAAGTAGATATTTATTTCTTTTTTTAGATCTCGGGAGTGGTCCCAGTATATCTATAAATATGGTGTTCATGCTTTGTTCGACCGGTATGGATATTAATTTCCCTTCGTACTTTTGTTGACTTGTTTTTGACATGAGACAGATTTTGCATGCATTTACTTTTTCTTTAACTATATTATCGAGCCTTGGGTTGAAAAAGTATTCATTTATCTTACTTTGCGTTCTAGCAATGCCTAAATGACCCCCAAATGTCGTATTGTGAAAAAATGTGAATACTAAATTTATTAGTTTGTCAGGCAAGTAAATTCGGGCTTTTCCTTTATTATTCTTATACATCAGTAAATCATTCTTCAGGAAATAACATAGCTGATTTTTATCATCATTTATGCTCTTAATTATTTCTCTACATTTCTCATCTTCCTGCTGGTGCTTTTTCAGGTCCGTGAAAGCCAATGGGATTTCAGTTATTAAATTCCAAAAATAATTTTTCTCAAATTTCTCCTTGTTCTCAGAACTTAAATTACTATTTACATATAGTTTTGATACATTTGCTTTATGGCTCATCGGTAATTCGGGATTTACAGGAATATTATTTATTTACAGTTTCGTTACCTCAGTATTTGTTAGATTATTCTCCTCCTTTTTCGGGTTTTCATCGTATAATCGAGATAAATATTATAAAATCGTATAATCGTATAAAATATTTTCGCTTCCACGACGATGTTCAACAGTAAAAGGCAAGCTCAAAAGTTGTTCAGCCCACTTCAAAAATCTCGTCCTACCTATCTTGTGTTGAGAATTCAAAATGCAACTTAAATCTAAATTATCTGTAATTAGTGTGAAAGGCTGCACTTCCAGATACTCGTGCCATTTTTCAATGCACAGGAGCACACTGTAGGCTTCCTTTTCATATACGCTGTATTTTAATTCTGCATCTGTAAACTTTTTAGAGTAATAAGCTATAGGCATCAGATCTTGGTTTTCATTATACTGGAGCAAAATTCCGCCGGCACCTAGCATAGATGCGTCCGTCTGAAGGACAAAGCTTTTCCGGAAATCAACTAGCTGTAAAATAGGCGGGTTCGAGATGGCTTTTTTTAAACTTTCAAACGCTTCCTGACACTCGTTGGACCATTTAAATTTAACGCCTTTCCGTGTGAGTTGATGTAACGGTGCACATATGTCGGCATAATTAGGTATGTATTTCAACCAATAAAAGCATATCCCAGTAAATTGTCGTACCTGTTTTACTGTTTTAGGAACGGGGTAATTCCGAATATTAACAGTGCGCTCGGGGTCTATCGAGATAGTGTTATCTTTGATTATATGGCCTAGGAAACTTATTTCTTGGCAGAAAAACTTAGCTTTTTCCATATTAGCTGTTAATTTATGCTTGCTCAAAATATCAACAACATTTTTGACATGTTCTAGGGGAGATTTTATATCAGGACTGTAGATTAGAATGTCATCGCAAAAGTTAATAAGATATTTGAACTTTATCTCTCGGAAAATCTTATCCAAATATCTTGATAACACCGAGCTACCAACTTGAAGACCGAAACATAGTCTTTTCATGCGGTATTTACCGAATATAGTACAGAAAGATGTAATGTCGCTGGAATTTTCTGCTAGTGGACATTGCAAAAAGGCTTTGTTAAGGTCGATTATGGTGAAATATTTCGCCCCTTGTAGATGCTGGTACATGTTTGGCAGATCGCCGAGTGGATAATTCATCTTGATCAATTTTTTATTCAGTTCGGAGTAATTAACTACTAATCTGTCTTTATTAGTTAAAAATGCTGGTGAGCTATATTCACTAGTGGATGGTTCTATAATATCCTGTTCAAGCCAATCATCAATGATCTTCTTCATTTTAATTACAGCTGGAGGGCTTAAATAATATGGTCGGATGTTTACCGGCTTATCATCTGTTAATCGTAACTCAACTTGTAAATCCAATGCTTCGCCAATTTTGTCAGTAAATACCTCTGGGTGGGAATGTATTAACTCTTCGACTTCTTTCCGCATATTGGGTGTTCCAATTTTAATAGTATTAACCATGTTGCCAATCTTCGAGTTTGAGGTTAAGTTGATTTCCACTAATGTTTTAAATTTAAAGTAGCAATTGTTTTGCGCTAAGTCGATATTTAAACCAGTTTTTCTCATGAATGGGGCACCAATTATCATAGCGAAACTGTTTTGTTTGATAACCAAAAATTTGTCGCACCACGAATATTCCCCTATTTTTATCTTCAATCTGCATTAGTTTAAAACCTCGATTTCTGAGTCATTAGCTGCTATTATGGTCCCTAACCATTTATTTCCCGGTTTTATTGCTTTAGCCTTTATCAAGTCCTTATATAGCTCTTCGTTTATAAAATTCTTGCTAGCTCCCGTGTCCAATAATGCCTTAACTGTTATATTTTTATGAGTTTGGATTTCTATGCATGGTAGTGTCTCACGTATTTTTCCTTTGATTTTATTTGGTCCCGGTTGTTTGAATTTGTTCCACCCTTTTACTATCTGTCGTAATTCTCCTTTAAATTGTGGTGTGTGATTTTTATTTAATTCCAGCGTTGCATGTGGTTGATTTTTTATCTCGGGAGGATGAAAATAAGAAAGCCTACCATTCCTTTCTCCCGAATTCACAAGTTTTTTGGCCCCCTGAAACAATTCCTAGCGATAAGGCCTTTTCTATTACACTGATAACATTCCTTATCATACTTGTTTTGGTCAGTAACAGGTTTCTCCCTAGGCACAAGGTTACGATTTCCGGATTTAGAAGTTAATCTGAAGTTCTGTGGACTGCTATAATGTAGTGACGTATGCTCCCTAATATAGTCATTATACTGCACGTTGTTACTGTTTATACATAACTGATCCAGGTATTTAAAGCATGTCGGATTTTGTTCAAATACCAACCTGTTTCTGATTTCTGGATTTATCCCGTTTTTTATAAAACAAACTAGCTCTTTTTCTGTGAGGTTAGTTTTGAGGATTTGATTATTTATTTTCCCTTCGCTTATGTACATGGCTAGGGGTTCTTGTGGCTGTTGAGGCCTAAAAATAAAATCCTGTTTAAGTTTCTCCCGGAGAGTAATGGGAACAAATGTGTTTAGGATGTCAAGGTGCATATAATCCATAGATTTAGAGTAATTTCTACACTCCAGGATGATATTTAAAAGTGGAGCTCTTGTGTAGTTAGGCAAAAGTTCATATAATTCAAAGGAGGTTAGCCTAGTTTCATTTTGTATTTTGACCAAGTTTCTTAAAAACTGAAGTAATCGTCCAATTTCTAAACCATCACAGATTGGAAAGTCATTTACGTAGGGTTCCAATGGGTTAGGCAGTTTATTGAAGGAACATAGAATCACTAGAGGAGCTGTTGATAAATTTGCTATATCCATAGGCCCATGCAGTTGAATTGCATCTGATTTGGACGGTAAACCCGTTTCGGTCGTTTTGAAGTTATGCAAATCAGGTCGGATTGGGGATGACATTTTAGAAGGGTCTGACCCAAGAGCTTGGTTGAGGTTAAAATTGATTTCCTCTTCTTCCATTAGGGATTTATTTACTTGCATTTCAAAATTGGTTAGGTCCTCACTAGGTATTGCATCTTTAATTGTATCAAATGCGGAACATAAATTATCAAGTTTAGAGGAAATGTTCACCAACTGGTCCTTAAGTGTAACATCTAGCCTACATTGTAATAAATTGGTAAACCTTACTTTCAAGTGAGTTAGCTTGGCATTTATTTTCACAATCTGCAGATGACTAGAATCATTCTTACATCCCTCCACCAATAATTCTAAGGTAGATATTTTATTTTTAATGGTGTCGAATTCTTCATTCACACTTACCTTTCCACTTAAGTAGTTTACTTGACCTGGTGTATCATAACAAGATCTAAGTTGCTTCCTGAGTAGTTCAACACTATTGCCCTTTCGGTCTTGATTTCTTATCATTAACTCATATATTAATTCTTCTTTAGTTAAATAGTTCAAATTAAAATTAACCATTTTGGCGATATATTAATTTTAACCCCAAAATGTTGCGTTTCCCTGTAGTTTATCACTACTACCAACACGGTTTTAAAACACCCTATTTATCTCTAGTGCCATTTCCCAGAATGCTTGCCCATAGGCAATATATTGTTGTGGGCACTTGGATATTTTAAATAAAAACAGCACCTTTGTAGAACATTATATATTGTGAGTCTTCCAAATTATCAAATAAATGTACATACTCTTCTATAATTTAATAATCATTTCTTCCATTTACATATATATATATATATATATATCCTTTAAATAGTTGGCTGGATAATGTAAATTATATCAATTTATTACCTAAAATTCCAACACCATAATTATTTAACCAAAGTTATTGGAATGATCTTACTCTTTGATGGGAGACACCTAGAGGCTTTGGGTATGCCAAGACACAGGAACTCGTCTGCGGACATCATATCATACTTAAGGTTAGTTATAAAATAATACAAATTACTTCCATTTTAAAACTTTACAGACCCAAAATATATTTAACACAAGTGAAGAAATCTGATAGCAAATTAACATGTTCAGTTTTTGCAAGAGCAACAATTACCTAACGTATATCAGTGAAAATTAATGAATTTACATTCACAGGTTTGACCAAGATTTATCATGAGAAAAGAACAATATTATAAATAACTGTGAAATTATACATTGATGGTAAATTATAGGTTTTGTCCAAATTCTAAATTAACTTACAATTTCTACGAGAGTGCCTAGTTGAAGGTGTCGTCCCTAAATGATTATAATTTAACGGTCGCGTCACAACTTTAAATTAGGTGGCCTGCCAACACAACAAAACTAAATCTTCAATTACTGGCGACTCATATACAGGTAATACATTATTTATTTTATTTTTTTGTATCACAATATAAAACAATCGGTATACGCGAAACGCGTTATGCACGGCGGCTTACGTGTCACACCGCAGTCTTTGGTGAAACTCCTTTGAGGAAGACGTCATCCAAGAAGAAGAAGAGTAGTATTATCAGGAAGAAAAAGAGAAGAGTTAGAAAAAAGAAAGTGGCGAAGAGAACGTCTGTACGCGATATATTCAGTTAATTAATCAACACGTTAGCAGAAGTATCAATGTTGTTTCTACATCAAAAGTCTTGCGTGTGTGTCAAGACGGAATTGGATTTATTCTTCCTACCACCTACACAGACCAGTATCGAGATTGGTAAATGGGTTCAGTACAAACCAATCTACACTTTGACCGATGGTTTGCCTATAGAGTTTGTAGTGCCAGTCAATTGTGAAGAATACACAGATCTTTCGTAGACAATGTTGGAAATTACACTGTCTATCGTCAAATTGACACGAGTGGCAATCACGAGTGATGAAGCCGCGAAATTAATCGGCTTAGTCTACAATTGGCTACATACGTTATTCGGTCAAGTGGATATGTGTATGAATCAGAAACTGATTACACCGCAAAAAAACACTTATGCATATCGAGCGAATATTGAAACTTTAAAGAATTACGGTTTCGATGCTAGGAAATCACATCTAACATGTGGACTATGACAATCAGATGATGGCGGTTATATGGACAACACTAAGGAAGATAATGACGGACTAAAGGCGAGACGAAAAATGACAAATAAAAGTCGTGAAATTAATATGGTCAGTCATCTATATGTGGACGTGAGTAATCAGAACAAGTTTAGAATGGTATGGAACTGCGTTTTAAATTAACCCGATCACAAGATTCTTTCTCCATTATGGTACTCAGCCCAACTGTACTGTTGGCGCACAGCAAGACGCTTCAGACCGGCACAGCTTAATACCCAATCACCAGAGTGGAATTGAAAACATTCACACTGGTGTCAGGACTAAGGAGCGAGTCTTTAGACGATGTGTTTCTAGGTAAAGTGCCGAAACGTGTAATTGTCGGTTTAGTCACCAACGCTGCTTATAATGGTGATTTAAAAAATAACCCATATAATTTACAAAATTTCAAAACCAGCTTCTTCTTACTGTACGTGGACGGTGAACAAGTGCTATCCAAACCAATACAACCTCACTATAAAGCTGGAAAGGGTAAATACGTAATGGTGTATCACAGTCTATTTTCAGGCTCTGGTATACACTTTTCCGATGCTGGTAAACTGATTAATAGAGAAGATTACGATGATGGATATTGTCTGATGGCATTCATTGGAACCTAGTGGTAACGGTAGTGTGCGTATGGAGATTGGTTTCAACACGGCGCTCACAGAGACTGTAAACTGGTATGTGCAGTGTTTGACAACGTTATTGATATTGATCTCATCGCAATATAAGTGTGGACTTTGGTTATATAATCATCAGTCCGCGATCATCGTTCGTACAAGATGGATCGTTTATGCAGAGTACCGTGTAAAAGTTTAGCAGCTCCCATTATTTTGCATTTTTAATGTTTCAAGGATAATAATAATGAATAGATTCTGAAGGAAGTATGTGTCTTGAAATTTGACAGCGGTACACCGTTAATGCAACATATCGCCAAATCACCGTTCAGTCGAGATTTCCTCACACGAGAGGAACTACGTTAAAGCTATTGGCTCACAAAACATTGTAACGGATTGGATTGGGATTAAGGTGATATCTGGGATCACGTATTAGTGGAAAGGTTATGAGCGTATATTGCCAAACGGTCGATCGTCTAAGTCAAAGGTGCTGAGAAAAAAGGATCTTTACGAATTAATTTAATAACGGATCATTGCACTACTATTTTCATTGATATCAACGATATTGGTTGTGGGTCACTATCATCAGTCAAACATCTACTATAAACAAACACGGTGCGATATCACCATCACAAGACAGCTCACACACGATGTGCCCAAACCAATTGTATCACATAACGTGGTTTTTATATATAAGTACAAATATCGATGATGATGTGAATGATACCAGCTCCTGCTTAAATTTCATTACGACTAGTACTATTTCTGCTACTGTGGTTATCGATACAGTAGAATGAATACCATAGAGATACAAAAGTATTTGTCTAAACTTCCTGTACAGAATGTTGGAGTCTACACTGCGGAAAAATTACCACATTATATCTCACTATTTACTGCTACTCGTTGAATACGTAATCCATTCGCCAACGCTTGCTGTAAATAGCGGTAGTGGATTACGTATCCTTCCTTATCCATCAGGCTGGCCATTAGTTTTGTAGACTTTCCCGCACTGCTCATCAGAAGTTCGTCTGGTGTGTATGGGAGACGGTCTGCCTGCGCTCTTCTCACCTCGGGACAAAATAGCAAGTCACGGTGTTTATCATGGAGGGCTGGATCTCTAGGGTACTCAAGATCCACCTCTAAAACATATGCGTACTCGTCGTCCGGCAGACTCTCTATGTTCAAGTCGTCGCATCCCGTCTGTGAAAGCCACTCGAATCGTCCATATGGGATTGTTTCGGACATTGCACAACCGTAGAAATTATTGGCGTCGTAATACATCAAATATGTATCGTCATCATTCTCGAAGCCATCTCTACTTGTAGATGCAACCTGACCTTTTCGATCGCCACATGTTCCTCTTGTATATTTGTTATTAGCGGCGAGGTGTCGCGTTACACACTGGGTTAGTCCGCCTC
Source organism: Allygus modestus (assembly GCA_963675035.1). Taxonomy (NCBI): domain Eukaryota; kingdom Metazoa; phylum Arthropoda; class Insecta; order Hemiptera; family Cicadellidae; genus Allygus; species Allygus modestus. Next base: position 187,902,905 of record OY776112.1, on the reverse strand, counting down.
GAATACCCTTCTCAAAAAAAATATATTGATCTACAACCTGTAGGGTATCGAGGAGCACACCGGTCTTGAACAGCATCACGTCCCACACTTTTGATGGTAGCGTCAGATAATGTGCAGGATCCAAGTTGTATTTTGTCATGCACATATCTCTAAAACCCTCGAAAACATCAGACAACAGCAGGACATCTGTTAGAAGATATATGTCTGAATAATCTCCGAAGTTTTGACAACCGAACCTGCTCCAGACGCATAGGTTGTCTGCGTAGTCTTCTTCTTTGACGTCATCTCCGAAGATTCCAATTGGCGGTAACACATTTTCATTTAGTACCTTTTGCGTCGTTATGTGCTTGTAAGGGAATACTCCCTTTCGTTGTATCAACTCAAACTCTTCCTGGTCTGTGAATCGAGCTCGGCATATTGTCTTCTTGTTGACTGGAAATATTGATGCCAATTTCACTAGTGAAATTGGTAAGAATCTGTACGAGTCGGCGAACCGAAGCTTGATGGAGTTCCACCGGTCCGCTCTGGGATATTTTAAACGTTTGGAGAATGTTATATATTTCTCCTCGAAATTGCTAGCACATCAACGTCTCCTCTGTCAACTGTGAGCTCCCTGATGATGAGCGCATCGTAGTTTGACAGATTGTGGAGGTACTCGTTGACAATGTCGTGCTCTTTGAAGCGAAGATTGCAGGAACTATGCGCCGCTCCTCTTTGTGTGGTGTGTGGGGTATTATACGAATGTGTTGGAGTAAAAAACCCAACATCTGTCTGAAAATGTGAACACAAAAAACATAATGATGGTCGTGGGTTGTGAAGAGCTCAGCGGTTCATTTCCCACAGGTTGCAGCTGTTCAGGTGATCTAGTGGGTCGGCGCATGTGTTGTTATCATCAATCAACCTGGTAAGCGCTCTTCGGAGTGTTTCTCACAGTCAGGCACAGCTGCAACGCAGGTGTCATTAATCAACCCTCCTTTAATGGAATTCGGACAAAGGTCCTTTGTTAATGTCCCTACGCTGTACAATAAAACCCTCCTTAATCAACCCTCCTAATGTGGAATTCAGACAAGGATATTTTTTATTGATCGGCTGGGCAATAGAACTAACCTCAAATGTCTGGGAATGAGAGGTGGGTTCTTTGTCGGTATATCGTTATCATCAATCACTTTCATGGTCAAAAGCCGTTGAGGGAGGGGGGGTTTGCAAATTGTGCGCAATTGCTCTAATGCATATAAATTACGCAAATTATGGTAATTAACATTAATTAATGGTAATTACCATAAATATTAATTAAGTTAATTAAAAAAATTTGGGGGAATGCAAATTTATGCAAATTAGCCCCACCACCCACTACAAATGCAATCGGCCAATATACACTACTAATATAAATTTACGGACAGATATTTTTCAAAATGGAAAAACATCTAAGAAACACTATTTGTTTATTTCATAATTATGGTTAAATTTGACTTAGTATTGTATAAAAATTATTTTTATGGGGATAGTTTATATTTGTACACCTAGTTGTGTTGAGCAAAACGTAAGCAATTAATAGACTGATAGTAAAAGTATTCAAGATAATATTTTGGACATTTGGGAGCATATGTTTTAGAGAGTAGCTTGTTTACTGCTATAGCTAGAAAAAGTACACGTTTTATAAGTTCTCTGAAAATAATAGAAATGTATGTATGGATACATTTAAAATGCGGAAGAAACTAAAGGATTATCCTTGGCGCGGAAATTACCTTCCGTCTTAACTTCATGCAATTATTATGGGTATCTTCTTATTTTTCTTACCCATTCCTATTTATCTGAAAGTATTAAAGATAATGAACGTTATAGCACCAAGGTGACAAGCCAATGTGTATACAGGAAAATAAATGTTTTAATTTAGAATGTCTACTATCATTTTATATTAAATTCTTATAATTGGTTTTATGCCAATATTTTATATATACATATTAGTCCGTCTAAAGTGAGTTTTTAAATAAACTTCGTATCTTGTTTAGTAAAAATATATCAGCCTTTAATGTTTTAAAAAAATATTTTTTGTTGCTACAATAATGGTGATGTTAATTTTTTTTAATTATTTGTCAATATTTTATTGACATTAGGTGAAATTTAAACCCCTTGGGACCAAAGGGAGAATATATATATAACAGTGGGTTACTCCCACTTCCTGTAACGAAGAATGCTTATAATATTTAACTATGACGTGGAAAAAAGAAGAAAAGAAATGTTGTTTCAACCATATTCAGATACAAAATGTCATACATGGCAATTTATCCGTCACTAGTAATTTGGTATTTACAATTTAGTATAAAATTACAATACTGAGCGTTAATTGTGAGGTAATATAATTTGTTTTATGGTTTAAACCATATTTAACTATAGATGCAAATTTTTATAAATAATTATTGCAATAATATATAACTAAATCAAAGAGGTAGTGAATATAAATGAGATTTCAAAGAAAATGTATCAGTAGGAATACGCTCATACAGAATGTTCATAAAAAAAATTCTCTGGAATGTAGAATGTAAAACAAAAGAGGAATGGAAAAATTAGAAGCAAAGTTCCACATACTAATTACCCAAAAAGCTCAAGAATCATTATCACAACAGAATTAATATATTGAACCCAAATGTGACGACGGACGAAAAACATGAAAACAACACTCCAACAGCACATCTAAAAGATTCAAATCATGTCAACAAGATAAAAAAAAACACAAAACAACAGCCAACGCCATACAAAACTGTAGTCTAAAAAATAACTACTAAATTACAAAAATACCTACTACTAAAATATAAACCCTTGATCACCACGAACTCAATTTAATGGGTGAAATTGCAATCAAAACTGGGGTTTGCCAAAGCAATAAATAAATCCTTCATAACCCTTGCAAAACGAATGCATTGGATGAAGACCTTAAAATTCAAGGACACTGGAAACCAGCAAGAATCCAAAATCCCATAAAACACCATACAATTTTTACACCTGGAATTTACGGATATTAGAGAACAAGCCTGTTAAAGGTCCTTTTCACTAAAATACATGTTATAGGTATATTAGTTTTACCTTGTACCTTGCGGTTGCTCGAGGCAGGGTGGTGAGAGAACAAGGTGTGAGTTTGAACAGAATACATAATGAGCCCCTTTCACTGTGGACCTTTGTTTTCTTGGTGTTCTTTTGTCTCAGTTGAACCCTTAAATGTAAAATAGTTAAACAAAGTTTCATTAGACGTAGACACACGAATGTGTGTTAATAATAATTAATATCTTTGTGTTTATTGTGCTATTTATTCTAAGTATTTTTAGCATTAAATAGTATAAGTTATAAGACTTATCTTATTTGTTCTGTATAAAGTAAAATGGGTAAATATGACTTAAAAGACGTTGTAATTACCACTCTCTCACCTAATATTGGTTAAAACAAAATAATATAGCACAACTGATTGACCAATATTATTTTAAAAGATGTATCAATTCGACAGTTTACAGATGGTTTGTGCACTTAGGAGTATGATTTACTGACATATATGTTTTACTCAACAAACTTTTGATAAGACTTGCTCCAAGACCACACACAGCTTGACTCCATTCACATTTTAAGTCCAGTGATGTTTGACCTACGTTAGATGTAGATGATTATTTGAAACTGTAATATTTTTAATTACTTCTAGAGAATGTACACATTAAACAAGTTGTATTTAAAAGATCGTATTTCTAGTTTATATTAAATATTACGATTAAAATAACAAATAAGCATAAATAACCCCCAGGGATGCGTAGAACTGTGAAACCCAATGATGAAGCAGCAGCCGAGGAGTGTGAATGGGAATGAGCTCGCATCGGAGGTGTCGCGAGTTGCGATCCTTTGTTTCCCCCCCCTTGTTCTCTTGGAACAGTTTCTTTGTTTTGTAGTTCACGTTCTTGACTGTCAAAGTCAATCCTAACTCTAAAAATAACACGAAAAAATAAAAAGTGATGTTTTTATTATAGGGAACCGCTTAAAACTAATATATTTGTTGAGTTTATTGGATCTAACAGAAACGTAACAATTTACCAGAGATGCAACAGTAAAAACTTAATATATGAGAGCTGATTTATATATATATATATATTAGGGTAACAATGTTGACATGTTAGGTCTGTCTGAGATGATATCTATTGGTTATGTACAAGGTATTACAAAAGGAAAAATAGGTAAAATGTGACAAAATAAAAAAATAGGTGCATACGTTTTTAAAAGCACCACCTGCAATAAGCAATAATATTTAAATTCCATTTTTCTAGTCCCCAGACTATAGTAATGACTAAATTTGGTAATCTTACCTCCTATAGTAATAATAGTAGTAATAATACGCAATAAAAGAGAGTGAGATTTAAACTGTAACTTTAGAAGCTAAATTTATAAGAGCTATGCAAAGGTCACAACCTCAATGAAAAGTTGCAGTTTAAATCTCACTCTCTTTTCAATACAATAATCCAGTCAAGGACAGCTGACCACCGAGCTGATAACAACGATAACGAAGGAGGAGGGGATGGAATTACTAGTCCTCCAGCCTACTGCCAGTGCCGGGACCGTTAGGCTATCGAAGATGTCTTATTCGTTTGTCTCGTATTTTGTTCGTGTGCTGTGTTGTGTTATCTGTTCATTTTTTTAATCATTTGACGTATTGCAAGCTTTGAAAATGTTGCGCTTGCAACGAAACATGTAACCAGTCATCAACTGTTAACAATATTGGACTATAAGACGGAGGTAAGATTACCAATTTTAATAATATTTAAATACGAACAGATATTCAGAATTTGATGTGTCCTGCCACTTAAACTAACACATTAGTTTTAAATACAGTTATAGAATCACACCTACATATAAAATTGAGGTTTAATTTAAAGAAAATTACATCCTAAAAGAAGAAAATCTCAAAACTTGTGAGGGATAACGGTCCCAATGCTTTTAGGGGCTCTGCAAGAGTGGTGATAATAGTTTTGGCAGAGCTCCAGGCGATGCGCTGTTCCGACGGACAAAGTGATTTCTTGATATCATTTATATCCCTTTTAGTTGGGATATAAATAAAATAACACTGTGATTGGGCATCTTAATTACCAGAGTGTTCATATACCATATTTATACTTGTAAACTAATAAGATATTCAAGTTTATCACTAATATTTGTCAATGTTGGCTGCATAAAAGGCTGCAAACTATTATTGCGTATTCAGTATAAAAAGAAGACAGATATTTTCATTGGACGTATGTACCTTTTCTACATGAGTAAATGACAAGGATCTCAGACACTGCGGGAATAAAAAAAATAAAGTTGTATATTACTGTTAAAAAGGTAATGTAATCCTTTAAATTTAACCCATTATATAGTTTGTATTTTTTTATGTCATAACGTAGGCCTATTTATTTTTTTAAATTCATTTTACCTTGTATTTCCCGAAATTACGAAAAACATCTCGATTAAAAATTTAACACGCTTCGAGGAAATTTATTTTTTAGTGGTGCATTGTTGCATCACAATTGTTAATGACACATTGTGCTTCAGGAGTCAAACGTAATTATGCCATCTCCCAATTGTATTTACTGACCTCACCCGTAGGTTGCCCTTTAAGGGAAAGTAACGTATGAAAGACAAATGGTTTATGGGTGGAGGTAAAGCTTATGGAACGTGACCGGAAAATGGTTTCTTTTTCCCACTGTCGAAAAATTTCGTCCGTGAAGCTTTAAGTCGTAGTAACAAACTAAATATTTAAGGAATGATAAACTGATAAAGTTACAGCTAACATTAAGTCATTAACATCCAATATTTAAGGGTGTCTATAGAATGCCAAGGTAAAGTATGAAATACACCTTAGTTAATATTTAATGACATCCACGCCAATTTTAAAACATTTATTTACCAATAGACACAATATATATATATATATATATATACAAAACTAAATTATAGCAACACCCTTTTTAATCATACACTTTGGCATTGTGATCTCATAGGTGACTGATTACGACTCTTAATTACCTTACATATTTATATTCCAACGAAAAAGTTGTTGCATAGTACATAGCAGGAAAGGGTATATATTTCAAAGACGGATATTTTGTAGCACGGAAAAAAAGAGAATTCATTTCCAAAAGTATTTTATTTTTATCAATGCTCACGCTTTTTTAAATAAAATATTATAGAATTAAAACGTTAATTCCGGAGATTGCCACCAAATAAACGCAAAATATACTGAACATTTCAGTATGGAAATCTTCTTATCTATGCGAATAGACTTTATAACAAACATATAACAATTACAAAAACGAGAAAATATAATAATACTCATATTAAAGGTCGACATTGAAGCGTCCGTTTCATCGAGTGGTTTTGAGGGGTGACCACAAATTAGAATCATTGTTCTGAAAAGCTGACGTTCAGTTTGGAATACATTTTGTTTGCCACACCGTTTCAAATGTTTTTTAAATGATTTTATTTTTCGTTGATCGTAATTTTGTAAAAAATTAGTAAACAAGATATCATTTGCCTACAAATTTAAAAACGTAACCTGGGGAATGTCTTGTGTATTCAATCATATTTCCTCCAGTAAAAATATCTTTTAAACACCTTTTAAAAATAGAAAGAACTTAAAGTAAAACAAGAAAATATGTTTATACTACAAGAAACTGTAACTACAGTTATCGCAAACAAAAATAATACTAAGAAAAAGAGTATTTAAATAAAAAGTATTTTAATTCTTCTGTATCAGTTGTGAAAAAATATTGTTTGACTCATGTTTTAAATCTATAATTTAGGAGTGTATTGATTACGCTACATGTCTATACACTTGACAACACATGTTCACGCTTTTAGTGTGTTTGTGTTCTTACAGTTCACGGTCCAGTCATAAGTGCCATACAAAAAGATATACAAGGAGGGAGGACCCCCTTCATCACGACTGTGGACATATACATCTGGCTTTAGATCACAATAATACCCGCGGTTTGACTTATTCTTGGCCATTGAGAAAACATTGACTTTATAAAATACAACACAAAAGTGTAGCTTTGTTTCATAGACCACTTTACAGTAAAAAGTTTAACTAAAGGGGGTCATTCCTAGTGAGATATTTTTCTTTTCTGCTAATAATACTTCTAAAAAAACACTTGATTATATGCTCATATAAACCAAATACTCTCTTACTTTACTGCTATGTTTCTTGATTGAAGACAACACTTATTTAAAACCCTTAAATCGGGATCTCCTAAACGAGCAATATGTACATGTGTACAAACTAATCTAAAAATCCCGCGGAATAATAGACAGAATAGACTTTTAGGGCCTCTAAAATGAAATGGCTAAAGTAGGCAACCTCTGAAAAAATGTAATTTCAAACTTCAACTTTTTATGGACTTTAAATCATTGAAAACCTTTTACAGTTCTTTGAAATAAATCAGTAACGTTTACAGCAACGCTCCATGGTAAAGTGTACAAATTTGGTTTTACTAGCAGCTTACACGTAGAGAATGATGGCTTTATTCTGAACTATATGAAGGAAGTAATCTAAAAAAATCAACTATTGTGTTTTACAAAAAAAAACAAAAAAACTTTCATTATACACATAAGTTGAAATGATGAATCTTCAATAAATGGCATAAAAAAACCTGTTATTATTATAGCAGCTACATTGGCCCAACCACTTGGAAAACAATCGAATGTACGAAGCTAATGTGCTATAGCCTTCGAGATTAGCCATGTTAAATATCACTTTAAAGTTGTGGAACAAACCTGCCCTTTCCCGATCAACACTAGATTACAATATTCCTCAGGGGAACTGAGAATTTCAGCTGTTATATCTAAATAATAATCTAAGTAATTTGTATTATACAATTGTATTCACGGGTTTCTTGGGAGTTGTAAAAAATTCTCCGGAACTACGATAGTTAGTATCATATTTAAACTTTTAAGGAACCGTGTTAACCCAACATTGACATATTTAATTTTCCTCTGATCGTAGAACAAAATAAACATTGAATCATTTTGAAAAATGATATTTTCTAATATATTTTTGTTTAGGTTCGAGGAAATAGATAAAAATCAATCGCAATGTTCATTATTAAAACGACGTTTGTTGTTAAACATACATTCTTGTTTTACGTTCACACGTTAAACGTATTTATAGGTTCCAATAATAATAATAAATGTTACTAATCCTACATTCATTTATCCATGAAGTGAACACGATCTTGTAGAGTTGCCGAATTATGTTACGTCAAGATACTTAAGCTAGGTTTAGGTATGGAAAAGTCATAAATTAAGATTGTGTTCTCGGATTGAGAATTAATCTTAATAAAACGGTCAGGTCAAATAAGATAAAGAATAATTACATATTGAATCAGGTAAATGACATTTGAGTTATATGAAAAACTAATATGACTTCAGGTTAACTAAGATAATAATACTAATTACAATTCAAATCCTAATATAATTATTTTCATGGATTTAAAAAGTTTGATGATTAAACAAGAGGTTGTTTAACGAACCGTTTTCTTTCATTATTAGATCAGGCGACGCAGCAGGAATGAAACTATTGAGGTGCAACTAATTTATTGTTCTTTAGAAATAAATTTCTTTGGTTAATTATATGTTTATAAAGTGTGGATACTTTGTTGCAATAATCGCTCATTTATTCATTTATAAATAAATAAGGGTCAACTTCTTTTTGCCGGCCTTATTTTACAGTTCAGCAACTGTTTTCAACTTTGTTCATGGTTAAAATCTCAAATATCGTTAACGGTTCAATAACTTTAACCGGTCAAGCAAGTAAAAAAATATTATTTAAACAAAAATATGTTCCTGTAAAAAAAGATGATAATTACTACAAAAAAACAACAACAAAAAAACAGTGACTGGTGTAAGAAAGGTCTGTCTTTGCGACATAATTCAAACGAACTCCATTGATAATTCGGAGTGAAAACATGAGTAATCTTATCACCTATAAACAAATAAATCAATAACAAAAATATATTTAACGTAAACAAATAAAAGTAATTATATATATATATATATATATATATATATATATATATATATATATATATATAAATCATATCTACCTTCACGTTACAGTTTGTACTCCAAATGACGTGTAGCAATGATTTTTTTCTGAAGGGAAATAGAGCGAAATGAAAACTATATTAAAAAACAAAATATGAACAATACACTACGAGCACAATGATAAGATTGCTGCATGTTGCGAGAGAATAGTTGACTCTTACACTACGTGTTGTTGTACTCTGTTGAAGTCGCGTCTCTTCAACTTGTCACCAGTCGTTTGTTTGCAGCAGTACAGCAAAATTCGTCTTTTCTTGCTGCGGATCGGAGATGAATTTTCATTGTTAACTGTGGTTTTGAAGTCGATAAACTGTCAGCACTCACGATAGAAAATCCTATTAATGACACAAATATTATGACAGAGGACGTATATGCCCCAATGATTAGCAATGATAAATATCTTATTTTACTGTAACGTAGATTGTTTTTTTTTCAAAATTATTACCAATTTCGTTGGTATATTCATACTAAAATAATTGTAACAGAATACCCTTTTTATTTATTGTATTATTAAAAATATTAAAAGGGTACTCTGTTATAGTTATTTTAATATCAATAATCTATATTGTGAACATAGTTATTAAATTTGTAGGTACCGTATAATATCACACAGTTTATATCTTGTTATAGCAACTTTTAATTATGTTTTCAATTGTTGTAGGAATTGCTTTGAGTAGTTTCTATCTTTCGAGTAAGGATGAATTAAATTTCTACTAAAATATTTGTAGACTCTTAAAATACACTAAGAGAGTAATTTTCCGTATGAGTAATACAATTGATTACTATCATACGGATTATAGGTTTTATTAAACAATTAGTCTCTGAGTAAAATAAATAACTTTGATATTTTAAACTATGGATTTATATGTTATTTATTTATATTTTGTTTATATGGCCTCCATTAGAGTTTTAACCCTCCGATTTAAAACCTCGAAGACACAAACATGAAGTTGTTACAACTTAAATGTGAAAAGACTGACACCCTTAACTGTCACTGGATAAGTTTGTGTACACAAATTAGGATCACAAGTTGAAGTACGTAGTACAAGTTGAAGTTGAAGTACAAGTTGAATTTACTGTTGCACTCGTTCTACTCTTAGTTTTACCTTTATAATGTTCTGATCATCAATATTGTTTACTATTTAACCACCATTAGCAGATGAAATCCACAGGTGGAACGATAGCCTTGCCACGCATCAGTGGGCTCATTGCAAAACCGCGTGCAGCCACTGAACCGGATATAGCGGCCCCATACCGTTTAATAAAATTAAATAAAACAATTCACAGTTTATCGATTGTACTTTGTCTTATTGCAAATTAAATTTAAACTGGCGCAATTGGGGGAACGGAATCGATTGAGCTAGGCATGGCTACTTTTAATTTCCTGTTTCATTATTATATTTTCGTATTAATTTGTCACTATTTAACTAGCTGATGTTCCCCTTCTCCACAAGAGGATCTCGCCAGTGTAGCCAATTTTTGTTTAACAACACTACATTAGAGTCAGCTAACTAATTAAATTGGAGTTTGAAGTTTTCAAAACTCCAAAAGGTACATCTAGATAACATATCTTTGATCGAAACCAAATATGTATGTACATTAAGAGTTTTACAGCCCTAAAATGGCCAAACAACAATCAAGACATTATTTCAATAACAAAGATAAATGTAGTATTTAACAAACCTGGTTGAGTAAAATTATAAATATGGTTTTACATGTGTAAATACACATATTTTGAAACTGACAAAAGTAATTTAACTCCTTAGCCTCGAAAATCTCTGTTTTAAACCTGCCCATAAACCTGATATAGTGCATTTTTAGCCTGACATCTTCTGGCCTCAAACGCCCACATTTAAATAATATTTTCCCCAGTTCACATTTCAAGCAGAGTGTAGAAATCCACGATTTCAGTTTTTATAACATGTTTTTATTACAAATATTTTATTAGACCTATTAATAAAAGAAATAATAATTTAAACACATTCAAAACCAAGAGAAGGATAGTAATTTCGATAGAGGGATGAGTCCAGTCTGCATAACTCACACAGTTTCTAATAGGCTATTAACATTTTTTGTCAGTACGGGGCCATTTAATTTACAATTTATAAAAAAACTCAACATAAATTCAATATTTATCTGTAGCCTAATATTTAAATGATAATCCCATTCCCTTGAAAATGAAAGTTCTCGAATTCGATAAACTTCACATTTTAATATATATATGGTCAATACAAGTTTTACTGAACTCACAGGCTTATAACTAATTACTAACAACCTAGACCACTCTTTAAAATAAAATTATATATAGAAGCTGAACTTTCAGAAAATACATCACACTTTACATCTCCAGTTAGAATACAATTTGATTTCAGGTAGCCTAAATAAATGGGGGGAGTTCGGCCGAATGTTCGGGCGTGTTCGCAAAAAGTTTGGGACCACCTTAAGTGGAACGGGGACACATACAGACAGACGGTACAGGGCCGCGGACATTCAACAATCCTGATTGAACGTCTGACAACACACTCAGGTCAGTACAGATGAGTGCCTCCGCTACACAGCGACCCTGCCCATGCCTACTCCACAGCCCAGATTACATTAGGTACTATATATATCCATTTATATGGTGTACGTGTAAATAACACTCTTCAGTATTGTTCTGTGTGTCTGTTATTGTTTTTAACGTGAGGGCACTGATCCTTATTACATAACTAACAGATAATACCATTAAAATTGCTTCTCATACGAGGAATATTTTGATAATTAATTAAAATACCCCCGTCGCAGCAAACCTGCGTACTCAGCAAATTTACAATCCATAATATATGTCTTAATACCCTATAAAGCCGCATACCAAGTTTCATAAAAATATATTAACATATAAGCGATATATAAAATTTTAATTATTCTCCATAAGAATAACATTGGTGATGAGTACTTAGGTTTGCTGAAACAAGGAACACAAAAATTGGTTTTTATGCAAATATAAATATAATTTAACTAGATGAAGCCACACACCAAGTTTCACCAATATTCAATCATAAATAAGCACTATATAACGTTTTAATTATTCTCCATAAGAATAACATGGGAGCTGAGTAAGCAGGTTTGCTGCAACAAGGAACCAAAAAAAATGGTTTTTATGCAAATATCAATATAACTTAATAAAGGTAAAGCCAGATACCAAGTTTTATTAATTTATGTTCATAATTAAGGGAGTCATTACATTTTACTTATTCTTTATAAGAATAACATTAGGTCTGAGTATGCAGGTTGGCTGCTACGGGGATAATCAACAAAAAAAATTTTTTGTGCAAATATCAATATACCAGTACTACGTGACGCCATATGCCAAGTTTCATCAATATACATTCATTAATAATGGAGATATCAAATTGTACTTATTCTCCATAAGGATAACATTGGACAACGTACTATGTTTAGCATTTGAATGTCTCTGCAACGGTTGGACGTAGAATCACAATTTAAACACCAAAATGATTGTTTTGTGGAGCTGAGTTGATTGGTAAAAGCAAATGTGAAGTTTACATGAAAATTACCTTAGGAAAAGCCAAAAAACTTATTCCCATAAGATTAACATGGGAGATTTTATGAGCAGGTTTTTTTATTTTCCCCGCAACCACTTGACCTAAGTTAATAATTCAAAAAACTATAATATTTGTTTTTTAGCCTCTATAAAATGGTTTAAACCAAAATTAAGTGTTAAAAAAATGTTGGGTAAAAAATGCAAAAAATTGATTTTTGGAAAATTTAAAACCCCCATAAACCCCACTTCCCATAATCCGATTTTTCTGGTCTTCGAACTTAAAGTCATAAATGTCACTTTACACATTTGAGCCAAATTTCATCGAAATCGGACTTTTTTACTCAAGTTATCACATTCACGGAGACACACACACACACACACACACACACACACACACACACACACACACACACACACACACACACACACACACACATATATATATATATATATATATATAAGGGGACCTCAACAAAAATTTTTCACGGTCTCCGGCTTAAGTCTTACCATGAGGCCTACGGTAATAGCTTCTTCTCTATAGGGGAAATTCGCTAAAAGGAATGTAAGTCATATTTTATTGTTGGCAATTAGCGAAAAAGATTCCCAAGTACATATAATCCTTCAGAGGTTGCTATTTTCGGTCTGAGTAGTGTACCCATTATAATATTGTAAAAACCATGATATAAAGGTCTAACATTAAGAAATAATGTGTATTAATAATTATAGAAAGAGATAAATATATTTTTGACTAGTTAGTTATTTGTATGAGATGTCGCCGGGCACAGTGTTTAGATGTAGAAAGCTCCAGTTACTGCAATAATTTTACTGTCCAAACACGTTTCTTGTGGCCTAATCGCAAGCATGCTACTATAAAACCATACAAGTATGTTTTATAACATGACCAAATGTGTCTCTCTTGAAGTCATGTGGTTAGCTTATTTATAAAAATGTTTATGGACGAGTATAATAAGTGATTGATATATACATGAAAGTCATGTAATCGTCTATACTTCTATTAAAATATAAAACATGTAACTGAGTAATACGGTTACATTTTGTGATTTAAAAAGTTCCTTTATATTTACATATATTTACAAATAAACTGGATTCTAAGGAAAGGTTTAGGATCTATTTTATGAAACATGAGTCAATCTTACACCTAAAAGATGCTTAAAAGAATTAAAGATAAACACAAAAAAACCCAATCTTGTAAGATGGAAATGTTGTAGTACGAAGTCGAATTATCTATCAAGTATTGATTCATAAACCAGTTTAAGATTGAAGAAATAAAACCTATTCTACAACTTAGTTCGATCAATCCTCCTTTGAATGTAAACCTCTTTGCACTTACCACTTACAAGACATTGGAACAAATGTAGTTCTCCTTTTACTTGGAAACATATGAAAGATACAACTGAACTTAAGGGTGCGCCCTACCCAGATTGAATTCATTGTTGTTTAGCGCCGCGCCGGCGCCGCCAACAAGTAGGGCCATGCATATTTACGCTTGAAGACCATTTTGTTCTCCTCGATCGCACTGTTATTTTACAGATTTATACCAAACTATTTGCAGTTTCACACTTTTCAGATTCCAATCTAGGGATCATACGGTTCCTTTTCTCCAAAATAATTTTTCTCCATACGTTAGGAATCTTTAGAAAAACGCTTAATTTGAGAACATTACTAATGGCCTAGCACTTATTTTGAATTAAAATCACGATTTTTAAATCGTATGATCTCTAGATGAACCTTTATTGAATTAAATAACAACAAATTATTTTTAATTGGTTAACAATTTAGCCTACAATGAGGGAGATGCAAACCCCTTACTTGAGCGTGCGGAAGGGAGGTACGGCGCACCCTTAACCAAGTTCCTTATAATTTAAAAACTCTTCGTAAAATAATAGAATCTCAAATAAAATTTAGATTTTTGAACATCAATTAAAACTGTATAGTATGTGAGGTTATAGTAATAATAATATTGGTCATTGGTTAAACTGCCTATTTTCTTATGCCTATCTTCTTATTTTTCTTATGATAAATATATGATAAATTTTAAACTATGAGTTTTACTTTTAATTTTAATTTACAAAATGTAAGGTTAACATATCGTACGTAATCAGGTTGGTAAATATAAGAATTTAATTTACCTAACACAACTATATTATAAACAAACAACTGTAATGCCGCATTTAGTACGTTAAATAGTATGTAGGTAAAGTAGAGAGAATATCAGGTGCATGTTTCATTCCATTTAATTTCTTATTTAATTTTATTTTAATTTTTTTTAAGTGACATGAAATGAAAACTGTAATAGTTTTTATCATAGAAAGGTAAATAAAGAAGCAATATCGCTAGTGGCCTAAATCTTAGCACCTACTTCATGGACTGATAGTCTTGAAAAAATGAATATCTTAAATTATTCTCAATACCTCAAACAAATATAGCTTATTTGTATGGTAACCACATAATAAATTGTTTAAATTTTCTTTCTATTACTGCATATAAATCCAACATTTTAAAGATTATACAAATTTGAAATGTTCAACATTTTTATTTTTTAAAGAGTATATTACATTAAAATAATATCTCCACTTGGCTCTTGGAGTTCGATCCCGCCTGGCTCCTCTGATACTTCTTGTGAGTGGTCGCCCGTGGCTTGCCCAGGTGACAAAGCTGTTACGGTGCCTCACATGTTTCTGGATCTCCGCACAGCTTAAGGCTATGGGCAGTTTAGGATTGAAAATAAATAAATAAATGTATTATATTAGTGGATATATTACCCTTATTACATGTTGACAAAAATTACCCTTATTACATTGAAAAAAATTACATGTACAGCAATGGTCACTTATAAACTCATTCCTCACAGTCACAATAAAGGGATCTCATCACCAGTTGATTGCGGATATATTAGCAGTTTTGTGCAATCAAGAAATAATGGTTAAAACACAATTATTTCTTTAAGAGACACTTATTGGGTCACCTTTTAGCATAATTATTTTCTAAATAATTATAATTTATTCGGTATTGTTTTTTAATAACTATATTATGATGATGTGTTATAAGAACACGGGACATAAAGAAAGTATTAACCACTTTATAAATTGACATACCTGGTGAGTAATTGATGACATTACATATTTAATAATACAAGCATAGTTAGAAAAGTGTTTTATAAAAATATTAATTTAAAACATTTAATTGGTGGCGTGTTGATCAAAGTTGTCATTGTCAGCAGATGTGTTCCATCGAGGGAGGAAGAGTTTTGCTCGTTGCAATGTTGTATTCCTGTTCTTTCAGGCATGACTACGAACCTCCAACCCATGGCAGAGTTTAATCAAATGAATTAAACGATACAGACCTTTATTGATTTCAAATTGCTGGAAACTTAATGAGGCCCGCTGCCGAATAACTATTTACCAAAAGTGACATAATTAATGTTACCTTTTAATATCGAAAGCTCACAACAATATGGGCCCCAACTATCATTCATAAATTTTAAAATGAGAAACTATACAAGGTTTATAAAAGGTTTAATTTTATGTTTATGCTCTACGTGAAAAGTACATTAAAAATACATTATGAAAGAAAATGTGTTCAGGAAACCACCAACATATAAATGTATATATTTAATAAACATTAAGTTACAATTATCCTAGCGATAAAGCTAAGGTTGAAGGATGCAAAGACGTGACTTTGCCATTGAACGACGACACGTCCCGTGAAACGTACACATTTTTTCACAAACTTTAAACTTTATTTATATGCTTGCAGAATAAAATAACTTTTCTAATAATATTCACACATAATATTGCTGTTGGTTAAAATAATGAATGCACTTTAAAACAAGCTTTAGAAGGCCCAATACTTAGAAATTTAGTTTTAAATATGACCAAACTTTAACAAACTAAAAATAATTTAAATCCTAAATAATTGTTGAAAAACAAAGGAATGTAAAAGAGATGCTGTGTCCTTTTCTGAGTAATAAGTTTATAAGAATTTAACTGTATCACATTTGTGCTTGTTCTTCATTACATAGTTCTCTACATAGAACTAAAGCCCTTCGATTGGATAGTTGCCAGAGAAAGCACCAGTAACTCACGGGGAGGTTGACTCGTGGCTCGTTGCATGTACGCAGTGACAAGAACATGAGCCAATATTTAGCTTGAGTTACGGGGCGAAATATTAAAGCGACGGAGATAAAAACACTTGCCGTCTCAGTCATGAGTTACATGGTACCACGGATCATGAATAATATTTACCGCGTTACCACATTTACTGCGAGTAGTGCCTTTTCCCAAGTAACACATGTTGTTGTTGTTATTGGCGGATTAGGAAACCCCAGCTTTGCTGCTAGTCACTTCTTCCACAAGCGGGAATATTGCGAAGGTTACCGGAAAGATAGGATATAGGAGGAAAGAAGAGGGTGGGAAGGGACGGCAGCCAAATCGACCCCTCAGAGGGCCAATTCCCGTGCCCCTGTGACAGCTGGGATGAGGCTCTCAACAGGGGACCCTCATTTTGCCCTCCAACAGGTCAACTCAACTGACAGGTATAACAGCCAGGGACCATCCATTCTCAGGTTGGCAGGAGGGACCAAACCCGGAGACTATGTCCCTAGCCGCTGCAAATGGAGGGACCAAAGGTGAAAGGGAAGTTAGTCATAATGGACAGCCAAAAGACTTACCATATGTAATGACAACTTCATTTGCTGTACCCAATGTCAGCCTCAAAACTGGTATAGACCAGTCTTAAGGTAGTCCTGGGGCCAAGTAACACAGTTGAAGGAAAGATGTAGTTGGTATTTTCTTGTAAGTTAAGTTTAACCTAGCGTTTAGCAAATTTAAGAATGTTTAACTGTTCCGAACAAATGACTTGTATATAAAGTGTTTTAGAATTCGAAAATATATTTGTAACCACATTTTGACAGATGCACTTGATACGAAGATGCATTAGAACTTGATTTATAAGAGTAATCACAAAGCCAAAAGCTGATTGATTTATTTAAATAATTATTATTTATACCTAGATTTAAATGACAAAAACAATTACATTAATTAAAAAGCATTGTAGGCCAACTATAAAAAGTCCACCTAGGTGAAACCCATAGCTCATATTGAAATACATAATACCTCTAGAAGAAAACTTATTAATTAAAATCAGTCATCGCTTAACGAAACGTCTTTGTTCGTTATTGGTTCAGGAGAATCAAACAAGAATGAAACTGTTGGGCCGTGATGATTATACAGTTCCTAAGTTTTGCATCTTTACATAATATAAATTACGGTACGTCAACTCAAACAAATAGTTAGACAAAAATTCTTCCTGAACTTAAAGTCTTATCCATTTATGAGTATTGTTATATTTGATATATTTAATTGGAAAGAGACATTAAGTTCAGACATTTGATAGAAATGACTATGGAGATGGGCAAAAAATCATAACATGACGACGTCTTAAAATAGTAGTTTTCATCACTAGGAGCAAGAGTGGCTATTTTTGGAGAGAAATCGTGTTTTAAAAGCGAGGCGCAGCCGAGTGATCAAAGTTTTTTATCATAATGCGGAATTAGACTTTTAATCATTGAAAACTTTAACTATAAAGTTGTATTTTTGAGGTTATGTTTACAAAGTAAGTATTATACAGTGTTTACATTTCTGTTATTTACAAACAATATTTTTTTATAACGTGTGGTAAGGAAAACTTCTATCATGTATAGATCATGAAACAATAATAATATTTAGCAAACAGCTGACTTTTTACGTCCTAGGACTTAAAAAGTTCGCAGCTGATTTTTTAGGTACTAGGACTAAAAAGTGACGTTTTGCGTACTATTTAGTGAACAAAAAACAGGTGGATTTCGTGCAGAATGATAAAAAATCTTTTATCGATATCAGTACTTTATATACAATATAGGATTTAATTTACAACAGTTTTAAGAGACCTAGTGAACACAGTTTTACTATGAAAAAAATAATATTTATTTTAATAATGATTTAGTATAAGTTCTAAATTGTGATAAATCCATTAATTAATAATAATCCAAATTCATATATTTTTATATGTTAATATATGTATTTACATGAATTTAACTAGACAAAGTATTCTTTAGACTTAAAACCTAAGATTGCCAATTACGGTAAATATATTTAGTAAAAGTATTAGTTCACCTGCATTATTGCTAGTTTTGTTGCTGTTTTTCTACAGCAGTATTTCATCTTGTAAAGGTTCCCTTGAAGTGTATGGAGTAGGAATTTAACATCACCAATAAAATTGGGTTTGCAAACTTAAACTGTACGTGTCGTCAGATAAATGTAACAAATCAATTTGAAACTCAGACTGCCACCGCACTTCGGACCATCAATGATCCCGGCTACATAAGTAGTCGGCAGGTCATGTCAGAGGCACTAGTGCGACCTGAAACTCTGACAATAGACCTTGGCCAGAAGGTTACACGAACTTTACTGTTTTGTATAAATTAATATTATTCGTAATCAAACTGTTTTGTCTGAGTTATTAACTATATTTCATGAAACAATATAGCATATTTTTTGTAGGACAAACGACGTGAGGAACTGAAAACTGCCAGTTAAGTTATAGTGAAGGTCAGTTTGTTTATAACATTCGCTCGCTAGTCCGTCTCTACATACACGGCTGTGCTTCAATACGCTTTGTTTATACACCCTTTCATTTGATTTTTTGTATCATTGGTGTTTGCTATTTCAGTTACATAGACTCCTATCAATTGTTTTAATATGTGCTATTTCAAAAATAAACATTTTGCAACAGAAGTAATCCTTAGATTATTTGTATTTAATCTCAAGTCTTACCTTGCTACTCTCAAAGATTTTGTCATTGAGAAGATATTGGAACAATTAAAACTGAAGATGAGTCTAGGCTGAAAAGAAGTTGATTTCCCCTTGAGTTTAACAGAACAGCCAAAAAGAAGCTCAAACAAGATATAAGTTTAAAATAAATAATATATTACTGATTATAGTTAGGTTATAATATTTTTCTCAACTAACAGACCAATCTTTTAAATTAAAGAAATGTTTTAAAATGTCACCCTAAAGCAGCAAAGCTTGTGACCATAAGTATTTCAAAGATGAAATATGCCTCCGTATTCTGAAGCCAAAGCACCATTCGTTTGCTTTATTGCACTCTTTATTGCCTTGGCCAAATGTCAGCTTGTTTATGTGGAGAAGGATGCCACAGCAAGCGGTAAAACTCCTTTTATGTGGGACATGCTGCAAATAACACTTTTAATTTCGTTCTTTTCATTGATAATGTTTTTATTTTACATAATACGCTCGGATATTATGTTATAAATTGGATTTGTCTACAATAATTTGCCTAAATCATATTTTTGCATTGTAAAACTGATTCGTTTGAGTCTTAATTGTTTCTTAGGTAAAATAAAAATTTTTACAATGTTAAGTTACGTATGATTATGAGCCATTGCTTCTTAAAGTAATTTGCCCTACGTTTATAACAAACATGGGGAAACACAAAATATGGGCAGTAGATAACCTTTTATTTTCCCAACGAAATTATTTTTATATATATGTAAATTTCTTAGTATTTGTTTCACGCTCAAAATTAAAGTATAATTTTTTGGACGGGAAACGTTCCAATGAATTTGGATACTGCAAGAGTCAATAAGTAAATGTTTTGACCTAATAAAACTGAAAATATTAGTTTGATTTTTTGTTACACCTTTTTTTAGAAAACTGGGTAATGGTTATATAGGGACTTGTTATAAAGAGACCACTAACTTTTAAAATAAGATAAAATAAAAATAAGATATTAAAATTAAGAATGACATAAATCATGATGACCTGATGCAGCATAAATGTTAGTTCCTTATCGGAGGCATCTATCAATAAATTACAGTATTGTCAGACAGGTAGGAAGAATGAATCAAACCATTTGCTTAGTGTGAACTTTTATTATGGTCTTATAAGTTTTGTAAAACAAGTCACGTCTTTTACTTGATCAACACTCATTATACTACATTCAAATGCCATCGATAGGTTAGGTTTGTCCTGCAATACCTAATGAAAGATAAGTAATATGTATTAATTTAGACGGCCACCACTAAGATACAATCGTAATAACATTGTCTCTGCCAGTAAAGGTGTTGGTCGCAGTTAATACACGGTACTATGTAACTCATGACGGAGACGGCAAGTGTTTTCTCTCCGCCGCGCCGCTTCAATATGCTCGCCCCGTAACTCAGGTTAAATAATGGCTCATGTTCTTGTCACTGCGTACAGCCACAAGCCAACTTCCCCGTGAGTTACCGGTGCTTTCGTTGTCAACAATATAATTGAAGGGCTTAAATTCACACAGTGAAGAAAAACACACAAAGTGTTACACTTCACATTTTGACGAAACGGTGTGATTTTTCGCAGACAGGTGTTACAGTGATTTTTTAAAAATTTGTTTAGCACCAAGATTCATAAATTAGGTGATTCGATTAGTATTAAAAACAAAGAAAGGTAATTTGTTGATAAATTCTTTAACAACTTTAAAATCATTTTAAGAAACAAAACAATATGTATGCATTATTTTTGTATCGGAATAAATAAATAAATTGTTATAAATGTTACAGCAACATTAATGTGAATAAATTATAAATTAGATACCAAATAAAACCATTTAATGCCGTAATTTAACTCTGAGTTTTTTATGATAGCATCCAATTTTTACTGATGAAATGTGAAAATACAGACTGTATTCTCATGTAAACTAAATCTTAATCCAACGAAACATAAATAAAGATTAAAGCCGAAGGAAATGTTGATATGTACAGAACGTGACGTCATTCGATGGTAAAGCCACGTCTTTGCATCCTTCATCCTCGGCGTTATCTCGGAGTGATAAATTTTATACGAATAAAATAACAAGTTGTTTATGTCCGAAGACTTGCCACACTTGTTTTCATTCTAGTATACTGTGTGTATTAAACATAACATTTATATTATCTTCCGGAAATGATGTAACAATTAATCTAAACTTGATACACAATAATTCTAATTCCAACGTATTGCCTCCATTATTTGATAAAGTGATGTAATAAAAGGTTTCATCCCAGGGACCCGTGAACAATATCAGTATTTCTAAAAGGTTTCCAGCAAACGATAAATAACGTAAAACATCTCCCATAAGAAAAACTTGTGAATTTAAAAACGTCTACTTTTTATACAATAAAACTTACGTGTTTACTTTTTTACGAAATGACATATGATCCTACTTGTATTGTTTTATTTCCTACAGAATATAAAGAGTAACCAAATCAGAAGGCAGAGTATTGTAGCAAGGTTAGTGCTAGGGCCCCTTCGAGCCACTATTAAAAAATCATTATAGAATAAATTAAAAAAGGTTAGTTGATAAAACACTACAAAACGATTAAATAGACAATAATAGCTGATAAAGTCACAAATACATAAACTATTTCAAAACTAAATTATACAACCTGCCAAAAAAAATATACATCACGTTTTTGGGTGTAAGTTGTGACATGTTTATTGATAGAATCGTTCATTTAATATCCAGTTATTTAAAATTAAAAATCCCTTACTGGAATTAATTTGGCTAAACTCCGCCATCGGTTTGACAGTTCTGCCTGGGTGGAGAGGAACACAATATTGTAATGGACGCACACATGTATAGGTTGTAGGTTACCCGAACATAACATAATACATTTGCTGACAATAATAGTTGTATTATTAGTATAACAACAATAACAAACCTACCTTAGATATTTAGATTCTATTACTAATCAGTAGTTTTCTAAAAAGGCGTTTGTTACAAAAACCTAATTTTCAACTGGGGAGACTCCACAATATCGTATCTTTCTCGTCATCGATATGAGTTGCAAGTGCAATCAACCGACGATGAGAGGCCTTCCAATATCGACTAGAGAGTAATGAGTTGCCAACGACTATTGTATCTACGAGGTGCATCGAGGTATCACAGTCTGTTAGAGCAGAGTTGACTGAAGTTTACTTCTACTTTTATTTACTAATTGCAGTACAATTATATTGATAAAACAAGCTACAGTTTTACTGAGGTGATTATCGTCCCGTACCTACCAATCCTCAAGCCCGGCTCGTGGTCGGTTTCGATCCCATTCTTAATCATTGAGCGATTTTTCGAACTGCTTGACTTTTATTGAATATTTCTTCGATAATTTATGTCGGGAATCTTGTATATCAAATTATTACGTTAAAAATACAGAAATATACTTTTATAATTAACTGTAAGGCTCCCATACAGCACACCAAGTCTAAAACACATTTAATAATCGTTTAAAAGAGCTAAAAATTATACGACTAATTATTAACCACATAAATGACGTATTCGAGACGTGCCTGGTTATACGTCTTCGCTAGCCACGTTTAGGAGATGACAAGACTTAAACCATTTTAAGACGAGCTCATATTAACCTTATAGAAGATGTTTTCAAGACATGCTCCATTGGGATTGTTAAATTTAAGTTCAAAAATGAGAACGTCTTAGTTTTTTCAATCACTACAAAAATGGACTATTTTAATCCAGATTTCAAATCTCACTTCATCTTCTTTATTTTAATTTTACAAGGGAAGTCTTAAAATGAAATCGAATTAGATTTGTATTAATTCTAGGTTTCAAAAATAGTTCACTAAAGTCCAGAATTAATTTAAGCTTTTGTTTTATTTGCATTAATACTTATATTTACCGATAAATAAAACTTAAATCACTCATTATCACCTACTAAAACGTCCTAAAGGTAAGTAATACAAAAAAGCTAGTGGTTTAATTTTAATTGATGAGTAATTAATTCAAAGTATTATTTGTCGATTATAAGATTAATAAAACACGTCCACAAAATGTTATCGAATCCAATGTAGGTGACGGATTGTAGATGTCAAGATTGCGTCTTAAGGCGGTCCCACACTTCTCGCTGAACAGGCCCAAACATTCAGCCTATACACAAAAGAATGCTCTACGTCAATCACTATGTATTTGTATATTAAATTCAGACGTCTATTCTGTTGAATTTAAAATGTATAAAACACGTCTACAAAATGTTAACGAACCTAATGTCGATGACGGATTGTAGATGTCAAGATTGCGTCTTAGATACACATAACATGCTCAATGTCAATCATTGTATTTACTGTATTTTTATAATTTTTTAAAAGAAACTCTGAGAAGGTTACCCGACTTCACTTATTCGACGTAGGGACTTAAACAGTAAATATTCTTTTACTGTCTACATTGTTTATATTTTTCGTCATTGATTAGAGATGTCAAGCTAGTAACATTTGTTGACATACATAAAGGGTTGACACTGCTACATCAAATGCATTGCATTTACCAAATGTATGTATTTGTTTTTAGAGCCACATTGAACAAACTATTGTAAATAAATCGTAGAACTGTCGAAGATATTAACATTCATGGGTCATTCTATAGCGATAACAATTTTAAAAGGTGACCAGTGAGAATCATACATTTGATTGTAAGTGTACGTATGCCTTCAAGCGTCTCAGATAGATGCCAGACCTACAAATATTTGGAAAAGCATTAATTTTAAAATGACTTTTAAATAATGTTAATGTGTGTGTTAATGTTATTTAAGAATTCATTGCGGACATTTTCTATAATTTCTTAAATAACATCAACTCCCCATCACTAACAACGATTTAAACAAATAAATGAAGTTAAGTGTTTACGAAATACAATGACCTTGGTTTATCAGCTGTGTAAAGCAATGTTAAAAATGATCAAAACTGTTGATTAAATTTGAATAAAAGCCATTAAAATTTATAATAAACATTGATTATAAATAGATAAGGGGCAGCGGCAGACGCTGCTTATTTCTGCTTACTTCTATCAGACCTCAGTCCGGCCATCCTGCCTCACTCACAAATAAGTCGCTCAGTGTCTTTCAATTGCTTGTGAAGTCCTTTCCTGTTCTTCAATTGATTTAAGTTACATTACGAAGTCTAGGAATGTCGTGGCCGACAATCTTAAATCTGGATATAAGCAGACCTGGGCAGAGAATGCCGCTGCTCTCTCTATGAGCCCCGGGGCCGGATTTAAGCTTAGGCTACATAGGCACGCGCCTAGAGGCCCGCACCACAAATGGGGCCCGCACCACAAAAAGGCCATCAACTTTGACCTGGACGGCAAAATGGGCCAAGGCCACTGGTTGAGCTTAGGGGCGAGGCCCACAGCTCCTAAATCCGGCCATGAAGCCTTGTTACAAATAATTTACTTCATTGAATTTTACTTCAATGCTTTACTTTGATTCCTATGAGCATAGACTAAGTACATCCATTCTTATTCGTTGTCAACAACTCTTGCATTTTATCATTTAAATATAAATAAAGTTTGGTTCTAGCATAGATTAAACATACTCCTTATCTCTTATAAGGAGTATGTTTAATCTATGGTTTTAGTAATCGAAATACAAATATATTCCTCTATATTATTGTTGAAAATAATTTTTTTTTCATAAATTGGTTTATTGTTAAACTTTGATAAACGCCTAGTGCGCCATATGAATTATTTTGTTGTTTAGCCATTAATTAATTATTCTTTTGAATGTTAATAATATTTGTTAACAATAAAACACCTAAGATTTCAGCAAGTAATCATTATTGTTACGGTTTTACTCTTTGACTTCTCAAGTTGTGCCCAACATTTTCGGTACTCTATGCCAAATCACAAATGAAATGTCAAGTCAAATTTGAACAACAAATAACAAAGAAAAGAAGTTAACGGATCAACTTAACTGTGTAACCGATTGCCATTACCTAGCTTCGTAAATTATGTCAAAGTAAATTAAATTATCTCGTAAATTTAATACAAAGTGTAATATAAATAGACTGTGATTAATTAGTGTTGTAACTATAAGTTACTTGTTAGAAAATTTCAAGCTTCCCACCGAGACAATTGCTAAATGAAGGTGAGTACCTCTGGATACTTTTTAACTGGTAAGCTTATTTTTTGCGAAGTTTTTTCTTTGTGAGTAAAAAGTATTCATATATATATAATATATAAACTGATTATTTAAATCACTAAGACAACAATGAAAACTTTTCTTCAAGCTAACCCTTCCTCATAGTTGGCCCACCTATATAGGTACCGGTAACTTAGGTAGTGATTCTTCAAGACATAGTTTAACCGATCATGGGGTTTCGCGTAGGTTGAATAAATGCAGTGTATTAATAGGGCCTAGTGTTAACCCCTAAAAGGGTTGGTATTCATGGTACTTACATATTATCTGGAGTATCTACTATTTGTACAATGTGCTGCGGTGGATAGGTTAGGTTAGTGTACTTGTATTGCTTGAGTTTCGCTTGTCCCATTCCCATAAATAAAACTTAGGTCGTCAAACTCCCTCCTCTTTGGTTGCTCAGTGTCAGGCAGCAATGAACTCAGTTGGCTCGTCTTTCACACCAATGATTCCGTCTTGCTTGATTTATTGCTTTAAACACCCTTGTTGATTAGGGCCTAATAAGTTTTTAGAGTGCAACTGGTATGATGCATCCACCAACTTACTCGGAAGCGACATACCGGTATCGATATATTATTCTATAGCCTAATCAATAACAGTATTTCGAAGATCAACTGTCAATTTCTCTTAAATTAACTTATGGATAGTTGCACCGTTATTAGGTAGGCCTACGGGTACAGTTTCATAAGCGGACACCAACTAATCAGATGCTATATATCGATATTAAACATTCGATATATAGAATCTCATTTTAAATTGATCTTTAACCTAAATAACACAAACACCTAAGCATTCGAGTCCTCATGGCGTATGTTGAAATGGTCTCTGAAAACTGGGATTAAAAGCAATGATGTCAGTTACACATACATTTTAATGAAACATTTATCAAGTAACAAGCAAATGAAATTAAATAATATTTTAAAATGCAACAAATAGGCTAATAAAGAAACGTATAACCAAGCAAAAACTTAGGTACAGTATATTTGCTTAGGCCTAACTTATATTAACTTAGTTTATTCCATTGTGGAATTATTTTATTCAATCCATGTAAGCAGCCCATAAAGTTTACAAACCCTCGTAATGATAATTTAAGTTTTAGCTGAGTATACGTTTCTTTATTATTCATTCATTTGTTTGATTGTAGTTTTCGTTCGTTTTTTATTTGTTAGATGTTTCATTAAAATATATTTGTAACTTCATTGCATATTTTTATTGACGATTCATAAGTTCTTGATTTTAGATTAGGTACGGTATAACATTAATATAAATACAGAGTAAAATAATTTTCTATATGTACTGTTAAAATGCAATTCAAAATATCTAGTGTTCTGATTCTATATATCGAATGTTTAAGATTGATATATCGCATCCGATTAGTTGGTGGCCGCTTATGAAACTGTACCCAGGCCTACTGTACCTAACTTAATAAATTGCAATGTTGCTTCGTTTAGGTACGGTACTGTAACTTAATAGTATGCAAGGTGTAGAATTCGGTAAAAATTAGGCTAAAGGTAACTTAATAACATTATTAAACAGAACTTAAGTTACTAGTTAATATCAAAATATATGTTTTACGTATTTAAACACTTCTTATTGTGTTGAAAATAATTACAAAATGAATTTATATTACCGTGGGTGGTTTTTACCAAGAAAACTACTATGACTGTGCCATTCAAATGAATACTTTTAATCATTACACTTCAATACAATAACTGAATTTGGTTTCTGTTGACAAAAGTTTAACTGTAACACTAACGTTACTAAGCCAAATAGATGCGAAAAGTCAGTCCAGAGCATACTCTAACCAGACGCCAAGCACTGTGCCCCGAGATGTACCAAGGCCTACATTAAAAATTGTACCTTCTCATCAGCCATAACATATACAAATAGAAATATAAAATCAATTTATAGGCCAGTGCTAAGTTCCTGTACAAGTAAACAGTTGAAAGGCCTATTTTGGTTGTCAAATATAGAAGTCATTGGAGTAACCAGTACATGGTTATTATGCTTTCATTTCAATTACAGATATAGTTAGTACTGTATAGTACAAGTAGTATAGTACAACTTTACTAGTTAGTAGTTTAACTAGGCCATATTACTAACTTAGGGCTATTAGTTATTGTTTAAACTATATGGTGGCTTCGATGGGATATTTTCAATAGGTATTTTAAGGTTAGCAATTTATTTTTGTATCCCCATGTATTACTATTTACTTGGTTTAGGTACCGGTACCCAGAACTGGGTATTTACTACTCTGATGGTGTTTTGGAGTGTTTAATAAATTAAAAATGTTGTATGAAAAGAATTGAAATTCAATTGCATTGTGATTTTGTTCTGTATTTGTCCAACCATAAAATTAGGCCCTCCATATTTTTAAATTTTTAAAGAATGTCTCATATTTAACCAGTTACTTCATAGTTTGGCAGTGGTGGGGGTTTTTACGCTTGACAGGGCTTTTTATAAAAATTGCCATTTTATTATTTATTTATTGATAAAATTATAAATATTCGTACCCTAGTAAATAAAATGTCCCCAAATGTTATACATTAATAGCAAGGGTAGTAAGAGTAGATGTGAATTACATTGGCGCGTTTACGTAAAATATCATAAATACCCAATATACCCGGGTATTTATGAATTTTGGGTATTTACCCCGAGTTTTAAATTCCCGGGTATTTTACATCACTATGTACGAGGTATGTTTTTAAAGTAATTACCGTTTTTCAATCCTGCCGTTGTAGTGCTGCGTTTGGCATTTCTGAATGCTGCGCTGTGTACCTGCCTCTAATGGCAAGCCTAGGACTACACTACGGAAAAAATTTACCAGATTTTCATCCGTTTGTGAGCATTCAAAATGGCGCCGCCGATTGAGGTCCTCGCCAACTATGAAGTCACCCTGCGATTCAATTTCTAAGTGTTAACAGTGTGAAAGATGCTGGAATTCATCGGCAGATTAGTGAAGTGTATTGAAAAACAAAAGCACTAGCACGCAAATGGGTTAGAACATTTGAAGATGGCCACATGAATGTTCATGACATGGAACGAAGTGGGTGACCCCTCTGTCATTTGCTTAAAATTGATCAAAACGTGAGAGAAAACAGACGGTTTACGATTTTATCGCTATCTTATGAGTTTTATTTAGCGTTCAGAAGTGTCTTGTAATTGTGTTACCGAATGCCTAGTTTATAGAAAGTTGTGCTCACACTTCAAAAATGTTGACTGATGTGCACAAAACCAAACGTTTGAGGAGTGCGTTCACTTCTCTTGAGCGGTACAAGGAGGAAGGTGATGGTTTTTTAAGCCAATTTGTCACAGGTTTCGAATCACTTCTTGACGCTTGAGGTGTCAAAACACTTTGCTATAGACTTCCCTAATCTCCTGATGAATTTCAGCCGCTTTCATACCGTTATGACTTATAAATAAAATTGCGGCACGACATCACAATCTGCGGGGACCTCAATCAGCGGCACCATTTTGAATGCTCACAAACAGATGAAAATCCAGTTGATTTTTAACCGTAGTTGCGTCCTAGTCTTGCCAATAGATGCAGGTACACAGCGCAGCATGCAGGAGTGCCAGTTGCAACGACGGAATTCAAAAATGGTACTTACTTTAAAAACATGCCTCGTATTTAAATGTTTGCAGGTTTTTTTTGTATTGAGATTTTTGAGTTTCTCTATCCCCACATTGGTATTTTACTGTCAGTGCACTAGGCAGTTCTAGGTACTCAGTATAAAGAGTACCGTACTTGTATACGCTTAAAGAGTACATTTATGTACTTAACTGCAGTACCTATCATTGGATTTAAATTAATTACTAAGCTTTCATTATGATTTGTTTAAGTACCTAATTTTTAAATGTTAGACTATTTTAACTGATTAGGCCCTAATTGTTTTCATGTTGCTGCCAACCAAGATTGAAAAGAGACAGCCTGCTCTACAGAATAGGAGCCCAACACCTAACCAGACTTCAGACCTATGGGAGATGGTCACTCGTAGCTCACAGCTCATAAAAGATTAGAAGGTAAAATTAAAATAATACTTTGGCCTAGGTCAGGACATTAAACTTTTAAACATTTTTTTGTTCAGCCTCTTTCTAATAAGACTTGGCATAGTGCAATCCTAATCAAATCATAAATAAAATTAAAAAGTGGATTCATCTTTAAACTATGTATATCTAGCATTGACAAGCGTCAGGTTTTGTTACCGAGTCAGTGCCAAGCTAAGGAAGTAATAATTATAATGATTTACTTGCACCTCGGATTATCCGGACCTGAATCTTCCGGATCACGGATTAACCGGACAAGGTTTTCCGAGATAAAGAAACTGAAAATTACAGTCAAAATGTGATTTTCCCGGCCGATTTTAAAAATCCATATAACAAAAAATTTAACTTCCAACTTAAGAGACTAAGCCTCCCGCATAGGTGTAACATATTCCCATTATGTAAGCTTTAAACCAATTCACTGAATGGGCGTGGCAAGCCATTTACCAACAGAGTAACAGTTACATGCATACGTGTCGTCGGTCCGCTGCATTTAGCCCAAGCTGCACAGTAAAAACCAGCTGCATCCCGTATACGTAACCCTGGTCTATTGTAAGGTTTTTTTAACATTGTGTCACGTGTATGTGGGACAGTCGGTAGCCAACGTTTTAATAAAAAACATCGCTTACAATAAAAATTTAAATTTACAGGGAGCATTAATTTGACATTTGAATCAAGTTTTTTTCGTGATAAATAAATGAGATATTACTCATTCTGTTTAACATTGGTTTTTATGAAGCGTAAATCCAATACTGCCACCGTTTCCAACTTAAACCTACTTAGGCTTAGAAGATCTTACACTCACAAATTATAGGCTTACACTTTATTAACCATCATTATAGTCATTATAGTATAACTGTTAGTAGGCACTGTCATCGAGAATGGTATATCCATATTCTACCTGTTTAGGAATAACTATAATTTATTTGGCAGCTCTAGAAATCAATTAGAATATTTTTTAATTGCCTGATTAGGTGGTCAAATATAGTAAATCAAATTAGATTTTTAGATGTCCTTTTAATAATTTATGATAAAATATTAGAATGTACCCGTTCTTCGCTCAGGTTAGAAAGGTTGAGAGCTTGAAACAGCTGTTCTTGCTTCTGCTCTTTAAGCTGCCAAATGGAAGTATCCACAGCTGTTCGCACTACAGTTTGTGAATGTTTACTTTCTTCTGAGATGTAAACATTGAAACTTAGGACGTTCACGGGACGTAGCCTGAGGGGATTTTAAGGAAGTGAATAGGCCTGTGTGTTGCACAGGATCAAGATCTACCTTTGTGTAAAGTTTCAGCCCAGTCAGTTCAGCAGTTTTTGTGTTTACCCGAAACAGCAGACAGACAGACATACAGAAACCACCTTTTTTATAATATTTTAGATAAATCGTTACACATTTTAAATGATGGTATATAAAAAGATTTTACTTTAATTTGGTTTAAACTCAGACTAATAGTATAAAAAATATTTTATTTAGTATAAAAACTCACTAATAGTCAAAAGAATTCCATTTTTGATTGAAATAGAAGGAGCTAGAAAATACCCCAGTCACAGTAAACCTGCGTACCAAGCAAATTTCCAATGCATACATAAATGTCTTGATACTACGTAACGCCACTTACCAAGTTTCGTAAAAATATACTCACAAATAAGCGATATATGCACTTTAAATTATTCTCCATAAGAATATCATGGGGGCTGGGTACGCAGGTTTGCTGCTACGGGAACTTTTGGCAACAATTTTTTTTTAGCAAATATCAATAGACCACAACCAGATTAAGCCATACTGTACTAAGTTTTGTCTGTATATGTTGGGAGATATAACAATTTTATTATTCTTTATAAGACTAGACAACGTACTGTGTTAAGCACTTTCAGTATCTCGGTAACAAATTGACGTAGAGCAATGATCAAAACACCAAATTGTGTGTGTTTTTTAAGCTTAATCCAATGGTGCAAACTAAAATTTGACTACTTAACAAAATATATGTAAAAAATTCAAAAAACACATTTTTGGGGTACAAAACCCCCCCAAAATACCCCTTGGGATAGTGTAATCGGCTGGTTTTCGAACTAGTAAATGTTGTTTTACACGTTTATTACCAAATGTCATCAAAGTCGGACCCAAAAGTCGGACTTTTTACGAGAGTTATCGCACCCACGGACACATTTATATAAATACAGTTTTAAAAAAATGGTGTTTTTGGCATCTGGGGATCTCAAAACGAAAAGTTATCATGATCCCGGGCCTAGGTCTTACCATGCCGACTACGGTAATAGCTTCTTCCCTACAGGAGAAATTTGCTAAAAACGTATACTTGCATGCATTTTGTACAAAATTGATTATTTATTTTTGTAACTATATTTCCCTACATTTGTTACATACCTTATGTGTTTATTACAGATTTTGGTGGACATCAACTTCTAGAATGCGCCAGCCATTACAAGCCATCACAGACACCATCATAATTTAAAATTTGTTACAATTTAAATAATATTAATTTTTTACTTAAATTTACAAAAGTAGACATGCATTTTGTATTTTATTTAACCAAAACAGTCATGGTTCTAATATTTAATTAGGAGTAAAAAATTACGAAGCATGTAAAATAATTATTGTTTATTTTTTTTAAACATTTACAAATAATTGAACAAAAGTAAGGCCTAATTTTTGTGGATAAAAATAATCAATAACAATTTTGTTAAGGCTTCGTATAATAAAATATGTTTCCTGTAATTTATTAGTAAATTTCGACTATTATTTGTGTTGTTATAAATGATAATTTTGTTTTTTCTTTATGATTTAAAGTTCAAAGAAAATGTGTTTTTTTTTCAAATTCTGTTACAAAATATTCAACCGATTTTCAATTTAGTACAATATTTTATTTGATGACGTAGACTTCTTAAGAATATCTCAAAGTGGTCACGTTTTATACATCATAGACATTAAACATCTTTAGGTATTCTTTACATGAGTATACAGTGTTTGTAGGCCTCTTAAGAATGTCTGAAAGTGGTCACAGTTTATATATTTTAGACATATTAAACATCTTCTAGAATTCTTTAAAAATACTTAATTTAAACGTCTTATAAGAGACTTCCTTAGACATCTTGGAGACATTAAACATCTTTAGGTATTCTTTACATGAGTATACAGTGTTTGTAGGCCTCTTAAGAATGTCTGAAAGTGGTCACAGTTTATATATTTTAGACATATTAAACATCTTCTAGAATTCTTTAAAAATACTTAATTTAAACGTCTTATAAGAGACTTCCTTAGACATCTTGGAGACATAATTTCAGTGGAGATTTTACGTTGTTTATTAAAATCGATGGTATTGGGAGGTTTAGAACTAGTATAAAAAAATACCTTGAGGTATTAAAATAGCTTGAAGATGGATAAAATGTATCTTAGAACCATCTTCTTAGACCTATTTTAAACGTCTTCTAGCGGAGGGAAGTGTACGAAACTTTTAGTATAATTTACGTATAATTGACGTAAAACCTGGTCTCGTGAGACGTCTTAAAAAAGTGTAAGCATGCTCATTGTGACCTTTTTTAAACATCTTCAAGAGGAGAGTGTGCTATATGGGCTTATACACCCTTGAACTAATTTGGTGATATACCATAACCGGTTTGAAAATTGAAATAGTACTCTATGGTTCTCGGTTTCAAACATAGATAAATTTTATTTTTGAAACTCATAATAGCGATGGATTTGAATTTATTTTTTGATTTATTTGGACTTTACCTATCGCTTCTAGTGTTTAAAACTACACTACGTTTCGGGAGGTAAGGAAACTCCTCCCGTTATCAAGTGAACCCTACTTACATCTAAATATCAAACTCTTACACCTAACTAACCTACATTTTTTTGGATTTTTTTTGATTTTTCTTTTACATTCTAATTTACACTAACACAAAGATAACAAAAAATCAAATACAATACACTAACACAAAATTTATATCACACCTAACTAACCTACATTTTTTAAATATTTTCCTTTACAATTTAATTTGACTAACAGAAAGATAACAAATATATATACAAAAAATCGAATACAATACACTAACACAACATTTATATATACGAACAAATGAAAAACTGACAATACATTACCTGTTCTGCATCGTGGCCTCCAAGCTGACGGGCAAACACGGGAAACGGGCTCACGTCCATCCACAACCAAATCGCACACTAGACTAGTGGCTAGCGGCAGTGGAGGGGGGAGAGCCGTTACCCCCACCTACCGACAGGGGCACGTGACGACACAGCTGTGGCTACCCACACGTCTTTGTCGACGGGAACATGACACGGAAACCAAAAACTGCACGATTCCTCCTAGAATGCTACACGGGCACCAGTACGATATTCTCATAGAGATTACCGCATGCCTCCAAGGTGAGCATTGGGAACTGGTCATGCAATCAGGTGGCCGTGTTTCCTCCAAGGGCGATCACGGACGCATGTGTCGTAGCCGCATTGGATGGACTCTAGACGCAGGAGCAACTGTAACACAAGGAACTGGCGTGTGTTTGCGGGGTGATTTTTGACTGAAATGGTTTTTAATTAAGGGAATCCATAGTGGCCTGACATCAATACTACTCTGACTTATTGGATTTTCATGTAATTTAATTAATGCCCCTTCAACAAACTTTCTTTTATAATAGTGAGACTCATGATGTATAATTTTTGCCTCTTCCCAACTAAATTTATGATCATTTTCCCAGGCGTGTTTTGCCAATTTAGATTTAACTGTTTCGCCATTTTTTGTGTTTCTTTTATGTTCGTTTATACGAACTTTTAGCGGCCTTTTAGTTTCCCCTATATATTCGCCCTCACATTCACATTTGATGCTGTAGATACAGTTTTTTGAGGCTTGTTCTTCATTTTTCGGTTTTACTTTAGTTAGTTGCTGTCTCAGAGTGTTTGACGATTTAAAAGCTGTTAAGATCTTATATTTTCTAGCAACTCGCCTTATTTTTTCCGACAGTTTTGGGACATATGGGATGCTTATGAAAGCTGTTGGTTTATCCACATTTGGAACAGTGTTTGGCTTTGTCCCCCTTTCCTTTTTGCATCTGCTAATTATTTTTTGAGGATAACCATTCTTTTGTAACTCTTGTGAAATTTTATTGTGCTCCGCGTCTAAAGTTTTCTTTTCACAACAAACTGATTTGGCCCTGTCGAAAAGAGAATAAGCTACTGATTCTTTGACTGATTCACAGTGGTTTGATTTGTAATTGAGGTATCGACCTGTGTGTGTTTTCTTTCTAAAAATTTCTGTTTTAAGGGCGTTTCCATCTTTAACTACATTTACATCCAAAAATGCTAGTTTTTTGTCTTGTTCTTTTTCTGTTGTGAGTTTAATTGTTGGTGAAACTTTATTTAAATGCTTAGTAAACTCGTCTAACTTTTTATCGCCATGATTCCAGACTGCAAAGACATCGTCAACGTACCTCAGCCACACTTTCGGTTGAAAACAAGCAGACGCAATAGCTTTCTGTTCGAATTCTTCCATAAATATGTTGGCAAATATTGGTGACAAAGGTGATCCCATTGCCATTCCCTCATCCTGGCGGAATATTTGGCCCTCCAATTCAAAATAATTTGACTCAGTACATAATTTAAGCAAATCCATAATTACATTTACTGGGATTTTGGTTCTTGTGTTTAAGTTTTGGTCATTGAGTAACCGTTTTTCAATGATTTCTAGTGTTTGGTTTACGGGGATATTAGTGAAAAGACTTTCAACATCAAAACTAACTAACATGTCCTCGTCTGAAATTTGCATGTCTTTTACGATTTCTACAAAATGCTTTGTGTTTGTTACATGTGAATCAGTATTTCCTGATAAAGGTTTGAGTATGGGCAGGAGAAATCTACATAGTTCTCTACTTGGGGAGTCTCTTGAACTAACAATGGGTCTCAGAGGAACACCTTCTTTGTGTATTTTTGGTAGCCCATACATGTGAGGAGTTTTTGAGTGGTGTGGTGTAAGTCGTTTGCGCTGTGCGTCTGTAAAAAATTCTTTGTGTTTTCTGAGAGTCTTTTCGATTTTATTTTCATAACTTTTAGTTGGGTCCTTCTTTAGTAGTGTGTATTTTCCAGCTTTAAGAACATCCTGAATTTTATGCGAATAATCAACTTTATTTATTAGCACAGTTGCATTTCCTTTGTCGGCTGGTAAAATCTTTAGGGTTTCTTCCTTTTTTAAAGCATTTAAGGCCTCTTTTTCATTTCTTGTTATGTTTGGTTTCACTGGTTTTATATTTTTAAGTGCCGCACTGGCCTCACTTCTGAATTGATCAGCTACATCCTCAGGGAGCTGGGGTGTCGCCGATTCAATACCAGTAATGAAATCAAGTACGTTTACGGCTTTAGGAGCTACAGCAAAATTTAGACCTTTAGAAAGTAGTTCTATTTCGTCGTGAGTCAGTGTTTTGTCCGAGAGGTTGACGACCGCTTGGGGCGTTGCGGAATTCGTGGAATTTTCCACTTGCGCCACTAAACCCGGCGTGTTCAAACCTTCTCTCGCCCTACTGTCCATTGCTTTCAAGTGATTTAGCTTCTTTATTTGTGATTGTTTGATGGATTCACTGTGCCTATCAGCAGATTTGTTTAAGTTTTTTAAGATGTTTTCAAACTCTGGACCTATTAACTCAAACAATTTTTCTGTTTCTACGTTTACTTGAGTTTTGAGTTTTTCTTTGTTGCTCAAATGAAAATTAAGCCTATCTTTCATTAGTTTTTGGCTGGCTGTTGATAAAATCTTTTTCGCTCTGTGGCTGTAGTAAGGAGATTTTAATATGAGACCTTTGGGAACGAGTCCTTCTTTTTTACATTTGGTCAAATACGTGACATGATTATTTTCTTTAGTAAGTTTAATCTTAAGTTTTTCTAATTTTCTGATTTTTTGTCTGGTTCCGGGTCCAAACCGTGAATCAACTGTATTTTTGAAACTCATAATAGCGATGGATTTGAATTTATTTTTTGATTTATTTGGACTTTACCTATCGCTTCTAGTGTTTAAAACTACACTACGTTTCGGGAGGTAAGGAAACTCCTCCCGTTATCAAGTGAACCCTACTTACATCTAAATATCAAACTCTTACACCTAACTAACCTACATTTTTTTGGATTTTTTTGATTTTTCTTTTACATTCTAATTTACACTAACACAAAGATAACAAAAAATCAAATACAATTGTATAATTGTACAATTGTATTTGATTTTTTGTTATCTTTGTGTTAGTGTAAATTAGAATGTAAAAGAAAAATCAAAAAAATCCAAAAAAATGTAGGTTAGTTAGGTGTAAGAGTTTGATATTTAGATGTAAGTAGGGTTCACTTGATAACGGGAGGAGTTTCCTTACCTCCCGAAACGTAGTGTAGTTTTAAACACTAGAAGCGATAGGTAAAGTCCAAATAAATCAAAAAATAAATTCAAATCCATCGCTATTATGAGTTTCAAAAATACAGTTGATTCACGGTTTGGACCCGGAACCAGACAAAAAATCAGAAAATTAGAAAAACTTAAGATTAAACTTACTAAAGAAAATAATCATGTCACGTATTTGACCAAATGTAAAAAAGAAGGACTCGTTCCCAAAGGTCTCATATTAAAATCTCCTTACTACAGCCACAGAGCGAAAAAGATTTTATCAACAGCCAGCCAAAAACTAATGAAAGATAGGCTTAATTTTCATTTGAGCAACAAAGAAAAACTCAAAACTCAAGTAAACGTAGAAACAGAAAAATTGTTTGAGTTAATAGGTCCAGAGTTTGAAAACATCTTAAAAAACTTAAACAAATCTGCTGATAGGCACAGTGAATCCATCAAACAATCACAAATAAAGAAGCTAAATCACTTGAAAGCAATGGACAGTAGGGCGAGAGAAGGTTTGAACACGCCGGGTTTAGTGGCGCAAGTGGAAAATTCCACGAATTCCGCAACGCCCCAAGCGGTCGTCAACCTCTCGGACAAAACACTGACTCACGACGAAATAGAACTACTTTCTAAAGGTCTAAATTTTGCTGTAGCTCCTAAAGCCGTAAACGTACTTGATTTCATTACTGGTATTGAATCGGCGACACCCCAGCTCCCTGAGGATGTAGCTGATCAATTCAGAAGTGAGGCCAGTGCGGCACTTAAAAATATAAAACCAGTGAAACCAAACATAACAAGAAATGAAAAAGAGGCCTTAAATGCTTTAAAAAAGGAAGAAACCCTAAAGATTTTACCAGCCGACAAAGGAAATGCAACTGTGCTAATAAATAAAGTTGATTATTCGCATAAAATTCAGGATGTTCTTAAAGCTGGAAAATACACACTACTAAAGAAGGACCCAACTAAAAGTTATGAAAATAAAATCGAAAAGACTCTCAGAAAACACAAAGAATTTTTTACAGACGCACAGCGCAAACGACTTACACCACACCACTCAAAAACTCCTCACATGTATGGGCTACCAAAAATACACAAAGAAGGTGTTCCTCTGAGACCCATTGTTAGTTCAAGAGACTCCCCAAGTAGAGAACTATGTAGATTTCTCCTGCCCATACTCAAACCTTTATCAGGAAATACTGATTCACATGTAACAAACACAAAGCATTTTGTAGAAATCGTAAAAGACATGCAAATTTCAGACGAGGACATGTTAGTTAGTTTTGATGTTGAAAGTCTTTTCACTAATATCCCCGTAAACCAAACACTAGAAATCATTGAAAAACGGTTACTCAATGACCAAAACTTAAACACAAGAACCAAAATCCCAGTAAATGTAATTATGGATTTGCTTAAATTATGTACTGAGTCAAATTATTTTGAATTGGAGGGCCAAATATTCCGCCAGGATGAGGGAATGGCAATGGGATCGCCTTTGTCACCAATATTTGCCAACATATTTATGGAAGAATTCGAACAGAAAGCTATTGCGTCTGCTTGTTTTCAACCGAAAGTGTGGCTGAGGTACGTTGACGATGTCTTTGCAGTCTGGAATCATGGCGATAAAAAGTTAGACGAGTTTACTAAGCATTTAAATAAAGTTTCACCAACAATTAAACTCACAACAGAAAAAGAACAAGACAAAAAACTAGCATTTTTGGATGTAAATGTAGTTAAAGATGGAAACGCCCTTAAAACAGAAATTTTTAGAAAGAAAACACACACAGGTCGATACCTCAATTACAAATCAAACCACTGTGAATCAGTCAAAGAATCAGTAGCTTATTCTCTTTTCGACAGGGCCAAATCAGTTTGTTGTGAAAAGAAAACTTTAGACGCGGAGCACAATAAAATTTCACAAGAGTTACAAAAGAATGGTTATCCTCAAAAAATAATTAGCAGATGCAAAAAGGAAAGGGGGACAAAGCCAAACACTGTTCCAAATGTGGATAAACCAACAGCTTTCATAAGCATCCCATATGTCCCAAAACTGTCGGAAAAAATAAGGCGAGTTGCTAGAAAATATAAGATCTTAACAGCTTTTAAATCGTCAAACACTCTGAGACAGCAACTAACTAAAGTAAAACCGAAAAATGAAGAACAAGCCTCAAAAAACTGTATCTACAGCATCAAATGTGAATGTGAGGGCGAATATATAGGGGAAACTAAAAGGCCGCTAAAAGTTCGTATAAACGAACATAAAAGAAACACAAAAAATGGCGAAACAGTTAAATCTAAATTGGCAAAACACGCCTGGGAAAATGATCATAAATTTAGTTGGGAAGAGGCAAAAATTATACATCATGAGTCTCACTATTATAAAAGAAAGTTTGTTGAAGGGGCATTAATTAAATTACATGAAAATCCAATAAGTCAGAGTAGTATTGATGTCAGGCCACTATGGATTCCCTTAATTAAAAACCATTTCAGTCAAAAATCACCCCGCAAACACACGCCAGTTCCTTGTGTTACAGTTGCTCCTGCGTCTAGAGTCCATCCAATGCGGCTACGACACATGCGTCCGTGATCGCCCTTGGAGGAAACACGGCCACCTGATTGCATGACCAGTTCCCAATGCTCACCTTGGAGGCATGCGGTAATCTCTATGAGAATATCGTACTGGTGCCCGTGTAGCATTCTAGGAGGAATCGTGCAGTTTTTGGTTTCCGTGTCATGTTCCCGTCGACAAAGACGTGTGGGTAGCCACAGCTGTGTCGTCACGTGCCCCTGTCGGTAGGTGGGGGTAACGGCTCTCCCCCCTCCACTGCCGCTAGCCACTAGTCTAGTGTGCGATTTGGTTGTGGATGGACGTGAGCCCGTTTCCCGTGTTTGCCCGTCAGCTTGGAGGCCACGATGCAGAACAGGTAATGTATTGTCAGTTTTTCATTTGTTCGTATATATAAATGTTGTGTTAGTGTATTGTATTCGATTTTTTGTATATATATTTGTTATCTTTCTGTTAGTCAAATTAAATTGTAAAGGAAAATATTTAAAAAATGTAGGTTAGTTAGGTGTGATATAAATTTTGTGTTAGTGTATTGTATTTGATTTTTTGTTATCTTTGTGTTAGTGTAAATTAGAATGTAAAAGAAAAATCAAAAAAATCCAAAAAAATGTAGGTTAGTTAGGTGTAAGAGTTTGATATTTAGATGTAAGTAGGGTTCACTTGATAACGGGAGGAGTTTCCTTACCTCCCGAAACGTAGTGTAGTTTTAAACACTAGAAGCGATAGGTAAAGTCCAAATAAATCAAAAAATAAATAGATAAATTTGTCTTAGTATCAGAGACCTTACAATTGTTGATGCTGAAGTAGATGTTTCTGCAGCTTCCGCTCATATCCGAACCACCGGGTTCAGGTATTACAACACAGTTTAAAGATATGCGTGTTTGGCAGGAATGAACATTTCGTTCAATTCACACTGATGACCTCGACCAAAAGATGTGATCAAATTATAGTTTTGGTCCTAGGACAAAAAGGTCATAAAAATTACTTTTTATCCAAGGAATAAAAATAGCAGCTTTAGCATATCGATGCACGTGTTTAAAACATCCGTTTTGAAGCAGTATGACGAAATAGTATATTCATCACTAGTACCAAAAGTCACGCGTTTCGATCCGATCTCTAGTTCAACGGCCGAGACGGAGCCGAGACTGAAAAATAAGCGAAGTTCGAAAAGCCACTTTTGGTCTGTTGATGTTCTATATTGTTCATCATACTGAAAACAATATTAAGATAATAATTTCACAAAAATTAAATCTTGTTTACCTATTTACTTTCAAAAGTTTGCTTTTATCTTGATCTTAATACTGTAAAAATGGCTGTTACACAAGTTTTCACTGTTTACAAGTTGAATAATTCCCTCACTTCATACTTAACAGCTGAGACCTCACCCAAAAGGTGTCATGAATGATATTTTTTGTTCTAGGACGAAAAAGGTCACAAAAACAATACTTTCTTTATCCAAAGAACAAAAAATAAGAGCTTTAGCATATCTATGCATGTGTTTAAAACAACTATTTTGAAGCAGTATGACGAAAAGTAATTTAAGGACCTACTGTAATTATTAGTAAGAATTACTGATGGAAAGTATAGAGCTTCAAGTTGGAATATTTGTTTAAGGGATAGAATGGAGCGATTAAGGTTTATTAAAAAAAATAACCAAATTAATCGAATACATTATTTTTACGATAAGTATTTATGAAGAACTGTGCAAGGAAATACTTCTAAAAACTTGAAATCAGTTACACCTCGATAACTTCAATCTGCTGAGTTACCTCATTAATTAATTCAAGGAAAATGGTTCGTTAAACAAATTATTGGATTATAATTAAAAAGTCAATTAAAAGGTTTTAGTGCATTTGCATAGAATACTATTAAACATTTAAAAAAAGCTTTTACCAACTTAATCTACGTAAAATATTCACCATGAAAACTATATTTTTATAATTTAAATCATCACACGGGAACGATAGGCAAGGCCGCTAAGCACTTTGTGGGCAGTTGAGTGAAGAAGATAGGGGGAAGAGCCTCTTGTTATTAAGTAATGAAACTTGGTACTTACTAGTTTACACAATGTAGTCCTTAAACGGTAAAAACTACTCATTAGGCGTTGCATATTATTCTGATCAAATTTTTCATTCTATTGTAAATAAATCATTTTTATTTTATTTTTAATAATGTATTACATGGATACTTATGTACCAGTAAACGAAATAATGCGTCTTAAGAGAGAGTATTATGCTAAAACCTTTCATATTACATTTGGGTTAAATCTTTATTCAGTATTAATGAAACTACTCTCGTTATAAATTGGTAGGGTTCACTTGGTAACGGGAACAGTTTCCTTTACTTTAATACTTTACATCTGAATTAGCTCAATATTTTACTTTTATCGTCAGCGATATGAGTTGCAAGTGCAATCGACCGATGATAAGGGTTCTTCAAATATTGACTAGGGAGTAATGAGTTGTCAGACCCTCGCAGCACCGGGACTCAGCGAGATACTATAGTGTCATTTACTGTGGATTATGATTAAAGTTTACTTCCTCCAGGCCAATAAATATGTATTCAATAAGTGCAATGGCTTTAATAACAAATGAAAAACCAGATAAAGTAATTACTCGCAGGTACGAATTAAATTTAATCTAGTAATCCTAATTCTTTAACACTCTCTTGAAGTTAATTTCACTAACTTATGTCATTGTTCAGTCAGCATTATTGCCTATTTTGTTTAGTAAGTTCTTAGTAAATGTTTGCTTCATTGTGGTTGCAAGCATTATGATAAGCAAAATGTATAAAATCTCAACAGTTTCATAAGTAACTATATGTTATATGTATATATAACATACTTTATGTTACTGTTCAGTTTAATGTATACAACTAATACTGTAATTACAATAAAATACACATATCTTTGAAGTGAAGCAAGTTCCTTATTTGAAATAATGATGGTTTCACATCAGAATAAATTTATAGCTTACGGTTGGTTTGGAACCTCCAGGTTGGGGGACTGTTATGTAAACAGATATTGTTGTTTGGTGAGATTTGAACCTGAGACTTCGAAGACCAAAGTCACACGTTCCAAACAGTACAGTTAACCAAACGCAATGTATTGTTTTAAATATGAATTTGTCTTTCCTGCTCCTTTTAAAGTTTATAGTCGGTAATATAATGTACATGCACTTTCATATGCCTATACTAACAATCATATACTACTAATTTGCCTATACTATTACTATATTATTACTGTGCCTATGCCTACACTATTACTATGCCATACTATTACTACATTATGCCTATAATAACAATGATTTCATATCCCTAGTACAGTACTTAACAAACATACCAATTACATAGCTTGCACAATTCACTTCCTAGTACGTTATAAGATTCCTACATACTTCCTATATACTTCCTAGCGTTATAACATTGGATCAATATACGATAATGTTTGAGGTAACTTATCTTAAACTACCAAAATTAATACCAAAACGTATTTTCAATTTGTTATAGGACGACACCTTTTGATAGCAAGGTAACTGATATGACACATGAAACTTAGTGTAACACATTGGATACATGGAAAAGGTTATATTATATGCTGGGGATTTTAAATAAATTGAGTATTATATTATACTGACAGTCTATAAGGTAAAACCCAAAATAAGTATTTTCAATCGTTTTTGAATTATTTTCATTCTTTAAACAGAAAAATATATAGTGTAGGTAATAACTAAATGTGCCTGTAATATGGACGAGTTTCAACATTGGTTGATTGTTCTAACACATGAAGCTTACTAACACCAATATGTATTTTGACTGATTTGTTCTGGATGACCCCCTTCGAAAGCAAACTAACACCGTAAAATCCTCCTTACACATTGGCCCTTGCTATCAATAACGAATCGAAATACGTACTGATGTTTGTGATTTTTAGATTTTTTAACTAACTATATTTAAACTGTACTTTTAGGCAAACTAAGTCTAAAGTAAAAAGGTTTGTTAAAATGTATCTAACAATATAAATATGGTATATAGACCGTACA
This sequence comes from Allygus modestus, assembly GCA_963675035.1. Taxonomy (NCBI): domain Eukaryota; kingdom Metazoa; phylum Arthropoda; class Insecta; order Hemiptera; family Cicadellidae; genus Allygus; species Allygus modestus. The sequence continues at coordinate 187,859,204 of OY776112.1, read as the reverse complement.
TATGTATAGATTGAGAACGGAATATTGATAGTTTAAAATATATTAGTTTTATTTTAAACTAGCTGGTAATCCCATGCTTCGCAACGGCGAAAACAATTCAGAGTAGAAAAACTAAGTAGTGTGGTGCATTCTGTGGTTAGCCCGTGGAACTACTACGAATCAAGATAATCTGTTTGTATTTTCATCAGCTCAAACAAAAATTAAACTCCATAAGGAATACATGGGAACTTTTAATTCCCGTGGGGCAAAGCTCTATAGGATTTCATAACGAAAATAGGTCTATGTATTTATTTGGTATATAAGGAAAATTCCTTTTAATTTTCATGCCAATCGGTTCAGCAGTTTTTGAGTGATTGAGGAACAAAAATCAGACAGACATACACCATCCCATTTTTATATATTAGTATGATTAGTATGATTAGTATTATATGTTAGTATCTATTAAGGAAATATTTTTCTCTACTAAACAATTTTATGTAAAGACAAATATTTTAAAGCTAATGTGGTATTGGTGGTTTCGTTTATATTTTTAAGAGTTTTGATAAACAGAATATTTACAATATTTCAATACACTAGGAGTACGCTCTTATATCGCGTATAAGGATTGAGTGATCGCGTAAAATACAAAAAAAATGTTTCAATTGACAATATACCTCATGGGCCCTCCATTATAACTGCAGCTTGACAATGACACACAAATCCAGAACATGACAAACAATGAGGCCTGAAATCTGTCAATCAGTCAGACAAAGTGCATATGAAGTAGTTACTCACCCCTCAGTCTCACTGAGGGCTGTATCATCTAGGCCCTCATAATAATATCAGCTGAAGATTTTGATAAAATATAATATGTTGGCCGCAATAATGGTCCCCAATCAGTGAGAGCACGTGGTTTAAAAGTAGTTATACACTTTGGTTCCACTGGAGGACCCATCAGGATATTTATTTTATTGTAGCTTAATATTGCTGTAAAAATCTATAAGTACAGAACTTGATGAACAATACGTTTTAAAAACAGTCAATTGGTTTTGAATGCCAAAATATTTTAAACTCTAATCCAGAGGTTTTAATGTAACACATTAACCTTACTGGGGGGAGGGGGGCTGTGCCCCCCAGGCCTCCCATTGTTATTGTAGCTTGATACGGTTGTTCAAATACATAGGCAACCTATAAATGCAGAACTTAAAAAACAATAAGGCTTAAATCATTCCATTTTTTTTAAGAAGAATAAATTGCCTCATATTAAAAAGAAAAGAAAAGTAGTATCTTATGTTAAATATAATCTAGGAAGAAATTAAAACTCTTTGACCCACTTCTTAGAATCCACGAGTCATTGTGTCAAGGTCCAAGATTTTGTATACATCTTAATATATAAATACCCCCGTAGCAGCAAACCTGCGTACTCAGCAATTTTCCAATGCATAAATATGCATATATATGTATCTTAATGCCACATAAAGCCACATATCAAGTTTCATCAATATACTTTCATAAATAAACAATGTATGACATTTTAATTATTCTCCATAAGAATAACATGGCGGCTGAGTGTGCAGGTTTGCTGAAGCAAGGAACTCTAAAAATGGGGTTTTACACAAATATCAATATAACTCAAGTAGGTAAATTGGTGTTTTTGTGCAAAAAATAATGAACCACAACCAGATGAAGCCATATACCAAATTTCATCAGTTTATGTTCATAAGTAAGCGAGATATACAATTTTTATTTTTTCCATAAGAATAATATTAGACAACGTACTGTGTTTAGCACTTTCAATATCTCAGTAACCAATTGACGTAGAGCAATGATCAAAATACTAAATTGCCTGTTTTTATGCTGAATTCAATGGTACAAATTATAATTTGATTTAAATAAAATGAGATGTGGAAACCCGAAAAAATCCATTTTTTGTGTACAAAACCCCCCGAAAACCCCCTTCGGATGGTGCGATTCATATGGTTTTCGAACTCGTTCAAATAAATGGTGCTTTACACATTTGTACTAAATTTCATTAAGATCAGACCTTTTTTACGAGAGTTATCGTGCTTACGGTCACTTATATATATAAATTTGAACGAATGGTGTTTTTGGCATCTGGGGACCTCAAAATAAAAAGTTATCATGGTCTCGGGCTTAAGGCTTACCATGAGACCTACGGTAATAGCTTCTTCCCTATAAGGGAAATTCGCTAAAAGAAAAATTGCATATCTCACTTATTTATGAACATAAACTGACACAATTTGGTATATGGCTTCATCTGGTTGTGGTTTATTGTTGATTCCATAAAAAACAATTTTTCACCAATGGTTCCTGTAGCAGCAAACCTAAGTACTTGGTCCCCATGTTATTATTATGGAAAATAATTCAAATGTTATATATCGCTTATTTATGAATGTATATGGATGAAACTTGGTATGTGGCTTCGCTAAGATGAATTCTATCGATATTTGCAAAAAACCCATTATTTTGTGTTCCTTGTTGCAGAAAATCTGCGTACTAATCCCCAATGTTATTTTTATGGAGAATAATTAATATTTTAAATATCGCTTGTTTGCTTGTTTGTGAATATATTTCTTATGAATCCTCTTAAGTCTTTTAATGTGTTATGTTATATATTAATTTTAAATTCGCTGAGTATGCGGGTTTACTGCGACAAGGGTATTTAGTTTTACTTTACCGGGGGGAAAACGTTACATAATAACTAACATTCAGACGGTAAAATATATTACAATCAACCTAATCATATAATCATTCTAATATCAAACAATTTCATTTGGTTTTTTATAAATTTCGCTTATGAAAGTTGATCCACAGAGTTCCTTGGGTCATTTGCCCCTTAAACAGATTTGTTTAAGGCCACTACAGTTATTATAGCTCAATGTTCCTTTGATTCATTTTGGACATGACATGACCACACTGTATGTTATCTTCATTCAGTGGTTTTAGTTACTGCTCTTTTAGGAAACCACATGTTACTGCTCTTTTAGGAAACCACATGTTATTCCTATCCCCATATAATCTAATATGAGTAAGGTTTGTTTGCTTGCTTGCTTGTATGCAACTGAGATGCAACTCTGATCTCAAAAACGACTACAACGATTTCCTTCAAAAGTTGTAATTAACTAATTTATGTGTTAAAAATAAGTTCTAGACAGGTCTAATCCCCAAAAAATTCAAATTATGTCAAACACCCCCGTCACAGCAAACCTGCATACTCAGAAATTTCCAATGAATATTTATGTCTTAAAAACACATAAGGCAGATCCAGGATTCAGAAGAAATATATCCACAAATAAGCGATGAATAAAATATTAATTATTCTCAATAAGAATAATGCTGGGGATGAGTATGCAGGTTTGCTTTAACAAGGAACATAATAATGGGTTTTTATGCAAATATCAATAGAACTCATCTAGGTGAAGTCACATACTAAGTTTCATCCACGTACATTCATAAATGAGCAATATATAACATTTTAATTACTCTCCATAAGAATAACATCTGGACCAAGTACCTTGTTTGCTGCCATGGGAACCACAGGTGAAAAAAGTTGATTGGCAAACAACAATACCCACAACCAGATGAAGCCATATACCAAGTTTCATCAGTTTATATTCATAAAAAGCGAGATATAAAATGTTCCTTTTCCTATATAAGAATAACATTAGACAACGTACTGTGTTTAGCACTTTCAATATCTTAGTAACCAATTGACGTAGGGCAATGACCAAAAGACCAAATAATGTGTTTTTTAAGCTGAATCCAATGGTGAAAACTAAAATTTGTCTTTTAAAAAAATTAAATGTGCAAATTTCTAAAAACCCATTTTAGTGGTCCAAAACCCCCCAAAATACCCCTTCGGATAGATTGATCTGTCTGGTTTTCGAACTTAAGTCATAAAGTTTGCTTTAGACATGTATACCAAATTTCATCAAAATCGTACAATTCTTACGAGAGTTATCGTGCTCATTTGTCATTCATTCCTTTGTAATATATATATATATATATATATATATATATATATATATATATATACAGTAGAACCTCGCTAATTCGAATTTCAGGGGAAAGACAATATATTTTGAATCATGGGAAGTTTGAAATAAAGAGGGTTTGAATTATAGAGGTCATAATAAATAAAATTTGAATTATGGAGGTCCCTGTTTTAAGTATAGAGAGATTGAATTATAGAGGTCAAAATAAAATTCAAACTATAGAGGTCCAAGTTTATTTTTTAAAAGCTAGACAGAATAGTGTAGTTCAAACACATCTCTTGGACAAAATACTCAACAGGCGTGTTTTTTGTCCTGAATTCGAATTACAGAGGCTAACGGTAACGCAGTTCGAATTGTAGAGGTTGACTTCGAATTTTGGAGGTAACAGTTCGAATTACGGCAACAAAATTTTAATTGTAGAGGCTCGAGTATATACAAATTCAAATTTTAGAGGCTGCATTAAGCGTAAAAATCACTTTGAATTATCTGTATATTATTTTTCAAATTTTAGAGGTTTTCTGAGGGGATCAGACAAACATTACTAATTATAGAGGTTTTTGAATTATCGAGGTTCGAATTAGCGAGGTTCTACTGTAGTTTTGAACGAATGGCGTTTTTGGGGTCCGGGGACCTCAAAAGGAAAAGTTAACTTAGTCCCGGGCCTAGTTCTTACCATGCCGACTACGGTAATAGCTTCTACCCTATAGGGGAAATTCGCTGAAAACAAATTTGAAAATTTAAAAAATAAAATTGGTTTTATGGAGTTTCAAATCAAAACAAAAGAATCATAACAGCTGTTTATGATAAATAAGTGAACTGTCAAAGTATATAGTGAACTCGCTTTGCTCGCTGGGGGCTCCGCCCCCAGACCCCCGCTTGGGGTCGCTCCAGTTGTTATTATTGGTGAATGACCCTTCAAGTATTTTTTACATAGTATACTATTTAGATTCATTATGGATAAATCCACTCTAGATGTTTTCATTGTTCAATAGTTCTATAATTTGTTTATACTCTACCATGTGAAAGTTGCTTTGACAGTTTACTGGATATTTGTTTACAGCTGTTACGATTTCTTTTGTTTTTATTTGAAACTCCATAAGCCCAATGTTAAAATATCCAATTTTCAAGATCAAAATTAGTGGTTTTAAAATTAAAAATTGTATATTTTGGCAATTTTACCGGGGGTTTCAAGGTACAAGCTACCTGCTTGCTAAATATCACGTTTCTAGTTCGTCTGGAAATGGTCTAGAATTCATATGTCTGGTGTGTTACACATGGGGCTGTATATATATTAGACTATTATTGTAGTTTAAGTATTAACATGTGATTACCTCAAAGCAGTGACTAAAATAAACTAAAATCATAAAATGAAGATTACATTAGAATGGCAATGTCATATCCAAAATTAATCAAAGGGACATTGAGCTATAATAACAACTGCAGTGACCTTAAATATCTTCAGAAAAGAGACAAATGAGCTAAGAAAATCTACTCATAAGTTGCGGGATGTGATGAAATATTAAGTCATCTAAACAAACTGACAGACCTTCCCCGAGCAAAGCCCGGCCTTCGGGTACTACTTCAACAACAACAACATGAGTATTACTTTGAACATTAACTCACAGATTATAAACTGCTGTTATTTACTTTGTTTAGATTTTAAACTCTATAAGCCCAATGTTATTTTTTTTAACTTTTAAAATTAGTTTTTTCTAATTACCGTATTTGATTTGTCCTGGGGATGAGACCTGTCTAGAACATATTTTAAAGTAGTTTGATGTGTTTTCAGAGAAGTACAAGTATTAATGAAATAGGCTATGATTCAATGAAATGATCATTTTTCCAATTTTTAATTTGTTTATAGGATTGATTATACTGGTAGCCTATTTAAATTGTAGACTTAATCATTTTATGTTAGTTATTTTTACATTTAAAAACATGCTAGGGGGCCATACACATATATTACATAACACACTTAAGGGGTGGGGAGGGGGTATGGCGTAGCGTTATGTAGGGGAGGGGTTACGTAACTCACACATATCAACCCTAAGAGCTGGCGCACTCCCGTATCTATTGATAATGTTATAAATCTTTTACAATTAAAAGCTAATCTAATTGATATCTTAATCAAGGTTACAGTTAGTTTGTTCCGTCATACTATTTTACTAACAGTAAAACTAAAAACGAGTTCGCACGCAGCACGCTGAGGTGAGGGATGTGAATTTCCATATAAAAAACTTTTAAAACTCTAAATCAGTGTAAACACAAACATTTATTCCAATTTTTATTGAAATCTGAAAATGTTGATTTTTTTGGCTGTTCTGATGCTCCTGGTTATATTTACCTGCAATGCTGGGAATACGATTTTGCACATTGTAAGGTTAGGAGAGGATCCAGTCAGGCTTGAAAGTAGTGTGAGGTTGTTGGGGATGAGAAAAGTACACCAACAAATGAATAACAGGCCTTTCTAATGCAAAACCCCCTTAAGACAACGTACTAGCTGTGTTTAGTCGATACACATTTACCTTAATAACTCCGTAAATATTTATGCTAGAATGACGAGAGAGGGCTTAAAACTTTAGCCTCATTAATTCCCATCTTTTTACATGCATTAAATTTACATCCGGGGCTTTTCTGACCCTTCCTGGGCCCAAAAACTCAAAATTCAAAAGATTAATCGCCAAAAAAGGGGTTTAGAGTTTTCTGATTGTTTTGCCCAATGAACTTGTCCAACTAATTATAGAAAGAAACGTCCCTACCAAATTTGAAGTAAATCGGACAAAAAATGTGACCGCTAGAGTGCAAACATATATATATATATATAAAATTTTGAACGACCCCCCAAAACGTGTTCAGGGGGTCACGTTAGGAACTTCTATGGTGGTCCCGGGCTTAAGTTTCACCGTGCGGGTCATGCTAATAGTTCACTTTCCATAGGAAATTCACTAATAAATACATAACGTATTTTGAGTAAGTTTGCTTTAAACCTATGTTTTTTGTTGTTTTAGAGCGTAAAATCCTGACTTGATACAGTACTGCGCAGTGCTACCGACATCTTTAGTTTTTTAAGTTGTTTTGTGTAAGCCACAAAACAAATCACTGCCTGCGGCAATGGTTTTTTATTAAAATGGAAACTACAGCAAGGCTATCATTGACAATTCAAATTCAAGATCTTTTAAGAGGGGGTACCAGTTAATCCATGTATATTTCTAAACCCATAAGAGAAATGATTCTTTCAAGTTCCATCCAGCCTCAATGGGTGGTCGGATGTTGTTGATTTATAGCCTTTTTCAGGAGGAAAAAAAATAACAAAGCGATTTCAGTGAGCAAAGTTTCAAATTTATTTTTTATTTCTATTTTTCTATTGAATTTTAAAATGCAAATCGAAAATGTTGTCACTGAAGTTGCTAGATAACCACCAGCACAACATTTCTTCTAAATTTTAAAAATATATATTCACAAATAACACAGGACGGATTTTGAAAGTATTGGCCTTATGGGGGAAGCAGTTAGAAATGCAAAAAGTTTAGAGACTTTTCCATTCAAAAAACGCCACATGCATGACCCAGAGGGGAGCGCAGAATTGGACACGTCAGAAAGTGTTGCAGCGACGACTCCAAGCAGTCCTAAAGATTTGGTGGAGTGGTACATTCATGGAGTTCATACCCCTGCCGCCACCATTACTGTACTATTAGACCACGCCCTTTGACTAAGGTTGCTCCCTCCCCATCAGTGATGCCAACAGACATATAACAAAATTGTCGTATACTCATAAAATATGACAATTTTAAACCATAACCTTGCCATTCTTTGGACGCTTTGAACATAATTTTACGTTCTTACGTAACTAATTAAGTAATTCAAAGAGTACATTTAAATTTTTTTCATGACCTTGTAAACTGAAAAGCATTGATTGAATAAAAGTTGAACATAACTTATTGAATTATAAATGAAAAGTAAACAATAACAGTTTTATGCAGGACTAAAAACTTATGTAGCGCGCTGCGGCGGTTGGGTTACATTAGGTTACTCTAATTTTACGTCCATAACACATAATTTCTAAGGGACCCATAATTTTAAACTGTATGCTGGAAGTTAGCGGACCTGCTGTTAATATGTGCAGAGTGAGATCAAGAGAGTGGCTCGCTGGTTTAGTACTCTCAGCTGCAGGGTGGGGGGCTGTGACAATTCTCCTGCCAAACATTTCTACTACGCGTAGTCGTCGCTGCGACAGTTTTTGACTGAGGACTTTCCATTGTCTCACCTAGAGCATGACTTCCATTGTATTACATGTACTATAAGTGATAGCACCTAGTTAATTACACTTGAAAACAGGAATGAAGTCCAGCGAGAAATGTAGGCCTAAATGAAAAATCTACTTACAGGCTTAAAGTGCTCAACTGAATCGTTTTTATGTGAGATTTAATATTTAAGAATACATTTTTAACAAATTTGGTGTGCAATACAGTCACATATCACGATAGGCTATGGCAATATGATGTGTATCGCGTCACTTATACTGTATCATTTTAGATGCACCGTATAATTTGAATTTAACTTATATCCTCATATAAGGACTTAAAAGACCCTTTATTTGAAGCGGCAAAGATAGCCTGGCTATAGTTTTCATTATAAAAAAAGCCTGAATTACTTTCTTTGAAAACTTTGTAAAACAAACTTTTTTTGATTAAAAGTCCAATACAGGTAAAGATCTTTAAGTTAAGAGTAGAATTTGTACAGTACAATATGCATACACCACCCATTCGGTGTTGATATGTCGATCCTTAAACTTTTATGAATATAAAAATTCAACTATATTATTATATTGTTAATAATATGATATATTTGGTATTAAAAATTTGGTTTATTATATAATACAAACAACTCCGAGATATGATAACGTTTGCAAGTACAACTTTTTTGGCTTGTTTACGGCAGTGGCATTTTGTATTTAACGTTGTTAGAAGACAACGGTCCAAACCCCTCAAAGTCTTGTGGGCAACATGGGAATCAAACCAACGACTTCTTGTACCAAATTCCAAGACGTTAACCGTTAGGCTAGCAAGGCACCCACCACCCTCACTTCGTTAGTAAAATTTTACGTGAGTTTCAAACAGTTATTGTTCTAAAAACCAACAAATAACAATAAGGAAATCATAATGAGAATGATTTTAATAGTTTTTACCGTGGTAATACATGACAGACTCCTGGTGTCTTCCACCGACGCTGATACAAATAGAAGTACCAAACGCACGATTTAATACGAGCAACAACAACTACTGTACGAAGCGATTAGTTACTAAGCTTATTGCAGCTGCATTGCCGAACAAATATTGAGTTAAGGAGCAGAATGTGTCATCATAAAACAGCTTTTATAGCCTCAAAGTCATTCCATGCATAGCCTCATCAGGTAATATCAGAACAATGTAAGGTAAAGAGTTGGGCTTCAATAATGAATACCACCTTATTTCCAACTGTAATATTTTGGTATATGGCCAAACAACTATTCCTAATCAAACCTACCTAACCTAACCAAACAGCCAAAGTACGCTGCCAGTGACTTCATGTTATTGAATCAAAAAGAACTAAGTAAACAGTAAGCTGAAAAATAAAGGTTATTAGAACTGTTGGATCCTGTCGCCACTTAGTTGCGGCCGAGTCATATGTACAGCGACGGCTCTTTTCCGAAGTCTTAAAGCAGCGAGCAAGCATTTTTATTTGGTATTTGCCAGGTCACATGCCTTCAACATAAATTATGATTGAATGTACCGGGATGCGCAGCAGAATACCTTCCATGAGGTATATTTAGTTTTGTGTTTAATTCTTGACAGTCACGTTATAGTACGGTACCTATTTTCTCAGCTGTTGTTTGTAAATTTCTTTAAAAATAGCCTTCTGCAACTGTTTGTATGTTTATTTTAATAACACGCCAAGTAGAAACTACTAAGAAGGCTTACAATTTAGCTTGTAGGGCCTAAGTCTGATATTGTGTAAAATAATTAATTAATTAAACTTAATGGACATACAAATCTTGACTACCTAATAATTAATGCAATAGGCCGAGCAGCTTAAAACCCAGGCCTCTGGAGGGACCGTAAGAAGCCAAACTCAGTAGGATCCAATAGTTTAAGCCTAACATACGATGTTTTTTTTTTTATTATGTGCTCGAGTTGGGTAAGGTTTATAAGACAATGTGGTCTGGTGGATTTATTGCAGTATGTTTGGCCATTCCAAGTACAGTTTCACTCAGCAAACTTAAGTTTATCACAAAAAGCAAGTGTACATTAGTGACATGTTGTAACTCCCAAACATAAATATAAGCTAGGCCTATTATCAAATTCCCCCTTATAGACTACCAATGTTGCACTTCCACAGACGCCCAGTGGAACAATCGAATGAAAATAATCTAAATACGTTAATGTTTTGATATTTTTATATAAATATATCGGATCAAATTGATACCCCTAACTTAATATAATCGTAATAATAGATTTTTTTATCATATATCCCGGTAATTTAAATTTTATTTACATCATATTTTGTTTGGAAAATGGCACATAATTAAAATTAGGCCTACATAATTACTTAACCATAGTATTCTTTGTGGGAGTGTTTTAAACAATGAAGAAAATACTGTAGAGTTTTGAAAATCGTAGTTTAATTACAAAATCAATTAAATGTAGGATTTGTAACGACGATATAAGGTTGAAAATCAAGGAAGAAAATAAAATTTTGTTTCGATGTTGTAAAACGGTAAATAAATATAACGTTTCAGTTAGTGCTTTGTAAAATACTTTTTTTTAAGAGCAAAGTTTGGATTAACAAATGTATTAACAATCACTTGTACTGCTTTAGTGTTACCGTAACGTTATTGATTATGATTTTTTATTGAGAGAAACAAGTCATGGAGGCGGAGGCATTAAAACCAGCACTGAGACGTGTGATAAATTTACTTGTATTTAAGTTATTGCGAAATGTTAATAATAAATTAAAGTAGTTATTATTTGTACATACATCAATATTTTACATTGATTATTTTCATTCGATTGTTCCACCAGGCGTCTGCGGAAGTGCAACCACTACCAAGGCCTATTTATGGTTAAAACAAATAAATTAACAGCAAGGCTAAAAGTAAAATATGATGTAAAATTGTTCAATTAGGGATGGTTGGCAAACAACAATAGCATTGGCCTAGGCCTACCTAAATTATATTAGGGTTAAACTTAAATAGTCAAAGGATACTGTCTTCATATTATTGCCATTTAAACGTTGTGGACAGTATTTCAAGTTTATTAATAACATAAAAAGTTAGTATATACTCACATCTTATCTTATAATCATCTTATGATATGGATTAAACTTAAGGCTAATATACAAAACCTGAAGTATTATTCACACAAACTATCACACAAATTATAGCTTATGACACTGTACCCAAACTATTGTTGAACTCAAAAGAACGCCACGTTTCGAATTCCTAACAGAAAGGTGTAGGTAGGTAGAGTCTGAGTCATTATAACAAATTAATTAAATAAACTGTTCATTCGTAACGTAACATATCTAACCTAAAAACAAACTTCAACCAACAAAATGACAGCGACAGCAGCTGAGCTGATGTATATTTTGACAGTTCAACAACACGGTACTACAAAGCTCAAAATATGTACTGAAATAATGTTCAATGAAAAAACTGATAATTATTAAAATGTAATAATAAATCGCCAATTATAGTTTATTTAAAGCATTAAACCGTAAAGACGTTATCCTAAAAATTTCATGACAATCCATCAAACCGTTAAAATGTAGATAGCGTCACACTACTTCGAATTCCAAACTGAGTATAAGGATTTCGTTTCACTCAATCCAATAAACTCATACCAAACTAATAATTAAGTACCCCCGTAGCAACAAACCTCCGTACTCAGCGAATTTCCAATGATATATATGTATCTTAATGCCACATAAAGCCACATACCAAGTTTCAACAATATACATTCATAAATAAACTATTTCTGACATTTTAATTATTCCCCATAAGAATAAGATGGCGGCTGAGTATGCAGGTTTGCTGAAGCAATGAACACAACAAATGGGTTTCATACAAATATCAATATAACTCAAATATGGAAAGCCACATACCAAGTTTTATTAATATATGTTCATAATTAAGGGAGCTAACACGATACTTATTCTCAATAAGAATAACACGGGGGCTAAGTACGCAGGTTTGCTGCTACGAGAACAATCGGCAAAAAAATATTTTTTGTGTGTAGATTTCAATAGATTACAACGATAAGAAGCAATATACCAAGTTTCATGAAGATAAGTTGATAAATAAGCGAGATATACAATTTTTCTTATGCTCCATAAGAATAACATTGGACAACGTACTGTGTATAGCACTTTCAATATCTCTGTAACCAATTGACGTAGTGCAATGATCAAAACACCAAATTATGCGTATTTTTAAGCTAATTCCAACGAAAAAACTAAAATTTGACTTTTTCAAAAATTATATATAAAACACTCAAAAAGCCCGTTTTTGGGGTACAAACCCCCCCAAAATACCCCTTCGGATAGTTTGATCTGCCTGGTTTTCGAACTTAACTGATAAATGCTGCTTTTCACGTTTATACCAAATTTCGTCAAAATCGGATTATTTTTACGAGAGTTATCGTGCTCACGGACACACACACACACACACATATATATGTATATAATATATATATATATATATATATATATATATATATATACATACGTACAGTTTTGAACGAATGGTGTTTTTGGCATCTGGGGACCTCAAAACTAAAAGTTATCATGGTCCCAGGCCTAGGTCTTACCATGCCGACTACTGTGTTAGCCACGGTATTTCCCTATAGGGGAATTTCGCTAAAATGCACCCTTATATTTTAATATTTTTATTTAAATATAGACACAAATTAGATGACAAATTATCACATTTCACAGTAGTTTTCCCATAGCACGTACTCCTCGTTATATTAGATTACTATTATTTTTAAGAGAATGAATAATGTAAAGACAAATGAAGAATACAAACAAATACGTTATATTTCCATTTTAATGTATTGAATAATATATGAAATGTAACGTCATCCAAAGTCCTAATATTAACGTCCTAATAATAATCAATACAATTTTCTATACTCAAGAATGTTTATATGAAACACATCCAATAATGAATTCGTTTACCTTATTTTAATTTATCTATCAGATTCTTCATTTTTGGAGTTTATATTTGTGATGTTGTAAACAATTGTATAAACATTTACTTACTAAAACTTTGCTGAAAACAAGAACGAATTTATAGTATTTTAGCAACAAACAATATGAAATTATAACATTTTGATACAAAATAATGTAAATACTAAATACTTTTAATGAGCAGTACTATCTCCTTCTTAAATGGTGTATATTACTTTATGATGTAAAACGATTTTATAAACGGGAGTGTTCCTAAAATCAGACACGTTGCATGCGGCCTCGTTTAATCTACGTGTGTTAGTCAAAGTACAATCGATAAACCGGGAATTGTTTGATTTAATTTGATTAAACGGTTTGAAGCCGTTATGTCCGGCTCAGTGGCTGCACACGGTTTTGCAATGCGCTCGCCGATGCGGATCAGAGGCGTGTTCGTTTTATCTATAGAATTAACCTGCTCGATAGCCTAAGCAAATACATCAATATTTATGTTAACAATTTTTGGAAATATCTGTCTGATTAAGATTACAAAACACCAAAAATGAACTCCGAGATCTGACATGATGTGCTGTCTTCCATGTAAAAACGCTACACATTAAAGTTGTGGTTTTGGAGTTTTGGTTTTGCGTTTAGATAAAAATATTCAATTTTTTAAATAAAAACTGCTAGTATACTGATTGTCTCAAAAGTCGATGACCAAACTTCACAGGCTTTTTATATGAACTATTTAAAACAAAATTAAATATAGGAATTAAAATTAAAATTGCGTTAACTTTATTTTATTTTATTAAACAGCTACAAACTCAATTTCTTTATCATTACTATTTATTTTTATAAGCTGTAAAAGATTTATGGCCCTACGTGCATATTTTCTTGCCTGAAAATTATTTATGAGGTTGCAATACGCAGATTATAAAAAATATTAAAAACCTCAGTAGCTTGTAAACTATGAAGAGTATGGACATATACTGTATAACATTTTTTGTTGGAAATAGACCATGTAACAAGGCTGTGAAGTTTGGTCGTCGACTTTTGAGACACCCTCTATAATTTAATATTATTGGGCCTCTTTCACTAAGGTAAAGATGCACTTTTTATTTTCTCCCACTATCCATAATAACAAATTATAATTTATGCAACATTTTCGAATTCGAGTTATCGGTGGAAATATCTGTTTTAATGCTCCCTAATACCAAAAAATGTAGTGATGTCTTTGACTGTATGAATGTGTGCGAGCCTTAAGACAACACTAACAGCCCGTTTTTGATAACATTTGGTATTCATGGTTTCTTTGGATTTTTTTCTTCATGTCTTAGCATTTTTGTTTAGAAGTTTAATCATCCCCCAAAACAGCAAAGAGAAGAAAAAAAATAATCAAAATAACTCGAAATCATATAATTTATTTTAAGTAATACTAGAGAACCCGTGCTGCTCTGCAGCATCAGTCAATGTTGAAATTTGAAAGTGACGTAATTGATAAGTATTGCCTAATCAAGTTAAAATATTATTGGAGTTTATACATATCTTTGCATGGATTGTATTTACGTAAATTGTTCCACTCCACATCCCGTTAACAGTTGAAATACCACACAATTTAAAAATAATAAAAACATAATAATATAATCGTAAATCATGTGAACTCCGTAAGACAACATACAAAACAAAATTATTGTTATAGAGTATTGTTAAATACAAATTTGTTTTAAAATTAAAGAAAATAACTTTAGATTTATACTATGTTTATTTGCAAAATAAAAAAGTAACAACGCTTCGTTTAACAGCATTTCTTTCAAAGGTTTCATGAAAATGATGTGAAATATTTATAATTGTTGCCTTAAAACATTAACCAGGGTGTTTATAAATAAAGATCACGTTCTCTTTAACCTGGAAGTCGTTAGTCCTAACACTTTCTCCGTTAGGGTGCAGCTATAAAGGGTTTTAAATGTAATGTAACAGCCGTTTTGTTTTATTACCAGTTTATCTGATTAAAACAGTTATGCGGTGATGACATACGACTATATTGATTTTTTTAAGGAAAAGTACATCATATATTTTGTATATGTATAAACGTAGGTTAACACTAATATTTTCAGTTCTTCTTTCCCGGGGCTGGTTGATTATGCATATATTTTCCCATCAATGTTGTCTCCTATAGTAAGAAGAAACCAACATTTCCTCATAGTGTCGTTTTTAAGATCATCTAATTACACGATAAAAGATTAAACCCTTAGTATAATTAATTATTGTTTTCCCTTCATGACAGCTAATGGTAAAGCGTCTTGCAGTGTTCTTTTGTTGTTTTTAGTACAGCACATAACAATGCTGACAAACTTGATAAAGAATAACTACAGAAAAAAATCCCTCCGAATATAACTTATAACATAAAAAAAACTTCTAAGAGTTACCTTGAATCAACCAATTAAGTCACTAGATTCTCTTTTGGTTTTGACACTCGTTTCGTGACGTCATGCGAAATAAGCCTTAAGTTTGAGTCTACTAACTTCGGGGGTAAAAATGATACCATAGTGCTAAAACCACCATTTGAGAAAACTAAAAACTGGTAAACTAATTTCAAAACAAACCATATACAATTCTTAGGTCAAGTTTAAAATAAATTTCTCAACTGATTCCTAAGGTATACAATGCAAATTAATAAAAAAGAATAAACTAACATATGCGGAAGATTTTTCTAGAAAATCTGTAGGTTTATGTCACTTTCCGGGAGAGTTTTCCGATTAGAAATAGAGGCTCATAACGTCATGATTAGAAATTCGATGATCATGCGTGAGTTTTTTTATAGCTCTAAACGGAAAGTTCTAATGGGTCAAAGGTTTTTGAAAGGGTCCTAAGTTAACACCAAAACCACAAGAAAGGAGTTCGCACGCAGCACGCTGACGTTAGGGAAGTGAATTTCCACTTACAAAACTTGTAAAACTCAAAACCAGTGTAAATCATACATTTATTCCAATTTATTGAAATCTGAAAACATGATTGTTTGGCTGTTCTGATGCTCCTGGTTTCACTTACCCGCAATTCTAGGAATACAATTTTGCGCATTATACGGTTAGGAGAAGGTCCAGTCAGGCTTGTATAGCGCTGACTTACAGGCTATAATATTTCTTGAGGTTAAGAAGTGGTCATAAATGAAAATTAACTAAATAAAATCTTCTTGTGTTTATTTAAATAAACAAATTAAAAGTCTTTCTTCTCAAATAAAATAATTCATAAATTCAAAATTAAATTAAACTTGGTTTTGTTTATTACTTCAATGTTTCAGAATAAAAGTTAACTGTTCGATTTTTGATATTACTGAACTTTAATTATAATTCGTCTTTCTTTATTTTAACAGTCTGGTTTTTTAGTTTATTTTCAACCCAAGTATCAAAAAGAAGAAAGAAACGCTTCGAACCCTGAAAAAGAAATAATTATTTTACAGACTGTTGCCCTTTTTGAAAAACAACAAATGAGAAATGGAGCAATGATTTAAATTAAAACTCTAAATTTTAAAACGACTTTGTACCTTCAAATCAGAAGAAATTCACGTTTCGCTGGGTAGACTCACGACAAACTCACGACACCAAAGGTATACGTAAAATGCCGTAACCCCTCAGCAACCGTGAATATATAAGCTTACCTTAGAATGTTCTCGAACCCGGGTACGCCAGCCGTCACGTGACCCGGCTCCAGTTCCTTCAAGCCAAGCAAGAATCTAAATCATTGTCTCCAACTCTTTAAGACAACCTCGAACAAGAAAATCGCGACCTTGCCCAGACTTGCAAAACCAAGTAGCACCAGCAATTCTTATTTGCAATTTATCAGCAATTATTTACAAAAATTTCTTTTATATTACATACATTATTTCTTCTTTACATCTCATAAATAGTATATTAAATATATATAGTGTTTCAATGGCAATTGGGACGCTATATTCACCCCTGACTTTCTGAAATTGCTGGTGCTCTACTACAATGCATCATCAAATCTACATTTGTAAAACTTTCACAAATTATCAATCTCGTAAACAATTTATACAATCCAAACAAATTTTCAATTTTCTAAACATTTATACAATTTAAAAGAAAATATTTACATTCAAAATCGCTCAACAAATATTAATTTTTAAATCAAAGTAGCTAAGCTCAATGTTTACATCAGTGGAATGTAGAAAGTGTCCAGCTGTAGTCGAGCGATAACAATCAACAAAGCCTCGCTCCTTATCGCCGCTCGAAGGTCAACGACACAGGAACTCCCCTTCTCAGTCCAAGAAGCCCTGCGATGTCGATTGAAGATTACGTTGATTGAAGACTCTTTGACGTGTCGTCCACTACTCGTGTATGCAGTTCAGTTCTTGTACGGCATCTGAAGTTCGCAGCAACACCTCGACGTTGGCGCAAGTAAACGGTTATCTCAGCATGAGCAGAAGAAGTTCTGCGCAGATCGGGTAGTCGTCCGGAAATCGTCTTCGCCGTTTACTCAGCAACAATTCCCAAAACAAACATCCTCAACGGCAGTTAAATGTTATACACATTATTTCACTATTTATTCCGTTCACACTGCTTAACACAGAAGGTGTTTTACTCTTCAGACAATCCTCTGGAAAAATATTTCTCCAAGCGTCAACACAGTCTCCATTAAACGTCAACCATGAATCAATCCGACAACGGGGAGTGAGTGAAGTGAAGTTTGGTCTATTGTGGTTCAAGTTCTGTAGTTTAGTGATCAGTGAAAAAATTGTGAGTGCCCCAATGTGGATAAATCCCAGGCGCGAAAGTTTGAAAGTAGGCGCAAGGTTGCTGGGGATGATACAAATACACCAACAAATGAATAACATGCTTTTCTAATGGAAAACCCCCACAAGACGACGTACTGTGTTTAGCCGATATACATTTTCATTAATAACTCGGTAAGTATTTATGCTAGAATGACGAGAGAGAGCTTAAAACTTTCGCTTCAGTAATTCCTACTTAATACATGCATTAACTTTTCGTCTGACGCTTTATGAGCCCAAAAACTCAAAATTTGAAAGAATAATCCCCAAAAAAGGGGCTTAGAGTTTTCCTATTGTTTTGCTCAACGAACATGTCCAACTGATTATACAAAGGAATGTTCCTACCAAATTTTAAGTAAGTCGGACAAAAATGCGACCGCTATAGTGCACACACACACACACAAACACACACACACACACACACACACACACACACACACACACACACACACACACACACACACACACATGTAATATATATATATATGTAATATATATTATTATTTATATAATTTTGAACGACCCCCCAAAATGTATTCAGGGGGTCACGTTAGCAACTTATATGGTGGTCCCGGGCTTAAGTTTCACCGTGCGGGTCATGCCAATAGTTCACTTTCCATAGGAAATTCACTAATAAAACTTTCCCATTCAAACACAAATAGTTTGCCTATTTCTCTTATGCAGCAGCTTTTTCTCAATCTATCATCGTGAAATAATAACTGGATTTCATGTATATTATTGAATGTATAAATGCCTATAAATAAAGCATATTTTCTCAATTTATCTTATTCATACAAAGATATCTTTGCTTCCTCCTTGCTACGTGTAGAAAGGAGAAAAAGAAAGGAGTTGTATTTTTTGCTGCATTGTTCATTGGTAAACTAAATGAACTCTCTTCCTTAATGAACATATGTTTTAAGTAATCATCTGATGTAAACAAACTTCCTCCATAAGATTAACATAGGAACTTGAGGAGCCACTGGGGGAAGTCCATTAACGATGTGTTAGTTTGGATGGGTGATGACATATATAGACATAATTACCTATCCCCAGTTAACAAAATAATCATGAAAATCGGCCTAGTGGAACGGTTTGACGGACTGGCCAAAGTTTTGGCAATTTTTAAAAATATAAACTAGAGTACCCCCGTGCAGCGCAAACCGCCGCTTGCTTGCTTTGCTCACAATAAGAGGGACTTCATATTGAATTTATTATTTTTTTAATAGATCTGAAGATTATGAAAGATTAGTGAAGGCAGATTGGGATACAAATACTTTTATAATGGCTAAATTATCAGCTGATATTTAAAGGTATGCCATAGTAACCTTCAAAACAAATAATAATCAGCTGATAATAACTATCAGGTGTTTTAGAATTTAATCGAAAAGATAAAATCAGATATTAAATTTTGTTAATTGTTTATTGTTAATTGATGACACAAATAGAGGTAGTTACAAATAAAATAAGACATATATAAGCTAAATCGGTCCATTAGTATGGTCAGGCTCGTTGTCATAAACTTTTGGCCCGTTTGAACTTAGGTCATTGTCATAAGTATCCCCCAAAGAAGTCACCCCCAAAGTCGTTACCCATAGTTGCCTCAAAATGAATCTACATATATTTCTGAACAAAATTAGCCATGTCGGAGTAAAATTCGTTGGACAAATCGTCCAGAATGACTGTTTTGTTTTTCTTAATTGGCAACAACAATAAAATAAGCCTAAAGAAAAGCCAAGTGAACAAAATCTTTGTTCAATGTCTAGATCTTCGTTTCAATGACACATCTAGAGGTAGTTACAAAAAATGAGACATATATGAAGTAAATCGGTCCAGTAGAACGGTCAGGGTTGCTATCTTTAGTTTTGGCAAAAGTTTTTTAATATATAAGAAAGATGATACTAAGAAAAATATAAACACCTGTAGATTGGAGAAAAAGAAAGGAGCTGTATTTTTTGCTGCGTTATTCTTTGGCAAACCAAATGAACCCTCCTACATAAAGAACATATGTTTTAAGTAATCATCTGATGTAAACAAACTTCCTCCATAAGATTAACAAGGGAACGTTAAGAGCCACTGGGGCGAAGCCCAAAGACGATGTGTTGGTTTGGATGGTTGATGACATATCTAGCAATAATTACCTATCATTTAAAAAAGTAATCATGCAAATTGACCCAGTAGAACGGTCAGGGTCGCTGTCTTGTTTTGACAAAAGTTTGTTAATATATAGGATGATGATTTTGTAGTTTATAATGCTTTAAGTTTATATCATAGCTAAATCACCCCCATCAATGGGATAATTTGGGTTCAGAAATTATAGGGCTTAAAAGGTTCCAAAATATTCCACGATTTTTCATGAAACCATAAACTTAATGTGAAATTGATTTAACACCATAAAGATTAAATAAAAAAATAAATTAGAATTAGAAATTATTATTCCACAAGTAATGGCTGTGAACAAAATTGAAATGATGATTTAGAGATAAATACAGTTTGTTGTCCAATGTTATTCTTATAGAAAACACTAAATTATAAGTTATCCCTTATTTTTTAATCCAAATGCAGCACGTTTAGTCAATAAATCATTTATATTTGTTCTCAGTCAAGTTAAATGCTGATCAGGCAAGCAGTTTTGGCTGGGCGCATCCATACACAAACATCGATATGTTTGGGGTACTTGGGGTGTGATACTCATCTGCTGATTCTATTTCCTGACATAACAACAAGTGTAAACAATTCGTCGAATTATGAATGAACAATACTAGTAGGGCCTACTGGTCCGGTTCCGGTACATCAGTGAACCAAGACTGGGTCTTTGAGGAAGTTTGACAAATAATTCCCAAGTATGGAGAGTACAGACTTAGAAACGAGAACCAACAGTCGTTGCAATCCCTCACAAAGTCACTAACAAATACCAAAAGCTAGATCAAATTAACTCCAAGTTTAAAACTACAAATTATATTTATTGCATAAGGAACCAAGTTCATGACTCAAATGTTGTCTGTAGAGACCTTTAAAGTGACAGTGTTGCCTGAATAACTTGACTTTGAGCCTTTATCGTATGTTAGTTCGTTAACAATGTAACTTGTACATTGACGCATCGATAACTTTTATTGCTTAAGTCAGAATGTGCATTATGGTGTACGTGACGACTGGTAATAACAGTGTTTGAAGTAAACTGCACACATGTCTAGTGATACGTCTTGTCACAGCAGGTTAGATGCCTCATTTTCTCATTCAACATCAACTACAATTGTAGGTCTAATCTCAGTTAATCTGTTTCATTTCATCTATCGCGATGACGCATCGATCAGTTTTATTGCTTGAGTCCCAATGTGCATTATGGTATACGTTACGACTGGTAATAACAGTGTTTGAAGTAAACTGTGCACATGTGTCGTGATACGTCTTGTCACAGTAGGTTAGTTGTCTCATTTTCTCATCCAGCGTCAATTACAATTGAAGGCGTAATCTCACTTCATCTGTTGTGAACAATTGGAGTCGTAATCTCATTTCATCTGTTGTGATTTAAGTCCACGTTAACTGTTGTACACCCTCACGCGGTTCGTAAGTGTAATGAGTATTTAGTTTTGCATTCAACTTAACGGACTTTTGTCTTTTTTGTTTTGTTCATGATCCTGACGTTGCATATTGAATTCGCTTTCTCGTATGTTAATGCGGTAAAACGTAACTTGTTCATCGATGCATTGATCGCTCTTCTTGCTTCAGTTTAAATATGCATTATGGTGTTCGTGACGGTTGGTACTAACAACGCTTGAAATAAACTGCGTACATGTGTGGTGTCTAGTCCCAGCAGGTTAGATGTGTCGTTCTATCATTCAACATAAACCAAAATGTTATGCGTAATCTCATTTCATTTGTTGTGATTTGATTCCAAGTGAACTATTGTACATCTTCGTGCGGTTTGTAAGTGTAGTGAGTGTTTAGTTTTTCATTCAACTTAACAAACTTTTTCATTTTTATTTTCTTCATGATGCTGACGATTCAAATGGAATTCGCTCTCGAAAAACACGACTCTCGTTCCTTCTAGCACTAGGTTGACTGTGAACCTTTCTCGTATGTTAATTCCTTTAAACCGTAACTTGTTAGTTGACGCATCAATCACTCTTCTTGCTTCAGTTACAATGCGCATTATGTTTCAAACAAGCATTAAATAACGCAAAGGAAGAAATATTTGAAATGTGCTACTTAAGAGAAAATTTTCCCAACGGTATAAGTATTGTAAATAAAACAATCGTCACTTGCATTGTAACATACGCGTTTAGGAGGGCCGTTGGGAGTGCGTTTGGGGGTATGCAAATTTGACCCCCCATCCGCAGATTCGGCCAATAGTCCCTACTAATACTTTATACAAAAGAAAAAAAAAACATACATAATAACGCAAAAATAACGCCACAATAATATCAATATTTGTTTATATTTTATCATGTATTAGCATGAGGATAATACCATGTAAACCTGGAGGTAAACAACGGTAGATAAAATATAATAAATATGAGTTTAATAAGAAATACCTCTCCTACAACTTTAAATAAAGAAATAATAATACTAATAACAACGAAATTCTATGAAAATAACCTGAGTAAAAATATGTATCTTTAAAAATAAACTAAGAAAGTAATATGAGGAAATGATACAACACTAAAACTATTAAATATTCTGTTCTTTTATATGTTACAGAACGCCAGTATTTGTTAGCAAAAGTTTTTTAGGTAGTTAAACCATGATTGAATCATATTAAAAATTTATGTTTTGAATTGAGTGTGAAACTTGAGCTAAATTAGCTTTTATTTTCCTTGATAATTTTTCCTCGAAGGTTTTAGGGCTATGAGTAATACAAAATATTATTACCCGAAGCCAGTTTTATATATTCACAGTCCCGGTGGAGGGGATCCTCCCTCTTCGTATATCTCTGTTTATGACACTCTTTGATTACACCGTGAAGTGTAAAATACGAACACACTACGTGGGAGTATGACCCCCAAATAATACTACAAACCAGTTTTAGAAAATTTCTAACTTTCTATTTTCCTAATAAGAAACTTGCTTTTAAAAAGGGTAAACAAACAGCAAAACTTGTACCCTTTAAGGAATTAAATTTGGCTTATGAAACTCCAGTAATTTATTCAAACTACATGTATCGAATATAAAAACTAATTTAAAAAGCAATAATATAACCCTGAGTCTTACAGTGCTATATGGAAATTAACTCAGAAAATTGTAATAAATTGCCATTCCCATTTACAGAATCATTTAGCCATCCTAAGCTATTTAGTTTTTATCTCCTTTGGAGTGTTTATCAAAATCATCTTCTAATAACAGATTCCCCAACTGAAGTTAAACAAATTTGATACCTGGTGGGGCAGGTAGTGGTAGTGGTTATCGTGCTCACCTTGTAGTCCAAGGTTTGCCTGATCGATCTTGATCAAAATCGCAAAATGTTGAGAAGGTTTTAAACAGGGCCCAGCTGCCACTTGTCATTGGGATTAATGATGCTTTCTAAGAACAGGTCGACCTTAGATAGTAACAAGACCATGGTTTGGACCGTTCCCTATCAAAACTTAAAATATGTCACTGGCGTAGATAAGAAAGATAAAAACAAAAACAAAAACCAAATCAAAATACACCTGGGGTTATTTTGAACTTGAGGTTAAGGCACAATTAGTTTTCCCCAAAATTTTATCCAGCCAGTTTAGTTTAATATATAAAATATCAAGTTGGCAACATTTTCATATGATTTTGATTGTTTGTTTACCCTCAAGTTAAGAAAAATTATTACAGCTCCTGGGACAATGTTTGGTGTTGGGTTAACGTATGTTCTGGAATTACTTTTTGCCTCTATTTGGCTTAGTACCGTTAGTGAAGTCTACTTTTGTCAGCATAAAGCAAAATTCATTTATTTAAATTTATAACATTTGTTTTGGTTATTTTCGTCAATGTCTGCTTTTATTTTTGAGTGTTTTCTCGCCTTTCATAGACGCCAAGCACCGTGCCCCAAACTGTACATAGGATATAAGATAATGCTATCATAGAATAGAATAATTACATAGTGACATCTCTGTAGGTAACATAAAGCAGGTTTAAACTGCCCGTAACACATTTTAAAAGCGGAATTTCTCATAAACTTAAGTTTAATCTAAAGTTTAAGTCAAACTGTGTTTCGGGGAAAGTGGCCGTAAGTGTCTAAAAATTGTATTCTGAGCAACACTTATTTGGGTTCACCAACGGTTTTAGTTTATTTCAGGAAACATGTTATTACATCAATATCATACTAGCCGAAAAGTAAGATCTTAACATTGAAAGATCAGGTTAAAAAATCAAAGATCCGTTTTATGGACTATTCAGGAGCTGTTAAATGTGTACCTAACATACGAAAATCAATTAAAACCATATTTTTAAAACTTAGCTGCAAACTCAAATGTATTTCAAACCAATCGACAGCTTTTCAGAACAATGATTCTAATTTGCGGTTGCCTCCCCAACCACTCAATGAAACGAGCATTCCAACGTCGCTGTTAATTCAATATTTTTGTCGTGCTCTGTAAATATACAATAAAATAAAATTTTTAATCCAGCTCGAATTGATTTAAATTTATCTCAGCCATCCTCTAGTGTGATATGATTAGTCGAAGTAGGTCATATTTAACTACGACTGAAGAAAAATCTTTGATAAACTTGATAAACTAATATAGAACATTAATTTTCATTGGTTTGTCTAAAATTTTCTTAGATAGATATTTGAAAATGAACTTCTGGTTGTATTTTACGGATGCTCCCATCAAAATATATTCTATAGTGTTGAAATTTGTGGTTTTATATTTCTGAAACTAAAACAATTTGTTACGTCCACAAAGATAATATTATTTTGTGAAACTAATAATTTCTCTACAACCCAATGATATTAAATCATCTTAACCGAATATGGTGTTAGCTATTCCATGGCATGAATTATAAGTCTTTAAACATTAGAGATAATGTTACGTAATAAAGCCAGCCTCTTTTTGTCAAAAGTCAAATATTTAGTAGCGTGTTGCGTCTTTAATGCTTTACCTTTCAACTTTCAAAACATTGGGGCGACATAGCATTTTATCATCTATGGAAAAAAGAGACTATTTTCCGGGACGAGCAAAAAATTATACCTCCCTTTACGTCCACACCACCTGTGCCCCAATGTCAAACCCAGAATCTGGTCGGGCTAGTTGCACAAGGCTAAAGACATCATGTTGTCCATGTCTCCCCTTCCCCTCCACGAAGACACGATTTACGATTAACAATGCAAATATGACATTGATTAGGAAAACAAATAAGCCTGCACAGAGCACGTTAAATGTTTCATTAACCTATATGTATTTTTGTGCCATTAAAACTAAGATAAAAAAATACGTTACAACTGAAATATATAAAACCACTAACAGCTTAACCACGAGTGAAGAATGTTAATCTCGGTTTAACTTTACTAAAACGTTTTCATTTCATAAAAGTTATCAGTTTTTATAATTTTGATATTTTTGATGCAGGGATACTTTTATTTCAAGAAATCCTCTTCATTCTTTTTAGACTAAATATGCAACTATTATGAAACTAATAAAATATAAAAAATGTTTTAAATATGTAAAATTGTTGGATTAACCGAAATTAAAAATACGTACAGATAACGTAAAAACTTGAATACATTGTTTGTATACAGAAACTGATCAAGATGACCGAAATATTAGGTCATAAATCAACCTAAATGAGATCTAAACAATATCAAGAATACATTTCAACTGGCGACGGAGCTTCAAGCATCGGCCTGGACTTCTGCCAAACCCGTTATCACTACTCTTAAAGAGCTTCTAAAAGCATTGGGTCCCTTATCTCTTCTATGTTTCCGATTTTATTTCTTCACAATGTAGAACGTCTTCATATATATCTCTGTATACAACCCGAGTGCACAATTCTGCTATTTCTCTAACAAAACACCTAAAACCAAAGTAACCAATTTAAATACAGTCTAAGCAACTAAAAGAAAATTAGGTAATTAGCAAAGTATTCTGCTATGTTTCTATGCAAATGATATGTTTATATAAAACCTTTCTTATTTATATTTCAATGAGTCTTCAACTAAACAATTTATATAGGATACTATAAAAAATCATGTTCGTTGTATATTTTCTGCTTATGAAGAGATTCTTTCTTAACAATATATTTTTGGGATTAATAAACATCATTTGTACTTTATATTACTTTATTTTCTAAACATTTAGTACAACCTAAAGCCTTTGATAGCTGAATAATCATAACAAATATTCTTAAACATTTACGTACGGACTTTGGGTTTTTTGTACAAAGATTCATTTGACTTAGTTCAAAGGTTCATTTAGTGAAATAGAGTTTGATAAGCTACGTAGAATCAGATATATTTATTACATATTTAAATTTACTCGTACATTAAAGATAATAATTTATAAAACTATATTTTAGTCACTTTGCAGAGTAGCATTTAAATCAGTTTAACTACTTGTAAATCGATACAACCTATAACTTTTGTCGGGGACCTTAGATATCTTTATGAGAAAACTATTTTTCATCATACTGCTTCAAAAACAGCTGCTTTCAACACATCTCAATGCAAGTTGTTTTGTTTACTCCTTGGATTAAAATTATTGTTTTAATGATCTTTTTCGTCCTAGGACAAAAAATCAATTGATGACACTCTTGATCGAGGTCAGTAGCTGTTAAATATGATTTGAACGCATTATTTCTCAACTTGTAAACAATGAAAAGTTGTGTTTCAAACAGCTGTTTGTTTAGAGTAGCAAAATCATGATAGAAGAAAATAGTTCATCACTATGACTAAAAGTGGATTTTGATCCTCGCTCATTTTCCGATCTCAGCTCTGCCTCGGCTGTTAAAATTAAGCTTGTAAGTCACTTTTGGTCCTAGTGATGAAATATACTATTACATGGATGTATACGTTTATAAGAGCCATAATAATGATATTTAATAAAATACCAAAATAGAGATAGTTTTTTTTTTTATTTCTCGCAATAATTTTAAAACCCAAACCAAGTACGTCATAAAGAAATTATTTTGGATTGACACATACAGCATTATATACAGAATACCCCCGTCGCAGCAAACCTGCATACTCAGCTAATTTCCAATGAATATATAACATAACACATTATAACACTTAACAGGATTCATAAGAAATGTATTCACAAACAAGCGATATTTACAATATTAATTATCCTCCATAAGAATAACATTGGGGATGAGTACGCAGGTTTGCTGCAACAAGGCACACAAAACAATGGGTTTTATGCAAATATCAATAGAACTCATCTTAGTGAAGTCACATACCAAGTTTCATCCATATACATTCATAAATAAGCGATATATAACATTTTAAGTATTTTCCATAAGAATAACATGGTGACCAAGTACCTAGGTTTGCTGCTACAGGAAACATTGGCGAAACATTGTTTTTTTGTGCAAACAACAATAAACCATAACCAGATCAAGCCATATACCAAATTTTGCCAGTTTATGTTCATAAATAAGCGAGATATACAATTTTTCTTTTTCTCCATAAGAATAACATAAGACAACGTACTGTGTTTAGCACTTTAAATATCTCGGTAACCAATTGACGTAGAGCAATGATCAAAATACCAAATTGTTTGTTTTTTGAAGCTAAATTCAATGGTATAAATTAAAATTTGATTTAAATTAAAATTACATGTGAAAACCCCAAAAAACACATTTTTGGGGTATAAAACCCCCCAAAAACCCCCCTTCGGATGGTGCGATTCATCTGGTTTTCGAACTTGTTCAAATAAATGGTACTTTACACATTTGTACCAAATTTCATTAAGATCGGACCTTTTTTACGAGAGTTATCGTGCTTACGGACACATATATATAAATATATATATAAATATATATATATATATATATATATATATATATATAAATTTGAACGAATGGTGTTTTTGGCATCTGGGGACCTCAAAATGAAAAGTTATCATGGTCTCGGGCTTAAGTCTTACCATGAGACCTACGGTAATAGCTTCTTCCCTATAGGGGAAATTCGCTAAAAGGTAAGGTTCAATGACAGAGGGATTATTGTAACATAGGTTAAGTCCTTCTATTTATATCTATTCTGGACACTGGCCAGAACACCGGTCTGTCGATATTTAATAAAGCATAAAGAGTGTTGATAGGTCGATTTTCGTAGTCCTTTACGTTATTGCAATTTAGGCTCAACTTTGACAGTCAAAACGTGAACTACAAAACAAAAGAAACAGCGCTAAAGAAACAAAGGAAAGGAAACAAAAGATTACAAACTCTTGACACCTCCGATGCGAGGCCATTGTCATTCCTGTACTTCGACAGATCCCCGGACGTTATTTATAGTTTATATAATTTAAATTAAATATGTTGTAAACAAAAATAAGAATCATAATTTTAATGATAGCATTATATCAAGTTATTTGAGTAGAACAGAAGGTCCAAATTTGGGCTATGGTCTAAATTCTGGCTAGCATTTAATTCGGTATCAGGAGATGATGTAACCTAGCGGAGTCATGAAATAATCCATTGCTTAGTTAGAGGACTAGATCATTTTACAGGCTTTTGACAATTTTTCCCAGTATATTCTAGCCTAGTCCAAATTTAGGCCATGTTTCCAAAATCTGTCCATTTGAATTTTTTATAAAAGGTAAGATTTTGTAACTTTTTCAGAATAATTGACTTAAAGAAAATCTTTTAACGAGTAATTCTATTTCTGATAAAATGATTAATACTTATTTTAACAAAAAAATGTTAAAGAAGTAAACGGTATCCTAAATTTGGAACTTCTCCTCCAATTATACATAATAATATCTTTATATAAACTTAGATTCATATTTATAGACGTTGACAGGTAAATAGTTAACAATATAAACTCTCTTAGGACTTAAAAATAGATACACTAATTATCATAGATTTAAATACCCCCGTAGCAGCAAACCTGCGTACTCAGCGAATTTCCAATGCATATGTATGTATCTTAATACCACATAAAGCCACATACCAAGTTTCATCAATATACATTCATAAATAAACGATTTATGACATTTTAATTATTCTCCATAAGAATAACATGGCAGCTGAGTATGCAGGTTTGCTGAAGCAAGGAACACAAAAAATATGGTTTTATACAAATATCAATATAACTCATGTAGGTAAAGCCACATACAACATTTCATTAATTTATTTTCATAATGAAGGCAGTTAACACGTTACTTATTCTCCATAAGAATAACATGGCCTTGGGTAAAAAAGTGTCTTTTTGAGCAAATATCAATTGTCCACAACCAGATGAAGCCATATACCAAGTTTCGTCAGTATAGGTTCATAAATAAGCGAGATATAAAATTTTTATTTTTCTCCATAAGAATAACATTAGACAACGTACTGTGTTTAGCACTTTCAATATCTCGGTAACCAATTGACGTAGAGAAATGATCAAAATACCAAATTGTGTGTTTTTTTAAGCTAAATCTAATGGGGAAAAATAAAATTTGACTATTTCCAAAATTATATGTAAAAAATTCGAAAAACCCATTTTTGGGGTACAAAACCCCCCCCCCCAAAATACCCCTTCGGATAGAGCGATCTGGCTGGTTTTCGAACTTAAAGTCATAAATGTTGCTTTACACGTTTATACCAAATTTCATCAAAATCGGATAATTTTTACGAGAGTTATCGTGCTCACGGACACATATATATATATATATATACAGTTTCGAACGAATGGTGTTTTTGGGGTCTGGGGACCTCAAAACGAAAAGTTATCATGGTCCCGGGCCTAGGTCTTACCATGCCGACTACGGTAATAGCTTCTTCCCTATAGGGGAAATTCGCTAAAAGGTCATAGAGAAACACTAGATACAATATACACCCTTGTTCTGTCGTTTTATGAAAAATGGAAAAATAAAAATTAATTTTAAGAGAACTAATAAATTAAAAGTCCTGTGATCTAGGAAAGCTAAGAAATAACATGTTAGTTTTACTGAACTAACTTTATAGCTTATTATCGGGGTTTTCATTTACCGACAGTTAATGCAGACCTTGTAAGATTAACAGTTCATTAGTATTAAGATATACGTGAACTGATGATCCAATTTATGACTTATTCTACACAATTCCTGTTGTGAAATGGTTTTTAAATAACGTTTAAACTAAAAATAGTAAACAATTTGTGTATGCTATATTTTATTAGATATATGACAAGCATTTTAAACATTTCTGAATTGTTAGAAATAATTTTTTACACTTATATTTCACGTGCAAGAATAAATCTATTTTTCTAATGTCTTAGATTTCTTAAAAATAACGAATGAGACTGATAAACTAAGACACAAAGGAAACCATGAGGACGAAGGACAAAGGACTTTGTGTAAATGGAGCTCGACCTGTGTTCTGTTCAAAACTTACACCATGTTCAATCACTACTTTGCCATGGGCAATAATAGATTACAAGTTAACATAAATGGATACTATATTACCTTAAGTTGTGAAGACATGAAGCATAATAATCCTTTTTATTGCTCTGGCACCTCCAAAAATATCAAGGTGATAAGTATAGGTGATTTTAAACTAATACTAATTATTCAGCATTACCTCAACACAACTACTACCCTGTGCAACTTCACCATCTTTGGGTACTAAGCCCTTAGCAGGTAATATGTAAACCATTTTTGATTTGTCTTAGGATCGATCCCGCCCTCAAATCAAAGTTATAAGCTCTAACCACCACATTAGACCGCGTCCCGGTTTCAATTAACCGGGTAACAAGTGCAACTGCAATTTTTGTATATTTTTTTAATCTACGCTAGTGAAATTTTTTAAAGTTTTGATAGGGAACGGTCCAAACCTGGTCTTCTTACTATCCAAGGTCAACCTTTTCTTATAAAACATCATTAATTAATATCCCAATGACAAATTAATTGCTATTTTGATCAGGATCGATCTGGCGAACCTCGGATTACGAGGCGAGCTCAATAGCCACTTCGATACCTAACCCTTGACCTTATAAAGTCTATCTTCGTTTTAAAATATTAGATTTAAACCTTTTTTTGTTAATATCGATTATTTACTTTACTCTGAATCACTTAAAGGCAAGTAGAAACCATAACAATTTTCTAGTTTTAGGTACATTTATATATAAAATCTATTGTAAATTTTCTTCGAACCTTTTGTGTACTGTATTTTTGAAACTCATATTTCGATGGATTTGAATTTATTATTGATTTATTTGGACTTTACCTATCGCTTCTAGTTTTCAAAACTACACTACGTTTCGGGAGGTAAGGAACCTCTTCCTGTTATCAAGTGAACCTTACTTACATATAAATATAGAGTTTTTAAACCTAACTAACCAACATTTTTTTGGGGGGCATTTTTTTCATTTTTCCTTACATTTTAATTTACACAAACACAAAACAAACAAATACAGATACAAAAAACAAATACAATACCCTAACACAACATGTACATACAAGAAAAATGGAACCCTGACAATACATTACCTGTTCTTCATCGCTGCCTCCAAGCTAACAGTAAAGTGGGAAACCGTACTCTCCCGTCCACTTACTATCGCAACCCCCACTCGAATAGTCGACTAGCGGCTAGCGGCAGTGGAGGGGGAGAGCCATTACCCAGGGGAACATGACGACACAGCTGTGGCTACCGACCCATCTGTGTCGACGGGAACATGACGGGAACATGACGGAAACCTATAAATTGCACGATTCCTCCTAGAATGCTCCACGGGCACCCGTACGATATCCTCATAGAGTTTACCGCATGCCTCCAAGGTGAGTATTGGGAACTAGCCATGCAATCAGGTGTCCGTGTTTCCTCCAAGGGCGACCACGGATGCATGTGTCGTAGCCGCATCAGATGGACTCTAGACGTGGGAGCAACTGGAACATAAGAAACTGGCGTGTGTTTGTGGGGTATTTTTTTATGAAAATGGTTTTCAATTAAAGGAACGCATAGTGACCTGGCATAAATACTACTTTGAATTATCGGATTCTCATTTAATTTAACTAACGACTCGTCAAAAAACTTCATTTTATAATATTGTGGCTCATGATGTATGATTTTTGCCTCTTCCAACAAAATTTATGGATCACTTTCCCAGGCGTGTTTCGCCAATTTAGATTTTACTGTTTCCCCATTTCATGTATTTCTTTTATGTTCGTTTATGCGAACTTTTAGCGGTCTTTTAGTTTCTCCTATATATTCACTCTAAAATTCACATTTTATACTGGAAATACAGTTTTTTGAGGCTTGTTCTTCATTTCTAGGTTTTACTTTAGTTAGTTGCTATCTCATAGTGTTTGACGATTTAAAAGCGATTATGATCTAGTATTTTCTGGCAACTCGCCTTATTTTTTTCTGACAGGTTTGGGACACTGTTGGTTGTCCACGTTTGAAACTTATCAGCTTGGAGGCAGCGATGCAGAACAGGTAATGTATTGTCAGTGTTCCATTTGTTCTTGTATGTAAATATTGTGTGTTGTGTTCGGTATTGTATTTCGTTTTTATCTGTATTTGTTAGTTTTGTGTTTGTGTAAATTAAAATGTAATGAAAAATATAAAAAATGCGCCCCAAAAAATGTAGGTTTGTTTGGTTTAAGAACTTGATATTTAGATGTAAGTAGGGTTCACTTGATAACGGGAGGAGTTTCCTTACCTCCCGAAACGTAGTGTAGTTTTTAAACACTAGAAGCGATAGGTAAAGTCCAAATAAATCAATAATACATATTTTTATACTATTTGTTTCAACGGATAAATATTTCGGTGTATTTAATTTCGATAGGAGTGGAGTAATATGTCGCGTATTTAAAATAGCATGCAACAGAAAATTCCGTATAATAATAACAACAGGTTATTAATAATAACAGAAATAAATTATCCTTTTTTGTAAGGCATAATATGAAATTAGTGAACCTCGATTCAGAGCTACAATACATAGTGATTTCTATAGCTCGTGTAAATGACAGACTACGATACACAGTGGTCCGCAATCAGGGCAGAACGGATGTGTTTGGATTGTTGAAGCCCCACAACCGATGAAGCCCTCCGCGTACCTTCGTAGTAAATACACTCATGTTACGAACAAAAGTTAGCCACAGAATAACTGATTCAATGAAATCAATAAAACAAATCCGTGCGTACTAGTTAAAAGCTTATTTGAGCTTGATTGAATTAAATTAATTTATGGGTTAAGGATATTTTTTGTTCATCTGATGCGAGAATTGTAATATTGTCTAATAATTTGTAGACAATTTATCCCAAAAAATCAGTACTTATCGAGCATTATATTTATATACCCATAAAATCAAATAATAATTAAATAATTGGAAAAACTGTATTAAAACTAAGTATAATATAATCCACTCTAAATACAACTGTATTCAGTAGACTTGGTTGAATACAAATAATCAGTTATGTTTGAAAAGAAAGTGTGGTACAATTGCCATTATTTTACATTAATCTTGAACAAAGTCATCCATCGTAGTATACACCTTCTTCTATTATACACCTTCTTATTCCGTATATTTTAGATGGGAGAACTAAGAAGTGTTTTTAAGACAATATTAACAAATAAACTAATTAGGAAAGTATAGACAAATTCTAAATTTATTAATTTATAAATTTCCTAATTATAAAATTTCTTGGGCTACTATTCTCTATGCTGCGTTTAACTTGTGAACCTACCTCTCTGTGGAATCACTAACTAGAAATTAAACTACAAAGATGTTTAAATATATCTTTACTTTCCTCCGATGTTATAGCATTTATTAGCATGATTACTTATAACTTTCATCCATAGTACATTATTAAAATTGGATGAAATCATGCATTTTAATAGCAGTTATATTATTTATTATTTTACAAAACTACTAACAGGTTGACTTTCCTGATCAAGATTGCTTTTGAAGATTTTCTTCATATAATTCGAATTTAAAAAGGTTTGTTAATCTCAACAACAAATTGGTTCCATTACAAAATTATTTAATTTGTTTTTTTGGTAAAATTATAAACATTTGCTATGTATACTTAAGTTTCGTATATTCTTAGCATGAAAAAAGTGTTTACAAAACAACAAGTGTTATAATAAAAAATATAAACAAACTTTTGCTCGTTCGGAACTGACATAACATATTTAGTTTTATTTATAAAGCACATATATATTTTACGATTGTTATATTAAATAATATTGCACGTAAAACTTCTAGAATCCCTGAAATAGTGTAAATTTTTGATACATTTTAACCAAATCACTGCCTTTTTCGTTTATTTTGAGAATTAAAAATAACAATGTTAAATAATTGTTCTGAGTGATTCATTATTTTAACTTACTTAATTTGTATCCTAAAACTCTCGCGTATTTAACTGGGCTCCCCGATGCCTCGGCTCTAGGCGCTGCGTTCCTCGGCAGTTTATGTATCCTGTTTTCAGAGAGTGTTCATGTTCTTTGAAACAGTTTCTATGTCTCAGTCGTTCCGTCGCAGCAGGACGCGTCGATAAACCTTCCGTCGCATTTATACTTTTGTATCTCGAGCTCTAATACAATACCCTAATAATTGTCACACTACTGTACTGTATATTATTATAATAATTATCATTATTATTACGTTAATGTATTATCAGTTTTATAACCTCTTTGATTTTTATTTGTTGTGTGATTAAAATTTTTTTAGTTAAGGATGAATTTTATCTTTTGCATTGAAATGCTCTCATGGGTTTCCCCGTTGATAAATAAATAAATACGTTGCATAGCATTTTTAAGCTACATTATTTCTGAGTAAAAAATATAAATTGCCCTCTGTAATTCTAATCGCAATATTTCTTTACGAGGTGAGACACTTTTCTTGAAGTGATTGTGTTTATGTATAATCATAAATATAAATTTATTTATTATAACAGTATATTGTAGGCCAAGCTTAAAATAATTTTATCACAGTTTAGAGATTGAATTAATAAAATGAGGCATAGTAATAATTTATAATTTATTCAGAATTAAACAAATAAGTTTATTGTATATCAACGAGCTAAAATGTTAAAACATAATAAATACAGTCTTAACAACTTTCATAAAAATCCTGTAAAATATTTAAAGCGTATTTTAGTTAACACATTATGTAACATTTAGTTCCATACAACAAATATCAATTACAGTTTTAAACAATATAAAGACTACATTTTTCATAACTCTGCCACAGCTATCTCCGACTCTGTAGACAGTAGACGCATAAAACAAGGAGGCGTACGGTTATATGGCGGACCTCCGTTGTTTATATCTCAAGGAAGAGAAATAAAGAGCCAATATTCTTTATTCCATTTCCCCGCGTTTCGCTGACAGCCTAAACTTCGGCGCCTACTTTATGGACTGTTATTCTGAAATAATATTGGACTTTTAAAAGTTTCTCTGTCTCGTTATAAGATTCCGTTTTGTTGTGGAAATAAATTGTTCTACAAAGATTTCGCATTGTGCCCTGTTGTAACACTGTAAACCCTTTGGGTTGATAATGTAGTGTATACTCTGTTATAATTTTACGTATAAATTAAATAGTAGCAAAGGTTGCCTGAGTACAGGCACTACAGTTTGGCACAATAATACTAGTGAGAATTATTCAAGGTGAGTTTTAAATGATTCCCCCTACATTTTTCTACATTTCTTAAGATGTCGACTCCGAACCATCGCCGTTATCTGTTAATTAACTTATCCTTCATCTTGGATCCACCGTATTGGATTCGAATTTATTTTTTCCACATGTAAAGGTGGGGTTGTGACTCATCATATTGAACCACTTTTTATGAAAAACGTGGCACAATGACCAAAATGGCATTCACAAAAAAAATCACAATGGCACAATACCGCAATTCGTTTTTGAAAAACATTATTTTGTCTCAAGATATTGACGATTTCTAATTTTTTTTGTAAGTATTAAATGCACCACCTTAAAACATGCCACTATTATTGTCATTGCATCAGATAATGGTTATGAACTACTACAGATCATTGTTGAGTGGCGTTTGCTTGATTACAAAAAATCTGCCGCCATTTATTATTTTTCAAATGTAAAAGTGGGGTTGTGACCCATAATTTCCAACAGTCTTGCCACGCTGAAACAAACGCCACAATTTATTTTAATTTTATTTGTATTATTCCAACAGCAAAATCCAATTTACAATATTCAATACAATGTCAAGATGGTCAAATCAATACATGCACAAATACAAAAATACAACATAATCCTAAAATACAAAGAGATACATAGTTATTACAGCAACAGATTAACTCTCAATACAGTATACAACATCAAACAATATATATATATATATATATATATATATATATATATATATATATATATATATATATATATATAGTGTAACACTTCAAAACTAAATTATAACAAAATTAAATATCCTTTCGTGCTAATGATATTAACAAATTCTGGTTTACATTTCAAAAATTGTCAGTATAATGAGAACGAAAGGTGATATTTATAAACAGATTGAGGCATTAGTTTCAGGGTGACGAAACTGTTGGAAATTATGGAACACGATCCCACCTTTGCGTTTGAAAAAAAAAAACTATCCAAAATGGCGGATCCAAGATGGAAGCCGACAATGATTGTTTTATGAAGAAAATACCACTCAAATGTTCAGTAGTAGTTCATGACTATTATCTAATGTAATTACGAGAATAGAGGCATGTTTTAAGGTTTAAAGGATATTTAAATCTCACTATAATTTTTTTTTAATCGCCAATATATTGAGAACAAATAATGCATTTTCAAAACGGATTGCAGCATTATGTTCACTATAAAAAATAGTTCAATATGATTGGACACAACCTCACCGTTACGTTTGAAAAACATTTAATCCAATATGGCGGCCGAAAATATGAACTAAGTCAAAATGAATTATACATTGATGAAACGTTATCGGTGGCAGTCCGGAGTCAATATCATAGGAAATGTATAAAAGGTAGGGGAAGGGGTTAGACTCATTTAAATCTTACCCGGTGTATAAGATAGAGGATATTAAAACTAATTCAATTTTATATTTTATTTATTGTTGCTTAATACATTGAACACCAAACATTCAGCATTCAGTTTGTAAAAATATTGATAGTAATATTGATATTTAGCCTGTTTAAAAGTAGCAGGCCCTATTTTAATAACGTGTAGGCTAAACCATACTTTTAGAGATGATATTGCGATATATTTTTGTATCATGTAAATCCTTCAAATGATTTTGTTGTTGAAGATATTAAATAAAAGAAGACCTCGATTTTGAAATGTTATACAAAGTAGAAACTTGATGCTCATTACGGAAATAGGTCTTATTAGTCGTAATATATGTACCAAGTTTGAGATTGTCCCTCAAGAGGTTAAGATTTGATTGATTATGTAAAAAACGTGTACATACAGGCAGACGGAAATCTAAGTGTTTTAAGACATGCCTTCAAAAGAAACCTTTTTCATTTTTGTATAAGTAACAATATCCCGAAGTCCTGAACGTTTTTTTAAGCACCTTACATACACAAAATATGATTTTATACAACAACACAACACAATAAGTACACAGCAATATAGCCTTTCCAATTATGTTGAAAATTTCTTTGGCACTGCTTTTAAACACATTCACAATTCTTAGAGTTCCATGAAATTAGTATAAAACAGCTGTGCATCTCTGTGCTTCCCCGTGGTAGTCGCTTCCCAATATTCTCCTGTCAATATTAGCAGGCTCTCATCATTAGCTGATTACACTTGCGTCTCGACATGGATGCACTCAGCGAGGGGCTGGAACTATTGAGTACTGCTCTGTTTAATTACGTATTTTAAAGAATTTTTCATTAAATTTTAAGGTCAGTATATTTTACAAAAAATAACTTTAGATTTAAACTTCCGCAGATAATATAACATATTTACATCAATAAACGATTTATAATAAACGAAAAGTATAGGGAGATAAGGTCTATATGTCGTCTTCCCTGTGCCGTTTGAATGCAAAATATATTGAATGGGTTAAAATAACATTTTACAAAAAGGTATATATGTTCCGCATTCAAATATTCGTGTTTAAACAATTCACTAGGCTGAGCCCCCCCCCCCCCTAGTCTTCATGTAGCTAATTATTTACTATGGATATAGATAGATCAGGCTAGTGATTGCTGTGGAAACAAAATCAAAACATCTGTGACTAGGAGACTAGGTAAGATCCGGTGCAAAAATTTGGGACAGAAACTAGTTTGATATACATAAACACAAGTAACTGTTCAGAACCCATGAGTAGAAAGTTCTGTTTCAAGCTCAGTTTTGATAAAACTATTTATTTAATTAGTATTCCAATTTGGATTTACTAAAATTTAAAGAATGGGATCCTCTTCTTTGTTCATCAAGATTCCTGAATAATGCTACGTAATTTTCCTGAAGGATGTTTACTAAAAACTCTAAGCTGATAATCTGGATTTAGAAAATAAAACCATATATTTTCTTTGAGCATGGAGTAAATTTTTTCTACATTCAACCTACCAGTTTATTCAATGTATGCAAATGATAGTGTAGAAAGTCAACGTAGTTTTATCAACATTAACCGTAACCGTTTTGTTAGTAATTGAATGAAAATCATCCTACGAATTAGTTTGTTCTTGCAAGAGAAACTTGCTGGGCTCCATTTGTTCTACTGACTTTGGTTATTAAATCAAACCAAATTACACAGCTGATCAGTTTACAATATTTTTAAATATGAAAATGAAATGTATTATTGAGCCAAGAAGATTTCTTTTCCTCAGAGTGTCACACAAAGACCCTTCATCAAACTGTATGTTTGACCGGTGTGTAACAATTCACTAAGGTTCCTGGTAAGGTCTTACGTTGTATATGTTACAATTCATAAAATATACACACCCAACATAAAGCCCCAAATAATACAAATCATTTCGCCCAATCTGTTGTTTATGAATTTTACCTTTTATTTAATGTAACATTTGGATCGCCTACAACAAACGGAGATAGCTCCATAGTCAAGCTGTTGCTAAGCCTTATGTGGTGTTTATATGGGGGTGTTTATGTGTACAGAATAGCCCTGTTGATTTTAACGTTTAAATAAAACAAAAAATAAAGAAGCTATCTCGATATCATTATTTTCACCTACATTGCATACAAATAAATGGCTGTTTAAGTTGAATAACCAGATGTTTATATCGTTTATTCATATTTATTTATATCGTTATATTTTATATTTTCATATATATATCTCTATTTATATTTGTAATACAGATCTCATGAGCTCGACAAATGACGCTGAAGTATTGACGAGCCGCTCACTTCACTCCCCTGATTTATTCACGACCGTGCACGCAGCTTCAGCCCCAACAACACTCTGCTATAATACACCGGTGTAAACACAATTAGGCGTGCAGCGTGCAGGCGTGCGTGCGTGCGAGGGTGCGGCTGCGCGCGCACCAGCCCCTAGAGCGCCGCGACGCAGCGGTCGACGCCAGTCCGCGCCTGACAGCGTCGCTGGTGGTGGCGCCGCGGAGTGACGTGCTGTGTGATCGTACGTGCGCGTCTCGCTAGTGGAGTGACCCCTCCAGTGATAACCCTCGCAGGTGGGTAGAGAGTCAGGGAAAAGTAGTAAATAACACACGATTGTGCTGCACTATAGTAGCAAATAGTGTCAGTCCATGTGGTGGCAACGTTATTGAACACCTTAGTTAAGTTTTTTGAAAATATATCATACAATTCTGATCGCAATCCCGAACTATAAAACAAATATTGGACACGACAGCAACACAAGATTGAAACAGCCCAAGCTAAGCCTTCTATGTAGGTATATATGACACAATATTAATCATCTAACAATTTAGAAATCATTACGATTTGGGTGTGAACATAGTTATTTTTACTACGTCTACCATTATTTTTGTGTACTATTCAATGATAAAGTCGTTACTTGTCACATAATTTTTACGGTGTTTCAAGTTTTCCCAAATACTTTTCGCAAGATTTAGTCAACTATTGGTATAAAATGAAATAAAAACCCAAGTAAAGTATTTGTGACAGAAGGGATACAGTGTTGCAAGTATATAAAGTAAAATAAAACTGTACTCCAGTATATAGTGTACAAAGTAAGATGTACTGCTATGCTGACAATTTGATAAATGTCCTTGCGATGGTTAAAAAAGGCATAAACACAAGGGTATTAAACAAATCTAAACTTTTATATGGTGTAAGGTAGATATTATACGAAATATATTAGTAGAAGTACTTTATTTTCCAACCTCTGCTTATATGTAGCTAAATAAGTTGAGACATCAACAGCAATAATGTGGAGACAATGAATAAATATGTTTAAACACTATCCTTTGTTAATCATACTTTATTCAAAGATAACAATAACGTTTCTATAACGTTTTCATATTAAAATTGAGGCTTGATTAATGTTGTTTCGTAAATACGCACTCGTCGTTGGGTGAAATTTTGCAGAGGAACCGGCTGGTTTGTTATCTTAGGATTACGGATTTAAGTTAAGGACGTTGCGTTGGGAAAATCACATAAAAATGCCTGCAGGGTTGTGTGTGCTAATTGAATTCTGTATTTATTTATGAATACTGAATCCTCACTGAAAATGTTAATGTTATTATTTCTATAGTAAGGCAATATAAATAAAATTAACTAATTTTAGTTTTTATACCGTCTATTAAAATTGTCTGAAAGACTTGGGACTTTTAAATCAAAAAGGTAATTCTGTCTGTTGACTGAGCTGAGTAACAATCCTCGCAAAATTATAGTTTTTGTAAGTTTTAGTTGTGAAACAATCTTAGAAGTGTGCTACCAACTAAGTTAAGAATGAAAATTTTAAACACGACACAATATATTATATTTTGAATTTGTAGAGAAAATATGTAAGATGGTTAAATTATAATTTTACCGCGAAATTGTTTACTCATAAAGAAGAAATGTTTTTAAATTGAACATCATAATTTTTTAAGACAACTTTTATGAATGAAATTAAATTTATAAATGAAATAACATAAGTTCTACGGAACAACAAACAAAAAATAAGTAAGGCGTAAGTGAAAGTTGTTTTAAAGGAAATAAAGGCTAATGAGCAAAAATATTGTATAATATATATATATTTTAACTAACAAATAATAAAACGTGTAAAATTTATTCCAACATAACTTTTACATACTGTAAACAATACACAGAATGAGGCATAAACCATAAACTCAGATCGTTCCACTTTAACTTAAAGCAAAAAATGTCACTTGTTCAAATCTTAAAAAAGAACAACACTCTTCAGAAAATATATTTTAATTGTTCGACATACTTAGAATACCTAAAAACATTACAACAAACGCCAAAAATATTATTACGACAGGTTTTTAAAAACTAAATATTTTATTACATGCATCTAGTGCCTAATTAAAAGTCATAAATAAATCAGTTCGAGTGGTTTATTAATTAAATCACAACAACATTCTCTACGCTTAAAACATTACACGGAACAGCATTCATTGTAAAACTAGGAGTTTTACATCAGTTCTGGGGAAGCTCAACATGGATTTTGTTTATTTTTGCTTCACCGAGACGCAGTAAAAACAAGTGAGTGTTTACATTTAATCATTTACTCCAAATCTAGAGCTCGCTCTCCCGTGTAAAACCCTGGATACTTCAGCGGGAGCTGGTAAATGTAATCTCGGCAGTGAATTCTAATAATGCCCTGCATAACTTCCTTTCTCGAGTTATATTGCTGTATTTAGTTCCTTTTCGCAGCGCTGTTCATTGTGTTATTCAAGCATTATTGAATCATGATATTCTTGTATCGATAGTGAGTCAGTATCTATAAATTCGAATATATATTATATATAAGGCCTACAACATGCATATGGATTTGTAATGCGATGAATCTGCCTGTAGGTTACAGGGTTGTTACGTGCAAATAAGCCATCAGTTTACTGTATCCGTGTTACAAATGATTATTAAAACAATGACCAGTTCTAAAGTAATTGCTACTGCTGTTGTAACAGGATACACACTCGGACAAACAACGTACAAGTGGCTATATTTATAAATAAGTTATGGAGACGATTGTAAAGCAACTGTTTTGAGTGTGTAGACATACTATATAATAATTTATTCCGGTATGTGATGTTCGTGATGGTACAGTATTCATACTACCTAAACTTATTTCGTTACTCAATTACTTGTTGAGTAACGATATTATACATAATATATGATTGGTATGTTTACAATCAGCGCAAATTCCAATTTAGCATAAAACATAAACTTTGTTTAAAACAACATGTTTTTGTTATTATGATTTGCAGTAGTTATGTTTTTAGAAATTAGTCTACCACATGAAAGTGTCTATTATCCAATTGTCTATTTAATTCTGTTGCGATTTGTATCTAATTTAGCTATAATTAGTGCTACTGACTGAATTTTTAGATATTCTCAGAACTTCTCAGAAGGAGTTGGACACCGAAACATGGTAGGAGTCGTTATTATTTTAGCCATGATGGTAATGTTCATAATGAATTCTTAATCAGCCCAAGGTCCTTGCAACACCCAACAACAAAGGAGTCAAATAGTTACTGGTAACATGTATATTAATCGTATAAATAGTTTAGAGTAAACGTATTTTATACAATTTAAAAAATCTTAAAAGAATAAAAATATACAAAACGTTATAAGGTAAGGAACGTGCATGTTATTTTAAAGAACAACGAAAATATTTAAGTTGGAGTCCGCCCAAGGTGCCCATGTGAGTAGGAAAACTGCAGACTGGAAATAAAACAGACTATTTTGCCAGTAACTGGGTTTAAGTGCGGGTGGCCGCAAGCCAAATGTGGCTGTTCAAATACCTCGCTACAAACACTTTCTTTTTATCACTTAGCTGTGAATTCATTCACAAATTATATTAAATGAGCTGTTTTACAGCCTTTTTACTTATCACAAATAAATTATTGCTATTTTTCTACTTAAACAAAAACTATACACTATACATTTTCTAATAATAACGTTTATTGATGACTTTATAATGTTTTAATCGTGGTTTTCACACTTAGACCAGTAAAATATACTTGATATGAAACAGTTTATCATTATGGTTACTCTTATCATAAATAAAAAAAATGACTTGATTATTTATTATAAACATAATTCTCATTATTATAAACATAATTCTCATTAGGTTTTTATTGGTATTGGTTTAAGTCCATTGCTTGTAAAGCAATATGTAAAATATGGTAAAAAATCAAGTACCGGACTTTTTTTTTCTTAAAACGTGCTTACTGAACTAAGCTTTCGTTTAATTTTTCTGGGATTAAAGTTAGGTAATTTTAACATGGTACATAATAAATCAAAATATCTTGCAATATTTATTTTACTAATCACAAAGTAAATGATGGAACAAAAACAAAATAAATTTTCTTAATTTTTGAAATGATTAGGTATACCAAATTTTACCCTCGATTTCCATTGGTATTTCTAAACTTAGAATTTTCTTTGCATCTCAGGTGGAACCCCTTTTATGCATATATGCCTTTCTAGTCATGAAGGTATAATCTTCTTTGCTCATTTAACATCGTTTATCTATAGTCACAAGGTTCTTTACAAATCTGCTTACCTGTATTGGACTAAATCATTTTCTCCTGTTCTA
Organism: Allygus modestus; assembly: GCA_963675035.1. NCBI lineage: Eukaryota > Metazoa > Arthropoda > Insecta > Hemiptera > Cicadellidae > Allygus > Allygus modestus. Next base: position 187,815,473 of record OY776112.1, on the reverse strand, counting down.
GATAATTCAAGGTAAACAGTTTATGATCAATTTATAACTATTTAAACAACCATTTCTTTAGTGGATGTCGTATATAATTTTAAGTAAATTTTATCATTAAGAATGTCTTTTCAGAAAATATCAAACAGAAACATCAACATATATTCCTAATGGCCTCGTTTACGAATAAATTTTAAATTATTGTAAAAATTGAGTTAATTCTGTAGAAGAAGTTAATACTGTAGAAGTTAAATGTTTAAAGGAGTTTGGATATAGTGACAGTAAAATTGTCAATCTAAAACATAATCTGTAACGCCCTAAGCAAAAACAAAATAAACTTTTTAATTATTAAGGTTTTACTTACATTAGTAAGACTTTTAATACGAATAATCAGAAGGAAACGAATTATTTAAATACAGCTAATTTTAAGCGTGCACTTGTTTAGTAAAGTATGATTCTCCTGAAGCTGTTGATACTCGTCTCGTCTTCACTTCGGTCACCAAACCCAACTTGAGAACTTCGCGTGTTACAGTGGTAACTTCATAAGCCTCGCCTGTTATATTTGCGTTTAGCATATTGTAGTTATGGGTTATACATTGTGGTCTTAAAACAGGTATATTTAAATGCCAAAAACAAAAATTTTAAGAACGGATAAATTTAAGGATGAAAATAAAAGTTTATAGTTTCTTAAAATAGGGTTTATTGAAATTTTTTAATTATAATGCGTTATTTTTTATACTTTGAGAAAACATTTTAGAAAATTGAAAACCTAGAAAAATATCGTTAATTGCATTTTAAAATGCATAATACAATTGATTAACAAATTTGTTTCACTTTTAATTGGTAACGTATGTCTTATTTATTTTAAAATAATAGTGAAGAAAACTATATTTGTTATTATAAAACACAACTTCTGTAACTATGATATTTTTACTCTGAACATGAAAAAGTGTTGTACACCATTCAAATGAATACTTGTAATATTCATCCCTACTTTACTGGTTAGGTGGTACTTCCTAGCAATGTATACGAAACATCACGCGTTTGTATATTATTTGAACTAGCCAACATAAAAATTACGTCCGAGTAATAAAATGCCTCGCAGTGTACGTGTCAGCGAGTTCCCGTTTAATCGTTTGGAGCTATTTCTTTGATAAACGGTTTTATTTACAATTCTGGGAACTGAGAAACATTATTTTGAGAACAAACAATTTGAACAATTTGTTATAAAATGTAATAAAACAAATTTATTTAAGAATATTGGCTATAAGGGTGCTGAGTTCTACAGAGTGTAAAACCAAATTTGTGATGAAAAACGCTATAATTTGTTTTACATCTTTGCAACATGTCTATAACGTATAGGTAAAATAAAATAACATAGTAAATTTATTTATAATAAATATCCTTATTCGATTATATATTTTTATTTTCTGATTTTCTTGGTCCACTGCGAAGGACTCTAAGCAAAGTTAGAGCATAGTTTTTAATTTTAATTAAATCGAACTTTTTATTTCAGTTTATATTTGATAAAAAAATAACTCCACAGAAAATTATGGAACCATAAGAATAACATGTCAATAATTATTGTATAAACAAGTTAATTTATAACATTAAAACCTAATGTACCCATATATAATATTGTACGTGTGTTGAAAAATACAAAACATCCAGTGCTTTATTTATAATTAATTCCAAACGTTTTAAATAATTTATTTATTTATATAATTATTAGATTAAAAGGGACATTTAACTGTATCAAGCAAGTTACATAATTTATTAGTCCGATATAGAAATCACTAGACTAAACACAAAATTTAAGTCACTAAAAATAAACTTCAGTAGAGCAAAGTAAGTAACAAATTTCTTACAGGAGTCGATAATTAATATTTTATTATTTAAAAAAACAATACTAGAAGTTTTAACTTGATATTATATATGTATAATGTAGATATTTTTCCAACCCTTGTTTTTGAAAGTTTTCCCATAGTTATTACCAGTACCGATATTTATATTTTCAATGTGTTTGTGTGAAATGTAATTACAGAGTCACGACGTGGAATAAAAACCTCGCTGTCAAAGGTTATTTTGAACTTTAATTGCGTCGCTGGTGAAGGGGCCAACCATTGAAACTTGACTGTGTAATTGGGTGTCATATTTTTTAGTACACGTGTGCAATTTTTTATTTATTTTCTTTATTTTACAAATAATTCAAATTATTAGGTAAAATATTTGACGAGTTAATTTTTAATTTATATATTTCATAAATTGTTTTAATTTACTTAGTGTACGTATGTACATTTTTATAGTATATTTACATATATTTTTACAGTACGTAAATATACATTTAAGCCAATGGACATAATTTTATTGGACAATACCCATCTTTAGGTTAATGCAGCGTTAGTCCTTATTATGGACTTTAATACTAAATCCTCTTGTAAATATAACAAATCAGAACATGGCAACACTTATCCATAAATTACAAACACGCAAAACAAAATGTACGTAAAAATAACCTGACGTCAAAAAAACGTGGAAACATTTGAGTAATCTCACAATCCCTTGATCAAACTAACCTTCATTTTGGCTTCAATTGAGTATTTAGTATTATTATTTTAATATTTTAGTAATATTTTAATATTTAGTACCACGGCTGCAGGTGCACCATACCTTCCAGGAGCGGGAAGAGAGGGCCAGAGGTCCTGTTTACCAGTCTAGAGATTTGCCCGATGTAATTATGTTTACACAAGCGGGGGATTCTTTAACTTTGGTCTAAATTATGGGTTTTATCTTTGTTACTTGACCCTGTTTCGTTGTATCTATATCTATAAAAGACAAAGCCCTGGCTGACTGACTCACTCATCACTAATTCTCCACCTTCCTATGGAGGTAGAGAGCTGAAATTTTGTACACTGATTCTTTAGGCATAAAATAGGAAAACCAAATGGTTTTCATCCTTATCTGATCTTAGGTCTCCGCCAGAAATCCCGACAAAGTTCCCATGTATTTTTTATGGACACTAATTTTTGTTTGAGCTAATAAAAATTCAAACAGTTGATCATGATTCGTAGTAGTTCCACGGGCTAACCACAGAATGCAGCACACATAACTGTCATAGTTTTTATAAATTATTTGCGGGACGAAGCCTGCGGGAACAGCTAGTTTGAAATAAAGACCGTCCTAATATTATGTTTAAGATTTACATTTAATTACATTTATTTAGATTTAATTTTAAGTTTACGTATGCATTTTTCAGAACTTATGAAATGCATTAGTGGTTGTTATTTGTTTTCAATTGTGAACCATACTAAGGGTCTTAGCAACGACTCTTTTTGGTAACCACTCTTTTGTAAAGAATATTTATTTGTTATTCGTAGGCTCCATATGTAAAAGATTATTAGTGCTGCCACAGTGTTTTTACCATATTATCAGCCCCATTGTCAGACCAATTAAATAATATAATACAACATTAAAACACAAAATGCATTGCAATTTTTTCAAACACGTCCACTTAAAGAAAACTTTATTACCAATTGCGTTCTAAAGACAGATAGGTGCTATTACGGAATTAGTCACGTAGGCAAGCAATTATTAAGTTATTTATTTGTTAACACATTATTTTCTTAAATAAGTCAGTATTGTATACTTGAGATTGATTGACAACTGGATCAGAAGTACCCGTGGTAACCTTATGGACATAATCCATAACATATTTTAATCTATGTTCCGTATTCTTTTGCTATTTTGTTCATAATTAAAACAATTACTTAAAAAATAATTAAAACGTATTACTTATTAAACAGAATAAATCAAATTTCAATGATGTCAGATTTATTTACTGTTTAGTCGGTTTATCGTATCTATATTTCCCTCCGTAGCATCAATACTGTTTTAAAACCATAAACCCTTTGTAACTTCAAAACTAAAACCTAATGGCCACCTTTATCTGAAAGGGCTGCACAGTTATGTTGCAGGTAACATTGCGGTGAATGTTTCCGTTTTTTAGTGAGAGCGGCGGCGACTCGCGTGTGACGGGTCGATACTCCTCGGTGGTGACCGGCGATATTAATCGGCCCTTGTACTCAGATTTTAACAAGCTCGCTCATTCGTCAGGAATTTCGTAAAATATGAATTGGTAAACGTCTTAAAAGAAACACACACAAATGATTTACGGGTTGTTGTAAATGAACCAATACTGCATTAAATTATGACTCAAACGCGAAGAATGTCAATTGAAATTTTAAGACTTTTTTGTCGCTTGGAGTATTCTAGAAGAAACTCTCCACTCAAACAAAAGACAGCATTAGCGGTGCGTGTGTGCATCAGCTGCTGTTCTCTCGCGCGCTGCCTCTCGTCACAGTGCGGAACCACATACAAAACTGTTGAAACTGTTGACTGAATTGCATCCAGTCCTGACTTCCTTTGGGTTTGTGTGTTCATTTATTATAGCTTGGGATGGCCTAACATTATTCTTCTTAATGAAAAACATAGCTTTAAAATATGAAAAGGTTAGCTAATATATTTTATATGATCTTGTGTGTGTCTCAATTATAAAACTGTTGATAAGCTGTTACTGATTATGTCATAAACACAAAAAAATTGACATAGAAAATAAATACAATTAAATCCATTTTTTTCCTCAAAATTACGTATATAACAAACGTGTTTATTTTCAGCTTCAAAGTCTATATTTTACGGTTTTCATGTCAAATTGATATAATTTGTTTTAAATTACATTGTATTCATTTATTAAAACATAATATTTAAAACGGGATTGTAATACTCACTTCCATAACTAAAAAACATCTCATGCCAGAACTTACAACTACATATAAAACAGCCAATAACGTTTTGTTGGAACAAGAAACCTAACATGTCTGCTACTCTTGAATAGTTGGGACGCTCAGTCAACTTCTTTCATGTATCCAGAGTTTTAACAGTTGCGATTTTAGACTACTGGGAGGCTTTATACAAACCGTTTAGGCTCCTATAATGAAATAAACAGCCACAACGTTATTGAAGTTGCAATATAAGTCGTGCATTACTGAAATACTATAGGAAACTACGTGTCCCTTGTCGTAAAATAAAGGAATTGATTTGAAGTTCATGTCGTCAAGTCAACAAAGCTTAATAACGTATAATTTGTATAATGACTTTTCCACTATAGTCAAAACTATCTGTCTACTGATATATTTCAATCCTGAGATAACTGATGAGGTCTGTATTTTATAGTTGTTTTATGTAAGTGGCGTATAATTAATAAAATATTTCTAATATTGGTAGGTTATAAAGAACAATTAGCGACTAAATCTTAAAATGATTAATAAAATTTCATTAACGTAGCCGTATTTCAATAAATAAATCAGTTAAGATAAGAGTGAAAAGGAACGTCATTGTTACGTCTTAAGTTAAACAATGTAAAGTGGAAAGTATTGATAAACGTTTAGCTTATCGCTGCGTCTTCTGCAACACAAGTCGTCGTCAGCAGTTCCTCAGGTGAATCTTGCATTATTGTTTTCGTATATTATTAAGTATTACAATATTTTATATAATTTATTAATTCTATCTCCCCTTGCCTACAGCTAAAGGAATAATGCTTTCGTTGCTATTTTAATATTTAACGATTTGTTAGTAAAAATATGTGTTGCAATAATCTTTGAACTAAACTTTGTTCGTTCATATAAGAATAGTTGATATATTATAACAGGATAAAATAAACTAAGTCTCACAACACTATAAAATATATCATTATTACTATTATACTGTGCTTACATACAATGCAGCAAATATACAAAAAATACGGTACAAGGATCGATTTCAAACAGTCACACCGGACATCGGGCCCAAATCAAATAAAGAATATGTATTGTTACTCGACTATAACTATAGCATTGACAAGCGTCAGGTTTCGTTACTCAGTGATGTTTTGTTACTAAACATCTTATAAAAAAAGAGAATGACATTAAAAAGGAATTAAAGAAATAAAATAAATATATTAAATCACAGATACAAGATGGCGTACAGCTTATACACTATTGGCTACTGGAAGTTCCGGAAAAAATTGCAATAAGTACCACCAGAGTCAAAGTTGACATTTCATTTATCAATTTATTCCTATCCTTAAATATTTCCTTAAAAATAAACAATACCTCTAATGCATTCATTACATTTCCTTTCTCATAAATCTGGAGATACTATAATAACTATTATTAATTTAATTGTATCTACTGAGCAAATGACTGGTTTATATTCAAGGGAATAATTATTAAACATACAGAATACATTTAAAATTACTTTTCAGTTTATCGTGTAATATGAAAAACAAACATGCAAGTGTTCAAACTCAGATTATGTCATTCGGAATTTAATTTTCTTTCTTAAAATAACACTCGTGTGCCATAAACTGATTACTAGCTTGAAACTACAAAAAGATATTATAGTACAGTAGATATACATCTTGCTTTCCGCACCGTCAAACTAAATGCCATTGGCTTTCGCACCAGGCGCAAGGTGGTAATAGTTTAATTTCAGACGTTTCGTTAATCAGTAACTTTCAGTTGACGTCGTATTGGTTGTATTGAGAGAAGTCTAGACCACAGACAGGAATTGCCAGTGGGTACTCGTCACGCTAAAATTAGTGTTAAAGAAGTTAAACATTACTTGATAGCATTGTTAAAAGAAACTCTTGAATTATAACTAAATGAATGATACACTTGTTAAATATAATTGACTTGGATAAAAACAAAATACATCGGGCTGAAGGAAAAGTAAATGTAGTAATTGAAGTAGGCTAATCGTTTAAAATTACTGACACCAACATCTAAGATAAAACAAGTTAGTTTTATAACATTTCAGTTCACAAGTTTAGAGTTTGTATCCGTAACCAATTCGTCTTTGCTTAGTCAGCATCGTTCTCATTTATTCATAGAATGTTAATCAGATATTGTATGCGTGTACAACTGATACATTTTATGTATCCGATTTATATGTTCTTTCTGTTGTATTTTATTTTGTTAACGTGTCAACGCTGTTCAATCAATTTATATTATTCAGTAAAATTACTTTGAAGGTTTGAATTCTTGTAAGATGGAGCTGTAATGACATTCGCCAACTGTGAGATTTCTCGTAGAGTTTTTATTCTGACCTCATTTGATGCTTGATTAACCATCAAGCGTAAAGATCTGTACAGTAGTTTATATCTCATCATCTTTATACAAACATGCTTTTGTAATAAATAGTAATATTTTCTTTTGTTAAGGGAAATACAATCCTAATATGGATGACGGCAAAATCTTGCTGTTTAACTGCGTTATTACGGTAGACTGAAGCTGTAGTCGACTGAGTTCAATTGTAGTCCATTCAGACGTGACGTGAAGTATTTCTACTAACATTTCAACTTTGTTTTATGCAACACCTGTTAAAACTGGATTTAAAAATATATGTTCTAGTAAAACTATATCATATGGGTTTAAATCTATTTGTTCACACGAAACAGAAAGTTAAAATAATTGTATTTTAAAATAAAACTTGATATACTATTCCAGGAACTTTGTTACCTAAAAGAGGGAGGGTATCAAATGGGGTAGTTATAATCTTTTGATATGTTGTATATGATGAAAGCCCTATAATTAATCCAAATTTTCTACAGACCTCCGGATCTATGTCAAAACTTTACAAAAACACATGACATACTGAACTGTTTTTACTTTCACTTATCAGACCTCAAACATCCATATGATCACGAGTTATAAAATCAAATCTGGTCTTATTTATGATTAACTGAGCAAAGAGAAGACAGAGAAACGATAGGTCAACAACATTGATAGCCATTTGAACGACCCCCTGATCATCAAAGAGAGCTAAACATGTTTGACTAAAATAACGTCTGTATTACTAGTAATTTTAATTTCACATATTTATTTGTATTCCTGCTATGTTACAGTCTTGACAAGGTGAAGACTATTAAAGCTTTGTGGCAGTTGAAAAGTTGTATGCTCGACATTATCGGGCCTTCATGTACAGTTTTACATCACTTTGTAAACAATTTAGTCCTCATTAAAAGTTAGTTGATTGATTGAACTTTGTTTCAAAGTTAGTTATTCAAGGTTAAGAATAACAAAAAGTAAAAAAGTTGAGAATATCATTTGTTTTTAAAGTTTTCATGTATTTGATAGAGGTCAACCTTGGAACCTTGGTGGTATAAAACTTGGATTTATGACAAGGCCTTCATCACATACAATATATAAACAAATCATGACTACCCTATTTATAAGGTCGGATATTTTAAATTACGGGACTGTATAGATCCTGTCTTAAACTGATATAATTTACATCTCTTAGTGGGGTAAAACGTGGCCTAAGGATTTGGTGATGGCTTGTGACGTTTGTAGAGCCAAACTTTTAGGGAAAATTATTGGTCTTTAGTGTGAGGAAGACGTTTTCTTAATTTAAGAACTTTCTCCACCAAAAATTCATTGAAAATTGATTTGGTTGTATTTGATAATGGTGTATTCATTAAATTTAAAAAGAAAATCCCTTATAACAAATAGATAAGGTTTTATTATGTAACTGGTATTTATTTCTTCCTTTTTAAAACAAATATTTTTGTTTAAATAATTAATTTGTTATATATGAAAATAAATAGTTAACTCAAAATATCATTTAGTACAGTCGTAGTATTTGTAATATAATTAGAACATAGAGATTTACATTGTACAACAACCAAAACACCTTCAGTGATTGCAACTGGTCACGGTTACGCCAATCATCCTAGGAGGTCAGTAATGATAACTATCGTATACATTCCATTAAAATTATCTATTTTATCTTATCCATCTGACAGTTAGTGATATTGTATAAATATTCGCTCAGCTAACCCTCTCTACCTTACTCCTGAACATATTAGAAGCAACTTCCTACCAACATCACTTGATTAAAAATGGTAGTCAAATAATCCCAATACAAGATGATGCATTGCATTATATTATTATGTTTTATATTAATAAAATATATGTATTTATTATAATAACAGTTGTCATTATAAATGGAGTACAATATAGGTTTTTGGGAAGCCGATACCACTACATATTTTACATTTGTTATGTTTCAGACCAAACAGTTGAGATCTCTGCTGGTAAGAATAATTATCGCATACACTTGTTTCAGTCTTGTTACCTTAGTTGTACATTAATCTTATAGTATAACAACGATAAAGTATTTATCTTTATTCCTTAGTTAACCTATTAATATCAATAATTCTTCACGACAGTATTAAAACTCAGGATAGCCGCGCTCACTTTGAGGTGGAGCAGTCTTGCTATTGCGGGGTGGGCACGGCTGATGGTCTGTGGCGCTGGTGTGGCGGGTTTGTGGTGGGACTCTTATGCATTTGATGCTTTGTTTATTTGAAAATTCAGCTAGGCATTGTAGTATTTATATTTTAATTTATAAATTAGACGTTTTTTTAGACATTAAGTGGTAGATAGGACTTGCTACCCCTAACCCTAACTTTACTTCGTTATAAAGTCATTTTTCAATTTTAGAAGCTACTTAAAACTAGATTTAGTTCAAAGAAACTTGGGAATAATAGTTTCTTTATTTGGTTTTTCACAACAACTTCAAAATATATTTTACGTTTAGAGGTAACCTAAAAGTTTTTTAGCCTCTTAAGTAAATAACAATTATTTAACTTTTAAAGCAACAACAGGGTATTAAGTGTTGCCGAATTTATATTAGGTTATGTTCATATTTTTACCTGTAACGAATTTATTTGAGAGTCATACGTATTGCAAGACGTTAATCAATTTTAGGTCAAATCCGATTGTTAAATCAACTTAAGAATACCCAGAGAAATATGAAAAGGGTAGAAATGAGTTCCATTATTTAATTCACTTCGCAGGGTTTTCTCAAGCGAAAATTCCAGCTCGGACTTTCATTAAATATCATGCTGTGAGAATGGTATGAAAACCCGGGGAAAACAAGATATAATTAACATTATTTGTATTTATGAAAAAGGTTTTTAGAGATAATTATTTTGAGGATTGTTAAAAGATGTTATTAAATATGAAAATATCCTTTATTTATGGAATGGTGGAAAAAGGAACATTAAAGATTGCATTTATACCATTTTTGTAGTGTTATTTGATTGGAATCACCTTGGACGACTCGAGAAATTTCAATCTCCTATTTAGCACATTGTTCCTCATCTCTTTTCTATTATTTTAAATGTATTTATGGCTACAAATATTGACTAAATAATGGTTGCATTGATTTAACGGGAATATACTGTAAATATTTAAGTCAAATAAAGAGCAGAGTTACATAATAACAACGCAGATGGACATAATAACAAGTATTATCGACATTAGAAAAACACTTCTCATCATATCAATTCACTTCATATTGAATAACATTATTTTAACTGTAAAATAACTCAATGTATTTTCCAATGGATGATGTAAATTCTTGTGTTTAAATACTATTTAAATAAATCTTAATTTTGGCTGAAGGTGTTCATAATAATATATCAACTTCAAAAAAATATATCAGTTATATAAAAATGCAATAAGTAATTAAATACCCCTTATATCAATTAAAAATAAATATAGTAATATTATACTGTGCGAACTTAAGACGGCAGATATACTGTTTTAAAAAAATAATAAAGAGATGTCTTGACATCTCTTAATAATAAGAGATGTACTTATTTACATCAAGTAGCTAAGGACTGTGTCAATGTAAAAGCTGTTGAAACTAAGCTCGAAAACAAATAAAAACTTTCTTTTTAAACCCATACGAAGTACCTTCATATTGGATTACAAACACAATTTAGCACTATTGAAGTAAAGTGAACAAAATGAGAGGAGCTTTACGAGCCTAACAAACTTTATTCTAAGCTTTTCATCTCAGAACTTGCAAAGTCTGCTGCAGCGGTTTACTACATAAAAGGTTTATGTTCATAGAAGGCGGAGTTTTTTGTGATCTCATCCACTGATATCAGGGATGGTGTACATAAAAAGGTGTCTAAGATAAACTACATATATGACATATTATGTCACAATATTCTTTTAAAACTATTGTAAAACAAAATTAATTACTGGAACGGTTCGTTTTGATGACTATACTGGGACGATACCACTAGCAATTAAGGCACACTAACAATAATAATGTGAAGAAGTGGTCGGTAAATAATAAACATGATAAGTATAAATAAAATTCAATGTTATATATGTAACATCTGATGGACCTGGGACAAGAAAATTAAGCATTTACTCGTAAACGTGGGTTTTGTTAGTTAAAATAATTTAAAGTACATTTAAATCTAAGGTGTTCATTTAATCTAAGACATCCCAATTATCCGTTGGTTTGCATATTATGTACCAAATGGATTACCTTAAAAGTTAGAACTTAAATATATTCCTGGTAAATTATAAAGCATTTTATAAAACGGATGAGCCTGCTTTAAAAAAATATAAGGAATTAATTAGTATTTAAAATAAACTACGTTGGTGGGCTGAGTATCTTTACTTTTAGAAGCAGACTTTTAACGAATGTAGATACTGCATTGCACTGTACTTCTTTCAATTCTAAGCTAAATTCCAATATCAGTTTCGTCAAAAGATTCTTTAAATGAACAGCCTACAGCTAAAATTCCCTTTTGCAAAATAATAATGTATTTAAACAAACCAAATGATAAACACAATAATAATAATGAGGCTGGCATTTGCACTTCAATGTAGATTTTCACTTGTATAAATTACTTAATTGTGTCTATATGTTTACACGATCGGATGATTGTTCAATAGAGTAAATTATATTTTGTTCAGATGTTGTCTGGAACAGTTACGGCATGAAAAGCATTTCAATAAGGTGGGTTACTTAGTTTTTGATAAAATTTGGGAAAACCTAACGCTTGGGGCAATATGCGATGTATAAATAAAACTGGAATGAACAAATAAATAAGTATTCCAGTATACATCATCTGAACAATTGTAGCCATCTTGATAATCTAACGGTTAGCTTCTTGGTGTTCGGTAAAGGAGTTCCGAGTTGGAAACCCATGGTGTCCAGATATGTTTGAGGGTTTTGGAGCGCTTTCGCATAAAAGATTGAAGTGTCCTCTAAACAAGAATGTGATGCGATTGGCTTTTAAATACAGAAAACATTAAATTGACTAATGAACATAATCAAAATAGTTAAGTGGTGGTGGCATAATTGCAAGCAGCAGTTGTCCTAAAAAATATTCAACATTTTTCTCTATCCTGAAAATTGTTTTCTGCATATTACCGTTAAAGGTTATCAGAAATGTGCTTATGGAAAGTATAGCCAGATTTAAAATTCAATTCATAAAAGACATACAAAAAAACCTCAGAATTTATTCTTGAAATTATAATATTAACATTTTAAATCGGAATTTAATCAAATATGTGTAAAGTTTTAATGTTATATAAACAATTATACTTTATAAGGTTATATTAATTTAGAAAATAAATTCTTTGCCTGCTCAGAATACCTTTATCCCACTCATAAATAAATCAAGATCAGTAACCTGAAACTATAACCTGACTGAAACTGTTTACGAAATAATCTGAAGAAATATGCTACAGCTTAGTAAAGACAAAACTAAAACCCTCACAACAATATTTTGCGTTGCAGGGGCAGACAATTCAGAGCTGTACTAAACCGTGAAATGTGCACCATACTTATAAAAGCAAAGTTTCGTTGGAAATGAGCTTCTCAGTTAAAAACAGATAACAAAATAGGCTTTACACGTGGTAAAAGCTTTATTTGTTATTATATTTAAAAAATTTCAATAGTTTTCTTACAAATATAAAACTGAATATGTGTAAGTGTTTCTTTAAAGGTCAACCACACTTTAAAGGTTTCTTTTTAAAATAAAATGACAAACAGGTAGTATTCCATGTGTGTTGTATTAATTATGTGTTATTACATTGTATTATTTATGAAAACACAAGGAAAACCATTTGGCAGGTGGTGTTGATTATTCGTAACATTCCCACATGATCGCCAAAGAATCCGACACACAAAACTGAAATAAGTGAGGGTTATTTATTTGATTATATTTAGGTTTTAAATTTTTCAAATCTGTTTAACAACTCCCACTGTTCAAATAGTTAACTAGTACCTTACCAATATAACACTGTAAATGCGAGCAAAGTAGTGATGTATGTACTAAGTTGTTTTTAACTAATTGCACCAGTGCTGTATTATTATACAATCACTATAATGACCATTATTTTTGAAACTCATAATAGCGATGGATTTGAATTTATTTTTTTGATTTATTTGGACTTTACCTATCGCTTCTAGTGTTTAAAACTACACTACGTTTCGGCAGGTAAGGAAACTCCTCCCGTTATCAAGTGAACCCTACTTACATCTAAATATCAAGTTCTTACACCTAACTAACCTAAATTTCTTTTTCTTAATCTTTTTCTTTTACATTTTAATTTAACTAACACAAAAATAACAAATACATATACAGAAAATCAAATACAATACACTAACACAACATTTATATACACGAACAAATGGAAAACTGACCATACATTACCTGTTCTGCACCATTGCCTCCAAGTTGACGGCAAAAACGGGAAACTTTACTCTCACGTCAACCCACTAGCAGACCACGCACTCGATTGATGGCTAGCGGTAGTGGAGGGGGGAGAGCCGTTACCCCCACCTATCAGGGGCACGTGGCGACACGGCTGTGGCTACCCACCCGTCTGTGTTGACGGGAACATGACACGGAAACCAAACACTGCACGATTCCTCCGAAAATGCTACATGGGCACCCGTACGATATTCTCATAGAGATTACCGCATGCCTCCAAGGTGAGCATTGGTAACTAGCTATGCAATCAGGTGGCCGTGTTTCCTCCAAGGGCGATCACGGACGCATGTGTCGTAGCCGCACTGGATGGACTCTAGAAGCGGTAACAACTGGAACACAAGGAACTGGCGTGCGTTTGTGGGGTGATTTTTGACTGAAATGGTTTTTAATTAAGGGAACCCATAGTAGCCTGACATCAGTACTACTCTGACTTTTCGGATTTTCATGTAATTGAATTAATGCCCCTTCAAAAACCTTTCTTTTATGATAGTGAGACTCATGATGTATAATTTTTGCCTCTTCCCAACTAAATTTATGATAATTTTCCCATGCGTGTTTCGCCAATTTAGATTTTACTGCTTCACCATTTTTGTGTTTCTTTTATGTTCGTATATACGAACTTTTAGCGGCCTTTTAGTTTCTCCCATGTATTCACCCTCATATTCACATGTGACATAAGCTTATTTATAAGCTTATTCTCTTTTCGACAGGGCCAAATCAGTTTGTTGTGAAAATATAACTTTAGTCGCGGAGCACAAGAAAATTTCACAAGAGTTACAAAACAATGGCTATCCTCAAAAAATAATTAATAGATGCAAAAAGGAAAGGGGGATTCCAAATGTGGATAAACGAACAGCTTTCATAAGCATCCCATGTGTCCCAAAACTGTCGGAAAAAATAAGGCGAGTTGCCAGAAAATATAAGATCATAACGGCTTTTAAATCTTCAAACACATTGAGACAGCAACTAACTAAAGTAAAACCGAAATTGAAGAACAAGCCTCAAAAACTGTATCTACAGTATCAAATGTGAATGTGAGGGAATATATAGGAGAAACTAAAATGCCGCTAAAAGTTCGTACAAACAAACATAAAAGAAACACAAAAAATGACGATACAGTAAAATCTAAATTGGTGAAACTCGCATGGGAAAATTATCATATATTTAGTTAGGAAGAAGCAAAAATTATACATCATGAGTCTCACTATTATAAAAGAAAGTTTGTTGAAGGGGCATTAATTACATTACATGAAAATCCGATAAGTCGGAGTAGTATTGATGTCAAGCCACTATGGGTTCCCTTAATTAAAAACCATTTCAGTCAAATATCACCCCACAAACGCTAGTTCCTTGTGTTCCAGTTGTTACCGCGTCTAGAGTCCATCCAATTCGGCTACGACACATGCGTCCGTGATCGCCCTTGGAGGAAACACGGCCACCTGATTGCATGACTAGTTCCCAATGCTCACCTTGGAGGCATGCGGTAACGTAGTGTAGTTTTAAACACTAGAAGCGATAGGTAAAGTCCAAATAAATAAAAAAATATATGACCATTATGATGGTGTATTATGACTTTTAAAATTTAATTTGCTTTCCTTTGCCCACGCGCACGGGTCTCAGGCCTGGTAGTCAATTACAATACACGTTTGGGAATACTAGTATATTTACCTTTTAGGACATGGATTCGAACTTTCATCAGGTCCGCCTCGTACTGTATGTTGAGATAACAAAAACATGAAGTTGATAGTTAACAAACATTGATGTAACAATGTATAGGTGGTGTGACTGTTGTATTTTGTACCTAATATGTTTGTATCTACTGTTTTAGTATTAACAATTAAAAGTTTTTAATCTGGTATCCTGTAAATTATTTATTAAAATATTAACTTTATTTTATCAATTTCAGTCAAAATACATTCCAGTATAACCAAATAAAAGAAAAACTAAGTATAAATAAAAATAAAATGTAGGACTAAATAATCAAACATGTAAAAATATCAATTAGTACTGACAATTGTAAGTAATCAATTTGCATCGGAACGTTGATTTTTGTTCCTGAATAAAAAAAAAATTAAAAGCCTAATTAAATTGTTTTAGGTTTAACCTTATTTCTACAGCGTTACAGTATTCGTATGAAATGTAATTAACGTTAAACTTAGTGGATTAAAAACGCGCTGTCAAAGGCCCTTTCCGCCTGTGATCGCGGGGCGGTTGATGAGGGAACGGCGGTGTTTTACGAGTGTGTGCTTTTATCGTTGGTTGTTATATATTATTTCACATGTTTGCTTTCTTCATGCTACAGACAATAGTTTTAGAGCTTATTTGACTTCAAAATGAATAATTTGATGTAATAACCAAGCAATTTAGACTTTAAAATGACAATAATGGAATATAAAATAATAATAACGACAAGTAATAGTTAAATAAATAATGAAAATTGTTTCGTATTTTTAAAGCTACGAGACTTAATTATGGTAAGTACATTCTTTGTAGGAGAAAACTGAGCAATCTATTATGTATTTAAATCTAATGTGATGATATCAACTTGAAATTACCTTAAACTTATACAAACGAAAGAGATGCACAATCTATTATTCCTTTACTTGTGTAATGAATGCCAAAAAGGCTTCCAAAATAAGAGAATACCATTCCATGGAATTATAATAAGTGGCTTGGGCGTTATATACAAAACTATTTAAATTGCATTAAAACCCGTTTACTGTATTTGACATTAAGCAAAGACACATTATTAGAAAAAATAAATAAAAATAAGTTTCATTCAATATATTTGTGATTCAATTTGTAATAGAAAAAATTACAAAGAAATATATAATTTAAGTCGTAAATATAAATAATTTCCACATTGCATGTCTGTCTTAGGAATTAACAAATATGTACAACATGACACAAGCAGTATTCACCCTCCTCATCACTCTGGATGTTGAAAAAACCTCTTTACACTATTAGCGAATTTATTATTAATCTAGGTTCGATTTAATAATAAATTATTCTACTCTATCTTTCTTGGTCAATCTATTTACTTTTAATCTTACGAGAAACAATCCGTTCATACCAAAACTTTAAAATAACACAATTTAAATACTATTATTAATCATTTAATTTAAACGAACTAGTTGCTGAATATTGAAGACAAGAAATTTGTAATTGAATTATTTTTTAAAGCTAAGCTGTCAATAACAATTTATGGCGAGTAATAATAAACAGATATGCTACATAAAACTAGTAAAAACAAAATTAAAATAATAACGCCTTTAGAAATAGTTTCCGTACATAAGATCGTTAATAAAGGTGG
Organism: Allygus modestus; assembly: GCA_963675035.1. NCBI lineage: Eukaryota > Metazoa > Arthropoda > Insecta > Hemiptera > Cicadellidae > Allygus > Allygus modestus. The sequence continues at coordinate 187,798,548 of OY776112.1, read as the reverse complement.
TTTTAGTTATATTAAATTTTGCTATAATGGAGCGGTTGTTTATTGCTTCACTGGAGGTAAGTGTTTTACACAACGGCCTCGCCAGGCTCCCTAAGACTCAGCCACTAAGGCCTTCATAAACATAAGCTGAAACCTTCCGTGTTTCCTTTATTTCACTGGTTTTCTGTATTAAGTAAGACTTTATTCGCTTCAAAAGCTTTGTGTATTTCCCTTTTAGCATAAAGCATTTCACTATTTTAATTACCACCACATGTAGAGTCAACACATTTAGCGGACCTTTTGTATCGCCTTGGATTATAACATTTAATTTATAACCAACATTTAAAAACTGGAACATATTTCATTCGCCTTCAAGCTACGCGTTCATTAGACTACAACGTTGAGTTGGGATTACTACAATTTTATTAAAAGAACATTTTGAGCTATTTTAATTTTATTGATCAAATACCATTTTAACTGAGAAATTACTACATAGTTTAAAGGTAGGCACAGAGTTTTATTTGTAGTGAGAAAAAAATGAGGTCTTCATCTTGTAAATACTTACAGTTCGGGTCACATAGCTTGGCGTCTGGTTAGCGAATGCTCTGCTGTGTTACAGTATACTTTTGTAAAAATAAAGATAAATTTATTTTAATTTTAAGATATTGGGTTTGATTATTTTCGTTATTGCTTCACTGGAGCTGTTATTTGCGAGAAATTTGATTTGTTTCTCGCCTTTTCCAAGCGCCAAGCACCGTGGCCCGAACTGTTTACAGTTATAGTTACGTTGAAAAGTCCGTAAATTTAAAAGGAAATTGTTCGCTTGATTCCCTGTATTTGTTATGTAATGAACTGCTATTACTTAAAACATGAATAAATCAATCGATCGTTACACATAAAATATAACAGCCTTATAAAAAAGGAAAAATGTTTCGTTAAACTTTCAGAGGTCGTACGTGTTAAAAGTCTAATACATAAGGTCAATTAATAACCATGAGTAGACAGCCGCACGGTATCGACCGGCGACGGCACGCAAGTCCTCTGCCGCTAACCCGGGGAACGCTCTCGTGGATCGCCTACTCCTAATGACAGGTATTGGTTTGTTTAAGATATAATTAGTTTTATCCCCACGAGTGCCCTATGCTATCTCGGTGATCCTGACGTTTTTTGCGAATTTGAAAACTTCAAAAAAGTAAATTTTTCAGTAAGCCAACCAATAAATTATACCTATCAAGCTGCAAACCCGTTTTGTTCACAATGAATTTGAATCCGGCAAACAAAATACAGATATATAATTTTTTTTACAATGAAAATGCAACAAAATAAAAAAATACGGAAAATCAAAAAGGAGGGATTTGCTATATTTACAAAGGTTTGTTTATGAAAAATTTAAGATACACAAAATGTGTACAATTTATTTCTCTACACAGGAAGTATAGCTACCCGTGTTCACATATATATCTATAGGCGTACACGGCTGACTTGTCTGCGTAAATTGTATTCACATTGTTCTCCTGATAACATTGATCTTCACATGTTGTAAGTTTCATCCAAGAAATAGTTTAGAATGTTATGTTTCGTTTTGTATCCATAGTAACCAATTTAGTTTAGTTTTAAATGGTATTTACGCAGTTGAAAAAATCATTAACAATTCAAGCTGCCAATTTAAGGATACAAATTATTTGTGATGCAGTTGCAATTCGATGCCCGTGGTTAAACATCGTGTGATCGGGATCTCAGTTAATTAATTAAAATGCTTAGTTCATGTCCAATTACAAACCACCACATAACTGACAGAAATCACATCTTAATTTTATATTGTAAATGTACGAAGCGGACTAGCCCCCAATAAAAACAAATCAATGTGTTGCAGCAAAACTCATTTGTCCTTGGTAACAGAGTAATAGTCTCAGATCATTTTATATTTTATATGGAAACAAATACAACAATAAATTGTAATTGATCTTGTCAAACTAAATATATTGAGGTTTAAATCGTTTTAAAACTCAAAACGATCATGATGAAGGTTAAATATTAAAAACAATACTTAAATTAGGTTTAAATAGTAATAAATTGTAATTGTATAATACCTTTTACTGAATAATCTCCACCTAAAGAACAAAACGCTAAGGTGCTTGATTAGATTAATGTTTTAGGATATAATACCTTCAATACCAGGTTTTTAATTCAGGTTATATTCACTAATTATTTTTCTTTAATTTAATTTCAGACACGCTGATGTTTTTAGTTAAGATTAATTGGACTTTTGTAAAGAGATAACACTTATATAATGTAAAATAATAAAGTTAAAATATTGATTATGAGTAAACAAATATGTTTTTAAAAATGTATTGTTAATGGGCTAGTTTGGAAGAACATGTTATTTTCATGTCATTTTTTCCTTTTCTCGCGATTAAGTAGAAAACCTGAGGACTGTCGAGGGACTCTTTGTCAAGTTCTCAAATATTGACAAATAAAATATTGGTTGTATAATTTATTTTATCGAGATTTATTTTGGTATTTTTTATTCCAGGCCTTGCGTCCTTCAGCCCCATCTCTGCCTGATCCCTCTGATAAACTATGTGTACATGACAGTGTTACTCAGCTTTGTGTTTTATTACTGATTTGGGGTACTGATGGACTTTGATTGTTGTGGTTGGGGTTTTGTTTTCCATGGAAACGTCATTTCATTTACATTACACTCTAAATTTAAGATCGCAATTATACAATTATTCATTTCAAAATGACCAATTTAACACTGTCATGTACTGTTACAATAAAACCCTACCCTAACTTAAAATTGTAAGATAACAGAGCAAAATATACTATGTGAGCAAACTCAATGTAAAATAATCTTAGGCCTAAAATTTAACTTACAGCTAAACCCACCTGCACATGTGATATTCATTAAAATCATTTTATTTACATTTAGGGGAGCTAACTTGTAGAATTTAAGTTCATTTGTGTTATAACAAGAATGTCAGAATTAGCCTATAGAACGTTAAATACTTCAATGCAAGTAGTAAGATAACATTTAACCTCAATCCTCCATGAAACGCTTAGTCGGGCATTTCAATCAACTAAACAGTTATAATGAAGAATTGAAGCATACTGTTATACAAAATTCAAATCTAGTTGTATCAAGGACGAATCTAATAACCAAATTTGTATAAGGTGGCCTAAAATTATATTACTTGCAAAGAAATAAAGTATCTAAAAGGATCAGCTCGTTGGCTGTTGAAAATGTAAACACTGTACTAGGGCCCACAGCAGAAGGTTAGAGTTCAACTGAGCAACTAAAACTATGGTGTAGGTAGAGTCAAATAAGCTGTTAAAACAAACTGATGTAATGAACCTTATTGCTAATTTATGGCCAGATGGGATATCTTTTCTTTATTATGCATCTTGCATATTTAATTTAGATAATAATTATTGAATGTTTAAATAAAAGGGAAACTGATTTTAATATTATTTTTAACATGGCAAAAGTATGAATGTTTGTAATATATTAGTTATAAGAATAGTGTAAGAAAGTTATTTCCTCTCATCGCGCGAAATTCAAGTATTTAAATTAAATTTTAGTTTATATTTTTATTTTAAATTTAACCTATTTTGGAATAAAGGTAATAACATTTAACGTGAATCACGGTTATCAGATATACTGCATATAGTATCCAAATCCAAGTTGTGAAAGTGAATCTAAAGTGCTGTGCTCAATAATACACCAACATCTGGAAGACAAAGTTAAGCAAGAAGGCTATTGTTGTGAAAATTTGAAAGAAGACAGACATTTAACTCAGAGCTCCACATTTATTATAATTTTTTATCTAATTGCATCCATTAAATGATTGAATTAACCTGTTAGAAAGTACTAAGTTTATGTTTTAAAGTTGTTTTTCTAAATTACTAAACCCAAGAAGATCTCCAGGGACATTATTTTTGTTTATTGAAATTTACCACATGGACATTGCACATATCCTGGTAACCGACGCTGGAGGGGATTTTACCACAGTAATATATTGAAGTAACTTACAATAACTAAATTAATTTTTTTTATTTTGCCGAATTTGAATCAGGGGTTAATAAACTCTTATGCCTTGGCAAAGAACCCCTCCCTGAATAATAACCTCATTAATTATAAGTTATCTACCTAATTTGTTGAGCACCGGAGCATTATTTTTATTTTTATTTGATCTTTGAGTAGTCTTTGTTGTTTGTTTCGAATTGTACCTAAATTGAATAAAGTTTGTTAATTATATTTCTGTTTTGTACTTAAAAGATATCCTCATCAAGGACATATAACTTAATTTATTAGTAGAAGTTAGTTTGGTAATATAAAAAATGGCGCCCAACGAGTAGGCAAATTTTAAGAAATTGTACCAGTAAACAAATATTTCAGAAGATTATATTGTTTAGTAGGGAAATATAAATCTAAGCTACACCCAAAATCAAATTTAATTGTAAAGGGATAATTTGCCACGGCATATAAGTTAAGTGAGAGAGAAAATAATTTTGTTTTTAAATCTGCCTATATGTATGACATGTTTAGAATAAGTTAATTTAGCTTAGGCCTATGTAAGTTTAACCAATAAGTTAGTTAATAGGGAAGATAACAAGTTTCTTAAATTTAAGATAATACCGAATAAAACTACTATTATATTCGATTTAAATTGAATTTTGTAAAGAAATTTAAAATGAGTGAGGGGAAAGACAAACAGTACAACCTTAGGGAAAACCCACAACGTACGGACAAGGGTAGGTCAGTATCAAACACACGTGAGAAAAGTAGAGAACGTAAAACTATCAACACCGACAAAACAAAGGGGGCTAATGAAGAAAAAATAACTATCGACACAGATGACAATGAAGAGACAGAAACAGTAGGAACCACCCAAGAAAATACAGCACCTATTGACAATACAGGACTTGATAGGGGAGAGTACGAAAGAAACCCGAATGTAACAATAATCACTACACCATCCACAACAGAGCCAACCGAAATAAACATGGGGGGAAATGAAATGATACTTAATTAACTCCAACAAATTCAACTGACAAAACCAGGAAACAAAACAACAAATAGAAGCGCAGAATAATAAAATAATTGAGCCGTTAGCTACACAAAAATCTGAGTTAATCGGAATCAGATCAGAACTGGCAACTATCAAAGAGGAATTGAGAGAGGAAATGACCTTTCAAATTGAAAAGAACAATGAGAAAATTATCCAAACATTAGACGAGAAGATTCTAGAGTGGGAGATAAATCAATCGGAAAATAATAAGGCCATTAAAGAAGCATGCATACAGGAAACTATTGGAATTTGTCAAACACTGACTAACGAAATGACTATCGAACTTAAAAACAACAAAACTATCAGTAAACAAATGCAAAACGAAACTAAAAAGATAAAAGAAACATCTGAAGCTAAATTTACTAACTTAAATAAAGAAATTAGGGATGGGAAAGAAGAACTCTCAAAAGTAGCACAGGAAGTGCAGGAAATAAGAGGGACGACGAATGAGTTAAAGGAAAAAATTGAAAAGGTCGAAAGAGATGCACAGTCAATCAATGGAGCGGGGATTAAAGAAATATATATAACTTGCTCAGGCACGGAAACCAATGACAATACAATCAAATTTAACGGACGTGAAAAGAATCCAATAGAATTTATAAATAGGTTTAAAAGACACGTAGAAAGATTGGAAAGCAGAAGGGGAAGAGACCAGGTGAAGTTTGAGGACATTCTAGAGTCGTGTTTGGAAGACAGTGCGGCGCGATGGTGGCAAGTAATAAAAGGTGACGTAAGAACAATCGAAGACTTTGAACACGCGTTAATAGAGAAATACTGGAGCTCTGAAACTCAACGTGGAATCAAGAGAAGAATGGAGTTAGAAAGATACAGACTAGGAGGCAGGCTAACTCGCACGGAATATTTTATTGACCGCGTCCTGACACTTAAAAACATGACACCATCGATGACCGAGGAATAAATTGTAGAGTTTTTGAGTGAGCAGTTTGACGAGCGTGTAAGAGATGCAAGAAGAGTGCAGAATATAATGACAGTCAGAGGTTTTGAAAAAATACTTAGTAGAGAAGACGTAGAAGAGAAGAACGGACAGATAAGGAACAGAAACATAATAGATGGAAGAAGAAACGACGGGAGATGGACGAATCGACACGAAAACAGAAATGACAATCAAAACTACCGGAGAAATAGGAACTACTTATCAGAAAATCATAACAGGAACAATTAAAACTATAGAGATGACAGACAATACAAACATGACTACCAATCAGGGGGCAATAAACCACAAAACGTGAACTATAGGAACACTCAACAAAACCAAACGTACAGTAGACAAAACCAATATCCGACCAAAGAACAACAGAACATTTGCCAAACAATTCAAATAGGACAAAATAAACAAAGCACTTTAAGCCCTACACGAGGAAACGGCAATAGGCCTAACCCCTCGCCGGGAAACCTTTAAGCGCTGAAGTTTCTGAGGCAAATATTGTACATATGATAGGACCAGACAACAAATTAGAACCTTCGGTGCAGCAGAAACAAAAATGCCTCAAACTAAATACAAATAACTCAAACATAATTTATAATATTTTTTGTGATGGGGAATGGCTTTTAAACGAAGATTTAGTTGAAAACGAAAATTTAGAAACAGTAACATGCCCACAAATTAATGTAATGTTGAATAAAGTAAAAGTAAATGCACTCATAGATACAGGTTCATAAATAATTTGCATCAATGAAGAATGGTTCGAACAGAACAAGGTACAATTAAAACCATTTGAAGCTTTCCCTGTGACTAACCTTAATATAACTACAGCAGTAGGACAGAAATCAAAAAGAATAAGACAAGTGGTATTAATTAAAAGTCAAGTATTAAGTAAAGTGGTAGAGTTACAATATTTAATTATTCCTTCATTAATACAGGAAGCGATATTGGGAGTTGAAGCAATGATAACGTTAGGGATTGATTTAAACTTTAAAGATGAAATAATCACAATAGATACAAATACAATAAATATGAATAACAGAAATTAAAGTATAAATGTCGACGAAGAAGATAGAATTAATGCTAGGCTAAGCCAAAATAATAGAATTTCTTTAAAGTTCGGGAAGATAAACAAAGTTGGAGTTGCATGTCAGCTGATTGGGAACGGTGACGAGATTTACAGGCAGTGGAGTCCACGTCATGAAGGCAGTGAGAATGATGAGAATACAAAATATAGGCCTAACTTGATAAATGAAAAGATAAACAAACTCTGTGGTTTTATTTAATAAAGAAGGGAATAATTCACACTTTCAATGCAATGTAACATATTTGAACCAGATTTATGTAATTTAGTATAATCCGAGATAAGTTAATTAATAGAAAAATAGATCAGGAAAGCTGCAGCCTACATAAAATTAATTACCAACTCAGATTGAAAGAATATAAAAGGTCCGTACCATATTACAAGCCTCAAGAGATACAACACTTTGTAAATAAATACCGTACCTAGTTTGTTAAGCAAATTTTAGATATAACTTAGTTAGCCCTAGGCCTACCTATTCAATGTTTATTATATTTCAAATGTAAATTTTATTATGTTATGCAAAGTTATTACAGCCTATTTATTAGCAATGGACGTTCAATAGTTAGAAATGCAAGGGTTAGTAAATTAACAAAAGGACATTCAATAAAGAATGATAATAGAAACCATAAGTTAAGTCTTTCAAATAGGTTAAATACGAAGGTGTTATGGAGAGGTCATTGAACTCAGTGTATAGCCTAGGTTAAGTTTAATTTAGTTTTTAAGTGTTTTCAACCAGTTTAACATCATGTTTATCTTTATGTTTGATTTAGAGAAGATTTTAAGGTATTTATGTTGATGTGGTTAAGTGTAATATTTAGTTCAAGTTTTATAGAAAAAGGTAGATTCAAAGCAATGAGTAAGGGACAGCCAAGGACTAGTGACTTACTTAGGCCTACAGCAACACTTTAGCCTACAATGTTGTGTCAATTTGTGCTCTCGTAAAACTCGTTTACAAATGGACAAGGGGGCAATTGTTACAATACAACCCTACCCTAACTTAAAATTGTAAGATAACAGAGCAAAATATACTATGTGAGCAAACTCAATGTAAAATAATCATAGGCCTAAAATTTAACTTACAGCTAAACCCACCTGCACATGTGATATTCATTAAAATCATTTTATTTACATTTAGGGGAGCTAACTTGTAGAATTTAAGTTCATTTGTGTTATAACAAGAATGTCAGAATTAGCCTATAGAACGTTAAATACTTCAATGCAAGAAGTAAGATAACATTTAACCTCAATCCTCCATGAAACGCTTAGTCGGGCATTTCAATCAACTAAACAGTTATAATGAAGAATTGAAGCATACTGTTATACAAAATTCAAATCTAGTTGTATCAAGGACGAATCTAATAACCAAATTTGTATAAGGGGGCCTAAAATTATATTACTTGCAAAGAAATAAAGTATCTAAAAGGATCAGCTCGTTGGCTGTTGAAAATGTAAACACTGTACTAGGGCCCACAGCAGAAGGTTAGAGTTCAACTGAGCAACTAAAACTATGGTGTAGGTAGAGTCAAATAAGCTGTTAAAACAAACTGATGTAATGAACCTTATTGCTAATTTATGGCCAGATGGGATATTTTTTCTTTATTATGCATCTTGCATATTTAATTTAGATAATAATTATTGAATGTTTAAATAAAAGGGAAACTGATTTTAATATTATTTTTAACATGGCAAAAGTATGAATGTTTGTAATATATTAGTTATAAGAATAGTGTAAGAAAGTTATTTCCTCTCATAGCGCGAAATTCAAGTATTTAAATTAAATTTTAGTTTATATTTTTATTTTAAATTTAACCTATTTTGGAATAAAGGTAATAACATTTAACGTGAATCACGGTTATCAGATATACTGCATATAGTATCCAAATCCAAGTTGTGAAAGTGAATCTAAAGTGCTGTGCTCAATAATACACCAACATCTGGAAGACAAAGTTAAGCAAGAAGGCTATTGTTGTGAAAATTTGAAAGAAGACAGACATTTAACTCAGAGCTCCACATTTATTATAATTTTTTATCTAATTGCATCCATTAAATGATTGAATTAACCTGTTAGAAAGTACTAAGTTTATGTTTTAAAGTTGTTTTTCTAAATTACTAAACCCAAGAAGATCTCCAGGGACATTATTTTTGTTTATTGAAATTTACCACATGGACATTGCACATATCCTGGTAACCGACGCTGGAGGGGATTTTACCACAGTAATATATTGAAGTAACTTACAATAACTAAATTAATTTTTTTTATTTTGCCGAATTTGAATCAGGGGTTAATAAACTCTTATGCCTTGGCAAAGAACCCCTCCCTGAATAATAACCTCATTAATTTTAAGTTATCTACCTAATTTGTTGAGCACCGGAGCATTATTTTTATTTTATTTGATCTTTGAGTAGTCTTTGTTGTTTGTTTCGAATTGTACCTAAATTGAATAAAGTTTGTTAATTATATTTCTGTTTTGTACTTAAAAGATATCCTCATCAAGGACATATAACTTAATTTATTAATAGAAGTTAGTTTGGTAATATAAAAGTACACATAGTTTATCAGAGGGATCAGACAGAGATGGGGCTGAAGGACGCAAGGCCTGGCATAAAAATACCAAAATAAATCTCGATTACTTTCACTGCTACGGGTACTAGTGCCGGAGAAGGTCTATGCGGACCGAGCGTCTAGGGGATTGGCGGATCTATTCCTTATGGCGTTAAACACACCAAGAACTGATGTGCCCGTAGAGGTCCCAGGGCCTAGCTCCATATGGGTAATAGGACCAACTCGACCAATCCCCATAGCGTCAATAAGTGCTGGCCGCACGTTAGGCCCATATGTGGATATCAGATTGGTCAACTCCTTGTAGTCGTAGCACAAACTACAGTAATTTATAACATCCACGGTTTCGTGTGGCTCTCCGACGTTTTCATCACAGAATTCTCTGATAATCCGCCTAACTCCTTCCCTTGTAGTAGGCACACGGCGAGTAGTTCCTGGTGTGTTTAACGCCTTTAGGAATAGATCCGCCAATCCCCTAGACGCCCGGTCCGCATAGACCTTCTCCGGCACTAGTACCCGTAGCAGTGAAAGTAATCGAGATTTATTTTGGTATTTTTTTTATGCCAGGCCTTGCGTCCTTCAGCCCCATCTCTGCCTGATCTCTCTGATAAACTATGTGTACATGACAGTGTTAAATTTGTCATTTTAAATGAATAATTGTATAATTGTGACCTTAAATTTAGAGTGTAATGTCAATGAAATGACGTTTCCATGGAAAACAAAACCCCAACCACAACAATCAAAGTCCGTCAGTACCCCAAATCAGTAATAAAACACAAAGCTGAGTAAGTGGCAGCTAAGCCAAAATATCCCCGTCGTAGCAAACCTGCATACTCAGCGAGTTTCCAATTCATAGTATATGTCTTAATACCATATAAAGCCACATACCAAGTTTCATAAAATATATTCACTTATAAGTGATATATACAATTTTAATTATTCTCCATAAGAATTACATTGGTGATGAGTACGTAGGTTTGCTGAAACAAGGAACATAAACAATTGGTTTTTATGCAAATATAAATAGAATTTAACTAGGTGAAGCTACATACCATGTTTCATCAATATTCAATCATAAATAAGCACTATATAACATTTTAATTATTGTCCATAAGAATAACATGGGAGCTGAGTAAGCAGGTTTGCTGGAGCAAGGAGCAAAAAAATATGGGTTTTTATGCAAATATCAAAATAACTCAACAAGGTGAAGCCACATACCAAGTTTTATTAATTTATGTTCATAATTAAGGGAATCATTACATTTACTTATTCTCCATAAGGGGGCTGAGTACGCAGGTTCGCTGCTACGGGGATAATAAAAAAAAAATCAATTTGTTGTGCAAATATCAATATACCAGTACTAAGTGACGCCACATGCCAAGTTTCATCAATATACATCAGCGATCTCTGTAACTATAACTGGATCGCGCGCTGTAATGCTCAGAACTAGGCTCGTATCGGTCCGGCCTCTCCAGCGCTCCCCCCACCACCTAACGGGTGAGCCGCGCCGCTGCGGCCATACACTTCATACGGGGCTAACGTGTTTTCATTGATATTAACTGACGTAACTTTGTTGATACTTACTCAGTTTAAATGCGGGTTTCACCAATGTACTCCTCATGAAATTTCGGAGGTTTTGGTGTAGCTTTATGTTATTAGTGTTATTAGTGTGTGGGTCTAAACCCAAAGTCTTGATTTAATTAAACTTCTGCCTTTGGTATATTTTAAGTTTTTTTTTATATTTAATGTTATATACATATTAGTTGGTGTCTGAAGACATAGGCCTGATATGGGAATCGCTCTACCATTCGATTGACAAACAGGAATTTAATTATCAAGGTAATATTATAAGACATATTAATTTGTATTTGAATATTAATCCGTGAATCTAATATATAAAATTCTGGTGTTACAGTGTTTGTGACCAAACTCCTCCGAAACGGCTTGACCGATTGTTATGAAATGTTGTATGTATATTTTGTAGATCTGAGAATCGGTCGTAATCTATTTGTTATACCCCTAAGTGATACCCAAGGCTCCGCCCAGAAAAAATTTTAATTTTAAATGTTTGTTATAAATTTGTATTGTTTAAAATTATTTGTAATCTCAGTTGACATTGGTAACAGAAGCACGATTATTAAAGTTCACTCAGATTCAATTCAACAGTCAACCTTAAAGTACACACAACCCCTGAATGCAATGCAACAACTTTAAACGCTTTGTCAATATAAACTGATTGGAATTAATATTTGTTCAGCCCAAAACCTAAACAAGATTAAGTTTTAACATCGATCAAATAACATCTCACAACAGCTATTTACACATATCACCCATATTTTTTGATTTTTGTTTAATAAAACATTATTTTCCCATATAAAGTGCATGCTATTATTTATATATTATATTAAATTTATGAGTTATTCGTTTGAAGTGCATTGTTGTGATTGTGAGTTTTTAATTTGAGTAATCATCGAGAATCTGATCCCGTATTTGGGTGGGAATGCTAGCTAGAAAATAACAAATAAGCGGCGCAATCCAGTTAAAGTTAAAGAGAAAACATACAAAAAAATGTTGGAAATGGTCTCATAGTACGTGAAAGTTGTATGAACAAATTCCGTGCTTTTTATATGATTAAAAATATTTTCAACTCAATATAACAGTAACCAATTAAAGAAAAAAAGAGAATTATGGATTTGTTTAATGCGACTGCTACCTCCCCTGAGCTTTACCTGCTTCTGGACGGGTCTGTAGTAATGGCCACGTTTAATGGAAAATTACCGTCTGGGAATTACCTGGAATATATGAAACAGTGAAATATTGAATTTCATCCTTCATACAGTACAGTAATAATGTACACTTAAATCACTGTGACCAACTTGTACAAAAACAAGCTAAGACATAACATAACGAAATAATCAGTACCTTATAACAGACTATACATGTTCACGAGTGAAGCCTTAAACCTATGAAAATTGTATCTCCTCGTGTGTTGAAAATGGTTTTTGTATACAAGATCTTATATGGCTAACTTAAAATATAAAGTAATTGGACGTGGACAAAATAGTACAATGTAAAACTTCAACTTGGTCAACTACGGGTGCAACTATTACAAGTTTGAATAGTTGAATGAGGAAACTGTAGCTTTTGAGATCTAAAGGTCATGCGGTCATAAGGGTCGTGTTTTCCTCGATACTGTATTTCACTATCTATAGCAGTATACTCGTATCAGCAGGAAATCCCATTCAACACACGATTGGTAGTCAAAAGTATTTTTTAAGCACTGTTTTTAATACATAAGATTAAACATGTTTACTATTCTATTATTTACAAATCAACCCTTGATGTATACTGCATTACTAAGGGGACAAATCGTATTATTGTTTTATTAAGAAAACAAAAGGAAAATATATCCTATGAAAGTTTTGAATTTACACCCTTGGAAGCTTTGAAAAAGGAATTTTGTCCAAAAGCTGTTCCAGTTTTCTTACTGAGAAAGCAAATATGTACTGTACAATTTAAAGAAGGTGATACAGTAATGAGAGATGGGAAATGTTTTAGAAATATTTTATAGTTGTTCAACTTAAAAATATTTTCTATACGTTACCTACGTGTATTTTTCAACCTTATGCTCTTTTTGTTTGTTCAAACCCTAAGTTTGTTTATGTTTTAAAGAGACCAAGTGTCTTTATAAGTATCCGAAGACAAACGAATAATATGATTTTACGTTCATAAAGCTGATTTGACATTTGGAAAACCACAACCTATAGTTTCTATATTTTACTTTTTTGTTATTTAATTATTACTTTGCTCAGGTCAGATATCTGCAAGCAGAACCTGTTATTGGTTCCAACTGAAAAAACCGCTCAACTACCTTTTATCAACGTAAAAATAAAATAAAACTAATAAAAGACTCTTGTTAGCAGAAGATGCGCTTTATGTTCTATTGTAATAATAACGCTAGATTGGAGTTTTATTAAATTCGGACCAGTTCAAACGTGACTTTATGTAGCTTAAATAAATGTTTTTGCTGTTCCACTTAGGACCCTCCGTTACCTCTGAAAGCTGTTTTCCTACTGGGCCCTACCGTTAAGGCTAAGGATACGAAGTGGGCCTAGTTTTTTATTTATATGTTTGAGATGCTTATGCAAGTGCGAGATTTCACAGAATAATGACTATAATCGATTTAACAAATTTTGACTAACGAATATGTATAACTGTTTGGTTTACAATTAGTAAGTGGTCATTTCACAGTGTTAGCTAATGTTGTGAATATACAGTACTATATAATCAACAATAGAGTAAACGCAATCGGTTAAAATCGAAGAGGGTATTTATGTAGCAATTCATACCGTTTTGTATAATTGGTCTTCCAGTAGTAAGTTTCACAATAAAAGTAGGTACAAAATATTTTCAAAATAAGAATAATATCCTGGGAGTAAGAATGAGTCTAATAATCATAATATTAATAATTAATTGAATACAGATAATTGATAGGAAATTACTTAATACTAAATTTAGATTGAATTGTTAAGTAACGACATATTTCATTACCTAACAGAGACTAATAGACGAACAGGCAGGCAATGATACTTCTAGTGGTTATATAATAATTCCTAGTTATAGCATATTGAAACTACTGACAGGTGGACAGCCAGTCTTGTAAATAACCCATCTTAACCTCCTCCCCACCCATCCCTTTATGAAGTTTAATTAAAAAACACACACTCACTGATACATACAAACACTCACGCTTTCAGACGCAAAAATACTGTTACCTGCCTCCTGGTTACGATCCATAACTAGGTTTGGTAACTATATTTTCTCTACCAATTTCGACCTGTGATTTGATAAGCTTTTTATTGTAAGCTGTATAACACCATATTAGCGAATTTACCCTATAGGGAAGAAGCTATTACCGTAGGTGGCATGGTAAGACTTAAGCCCGAGACCATGATAAATTTTTGTTTTGAGGTCCTCAGATGCCAAAAACACTATCCGTTCAAATTTATATATATGTATATATATATATATATACATATATATATATATATATATATATATATATATATATATATGTCCGTTACCACGATAACTTTTCAAAGAAGTGCCCAATTTTGATGAAATTTTGCACAAATTTTGAGAGTAACATTTATGACTTTAAGTTCGAAAACCAGATCGATCGGTCTATGGGAAGAGGGTTTTATGGGGGTTTCAAATTTTCCAAAAATCAGTTTTTTGAACTATTCCCCTAAAATTAAAAAAACACTAGATTTTGGTTATAGCCATTTTATAGAGCTTAAAAAAAACAATTTCGTTTTTGAATCATTAAGCTAGGTTTAGTGGTTGTGGAGAAAAGTCAAAAAATGTGTCCATAAAATTTCCCATGTTAATCTTATGGGAATACGGTTTTTTAGATTTTCCTTAGATAATTTCACTAAAAACTCCACATTTATTTCTACCAATCAGTTTAGTTCTACAAAACAATCATTTTGGCGTTTTAATTGTTGTTTCAGTCCAACCGTTGCAGTGATATTCAAAGTGCTAAACACAGTACGTTGTCCAATGTTATCCTTATAGAGAATAAATAAAATGTTATATTTCGATTATTTATGTATGTATATTGATGAAACTTGGTATGTGGCTTCAACTAGTTGTGGTATATTGATATTAGCACAGAAAAAGGGTTTTCTTGATTTTCCCAGTAGCAGCAAACCTGCATACTCGCGCCCCATATTGTTCATATGGATAATAAGTAAAGTTTTATATCTCCCTTAGTTATGAACCCAAATTAATAAAACTTGGTATGTAGCTTCACCTGGTTGAGTTATATTTATTATTGCAAAAAAATACATTTCTTATCTTCCTTGTTGCAGCAAACCTGCATACTCAATTATAATGCTATTCTTATGGAGAATAAATAAAATGTTATATATAACTTATTAATGAATGTATTTTTGTGAAACTTGGTGAGTGGCTCTAGGTAGTAATGATACCCATATATATGAATTGGAAATTCGCTGAGTACGCAGGTTTGCTGCGACGGAGGTATTTAGTATTATTTGAACACTTTTTATGATTTAGATGAAGCGAATATGTTTCAGTTCAACGCAAACTTTTATTAAATTGTATAAATTTCTAAATTTAAGAGTTAAAAGTGTGTATATTAACTTGCTTAACAGTATTATTACTACTATAAAGTTAAGTTATTACTACTACTATAAGTTATTATACAATTAAACACAAATTCAGCTGTCAAATGATGTTATTAGCATAATCTAAAAAATGTTTCTTTGCGTATCTAGTTAGTGAATCTATAATTTTTATAAAGAGTTACAAAGGGGCCAAATCTTTACTGGAACCAAGTTAACGAACCTTGCTGAGACTGGGGTATTGTCCTTCCTTTTGTTATTGTTATTGTTTAATAGTCGACGAAATATAAACACTGAGCGTATCCAAGACAACACTAGGTATTGAGTATTTTTCAAAAAATGATAACAAGGTTTTTTTAAAATTGTTCAATAAAATAAGATTTTTCAAAATTGTATTCTGGTTCAATGTATACTTTACATTATTCACAGAAATTATAAAATACCCCCCGTCGCAGCAAACCTGCATACTCAGCAAATTTCCAATGAATATATACGTCTTAATAACACATTAAGCCTCTTACCAGGATTTATAAGAAATATATTCATAAATAAGCGATATTTAAAATATTCATTATTCTCCATAAGAATAACAAGGGATGAGTACGTAGGTTTGCTGCAACAAGGAACACAAAATAATGGGTTTTCATGCATATACAATAGAACTCATCTAAGTGAAGTCACATACCAAGTTCCATCCATATACATTCATAAATAAGCGACAAATAACATTTTTATTACTCTCAATAAGAATAACATGGGGACCGAGTACCTAGATTTGCTGCTACGGGAACCATAGGCGAAAAATTGATTTTTTGTACAAACCACAACTAGAAGAAGCGATATAACAAGTTTCGTCAGTTTATGTTCATATATAACCAAGATATAACATTTTTCTTTTTCTCCATAAGAATAACATTGGACAACATACTGTGTTTAGCACTTTCAATATCTCAGTAACCAATTGACGTACAGCAATGATCAAAATACCAATTTTTTTAAAATCTGAATTCAATGGTATAAATTAAAGTTTGATTTAAAAAACAATTACATGTTAAAACCCCAAAAAACCCATTTTTGGGGTACAAAACCCCCCAAAAACCCCCCTTAGGATGGTGCGATTTGTCTGGTTTTCGAACTTGTTCAAATAAATGGTACTTTACATATTTGTACCAAATTTCATTAAGATCAGACCTTTTTTACGAGAGTTATCGTGCTTACGGACACATATACATATATATATAAATACATATATACATATATACAAATTTGAACGAATTGTGTTTTGGCGTCCAGGGACCTCAAAACGAAAAGTTATCATGGTCTCGGGCTTAAGTCTTACCATGAGACCTACGGTAATAGCTTCTTCCCTATAGACAAAATTTGCTAAAAGAGGTAAAATAACAATATTAGGCTCGCTTCAATTGAAGACATCCAGGAACTTATTTATAACTTATTAGTTAGAATGACAAATTAAATACAGAAAAATATGTAAATAAAACTCGAACATAAATTTATAGAGTACTTAAATCAAATCACTTTGCATCTCGAATGAATCCTGAGGAAGCCTTGCTTTTAAACGCCTCCCCAATGTCGGTACACCTAAGTTGAATGTAACGGCTCCAGGAACATGGTGTAGATTAGACAGAAACTTACTTGAACTTTTTCTTATAAAGTGTTCTACTGTGTCGATTCCCAGTTCTTCGTGAAGGTTACTGTTCCTGATGAACCATGTACTGTTTACGGCAATCCTGAAAATTCTATTTTGTAAAATTTGAATCTTGTTTAGTTTTCCATGAGAAATTCACGTCCCCCACACTGGGCATGCGTACATGATCAAGGGGCGAAAAAATGTTTTATAAATGAGGAGTGTGCACGAAGATTTTAAAGTTGAATTTTGATTTATCAATGGAAATAAAATTGATGACCGTGCATATGCTTGGGCTAATTTTGTGTTCACATGCAAGTTCCATGTTAACCTTTTATACAGATAGACGCCTAAATATTTGATGCCTTGATTACAACGTTGAAAATTAAACACAACATAGTAAAAATGTGGTTTAACATAAAGGAGAGGTTAAGTATAAATTATTTTGTTGTGATTAAATTGTATACAAATTCCATGGACACACTTTGTGTATTTGTTCCTTAGGTCGAGACGATAAAAACACCATATAAACATCGGTCTAAAACGCTTAGTTTTCTGTCTGTCGGCCGGTTTGTGATTTTTAATATAACTCAACTTCTATTTGAGATAGACAGTTTAAATTCCGATCCAATGTACCTTACCTAATTATTAGTCAACTTTTATATGGAACAATTTAAAATAGCAATGTATAAATTGTAAATACTACTATCAAATTTTATATTTATTTAGATAAAAAGCTAATAACTCAGTTATTTCTTGTCGGATTTCAACAAACAAGGTGTCTTTTTATTTGTCTTAATTGTACATCTTTTATTACTGGAAACAAGTTTTTATAAAACTTTCGGTATTCGTGAAATTTGACATTACAATTTTTAGATGGCCGCCATCTTAAAACCGATGCAGTTACATTAATAAAATTTCCTACAACTATTGTGAGTCTTAATTTTCAAATTGGAGCCGAATTTAAATATTATATTTTTAATATAAGCTGAGTTATATTAAAACGTTAAAAAATCACAAAAGATCGACAGACAGAAAACTAGGCATTTTAGACCCATGTTTATGTGGGGTTTTATTATTGTTTGGACCTAAGGAACAAATACACAAAGTGTGTCCAGGGAGTTTGTATACACCCTGTATAGTAAAAGCGAATTAAAGACGTTTAAATTGCATGAAGTATGAATTACTCTGAATTATATGAGTTATTCTCCTTTTAATTATATGATATGCGTTTTTCCTGAGCTTTACATCAACGCTCTTTTAAATAACGTAGCTTTAATGTCTAATATATCACCTTGTCTCATTAACTAAGGAACTCAGTTCTGCCAACTTCATGCAGTTTGGCAACTGTTGCAGTGCTGGCAACTGTTGCAGTACATTCGCATCACCAGCGTGCCTCAGTCCGATGCCAATTTAAATGCAGAAGTTATTAATTCCAAACCTGAATGTAGTCCAAATAACCATTCACCAACACTAGTTCAAACTATATGAATTTCCTCCTCTTATTTAGTGCGATCTAACTTGCCCATTTAATCCATTACTTTATGTGTAAAAATCAGTTGCAAATTTTATTCAATAAATTATTGAAGTTAAAAATGTTTCTTCACTGATAGACAAAACCATGTTTCATACATTAAAAAAATCTTAAACATTATAAAACCACCATCACTAACAATAAATGTTAAACAAATTACAGATTAAAATTGGTGGTAAATTCAATTAAATTAATTTTCTTTTCGTTCCATGGTACAATATAATACTTTGTATTGAACTAACTTACCTAACTCACTATCTACCTTAACCTAACTATCCAAACTCTAATAATAATTAAAAATAAACTAAAATGATAAATTTCTTCACTTATTACAAAACGATGATTAAAACCACATACCTTTGTTTTTTTGCTTAGGGAAATATCTTCCAGTTTATAAACTTTAATATAAGATATATTTTATAATCCACGCCACGAGCTCATAATAAACCCATTATGGCTCGTATACGGTTCAGTCAAACCTTAGTTCACGCCCTGTCAAAAAATCTTGCTTGTGTATAGAATATATTAAGATTAATGTGCTTTATTAATTATATAACGCTTTGGCTATCCTCTTATTACCATCTGAAAATTGTTTCGTATTATTTTAAAAACAATTTACGGACTACGGGACCCATTTCAAATAAATCAAACTTATAATTCCTTTCCATCACTTGATCCCTTTAACCCTTCCGCAAAACTAGTTTACCTTATTACCCTAAAGAAGATTTTGTCTTCAACAAATTCATAATTTTTAGAAAATCGTTTTTCCAGCAGAGGTCTGCTTTCTTTTACGGGCCCTCTATCTCAGGAAGCCCGCTCAGTAACTTCCGGTTTCCCAAGCTCGCGACTGTTATGAATCTTATGCAAAATTAAAAATGCATTCATCGTGTATTATAATAAAGTTGAACTTTAATAACACACGTCTTACGTTCCCAGCGCTGTCACTTGAAAATAAATGTTTAAGAATACTTTTCATTTAATTTTTACACAAGTTAAATTAGTTTAAACATTATTAAATACATACTATTTGGGTAAAATTCACTCTGTTAGGTTAAAATTAAATTTTAAATTATCAGTCTAGTCAACTTGTATTTTAATGATTTAATGATCACATATTTACTAGCTGCCATCGCACCCGGTTTCCCCGGGAATAAAACCTGTCGTGTGTGCTGCATTCTGAAGATAACCCGTGGAGTTACTACGAATCATGATCAGCTGTTTGAATTTTCATCAGCTCGAACCAAAGTGAGTGTCTATAATAGTTACGCTTGACAGGAAATTTGAATCCCCGTGGCACGGATCCTTATGGAAATTTCTTAAAAATCTTTTCATATTGGTTACCTACATTATGGAAAGTGTATACCTGCCAAATTTCGTGGTTGTAGGTGCAGAGGTTTCGCCTGGTGGATGATCAGTTTTTCGTATTTATAGATATCAGATTTCAATGAGTCACTTATGTGGAATACGGTATAAAAATAATACGTTGCAGTACAATCGTAAAGCTAGCAATTTTTTTATAAAAAAACCATTGTCCCCTAATTATCAATAATTAGTCTTATTATTGACAGGCATAGTAAGAAAAGGCTTTATAGTATATACGTGTTATATGGGGTACCACTTTTACAGCTCGCAGCAGCATTTAAGTCTAGGTTATGTTATGATGTTTATGATAAACTAACATACCCCTAACCACCGCAGCGCGCTTTAAATATAGTACTCTGTATAATACGTAAGTACCACAATAAAGGTGAATTAGCAGACTTTTTACAAAAACTCCATCTTCAAATATACTCTTTTTTAAAACAATGCGGCCTTTATTAAAAGCCTGGACGTATTATAAAATGCTGGTATTACAATTGTGATGCAACATAATTATAAAACAATGAATAAAATTAGAACATGAATCTAACAAACAAATACAATAAAGTTAGAGCAAATAAATTCGTTATATAAGTATATGTTCTATATAATTTGCTAAGGGTCACTTTAGTTTGCATAGTTTTGGAACTATTTAACAAAACGTTATCTTATTTAAACATGTAATATAATTTTTTGAAAAATATATTACAAAAGTACTTGCACAAAGTTATGCATGTTGTTGTGTAGGAATTTGCACTTGCCCATGCGCTGTGAAGTTATGCTCTTCATTTTGAAAGCGGATAAATTTCATCGCACTTTGCAAATATTGGTGAGGTTTTCCACAGGACGTCAGTGATACAAGGGGGAAGAGTAGTGATACCTGTTGAAGAGTAGACACAGATTCTCTTGAAAGGCAGTTTCCTCTCTTTGGAAGTTTTCCTATTAACCTTTCATAACCGGCGTGTAATACTTAGAACTGTATTAAAACTTAAATTACCTTCATATTTTACGGGGATTATAATACAGTGGTTGTGTTAGATTTCTTCTTGAGAACCCGGTTCATACAAGAAAACTACACACACGTATTTGTCCTGTATAATTGTTATAATCTATGTTTTAGCGAATTTCCCCTATACCGAAGAAGCGAAGAAGCTATTACCGTAGGTCTCATGGTAAGACTTAAGTCCGAGACCATGATAATTTTTTGTTTTGAGGTCCCCAGATGACAAAAACACTATTCGTTCAAATTTATATATATATATATATATATATATATATATATATATATATATGTGTGTGTGTGTGTGTCCGTGAATGCGATAACTTGAGTAAAAAACACCCGATTTCGATGAAATTTGGCTCAAATGTGTAAAATGACATTCATGACTTTAAGTTCGAAAACCAGAAAAATCGGACCATGGGAAGGGGGGTTTATGGGGGTTTTATATTTTCCAAAAATCTGTTTTTTGCATTTTTCACCCTACAATTTTTTAAAAACTTAATTTTGGTTTTGGCCATGTTATAGAGCGTAAAAAAACAAATAATATAGTATTTTGAATTATTAACCTAGGTTAAGTGGTTGCGGAGAAAATCCAAAAAACCCTACTCATAAAATCTCCCATGTTAATCTTATGGGAAATAGGTTTTTGGCATTTCCTCAGTTTATTTTAATTTAAACTTCACATTTGCTTTTAGAAATCTGTTCAGTTCCACAAAACAATAATTTTGGTGTTTAAATTGTGATTCTACGCCCAACCGTTCCTGAGATATTCAAAGTGCTAAACACAGTACATTGTCCAATGTTATCCTTATGGAGAATAAATAAAATTTGATATCTCGATTATTTATGAATGTATGTTGATGAAACTTGGTATGTGGCTTCAAATAGTACTGATATATTGACATTTGCATAAAAAATTGATTTTTTTTTGTTATTCCTGTAGCAGCATACCTGCGTACTCAGCCCCCATGTTATTCTTATGGAGAATAACTAAAATGTTATATAGCACTTATTTATGATTGAATATTGATGAAACTTGGCTTCGCCTAGTTAAATTATATTTATATTAGCATAAAAAAAATTGTTTGTGTTCCTTGTTTCAGCAAACCTACGTACTCATTACCAATGTTATTCTTATGGAGAATAATTAAAATCGCTTATATGTGAATATATTTTTATGAAACTTGGTACGCGGCTTTATGTGGAATTCAGACAAATATTATACATTGGAAATTCGCTGAGTACGCAGGTTTGCTGCGACTGGGGTATTTTACCATTCTCGTCAAGTTTATCAAACCCGAATATGTTAGCTAAAAATAATTACTCCACATACCCTCTCATAATGTTTTTTTGTAACTAGAAACAAAATGAAGGTCCCTTGTAAAATGTGATTAGTTTTGCCTTTTTATTCCGTTCAATTCCAAACCATAAATGTGCAAAGAAAGCTCAAATGTTAAAATGTTAACATGCAATTAAATTTTATTCCTGACAAAATAAATGATCGTGTAGATCTCCGTAGTGGAATATTATGTTTATAGGCCGGGGAATAACAAACTTGCAATTTTTCATGGCTTTATTACAGGTTATAGTTTATTTCCTTTTATTCCTAATTTGCACATATAGTAACGAACAATTAATTTGTTATAAAAGGCGGATGAAATTAAAATATCCAATCAAATTAGATTAAAATAACATGAAATGCTTGATTCAATACTGATTTAATCATCATTAGGTTCTGATTATGTCTGGTAAAAATCAGATTCGTGTCTGACCTATACCAAAAATATTTTTTGGTTTAGCGTAAATTCAAATAAAACGTAGAAACTAATATTTTTACGAAATAAGTATATAAATCACGCTAATTATGATAAATATATTATAACAACGAAAAGTGAAAGGTATTCACGACAAAATTATCTTCCCGAACAATGATTTGAACCGAGGATTCCGAGTTGAGTGTGATCTTTGCGAGAAGAGTAATTTTGATATTCTTATGTGCCTAAGACGGGAAAAAAACAGTCAAACTGCTGTGTTTAAATATATATAGTCCAAGAGCCAGGAACGAGTTTATTTATCCCACCGAGTTCAACGTCTTGGAGAATATATTTTATTTATATACGAAAAGAGTATCTCAGAAAAGCGAGTGTTATCACATTCCAGTGGTGGAGGACCGAGTGATGACGTCATCAATAAGGCTGAACGGCTACTAGTAGTCGCTCCATTCAAACTGGCATAGCTCCTCAACCGTTAAAGCTGAAGAGCTAAATTGTATTTAGAAATGCATCTTATGAGTTGGAAAACATGTTTTAAATACCTAAGTTTTTAAGATAATTTTATTTAAATGTAAAAAATTACTTTTATTATTACTGTTTAGTGGGTTTTTACATGTTTACCCAAAAACTGTACACTTTTTGAAAAAATAAAATAAAAATATAAATACACAAAAAGAAAAATGATTCGATTTATAATTTTAATTTCAAAAATATATAACAATTCAGGGATAACTCCAGTTATAAGTGAGACATAGTTGATATGTGCGTGTGAGTCTACTTTCTCAGACTTGCATAGTTCACGACTGTTAATATGCCACTTATTAAAAGAAGATTTAAACAATTAAACATTGAAAGCAGAAATATATTTGATGTAATATTTGCCTACGGTCTTCTAATTCAAATACCAAATTTTCAACTTTGGGTCAGGTTAGCTATCGCCGCCATATTGGAAAATGGCAGACATTATTTTTGAGTGTTTTGTGAATATTTGTGAGTAATAAAAAAAGTTGTTTAGCTGTTTTAATATGGATTTTAAAGCATTTCCAAAAATATTTGCCTGCGTGCTCTGCAATTTACTAAACTTCCAATTTCGATATTTAAATATTTGTTTCATCTTTAGTAATTTTTAAGAAATTATGTCAGTATTAAATACAGTATGCTGTCTATATCTGATTTCTCGCAAAATGTTACTGAAGACAAGATTTTAAACCACCCTTTAAGGGCTAATATGCACTTTTATGTCAAAAACTACTTTTTCGATACGAATGGGATGCTTGGCCTTCTTTAACCAAAAATGATCCTAATTTGTCCTTCCTTTGGCTATCATAATTTGTTTTTTTTCGCAACATTTTACATAAGAATACATTTTAAATCACTTTCACATCACTCCCTGTTACTGCAAAAATAAAAATAGTTTGAATACCGCTCTTGATTTGTTTTTTGTAATTTTTAAATGATTAGGAGACAATGGAATTATTCGCATTTGCAAAATTTTGCGAGAAATCCGATGGCTTGGTCAGATATAGACAACGTACTGTATTTAATACTGACATAATTTCTTAAAAACTCCTAGAGATAAAACAAATACATAAAAATCTAAATTTTAAGTTCAGGAAATTGCACAGCACGCAGGCAAACATTTTGGAAATCCTTTAAATCCATATTGAAACAACTAAAAAACTTTTATTATAACTCACAAAAATACACAAAACACTCAAAAATGATATCCGCCATTTGCCAATATGGCAGTGAGAGCTAACCTGCCCCAAAGTTGAAAATTTGATATTTGAATTAGAAGATCGTAGGTTAAGTTTTCCACCAAATATATTTCTGCTTTCAATGTTTAATTTTGTAAATCCTCTTTTAATAAGTGGCATATTAACGATCGTGAACGATGCAAGTCTGAGAATGTAGTCTCACACGGACATGTCAACTATGTCTCACTTATCACTGGAGTTATCCCTCTATATTGTTATATATTTTTGAAATTAAAATTATAAATCAAGTCTTTTTTGTTCTTCTGTGTTCTTTATTCGAAAAGTGTTCGGTGTTTGAGTAAAGATGTAAAAACCCACTTAACAGCAATAAGAAAGGTAGTTTTTGACATTTAAATAAAATTATCTTAAAAACTTAGGTATTTCACTAAAAGGGTGAATATGAAAACATGTTTTTCAACTCATAAGTTGCATTTCTAAATACAATTTAGCTCTTTAGCTTTAACGGTTGAGGAGCTATGCCAGTTTAAATGGAGCGACTACTAGTAGCCTGTCAGCCATATTGATGACGTCATCACCCGGTCCTCCACCACTGGAATTTGGTAAAATATGCTTTTCTGAGATACTCTTTTTATATATAAACAAAATATATTCTCCAAGACGTTGCACTTGTGGGGTAAATAAACTCGTGGACTAATACTTCTTATCTCTAAGGAATTTAAAACTAAAACTACAAACCAGACCGGCTTGCAAATTAAACCAAAGTTTTTCCAGATCAATTGATTAAAACCTTACAAATAAGTGAGTCGTTGGCATAATGGTCACGATGACGGAATCCAAAACCATAGCAATAGGTGTTTTAGTAATGTAAATGTTAAATTGGTTTTCCAACGTGATCGCGTGCACGTGTGAGTTGAACCGCTTCAATCATGTCTCATTCAGGTTATTAATTGGCTCAATGTAATAACATTTGACACGCTCATTCAACGTAGGGCTGATTGGTAAATCAAAATACCTCCGGGATTATAAATCTGATCTTGAATGTCTAATAAATATTATAACAAACCATTTTATTAACAGAAAGAACAAATGCCTTAATTATGAATAATTGGAATATTTACCTATCAGTAAAGTTCGCGTTACCTTACAATCATTTAGAAGTGTGTTGTAATTATATCATGAAACAAACATATAAATGGTAGCTTAAATGAATAATGGCTTTAATGGTAGCTCAGTTAAAAGTTCTAATAGCAAAACAGTTCCGAAAAATAATAAGAACCTCTAATTTTTATGAGCTCAGTTTATTAACCTAGAATATTATGTTTAAGGCTACAATTAACATCCTGAGATGTCAAAATGTATGAGGAAGATGATTTTCTAGACTGTCTACTGTACGCTATTTAATAAGTAAATGTAAAACTTCCTTTTCAAAACTAAGTTTGGTTCAAATATAAAATTAAACAATTTTAATTTCTTTAGTTTATATATATATATATATAATATCGCACAATGTTTTTTTAGTAAAGTTGGGATAAAAAAATAATCCATGAAAACATTTAGTAAAGAACATTTTGAATGATCCTGGCATTTGGAAACATATTCAGTAAATAACGTATGTATGTAAAAATTATTTTGTAGGAACTTTTTCCTACTAAGGCACCTAGAAAATAGTGTTATTATAAGATAAGGTCACATTTATAAAATTCATTTTATATCTAAAAATGTAATTTGGATGTCAAATATCAAATTACTTTTCATATCTTAAACATTTAACAAGATCATAAGCTGTATTAATGATGAACCAGTGTGTTGTTTACTACGTTCAAGAATACCTTCAGGTAATTTTCCACAAATGCAGAAAATATAAAATAAACATTACTGCATTTACCCTTCGTAAGTAGTGGCTCTGTGAAATTAGTTCTTAAAAGCGTAAATAATTTCGCAAAGGTGCGTTGTTAGCTTTCCAGCGAACCGTCCTTACTCTGCCCTTTTGTGCTAAATGTAAAATAATTCCCCTTTTATTGCGGCGCTTAATCCTTCCACTCTGGAAGACACAATACATTACCTATTGAAAATACTTTGTGGTTTGTATGGTAAAAAGAGAGATGATTATCATATTATAAAATGTGTGATTCAATGGAAAACACGTATTTACGATATATTTATATTACTGTTATTGTTTCATGTTTTTATATATTTTTTGAAACTAAAATAATAAGGTATTTTACACTCAAATTTAAAGTGAAACTGATATAATATATAAGAGAAATACAGCTTGAACGGCCATTGCTAGGTCATACACGCTTTCTTATGGTTCTATAGAAACTATCCAATTCTCTCCTTTCTCGTGTGTCTAGCGATTATTACATTACGGACTGCAGATTCAAAAGGTTTACGTAAGAACAAATCATTAGCAGTTATTGTTGGATGATGAAGATTTGAAAGTATTGATAGACTTATTGTTTAAAATTTACTTTAGGAAATAGTACCTGAGGTATTAGCATCATTGGTTTCCTTTTTTCGACTAATTCTGAATTATTAAAATTACACCTGTTATATTGATGATGGTAACAAATAAAGTTAATTATTGTGAACCTTCCTTCTTTATAACCCTATATTGTTAATATTAGTCATCATAAATAATATTGTTCGTAATACCTTATCTAATCTATTTACATTACAAGTTATAATACTACGCTTTTTACTATTGTATTTACCACATAAAACTTGTACAGTTAAAATAATGTAAGATAAGTTTTGAATATCCATTTCCAGTCATTATAGTACACATTAGTATTTTTACAAATACATGTTCAAATATTAATTGCATAGATATTAGTCTAAAATATCTATTATACAAACTTAAAAAACTACCGAATAGTTTAGAATATTCGGTTCATAAATATGCTTTCTTATCCATAAAACCCATAGACAAAGTAAAAGAGTTTGTCATGGGAACTTGGTCAACTAAACTAATAGTAGCTAGGCTTTAGCTTTATCTTGAAGGAACAAACAGAGCAAATGGAATCATAGGCACCACTATTTTGTAATGAGCTAGATCACAACCACATGGTTTTGTTGGTCAGCAATACTTCAACAATCATAACTATAATTCTATAATAACGTTTTACTAATAAAACTTAAATATATAAAATATTTTAAACTCATTAAGAAGCGTCATCGAACAAAATTTTCAAGTTTGGTATTACGTAAATACACATTATAAACCAATTAAGGGAATGAACACGAATAAACAAATTATTTGAATACTTTTGCAATTATTCAGTTGAAATTTAACTCTGCATAAATGAAACGTGATCAAGGTGATAGTAACTTTTTGGCACAACACTCTGGTGGCAGCGTATTGACTGTTTCAGTTCTATCTGATGTTGAGATATCGAGAGTTTGTTTGACTAATATTTACGATACTTTGCATTGATATTCCTTCCTAGAAACTGTTACCTGTTCATTGCAATTAATTTAATAAATCAACTTATAAAAAAAAATATTTTACGATCCTATATTTTAGAATCACTATTGTTAAATGCAAAGGCAGAACTTAAGCTTGGCATATTATGTGTTCTATAATAACTGTTATGAAAGAATAAAACAATACATAATGTTTATTGTTTATTTGTACTGATGATTAAAGTAATTTAATTTTCGAATTTATAGATTTATTTTAAGTAAATAATAATTATTATGCTGCTTCCACAATTGGAATTGTAAATATATTTGGTACAACTCCCTGGACCACAATGAAAGTGTACATCTTTTTTTACTTCAAAATATAAGTGTAATATAATGTGACAAGTAACATTATTTAGTTGATATTATAGTATAAGTTGTAGAAAATAAGAAACCAATAACGAATAAAATATTTTATTGAAATTCAAGTATTAAGAAGTAATTTCAATAAATTTAGTACCAAGTATATGCTAAGTATTATTAATTAACGTTTAACTATTTGTATAATACATTAAAATATTTCCTTATGGTCCTTGAAGACGGATTTAAACACAGCTAAAAAGACAGTCTTGTTACATGAAAAAATTCCCTGATTTAAATTAAAATATTATCATCGTTTTGCACCTTATTTCATCCAAGCAAATTAATACTTTGTTACATAAAATCTTCACCACAAAAGAATATAAAATAAATCCATATATTTATAAGCAAACATATTTTATTCACTTAAACAGATTTTTTAAGGACAAAAAATAATAGTATTGCGAGTTTTCAACTTCTAACACGTTTGTACATGGTGTCCTTAAAAGTGCACATTTAAGAGATATTGAATAGAAGTTGTAGAATCTAATATTATATTATCAATTTAAAAACACATTTATAAATACATTTTTAATATTTAATTTTCTTGATTATTGCAAGGATTTAAGGTAACAAAAAAGGTTTAATTTCCTAGGTGCACATCTGACAAGAATTGTATTTAAAAGCTGAGCACAAAATAATGTACACCAACTCCGAAGGACGGATCAGATTAGTCGGACGGCTCCGACGACGTTTACTAAATGTCACATTCACGCCTTGTCTGCGGTGAGGATAGACTGTGGGGTGTGTAGAGAAATGGCGTAATGAAATTGTAAAATGAGCTTTTTATATAATTTACTTCAGAATATCAATATGTGTAATATGGATATTAACTCTATTTTTACTTATACAAATTATATAAAAAGTCAGTACAAGTTTAATCAATTTGTGGTTGTTTTGTGGGATTCAAAACTTTTCACAAAAAGTATTTTAAGCAAATTTACCCCATACGGAATAAGTTATTACCGAAGTCAGAATGGTAAAACTTAAGCCCGGGATCATTAAAAATGTTCTATTTGAGGCCCCCAGATACCAAAAACACATTCGTTCAAATTGTTATTTATGTACATATATACTGATATTTCTGTGTGCCCGTAAGGACGATAACCCTCGTAAAAAAGGTCCGATCTTAATGAAATTTGGTAAAGGTGTGTAAAGTAGTATTTATTTGAACGTGTTATAAAACCAGACGGATTACTGCACCCAAAGTAGGACTTTTAGGGGTTTTGTACACCAACAATGGTTTTTCATCTATAATTGTTATTCAAATTTTGAAATCAAATTTTGTACCATGTACTATTGGATTTAGCTTAAAACACTTAACATTTTTGTGTTTTGATTATTGCTCTACGTCAATTGGTTCCCGAGATATTGAACGTGCTAAACACAGAACGTTGTCAAATTTTATTCTTCTGGAGAACAAGTAAAATTTTATATCTCGCTTATTTATGAGGAACAAACAACGATAAAATTTGGTATGATACTTCATCTGGTTGTGGTCTATTGGAATTTACCACAGAAAAATAATGTTTTGAAAATTGTTCCCGTAGCAGCAAACCTAAATACTCAGCCCTAATGTTATTATTATGGAGAATAAGTAAAATGTTATGTATCGCTTAAGTTATGAACATAAATGAGCAAAACTTGGTCTGTGGCTTCACTTAGTTGACTTATGTTGATATTTTCATAAAAACCCAATATTTTCTATTTTTGTATTAAACCTGCATGATCAGCCCCAATGTTATTCTTATGGAGAATTAGAAACATTTGTTATCTTGATTATTTGTGGACATATATTGATCAAACTGGTATTTAGCTTCAACTGGATGTGACCTATTAATATTCACATACAATACCCCCGAAGCAGAAAACCTGCATACACGGTCGTATGTGAACTTATAGATTTGGCATACACAGTCGTATGAGCCTTATAGATTTGTCGTTGTTATCCCACTTTATTCATACTGGGAATAAATAACATTATATATATCTCCCTTATTTTTTAATATAATTTGGTGATACGTAGTATGTGTCTTCATGTGGTAATGGTAAATTTATATTTGCATAAAACTCCCAGTTTTAGTTGCCCTGGTTACAGCAAACCTGCGTAATATATTTTATGTTATTCTTAAGGAGGATAAAACAAATGTAACATCTCACTAATTTATCAAAACCTTTTTATTGAACTGATTAATCTAGTTAATTTGTTGGTGAGGTATATACATATATATATATATATATATATACATATGCATTGTAAATTCGCTAAGTATACAGGTTTGCTGCAACGGGGGTATTTTAAAATTACCTTTAATTTTTGTGTAAGAATAGTTTTCAGATTATTCTATGCATTATTTTGGTAAGATGTACACCAGATTCTTGAATGTACTTCAAAAAGCAAAAGTGGTTAAACAGTTTTGAGGAGACAATACATACAATTTTATAGATTCTTACGTACAAAAAACATAGCCGTATCCTTTTTCCAGCATGGAAATATAATAAAAGCTATCAGATGTAATAACATATGCACTAAACAATGAGTATGGTAGTGTTATATACATAAAACCACTAAATAATAATTAGAAAAAATGCTTGAAAAGAGTAAAGTTGTCTAGGAAAGTTATTAACCTGAATAATGTATTAGCTTAGATATCATATAGACTTTGTTTGCAGTAGACAAAGTCCCTTTGCTCGTCAACCTCTTATTTGGGCTTTAAATATTTAACTCTGCATTCTCTTGGAATCAATCCAGACAAAGCGAGTTGTAATCAAAGAAAAATTAAAATTGAATTTGACTTTTCCTTGTCCTTCGTACTTATTGTTTTGGTTTTTGTCAGAGTACAGTATAAAAATAAACCCTGTATTTTATTAACTAACTACAGGGTGTATAAATCTTCTCAGTTGTAACTACACATTTCATAGATGTTAATATTCTAATGTTTTAGTTGGATAATATTTGAAAGAGTTGATGTATTTTCTGCTTTAAACTAGATTCTAACCGTTGGGCACTAAGCTGCCAAGAAAATACAATAAACGTACTCGATAATTGAATTCAAACTATTCACATAAGTTACAAAATGTAATCTAGAATCGTAAGTTTCATGTACAATATAATAAAAAGCGATAAAATTGAATTTATATTCAGAATATACATATAAAACTTCAAACAAAGGTAATCATTGTTTTGTTTTTATCAGTCAATTACGTGATGTAATGACTCTGAATTTCAATCGTTGGATAATAAATATTAATTGTTAACTGTTGCCATGCTTCGCTCATTTTAAAAATATACCAATGATTATAATGCAATTAGTTGTTATCTTATAGTTTTACATATCGCAAGAGATAAAACAACTGGAGGTGATAAGCTGGTGGCCCGGACTACCCCCTTCAAGTAAATACAGGCCAAGGCTCACATGTGTCAGTGTATAAAACAGTCTGATACGAACTTTTAAATTTTATGATTTAAACCGATCCGGTTGTCCAAGGACAAGATTTCACTCCTCAAGTATTAACAATAACAAATTGCTAATCGTTATTTTTAGGAATAGGGAAATAAAAATAATAATGTTTATATACAATAGGATTTTAATTTGTTGAACTATACATTTTTAAGTAGTTAATATTATTAGTATTGGTGCTATCAACCATATATTGAGCTTATAATTGAAAATAATATAAGAAAAACCAAACGATTATACATCTAAAGTAAGAAACAACTAAAATAATGGATAGGAACAAAAATATGTTTTACGATGGTTTAAGTAAATCATTATGAAAATATTGTAACAGTTGCATATTGGGTTTTTTTATATTACTGAATTATATTTTTTCATAAATGTACAGATGTTTTAAAACTCAACGAACTGTTGTTAAAATAAATGTGTAAATTCTTATACTCAGTCTGAGTTTTGTTTCGGCGCTAAACGCTAACTTTCAGACCAGCAAACGAGAAAGGGAGGCGTGAACGCAGGAGATAACGGCAATGTCGTCGTTACATCAATATTGTTTACAAACACGATTACCACACTTCGCATGTTCACGGTTTCCTTAACAAAGTTCCACCTGCCCCATCCCACAAGGAGGCATAAAACAAAGATATATGCATTCACGTAAAGCTTCGATTGCAAACCAACTATTAGCTCTTATTTTAATATTTGTACATGTTTTAAAACATAAAAACTATTTTTACATGACACATTTTAAGATGCAGTTTAACCATTGCATTGTTAATAAGATAAGTATTTAAAGCAATTCAAATTTAAACATTTCAACGCATCGAAGGCATATTATGAATTGTGCAATAATACTACACATATTTATTACTGAACAAAATTTTACTTCATTCTGATTTCCAAGAGATTTTGAGTAATGAAAATCTTCAAGTGTTTTGAAGGAAAGTAACTTAAAAATAGTGCATTTGATATGACTTCCAGTAAAATTCCTGCCAGTAAAAAAAATAAAATAAAATGTTGGTCAACTCATGCAATATAAGCATATATTAAGCATTTGCTACTTATTTTAGTAAGGTATTTTGAAGATATTTTAAGTACATGTTAACAGGCAAATGTTAACAGAGGGTTTAAGTGGCAATGAGTGTATAAGAATGTGACCACGTCTTCCCACAACCGCTTAAATTAAAATGAAAAGTGTCATAAATAGCTCAGCCCACTTTGGAATTATTCCTAGGGGTTGATCAAAAGTGTATTTCACTTAAAATTAATTCAGTTTAATAATTTGGTTTTTAAGAGTTGGGTCAGATACACAAACTCAAAACACCTGGCTTACTATGTAAATAATCATCATTATAAATAAATTAAATGGCAAAAGTTTGACTTTAAACCGGCCTACTTACACAGTGGGTGTCAGAGCATAACCTCAGGTTCATTATTTGGATTAATTATGTTCGACAACAGTTAAATTGCTTAGGTTGTTAATTTGCACTTTCCTACTAATTATGAAAATAAGTAAAACTGAATGGAAATAAAACGGGGCGTATTAGGCTAGTAAATGGGTTTAAGCTCGGGTGGCTGCGAGGCAAATGTTGCTCTTTAATTTCTTCATTACAACCACTTTCCTCTCTACAGTTCAAAGTGAATGAGACCCTGCTTTATTTTTTGCAAGTTTAAAAAATAATCCTTAAAGGCATAATTATCCCTAATTACAGAGAATGCATTTTTAAAATTGTATATGTCAAAACTTGAATGCTTTCTGTACAATTTGTATTTGGAATATCTTGCATAAAGTGCGAATAATAATAGTATGTTTTTTACAGGTTTTTATGGATTCTTTTGCTTACATAAGATAAATTGTGTAATGGTAAATCCTAATGATGTACCCAAGAGGTGTCTTAAAACCCAACATGCAATTGTTAATAACTAACGTAAGTAGCATTTAATTTAATCACCTCTTGCAGTATATTAGCAAGAGTCAGATTTACGAGTCAACAAACGGATGCCAGGTGCTATTTAAATGTTCACATGACCAGAAACATTTTTATAAGATGGAAGAAAATATATTTGATTTGTTAGTTATGTTTCAGTTTTTAACCATCATACAAACTATTTAATACACATTTTACTACGGTGAATAAATTATAAATAATATACATATATTTTACCGGACATGTAATATTAAAATTTGTTTTCAACCCATAATCCTGTCATGCTGAGATGTCAACAAAGTGTATTTCTTTTTAAAGTTGTGTATATAGTTGTTTTTAATTTTATTTCAAGAATCAACAAAGATGTTAGTCTTTTTAAACTTAATACATAACGCTTGAGTAAATACAATACGCACTTTAATTACTTTTATATTTACGGCATAAACCCACTAAGTGAGTCTTTAAAGCTATAGTCACCCTGTAAATAAGCAATCCTATTCATAAACGTCAAAGGGTTGGTTGGGGCTTCTCTTGAGCAAACAGTTTTAAGAAGAAGAGTTTTGTTTAATACTTTTGCTCTTGACATTACCATAGCCTTAACTTTCAGGACCCATGTGTATAAATATAGTACATAAATGTTATAGGAGTTTTAAAAATCATTAGATAACAGGATTTTGAAATGTTGAAATTACTCTTTCTACATGTTCAAAAAGGCTTTTCTAAAATATACCAATCAATTAAATATTCTTGTCTTTATCTTTTATAAATGGATTATTAAGACAATAACACATTTGAATCAGAAACCAAACCAGGAACTTTGACTATGCTCAAACACGTTTTTCGTTTATTGGTCAACGCCTTGCTTCTAATCGGCGTAAAATAAAAATACAATATAAAAAAAACATCGCTAACCTAGAGTTAGCTGATAAGGTATTTCAAAATACCGGAGAGTTTATTACTCTCTATGACTAATAAATCTGACTTAATAAAGTTAATACAATATATTTTAAGTCTACACCTTATCATGTAAAAAGGTACCTCAAGAAACTCCAATAAATTCGTTGGTTTGGATACACTGAACTACTAAAAATTTTAAAACTTCCTCACCTTAAACATTTTATAGAGCTATTAACAACCTAGATAAAAGCTGTTTTAGACACTAGATTAGTTAATTAGTTAATTAATTATTTTTAAATACTTATTAACTGGTTGAGGGTTACATAAATTAAAACTATTAATACGAATGATTTAAATGGGTGTGAATAGATATTTCTGTTTACACTTGAAGGTAAATTTTACACATCTATATTTTGTATAAATTGGTAATATATTATTATTTTTTAATAGAAACACGTTAAAACATTTACAAACTAACAATATTCTATACAAATGCTTTGTATGGTCAAATTTATATATCTCAATTTATTAATTACAAGTTGTTAAAATTAATTAATGTAAATGAATTATATTATTATTATTCCCTATTTTTATTTTTTCGTTTTATTTTATTTTATTTTATCACAGGGAGTGTTCTGTTTTAACAACTGCTTAGGCTCGCACGTTTCTTGAAACACAGCAAATATATTCACTGACACCACGTAAATTTGGCACAAGTTTAATGACACCGCTAAACCGATTTTACAGTTAAATTTCCCTCTTCAAGTATTTAGTGAAGAAAGTGAAGATTTACCACCCAGCAAAAGTGGTGGTTTATAGCTTTCTTTGGAAAACCACAAAGCGCTTTTCAAAGCTAATATTCTCAGTACCCTGAACTCAAAAAATTAAGCCTGTAAAAGTTCTGCACTAGTATAAACATTTAATTTACGTGAGAATTTTCCACAAAGTATTTTATTTCAGTTGGATAACTTCAAAAAAAGCATAATGCTTTCAAAAACTATAAAGGATTTTGTGCTTTTTAATTAAAAACATTACATGCATGTACAAACCCTAGTTAGATCAAAGTAATCTTAAGTATATGATTTGTGCTTATTCCTTAAATAAGCTATCAATCTCACAAAGCCAATTAAACGCTAAATGTGTAAAAGCAGAGCGCAAAATAACGTACGCTAACTCGGAATGTGATGGATCAGATTAGTGTGACAGGCTCCGGTGACGACATCTAATACACGTCACATCCGAACCGACTCTGTTGTGAGGATAGACTGAGGGGTGTGCAGATTTTACAAGGATATATTATATTAATTGTGATTCTGAAAATTATATAACTAAAAAAGTGATTTATTCCGATATGCGATCAATACGATAAACGAAGCATAAAATATAACTTCGAAAAATATAATGTAAACAAAATTAAACGACAATATATTAAAATAAATGTTTCATAACTACGAGCAATTTAAAACTCAACTCACATAAATTAACTATAATTAATTTGAAATATATATATCAACGCTTGCTACGAAATTTACTTATACGACCGCGTATGATCTGTTCTTATTAGTACAGTTCCCCGTAAACAGTTCCAACAAATTAGCAGAGAATGTCAGACAAAGGTAAACGGCAGAAAATAAATGTGGAATATACGTATCGTTATTGCATCAGACCACAATACACAATTTATGATGGTATTCGTTCTATGCTAATATACTATGTAGTACCCTGTTCCTGGTAGATGGTAGGCCTAATTAAGTGGGAGTTCAACATTCCAAATGTTAGTACTGTGCTGAATTATGTCTCACTACATGCTATTCTGAGCCATGTAAAACTTATTACAGACTAGTCAGATTAAACTGGGATGTTGTGCAAGGTTTTGAGCCGTGATAAATATTGTTTATTGTTTTGTCAGAAGTACTGTAGTTGATTTTCTTACAATTAAAGTTGTAATTGAATTTCAATTCAGTAGAGCCCCGCTATTCCGAACTAATTGGGACCGAACCCTGTTTGGTTTGCGGGAATTCGGAATAGGCAGATTTCGTGAATAGTATTATCGTATTAACTTGCTATGGCTATGGTTAGCGGCGTAAATCTGGGTAAACGGCGGAAGTAGCTGCTTTTCAAATACTCGACTCGAATTTTCGAGTAGTCTCTAATACTCGTTCGACCTTCGAGTATTAAAATACCCGGCGGATTTTCGGAATAACGGGGTTCGGAATAGCGGGACTCTACTGTATTTCATTTAATAAAACTGGTTTAATTTGTTTAATAATTAATTAATAACAACTCAATTAATTTACGCAAAAATGAATGAAGCAGATATTGTAAAGCAACAATGTACACAACACATTAGGGTAAATGTATGTAAATACCATACAATTTTGAGTTAAAACATAAAACATTCATTTTATTTACATAATAAATTATTAATTTACTGTTTTATGTCCATAAAACGGTATTTTTATTGCAACGCAACAAAAATATGTCTATTGTTTAGAAGATTTAAATTGGCAAAATTGAGCTCCCCATAAAAGCTTTCAACTGAAATCAATACATATGAAACAAAACCTCATTTTAATTGGAATTCTTATTTAGTTCAGTACTTAGCCATCCATTTTCCAAACCCCTTCATTGTCTGATCAGGATATGGTTTAAACTCTTTTCAATTACAGATTATAACCGACAGACTTTAATTAAGCATTTATTGGAGTTTATTGATTGATATTCTGAAAAAATATAGTTCATTTTTCACATGCAACAAGTCAATTAAGGAGATGATCAAATGGCTACGTTTGTATAGAAAACCTCTACTCTACTGACTTGTGACATTAAAGTCGTGCAGCATTATTATTTTAATTTAAAATTACACTTAGAACTCATCCTTTAGCCTTCGGGTATTTTTTAAATAACAATGTTGCTTAAAACCCTCATTTCAGTAAATTGCTAAACGAATTCGCATTTTGGATCACGACTTTTAAAACTTAAAATCTACGAAGTAAGAATAACCTACTACTAACCTATTCAGCATGATTATTAAATAAGCAGATATTATTTAGAATAATCTCAAATATTGAAAAATGTAATGGTCAGCTGAAGTATTAATACAACAAACTAATTCCATTACTAAAGCCCCTAGACTATATATTGAAGACAAAACAGGTAATTACCTTCGCCAAGAGTCCCATGAATGTATTTATAACACTGAGCTGGGTAGTATGGTTCGTTGTAATCATCGATGTGTGTGCTACCTACACCGGGACAGGTAAATTATAAATTGAAAATCCCTATAAGTAACATACAATTTAGCTATACAAAATTAGTTAAAAGGTGCATTACTGTTGGAAATCTAACGAAATATACAGTAAAGATGGCCGATAAATAGCATATAACTTAGACTTCGGATGAGAAATTATAAAAATAAATAAAGCTAATATCTTAAATTTTGTGAAGGCAGCGTGGATGCTAAATGTATAATAAATATTTAAAGCAATATTGATGGTTAAAACAGTCTAAAAATAAGGCTTTCGTTAGCATATTGTTCTTCAAACATTATGCCATTAATCATTAAATGGTACATTTGATCAGATTAAATAGGCAACCATCACAAGTTTGTATCAGGTAGAAGTTTGACACATGGTAAAAGCCTTATGGAAATAAAATTTTGTGATTTCACGATAAAATACTGTTGGTTGTGAGTAAAGACCAAAAATACACATACCTCATTTATTTAAGAAGTCCCCAGTTAAATCAATATTGCACCTGAGCACTCTATATTAAAGCATTGGATTGAATACTTGTATAATAGAAATTTTCACTAATATTTAAATGCTTGAGTATAGAATTTTGGCTAAAACGTTCTAATCTACAGCATTTTTAGTCAATCCTGGTCCAGTGATGGCTAATTCTTTGGGTGAAATATAGATATTACAATGCAACATAAATGCAGTTAATAAAGCCGAAAATAAAGAACTAAGCGAGTTTAAATATTAATTTTGGGTTTATAAAAATTCATACAATTAATTGTTTTTATGGATACAATTACTAGGGAAATACTCCTTTATCCTTGATATTTGATGGTGTTTTCATGAACAAATGGGAGTGAATATTTCAGTTTCCAGATACGATCGCGTGATGAGCCTACTCCTCCTGCCGCGGGCCGACTCTTGCCATTTATTAATTGCCTTAATGTAATGAACTGTTCTCACGATCAGTGTACGATTCTTTTTTCGCAATTACTCAGTTGGTGTAAAAAATACAATGAGAATATACAATTGTATGTATATCTTAGTGATTATTTGTATTCATAAAAATGTATTTTAAGGACAATCGTGTCCCAGGGCAACCTTAAAAGTGGTCTATACCAGTTTTGAGGCTGACATTGGGTACAGCAAATTAAGTTGTCATTAAATATGGTAATTCTTTTGGCTGTCCATTATGACAAACATCCCTTTCACCTTTGGTCCCTCCACTTGCAGCGGCTGGGGACGGAAACTCCGGGTTTGGTCCCCTACCTGAGAATGTATGGTCCCTGGCAGTTGTACATGGATACGCTGTCAGTTGAGTTGGCCAGTTGGAGGGCAAAGCGGGTCCGCCTGTTTGAGCCTAATCACAGGAGCACGGGAGTTGGCCCTCTGAAAGGTCAATTTGGCTGCCTGTCCCATCTCGTTCCCTTTCCTTTCCTGCTATATTTTATCCCTCCGGTAACCTGCGCAAAATTCCCGCTTGTGGAAGACGTGCCTAGCAGCTATGCTGGGGTTCCCTAATCCAGCAACAATAAAGGACAATCGTTGAATAA
Organism: Allygus modestus; assembly: GCA_963675035.1. Classification (NCBI taxonomy): domain Eukaryota; kingdom Metazoa; phylum Arthropoda; class Insecta; order Hemiptera; family Cicadellidae; genus Allygus; species Allygus modestus. Next base: position 187,758,836 of record OY776112.1, on the reverse strand, counting down.
TGTACTCGAGATTAATGATTTCTGTGGGTTTTAAAGTAATAATAGGGTTATAATATAATATAGTGAATTTTGATAAGTTTTTTATTTGTTTTTAATGATATATTATTAATTTTGCTCTTAATTTGCAGTTTACTCGTATTTACAATTTTTATTTCGAAATTATGTTAAAATTACTTACAAATCTTTATTAATTTGAAAAAAAAAAATATTTTATTTGTTCAAAAAATTAACATTAAATCTTAATGAAGTTTAGAAACTTATAACTCATTCTTTATACCTTTTACGGTACATAGTATAATTATTATATTTATACGAAACGTGAACAACATGGTATTAAACAAGTATTGAATACAAGTTTTTTATTTTTTATTGGATTTTGCAAAATCTAAGACCGCTGGGAGTAACTGAAATTGGGACACAAAGGATCCATGCAAGTTTGATGCTTACTTTGTCTTGAAATTAGTCGTGTGGCAGTTTCCTCAGGCATAATTAAATATAGATGATAGACAAGCAATATGGCAATATTTAAATTCCAGTACTTTATGCTTTCTTTATATTGTTACTGTGTATTATGAAAGAAAGAAGGAAAATTATAAACTTATTTTATTACCATGTATTCACCATTTTCGATAAGGGGAAGTTTGGATTTAGGGAACGAAATTAAGTAATACAAAATAAAGAAGTCAAAATATTTAAGAATGAACAATTGGGCTAAAAACATAAAATATAAATTACACTATATGTGAACGGTAAAAAGTTAAACCAAGCATAAAAATAATATGGTTTTTAAAGATTGTCACTCCATTTAATTCTAGGAAAGTTATAGGTTACACTAGGTCAGTAATCAATCGTCACTCACAACCAAATTTGCTGTATTTAAAAATACATATTGTTTGATTTACGTTTGACTAAGTAGTGCTCAGAGATTTAATATAACTGTTTCAGAACATAACGAGTTTACCAGTGGAATATTTACATCAATTACGAGAATATTATTCAACGGATTAAACTTGCAGTTAAATAATAGTACTAAACTACAGTAAGTTACTACAGTGCACTACAACTTAAAGTCCACGTATGATTACAACAGTTTAATATTAAATTAATTAATCGCCACTAAAATTGTTGTTTCGTAAATTATTATACTCAAACCGATATTGTTGGTGATGTTAAGTTATAGACTACTCTAATAATTAATAACTTCGTCGATTTATATGAAGAAATTTAGTCACATGCGGGAAACGTATTAAAGAACATACGCAGGCGAATAGATTCAGATATTTGATTTCCATTAATTTGATTTGATTTGTAGTTTGATTACAACTAAACAAATAAAAAGATATATTTCTTGAACATTTTCCCCACAAAGACTGTAGGTCTGTGTGTGGGGAGAATCATACAATATGAACGACTCAATTTGTCATTGTAGTAAATATATAAAGTGTTAGAAAACCTAAGTATCGAATGTATAAAGCAGACAGTATTTTTCTGATACGTCATCGCTCGAGCGTTCGAAGGAGTTGAGTTCTGCCAAGGCAGCCCAGAGCGCCAATCAGAGTCCCCCAAGCGGCGAGGAGGAGGCGCGCAGAGCTGTTTGGAAGTTATCGTATTTCCCAGCCAAGTTTTTCCATATTTATTAATTTAAAAATGGAAATTAATTGTAAAAAAACTGATTTATATTGAAAACTTTTGAAGTTATAAGAAAATTATTTAGATTTTGTCGTATTTAATTTTGACTGTGTTTTACCCTATTAGTCATTACAATTATTTCGTAACACAAGTTATGTAATTTTTATAAAACACAAAACCAAACCATAGTGATAAAAGTGATAAACTAAACCTTATAAATAAGTCTTATAAATGTTTGCTGGTCGCTTTTGAAAATGTATTGAAGATTTTTTCCACCCAAGTTGAAGACAAATCTTTTACATTAACGTGGAATGGGTAATTTTAGATTGCGAGATAAATTTTCTAATTTAATTTTTAAAATTTAGTTTTCTATCAATAACTAAAACTGGTAATTGCCAGACAAACCTAACAGTGAAACCAATAACAAAATAAGTTATTGTCTTCATAAGGTACCTCCTAATATTTAATAACTTTATTATTACAGTAACAGGTCCACATTCTTCTTAGCTCACCTACATGTGGACTTTAAAGACTCTTTTGTAATCCAAGGCATACAAAATAATGATAAAATAAACAGTAACAGGAAATTGAAACACTTTTTCCCTTTTAGCCAAATTGCAATTAAAAAATAACTTTATATTTACTAAATAAAGGGTGATTGATATAAGTGCGCCAGTTGTTTTTCTTGAAAAGTATAAGAGTTATTAAAACAAGTTAAAAGGCAATTTCTCTGGATTTTTGGTTCTGTATAATTTTGTGATTTTTTAATTTTGATTTTATCCGCCTTTTTTCCAATACGGTGGCCAACTATAGTTTTCTTACGGAATTTCCATAGTTTTATTATTGAATCATGTCGAAAATATAATTTTAAAATTATTTTATTCTTTGTTTTTTTTACTAAACCTATCCGTTACGGTAATTTTTATTGTTTTTAGCAATGAGTATCTCACTTTATGAGTAGCATAGGAGGCTAAACAGCTAGGGTTAGGAAATAAACACCACAAATAAAAACGGTCTAATATTAAATTTTACACCCCATAAATTAATAAAATTAGAGTAATTTCATAAGAAAAATGTCAATTGGTGTCAATAAAAAGATTTTTGAAATTATATTTACAATAATTATGTTAATTAATGGGGTTGAAAACGTAATTTTGAAACGTTTTTATTCCTGGTGTTTATTTCCTAAACCTACCTCTTTAGCCTCCAAAGCTACTCATAAAGTGAGATAATTATTGCTAAAACAGTAAAAATCACCTTAAAAGTTTGGTTTAGTAAAAAAATACAACAAGTAAAAAATTTTAAAATTGTATTTTCTACCTATTTCAATAATAAAACTATGGGCATTTCATAATATAAACCAAAGTTGGCCACCATATTTGAAAAATGGTGGATAAAATCAAAAAGTCAAATCATAAAACTATACAGAAATAAAAATCCAGCGAAATTGCTTTATAACTTTTTTTCAATAGCTCATCTACTTTTCAAGAGCTGGCACACCCTGTATAGAAAGTAAAGTACGGTAGCATGAGTAAAACATCTTTATGATAATTTTTTTTAAATATCTACCTGAATCAATACTCAAGCAAATTATAAATTATAATAATTATAAATTGTAAAATTAATTTAAGTTTATTTATTTAGAGCAAATCCAATATAACTTAACTTTTAAGTCTTGCAATTTCTGAACCCAAATTTTCATAGAAATGCGGATGGTGCAATTTTTTTAAATACCTGAAGCACCATAAACAGCCAAATTTTAACTAATATATACAAATATTTGAGAAATTTCGAATTGTAATATTTTTAATGGCTTTAGGGTGATAAATACTAACGTACCCGTCGAAACCAAAAAATAAAAACAAGAATTTGGAATTTAGAAAAACTTTGGACACCAAATGTTTTATCAAAATCGGCCCACTCTAGTCTCTAGTTCCGTACACATCCATCCAGGCAAGCAGACATCACATAAAAAGCCTTTTCGGTTCAGTGAGTATGAAAACGAATATTTTAAAACAGATAACTCAAATTCAATAGTTTTGAGGAAAACAATACTTTCCCCATATACTATGGAAAAACCACCTCCATGAAAAAACCCCAATCTCAAGCTTTTGCTTTAATCTAGTTTGAACCTTTTATAGGTGATCTAGGAGATAGTACATTCTATGAAACATCCCCTCCATTTCCAAGCGCTTTATACAGTCTACACTTACTTCTTCCTGCAAGTCTGTACATACACTTCTGTATGAACCTTTCGTTTACCAGAGATTTATTTAGTGATGTTCTGATTCCTTTTAAAGACGTATGACGTATTTTGGTTAATTTAGCGCGATTTTCCTTGTTGTAAAGCTGTAAGATAGTTCTCGTAACCTACCAACAGCCAACAATCATTTCCCGGTAATTCTTATATGATCAGTTTGGTATTTTACTAATAAGGAACCCATTTACCGCCAGCGCGATTGCGGGTGGTGCATAAGTAATTTAAGAGGTCAACGTAATTTATTACATTACTAAAGGTATGTGTTTTGCATAATGGTCTTTCCAGGCTGCGTTACTGCAGCCACTGAAGCCATTAAAACCAATTCAATCAAGTTCCTTTGTTTCCTATAAGTTTATAACTATAACCACTTGAAGAGTTAGAACTACATCAAACTATGTTACGCATTAATTTTTATCTCAAAACCTTTACAAAATATATCACGCAATTTGGAGACTTCTGGCCACTCGCAGAGTTTTATCATATCGATAACTGTGAAATTAGGTAACAAATTGTTGGTTGTAGGGTAATTTGTCTTTCTCAAATTGTTTTAGTTTCTCATTAAACCAGTTTCATTTCAACTAACGTTTTTAACAAAATTTTGTAATGTAATTAAAGTTTTCAGCATTGAAAGACAAATAGTTTAAATTTATAAAATCAACTTTGTTTTTATTGACGTTTATAAATTATTTGTTATATAGTAACAAAACATAATTATTAAATATTATTTGGTTTTGAAATGTTATTTTTAATACAAAAAAGTATAATTAAATGCGGGATCACAATTCTTGTTTTCTTTTAAAACTACATGATTTGTTAAGAATCAACTACACTTACGTTTTGCTACTTTGATGCATTTTATGTCCATGGATTAGTTAAAAATAAATTTGTAGAAACTGAAAATTTTAATAAAACTAGAATTTAGTATTGTCTTCAAATTGTACTGAAGTTTTTATTTAAAGAATAAGTTATTAATATGTTGGTAGTGTGTTATAAAGTAGTTTAGATATAAGTATAAATACACTGAGAAAATATTCATGAAAGAATATAATTGATTTGACTTCAAATTACAACGTTTTAACTAATCAAAAAAATTTCATAAATAACTCTCAGGTGCCTCTCTTAAAAATAAAAATAAAAAATGTAGTAAATTTTACTGGCCAAATACGTACTTAAGTAAAACATAATTACTCTTTAATTTAGCTCTGACTTTTAACATTTTTCAACAGTTTTGTTTTCTTTTGTTATATGCCAAAATATTGCTTCTTGGAATTTATAATTTGTATAAACATTTTATGTCTTTGGTGCATTAAAAACCTAATTAGATACCATTTAAAAACGGGGACTGCAATAAATTAGAATTAATTTAAAAAATATAATTCAGTATTAGTACAACATTATTTCGTTAAATATTTTAATCAAATATAGTCTTTTGTTATTTAGATAATGACCGGTCGAAAATGTGGGTATATAATCATACACGATATGATTGTAACATTAACTCGGAAGGAGTAATACAATTTTGGAAAGACTTTTGCCAAATAGCGATAAAATCGTGCGCTATACTTTAATTGTAATCGTTATCTGTGCAGTGTACTTTTTAAATGACACCTTGTAAAAAAAATAATAAAAACAATAGTTGTTGAAACCAAGAATGGAATGTAAGGAATTCCGCACAAACAAGATTGTAAATTACGAGGTCTTAAATGAATGGACACTTTTGCATATCTTCCTTTATTTACAATAAAACAGTACTTTTCTGACTGAAGTTAACGGTTTAGCCGCACTTCCAAGTAAACGCAATTCCACCAACAATCACAGCCCGAGTCACAGTTGTTCCATTGTTTATTTCGTTTCAATAGTTCAAAAACTTTCCATTTGTGGATTCTGAATGCACTTTATAACTGGTTTACAACATTACTGCTGTTAACACCTCAAAATGCATTTCTAAAAGCTCGAAGATTATCAGTTTCTTGTAAAATGATTGAAAATGTTGAATTGTTATTAGTTTAACTTACAGGTTATATTTTAATGTTTCTATTTATAGGTTTAAAACTCATTACATCTAATAAATTATGGAAAATCATGCAGATTTCCTGAAGTTTGTATTTATATGTAATTTTTTTAATTTACAATACTCAATGTTAACATTACTGTATTTACGAATACGATTTAATAACCATGATACCGTTTTAGATCATACAAACACTCGAACTAATGAGGAGTTAACTATTCTTCTATTGTTGTCTAAGTAGAGATGAAGTTTCTTTTGACGGCATGAGAATCTCAAAATATTTTTATTAATCTTGTACATATTTAATTTATAATCAAAACCTTAAATAATTGCCTGAGGAACACAAACCTAGACTGATATATGAAAAAAAACGTATGTGAGTAAAATATTTCTCTGCAGCAAACATGTATTTTGTTATAAAAACGGCTTTCCTCATAACAAACAAGGCACGCGGTGGCGTGAACGCGGGAGATAACGGTTATGCCGTAGTTAAATCAATATTGTTTGCCAAGGAAATTGCCCCACAGTTCATGTTCGTGGACCCTTACATGACGGCGTTGCTGCTTTACTTCTGATGAAGAAAATACATAATTTAAACAAATATATAATTCGGTCCATTGTTAGTAGAGTTCTCTAACGCACCATTTTTTAGTTTTGAATTATTTTTGTGCGATCCAAAAACTTGTAAGGTTAATATAAATACAGTGTCAATAGTTAGAAGGGGGAAAAGTCTCACTTATCTTTAGAAATTTCACATTTATTATTCAGAGTTGCCAATAGTTATCTGGCAGTCTTGGATTATTTCTTATGTTAAAGTGTTTTGAGTTTATCTAATTTTGTATCTTATAATATAACGAATGTTTCATTAAAATATAAATGACCTTGTCTCAGAAGTACTATACTGTATATACTATAAAGTATACTGTATACTGTATACAGCTATAATGTATTTGAAGGTAATATTGGAGTACTTAAAATATATCTAAGTGTTAAATGTAACATCAAAAAAGCAAGAAAGAAAATTAAACATTGTTGGTTTAACGATTAGTTGTTCACATAATCACAAGACATTATTGCAATACAGTTAATAGTACTTTACAGTGTTGTGCAGTAATACTAGTTTCCAAAAACCCGAAGTGAATATTTCATTTAGTTAATCAATTCATACAATTTGTAGTAAATGTTTTTACCAACAACAGCCATTCTGTTTTTATTTTATACCAAAATTTAGTTTAGATAGTACCTTAAAAATGGTATTATTTGTACAAGGCGGTAATTACATTAGTTTAGCAGTTCCTCAAGCGTCTAATACCCAAGCTCATGTGACAGCATTATTGCTTCCATTAAGGGTAACAAGGACATAAACTGCTTAGCAAAAGAGGCTTAACTCTTAGAAGGATATACCATATTTCATGTTAGTTTGCTTATTTACTAAACTATCCTCAAAACGGGTTTATGAAAATTAGCTAATAAAATCAGTTGCAATTCAGATGAAATTCTTAAGAGCAAGCCTTTTCCAAGATTTTGAAAATTGGACCGCCACTTTCATTGATTGACCGACTTGATCTATAAAATTAATTGTTAAAATCAGCAAACTTTTTAATCAATGTAAATTGTTCTATTTCTAAATTTCTCTTAGACTGATTTTTAAACTACTTAGACCTCCATCATGTAAACCATATCTCCTAACAGAAGGCGTAATATGAAAATTACAGTAAATGCGTCATAAGCGTTTAGTTTTAGATAATTTTAATCTAATAAAGAATCAACTGCAGATATGTAATATATACAATCCAAATACCACTGACTGACTGACTGACATCACGAAATCTCCATACCTATAAGGCCTAAGAGTAGACATTTTACATATAGGTTCATTTTACATATAGGTTCCTCTTTGGCATTAAGTGCTTGCTAAGAAACGGTATTATGAAATTCCTCCAGTCTTCCGCCCCACTGGATCACAAAGTTCCCATGTATTCCTTACCATGTATTCACTTCGGTTTGAGCTGATGAAAATTAAAACATCTGATCTTGATTCGTATTAGTTCCACGGACTAACTACAGATTGAAGCATACACAACTATCATAGTTTACGCGGGCGAGGCTGCAACGGTTCGGCTAGTGGACTATGAAATATGTGCATTTATTTGTAAGGTATCACTTAGTAAATTAAATTATTCCGTGGGAAAATAAATATTGCTAAAAATTGGATTTGTTTGGATTTGTTAGAGGAAGGTCTACAATTGGTGCAATGTTCAGGCTCCTGGATAAGGTTGTCAAAGCTCTAGATGAGGGGAAATCTGCATTAGGAATATTTTTTTATTTACGAAAGGCCTATGACATTGTTTCACATACGCTTCTCTTGGAAAAACTTGACAATATTGGCGTGCGTGGTGTGGCAAGCGAGTGGTTTTCCTCATATCTTTCGGGACGAAGACAGGTGGTTGAAATACCATTTACAGATGCAGAGACTTTGAGAAGGTGCTTTTCTGATACGAAGATCGTTAAGGCGGGTGTGCCCCAGGGCTCCATTCTTGGACCCCTGTTGTTCATCTTGTACATCAATGACCTGAAGAGTTGCCTGACAAATGCCCACTTGTGCTAGTTTGCAGATGACACATCAATTGTAATTCACAACAAATATCGTTCAGAAATGGAATTAAGTGCAATCATGGAGTCAAATTCAATTGTTCAGTGGTTTCATGAAAATGGATTGGTGTTGAACAATGATAAAACTACGCTGGTAGATTTCTCAATAACACCTCGCCATGAATCTCTTAGCATTTGGATTGATGATAAGGAGATGTGTTCCCAAGCAGATATAAAGTTTTGGGATTATCTGTGGACAGAAATCTGAAGTTTTCTTCTCATATAGATAATGTTGCTCGTAAGGTTTCTTCTGGCATTTTTGTGCTACGTAGATTAGCACTTTTCACCAACCCTGCTGTACTTCTGTCAGCATATCACGGTTTAATTTTTCCTTATTTATCCTATGCTGTCACCATCTGGGGATCTAAAAAATCATCAACAAAACATATTTTTGTTTTACAAAAAAAAGCAGAGAGAATCATAGCTGGAGTTCGTCAAAGAGAGTCATGTAAGCCCCAGTTCCAGGAGTTAAGACTTCTCACTTTTCCCAGCATTTACATTTTTCGGACCTTAGTTTTCATGAAACAAAACCATAGTTCTTTCCAATCTTTGCTACCCCAGTCAACATATGACCTTATAAACCGTTCCAAGTTTAATATTCCCCCACATACCACTTCCTTTTTCAAACACCATACCTATTTCAGCGCCACAACATTATTTAACGCACTTCCAGATGTTATAAGAACTGAACAAAATTTTTTGCGTTTTAAGAGAAATCTTAAGCATTTCCTTATTGAAGAATGTGGAGAAGAATTCTGAAGAATTCTGTGGAGGCTTATTTGAAACACAAGGGACTTTCATGTTGTTTTTTTTCTCTTTTTGACTATTATTTATGTCTCTTTATAAGGAAGAAATTCTATAGCTAATTTTAAGAGCTATTTTGTAACTATGGACGCAGGCCAATGAATGTAAAATGTTTTAATGGCAATAAATAATATTTGAATTTGAATTTGCTAGGTTACAAACACGAATATAAACCATCCTAGAAATTACTAAAAGAGTAAATTATATTGGCCATATACTAAACTACATGTATATTTACAAATAACATTTTCTTTTCCAGATTTAAAAGCCTGAATATACTGAACAGAAAGTGGTATGTAATAATGTGATTTTCTCTTTTTGATGCTAATACAAATATATTTTAGTAAAACTTCAAAATATTAATGCAATTGCCTTATAACGATTTAGAATGTTTATATATATATATATATATATATATATATATATATAAAACACAGTAAATAAATGTTTCTTAACCATACATGACATATAACAGCCAAACTAAATATGGTTTAAGGATATTGGCAGGCTATGTATATAATAACGTAATAACAAAAACTAAATCATACCTTAATCGTAAATGTGAGAGCCCTAATATAAACGTTGTGTGATAGTATTATTCACCTGAATCGTGGTGACGTAACTTTAACTTACACATAACAGCCTGGCATCATCATCTAACAATATCTGTGCCAACGCTCAAACAGGTGCAAACAACAAAATACCCCCGTCGCAACAAACCTGCATACTCAGCGAATTTCCAGTGAATATATAACATAACACATTAAGCCACTTAACAGAATTCATAAGAAGTATATTCACAAACAAGCGATATTAAAAATATTAATTATTCTCCATAAGAACAACATTGGGGATAAGTACGCAGGTTTGCTGCAACAAGGAATACAAAATAATTGGTTATTATGCAAATATCAATAGAACTCATCTAAGTGAAGTCACATACCATGTTTCATCCATATACATTTATAAATAAGCGATTTATAACATTTTAATTATTTTGCATAAGAATAACATAGGGACCGAGTACCTAGGTTTGCTGCTACGGGAAACATAGGCGAAAAATCTTTGTTTGTGCAAACAACAATAAACCCCAACCAGATGAAGTCATATACTAAATTTGGTCAGTTTATGTTCATAAATAAGCGAGATATATAATTTTTCTTTTTCTCCCTAAGAATAACATTAGACAACATACTGTGTTTAGCACTTTCAATATCTCAGTAACAAATTGACGTAGACCAATGGTCGAAATACCAAATTGTTTGTTTCTTTTAAGCTGATTTAAATGGTAAAAATTGCAATTTTATTAAAATAAAAATTACATGTGGAAACCCCACAAAACCCATTTTTTGGGTACAAAACCCCCAAAACCCCCCCTTCGGATGATGCGATTCGTCTGGTTTTCGAACCCGTTCAAATAAATGGTACTTTACACATTTGTACCAAATTTAATTAAGACCGGAGCTTTTTTACGAGAGTTATCGTGCTTACGGACACACACACACACACACACACACACACACACACACACACACACACACACACACACACACACTCACATATATATATATACATTTATAAAAATGTTAACGAATGGTGTTTTTGGCATCTGGGGATCTCAAAATGAAAAGTTATCATGGTCTCGGGCTTAAGTCTTACCATGAGACCTACGGTAATAGCTTCTTCCCTATAGGGGAAATTCGCTAAAAGAGGTCGGTGTTGGGGCCTGTTATTTTAATTCTCTTCACCAATAATTGTCTAATTACTTGCAAGATAAATAAGTTTAGGGGATACATGTAGCCCCATTGACACATTGCTATTGTTAGCAATAAAACCACTGAATATCTTAGAATGTAGTCGCCTCGAGCCCTGAATTTGACCATTCAATAATGCCGTGAAAATACTCTGGTAGTAAATAAAATAAAAAAGAAAACAAAGCACTAAGTCCTGGGAAAAGACAAAGAAACTCTTAGGAGACCACCGACATTAGAGGAAGTCATACAGAGGTATTACGAATGATTAAAATCTGTCATGGACCTCACCTTTAGACTCTCTTAAAAAACTTGGTACAGGACTAAACTATATGCAATTCAAAGAATGGAAATCAAAAGGGACACTGTGACAGCCAAAATTGCCTATCGTACATTGTTTTGATCACACCTTTATGAAGGAGTTGTTGTGTGGGGAGGTACCATAGAAGGAAATGTGAAAACAATACTGGCTCTAGATAAGAGGGTAATGCGAGTTCTTTGAAATCCCCAGTACAGAAAAACATAAAGGGACACCGATCCCCCTTGTAAATCTGTCAACACTATAGACAGTGATGCATGTTTACATCAAGGCACCAAAACCAGGGAGGAGTTGTGCGCTAATACACCACTACAACACAGGGCGTGGAGCCAACTATTGCCTGCAATACAGGGTTACCATAACTGGAAACAAAACAATATAAACTGGTTTAATCATGTGGAAGAGTTGCCTGCTGCCTGAGGAGTTAAAGAGGACAGGTTTAAAACTGTTTGGAGACAGCCTCAATCATTATTTCTAGTTAGTAATTTTTGGAGAGAAAACTTGTATTTATTTTATATCTTATTGTATTGCTTACATTATTTTTTCAATGACCAATAGTTTTGATGATTATTTAATTAAATGCAGTTACTTTGACTTTGATAATGAGACATTGAGTGGCTGTAAACATCGCATATAGTAGGAAATTTTCAAAATTCACGAACAAAGTTGCTTTTATAAAGGTTAAATACGCCCTAGTTGCATCGGCGTCTTACGCAGTGATTTAGTGATTTAGTTTTATGGTATAGACATATTAAATCACGAGTCATAGTCGTGTGTGTGTGTGTGTGTGTGTGTGTGTGTGTGTGTGTGTGTGTGTGTGTGTGTGTGTGTGTGTGTGTGTGTGTGGGAGAGCGAAAACCTCTCCAAGAATAATAAACTTGTTTCTCCATGTTCGTAAAAAGGATTTTTATGTCTCACTTTTTAAGTCTTCAGAGAATTTTCTCAGATAATACCTATGAATTTACAAGGAACTATATGTTCGAGTAAAAGGTTTCTTCTGTTTCCGGGTTAAGGGTAATCAGATATATGCATAATCATAATGCCAAATGGTAAACCAAAAGTATATTTTATTCACTTTAGTTAAGATGTGTATTGTTGAATAGAAACAGTTTATAATGTAACCGTATTTTCAAAAATGTCTTTAAGAATTGAAATTTTAATGTATAAATAAAAATATATATAAATAAATATATAAAACAGAAAACTACAGCTGTAAATAATAATCATATATAAATTTAAAATGTTCCATGTTAGAATAAACTTGAACGGAGCCGTAACCTTTTCCGAATTTGTGGAAGTTGTATTATGAGAGCCACCTAATACCAGGTGACTTCAACCGTGATGTCAGCACACAACAATCTAGGGATATGAGAGCTACAGTCGTAGCCGCGATATTTCACCTGGTCTCTTACAAGCCTATAACGCAGTATTATACTGGCATATATATGAAATCCAAGATCATAAAAATGTCTAACCATGGTGTTTTTTTTTTAAATTAAATATTTATGATATACAGTTTTAGTAATTAATAATGCAAGATGAAATACATTTCATAAAATTACGAGAATAAATTTAACTGAAACTGGCGTCCGACAAAAACTGTAAACATCCAAACACATTCCAAGCCAAGCTGGATTTAGAAGTGTGAATCCGGCTTTACCTTGACAGAACTGAACGTTTGTTGGAAAAATAGCTACTTATAGGATGGCAAATGAATGATTTTTTCCGCCTACTATATATTATAAACTTGTTACTTTGTTTAGCAATTGGATATTTCAATACCGTTTTGATTCGGAATTGAATTAATATACCATATTTACCTAATTCTGTAAAAAATGTTATAATGATATGGCTGGTTTCTGGATATTTGCTGAAAGCGTTTCCCTGATAATTTATGGTATATTGATAGTGTAACCATTTATACTATACTATTTCTACTATTATAGTACACCATTTATACTTAAAACTAAAACGTGGAAAACAAACAATTTGAGAGATCTATTGATGGTGAAAAAGCTCAATACAATTGTAATGGAAAAGTTAAAAGTAATCTTTGCCTATGGATGTAGGGGGGATTACCCCCCTACATTCTGGTGGTTGATAGTTTGTTAAAACGGTGAAAATCATGTATTTATACGTATTTCTAAGTAATGTATCGGTCAACTTCAGTTTTCCTCATACTTACATATATTGTTCTACTGGTTAGTAGTAACCTCATTAGGTCAAAGTCCGCACAGCGTAAAACTCGTTACTGGCCGATTCTTATCAGTCCTTACTATATTCGTCCTTGACGATTATTAGTTTAATTATTTAATTTGTATTTAGTCTAAGTTCGAATTTAACCTAACCTAACATAATCCTGCAGAGCGCTGTATACCCACCGTTTTCTATCCACATAACGCTCTGTGGAATTAGGGTGGATTCCGTTAGAAATTTAAAAGTTTAAAGAATTCAAAAAAATTTCGTTTCCGACATCAAATTCTTTTTTAACAATAATTTAACATAAGTTCCTTCATTATATTGCAATATGAGGAAAATTGAAGTTGACCGACACATTTCTTAGAATTAGCCAGATTGAAAACTAAGAGGTTTTTAAATGCTTATTAACAACTTTAAATAAAACACACTTGTGGTTATTGGTAAGCAAGGGTCTCTTTCACCTTTTATTTAGAGTCAAGTGTTTTTTTGTAAAATTAACTATAAAACGTTTATTTGTCTTGGGTTTTAAAATTGTTCTAAAGAGATGAGACCATGACTAAAACATTACGGTTAGATAGAGTTGTGGTGGGCTGATTTTTTTAAGTATCAAAACTAATCTCTTAGTCATCCCATTACTCAAATTTTCAAGCACTTGTACGGTTCTTCTAATAGGAACCAGGGAACCAAATTGTCTTATACATTTTACTGACAAGACAAACGTTGCTAGCCTAAAGATCACACTTCTCGCGAACAGGCCTTAACATTCGGCCGAACATTCCGTCTCGTATGTTTCCGTATGTATTCAAAGGTTCGTGCAGCTCCCACACTTCTCGCGAATACTCCGAACTTTCGATGTTCGGCCGAATGTTTGGGCGTGTTCGCAAGAAGTGTGGGACCACCTTAACAGTTAGCGTCTTGGACTTCGGTTCAAGGGGTCACGGGTTCAAATCCCTGGGTTTCCATACAAATTTGATAGGTTTGGACCGCTTTCCCTAGAAGCGGTTGTGTACTCTTTTACACAGCATCTTTTACTAAAAAAATGCTGTTGGCATTGAAATACAAAAATAAAATCTTTTCGATCTGATCACTACTACATTACAGTTAGGTTAGGCTCTGTTTAAAATGGTATTATTTTATAAACCTAGTTGCTTCTAATAATATGGAATTGTGTCTTATAAATATTGTATTTTCATAGATTGTATGGTAAGGATTTCTTAACTCTTCTATTTTACTTGTCTAGTAAATGAATATTGTTAAAATTGCTTAATATAGAAATTATATAAATATTTAAAAGCGTTCATCTTACATTTGACGTAACTAACAAATTCTTCGATTACAATAATTTATTAACATTGTGCGATAAAAAATAATAAATACACTTTCTATGCAGAAATTACCTTTTACAAAACAATTTACTCTTTCATTGGTCAAAATTTAAGTTAAACATATGTCTTGAGGGTAAAGTATTGCTGAAGCTGTTTACCCGGCGAGTAATCGGCTGAGAGGTCCGCAAGTCCCAGGCGGGCTCATTAGGCAGTGCAAGTAAACCAGCCCACAAGTTGAACCACCCACCCTCAGACGTGCTCCTCCAACCTTAACTTCTCAAAGGATTTGATCTGATTTATAAGATCTTCTCAGCAAAATCTTCTTTTTTCATTAACAGAGACGATTTGAATATTTTGTTAACAGGTACATTAACTTAAATGGCATTAAGTGGTAATATTGGTACGTAAGAACATTTTTTTCCAATCAGTTCATACCAAAACAAATAATGATTTACGCGGCGTTTTTCTGGTACTTTTAGCACCAATTAAATTTTTAGGAAAAATTAAAACGGAAATGTAATTACAAAACAATTACCATATATATTTAATAATATTTGTCATTTGAATGGCATTATGTGACTCTAAAATTGTTCTACGAATACGTCCTTGGAACTAAAAGAGACAAATCTACATCTAAGAATATGGAGATTTGTCGAGTTGTCCTTTCTCTTACACTCACCCTATTCGTACTATTGCGTTGTTCATGTTTCTGAAAAAAGAACATCAGATCATAAATTCTTCTTAAGGAATGTTCAGTTCCTAGGTAAAAGTATCAAACTATTGCTTTTAAAACACCCAAAGGCTAGTTATATGTAAATAATGTACATAATACCAAATTTATGATTGTATTTATCTTTATAACATTAAATATATTTATTTTCTTCTAATAGTGTTTGTTCAAAGATAAAATGATACTTTTAGTAATCTAACTTTTGGTACTCAGAATAAGGAAATATTGATTTGCTACGAAACACTCAAAATATTCTGCTGAATTTTGATGGTTTAAGGTGTATTTTTATTTGTAACGATTGTACTTTGCTTCATCCAAACAAATTAAAAAGGTGTACTCACACACTTTTCTATTCCAGTTTGTTAGTTTTTAGACTTTAATCGCTTTTATAGAACTGAATCTTCATCACTAATGGATAAACAACTGATGTAAACTACTGTTCCACTTGTTCAAGCATCACTAATGAAAGCATTCCAATGCAAATGTTGAGGATATTATTCTCAACTTGTTAGTTTTAATAAGCCTTAATGAAAGATAGCGATGGAACTTGAAAAGTGATAAGAATTTTAACGAAATACTAGTAGACTGCTTCTCACCATCGTAAACGCGATACGCCATTAGCGCACGTGAAAGAAACAGCCCTTTATTAATGTAATGGGTAAGTTCAGGGAAGTATCATACACCTGTTGAAGTGTTCCTGATTCCCGGCGGGTTCGGAGCAGGTGCGAGCAGGCGCGCACAATAGAGACATGCAACTTTGATGATAAGCTTGTCTTGAAATTGGTCTTGTAACACCTCCATTAGAGCTCGGTCTCGGCCATTGAATATTCATGAGAGTTCATAGGGTTTTTGTAGTGTTCAGTTTCACTCAAATAGTTTCCTAATTGTTCCCTTATACTTAATGCGTAATTGTTAACACTTTATATTCAGGGCTTATCAAATATTATTCCTTACTCTAACCGAGGATTAGTTTTAAGACTTTTAAGGGCTTGCCTTAAGTCACAAGCCTATACTAACTGTTTATCGGAGTTTACCAAAATAAAAACCATATGTTAACAGACTCATTCTTTTTGACTAAGTATTTCACGTACAAAATGTACGCTTGTATCAAGAATACAGGTCACCTTGTTTCACATTGTTGGGTTCTTTGTTGTCTTGTCAATAGACCAATGCAAACGTGGGACACCTGAGAGGGAGCTGGCCGCGACGACGGTTTCTGTTGCCAAACTTCAGACAGTTTGCAGGTGCTACTCGCTCGGTTTAAAGTTAATAGTAACTGATATATTAATCAACCATAACAATATTTGTTAAAAACATTTAGGTTTTATAGCTTTTAGTTTATGATTAATTATTTTTATCGTGCAGTATAATAATCAAAGAAATATGTTAGACTATACATCTAGACACGTTTTGACTTTAATTATTTTTATTTTTCAAAATTTAAACTCAAACAAGCCATTAATACTTAGAAAAATGAACGTTGTTGGCAATTTTTGAATTATATGTAGGCATCAAATTGCTTAAAACCGTTTATACATTTTTGCTAACTTATATAGTTCCTTACTATATTTTATGTAGACCTACTTCATTTCCAAAATGTTTCACATTTATAATATTTAAACTGTTAAACAAATTAACAATGTCCAACAAGTTTCACCTAGACTTCTATATTATTGGCTTTTAGAAATTTAATATAAACACCTATTGATTCCTACGTACATAAAATATTCGGAACTAAGTAGTTTAAATACTGTTTTATTGAAATGGCTCTATAACACCCTTTATAGGAAATACAAATTAATATTCTTACTGATGCCTTAAAATAACGTAGAATACAGATCAAAACATTAAGAGTCCAAAATGGTTTTGTAAAACTTTAAAATAAATGTAAAATTTTCAGTAATCTATACAACTAAATCAATCTAATTACAATCAGTAATAAATTTAAGTTATATGTTAATTATGTTATTATATTAATGAGTAAAGTTAAGGCCAACAGAACAAAAATTAATGCAAAAGACAAAATAAATTCTTTAGGATTTTACAACATACCATAAAACATTAAATGAAAACCCCTGTAAAATAACTAAACCAGAAGGAGGAGAGCCACTTTTAATTCAACAAAAATATTAATTACAGTGATGTCACGTTCCGTCTAAATCGATTTAAAGATAGTTACTAAATTTACTAAAGCAATTGTACCACATTAACACAATATTGTATAATTTTAACATACAATTATTTTAGTTTAAATTGGCCACACAGTTTAGAATTTATAATTGTCACTACTTTTTCTCCTAAATAAGTTTAATAACATAATTACTAACACTATAGTTCACTTACTTTTAGTTAAAAATATTTTCTAAATTTGTATTATCGGATTTATGTCCAATAGATAGTTAATTGTTCAATTCCCCATATATTATATTTATGTAAATATACAAAAGTTAAAATATTTTCAAGTCGGTACATAATACAGAAAGTATATAGTTTGCTTTATTAAATACTTCTGTTTGAATATATATATATATATATATATATATATATATATATATATAATATTTTATGTTATCATGATTCGTGTTGTGTCAAATAAGAAGCAAGAAATGTAAAACGTATTACACACATATTTAAGGTTAGAAAAACAGATAAATATACATATCAATTACACGTAACCAATATCGGATGTACAATTGATCCCATATATAATATTTTATAAATATGACTTTATAAGCCTTGTATCGTATTTTATAATTATTTATCTCATTGTGCCTAAGAACGGTATTATTGTTAACTTAGTTTATAGTGTTATATCCGGTATTACATTCACAAATATAACCACCACGAAGAAACAAGTAAAACAAGGCAGCGTAGAGGAAAGCAACGAATGAGCATCATTTATCAGCCCGGTGTTGTGGCTGGCCTGACGTGTATTTGGTGTTTCCGGAAGACGTTTACTGTGCTTACAAAGCTTTTTACATCAGACTTTTAACTCTTAAACAATGCTTTACCAGTTTTATTGAAAAATAACTTGTTTATCGTTCTTTAAGTATAATTAATCTCTTGTAAACACGGTAACGTTCTTATGAATGCCAGTTTGAGTTCGTTGTAAAACTGTCAAATAAATAAATAAAATGGAATTCCTTTTGGTTTCCTAAAAAAGCTGTTGGTAATGCCACAGGTGGGAGTGGAAGTAAAAGTTATAAAATGTATATTAGTTAAATAACACTAAAAAAGAGCTGATGAATGAAATAGTATATTATGCGCAGCTATATGTTGTGTTACCATGCAATATTAGTAATTCCAGCCCAAACCAGTTAAACAAATAATGGTAGAATAACAAATAAAAGATGGAGCAACACTATTAAAATACCAACAACATATTTTACAATGTAAAAGGAAAGTAATGCACGAAATTACATATAACATCACATCTATCCTATATTACATATTCTAAAATATGTACTACTAATAATACTAATAATAATTTGTTGTCTGATAGCTTGTTCTTTAATACTAACGTAAATTATGACTTTATATGAATTAAATTTAACCATTAAAACAATAGAATGAAACAAAACAAAAACCAATACAAGAACTCAGATGCTCTACTGCAATTTTGTGCCAATTAAAAAGTAATTTAGATTGTTCTGCTCGAGACTCGGCCACCTGTATGTAATTTATCCTTTATCCCTACATCTATTGGATGGATTAAAACTTAATCCTTAATTAAAAATAGATTCGATATTCAATCAGACTTCGGAACATCTTGGCCAAAAATGAGAAATGACTTATGCTGTCTATTTGATTAAAAAACTGTCACTATAACGGATACAATACTTATAGATTACATTTTTATTGTGTATTTAAACTATCTATTTTATTCAGGTTTATCGCAAAGTCCCATTTTAAAAATAGTTCAAGTAAAAACCTCCTAACTAATGTAAAGATTAAATATTAATTTTGTTTTTAAAATAACGTTTTTTGTTTTGTTATTGTTTAGTGAAAATTTTATATAAAATTAAACCTTAATGTTTCAAATAGTAAACATAATACTACAATTTAAATAATTTGTTATAAGAGGCACACAAATTATGCTAAATTGATAACCCTACTATAGATCCATACTTATTGACCTAATGAAATAATTAATAAAGAGTAATTTATTTCGAAATTATAACTTTATAATTTAAGCCAAACAACTTGTTAACCCTTTTTAGAATGAGCATGTGTACAAAGTACAGAAATTACAAAGGAATATGATTTATTGATAGTTGTTATGTACCTGGATATTCAACATCTACGGAAAAGAAAAATACCTAGTCTACAAACAAACCCAGAATAAATATTGAATCGCCACCACATTTCTAGAGATATCAAGCTTTAACCGCGTATCTTTCAATGGTGACACGCCCTATTGATTTCATATGCTGGCACACATTCTGAGGATAATAAAATACCTAGCATTTCCCGTACCATGATGAAGTTTAGCAATAATAAGGAACGAAATAATCAAGATATTTATAATTAGTGAAACAAAACAAAATTTAACTCCTTCCTAAACTACGTTAATGTTAAATTAAAATATTGTAGGAAATAAGCAATAAACTTATAGTATAAACTTATTTTATAATAATACTCTTCTTTAATTAAACAGTAGTTTGATTCCTCTGATTGAATATCGGATATAAATAGCATCAGTTCAAACGTGAAAGTAAATTAATCCCAGCTTGGAAAATGAAACAAATATAAGTTCTTAGACGTATTTTATGGGTAAACCAATATATTTTTATACGTTTAACCATAAAATACGTGTAAAAAATTATATTTGTTCATTTACCATGTTGAAATTTTTTATCCATAGATTTTTTGTGTTACTAAATACACTTTGAGCACTTTTTGCTTTTTACCACTTCACTACGCAAACGTAATGATAACTACTAAAAATACTATATTATCAGACCTATAATCTCACACAATATTGCTCATAGATCACTTACATTGTTTGAACGTCACCTTTTGACAACATTTACGATCTTATAAAAGCTAAGCATGTTTCTCTACTCGATCGTCTAAAAGTACGTATAAAATATATTGCACGTTTTATTTGGTTTAAATCAATTAGTTAATGTTGTATAAATAGTAATAAATTGCAAATAAAGTCAAAGAAATCGACTCAATCATAAACAAGGACAAACATGGTACTCAAAGGAATTTTAATTAATCAATGGTCTGAAGATATTGTAGTGAACTCTTGGGGTAACGTTAGTGGTTACAGGAGACGATGCACAACAGGTCGATGAAAGTTTGATGCGAAGCAAGTCTCGCAATTGACGCTGTAGGATCTTCACAGACTCAGTGTTTTTCTAGCAAACTATTATTAATTTAAAATATTTAAATACGTACCTTGTTTTCATGTTTAACCCAATTCGCTTTTGTACTCGCACACATAACAACCTATTGTAATATATACTGTACATAATAATAATAACACATATTATAATACAGACAAAACTAACTTTTTAAATAAAAATAAGGCGCATTGTTGATTCCAGGATTTCACAAACGTACTGTAGCAACGTAAAGGAAAATATAAATGAACAGGCCAATTACAATTCCTGAACCGCAAACAGTTGGAACGAAACGGACGTTTATTGTTTGCTGAATCATTTGAGGCGTACACTCGGTGTTGATTTTAATTGCTGGAATGGAAATATATTGGAATCGTCCTGTTAACACACATTTGGCGAACAGTTTTGAGTATCATTGTATAAAGCGCTGCTTTTCCATATTTTTGAGCTATTTCAATAAGTTAAATACTTAACTTTTTTAATACATCTTTTGTTGTTTACTTTTTTATAAATTTCTTTTTTAAAGTAGATTACTTATAATTTAATTTTGTTAGTTGTACATTAACTTTTTGATTTGTTTGGTTTGTAAATAATGGCGGATATTTAATTTTATTATTAAAATTATCAACATTAATAAACATAAGAGGATTATGGTTGCTAAAATCTACTTTTTATCACCTTGGTAACCTGGGATGTATTGAAAGTAAATGTTTGTATTTATTATTGAAGGCTGTAAACAACACTAATTATGTCAAACTACTAGGTTAATTAGTTTATAGAGGAAACTGGAACCGAAACGATTATGAAATAAAATAAAACTCAATCAAGACATGATGTAAGCTTAAAAATATTTTTCAATGCTTAACAAAATTGAATTTACAGTTAAAACTAAATGTCAAGATGACATTGCACTAGTATACTGTATATGAGTGAACTATTCACAATAACGTGTTAATAATTTTCTTATTAACTAGATTTTATAAAGGATTTGCATGCGAGATTATTGTACTAAACATAATTCTCTAATGAGAGGGGGGAGAGGAGAGTTGCAAGTAAATGTTTCCTGGAATGCGATTGATTGGAGCAGCCTGACAGATATCTCAGCGAACATCTAATAAACGTCACGTACTTGCCACGTCAGCATTGGAGATACGCTAGTGTCACTAATACTAGCGAGGTATATAATGTAATGTTACTGTTTGGCAATATTGCACTGGTAAATGCATTATTAAGTCTCGGAATAAAATCACCAGATCACAGTACTCAAAAACAGTATTGTTTGTATTTTCATGAGAAATTGTTGGATATATTTATAGACTTGTTAATTACAAGTAAAGTACTATTTTGAATATTGCTGGCCAAATAATCAAATAAACTATGTATACAAACATAGTTATTTGTATAGCTGTTAAGATATTTGAACATGTTGTATATACAGGTTAGGTCAACTCGGTTAAGTATTACAACAGCGAGGTGCAAGTAAAAAGCGGTGGCACATGAAAACTATTCACTCGCACTCTTTTATGATCTCTACAATCCAATCTGAGCAGTCAGTTGATTGCTAAAAATATAAAATGTAAATTGTAAATAAACGATTTATTCATTATTTTTGATTTGGATGGTTCCAACTATTTAAAATATAACTATAACAGGTTACACGGATTGAAAAAGACGTTAGATCATACAGTACATAAAAGCCACATTTTCATGTAATGCTGAATTTTCTTGATAGCTTCCCCATCAAGTAGCGGTAGAACTCCATTCTTATCAACAGATTTTACTTTTTGCACTATGCAGATTTTTATAGATTTTGAATAAGTAAAGGATGATATAAAATGCAACACCCATCAGTTGAAGAAATACATGAAAGTATTTTTTCAAAATTAAAACCGAAGAACGAAGTTCTACTCATTTGCACTGGAGTGAATTCTTTCGAACCGAACGTAACATTGTTTCAATTAAAAGTGCTTTTCATTAAATGTAATTGAAACTTTCCTTACGCCTTTGCTTCTTATATTAGGTAGTTTATCTGTCCTGTTTTTTTGTCAAACTATTTTCTCCTCCTTTTTTCTCATTTAGAAATAGTGAAAAGTATATATTACTGGACTTATATTATGTATATTATTTCTTTAATCAGTGGAAATTGATGAACCATAATTGCAAGCTTTTCTTAAATATGTATTTATTTGTTTATGTACAGTATTCTGGCCAAAACAGTTGAATCGTTTGTTTTGAACCCCCCACTCTAAAATACAGTGCAATAAACAACACCTGGGAACATTTTTACCCAGGATGAGTTTTAATTGCCTTTGTTCTCAGTTAGGCCAACAGGGACTTACAGTAAAATCATATTATGACATTCTGGTGATGGATCTTTCGTTACAAAAAATCATTCTCAATTATTATCAACGGAGGCTTATTAGCAACATTACCAGCTTATTTACTTATCCGACAATCATTCATTTATTCGGTGAATGAGCCCAGCGGGTACGTTTACCCGTTTGAAAAAGAGAGTAGGGAAAGTTAGAATTTCCACATACCATGTGTAATCAAAAACTTATTTAATTTTGCATAAAATCTGTCACTTCATAATTTGATATCTTATCTCCAAATCACTTATGATGACCTTAAAAGGTAAATTGTACCAGAGTCAGCCAGAACTGGCCGGGGTCATATTCAGAAGTATTCGTGTTTTCTGTTTGTTGTGTCTATATATGTTTTAATGTTTTCGTCTCGTCTCGTCTGTAGTACAGGGGTTTGATTGCTCCAATAATGTGCAGCGTGCGGGGCCTTTGCCCTCTGACTGCGAAATGATCTTTCTTGCAGATCTGAAAATAAGAGCCTTTTGATGAAGGTAATTTTTATTCTTAAAGGAGACAGTTCAAGGCGGGTGAGCCGCTGTTGATTGGAAGAAGGTTTTGAGAAGAGTTGAGAGGAGTTGGACATGACAATGACATTAGGTATTGAAATGATTGGATTAAACTGACTATGATGGAAATGACTGCGGGTTGCTTCGTAAGACAAATTAATAGCAATAAATGTTTATTTGTTACATGTTTTTTTAAGTAATTGAATAAAATATAGTTACCCCACAAATGAAACACTGGCAACTGACGTGCGGTCGCATTAAACATAAAAAGGAGTTAAGAGAGCGTAGAAACAAAAGACGCTTACCCCGGCTTAGCGTCGAGCCACTTTAGATTTTCTCCTAAAAAGTTCCTTAATTCTTAAATAAATAACTTTACTTTATGAAGTTTAAATTTTCTTGAATTGTGTTTTACATAATTATATTTGTACCTCAAAATCTAACAACAAAAGTAATAAGAACCTCACATCTATCATACGACGCAAAATGGTTTTGTATCATTGAACTAAACTTACGTTAAAACTACGTGAATAAATACGATGATATATTAAATGCCTTTTCAACATATTTCATGGAGATTAAAACGTCAAGTTTTTATTCATCTTAATAATTTAATTTCTCTTCTAAATATTTATGAGTAGGTAGTAATACTACAAATGATTGAGTTCATGCACGGGCCTCAAACCGTAACCGTATCAGGAGCTCCCAATTTAAAAACATGTTTTGTCGTTTTAAATTATGTGACGTTCGTGTTCAATGTAAATTTAAGTGTTTGACGAACCGCAAGGGGATTACAATGTTTAATGACTATTAGTTTTGTGTAGTGTGAACGTCTGATGCCGTAATCGGCGAAACACGTCACACTTCTGGCAAAATAGGATTGCTCAGGCTGTAAGTACACCATAAAAAAATACCCCTGTTGCAGCAAACCTGTATACTCAGTGAATTTCAAATGGTACTTCACTAAGTCATGAAGTCACTTGCCAACTTTCATCAAATCAAATTCATAAATAAGCGAGATATAACATTTCATTTACTCTCCAT
The DNA here is from genome assembly GCA_963675035.1 of Allygus modestus. NCBI lineage: Eukaryota > Metazoa > Arthropoda > Insecta > Hemiptera > Cicadellidae > Allygus > Allygus modestus. The sequence continues at coordinate 187,733,895 of OY776112.1, read as the reverse complement.
AAGAAAAAAATTATAACTAAGTATGCAGGTTTGCTGCACCAAGGATCCATACCAAATTTTACCAATGTATGTTCATAAAAAAGCAAGATATCACATGTTTCTTGTTCTCCATAAGAATACCATTATAGCTGCTGAGTAAGCAGGTTTGCTGCCATGGGGACCACAACAAATGGGTTTTGTATGCAAATATCAGTAAACCCCAACCATATGAAGCCACATACCAAGTTTCATTAATATATGTTCATTAATAAGCGAGATATAAAATTGTACTTATTCTCCATAATATTAACACTAGACAACGTACTGTGCTTGGCACTTTCAATATCTCGGTAACCAATGGACGTAGAGCGATGATCAGAATGCCAAATTGTTTTTTTATGCAGAATTCAAAAGTGAAAACTGAATTTTGGCTTTAAAAATAATTATATGTAAAAAGTCCAAAAAACTGAATTTTTGGGTATAAACCCCCCCCCTAAACCCCCCTTGATTGTGCGGCCTGTCTGGTTTTCTAACTTATGAAAAAATATGCTGCCTTACACGTTTATACCAAATTTCATCAAGATCGGACCACTTTTACGAAAGTTATCGTGCCTACGGGCACATAAATATAAATTTGAACGAATAGTGTTTTTGGAATCTGGGGGCCTCAAAACGAAAAGTTATCATGGTCCCGGGCCTAGGCCTTACCATGCCACCTACGGTAATAGCTTCTTACCTATAGGGGAAATTCGCTAAATAAATTGAATTAAAGTAATTTACTAATGAAAATAAAAAATAAGGTTAAAGAAGAAAAATCGAAGTTAAAGAGCTACAACTAATTAAAACATTATAATAGTGTATTAGATCGGTATGTTTGTAAGGAGTGGATCGCTGGAACATAAAAATATTGTCTTTGAGAGAGACAATAGTGAGATATATTTCCTAAACATATGTATGTGAGTGTTATGGTGGCATTCCCTAAAGAGTCAATGGTTTAGCATGATTGAAATTTACACTACAAATTACAAATTGAATAACACATAATATTTTCTTTTAAGAACTCTATGAATACACGATTTTAGATCGAAACTATCTTAACGTAAACTGTAAAAAGTTTTATATTTTGTTATTAATTTTAAATCAGATTTTACGCTACGCATAATATTTTTAAACAGCGAAATACTATGAAAACCAAGGATCATTGGTAGAGTAAAGCAGAATAAGACATTTGCATAATTTATCAACTTCGGTTGTGGTTTGACGAGTATTTGCTTTTTTTAACTCTAATATTCGGTTTCTTTTTGAAGTTTTAATCAGGAATGTAAATCTTTGAAACCCTCCAGCTAATATTGTGTTAGTAGAAGATGAGCAAGGAACAAATTATAAATTACTTGATTAATAACTAACTTAAACGTAGATTAATTCCTGAAAATAGTATTTCTTGATGTATTATTACCAAGACTAATAACTTTTATCTAAGTAGGTTACTTCGTCAACTAATTAAGTCTTGGTTAAAATCAGTGACAAATAATTATTTGGTATCATTCATATATTCATCCATTTGGTATGAAAGGTACAGTTTATGGGTGACATGATTAAACCCTTCATTCTAGATGATTTGTAATTAATTACCTTAATATAGTAATTACAAATCAAAATATATGTACCATGTATTGAATTGTTATATTTACTATTGATTTATAGATTGTATTTAACACAATTAAGTCTCGGTTATTTTATTTACAGTTTCTTCATGCTAGTAAAACACTGTAGCAGTCACAGCGGAACTGGTTCCAAGGAACATGATCAAAGTCCGTTTACTTATCTTGTAAACGTTCACCAAAAGCCACTACTCCCTAAAGGGCTCATTAGACAGAATAAGTAAACTAAACCAACAACTTGAAACGATCCAAGTTTAGGCGATCTTCCTCAAACATGGGTTGCTGAACGAAGTTCACCCGCTACGCTAAATACTGCTTCATAAAGGACTTCAATAGGATTTGGAGTTTGTGAGCGTGTGTATGCCTTAAAACTAAATGTTCACTTATACTCTATATAACTTTGAGTAAAGAAAATATTAATTCCAGTTATCAACTAAAATAGTAAAAGGCGGCATAAGAAACATTTTTGTGGAAAGAAATATCCGCAATAATTGTTTGAACAAACTAATAACTTTAAAATTTAGCCAAAATCCTTTTAATTTGATACACACTAGATTTACTATATAAATTTTATGGTTTACATGATAATTAAACTATTTCTACTTGATACTTATTCTCTATCCCGTGGACTTGGGAGCGTGAAATCCTCTATTTGGGGAAGGACATTTCGTTGTTAGGCTAATCTCAATGCGGCTGCTTGAGGTATTTGTTAGGTTAGGGTTCGGATTTGGCAAAAAACGGACAAAGTTTTAGTAGGCTATTGCAAAATGTGATATCAAGGAAATTAATTATAATTTTCTGGCAAAAATAGGCTCTGCTAAGATATTCAAGTTCTTTCAAAAAATAATTTTAACTGTAAAAGCTCTTTTGGATCAACAAATTTTTAATTCTCTCTTGAATTTGTTTACATTATTGATTTGCTGAATTCTAATTGGTAAAAACTGAAAACCTTTTCTGCCTATGTAATCTGTTTTTTTCTTCATACAATTTTAATCTGTGTTGTAGAGAGAACCTATTCTTAAATCTAGTAATGTATTTATGAACAGTATTTATATATTCAGGTAAACAAATCTTAACATAAACAGCAATTTCAAAAATGTAGATGCATGGTACCGTTAGAATTCCCAAATCTACAAAACAATCTTTGCAATGAGTTCTGTGGTTGTGTTGCAGAATTGTGCGCAAAGCCCGCTTTTGCCAAAACAAATTTCATTCAAATTTGAATCTGATGAACCCCAAAGGGAGATGGAGTAGGAGATTTGTGACTCAAGCAAACAATGGTAGACATTGTTTAGCAAACCTATGTTCTACAGTTTGTTGAGGCTTCTGAGGACTAAAACCCCGTTTGCCAATTTGCTCTTGATTTTTGCCAATTGTTCACTACAGTCGAAACCAACACCCAGTCTCACCCCCAGAAAGTTCGCCGACTTTTATTGACGCAACTGAGTCTCCTATCATAACGAAGACACTTGATTTAATTTGGAATGCTGCTTTTGGATCGTTTGAAAGCAAATGTAATTTGTTTTGTCTGGGTTCAATTTCAACTTGTTCTCTTAAAAAAACTGAGCCAATTCGTTCATTTTGAGAAAATAATCTGCTTCGAGCAAGTCAAAGCCTTGATGTTTGGTGACCAGAGTTGTATCGTCGGCAAAAATGAATCGATTTTCATCTGGTATAACATCAGAGATGTCGTTGATGTATACCAAAAATAGAAGAGGCCCAAGGATCGAACCTTGAGGCACTCCCCTAGTGATCAATTTTGGGTCTGACTTTACTGTTGTGACTTATTTTTTGTTTGGTGAAAAATCTCAGTCACCTGGGTCCTTTTTTCCAAGTATGATTTTAACCAATTTAGTCCTAGACCATTGACACCCAGATTTGTCAATTTCTCTAGCATAATCTCCACATGAACGCAGTCAAATGCCTTGGACAGGTCGGCAAAACAGCTAACTACCGATTCTCCAGCATCTACCGCGCTGTTACAGAAATTTAAATACCCCCGTTGCAGCAAACTTGCATACTCAAGCGAATTTCCAATGAATATACAACATAAAACATTAAGCCACTTGACAGGATTCATAAGAAATATATTCTCAAACAAGCGATATTTGAAATATTAATTATTCTCCATATGAATAACATTGGGGATGAGTACGCTGGTTTGCTGCAACAAGGAACACAAAATATTTTTTTTTATGCAAATATCAATAGATTCATATAAGTGAAGTCACATTCCAAGTTTCATCCATATACATTCATAAATAAGTGATATAACATTTTAATTATTTTCCATAAGAATAACATTGGGACCGAGTACCTAGGTTTGCTGATACGGGAACCATAGGCGATAAATGTTTTTTTTGTGCAAACAACGATAAACCACAACCAGGTGAATCCATATACCAAATTTCGTCAATTTATGTTCAAAAATAAGCGAGATATAACATTTTTATTTTTCTCCATAAGAATAACATTAGACAACGTACTGTGTTTAGCACTTTTAATATCTCAGGAACCAATTGACGGAGAGCAATGATAAAAATACCAAATTGTTTGTTTTTCATGCTGAGTTAAATAGTAAAAATTAAAATTTGATTTAAATAAAAATTACATGTGGAAACCCCAAAAAAACCATTTTTGGGGTACAAAACCCCCCAAAAACCCCCTTTTGGATGGTGCGATTAGTCTGGTTTTTGAACTCGTTCAAATAAATGGTGCTTTACACAATTGTACCAAATTTCATTAAGATCGGACCTTTTTTACGAGAGTTATCGTGCTTACGGACACATACATATATATATATATATATATAAAAAAATATATATATATAAATATATATATATATATATACATATATAAAAATTTGAACGAATGGTGGTTTTGGCATCTGGGGACCTCAAAATGAAAAGTTATCATGGTCTCGGGCTTAAGTCTTACCATGAGACCTACGGTAATAGCTTCTTCCCTATAGGGGAAATTCGCTAAAACAAGCCATAATAATTAATAAATTCGAATAACCGATAAAAATGTAATCGTTTGAAAAGTAATAGCATATTGAAGTTAACAGTTAACTTTATTACGGAATCAATAAAAAAAACAACATAAAGTACCGGTCTTTTTCGTGACTGTTAATACCCCTCCTCAAACCCCTCATAACTGTTAAAACTTGACCATGATCGTGGCCACTTGAGAATCAATATGTTAGTAAACCAGGGTCGCAAGAGTAGAACATTGCCTGCATGTCTCACTTACTTACTTCTTACTAGACTTGTTACTTACTTACTTCTTACTAGACTTGTTACTTACTTACTTGTTGTTTCCGTTCATAGGCTCGATGGCGTTGAACAGGTCAAAGTGCTGAAGAAGTTTTAGCCACTATAGAATATGATTGGTAGGGAGGGAGGGGTCAGAGAGTCACACAGGGGGTTACATTGCCTGAGTTGTTCAATAATACTTTCCACAGAATAAAAACAATGAACAAAAAGATATTTCTTAAGTGTTACTTTAAATATTTTTTCGTCAGCAATGGATGCAATGAAGTTTGGCAACATTTGATAAAATTTTAAACCGGCCTAAAGAGCATTTTTTTCAAAGACCGACGGTCTGTGAAAGGTGGATAAAATCTTACTAACTCATAAAAATATAGGGCCGGAACACTCAAAATACCTAATCTTATGAAGTAACTCTCACAATGGAGCGAGTCCAAAGACGACCCTAATGGCCTTTTTTTGCCAGATAAGTATTTTCCCTATGAGTCTTGTACCCTCCCCACAAGGCGATGGAGTACATGATGTGAGACTCCAAAAGACTGAAGTATACAATTCTAGAAACTTTTAAATTGAAGAATTTACGTACTCTTCTCAACACAAACAGCCCTGAGGCAACCTTTTTTCTATTTTATCGATTTGGTCGGCCCATGATAAACGATCGTCCATCCTAACTCCTAAGAAATCAGAAGAGGTGGAAGGATCCAGCATGTCCTCCCCTATAAAGACATTCAGATCATCAATTTCGTTAAATCCCCTCAGTTGATGTGTACTTATGCAGAGATACCCTGTCTTTTCGGTGTTTAATTTCAAGGCGTTGCTGGAGAAATATTGAACAAGAGTGTTGAATTTTGACTAAGTGTCAATTTCAAGGTCATGGACGTTATTGTTTTTGGTAAAAAGAGTGGTATCATCTGCAAAAACAAATAGACTCTCGTCCGACACCATCCCTTTCATATCATTAATATACGTCAGGAACGGTATCGGGCCAAGAATCGATCTGTGAGGAACTCCGTTTTTGACCAATTGTTTTCTCGACTGAAAGTTTTGAATTTTGAAATTCGATTGGTGTTTTAGCTCAGCAAACTGGTATCGGTTGGTGAGGAAGGAATGCAGCGATGGACGCATCCTCCCACCCTAAGCGCCGCCAACTTCCCGACCAAAATTTGGTGGTCGACACAATCGAAATCTTTGGAAAAGTCTGCAAAGCAGCTAATAACAGATTCTCCAGCCTCCATTGCATCGATACACTGATTTACAAAATCAATAAGTGCCAATTTGGTTGATTTGTTTTTTTCTGAACCCATATTGCTTTTTGCATATGTGTTCATTCACCTCTAAGTAGTAAGTCAGCTACTTACTCACCTCTCACTCAAAGAGTTTGGAAATGGAAGGTAGGAACGAGATTGGACGATAGTTCCTCATGTCCGACTCATCCCCCTTCTTGAAAAGAGGTTTGACTTTTGTCAGTTTGCATTGTCGTGGAAATACCCCACTGATTAGTGAGGTATTTATAATATGGGTGAGCGGCTTGATGATTTCAAGCTGACAGATTTTGATTGTTTCATACTTATGTCATCATATCCTGCGGAAGTTTTGGGTGAAAATTTTGAAATAAATTTTGAAAGATTTTTTTTAGTTTAAAAAAGAGAAATAATTTACCGGGTGCAGAGGGGTGTTTGCTGTTGTTACATGATTATTCGTTTTCAGGCTATCGGCAATGTTGACAAATAAGTTATTAAAAATTTCACAAGTTGCCATGGGATTCTTAATTATTTCGCCATCTACTTCCGAAACTAAATTGTTTACTATGGTGGGGCCTGTTTGTCTAAACTTATCTATTATTTTCCAAGTTTGTTTTGACTTATTACTAGCATTAGACAAAGTATTTTCAATCCATTGAGCTTTAGCCACCTTGATGGCATTAATGTAATTTAATCTACAGTTATTGTAAGTTACTTTATCTACATACAGGTAATCTTGAATTCCTAAATTTTCTAAAAAGCTCAAACATTTCAGATTTTAAGGCAGAAACCTCAGAGGTGACCCACTTTTGAAGCAAGGAGAGTTTTACTTTTTTCTTTTTATCGGGCAAACTACATTAAAATAAAATAGAAAAGTTTCTAAATAGTTGTTATACATTGTATTGAGTTCAGATGAGCTGTAAACACTTTCCCATTGCTCATATTCAAGTCTTTGTTTCAATTCAAAAAGACGTGATCCTTGATTTCCCTATCCCAAGACCAAGTGGACTTTACTTTGTTGCTGTTCAAAGATGGAACAAGAATAGCTATGGCATCATGATCTGAAATGAGAGGGGGATACAACAAAAGCTTTTACATAATTGATATTGGTAATAAAATTGTCAATGCATGAAAATAATGTCTCAGTAACTCTAGTTGGTGTGTTTAAAACTAAGGTTAGGCCATAGCTATTTAAAATATTTTTGAATTTTTTACACCTATAATCTAGTTTTATATTGTCAATGTTATAGTCTCCAGCAATCAAGACTTTTCCACAAGATTTACAAGCTGAGTCTAAAAACATGTTTAACTTTTTTTTTAATTCGTTTAAGTTTCGATCATCAGGTGCCCTATAAAGCCCCGCAACTAAATAGGTCATCCCATTTAAGTTAATTTTAATTTGGGAAAATTCAGAAGCAAAATCTTGTCCAATACTATCACAATTATTGATTATTTAGATATCACTTAAATTCGAATTAATGTTGGCAAAGACGGCCACACCTCCCATCCTGTTGTCTTGCCTACAATAACTATGAACTAAAAAAACCCATGTACATTTATTAGGGTCTAGCCCATGTTTGCTGAGAATGAGAATATCTGGAGTTTCTTCATCAAGAAAAATGTCAAGCATTTCTATCTTACCAACTAACCCCCTAACATTGAGATGGACTATTTTTGATTTATTTGTGATGAAGCCTAAGCTACCCGTCCCCCTCCTGTCGCGTCCCCGCATGACAAGTTTTTTGGCCTATCCGTCTCGGCAAAGAACCTGTCTCGGCAGAACGATAATGATCTTATAGCATTACCGGTACAGAGAGGAAATTAACAACAGTCACTAGAGCTCTCAAAGTGTTGCTGAGTTCAATAACATGTAACATAATGATAGAATATTGAACGTTTTGTTAACCAGCTAAGAAATGTAAAGGTTGTAATTTTGACAAGGCGAATTATTTAGAGAGGCTATAACAACTTTCAAATATGTACCTGCAAGCAGTTTTGTTTAAAATAAAACAAATTGATGCAGAATACATTTTTTGATAGGTAGCTTGATTATTTCATCACAATTAAACACAGGCTCCCATAAAAAGATAGACTCTAGAAACGTAAGTGATTGGTTTGCTTTATAGTTCAGTTAAAACGTTTATTATTTAATCTAAGATTTTGTAAACTAGGTTAAAGCTAGTATTGATCGCAATTATAATGAGTGAAAAATATTGTTACTGTGGTATATCCTTAAAGTTAGGTGAGGGAAGGGATGGGATATTTATTTCCCTGTGCTCAGCCAATGACTTATAAACAAATGAAGGAATTGACATCAGGGGAAAGATAGTTTATGACTAGACTCACAAATTAGTCTAAGTACAGATTTAACCCCTGAATAATAACAGTGGAAAAATAGCAGAGAGAACTACGGGGAGGTACACTACCATCAAAAGAACGATACAAAGAACCGAATTAAATTTTTTAATACAGTGTATTGATTAAGTCAATATATTTATCGAATGCAGAATATTTTATAGCCTAGTCTGTATTTTAGTTATTACGTCATGTTTTTTTTAGTTTGTTTTTCAATTAAACTTAAAATAAAAATGAAATAAACAAACATGAGAATGACATGATATCATAAAGTTGTTCCTGGAAATAAATTGTTAAGTAATAGTGGAATCAACATTTGTATATGGACAAATTTCAAGACACCTAAACTGAAACATAACATAACTGAAACCATAACCGAATAACCTACATTGTCATTATACCGTATCGAACGATTTCATTCGGGTTTTTATATCGTTCCGCTTATTAAAGGCTACCCCTACTGGGCATTGCACCTAACACTGAATTAAAAATCAATCGATAATCCCCAAATTACTATAAAAAATAGCCTAATGCCGATTTATTAGGCTAACTTATCTGATTTAATTTTATTAAGGAAATATTTGTTCGTAGGGCCTAACTTAAGTTAGTTGATCATATGACTTTTCTATAGCTTAACTACTTCAAGATCAAATAAACTTATTATTAATTTGTTTGTTTCTAAAATAAATACCACTAACCTAGGTTAATTAAGGTAAATACTTAATTACAAAAAGAGTAGACCTTAAATACTCCTAAACATATTATATGCCTAACTTAATTTAATAACTTAGTAATCTGAAACATCAATATGCAATTAATATAAAATAATACAACCTGTTTTTAAGCCTATTAGCACTAGGGTCTACGCATAGGCGTAATTCAGAGGTGGCATTGGGGGGGGCAGTTGCCCCCCCAATAGTTTTTAGAACATAAGTTATTATTATAATATATGAAAAGTCACAATAATCACGATCATGACTATGTTTGCTCCTCCAATCAAAATTTTGAAATTACGCTTATGGGTCTACGTCTGAAAGCCTAAGCCTAAGCAACGTCTACCTAGCCTAAGCGACATTATGGTAACCTAAAACTATTTAATTAAACCCTGGAAAATAATTTAGATTCAAACCTTTATTCTACATATCAGACAAATGTCAAGGACACTATTGATGAACTGTAAAAGTGCTAAGTTTACTCTGTAAAAAGTACTTTAAGACTACACTAAAAAAGCTTGGTCCGCTAGGAAAGATTTTTTTAAAACATTTTCAAAAGTACCATTGAATTGACACAGCTAGCAGTGAAACCCTCATTTGTTTGTAATATTAAATCGCTGATTTCTTATCACTGCAACAATTAATTAACAATAAAGCACATCTTTAAAATGAAGGGAAAGTCAATCTAGAAAAATCACTTGGACTACACATATAAAACGACTAAAGAACAACTGGGATAATACACTGAGGAGAAATTGTGTAGGAAGAAAGAATGATAACTTTATCTGATCACCCTCCATTTTTGCCATTTTGTCCACACACAGACACAGAGACAGAAACAGAGACATAACAAACAAATCATAAAGGTGGTTTTATTAAATCAGGTTAGCCACAACAATATGTTATTGGTATTTAAAATTACCTTTGTATCTTGACTACCCCCCTAATAAAATGTATTAAGTATAATATGACTATAAACTAAATATTACTTAATTTCATTACTTAAACCAAGATGGATTGAATAATATTTAACTGAAATTTGTTTTTTATTAGTATTGTATATTTTTAGTATTGAGTATATTTTAAGTATATATTATTTATGATGGTTACCAAGTGTTTGATGTTAGTTTCCATTTTCAAGAGACTACAATTGCAGGTATTTTGCTCAAATAGTTGACAAAGTTCTTGACGTCACATATATTGTTTCACTTTCATTTTTTGATACCTTCAAAAAGCAGGTAATTAATACATTTATGTTTAAAACTGAGAACGAATGTATTATAATAATTGTAATCTGGGAAATCGTGGACCATCTGTTAAGGAACTGACAACAAATCCTGAATACAACCGGGGTCTAAACGAAAATAAACGAAACGGTTTCAACAAAGGGCAGTATTATCGTGCTCAGTTAACCAATAGTTCAATAGCAAGCGCAGGTCGAGCTGATAACGCTGGCATTGTTCCACAAAAACCTTTTGTTTAGTACTTTTTAACCTATTTCTATAGCTCGTTATATATTTCATAGAGAAATAATAAAACTGTAAAAACTTGGCAAAGTTTTAACTTCTTCAAATATTTTCCTACAATGGCATAATATCTCTGGCTAAGAATCATAAAACCTAAAATGTTTAGTATTTGTGTTACATTTTCTAATTGCATCATTCAGACTTTTCCTGAAATAGTATTACTTAACTACTTCACTTTTTTATTAATGTAAAATATGTAAAAGGACGTTTCTTTTTTCACTACCCATCCAGATTGACCTCATGCCTGTACGGTTTCTGCATCAAAAAAGTCAAGGGTGAGCTGCCATATAAAAGTACTGAAAAATAATCTTTAATAGATATAGGATTCAACCCTCCAGCGTGAAAAAGGGATTGGGTAAAACAATTGAACTCTCTGTCACCTTTACCATTCACCAACGACTCTCTTGAAAAGATAAATAATCTCCTTAACCGCTCGTAACGTTCTCCAGTTAAGCTATATATAGTTGTAATTCGTTTTAATAGGTTTTATAATATTTTAAATTTAAATTTAAAAGAAAACGTATACATTTTAAGGAATATTTAAGATAAAAAATTCCGGATAAAGTAAATTAAGTATTAATTTATGTGATAATCCCAACTCTAGTAGTATGTGTATTATGACATTTTTACTAATTAAATTATATTCTATATCTTCTCTATACTTAAGGATCGGGAGGATACACTATTAATCGGCATAATAACTTTTTAAAATGATTATTACAAACTATTGAACGTTATTAAGTAATATTAATCATAACAGGTGCGTTATTAACAGAATGATACCCTACACACTTCCTACAAAATATTATAAAAACGCTTTCAAATTATATTTGTAAGGTGTTTACTGTTAACAGAAGAAATTTAAAATCATTGTTTAATATATTTAATTTATTTATCATAAGTTCTGCTTTATCCTGCATTGATGACCTTAATGTCATATTTGCTCTATTAACATGAATCAGACAAATGTTGTGATGTAACAATTTTGTACTAAACGTAATTTTTACTAGAAACAAATAATAAATAAAAAGATTTAGGGTTATCTAAGTTCAATGTGATTTCTCTTTATATTGATTTTTAGAATGGACAGCTTAACATATATGTCTACGAAGGTAATGAATGGTCTTACCATTTAGAGGGTGGTTGAGGTTAAACTACCCATTGTGCTTAAAAGTGCTGAAAGCACAGTATTTCTCTTCAACAGAGACATCTTGACCTACATCCTCATCCTCTCCAGTTTACTAAGCCACTTTTTCATTTTTTCATTATATTCGAAATAGAAAATATGTAATACAAAACTGGTAACTATAATTCTTGAGATTGCAGGTTCTTGAGATGTTCAAAGGTTATATAAAACTCCACAAGTTTGTCATTTCACTATAGACAACACATTTAAAGTTTAATTTTATTTATTTGTAAATATAAACACATTTTTGATTAGCTAAACACCATTTGAAAAAGTTGAAGAAAGAACATGAAATAATGATGTATGTCAGATATGTGGACGATATACTTGTTAAGGAAACCGAAGAAAAAAGCGGAACAAATGATGATATTATTTAACGGTCATCATGAAAATTTAAACCTTACTAGAGAGTACGAAGAGAACGGCAAGATAAATTTCCTAGATCTCACGATATCCCACCAGCCACAAGACCGCTGCATTCAGATCGATATTATATAGTGCCTTCAAGATTCCTCTAAATGAAGATAACAGAAGAAGATAAATAACAACTATAAAGACGATTGCTCGAGCCAACGGATTCAACCCGACAGTAATATACGAAATTGGAGGGAAAATCCAAAGGAAGATAAAGAACCAAGAAAAACTGCGTAGAATAACAACGTTAAATTGTTAAATTAATTGCAACAATTGTGATCACTTTTATATTGGTCAAACTGTTAATTCTGTTCAAATATTTAAGAGCTATGTATCAGCTTGGAAGAACAGGAAACCGGAAAGATCAAACGTAGAGAAACATTTTTTAGAAATGGCCACACCATAGGGAAAATAGAAGAAACCCTGAGCATCCTAAGAATTGTAAAAAAGGAAATGAAATGAATGCATGGGAAGAATTGTTTATATTTAAGGAAAAGTGTAAGGATAGAGATAAATTGATAAATGAACAACTTAACTTCGACTCTGGTGGCACATTTAGGAACCTTTATCCGGAACTTCCGGTAACCAATTACTACTAGCGTCTAGCGGCTCGATCTTCGGATGAGATGTTGTTGTTGTTTTGTGAGGTTCCAGTGGGCGGGAAAGTCCCTGGCCCACTGAGGCTGCTTTAGGGCGCTTGGGCCCTCTTCAGCCGTCGGATAGGGTTGATTGGTGAGGGGGAGATTGACGCACTGCAACAGGACTTTTTTTATTATTTTTTTTTCGTTGCCTGCTACAGTCGCCAGGGAATGGTTTGGGTTTGGAGGTGAGCACACTGCAACAGGACTTTTTTTATTATTTTTTTTCGTTGCCTGCTACAGTGGCCAGGGGAAGGTTTGGGGGGAGGAGAGATGAACCAACTGCGACAGGACTTTTTTTTTTTGTTTTATAACGAGTGCCTGTCACAGTGGTCAGGAGTGGGAGCTAGGTTAGGTTTGCATGAGGTTTAGTGGTGGGGGTTATGGTTCGGGCTGCTGGTCTAGGTCGGCAAGGTGGTGGATAGTGAGGCTGGGGCGGTTAGTAAAGTAGGGTTGGAAGTAAGGTTGGAGGATGTCGGAGGTGCGGGCTTTGTCAAGGTAGGTGATGTTGAGGTGGTGGAGGAAGTCTTTGAGTCTGGGGATTGAGTGGGCCTCGTAAGCCGTGTGGTTACGGGCCCGTCAGGGTGGGAGGTGGGAGGCAAGGCGGAGGGCGCGTCTCTCAGTGGCCTCGAAGCTGGAAAGGAAGCTGTTCGGGGCGGATAGAAGGAGCGGGTGGGCGTATGTTAAAACAGGGCGGATGACTGAGGTGTACAGGCGGGCAAGAGTGGGTTTGGAGCAGCCACGGCTGCGGTGGTTGAGGATACGGAGGGCACGGAGGCGGGTGGTAGCTCTCTTTTTGGATTCACGGAGATGAGGGACGAAGGAAAGTCGGGAGTCAAGGGTGACACCCAGGTAGGTGCAGGATGTTTTGAGGGGGAGACGGACGTTGTTAAGGAAAATGGGATCTCTTTTGGTGCGGGTGAAGCGGCGGGCGTGGAAATTAAAGAAGCAGAGTTGGGTTTTGGATGCATTGAGGAGGATGCGCCATTTGTTGCAGAAGGAAAGGTAATTCTGGAGGGTTTGGGAGGTTTTCCGGATAAGGGTGTCATGGTATCGTTCGGATATCCAGGAGGCGGTGTCATCAGCAAACTGGGCAAGGCCACAGGAGGTGTCGGTGGGATTGCGTGGAATAGGGGCAGGGAGGTCACGGACATAAAGGATGTAGAGGAGGGGGCTGATGGTGGAGCCTTGGGGGACGCCGGCACGCAAGGTGAAGGGAGAGGAGAGGGAGCCACGAAATCGGACCTGGGCCGTTCGGCCGTCAAGGAAGTGGGATATCCACCTGATGATAGGAGCGGGGAGTTGGAGGTCCAGTAGCTTGACACGAAGGCCGTTGTGCCAGACGGTGTCGAAAGCTTTCTGGACATCCATGAGGGCAAGGATTGAGGGACGGTGGAGGGCGTTGTTGGTCTGGAGGCTTGTAACGACCCGCAGAAGCTGGTCGTACATGTTGACTCCGGGACGGAAACCGGCTTGGGTGGTGGGGAGGAGGCCGAGTGTGTTGAGGTGGAGGTGGATCCTGGAGGCGAGGACTTTCTCGAAGAGTTTCGAGAGGGTGGAAGTGAGGCTGATGGGACGGTAGTTGTTGGGATTGCGGGGATCTTTGTGGGGCTTGGCAAAGAGGATGACATGGGCATGCTTCCAGGATCGCGGGGAGAAGCCCAGGAGGAGGACGGAGGTGTAGAGGGTGGCAAGAAGAGTGACAAGAAGTGGGGGAGCTTGTTTGAGGAGGAGGTTGGAAATGCCGTCAGGACCGGGGGCAGTGTTCCGGAGGTGCTTCCGCTTGAGGTTGATTTCCTGGGTGGTGATTGGGAGAAGGAGGTCATGGCGAGGGATATCTGGCACAATGGAATCTAGTGGGTTGAAGGTGGCAGGTTGCTGGGTGACTTGGGCGTTCACGTGGTTGAAGTGGGCCTCATCAAAGTCAGGATGAGATGCACGACTAGTAACGACGTGGTGGGGATGAAGGGAGGTAGAGGCAGTGTTGCCAATCCATTTCCCTGATTATTTTACCTACGGTTGACGGTAGAAATCCCCGATTTTGTCAGCAAAAATGCTAAGTATCCGCGTTAATCCTACTATTGCTGACATGCGTTTTTAATGCAATCCAGCTCACGTATGGACTATAAATATTATGTTTTTACAGCTAAATACGCATTAAGTACCACACCACTGAAGTAATTATTCTTATGGAATTTGTTTTAAACAGAACTTTAATATTTGTACACTTACGAAAATAATTCAAATTACTTAGCTCACCTTGTGGATATATTCTTTCTGGTACCTCCAAAACAAAGTAAACTGTAGAACGTGAGCATTTATTTACATAACACCACTAATATATACCTGTTATTTTTTTAATATTCACTCACCTTTTCATTCCAGTAACTCGCCGTTAATATATAAACTAGGTGTACGCTCATTCCTCGCGTATAAGGATAATTGAAACACATGATCAAACTTAAATCGATCTCATAAAAAATTCAATATCTGATTTGAGTAACATCATCGGAATACATTCCGTTATCATTTAACTGCCGCCAGAATCCGGATTTTATGTCTATACAGTATAGCTATAGTCACTTCTCTAAGAATCAATTGTCTCGGTAGCTGAGGGGTATCGCACTGGCTCTAGGAGCGTAATGTCGCAGGTTCGGATCCCGCTGCCGACCTAACATTTTATCCGTAGAAAAACATAAGTACATTTATCACTTGTTTTTATCAAAGTAAATGTTGTATAAATACGTAAATTTATTTATTTTTAAAATAAATTGAAAATTTCAGGCATGGTTTGTTGTTAGGATTGGCATGGGTGCGTTATCTTAGAACAAACATAGCATTTTGGGCTAAGCAGTGACTTTAGCAGTGTGGCTAATTTAACTTTTAAGAGAACAGCGAGTTTCCTATACGAACTAATGTTAACAATTTCTATAGGCCAAGTCAAAATATCCTTAAAGATTAATAATAAATCGTCAGCCCCAGTTATTTAGATGAAAAAATGAGATTTCAATATATTGTTTCAATAGAAAAAAAACAAATTCTATAAACATTAATTTCAAATTCTATAAACATGGGTTGGTCCAAGACCGTACATGAAACTTCTAAAATGACAAGTAGCCTAAGTGTATAGGCCTACATTTTGTAGCCATAGGTCCAAGTCTATGATGAAAACAGCTCAGTATAATCCAAACCTAGGATATGTCAAATAATTTCAGATAACCTGTATAAAAGGCTTAGTTTGGTTAGAATAGTTTAAAGCTTTTATTTTGGTTCGCTACAACATTCCTGTTAATGTGTTTAAAGTATTTTACAACATTGTATTGCCAGTTTAATGTCGGCTTACTCTTACTGTAATCCAACCCTAGGCTATGTCAAATCATTCAAGATAACCTTCCGAAAAAGGCTGTTTGGTTAGAATAATCTATAGCTTTTATTGTGGTTACCTACTACATTACTGGTAATGTATGTTAGGTAATTTAGAAAATTGTTATTATTAATTTAGTGAAAATATAACTTAACAAATAATTTTCCTATAAAATAAATTTTAAGGTTGTTCGCTTATTGTGACTAACTTCATCAACGCTTTCTAGACAAATTGAGACTTTGTATACTTTTTACACATGACAATCACAATTTTACCAATTGTCTAAGAAAATGTAATAAAACAAACTATTTTATAAGTTAATATCTTAGTATCTACAGTCATCAAAAAGCTTTTGTGAGATTTTCGATCTGCCACACGCGTTGTCTGTCGTCTGCCACTGTTACAATCGTCGCCTCTGACCGACTTACGATATTTACAAAGAGTAGGCGTACTAAGGAAATATTAACTGTATAAATATTTTGTTAAACGTACACTTAATAATTTATAAAATAATAAATATGCTTACAACTTAAAAACATACTTCGATTTATCTCTCTTGTGTGTTTTTTGTTGGTAAAAAAACTTTTGTTATCTAGTATAACAAAGTATACTCTAGTAAACTAACTATTGTTACTCTGTTGTTGAAACATAGACGTCGGCTAAATTTTAACAATTCAAGTACCACTAAAATGGCTTCCAATGTTATTCTTATGGAGAAAAAGATAAATTTGGTTTTAAGATAATTTGATTAATACTGAACGAAATTATCTGAATAACGAACCTGACCGAGATTTTGACCTGTTAAGTTTTCTGGAAAATTTTAAGTTTAACTGTGGAGGCATTCTCGAGTTATTGAGGTCACAGACACGCCAGTTGAGTTGATTCTATTACCAGTCTAAGCAGTAAAGTTGTGTATAAGGATACTTTCACTTCGTTAAATTATCCAACTAAAATAAGTCTATCAATAGCGAACTAATTTAATAACCACAACCACAAAAAACGAGTTTGCATGCAGCACGCTGACGTGAGGGAAGTGAATTTCCACATACAAACTTTTAAAACTCAAAATCAGTGTAAAAACATACATTTGTCCTATTTTTATTGAAATCTGAAAACATTGATTTTTTGGCTGTTCTGATACTCCTGGTTTCATTTACTTGCAAAGCTGGGAATACAATTTTGCGCATTATAAGGTTAGGAGAAGGTCCAGACAGGCTTGAAAGTAGGCGAGAGGTTGCTATATTATAAGGATAATAAAAGTACTCTAACAAAGGAATAACAGGCTTTTCTAGTGTAAAACCCCCATAAGACAACGTACTGTGTTTAGCCGATACGCACTTTCTTTCATAACTCGGTAAATATTTATGCTAGAATTACGAGAGAGGGCTTTAAACTTTCGCCTCTCTAATTCCCATCTTTTTACATGCATTAATTTTACATCTGGGGCTCTTCTGACCGTTTTTGGGCCCAAAAACTCGAAATTTGAAAGATTAGACCCCAATAAATGGGTTTAGAGTTTTCCGATTGTTTTGCCCAACAAACTTGTCTAACAGATTATAGAAAGGAACGTCTCTACCAAATTTGAAGTAAATCGGAAAAAAATGCGACCGCTAGAGTGCATACACACACACACACACACACACACACATTTATATATATATATATATATATATATATATATATATATATATACAATTTTGAAGGACCCCCCAAATCTTGTTCAGGGGGTCACGTTAGTAACTTCTAAATTTCTATGGTGGTCCCGGGCTTAAGTTTTACCATGCGGGTCATGCTAATATTTCACTTTCCAAAGGAAATTCACTAATAATGACAGGTGGGTCGGGATGCGATGTGAAAGAAGCTGTTCTGTTATTTCCGCCACTATTCGTTTCAGTTCGTTCGTCTCCCCTCGTCACCAGCACGTCACCACTAGTCGTGTATCACCTCGGATGATCGAGCCGCTAGACGCTAGTACAGGATATAAGCAGGGACGCCATTTTGGTTCTGTCAGTTCTCTCATTGGCCTGATGATGACCGGTGTGACTGATCGAAATCGATAGCCTTGTATCATCTTTTATGTATGTTTACCGTCTGCATGTGAATCAGTATAAGTGTAAATATATTCTTAAGTGTTGCAAGACGTCTTTTATTAAATCCCGTTGTATATATACGAAACATAGTTTTACCGAGTATAAATATTTACGGTGCATATACTTTTACGATGCAAACAAATTAAAAATACATTTGTACGAAATACAAGTGATGTCCACTTCGCACGGGGATCTAGCTGGCGTAGATCCAGATGTTTTGAACAGTTTGCATTATAATCAGCTGATTATCTGAATCAAATAACTCCAAAAGATTAACTTTGGAATTTTGAAGACCAGTAGGATGAAGCCTTGAAGGTGGAAGGTTTTTATCCTCCCAAAAGGTACATCTAGAGGGTATTAGCCAAAGGGTATTGATACCAAATATGTATATAAAATAATACCATTGACTATAAATACTGAAGGAGACATCCCATCCATATGGTCCAGCTGTCCCACTTTTAGTGTATGCTAGAATTTAAAACTGAAGTAGTTTGATTAGGTCACCGACAGATTGTGCTGCTGTCAACTATTTATTTTAGTTATTTACGTTAACTTTTAAAATATCTCCACCCCAGAAAGTAAGTGATAATCAACTTATGTTTGCTTCCTGACACACCAACTGTTGTATTATCCCTTCCTTGAGAGGATAAGTAATAGTTGACAGCAGTATACTCTGTTGGTGGTTGGTGTAAACTACGACCTCTTTCAATCCTGGCATACCCAAAACTAGGGACACATTTTATAATGGCAATGAGAAGTCTACTTCAGTATTTATAGTCAATGATAATACGTTCAGGGGTCAAAAATCACTTAAAAAAACAAAGTTTTTTAAATAATATACACTACGTTAGGTCGTTTATATAAATATTACAAGATTGGATAAATCATTGACTTTCAGGCAAATATGTAGTTACATTTCGGTACTAGGTTTGTTTATTCCTATGCATTGTGGGTTCAGAAATGAAAAGGTTTTAGTTGCTTTTTGGATTCGTTGGACTTTTCATATATGAAGGTGATATAATCCAATAAGTAAACCACAGTGTTTGTGCAATGGTAAAAAGCATAAAACCTATAGGTGTTATACATACTAAAGTTGTATATGCCTTTTTCATAAAATTATTCTGAACGAGTATTTCACCAGCTTCTCTTTCTCTGATGATCTGTAACGACGAGGAAGGTTAATGGAATTGGTTTATTAATCACTTTCCCGCTGATGGATGGAGTGGACTCCACTTCAAGATTAACTAATTAAATTGAGTTATTAAAATCAAACTATATTTGATATCATTCTTTAGATATTACACAATTCCTATTTTTTACTTCACTGCTAAGTATTAGTTTGTTGTTTTTAAGAGCACTGAGACTCTTACACCTCATTTCGTGGATAAATTACTTTGTAAACTTCGCTCTTAAATGTCCACACCACGTTATGACAGGCTTAGGAAAATCAGTGCATGTTGGAAAACAACAGGAACTCGCTTTTCAGTTTAAAATAAATCATAGCTACGGTGCCTCTATTTTGGTTGTGGATGGTTTGGAGTTCCAAAGCGTTGATGTTGGGAAATTTTGTTCTGAGGGTATTTTTGAACTGGCAGCAATAACCTATGTTTTAGAGAGCGTTTCATATTTTTTGCTTGTTTTTTTACAGGCCTTCAAGTAGCACTGTTTAGAGCATTGATTTTTTTATCGATTCCCTTCAGGCATGCGAAACCAAACCAAAGATTTATCATCGCGGGCGACTTCAATTTTTATATGTCTGTTTGTGATTCTTCTTCTTTAGAATAAACGGTATCAGGAAACTGACACATACTGTCTCCCTTTTAGCCCAACTTTAATGAATAAATTACTTTTTATTTACTAAATATAGAATACAAAGCACGGTTGAATGTACAGAAAATCTTTTAAACAAGTTGTTTTAAAAAACATCCACCCAAATCCCTGCTTTGGAGGCACTACAGAATCCATTGCTATACTCGTTGTTTTAAGAGGGGAAATGCCCCCTATTCCCCTCCAGGGTTATTAAGGGGCAACATATTTTGAATTTCCTCTGTTGGTCAATGCTAACTTGATAAGCATATCAAGTTTGAATGAAATTGATCAGTAAATAAGAGAGAAATAGTAATTTTTTATTCCCCATAAGAATAACATTGGACAACGAACTGCGTTTACCGCAAAATGAAAATTTCAATTTTCTCCGAAACCATCAATCGTAGAATAGTAATTCAAAATACTAAATTATTTCGTTTTTGAGCTCTTTTCAATGGTGAATAGTAATATTTTTTATATTTATGTTTTTTTATGACAAATCAAAAAACTGATTTTTTGATGTTTAAGTCCTGTAATTTCTGAACTAGATTTTTTACAGGAATGCGGATGGTGTCATTTTGTTGGAAAGCTAAAATTCTACAAACGACTAAAGTTTAATCAAAATCGTTTGAGAAATCTTGATTTTCCATGTTTTTTGGCGGTTTTTGGGAGATAATTACCCTTAAAAATAAAAAATTCCAAAAAATGAAAAAAAGGCCTGGAGATATCGTGGATTAGTACCTACATACCAAATTTCATAAAAATCAGTTCATTGGTTAGGGCTCTAGCTCTGTACACATCCACACGGACAGACACATACACGCACACACACACACACACACACACACACACACACACACACACACACACACACACACACACACACACACACACACACACACACACACACACACACACACAGACAGACATCACGTAAAAACCACTTTTTTGGGTTCAGGGAGCAACAAAACGAATATTTCCACTAACAACTCAAATTCGAAGATATTGACGAAAAAACACTTTCTCCATATACTATGTATAAGGGGAGAAAGTAAAAATGTTCTAATTTAATGTTGTATTTTGGCTTTATGACACAGTATGTTCATGTACCAGGGAGTTCAATGGTTCGAGGTCACTTATGCAACATGTTTTGCAACATTCCTTCAGATATGCCAAACACCGAGGTCATTGTATCGGGGGTTTCTGACCATCATGCTCAGGCTATGCATGTTAGGTTATCAGCTAATATTCCCACTTGTTTTCCGAAATTTGTTGTTAAAAGATCCTTCAGTGATAGTAACATCCACACTTTCAAGTTGCTCATTCAGAATGAAAAATGTGATATTGTGTATGCAGCGCATGGTTTAGATAGTAGGTTTGGCTCATTTTTTCACAATCAACTATTTCTTTGATTTGGATTTTCCTTTTAATAAACAAAAATTCAGAAGAATAAATCCTTCACCAAAATAAAGTTTGATTCAGAACTGTTAGATCTAAGGGACAATTGCTTCATCTTCATTTTTTCACTAAGGAACTGTATACAGACCATCCATTGAGGAAGACCTATCTCGACTTAAAAAAAGTCTAGGGCCGCAGTAAAGTCAGCTAAAGCTAAAAATGTACTTTTCCACGTAAATAAATCCGATAATAGGTCAAAAGCAGCATGGAATATTATTAATGACATTTTTCCAAATAATACACCTGTAATTCACAAAGATATTCATATAATGCAAGATGGTCATCTGGCAAGCAACCCTAACATCATAGCTGACTTGTTCAATTTATTTTTACCAGTATAGGAAACATAAACGTTGCAAATGATACCATTGCACTTAATCATTGTATTAAGATACCAGGTAGTTGTTCCTCTCTGTATTTACCCCCTACTACTTGTGAAGAGGTCATCAGTGTCATTATCTGACTTAGAATGAGTAATTCGGCTGGAAGAGATGGTACCTCTTCCAAAATTATAAAGGAGATATCTGAGTCTGTTGCTTATCCACTGACGTATCTTTCAAATCTCACCTTTGAGGAAGGTTTATTTCCTTAATGTCTTAAATCAGCAGTTGACAAACCTTTGCTTAAAAAAGGAAATCCTAATCATCTACAAACTATAGACCAATTTCTCTTACCTCAAAATTTTCAAAGATTCTTGAAAAACTTTATTTGAACCGCTTTTATCCATTTTTAATTTCCAACAATGTTCTTTTTGATAAACAATTTGGGTTTAGGACACATTTCTCAACAGTTGCTGCTATGTTTAGTTTTATCTTTAATGTTTCCAAGGCTCTGGATAGCAGGGAGAATGTTTTTGGTGTATTTCTCGATCTTAGCAAAGAGTTTGATTTGGTGGACCATAAACTGCTCATAGAGAAACCTAACCATCTTGAGAAAGAGCGATTGATTAGGTGTTTTCTATTCTCATTGGAAGATCACAGACTGTAGAGATCTCTTACATTGATAAGGGTGGTTGTCTTAGTAAACATCAGCCAGAGGAAATTATCGTTAGCTCCGGGGTTCCGTAAGGATCGGACCTTGGACCAGTTCTTTTTTTATGTTCCATTAATTATATTTCCAGCAGTGTTCCTGGCGTTGATTTGTGTTCGTTCGCTGACAACACTTCCCTTAGTATTTCTAATAAATATAGAAACATTCTTGAGGTAAATTATTACATAAGAGTACTCAACTGTTACTGTGGTTCAGCGAAAATATCCTTCTTGTAAATACTGAAAAAAACCCAGTTCATCGATTTTAAATTGAAAGACCTTCATGGAATATTTACTGAATCCACTGTGACGATTGGTGATACTGAAATTGAATTTAGTCAGCAAACAAACTTTTTGGGGCTTGTCATTGACTCCCGTCTTAATTTTTATTTTCACATTGCTAAGGTTTGTTGTAAGCTGAGCAGTTGTTTTATCCTCCGTCGTTTGGCCTTTTTTCAATTAGAAAAGTTCTGTTGTCACTTTATTATGGTTAATTTCCCCCTCATTATGGCCTACAGGGTGGTTATTTGGGGATTCGAAACGGAGAAGCATAAGCAAGTGTTTCGTTGTCAAAAGAAGGTGCTTCGGTTGATTTTTGGAATGAAAAGGTCTGAATCATGCAGGGAAGTTTTTTCTTGTTACAATATGCTGACTTTCCCTTGCTTGTATATATTGGAATGTTTAAAATGTTTGGTAAAAAAAGGAGTTATTTCAGTCTAGTAATCAAAATAAACGGTATAGCTTCAGAAAAATCTTTCCCTTTCCATTCCACGCCATAACACAGCTCATTTTGAAAAAAAATCATACTTCTAATCTATAAAACTGTTCAACTCTTTGCCCATACACCTTAAACAGGAATCAGATGTTACTAAATTTAGACGTCAGACAAAGATTTTTTTCATAAATAAGCAATATTACAGTGACCGTGATTTTTTCAATGCCAATTTTTTAATTTAATTTCAAATGTTTATAATTATTATTTCTGTTTGGTTATTGATTTTATTTTAAGCTGTTACACAATGTAACAAATTGTGACTTGTTGTCTATGCTATGTTTATAGTCTAATGGCAATAAAATGATTTTTATTTGATCTGATTTGATTTAGTAGATTTTGTTGGTAATTAAGAATTAACATTTCAAAAACATTTATATACGTTTCAACATAGATTAGAATACCACAAGTAGATTCTCCACGGAATAGGGAACAGTGTGCTCGGTCTGCTTGTACGGCGAACTTGCTGGCTTGCTTAGTCTAGGGGCACTAGAGGTCTCACCGTTGACACACACACACACACACACACACACACACACACACACACACACACACACAGTCTCAGCCAGCCGCTCACACACTCTCATCCAGCCGCTCACACACTCTCATCCAGCCGCTCGCACACGCGCATCCGCACGCCCCGCGCCGGCTGACTGAATTGCGATGTGAGCCAAGGCCCCACTATGGCACTTGAGATAAACGCAGCGTTGTGGGTAGTACAGTAATTACAATTTTAAAATATATACCAGGAAAGTATCTTGTATTGTAAACAGTTTTAACCGATGAAATAAAAGTGAAATTTTTTTCTAATTTTAAAACATTAAACAATTATGAAATTCCACCTTCTCAAAATATCTTACACACCAATTTGAAACTTCGTGTAAATTCTGGATTTTCGTAATTTATATATTTTAATTTAGTTTTTTTTAATTTTTGTAAGTACAGTACTATTTTTAAATGTCTACTCGGATATAAGCATAATCATGATTATAGTAATAGGTTTTAATGTGATCTTCAATTCGCCAGACAGCCGCTAAATATATATGAGAGAACTTACGACGAAATAGACATGAAATGTGAAATGGTTTTTATAACTTACTTTCCTACTTACTACTGAAACAGATGTCTCCAAATTTATTAACTTGGAATTTAAATTTGGATTTGGATCATATTCGATTCATGAATATGATGATAAGGACAATTAAAACCTCCTAGCCTTTATTTATTTTTTATAAGTACAGTAAACATTTATTTTGCTGAATATCAAGTTACCGTGGTTCTGTTGTTGACTAATGCTATGATGATTTATTTCGGCGATTTTGTGTAGAAATCTTTTGGCAATAATGCCTGGTTTTTCTAGTTGCGCTCCTGAATGGCGTATTGTGGCTATCATTGCAAAAAACATCATAGCTATTTTACTCACCATAGTGAGAATTTATCCAAATAAAAAATCATATATTTTAAATTAACTTTTATAAAATCAAACCTTATTAAATTTTTCTTAAAAATACAAGTAAAATAAGGGAATTATCCTAAACATTAAACTTAAGATTTAATAGTTAAATTATAAACGTAATTTTTATTTTTATTTCCTGCTAAAAGATAAGCATTTGAATTTGCTGTGTACGCAGATTTTCTGTAACATAGGTATTTCAATTATGTAGTTAATTTATTTTTTATAATGGGGGAATTACGCAGGGGCAACAGTTGGGGGGTTGGTGGCGCCCTTGACGGCGCCGAAATCATCGCGTATTACCGGAAGCTTGCAGACTGAATGTAGTTAAAATAGCCAAAGATAATTATTCTTAGTAATTTTTTAAACAAATAACAATCGGGTAAATCTATCGATTAACGACACCACGCAAATTTAAAAATGTTGTTTCCAAAATGTTGGAAATTTGACGTTTATTATAGAAATGATAGTTTTTTGCGGAAAAATCGTTATAATCCCGGAAAATAGGAAAATCGTAAAATATTATCCTTCTTATAATACTGTCAAGTGGGTATTCAAAATGTGCGGGATTTCACCCTGAATACGTACGTTTAATTATTTCTCCGATCGGACTATTACTAAGCGAGCTAAGGCCCAGGAAAACGTAGAAAAGGAGCGCGCAGGAAAACGTAGAAAAAGTGCCGCCACAGCGACAAAAACAGGTTATACAGCGCTCTACGGAATTAGGTTATGGGGTTAGGTTATGATAGTTAAATTAGTTATTTATCATAAACTAACCTAACTGCAGAGCGCTGTATGTCGAAACAACGTGCTGGCACATCGCAAAACATGGGTTAGGTTAGGTTAGGTTAGGTTAGGTTATGATAGATATATTATAACCTAACCTCGTTATTAAATGTGTATGAAAACCACCGGAAACTAGTGTTGTGGCCGCTTTAAAAACCACGGCGCCGGGCCCGCTCATGTTTAAATAGATTGTAAACCTTTATTGGCAATTTCTTGCTTATTAATAGTCCGATCGGCAAAATAATTGCGCATGCGTAATCAGGTTTAAATTCCGCACAATCTAAATACCCACATGACAGATTTATAAAAAAAGGGTATTTTCCGACTTTCCATGGTTTTAACGACTAATCCGCGGAAAAACGTGCGATCAGAAAAGTAATTGCACGTACATAGTTTGGGTGAATTTCCGCACAACTTTGAGTACCCACATGAGAGTATTATAACAACAATGTTTTTCCGATTTACGTCGTTTTCCCGCCTTTTCCGCAGAGGAAAAAGTGTGATCGGGAAAATAATTACATGTTCGTGTTCAGGGTGAAATTCCGCACATTTTGAATACCCACATGATAGTATTATAAGAAAACAATTATTTTCCGATTTTCTAAGGATTACGTTTAATCTATGATTTCACCTAACATATTCTGTACATAGTTTGTTTTTTTTTATAAATCAAGGGTATGGATTTCAAATGTTGTCCTCAACTTAAATAAATGGTCAATAGATAAAATAATTAGAAAATCAAAGTTTTGAAAGAATAAAGGGAACGAATTTGAAACAAAAATATCCTCTTCGTAGCGGCTTGGTTTAGTTATTCTTGTCTAATGAAGCCCTGGGGGAATCAAGGATGTGCCGAAGTCTTCACACACGCTGTGAACATGTGTCTTAGTTACAAGAGTTTGTATAGTGTATTTTACACTGTATGAGACTCTTCATTAATTTGGCAAATAAGAGATTTATTATTTTCCTATCGTGTAAGTAGTATAGCGGTTTGTATTTTTGTTTGTATTGTATCCCTGATATTACATATAATATACCTTGAATAATTTAATATAATTCAAATAGAATACCTTGAAATACAAACTTTAATAAAACATTACTATAAACCATTTGGTATTTTTTATCTTGTACATTTTTGTTGAGTGCGTTGACAAAACTCATATTACTTCATCAAAATTATTTGTTCGTGTTAGAAAGAGAGGGAATTACGTAATGATTTTTAAATTTTGAAAGAAAATTATGTAAGTTGAACATTATATGCTTTGAAATATAATATATTCGTTATATTTACCTCGACCAGAATTAAAGCTGTAATATTAATCAAAACAGAAATTGTATTTATTCCTAAACTATTATTGATTTTACTTTTGGGAAATTATATAAACAAAACTAAACATCCAGAATATTATTTTATTATTATAATCACATTACGTCTCATAAAGAAATGTAACGTTGAATAACAAAACTTGTTCCTCAAAAAATGTTAACTCAGTTTGTTTCTCGTGGTGGGATGAATAGTTTACGCAGGCGCAGGAAATCCGGGTTGCTTTTGTTGTGAGCTATGTGCAATTTACTAACAAACAATATTACTTAACCCAAGCGAAATAGTAATTTTAAAAAAATGTAATTCTGCCTTCTTACATTACATTAATCGTACTATTAACAATTAATTGCTGCTTGTGATGAAATAATCAATTCAAATAAAATATAGCTGTTATTATGACACAACTACAGAACTTGCACAACAAATACAAAATTCATCAACGACTCATTTTCTCAAAATTGATTACAGTATAAGAACTAATTTGCGTTCAATCAGTAGCAGTAGGCAATACTTTCAATAACTCGTTTATTGTATGGAAGGCGTTATGGTTTATATCCAACAAGGTCGATTAAAGCTCTCCAGGGTATCTTGTCTGTGGGAAATCTTCCCAACTTGGGTCATTTCAAGTTTGGTCAAGTTAACCAATCCTCCCTGATGAGATCGTGAGCAAGTTGAAGATTCGGTCGAGCGTCCCATTTTAACCGATCGTACTGAAATAAACAGTAATTTATATAAATAAACACCATATTGGATGTCGGCTATGTTTCGATTTCATTATTATTTTGAAATTCAATGGAGTTTTGATCATTACGGACTCAGCTGTGGTAGTTTAAAAATAAATATTTTAGTTTGATCATACAAAAGTGCTTTATATTGCTACTTTTTTAATAGTTTTAATTGTCCTCTTGGTGATCTAGCAGCCGTAAAACCTAGATGTTATGGAAATGTAAGATTATTTACTGCTACACTGTAATCACTAGGCACACAACATAAAAAATACCAATGACCAATAGGGGCTTAGAAGACGTATGACTCCTCAGAATATGAAGCTAATACTAGTGTTTGTACTAGCTGCCCGAGCAGTGGCCTATGTAGTGTTTATTACTCCAGACTTTAGTGTGAATGTCCCGGGTTCAATCCCCGCAAA